>JALGQZ010000013.1:1566104-2981937 GCA_023105745.1 Austropuccinia psidii | reverse complement strand
TTTAATATTCTTTTTAAAGACTTTGTTCTTTAATTAATTGCTTGCAGTTCTTTGTTCAATTAATTCCAATTGAAATTGCTCTTGAAGAAATTTCTTTTGTAGCCTTAAAATATCTCTTGTAGAGTATTTTTTGGATAAATCTTTATTGTTGGTAAAACAATAAATTTTTATATTATTGTTTTATACTAATAAAGTTATAAACAATAAAATTTGGCGTGCTTTCTCTTAAAAATAATATTTCATACTATTTTTAACTGAATTTTACCTTATACAAATTTTGAGGACAGGAAAAGTACTAGATTTTTAATCAAAGTTTCATATCCACACCTTACAGTCCATTTTTGAAGATTCCACATGAAACACAGAACCTTTAAAAATTTACAGAAAATATATCCTGTGATGAAATTTTCAATAATATTGATAACTTTGAGAAATTAATGATTATTTTGGAATTAAAGAAGATTTACAGTTGTTACTCCTTTTATTCTTAACCATAAATGGGTTGGTAGTCACATAAAAGCCTCAATTAAGTAATTATGAGAATCTTACATGACAACAGATGATGCAATCAATTATCCAAAAAAGGTTTATTGTTTTCCCACTCACTTGTTTTTCATTTTCCTCCCTGGCATGCCTTTGTGAGCTTTCTTAGACTTAAAAGAGCCCTCCTCTCACTGCTTTTTCCAAATCATCACATTATTCAAATATACCTTTAGTACCAACAAGTAAGTATTAGCTAAAACTTTTCTTAAGTATTTTATTCTTTCAGAAATCAATCAAATTCTTCTTGAAATTGATTCTTTTAGACAATCACTACTTACTGTTATAATCACTAGTAGTGTATAACATGTAAATAAAATGATTCTTTAATTCTTTAATTGTGTTTATAATAGATTTTATTATTATATTTAATAAGAGCAGTCAGGGTACTGTTGATTAATAGTAATATTATCAACAGCTTCATAAACACATCTTACAATTTGTTTGATGGAATCTTATATCATAGGTCTAAACAAACATGTGTAATGGTCTTATGTGGTAGAATGTTGATCAACACTATACTACTGGAATGCCATGATAACATTTATTATGGACATTTGTCTGAAGACAGAACAATGGAAAGAATTAAGATATGTGCCTGGTAGCAATCTTGGAGAAAAGATTTCATTGAGTACTGTCATAGTCGTGATGGATTCCAGAAAGCCAATAAAGCTACTGGTAAGAGGTTTGGATTAATGATTCATATCCAAGAACCAAGTACCCCATGGGAAGTGGTTCAAGTGGATTGGATAACTGCCTTACCATCTGGATGTGATAAACGCTACAATGCATGTCTTGTCATTGTTGACAGATATAGCAAAACCCCAATCTTTTTACCATTTCATAAAGATGACACAACTATGGATACAGCTCTTTTGATTTGGAACAGAGTCATATCCCATACTGGTCTCTTTGAAAATATCATTAGTGATAGAGACACGAAATTTACGTCAGCCTTATTGACTAATTTAAATATGCTTTTGGGTAGAAAACTAACATTCTCAACAGAATACCATCCACAAACAGATGCATTAGCAGAGAGAATAATTCAAACCCTTGGGGACATGATCAGAAGATTTTGTGCTTGTGGCCTGGAGCTTAAATATTCTGATGGCTTTATACATGATTGGTGTATTCTTATACCAGCATTGGAATTAGCCTATAAGACTTCTATCCATGCTTCAGCAGGCAAGACTCCTGCAATGTTGCAAAAAGGATGGAACCCTAAACTTCCAGTTGATACTTTTAAGAAAGATTTATTTGATATTCATTCAACTTCTTCAAGCTTTAAATTATTTCTTGATAAAGTGAGGCATCATGCAAGACGAAGCATGAATGATGCGTTTGAATATGCTAAACATAAATGGGATAAAAGTCATAAAAACCCAGAATTCAAATTAGGGGACTTAATACTAGCTTCAACCTTGTAGTTTAATAATATTAAAGTTCCAAAGAAATTAAAATATTCCTTTTCGGGACCATTTATTATTAAAGCCCTTCATGGGACAAATGCAGTACAGGTAGAACTTTCAGGGGAATTGGAAAACAAACATCCAACTTTTCCTGTTAGTCTAGTAAAGCATTACAGCTCAAGTGATAAGGAATTATTTACTTTAAGAAGTGAAACACCCTTAGAAGTACCTCCACTTGATCAAAGTGAAGAGAAAAAAGTACTAAAAGTCTTGAAGGAAAGAAGACTTAGGGGAAAAGATGAAATATAATACTTAGTCAGATACAAAAATCCACAACATGAAGATGAATGGATTGTAGAAAAAAAAAACCTGATTCACAAAGGTTTCTCAGAAGATTGAGACATGAGAGAAGACCAATTCCTCAATAAAACATCTGAATTTTGTGCTTTACATACTTAAAAGTATAATTAGAGAGGTTGGACAGTGGATTATACCCCCCCCCAAATTAACTTGGGGGTATACTACTAAAACAAATTTTGTTACAGTTCTTTTTGGTGGTAGGGAATGTGACCCTATGAGGTATATATGACATACCCATAAGGCCACAAATAACTGTATATACATCTGCTTTAGTCTTGAACAGACTTTTCAGCTTAAATTAAAATAAAAAATAACAAAAAATGTGTATAAATTTTGTTTGGATAAACAATGTTATAATTATTATGTCATTTTTGGATTCTACACCAACAATAACCTAGGGTACACCCATAGGGTGCTATACCCAAAAATGCTTATTTCTTAAGTTATTGGCAGATTTTAGAATTTCAAAGTACTAATGTAACTTTTTTAACATTTTTTTAAAATTGTTAAATTTAACCTTAAATAAGCTTAAATTTAAAGTTGAATAAGGTGTATGCAAGCTTACCAAAATTTTAGTTAAAATTGAGGTGTTGTGTATATTTACTGAATTGGCTAAGGATTTGCCATACATGATGTAAATCCTGCGTGGGCTCAATTTAAAAGTATTCAAGGCCATAGTATGGCTTTAAAGAAATAAAAGGGGAAACTCCACACAAAAAGGTGGGACAAAGGAAAGAGACCAAACAGAGCTGAGGTATCCAACTTTTTGGATCTGCAAGGATTAAATTAAGGTTTTCCACCTGTATTGGAGGATTTTCAACCTTATTTAAACTTTAAGATTATACTTTGATCCAACCTTAAAGTTTAAACTGGCTTTATCCCAATTTGGACAGGAATTTCAAGCTGCCAAAGGGTAAATCCCAATATTCAAGCTTTAAATTCAAGTTTTGAGATCTTTCAAAGCTTAAATAAGCTTAAACCTTTGAAGTTACAAGTATCAAAACCTTATCAAAAGTTAAGGTTTAGTGTGTATTGCTATTTCACATGGAAAAATAGCAATAACTTCAAAAATTAATTAAAAATTTAAATCTTAATTGATTTGCTTGAACATTTTACACAGCTTAAAATTCAATGTTATCTGTGTATGCATCAAATTTTAAGTATCTTTCATAAGCAGGTCCTATTGGTAATCAGCCTGGAAAATTACTCTTTTCATTATACTCAAAGAAAATTAAGATTTCTTTACCAATCAACTGAAAATAGAGTTTAATAGATTTTTACTTGAAACTTTATTTTTAAGTTGTTCATGTGATGCACTTTAAGGTAAATAAACTTCCTCTCTATTGAAACTTGAAATAATTAACTTGAATGAGGATTAAAGCTACTTGGAGCTAAGAATAACACCAGTAACTTTCAATTGGAATTAGAAATAAGCTACCTTCAGTTAAGAGCTTTATTTTTAAGCATTGTTTCTCAGTTTTGACCTGAGAACGCCCTCTATGTCTGTTATGAATCATGAAAGGTGCTCTGCAGATATAAAAATAGTCTATTTATCACTGTTTTTGTCCATCAATTCAATCCAATCCATTTATATTAGACATTTTAAACAGGTAAGGTTTGATTATATATAAAATCTTATTATTTAAAGTATCTCTTAAGTATTTTATTCTTTATAAATCGTAAATTAAATAATTGAAATCATATAAATTAGATCATTTTTGTAATCACCAATAATATATTTTATTTTTTAAAATTATTGCCTTAAAATATCTTCTAAAATCCACAAATTCCTCTTAAAAACTCTTTAATCATAGATTTTATCATAAAAAGCTGTTTTATCTTTTAAAATATTGATTTTAAATGTTTTTTTAACTTATAATCATTACTTAATATAATAACTATTATTGTTTGACTTGTTGTATTAAGTAAATATTATAAGTAAGTTTTCTCAAAAGATTCTATATTTTCTTATCTATAATTAGTTTTTTTTATAGAATTTTTCTATAATAATTATATCTGCAAAGTGTGTGTTATAATTTCTTTTTATGAAGAATATTTATATTATTTATAAGTGGTTAATATTCATATTTTCCACGTGTAATTGTCTCATTAAGAGATTTACACTTCTTATTGGTATAAATGTCAGTGACTATAACAATAATAGAATAATTATAATTCATTATAATTATTAATATTTTTTTATTATTATATTATATAATAATAATTAAACTTATTTTTTTTAATATAATTATTTCAATAATTATATCTAATTTGTGGTTATAATATTTTGTTATATTATATTTTTCTACTGAGGACAGTCATAGTACTCTTGATATTGTTACTATTATCAAAAGTTTCATAGACAAACCGTACACCAATATTCAAAAAAATTAATCTCAAACAAGCTTATGATTAATACCTTTTAAAATGCACTGAGCTCACCCCAGAAATCAATTTATGGAATATAATAAATTCTCTCTGAAATATCAGATGTCCATGTTTGTAAAAAATTTGCAGATAATCAAAACTTGAAGTTCACTGATAATCCTGGAGACTTGGGTTTTGTCAGGTTGAGTATATGATGAAGCTCATTGATAACTATTTACAGGCTTTAAATATGACTGTGACACGGTGAAAATAGTAATAAAAACCTTGTTAATTATAATAAAGGTTAATAAAAGAATATTCAGGGATTTACTATTGAGTAATAGTGGTGATGAGTGCTGTTGAAAGCCCTGGGTGCAGCTTTAACTGTTGGGTTACAATAATCAAAATTATAATTGTACCTGATTATTTTCCAAGAGTATAACTGTTTTTGACAGATTTACTACGTAGGAATTCAAGAGAAGGATGAGGAAACCTTTTCTGGTGGAGAAAAGGCCCCTTTTTATCCTAAAATTGGGTGAAAATTCTAGGCCTTTCCACAAGGAGGAAGTGAAGATTTTTCACTTCCAAGTACTGGCTTGTGGCTTTCACAAGGCCTTTTTAGCCTTTATTGGGCTCAGATGTGGTTTTGAAACCACATCTGGGCAGTTTTCACCAATACAGGGTGAAAATATTCATCTGGGGACCACATAGCCCTCTTCTGATGTATATGACACATAGAATGCTGTACAGGACCCCAGTATTGACCAAACTATGAGGTATTGAAGTATAAACAGGCTTCTTTGTCTGTTTGACACCTCATAATCATAATTATGGGAGAATATCCCACAGTAAGGCTGTATTGGTCTAATTGTGATATTTTGACCTTAAAATGCCATACTTTGTCATTTTTTGAGATATAAAGCTCATAGTTGGCTCATTTTGGATCCCTGGATGTTTTCTACACAATGGTATCTAATTTGGTATGGCTATCATTAAATATGGCAAAGCTATGCCATGTACAAGATTTCTTGTATATATGTATGATTTGCTTAAAGCCTGTATGGGGTTTGTTTTCCCCATAAATTTGATTCTAGATGAGATATGAGGGAATGAATGGCACCATCATATATACCTGATTGTGCTCTTTCCATAAATCCCCCATGTTATGTATCTCACACTAAAACTGTAGAAGTTAGATGAGAGATGAATTTTTTATTCCCCCTTATTTGACCTTATTTTGGTGATAACTTCAGTGATTCTGATGCTAGCTCAATTTGATTAGTACCAATGGATAGCCCCAACTTGTAGCTTCATTCTAAATACCCATTTTTGGGCTTAATCCTCTTCCTCTGGATTTCAGATGAGAGGTGAAAATTAATGTTTATGCTCAGAAACAACTTTTAGCAGGAGTAACTTTGTTATTCTTTGTCCTATGGTGATGGGACTTGCATATTTGGAAAGAGGTGAGTTTTCTCTTTCTTTTGATACTTTTTGAGCTGGTTTGGCTCAGCTCCATTTTTTGGTGGGGTATCTTGGCTTTACCATTGGTCTATGGTATTTGGCTGTTATGCTTGTGCTCTGGTTTTGAGTCACAGGCTGACAGTTTTTGGCTTTTATATTGACTGGACCAACCCCTATGGATTAAATATTGGCTCCATGAGTATTTCAATAGGTGTTATTATTTTCATTTGCTTCAATATTCCTCCTGAACAAAGATCTCAGTATCAAGACCTATTTGTCTATGGGTTCACTCCAACCCCCAAAGAGCCCACCTCTGATAAATTGAACAGCTTATTTAATCCTCTTTTTTCTGAATTCCAGGAGCTGTGGATAGATGTCCACTTTACTCTAACAGCCAGATTCAACAATGGATGTCTCATTAAGTCTTCTGTTCTCTTATTAAATGGGAATATTCCAGCCCTCCAAGAAATTGGAGGTTTAGCATCTCACTCAGGAAGTTGCTTTTGCACAAATTGTAAGTTACCCATTAAAGATATGAATAATATTGACATAACCTCTTTTCCCCCAAATGATCAATATCAGCAGAAATCAGGAGTTACTCAATGGCTTCAAGCAACCATAACTGACGAAAGAAAATGAAATTTTAGCAGAACATGGATCTTTTTACACTATTTTGGGAGACCTTCCTTACTGAAACCATTCCCAAACAATGACTGTTGATGTTATAGCTATTATTAATAGATAATGGATCTTCATGAAGAATTCCAGCACATCTTGACAAGAAATTCTTTCAAAAATTGCTTCAAAAGATAAGCTTAAGAGATATTGTTAATGGAATAGGTGAAAAGCTCCCCAAATCAAACTACTTCAAATCATTATCAGATTTTCCATATTTGAGCTTAACACTGTATGGCCAAAACAAACAACTATCACCAAAATCAGATTCAATTCAATCAAAAACACTTAATCTTTTGAAAATCTTCCAGAAATTCTTTTCCTGAATTTGATTTTTGTTAATGGACCTTGTGTGCATCTATGAATTTTAAAGTTAATACCATTTCCACTGAATCATCACACCTTGGGAACTCTCAGATTACATTTATGCAAGAAGGTGGTAGTCCCTAATTAAAATTTGCAATTTTTGAGGAAATAATTTGGCAGGAAGTTTCAAAAACATATCTCTTATTGATAATAATACTCACTCCACTACTAAATTTCAATAAAATTGGAGATCCTTACAAATAATTTACTTACTTTAATGCAAAATCATTTTCAACTAAATCTGAAAGTTTTCTTTTGATAACTCAATATAATATTCAAGGTCATTTTTCAAGCTACAAGAGCTCATAAAAACCCTTGGATTCAGATGATGAATTCCTTTTTGTTGCTTCCATAAATCAAGTTGTAAGTATGAAACTATGAGTTATCTTACTGGACACTATTTACTAACAGATTCTGTCCTTCCAAATACAGGAAAATATCTCTTTCTAAGCTTAATTTAGTTTGATTTAAAAACTCTTCAAAAAACTGACCCTTTAAAAATGATTTGAATGATGATGTCAAAATTTATTGTTTTATCAAGTTATGCTCTTTTACATTATAAGAGAATTGTATTTAAATGATGAATATTCCAAGATAAAATAAAAAATATTTTTTCATAAAGGATATTTTACTGTCTGAAATCATTATATCTCCTGAAATGATGATTATTAACCATCTTGAAATGATATATCCCATAATAATTAGTTCAACCAAAGTCATTTTCAAAACCACAACTTAATAAAGACTTAAAACTACAATATTGGAAATCTCAGATTAATTTTTATTTATAAATTTAAATTACATAATATTAATTCATAAGCTCTTTAAGTTTTTCAGAAAATATTAAGCAGATATTTGGTTCATATTTAATTCAAATATTAGATTCTACTTGTGATATTACAAACTCTTATGAATAAAAAACTTTGATTGAAAAGAGAAAATTATCAAATTATGAGTAATTATATATAGATACCCATTTTGAATGAGGAATATAGACTCCCCATGAATCCTTTTCCAGTTATTCATTTAAAATATCAATATAAAACAGTATATTCTTAGCTTGAAGATATTGCATATTAATATCACACAAATAGTCGTTCCAACACATCAAAATGTAAAGAAACATTTCCTAAATTCAATAAGAACAGAAATTTTTGTAAAAGGTAAGTATTCAACATTTATGCTATCCTGTAAATTGAATTTTTATTCTCATTCTTAAAAATTCTCAGTCAATTTACCAAGTATTACTTACAAAAATGTCCATAAATATTTAGTTGAGTTATTATGTGGAAATCAAAATCAATAATTGATAAATATATATCCTGGTTTGGTAGCTTCTTAAAGTAATGCTTTTTTATAGCTCATTGTGATGAATGATTAAGATAAATATCATAAGGATCATAAATTGAGTAAACTTTTACATGGCCTATGTAAGGAGGAATTAAATGATAGAAATATTTTAATATGAGGCCAATAATATCATTTTTATATTCCTAGTGGAGAAAAAAATTTATTATTCAATCTTATTTTGTGAACTTCCAAATAGCCTGCTTCTAGATTCACAAATAGAGATGGATGTCTTGTACCACCAACTTTTTAAAAAATGGATATCAACAAGATATATATTCCTTTTCTAAATTTTATTAATTCAAATTTATCACTACTAAGATAAAATATCCCATTCTCTAACAGCATTTGATTTTGCAAAAGACTTTTCCTATGAAGAATGAAGAACTTTTATGTCTCAATATATTCAATTTTTTGGACTTCAATAAATCTTAAAGGAAATAAACACTAATATTTTAAAATAAAATGTCTATTAAAAAGGAACAAATATAAATTTTCATATTCCTGAAAAATATTCCTACATTTTTAGGAGGGGGATACAAAAACTCAAAGATTTCATGGGGAAATTAAAATTACTCCTGAAGAGACTAAAGTTTTTTAATCCTCCTACCTTATTGTTAATTAAGAGGATAGTGTATTTATCTAATACTGTGGTCTCATCCTACGAAATAATTGTGAGCCTTAGAGGTATTTTTGTAAGGTTTGACTATGAAACAATAAGTAAAAATTACTAATTTATTACTTATTGTACTCTGAATGTCCTTATAATTGAAATAAATAAGATTAAAATAATAATAATAATAATAATAAAGAAATATTATATTATTAAATAAATATAATAATATAATTATATTATATGAAATTATAATATTGTAAATAATATATTAATATAAAATAATTAATATATTATCAAGCTCTTTATTATTGTTACCAACAAATAATAAAGGCATAAAAAACTGTTTTTTATAAATAAAAAACAATTAATAACAATAATATTACCAATATTAAAGTTATATATTAATATAAATACTATTTATATTAATTAAGAATTATTAAGAGTAATAATAAGAGAGAAATTATTATAATAAGATGAAATAACCTACTTTTAACACTTAAAATAATAATTTTGAGATATTTTATGCCAAAACAATATAAAACAACTTTTTTCAAATTGTAGTTACAATAAAAATAAAGAAAATTTACTAAATTTCTTGATTTTACGTGGAAATGAGTTTATAGAGAGATTTATGACAAAAACAATTAAATAATTGATTTAATCACACAAAAAATAGTTATTAATATTAAGATGGTCTTTGGTCTTTAATAATATAAGAGTTTTATATATAAAGAATAAAGAAATTACCTTTTATTTAATTGATTTGATGTTTTTGATGCGTCTGAGGGGAAAATAGAGTAAAAAGAGCTCTATTTATAGTAAATACCTCCCTCCTAGAGTCCAAAAGTCTTCTAGTAGACGTGTACTGAACATATCCACTGGAATTGATCAATATTTTAAGGTTCGGAGATGATTACATCATTATTACACCATTATTTAGAGTTATCACTATAACTCTAAAGTCGATGACATCAGAGGCTTGGCAGAACCCCAAATTTCGTGGATTTTATTAGTTTTAATCATAAACTAATAGTATTCACCAATTTTATCACTCTTAAGACTGTTAAACTTAAATTAAGGTTACAGTGTGTGATCATAACTTCTCAAATTAAGCTCAAATTTTGATCCTCAATACCTTTTAAGATTTACACGCTACAGCAATTCAGAGAGTGAATTCTGAAAGCCTGGCATAACCTTATTATGCTGCCAAGAGCTTTTCATTACATCATCAAAACTCTAATTTCGATGATTTTTCTTGTAACTCATCTTTTCTGTCGAAATTCAATATTTTAAACTTCAAACCTTGATTTCAGGGGGTTATACCCTGAATTTAATAATAAAAATTACATCATTCTTCACGAATGAACTAGTAGAATCCAACTGTATACTTTTTTTTAAGTTTGGAGCACTTTCACAACAAAGTGGTCAACAGCTCTGTTGATTTTTATCAATATTTCATCATAGGTTTTAACCTTGTTTATAATTTGTAAAATAAATTTCATATCTGTGTTCTTACAGTAATTACGTGGTAACTTTATTTTTGGTTCATCATTCTATCATGTATAGTTTAGAAGATATTAGCTATGATCCTTGAATATATGTGTTGACCAAAAAAGTGCATATATTCAGGTTAATTCCTTAAGTATTAACATTGGAAATTAGCTTATTAATTGTTTTATGTGTGGATTTTCATGGGGAATCCACTGGTACAATTTATTTTACATGTTGCTTCATTAGTTCTTAAGATAAATAAGGGTTTATGGTTTTTATAAGGTATTATACCTTATAATTCCTTAAATATTGACTTTACAGATATGCCATAAAAATGGTGTATGTGTATTTTTCCATGGGGAATCCAATGGTATAATTTATTTTACATGTTGATTCATTGGTTTTTAAGTTAAACCAATTTTTGTACCAATTTATGGTATTTTTTGTATGTTTAAGTAATTATTCTTAATGTATAATTATTCTAAGTAATTTTAATATAATTATATTAAAGGTATAATTATTCTGAGTCTTTTTTGTGACCTTATTGGGTATGTGGTCATATCTCAAAGGCTTACATTCCCTACCACCAAAAAAGATCGTACCACAATCTGATATGTGTGATTAGGGTATCATCCACTGTCCTACCTCTTCATTAGACTTTGTTAGTATTGAAGCTCAATAATGCTTAACTTTTCTATTTTTCAGGATTTCTTTCATGTCTGAACCTTCTTAGTAGTTTATCAGCATTTGTTATATCTTTCTCAAGTAGCCATTCATCTTCTTGAGTTGAATTTCTATACCTTACAAGGTATTCCCTTTCTTTTTTGTTTCTTGTCCTTCTTTCTTTAAGGACTTTTACTATTTTCTTTTCTTCTCCTTCTTCCAAGGGGGGAATTTCAAGTGGGGGTTTATTTCTTAGTGGAAATAACTCCTTGTCACTTGAACTGTAAGGTTTTATTAGACTTACAGGGAAAGATGGGTGTTTGTTCATTAGTTCACCTGTGAGTTCTAATTGCACAGCATTGGGTCCATGAAGTGCTTTTATCATAAATGGTCCTGCAAAGGAATCTTTCAGTTTCTTTGGGCCTTTTATGTTATTGAAGTTAAGGGTTGATACTAAAACCAAGTCTCCTATTTTGAAATCAGGTGGCTTATGACTTTTATCCCATCTTTCTTTTGCATATTTAAAAGAATCTTGCATGCATCTGTTTGCATGGTGTCTTGCTTTGTCAAGCATTATCTTGAAACTGCTTGCTGTTGGATGTATATCCACTAAGTCCTTTTTGAGGGTATCATAAGGAAGTCTTGAATTCCAACCTTTCTCTAGCATTGCTGGTGTTTTGCCAGTAGAAGAATGGATTGATGTCTTATATGCCAGTTCAAGTGCTGGTATTAGTGTATACCAATCATGGGTAAAACCATCAGAATCTTTGAATTCTAGCCCATAAGCACAGAATCTTCTGATCATATCCTCTAGGGTCTGTATCATTCTTTCTGCTAGACCATCAGTTTGAGGATGATAAGCTGTTGAGAATGATAACTTTGTCCCAAACAAGTTATGGAGATTTGTCCATAATGCTGAAGTGAACTTTGGGTCTCTGTCACTTATAATATTTTGGAATAAGCCTGTGTGGCTAATGACTTTATTCCATATCATTATGGCTGTATCCATAGCTGTGTCATCTTTATGACATGGTAAGAACATGGGAGTTTTACTGTACCTGTCAACTAACACTAGGCATGCATTATAACTCCTGTCTCCTCCTGGAGGTAAGGCTGTTACCCAATCCATATGAACTATTTCCCATGGGGATTTTGGTTCTTGGATTTGGATCATCATTCCAAATTTCTTTCCTGTGGCTCTGTTGGCTTTTTGACATCTGTCACAGGTTTGGCAGTACTCTGCAACATCTTTCTTCCAATTTGGCCACCAAGAGCAGGTTTTCACCCTCTCTAGTGTCCTATCTTCTGAGAGATTTCCAGATGCAACACTATCATGACACTCATGTAGAATAGTGTTTATTAGTTTTCTGTCTGTTAAGGCCATAACACATGTGTGTTTTGTTCTATGGTAGAGGATTCCATCAAGGAGGTGAAATCTTCCTTCATCATATGCCTTTTTCCATATTTCATCTAGTTTTGATGAAAGTGATGGATCTTTGCAGTCTTTCATTAGAAGTTGGCTTAAGATATGGCAATTTTTGTCTGTCTTATAGCTTTCTTTAACTTGGTTAAAGAATTCTGTGCCAATGTCTGTAACACATATTCCTTCTATATGGTGCTCTTCTTGTGGTACCCATGCTGGATTGTCAGGGGTATTTGCTAGGGCCCATCTGCTAAGACCATCTGCATTTTTATGAATATTTCCAGATTTATGAACAATAGTCATATTTCCTCTATATTCTTGGATCGCAATTTTCCATCTCAGCATATGTCTATTTGGAGTCTTCATATTTAATAGTGATTTCACAGCATTACAGTCTGTGATTATATCAAATACTGTGCCATCCAAATAATAATGCAGTTTTTCTAAAGCCCACACTAGGCATAAGCATTCCATTTGGCTTGCTCCATACCTTGCTTCTGTTGGCTTTATCTGCCTTGAAATGAAACAAATTGGTCCTTCCACTGGTTTATCATTGATAATTTGTGTTTGGTGAAGTGCAGCACCTAGTCCTTCTCCACAAGCATCAATGTATAGTTTGAAGGGTAGTTTCCAATCTGGCATCAGAAGAAATGGGACATTTGTTAAGGAATTTTTCAATTCTTCATATGCCTTGACTCTTTCTTCTGTCATCTCATAGACTGTTTGTTGGTCACATAGCTTATACAAGGATTTAGCAATCTTTGCAAAGTCCTTTATATGCTGTCTATAGTAACCAGCAAATCCTAGAAATGATTGCATTTCTTTTTTGGTTTGAGGCATTGGTTTAAGTAGTACTGCTGCTACTTTATTTTTGTCTATGCCTAGACTAAGGCCAGATACTACATGTCCTAGTGCCTTTAATACACTATATGCAAAATGACATTTTTGCAAGGAAATTTTCATATTCACTTGGACTATTTTTTGTAGTACCCTTTCTAGTCTTGTAAGGTGATTTTCCCAAGTTTCTGAGCAAACTATGATATCATCAATATAGATAATCAACCATCCTTCTGATAATTCTTCAGGGAATATGGTATTCATCATTCTTTGATAATGGGAAGGTGCATTTTTTATTCCAAATGGCATTCTTAAGTATTCAAAAATTCCACAATGGACTATTATTCTTAGTAGTTTCTTGGCATTGTCTGTTAAGACATTTTGATGAAAACCCTTAAGAGCATCCATAGCTGTGATGAACTTAGCTTGTGACAATTGGGTCAATGTCTCATGGATTCTGGGTATTGGATATCTGTCTGGAATGGTATAGGTATTCAGGGCTCTGAAGTCTCCTACCATCCTTGATTTTCCATTATGCCAAGTTATAATGACAGGTGTAGTAACTTCTACTTGTTCATTATGTTTAACCTTTCTTAATACTCCAAGGTCCATTAATTCTTTAATGTGCACCTCTAAGGCTTCTCTAGCTCTTGGACTGGCTGGATAAGCAGGTCTTCTTAATAAAGGTGGGTAAGGTTTTTCTACATTAAGAATTATATCCACTTCATGTCCAATTATGGCACCTAGTGGCTCTTTGTCAGTTGCAAAGGCATTTTTATACTTAAATAAGAGGTCAATCAATTTTTCTTTCATTTTTTCTGTTAATTCTTGATTGAATTCTGCCTCTTTGAGTTGTTCAGATATAAAAAGTTCCTTTTCTGGAATTTTTTCTTCATTCTTAATAACTGTGATTTGTTTTTTGTTATTGAAGAATCCAAACTTTTGTCTTTTGTTATCTCCTATGGGAAAATATCTATCCTTTTGGTTGGAGATATCTATACCATAGATTGATAAGTAGTCATTCCCAAGTATGAAATGGTTACTAGTACAGTTGTCCATTACTACAAACTCTACTTTAATTCTGACACATTGTGAGGGATGAGGAAAAATTAGTGTTAAATCAATTATTCCAAGGGGCTTCATGCTCTCACTTGCACTACTAAATTTGACACCTTGTATTGGCATAAGTTTTTCTTGCCAGTCTGGGACAATGGTTTTTAAATAACTTTTGCCAACACAAGTGCAATATGCTCCTGTATCCAAGTTAACCTTTCCTTCTTGGTTATCAACCATAACAATACTTATACTTGATTTTCCAGCTGTATATCCCATTCATCTTGCAGGTTTGGTTCTATACATTTTGGCATCTTGTATGTTTGTCAGATTTGTGTCAGATGTTCCAACTTGTGGCAAGTTTGAATTAACATCCAGTACTTCATAAATTATATCAATATTATTAATTTGTGCATTAATTATATTGATTTCATCACTTTCAGAGCTTTCTGACTCTTCTGTCTCTTTTTCAGAGTCAGATTCCTCTTCTTTGTCATTGTGGTTTTCTGTTTCCACAATTTCATTAATCTTTGCTTTTTTAAGGCAATTATTGGCTAAGAGTCCAATACCTCCACATTTATGGCATTTTCTTTGCTCATTATTGTTGGATGTATTGGGCTTAAAGGATTCTTTTGATTTATCCTTTTTGATAAATGGTTTATTTGGGCTTTTAATGTCCAATTTTTTCCAAGTCCTGCCAATTTTTGTTCTTGTCACTATATCTTCTAGTGCATTTATATACTCTTCTGTGGAGCATGGTTCTATACACCTGCTTCTTAGGGCATGTTCTAGTTCCCCTCAACATTTTTTAAGTATTTTCATATGCACCATCTTCTGTGACATTTCTGGGTACAGTGCATTAAGCCTTTCAACTTGTTTTAAGAACCAAGTTAAAGGTTTATCTTTCTCTGGGTCAAAGAAAGGATTTTCAAATGCATTTTCTATTTTATACCTCCAGGCATCATTTGCACATTTGGTGATTATTTCTTGTTTCCACCAAAACCAGGTATTTTTACCATTTGTTTGTCTTATGCCATAATACCATCTTTTTGCAGATTTCTCAAACAATGAATGTAATCTTGCAGTGATTAATTCATCTGGTATGGCATAGTCTTCTTGTAGCATGTCAATTGTTTTAATAAATGACATGTGGTCATATTCACCTTCTCCTGTGAATGTTGGCCATTCCTTTAGTTGAGGTGCTTCCTTCATTAAGACTTGGTTATTATCTTGGTGACTCAAGTCTGTTATGAAAGGATTTGACAATTCCTCTTTTGTTTTAACAGGGCTTCTTATATGAGAAAATGGTGTTGATAACTTTGGCATATTTAAATTAGCCTCATTAATTTTATCCATTTTTTCTGTAATAAGCCTTATTTCACTTTGAATATCATCTTTCACATGCATTCTTGCTTCATCACTTTTTTCCACATGGTCCAAAAGTAATTTTTGGTGTGATGAAGTCTTTTCTTCAAATTTTTCTACAGAAATACTTAATTTATTTAATTTTTCTGTAAGATTGTCAATACTCACATCATAATTGATTGTCAAAGTCTTGTCTTTGATATCTTTTATGTATTTATACAATTCTTGTTGTCCTTGTATTAATTTTTGAGTATTGTAAATTAAATTCTTTGGTTTATTATTTTCAACAATAAATTTAATGTTGTCAATTTCTTTCTTGTTTTGCACAACAATTTTTGTTAAAGAAGATAAATTGTTATTTATTTCTTGTAGTGATAATAAACTATCTTTAATTTCTTTTAGAGGTAATATACTATTTTTAATTTCTGTTAAAGTATTTACAACATCTTTGGACAAGGTTATTTCTTTGGGAAATGAGGTTGTCTCATTCTTTGCTCTTCCTTGTCCTTGAATTCCATCAAGGTTCTGGCCATGTTGAAAACATTGTCCATGGCATCCTTTTGGATTCTTGGGATTCTGTAGCTTGGGGAATATGGTTTCTTCCAATGCTTTTTCTTGTTCTTCTTCCCTTCTTGGGGAGGTGGGTTGGCTTGGGGCTTGCTGTTAGAAGCTACTGGGGCTTCTTCCTTGGTTGCCTCCCTCTTTTTGGCATGGTAGTCCTTGATTTCTTTGATTTGAGGTTTGGATGACAGTGGATTCCATCCATTGGAGTATTTCACTATCTCCTCCTCTTTGAGGAACTTTTTCAGGATGTGCCAGGAGTTCATCACTCCTTGGTGTATTTGAGGCAACATTTCCCAATCTTTGTCCTTGTACACTGTGCAGTACTGCTTGTACTGGCTCATGTAGATGTCTATTTGAGCCCTCTGAATGTGATTTGTACCTGTTTGAGTTACTCATACTTAGTTCCAATTCAGGCTCAGATATCATGGGCATTTCTGGGACTTGCCTTTGGGATAAGGCACTTCCTTGTGTGGATTCTGTTCCACTGGGGATATTGCCCTTTCTTTTCCCTTTTGAGGGATCAATTCTACCTCTGAGTCCAGCTCCATCTGATTGGATTCAGTATTGGGAACCTCTTCTGGTAGTCATAATTAAAGAATAAGAAAAAAATAAAATTATTTTAGAATAAAATTTTTTTATGGCAATTTAAAAAGAGGTGCTCACCTTCAGAGTCTTGAATGGTGGGTCCTGGAAAGTCTAATTTCTTAGCTTTCTTTCTTTTGGTGATAACTGGTGTTGGAGAACTTTGACAAGTTTCTTCCACCAACCTCTCAACAGTAGCTTGGTTGTCTTCTGTTGGGTTATCTTCAAACACTAAAAAAGACAAATAAATATAAGTCTTTTTATAAGAAGTGTTATTTTTGGCAAGATATGGCAATTTTCCACGTAGAAATTGCTTTTATATCTTTAAAAACTTGAAATGAATAAAGAAATGAATAAAAATAACTTTTTTATTGGTTTTTAATATTTTTTAATATTTTTTTTTATTTTTAAGGAATAAAATAATAATTAATATGATTCTTTATAAAATTAAATTATAATAAAAATTATTTTTAATTTATAAATTATATTTTTTAATCACTAGAGTCACTCAAGGAAAGTTCTTGCAAGTCTAAGGATGTGAAAAACCACGTGTAAGACAGTACAATTGCTTTCCAAATGCCTCAATAGCTTTTAAAATCAATAAAATATAAAATTATTATATAATTTTATGATTATAAATATAATTTATTATTGGATAAACCCAATTAGAATCTTTTTAAAGGTCTTTTAAGTAAATATCATGGCCAGGCCCCCAAATGTAAGGTTTGACTATGAAACAATAAGTAAAAATTACTAATTTATTACTTATTGTACTCTGAATGTCCTTATAATTGAAATAAATGAGATTAAAATAATAATAATAATAATAATAAAGTAATATTATTATTATGGCGTAAAAATATTATATTATTAAATAAATATAATAATATAACTATATTATATGAAATTATAATATTGTAAATAATATATTGATATAAAATAATTAATATATTATAAAGCTCTTTATTATTGCTACCAACAAATAATAAAGGCGTAAAAAACAATTAATAACAATAATATTACCAATATTAAAGTTATATATTAATATAAATACTATTTATATTAATTAAGAATTATTAAGAGTAATAATAAGAGAGAAATTATTATGATAAGATGAAATAACCTACTTTTAACACTTAAAATAAGAATTTTGAGATATTTTACGCCAAAAGAATATAAAACAACTTTCTCAAATTGTAGTTACAATAAAAATAAAGAAAATTTACTAAATTTCTTGATTTTACGTGGAAATGAGTTTATAGAGAGATTTATGACAAAAACAATTAAAGAATTTATTTAATCACACAAAAAATAGTGATTAATATTAAGATGGTCTTTGGTCTTTAATAATATAAGAGTTTTATATATAAAAAATAAAGAAATTACCTTTTATTTAATTGATTTAATGTTTTTGATGCATCTGAGGGGAAAATAGAGTAAAAAGAGCTCTATTTATAGTAAATACCTCCCTCCTAGAGTCCAACAGGCTTCTAGTAGACTTGTACTGATCATATCCACTGGAATTGATTAATATTTTAAGGTTTGGAGATGATTACATCATTATCAAACGATATTACATCATCATTACACCATTATTTAGAGTTATCACTATAACTCTAAAGTTGATGACATCAGAGGCTTGGCAGAACCCCAAATTTCGTGGATTTTATTAGTTTTAATCATAAACTAATATTATTCACCAATTTTATCACTCTTAAGACTGTTAAACTTAAATTAAGGTTACAGTGTGTGATCATAACTGCTCAAATTAAGCTCAAACTTTGATCCTCAATAACTTTTAAGATTTACACGCTACAGCAATTCAGAGAGTGAATTCTGACAGCCTGGCATAACCTTATTATGCTGCCAAGAGCTTTTCATTACATCATCAAAACTCTAATTTCGATGATTTTTCTTGTAACTCATCTTTTCTGTCGAAATTCAATATTTTAAACTTCAAACCTTGATTTCAGGGGGTTATACCCTGAATTTAATAATAAAAATTACATCATTCTTCACGAATGAACTAGTATAATCCAACTGTATACTTTTTTTTAAGTTTGGAGCACTTTCACAACAAAGTGGTCAACAGCTCTGTTGATTTTTATCAATATTTCATCATAGGTTTTAACCTTGTTTATAATTTGTAAAATAAAGTTCATATCTGTGTCCTTACAGTAATTACGTGGTAACTTTATTTTTGGTTCATCATTCTATCATGTATAGTTTAGAAGATATTAGCTATGATCCTTGAATATATGCGTTGACCAAAAAAGTGCATATATTCAGGTTAATTCCTTAAGTATTAACATTGGAAATTAGCTTATTAATTGCTTTATGTGTGTATTTTCATGGGGAATCCACTGGTACAATTTATTTCACATGTTGTTCAATTAGTTCTTAAGATAAATAAGGTTTTATGGTTTTTATAAGGTATTATACCTTATAATTCCTTAAATATTGACTTTACAGATATGCCATAAAAATGGTGTATGTGTATTTTTCCATGGGGAATCCAATGGTATAATTTATTTTACATGTTGATTCATTGGTTTTTAAGTTAAACCAATTTTTGTACCAATTTATGGTATTTTTTGTATGTTTAAGTAATTATTATTAATGTATAATTATTCTAAGTAATTTTAATATAATTATATTAAAGGTATAATTATTCTGAGTCTTTTTTGTGACCTTATTGGGTATGTGGTCATATCTCAAAGGCTCACAATTTTTATATACCCAAAAGACTACAAAGAATAAAAATTTTATAATTCTAAATAAAATAAATTTATTTATATTATAAAAAACAAAAATTAAGATATAAATATAAAATTTGAATTTTAATTTAAATTCAAAAATAAAGTTACTTTGAAATTTAAAATTTTTAAAACACCTTTTTACTTAAAAAAATAAAGTAAAAATGAATTTTCAGAAAAAATATTAAAATTAAAATATTTTTGGAAAAAGTTAAATAAAAATTATTATAAATTTTTATCTCATAAATAAACATATGAAAGTTATTTCACCATTGGATTCCTCATAAAAAACAAAGTGGGGTCAGCTGTGGGTAAAATTTCTGTAATTCAACTCTATATAATCTTAAGTTAAGTTTTTAGTATTTTCTGTATTAAAATTGAGAATCCTCAAAGCCTCACCTTAATTTACACCACATGTGGTGCTAACCATCAATTTTTGTGTTAAAATTGAGGTGTGGTGTGTAGTTTAGAATTTATGATTAATTGAAGTAATTTCAATTGAAATGTCAAAATGTGTGCATGAATTACCTAAGTGAACTTTGATTTACATATGAGGTATCATTTATTACAGTTGTGTAGTGTAAAAACTCAATTGAATTACATATTTAAGTTACAAGTATAATATATGATGAGGAATTAATGAAAAAATAAATTGGAAATATCAATTCTGGGGGGAAAAGAAATCTTGGCTCCAAGGGTTCCAGACTCTGCCAAATTCCTTTCTAAAAGGCATGGGATTTGAAACTTAACACAAAATTTCATCACTTTTGGCCTGGAATTGAGTCACAGGGTCTGTGTCTCAATTTATGATGAGGTTTTTATACCAACCAGGGAAGTTTTAACTGTTGCCAAGAGGGTAAAACTACCCTTAATTGAAAACAATCTTAGTGAAACCAGTTTTAACTTGTTTTGAGATCTCTTGCACACATTCTGACATGTTTTGAAGGCTTGAAACTAGGTATTACTACAGCAATGGTTAATTTAAGTGTATAAAATGTCTGAATCTAGCAAAAAATGGCTAAAACCAGCTCTTTTTTGGTCTAAACCAGGGATCAATGATGCCATAATTGGATTTTTTTCATCAGAGTGTTTTCCATGACTGAAAAGAGTAAATCTTACTTTTTGAGTAATAAAATTGGTGACTATAAAAGAATGTCTACTTTGCTCCACTTTTCCTTTCATGTTAGGATCTTTTCCTTTTATAATTAGTTCAAGCACTGTTAAACCAATCAATAAAATATTCCAAAAACCCTTTTTAAATAACCTTAAAACTTATAAAAAAGTGAAAAAATTATTATAATCATTTTTACCCTTGAACCACCCCATAAGTGAATTAAAGCATCTTTCATCACTTTTAACTTTGTCACTTTGTTTCCAAATTCACTATGGTCACTCTTGGGAATTTTTTCTCTTTAATAATCTTTTTGAAGAATTTGTTCTTATATTCATTTCATGCAGTTATTTTCTCAATTAATTGCAATTGAAATTGCTCTTGAAGGAATTTCTTTTGTAACCTTAAATATTTCTTGTAGAGTATTTTGGGATAAATTTTTATTGTTTTTAAAACAATTAATCTTTATAATATTATTTTTTCATCCTTATAAAGTTAAAAAACAATAGATTTGGCATGTTTTCTTTCAAAATTCTTAAATCTTAACATTTTTAATCATATTTTACCTTATAAAAATTTTGAGAACAGTAAAAGTACTTGATTATCAATCAAAGTTTCATATCCACACCTTACAATAATTCTCAAGTTGCAGATTTTTACAGTAACATATATTATTATTTTGAAATTTTAAGGTTTGACTATGAAACAATAAGTAAAAATTACTAATATTCTACTTATTGTACTATGAATGTCCTTATAAATAAATTAAAGAAGATAAAAAATAATTATAATAATAAAGAATTATTATAATTATGGCATAAAATAGTTATATTATTAAATAAATGTGATAATATAATTTATATTATAAAAAATAATATATATAAAATAAATATATTAATATAAGATAATTAACATATTAAAAAGCACTTTATTATTGTTACCAACAAATAATAAAGGCATAAAAAATTGTTTTTCAATTAATAACAATAATATTACCAATATTAAAGTTATAAATTAATATAAATACTATTTATATCAATTATAGAATTATTAAAAAGTAATAATAGAGAAAAATTATTATAATAAGAGAAGTAACCTACTTTTAATGCTTAATATAATAATTTTGAGTAAATTTAGGCCTAGAAGTGTATATAAAACTTATTCAAATTGTAGTTACAATAAATTTTAAGAGAAATTACAAATTTTCTTGATTTTACGTGGAATTGAGGTTTTTGAGAGAAATTTAAACAAAACAATTAAATAATTGTAATAATCATGTCAAAGATGAAGATTATTATAAGATTATCTTTGGTCTTGATAATATAAAAGTTTTATATATAAAGAATAAAGAAATTACCTTTTTATTTAATGATTTAATGTTTTGTAAGCGTCTGAGGGGAAAACAGAGTAAAAAGAGCTCTATTTATAGTAAATACCTCCCTCCTAGAGTCCAACAGGCTTCTAGTAGACGTTTATTGATCATATCCACTGGAATTGATCAATATTTTAAGGTTTGGTGATGATTACATCATGATCAAACCATATTACATCATTATTACGCCATTATTCAGAGTTATCACTATAACTCTAAGTTTGATGATGTCAAAGGCTTGGAAGAACCCCAAAATTTGTGGATTTTATTAGTTTTAATCATAAACTAATAGTATTCACCAATTTTATCACTCATATGACTGTTAAACTTAATTTAAGGTTACAGTGAGTGATCATAAATGATCAAATTAAGCTCAAACTTTGATCTTTGATAACTTTTAAGTTTTACATGCTACAGCAATTCAGAGAGTGAAGTCTAATATCTTGGCCTAACCTCATTATGCTGCTAAGAGAATTTTATTACATCATTCAAACTCTATTTTTGATGATTTTTCTTGTAACTCATCTTTTCTGTCAAAATTTAATATTTTAAACTTCAAACCATGATTTCAAGGGGTTATACCTTGAATATTATAGTAAAAAGTACATCATTCTTCACGAATGAACTAGTAGGATCCAACTTTCTACTTTTTTTTTAAGTTTGGACCACTTTAACAACAAAGTGGTCAACAGCTCTATTTATTTTAATCAATAATCCCTTACAGGTTTTAACCTTGTTTATAACTTGTGAAATAAACTTCATATCTGTATTCCTACAGTAATTACGTCATGAATTTTTTTTGGTTAATCACTCTATCATGCATATTTCAAAAGATATTAGCTAAACTCCTTGAATATATGTGTTGACCAAAAAAGTGCATATATTCAGCTTAACTCCTTAAGTGTTGACTTTGGAGTTTAGCTTCTTAATTGTTTTATCTGTGGATTTTTATGGAGAATCCAATGGTACCATTTATTTCACATGTTGCTTCATTTGTTCTTGGAATAATCAAGGATTTGTGGTTTTTATAAGGTATTATTACTTGTAACTTATTAATTATTGACTTTACAGATATGCCATAAAAATGGTATATGTGTATTTTACCATGGGGAATCCAATGGTATAATTTATTTCAAATTTTTATTCATTGTTTTTTAAGTTAAACCAAGCTTTATGCCAATTTATGGTATTTTTGTAGCTTTAAGGTACTTATTTTTAATGTATAATTATTTTAAATGTTTCTTGTGACCTTTTTGGGTATGTGGTCATATCTCAAAGGTTCAAAGAAATAATTAGCTTATATATAGAAATATCCAGCTGAGGCTAGAAGAAATAGCTTGTTCTGGAAACTATTCTTTCTTATATTTTGAATTACCAATTATGGTCAAACAATAATAATGGTTTTCAATTTAAACTTTGAGGCTTTCAGGTGTGGTTTTTTTTTTCTTCCAAATCTTCTATTTTAAAATTTTAATTTAAATTCAGGTTTAAACCAATTTCCAACTTATTTCCTATGTCATTTCTCAAATCCAACACTTTCTTTCAGGTGTACCCACTTTTCTCATGTTGACTGTAAAACAACATGCTATGGTAGTTGTCCAAAAAAAAATTCATATTAAAGACTTGTTTGAATTCCAATCCATCTTATTATATTCAATCTCATTATAATCATTTGTAATCAACCTTTTCAATGTAAAAATGAATTGAAAAATATACTTCAAATCAGCTGTAAGGTGTGGATATGAAACTTTGATTAAAAATCAAGTACTTTTCCTGTCCTCAAAATTTGTATAAGGTAAAAATCAATTAAAAATAGTATGAAATATTATTTTTAAGAGAAAACACACCAATTTTATTGTTTATAACTTTATTAGTATAAAACAATAATATAAAAATTTATTGTTTTACCAACAATAAAAATTTATCCAAAAAATACTCTACAAGAGATATTTTAAGGCTACAAAAGAAATTTCTTCAAGAGCAATTTCAATTGGAATTAATTGAGCAAAGAACTGCAAGCAATTAATTAAAGAACAAAGTCTTTAAAAAGAATATTAAAGAGAAAACACGCCCAAAAGTGACCAGAGTGAATTTGGAAACAAAGTGACAAAGTTAACAGTGATGAAAGATGCTTTAATTCACTTTTGGGGTGGTTCAGGGGTAAAAATGATTATAAGAGTTACAAACAATGATTATAATGATTTTTTTTCACGTGGTTAAAAGGATTAAAATGATTTAAAAGTGGTGGTTGGAATCTTTGATTGATTGGTTTAACAGTTTTAAACTAATTAATAAAAGGAAAAGATTCTAACATGAAGAGAAAAGTGGGGCAAAGAAGACATTCTTTTATAGCCATCAATTCTCTTACTCCAAAAGTAAAATTTACTCTTGTCAGTCGTGAAAAACAGTCTGACAACAGAAAAGCCAATTATGGCATCATTGAACCCTGGTTTAGACCAAAAAGGGCTGGTTTAAGCCATTTTTAGCCATTTTTAGCCATTTTAGACCCTTAAATCAGCCATTACTATAGCAATACCAGGCCTAGAGCCTTCAAAACACGTCAGAATGTGTGTCAGAGGCGTAGAAACCAGTTAAAACTGTTTTTATTATGATTGTTTTATCTTAAGGGTAGTTTTACCTTCTTGGCAACAGCTAAAACTACCCCAGTTGGTATCAAAACCTCATCATCAATTGAGTCCACAGACCCTGTAACTCAATTCCAGGCCAAAAGTGATGAACTTTTGCGTGAATTTTGACATCCCACGCCTGTCAGCAAGGATTTTGGGGGTCTAGCTCCCCCTTAGAGCTGGAGTTCCCTTTCCCCCCCAAATTTAATCTTTCCAATTTATTTTTCCTTTAATTCCTCATCATGTATTATACTTATAATTTACACATGTAATTCAATTCAATTGTACAGTACAATACAGTAATAATTGACACCTCATATGTAAATCAAAGTTCACTTATGTAATACACGCGCACATTTTGACATTTCAATTGAATTCAATTGAAAATACTTTAATTCCTCATAACTTCTAAACTAAACACAACACCTCAATTTTAACACAAAAATTGATGGTTAACACCACATGTGGTGTGAATTAAATTAAGGTTTTGAGGATTTTCAACTTTTGTATTGAAAATACTAAAAACTTAATTTAAGCTTATTTAGAGTTGAGTTACAAAAATTTCACTCAGAGGTGACCCCACCTGATTTTTTATGAGGAATCCAATGGTGAAATAAAATTTATATGTTTATTTATTGGATAAAAAGTTATAATAAATTTTATATAACTTTTTTCACAATTTTGTTAAAATTTCATTTTTACTTAAATTTTTCAAGTATAAATGTAATTTTATATTTACAAAATTTAAAGTAATTTTATTTTTAAATTATAATTAATTTTTTATTTTTAATATAATTTTATATTTATATTTTTTTATTTTTATTTTAATAATATAAATAAATTTATTTTATTTATATTAATATGTTATTTTTTATATTTGTGGTCTTTTGGGTATATGAAATTACCTCTAAGGCTCACATTCCCTCCCCCTAAAAAATAATATTACTTTGTAATATTGGTGTTTCTAGTGTGTCTGAATCTCCTCAGGAGTTTGGTGGCTTCTGGTATATCTTTCTCTTCTAACCATTCATCTTCACAAGTTGGGTCACTGTACCTAACAAGGTATTCCCTTACTTTCTTGGTTCTTAATTTCCTTTCTTTAAGAACTTTGGTTATTTTCTTAGTACCAGATGTCTCAATAGGAGGTATAACTTGGGGAATCTTATTCCTCAAGGGAAATTTCTCAGCATCACTAGATTTGTATGGCTTTATCAAGCTTACTGGAAATGTAGGGTGCTTATTGCTTAGTTCTTCAGATAACTCTACTTCAACAGCATTTTCTCCATGGAGGGCCTTAATCACAAAAGGTCCTGCAAAGGAGTCTTTTAACTTTTTACATCCTTTGATGTTATTGAAGTTAGTGGTGGATACAAGAACTAGGTCCCCCACTTTGAAATCTGGAGTTGCATGAGATTTATCCCATTTGTCTTTAGCATATGCAAAAGAGTCCTCCATGCATCTCACTGAATGCTTTCTAGCTTTTTCTAGCATTCCTTTGAAGCTAGCAGCTGTGGGATGTATTTCAATTAAGTCTTTCCTCAAGGAATCTTGGGGTAACTTGGGGTTCCATCCTTTTTCTAGAATAGCAGGAGTCTGATTGGTACTGGAATGGATTGATGTTTTATATGCTAATTCCAGTGCTGGTAACAGAGTACACCAATCATGGGTAAATCCATCACAATCTTTGAATTCAAGGCCATATGCACAAAATCTTCTCACCATGTCCTCTAAGGTTTGGATCATTCTTTCAGCCAGACCATCAGTTTGTGGGTGGTAGGCTGTAGAGAAAGACAGTTTTGTGCCAAATAATTGGTGAAGATTTGTCCATAGAGCTGAAGTGAATTTGGGATCTCTATCACTGATGATATTTGTAAATATCCCAGTCCATGACACTACTCTATTCCATATCAGAAGAGCTGTATCCCTGGCTGTATCATCTTTGTGACATGGTAAAAAGATTGGAGTTTTACTGAATCTGTCCACAATTACTAGGCAAGCATTATAGCTCCTGTCACCTCCTGGTGGTAGGCCAGTTACCCAATCCATATGGACAATTTCCCAAGGTCTGTTTGGTTCTTGGATTTTCATCATATTTCCAAGTCTTTTGCCAGTGGATTTATTTGCCTTTTGGCATCTGTCACAGGTTTTGCAATATTCTGCAACATCTTTTTGCCACATTGGCCACCATATGCAGGTCTTTACTTTCTCTCTTGTTCTGTCCTCAGAAAGATGTCCTGAAAAGGGACTATCATGGCATTCTTTCAGTACAAGATTGATTAATGACCTGTCTACAACTGTCATGACACATGTGTGCTTGGTTCTGTGGTAAATTATACCATCCAGTAGGTGAAATCTCCCTTCATTATAAGATTTTCTGCATACTTCATCCAAGGCATGTATTAGAGAGTTGTCTTTACAGTCTTTGTTAAGTAATTGGCATAAGATGCTACAATTCTTATCTTGAGTGTAACTATTTCTGACTTCTTCAAAGAAGGTGGTGTTCAAGTCTGTAACACTTATTCCTTCTATTGGAATTTGTGGTGAAGCTTCTTCTGGAACATAAGCAGGATTATCAATGTTATTTGGTAATGGCCATCTGCTTAGTCCATCTGCATTCTTATGAATATTCCCATCCTTATGAACAATAGTCATATTGCCTCTGTATTCTTGTATGGCTATTTGCCATCTGAGCATGTGTCTGTTAGGTGTTTTCATGTTCAAAAGTGATTTCACAGCTGTACAATCTGTTATTACTTCAAAAACACATCCCTCTAAGAAATAGTTCAATTTCTCTAAGGCCCAGACAAGGCATAGACATTCCATTTGACTTGCTCCATATCTGGCTTCAGTTGGTTTGATTTGCCTGGATATGAAACATATTGGTCCTTCTACAGGTTTGTCATTTATGATCTGAACTTGGTGAAGTGCAGCACCTAGTCCATCCCCTGATGCATCAATATACAGTTTGAAAGGCAATTTAAAGTCTGGCATCAGTAAGAGTGGAGCAGTGGTCAATGCTTCTCTTAGAGACTCAAAAGCTTTGACTCTGTCAACAGTCATCTCAAATACTGTGTCTTTGTCACACAACTTATAAAGTGGTCTTGCTATGGATGCAAAGTCTTTAATGTGTTGCCTGTAATATCCTGCAAAACCTAAGAATGACTGAATTTCCTTCTTATTCTGAGGCATGGGTTTTAACAATACTGCTGCAACTTTGTTTTTATCAATTCCAAGGGACAAACCAGATACAACATGTCCTAGTGCCTTAAGTTCTTTAAATCCAAAATGACATTTCTTCAAGGAGATTTTCATGTTTACTGATTGGATTTTTGTCAAAACTCTTGATAATCTGTACATGTGCTCCTCCCAAGTCTTTGAACAGATAATAATGTCATCAATGTAAATGATTAACCATCCCTCTGAGAGTTCTTCAGGGAAGATTTCATTCATCATTCTTTGGAAGTGTGAAGGTGCATTTTTGATACCAAAGGGCATCCTTAAGTATTCATACACTCCACAATGAACAATAATTCTCAAGTATTTTCTTGCTCTTGGTGTTACTACATTTTGATGGAATCCTTTAAGGGCATCCATAGTGGTTATATACACTGCTTGAGATATTTGAGTAAGGGCAATTTGGATTTTTGGTATTGGGTATCTGTCTGGAACAGTGTAAGTGTTCAGAGCTCTAAAGTCCCCAACCATTCTGGATTTTCCATTATGCCACGCCACTATGACTGGTGTAGTTATTTCTACTTCCTCATTGTGGCCTACTTTTCTTATTACACCAAGGTCTAGAAGTTCTTTGATATGAATTTCTAGAGCTTCTCTTGATTTTGGACTTGCTGGATAAGCAGGTCTTCTTAAGAGTGGTGGATAAGGTCTCTCAATGTTAAGAATGATGTCAACTTCATGACCAATAATTGCTCCCAGAGGTTCTTTGTCTGTAGCAAATGCTCCTTTGTGGTCATACAAAAGGGAAGAAAGTTCATTTTCTTGTTTATCAGTCAGATGAAGGCTTATCTCAGCCTCATTTAACTGTTCAGACTTGAATTTTTCTAACTCTAAGTTGACTGGTGATACTTTGTTTACTGTAATTTGTCTTTTAAATGGTAAAAAGACAAATTTCTGGCGCTTATTGTCCCCAATTGTAAAGTATCTGTCTTTGTTATTATGTAAATCTATCCCATACATGATCAAATAGTCATTTCCCAATATAAAATGGGTACTAGAGCAATTTTCCATAACAACAAATTCAACTGTGATCCTTAAATTCCCATTTATGTGTGGGAATATGACATTGGTCTCAAAGATCCCTAATGGTTTCATTGGGTTACTTGCACTGTTGAATTTTATACCATCAATTGGTAACAATTGGTCTTCAAAATTTGGTACACAAGTCTTAAGAAAAGATTTTCCAACACAAGAGCAGAAGGCTCCTGGGTCAAGCAAAAGTTTGGTGGGTTTGTTGTCAATCACCACTTCTGTTATACAGGAGTTACCAGCTGTATAACCTTTTCCTCTGTTTGGTTTTGTCTTCATAAGTTGTGCATCTTGAACTTTTGATAAATCAACTTGACCATTGCTCAATTGTGGTAAGTGGGAATAAGATTCCATGATGTCAAAAGTGGCATTGATATTTTCTATATCTTTTGAAGATTCAGAAAATATGGATGACTTATCATCTGAATTGTCTTCAATTATGTCTTCTTTTTCAACATCTGGTTCCTTTTCAATGTCAATTTCATTGATTTTCCCCCTCTTTGGACATGTATTGGCTAAATGGGTGGTGCTTTGGCAAATATGGCATTTTCTGACTGTATCTGCAGATTTATATTTAATATTACCAGAATTTTCTTTGGGGTTTTTGTCCACAGAATCTTTCCAAGGTGTATTAAACCTTGTTTTGAGATTCACCCTACTAGAACCAATTTTGGTTCTGGTGGTTACTTCTTCTAGTATATTGATAATATCTTCTGCTGAAGATTGTTCAGTAGTCCTGCTTTTGACAGCATGCTCTAAGTCACCTCCACATTGTCTCAGAATTTTTCTATGGATCATAAATTCTGACATGTCAGGATATAATGCTGTTAATCTGTCCTTTTGTTGGCAAAACCATGGTAAAGCTCTGTCTTTATCAGCATTAAATTTGGCAGATTCAAAGGCTGTTTCAACTTTAAACCTCCAAGCATCATTTGCCCATTTGTTGATGATTTGGGTTTTCCACCAAGTCCAACTCTGGTGTCCATGTGCTTGTCTTATTTTGATGTACCATCTGTGAGCTGATCTGGTAAACAAGGTGTTAAACCTGGCTGTTACCAATCTGTCTGGTAATTCAAAATCTTCTTTGATCATGTCAATACCTCTAATGAATTCCATATGGTCATACTCTCCTTCACCACTGAAGTGAGGCCATTCTTTAAGTTTTGGAACTTCTTTCAAGAGTGCTTGGCCCATTGATGGTTCCAAGTTATGAAAAGAAGTGGATAATTCATTTTTTAATTGTGAATTATCAGGATCCAATACTTGTGGATTTGAAATTCTTGTGCCCTCATTTTGATTTAGAGGTGTAGACATTCTTGGTAAGGTGTTCAGTAATTGTTCAATGTCATTCATTTTACTGTTGCTACACCTTTGGGAATTTCTGTATTCATGTTGGAAGCTTTGTATTAAATTTATTACTTCAATTTTATACATGTCTTCTTTATGTGTAAGTTCTTGCCATAACTCTGTCTGTCTTGTATTATCAGCAGTGACTTGATTCAATTTCATTGATAATTTTGATACTTCTTCTTGTGAAGCATCAAAACACTTTTTCAAGGCAATGGTATATGTCTTTACTTCAGTAAATGAATTTGAAATGTCATCAAGGACTTTCTTGTTATCTGTCTTGATAATATTTATGGCTTGTTTAATTCTTGTTTCAATTATGTCATCAATATTGAATTTAGAATATTTATCTGTTAATTCTTTAATAATGGCAGATTGTTCATTTATTTTATTGTTAGAAGAATTATCATTATTGGAATTTTTAATTGTTCTCAAAACTTTTTCAAAACACATAAGTGTTTCATTAATTTGGCACAGACTCAGGTTGTTTGTTTTAATGTTGTTACAAATGGTGTCATTTTTATCAGAAAGATGTTTTTTCACGTCATTTATAGCATTATACAACTCTGGGATGGAATCAAATATGTCAGAAATCATTTCTGGAACCTTAATCTGGCTTCCTCCTTCTTCTGTAATTCCATCATGGTTCTGGCCATCTGAAATACATTTTCCATGGCATCCTGCTGAATCTTTGGGATTCTGTAGCCCTGGCTGTAAGGTTTTGGGGCTGGTGCCTTCCCTTTGCCCTTGTTTGGAGTTTGTGGCTGCTTTTTCACGTTGGAATTGCTGCTGCTGGCCACTGGGGCTGTTTTTGGCACTGGTTTGGGTGGTGGAGGGTTGTTTTTCCTCCATTCTAGTGTCAAAAGCATCATGTTTTTCTTCTCCATCAATGGATGCCATCCATTGAGCAATTTGCAAGTGTTGGGATGGCCCAAGAATTTTCTTACTGTCAGGTAAGAATTCATGCAATTCTTCCACAGGTCTGCAAGGATCTGGTACTCCTTGAATTGGAGTGCATTGTTGTATGCACTGTGGCTGGCTTTGTATATGTCCACAGAGGCTTGTTGTGGCAGTGTCAGCTCTTTTTGAAGGTAAAATGGTATTATCAGCTTCAGAATGACCCATTTTAGTTGTTTGGAAGTCATCAACTGACCCTTTTCCTTCTGTACCTGGTTTGCCTCTGCCATAATCACGTCTATTACCTTTTTGGGAGCTGCTTGAGGGGTTGTAGCTGGCTCCTGACCTGGTTGAAGGCATAATTATGGTTAAAAAAGGCTTAAAATAGTATTTTTACGTCAAAAACTTACTATTGGCCAAATTTTTGGCTTTCTGAAGTGTATTACTTATATCCAAGTTAATTAATTCAGAAGATATTGGTTCAGGTTGATTATTTTGAGTCACAATAACAGTACTATTATGATCAGAATTAACAGTACTGGCAGGGATAATGCTGGTTACTGTTGAGGCTGTTTCAATGTTTTCTTGTCTTACCACGTTGTCAGACACTAAAATTAATGAAAAAGCCAATTAATTAAGTAAAAAAAAAGGATATTTCAAAAAAAGAAATAAAAATTTAAGCCTCACTTATAATATGAAAAAAAAATTATTTTTTATGGATTTTTTGAATTATAAGTATTTTTTATATGTTTTTAAATTTTTCAATATAAGAAAAAAGATTTAAAAAGAGTAAAAAAAATATGTCACAGGTAAAATATCACGGCTGGGCCCCCAAATGTAAGGTGTGGATATGAAACTTTGATTAAAAATCAAGTACTTTTCCTGTCCTCAAAATTTGTATAAGGTAAAAATCAATTAAAAATAGTATGAAATATTATTTTTAAGAGAAAACACGCCAATTTTATTGTTTATAACTTTATTAGTATAAAACAATAATATAAAAATTTATTGTTTTACCAACAATAAAAATTTATCCAAAAAATACTCTACAAGAGATATTTTAAGGCTACAAAAGAAATTTCTTCAAGAGCAATTTCAATTGGAATTAATTGAGCAAAGAACTGCAAGCAATTAATTAAAGAACAAAGTCTTTAAAAAGAATATTAAAGAGAAAACACGCCCAAAAGTGACCAGAGTGAATTTGGAAACAAAGTGACAAAGTTAACAGTGATGAAAGATGCTTTAATTCACTTTTGGGGTGGTTCAGGGGTAAAAATCATTATAAGAGTTACAAACAATGATTATAATGATTTTTTTTCACGTGGTTAAAAGGATTAAAATGATTTAAAAGTGGTGGTTGGAATCTTTGATTGATTGGTTTAAAAGTTTTAAACTAATTAATAAAAGGAAAAGATTCTAACATGAAGAGAAAAGTGGGGCAAAGAAGACATTCTTTTATAGCCATCAATTCTCTTACTCCAAAAGTAAAATTTACTCTTGTCAGTCGTGAAAAACAGTCTGACAACAGAAAAGCCAATTATGGCATCATTGAACCCTGGTTTAGACCAAAAAGGGCTGGTTTAAGCCATTTTTAGCCATTTTTAGCCATTTTAGACCCTTAAATCAGCCATTACTATAGCAATACCAGGCCTAGAGCCTTCAAAACACGTCAGAATGTGTGTCAGAGGCGTAGAAACCAGTTAAAACTGTTTTTATTATGATTGTTTTATCTTAAGGGTAGTTTTACCTTCTTGGCAACAGCTAAAACTACCCCAGTTGGTATCAAAACCTCATCATCAATTGAGTCCACAGACCCTGTAACTCAATTCCAGGCCAAAAGTGATGAACTTTTGCGTGAATTTTGACATCCCACGCCTGTCAGCAAGGATTTTGGGGGTCTAGCTCCCCCTTAGAGCTGGAGTTCCCTTTCCCCCCCAAATTTAATCTTTCCAATTTATTTTTCCTTTAATTCCTCATCATGTATTATACTTATAATTTACACATGTAATTCAATTCAATTGTACAGTACAATACAGTAATAATTGACACCTCATATGTAAATCAAAGTTCACTTATGTAATACACGCGCACATTTTGACATTTCAATTGAATTCAATTGAAAATACTTTAATTCCTCATAACTTCTAAACTAAACACAACACCTCAATTTTAACACAAAAATTGATGGTTAACACCACATGTGGTGTGAATTAAATTAAGGTTTTGAGGATTTTCAACTTTTGTATTGAAAATACTAAAAACTTAATTTAAGCTTATTTAGAGTTGAGTTACAAAAATTTCACTCAGAGGTGACCCCACCTGATTTTTTATGAGGAATCCAATGGTGAAATAAAATTTATATGTTTATTTATTGGATAAAAAGTTATAATAAATTTTATATAACTTTTTTCACAATTTTGTTAAAATTTCATTTTTACTTAAATTTTTCAAGTATAAATGTAATTTTATATTTACAAAATTTAAAGTAATTTTATTTTTAAATTATAATTAATTTTTTATTTTTAATATAATTTTATATTTATATTTTTTTATTTTTATTTTAATAATATAAATAAATTTATTTTATTTATATCAATATGTTATTTTTTATATTTGTGGTCTTTTGGGTATATGAAATTACCTCTAAGGCTCACATCAGCCATGTTTTACTCAACTATCTATTTGAAAACACCTCTACAGTTACATTCTGAAAATAAAATCATCCAAGTTTGAACCTATTATAAATAAAACCACATAACAAATAAAGAATAATAAAAAGTATAAATTTATCATATTATTTTTTTTTTCAATAAATTTCAAATTCATATGGGTTTTTAATAAATCTTTTTTATGGCTTTGAATCTATCTCTTTACAGCTGTAATGAGTTGTAAAAATATTTACTTAAGAGAAAAGACAATATCAAATTAGTTTTCCAGTGATTTACCTCAGATCTTGTAACAAGTTTCTGTTACAAGCTCAAGTCAACTAGCTGTATTACATTTTGTGGGACTTTTTCAAGAATTTTTCACTTTATGAAGCTTTAAATTAAGGGTCCTCAGTCTTTGTCTGATTTGACTTCAGGAGACAAGAAAATCATACTGACCAATTACAAAATCAGTCATTCCATTTTTTAAGGTTTCACAGGGCCATATAGGTCACTGGGGTTGGTTCTGGAGACCATTTTTTTTTTGATTATTAATATCTTTTTCATATTATTTTTTGGCACTTTAGCATAATTTGCTTTATATCCCTTTTTTTTTTTCAAATTTTTTTTTTTTGTAATCCTTAAAAAGTATTTTCATAAAATTAAAAAAATATCAAAAAAATAATTAATTTATTTTTATAAATATAAAAAATAAAACAAAAATAATAATTATAAATTTTAAAATTTTAATACAAAAAATCAAAAAAAAAAAAAAATTTAGGTGAGGTTACTTTTTAATGAAAAATTTTATATAATTCAAATTTAAATAATCTTAAATTAAATTTTTAATATTTTTTTTTAAGAAAATTTGAAAATTTTAAAAAAAACCTTAATTGAATTCACATTAAATTTGATTTTGTTAACTATAAATGTTTGTGTTGAAATTGAGGTTTGGTATGTAGCTTGAAAGCTATGAGGAATTGAAGTAATTTAAATTGAAATTTCAAAATGTGTGCATGTATGACATAAGTGAACTTAAATTTACATATGAGAAATTAAGAATCCCAGTTGAGTAGTGTAATCTTTTCAATTTAATTACATGTGTAAACTTTAAGTATAACACATGATGAGGAATTAACAAAAGATTAATTTTTTGGGGGGAAAGGAATCTTGGCTCCAAGAGTGCCAGACTCCCCCAAAATACCTTTTTTACAGGCATGAGATTTCAAAATGAATGCAAACATTCATCACTTTTGGCCTGGAATTGAGTCACAGGGTTTATGACTCAATTGATGATGAGGTTTTGATACCAACCAGGAAATTTTTAACTGTTTCCATGAGGGTAAAACTATGTGGAAGTTAAAATAGTTTTAACTGGTTTTGAAGTCTCTTCCACACATTCTGAAATGGTATGAAGGCTTTAAACCAATTATTACTATTACAATGGCTTATTTAAGGGATTAAAATGACTAAAAAAATAATAATAAAAAGTGATTAAAACAAGCCCATTTTTGGTTCAAATCAAGGTTAAATAATTCCACAATTGGATTTTATTTTTTTTAATATATTTCTCACAAGTTATTAAATTAAATTTTTACATTTTTAGTAAGAAAATTGATGATTATAAAAGAATTTCTTTTTTTTTTTTCACTTTTTATTTTAATGTGAAAATCTTTTTCTTTTATAATTAGTTTAAAAAACTATTAAATCAATCAATAAAAGATTCCAAAAAAAAAAAAAACTTTTAACCAGGTGAAAAAAATAATTATAATCATTTTTACACTTGAACCACCTCAAAAAGTGAATTAAAGTATCTTTCATAATTGTTAACTTTTTCACTTTCTTTCCAAATTCACTCTGGTCACTTTTGGGTGTGATTTCTCTTTAATAATCTTTTTAGGGACTCTTTTCTCAAATTAATTGCCTGTAGTCCTTTTCTAAATTAATTCCAATTGAAATTGCTCTTGTAGAAAATCCTTTTGTAGCAATAAATATCTCTTGCAGAGTAATTTTGGATAAAGTTTTATTGTTGGTAAAGCAACAAATCTGTATAATATCATTGTTTTTTACTAATAAAGTTATAAGAAATAGAATTGGTGTGTTTTCTCTTAAATCTCTTAAAATTTACTATTTTAAATTAAGTTTTACCTTATACAAATTTTGAGGACAGGAAAAGTACTTGATTTTTAATCAAATTTTCATATCCACATCTTACATTTTTGTTCTACCATTTTCTCTTAGCTTAACAACAATTTCTTTTAAAAAAATATATTGAGAAACAAAAAGAGGAAAGGTTGAAAACTGTGCAATGGAGGGTCCCATGGTGTTTAGGGGCCTACCTGATTTGGTCCTTTCTCACAGGGATTTTGCCTTGGAAATTAGAAAGTTTGAAATCATCAAATACAGCAAAGACCAAGTCCCCTTATTTACAGTATTTGATCCAAACTTACTACTTGAGCATTATTTCTGTTTGAAAACAACACAGTGAGGCAATTCATACCTTGATGGAAATGGGTGTTTTTTTTTTGCTGGAAATGAAATTTTGATCTGGGTAGCAAAAGCCCCATGAGAAAGCACCATTTACAGCAAAATTCTAAACCTATCTGGCAAGACCCCAAAGGGGGCAAGGCTAAAGGAATAAGCTGTCCCCTTGGACAACCCCCAGGGTAAGTAATGCCTGTATAATCATGAGAAACCAGCAAATCTGGCAGGCAGATTTGTGGATTTCAGAAACTTATTTGCGTCAAGGAGTGAATCCCCCTGGTACGGTGTTGTTTCATGAACAGAAATTTGCCTCCTGTATGGGTGACAAGAGTTGAAGTGTGGCTTGATAAGCGGCCAAACAAACCTGATAGACCATGTGATACGTTCAAAAGAATTCTGATTTCCTTTATAAAATGTGTCGTCTGTCAAAAACATGGCTGCTGCGTCAGAAGATAAGATTCAACGAGGAGTTATGAGGAATATGATTTCATCAACCTCAAACTGATGCATGAAACAGATTTTGCGAAAAGATGCAAGGCTAAAACGCTAGTAGCTACCAAAGGAAAGCGTCAAGTAATAACCATTTTGTTGACAACTTTTTTCGTTTGACATTAAAGAGAACCAATTGGCTCAAAGTCTTAACATATTATATTAAAAAGAGCAACTAAAAATTATAACAAACACATACATATAATCTTTTAAAAAATAGTTTTTCCAAACATCGTTGTCGCGCATACACGTTTTTATAGGTTTATCTAATTCTAAAAGCTATATATGCATACAAAGATTCAAATACCAAAGAATTCAGCTTTTTGTTATACTGTTTTTTGCTAATCAACATCACAAGTTTACTTCATGCTACAAAACTACTCCAATCTCAAAAAAAAAAACAACCTCAATTTTGTTATCTCATTGGGCTTTGTTTCGTCGACCTAAAAGTGTTGCACCTGAAATATTTAATTCAAATGCATTCTTATTCTGGAAAATTCCTTTTTGACCACTGCCTCTTGCATTTCCCCGATCTCTAGTACCAGCTTGCCCGGAATATAGACTTTCCTCAGCGATTTTTCGATCAGCACCTCCCCTTCCTGAGTAATTTATTTTTGTCCTTACACTGCGACCTTCATTGTTGACTTCTGAATCTTCATCTTCTTCATTCAAGCCATGCAATGCGCCTGCATTTCCGGTTCCCCCAAACCTTGCTCGACGCGCACCTTCTTCTTCCATTCGATGAACCGCATAAGTTACATCAAATGCTTCTCGTAATTGCGCAACACCTGGGGTTCTCATCCCACCTCCAGCATGAAGTAACGGTGAATCTGTTGGTGCATAATTCATTTGCTTGGCGCGTTGAATGTGAGGAGCCATCTTGGCAGCGTCGTGATGATTCATGTGAGGTAAAGGTGCTTTTTCCTTTAAAAGACTAGGCTTAGTAATTGATAGGTTTTGATTAATTGTATTAATTAGAACTTACTTTGCACCATGGGTGAGCCAAAAATTCCTCTATCGTGTACCGCTTTTCAGGGTCAACACATAAAAGATGACTAATCAAATCTTTAGATGAATCACTAATATCATCCCACCAGGGTGATAAGAAGGTATAATAACCCCTTGCAACTTTTTCGGTTAATACTTGAATTGATTCATCAAAAAAGGGCGGGACTAGAGTTGATTGAATAAGCGAATTGAAAATAAAGTAATCAGTATTAACAAATTCAAATTTTGTAATAGGCCTACTCACATCCGCAAAGTAAAGTGTATAATACACAACCCATTGCCCACATATCTACACTTTTACTATACCGTTCGTCTTTTACAATCTCGGGAGCAGTATAGCCAACCGTGCCGCAAGGTGTTGCTGTATCCTCTGCCCAAACGATCTTGCTCAAACCGAAATCTGCAATTTTAACCTGACCGATTCCCCCGCCGCCGACATTGGGTAAAAATTCACCCTCATCCTCTTTTTCTTCATCATATGGGCGCTGTTTGGCGCTGTTTGACGAGATGATCGGAATGGATTCAAACAAAAGGTTCTCAGGTTTGATATCACGATGTACAACACCCTTCTCTTCATGTAAGTACTGAATTCCACGAGCGACTTGTAAAATGACATGACGAGCAAGTTCCTAGATGGATGATTCTTTTCAATAAGTTGAAGAAAATCGCTAATAATTAAAAAAAAGAGCACCTCACCTCAGAAAAGTAAGTCAATTTGACAATCTGATGAAACAGTTCACCACCTTCCATCAGTTCTAGGACTAAAAAGTAATGCTCCTTTGATTCTGTTCTTGCAATATTAAAATTAGATGCCTTTAAGCTAATTACAAATCAAACAAGCATGTAATCCTACCTGTAAAACTGATGAGTTTAACAATACTGGGATGATTTAATGTTCTCATAATGGATACTTCTTTTAAGATGTTTGCGCGCTGAAAAAGTTGAGATTAAATGAAATAACACAGATGTCAAAATCAAACAAAAAAAGGGAATGAAAATGAAAATGAGAGGAAAATGATTGATTTCGTGAATGAATTGAAAGTTGGACGATGAAAAGGATTGATTGAGGTTAGAGAAAAGTGTAAAAAAAATCAAAACAATGAACATGATTTTTTTAAAAAAGAAAAAAAGGAGAAAGTTCAAGGTCAGAATTGATGATAGAAGTTGCGTGAAAGACTTGGGTGAGATGAGTAAGATAATCATGGAAAGTAAAAGGATGAATCTTGAGATGACGGCCCAACGAGTTTTGAGATGATCGTATTTGTTTCTCACCTCAGTAGCCCGGGGTTGTTTCTTAAGGTCAGCATTTAAATGCTTAACTTCCTGTTGAGTAAGTTGAGGTTATACAAGTCAAAATGTGATATGATAAATGGATGATGTGATGAGAATAATTTTTTTTATAAAAGATGAGTGATAAAGATAAGAGACAAAGAATCAAAAAAGGATTGAGGGTGATTAGTAAATTGGATCGAATCGTCAAAGGTAAGTTGATCAAGTCTTGATTAATGATGAAATAAGAAAATTGTAAGGTGATGGAAGGCCCAGGTGATTTGAGAAAGATATTATAAGGTTAGATGAAATTTAAAAGATTTAATCAATCTTGTAAATCGGATCATTAGTTGAAATGAATATATTAATGATTCATCTTGATTGGGACAAAAGCCATCCTTGTTGATTCAATCAATATATGACTAATTATTTCATAAAACTCTCAAATGAAATAAAATAAAAGTTTTTGGAATCAATAATCAATTCCACGTTAATTTAACAAGTAGCCAGTTGATTGGATAAGTTGATTTTTCTTTTCTGGTGTTTTTGGTGGGTTTTTTTTGATGATTTGAGTAAAAAAAGGAAGAAAGTTTAAAAAGAAAGACTAACCTGACTACGATTTAATTCAAACTTTCTTACACATTTAATTGCGACTTTTTGTGAAGTTCGTTTATCGAAAGCTTTATAAACGTTAGAAAAAGCTCCACTAATCAAAATAAAAATGAAAAATTTAAATCATAAATCCAAATTTCTAATGATGCTTTTTTTTGTTCAAAATGAATGAAAGGATGATTTACTCTCCCATTTTTTCTATCAATAAAAAGTGATCAGGTAATCCTTCATATTTAGGTAGTTTATTTTTAGCTAATCTAGCTCTTTCGATTAAAGCCTCGGCTTTTTCGCCATGAGTGTTGAGAGCCATACCACCGATTGCGACAGTAGCAGGATCAATAGATGAATTAGAATGAAATGATAGAGGTGGATTGATAGGTTTAGGTGAGATTGAGTTAGAAGGCGGAGGTAGTGATGATGAGTTTTGAGGATTTGAATGATTTATTGACGTTGATTTCATTTGTTGATTTTGATCGAGATTTGATGATTCTGAAAGGGGTACGGTAGGTGATAATGAGCTTGGTTGATTGAGCGAGTTTGTGTTTTTTGATTGATTTTGTTGCTGATGATGATGATTATGATGATGATGATGATGATGATGATGATGATGACGATGATTATGTATGAAATTTTTTAAATTTTCTATGACTGGCATGATGAAAGAAGATGAAGACGATAGAAGGTGATTAAAGTGATTAGTAGTAGTTAGGTCAATAAGGGTCAATAGAATCTTTGATGTTTTTTTTTTTTTCTTTTATGAAAAATTCATTTTGTCTTTTTTTTTCTTGACCTTGGTCAATAATGTCGTCATCATCATCGAACTACATAAGCAATAGGTATGCGCTGACTGTATTTGATTATGTAATCAATTCTAAATTAGAATTTTGAGTGATTTTTTTTTAAATTTTGGTGACACGGTGAGTCAGTGACACCATGACAATCACAGCTGAGAAACTTTTGATTTTAATTCAAACTGTATCATCTGAGCTGAGCTCAATGAAAACTTGGATTATTGGATAAGCAACTACAGTAATGGAGTAAACTGTAGCCACTAAGCAGACCACTAAGCAGACCACTAAGCAGTGAGCAGTGAGCAGTGAGCAGTGAGCAGTGAGCACCAATAAAAAATAATCTCATCAATTTATAATTAATTCTTTTTAAAATTAAAAATTAAATTCAATCCAAAAAACTGAGATAAATTGTCAGTGTGAATCTCTCTCATTTTAAGACGGGAACGCCTCCTCAAATTAATTTAAAATTAAAATTAAATCAATCAAAATTACATCCAACTAAAATTTCAAAGACTCAAACTTGGTTAGGTCACTAAGAATCGGTTTAGATAATCGTCTCATAATTCGACACTGACTTTTTTGGCTTTTCCTTGAAGGTCTATGCTCATCTTCTTGGCTACAATTTTCAAGTTAAAGCTATAATCAGTAAACACTGAGCTGAAAGTTTTATTAGGAAACTAAAGTCAGGACTCACCGGTATATCATCTTCTTTCTTCCTTTAATTATTAATATCATAAAATTCAATTTCACTATCAAAAAAAGGGAAATTCAATTGGTCAAAGGCACACAACTTATGAGAATTTTGAAAAGCTTTCTTGTGAAGTTTTAAAATAATCTTCTCTTAACAATTAAAATAATATTGCTTGAAAATCATATACAAAGAAATTAGTTCTCATGTAAATTTTGAATAACAAAAACTTGAACCAGGAAATTATCTCATTCAAATTTCTCATACTTAAACCTGAATCAATCAATTTAAAATGAAAAATCAATCTAAAAAATAAATGTCCGGATATTTTGAGATCGATTAATTTAAATTTAAAATTCATAAAATTACTTAAAAGATTTCCAAATTAAACCAAAAATAAAAATATATTAAATTGAATTTACTTACATTCAATTTCTTAAATTTGAAATATATTATAGCTGGAAAAAAATTTAAAATAAAATTAATTAATTTTTTTTGTCACATTAAACTGATAAAAAACAAAAAAAATGAATAAAAGAATAAAAGAAATTTCAAAAAAATTTAAAAAAGTTTTTTTCATTTGGGGAACTTTTCTTATCAAAGAAGAAAATTAAATTAATATTATAAAAACATAATTAAGAATATTTGAGGTTACTTTTTTAAGAAATAAATCATTGTACCTTCCTTTTAATTTCATTAAATAAATTATTCAATTAAACAAATTATATAAAACAAAAAAAATACTTTACTTTTAAATTTTCTTGTTTAGATATTGAATTAATATTTATTATTTAAGAAAGTTTTTTTTTGGTTTAACTCAATTAAAACAACCAAAAAAATAAAAATGAAATAAAATACATAATTTGATTATAATTTAAATCTGATTTTCTATTATCTTTTTTTTTTGCATTGAAAATTATTTTTAGAAAAATCATAAGTTTAATAAAATTAATTAAAAAATTTAAATTATCATATCTCTATTATTATTAGTAGTAGTAGTATTACTATATCTTTAATCTTAATTATATCCATATATAATTAACTTTAAGATTAAAAATTTAAATAAAAAAGAATGAAAGAATCAATTTTTATTTAAAAATAATTAAAATTGAAATTATAATTTTTTTTTAAAGAAAAAAGACAATTAATAAATTTATTTAATGACTTGGAAGGGTGAAAATAAATGAATAATAAAAAAAACTAACAAAATTTTTATAATAAATTTTAAGTAGGAAAAACTATCATTATCATTATTATAAAGTTAAGAAAAAAATTAATTAACCTTTTTTAAAAAGAAAAGGGAAATAAAGTTTTATTTTATTTTATTTTTGATCATGATTATTATTAAAAGAATGAAAAAAAAAACTAAATAATTAATTTATAAGAAATATTATATATTTTTTTAATAATTTAATAAACAAAAGTTCTTTTTATCAAAATAATAATAATGTTTCATTAAGCTTAGTTGTTTCATTTCATTTTAAATTCACTTCAAATGGAAATCGTTCTTAATCAATAAATAAGATGCTATTATACATAAATGTATGATTAATATGTAATTCAATTAAGATTTTTCTTTCAAAAATAAAAAAAAATTGATGTAAAAAAACTCAAAAAAACAAAGGAAATTTGTTTTAGAGAATCTTATTTTGATTTGAAAATTAATTTCCAAAAGTAAAGCATCTTATCTTTTCAAATTATTTTAATTCATAAATCAACTTAAGCTAAAGGAATTTTAATTCATGATAATTTTGGTTTGCTTTTTTGTTTGTTTTTTGTAAAAAAAAGCCATATAATTTAAAAAAAGCTTAAAAATGGTTTTTCAAACAAAAATAAAGGATTTTGTTTTTTGGTAATTTAATATATTCAGTTAAAAAAAAATCCCTTTTTAAAAAAAAGTTAATAAATAAATGTTAATATAATTTGTTCAATCAAAACTAAAAATGAAATATTGATATATTTTATTTTGGAAATAATAATAATAATTAGAAACTTGTTCTTTAGATTGTCTTTTTTTAATTAAATTATAAACAAATATAATATTTAAAATAATAATAATAAAATTGTGTTCCAAGTTCCATTTTTTTAAAAAAGGATAATTAAATAACTCCATATTTCTATTTTAAAGGGTCTCAAGTCTACTCAATACCACAATAAAAAAAATTCAGGATTTCAACCAAAATCCAAAATTACAAAAAACTTTTATTTTTGACTGAAATTTTTAACTGAATGAACTGGAATTTAATCAAAATTTTACATTTTAGATAAATGTGGGATTACATAAACCAAAGATAAAATTTATTTCAAATCATGATTATCTTTTTATAATTCTCTTAAACTCATGAAAAAAATCCATTTGAATTTCATTTCATTTCAATCAATCTAATAGCTTTCAAACCTCAAGTCTTGTTCTGTGACATTTCAAATGCATTTTGTTACTAATTCCTACTATGAATAATTTCCCTGGCAGAAAAATCAACACCTAAGTCATTCACAACATCCAAAGGGGGGCTATAATCAATATGGACATCTTACCCAAGCAGATTAGCTATTCATAATAAATTGCGTGAACATTCAAGCCAATTTAATTTCATGCTTTTGGGAATAGTGGATAAAGATTATTGGAAATACCACCATCAAGGAAGAAAAATGGCTTATAACTCTTGAACTTTGAGCTTCATTAGAATTCTTGGAACATATTAGATCTTTAAACTTAAAGTATTTGAGATAGATGGTGTATATATAAAAAGAAATATATGGAAAAAAAGTTTTTTCTTTTTTGAAAATTCAACAGGATATGTAATAAGAAAAAGATGATGAAAAAAAGGTATAAAAAAAATTTCTGATAAATATGAAGATAATTTCTGATTTTAATTAATATATTTTTAAATATTTAATTAGGATTTAATACTAAATAATATTTTGGACATGAATAATGGAGATTCTAGGTTAATAAATAAAGAAAATTTAAAGGATAATAATTTAATTAATTAATCTATCAAATGAAATAATTTGTAATTATAATTCTGAATTGTTTGAGGAAAGATAAAGATTATAAAATCCAATTTTGATACTTTCACCAGGCCCAAAAACATGCTCATATCATTATAATTTGAATGAACAAAGTGGAGGAAGGAAGAAATACAGATATTTTTTTCATCAATGTGATACTTTGAGATATGACCAAATATTTAAAAATGTCACAAAAAAACTTTACAATACTTATTTTAATAATAAGAATTGAAATTATTACTTTATAATAAGTAAAAATTCCATAAAAAGGCATAAAAGATTGATTATATCAGAGTCCAATGAATAAAAAAAAGGAAATAAATTACATCATTGGATTCCCCATCAAAAACTACACATATAAAATTTTCATTTCATATCTTCAAAGTCAATACTTACTGAGATAACCTGCACTTTTATGATCAGCACTTATATTCATGGTTTTTAGCTCATATTTCTTGAATTATGCATGATGAAGAGTTGATAAAAAAGTAAATTTACCACAAAATAACTGTAAAAATATGGATTCAAGCCTTATCCAACAAGCTATAAGAAAGGTCATAACTTACAAGGGTTTATTGAGCAAAATAGCAATAGCTATTGACCAACTGAGAATAAAGGTAGTACAAACTTACAAAAAAGTGGATTTTCAGATTCTAATAGCTAATATGTGAGTAATGATGTAATATTTAATCATTAAATTCAAGGTATAACCCCTTGAAATCTTGGTTTGAAGTTTAAAATAGTAAATTTCAATAGAAAAGATCAGCTACAAGAAAAATCATCAAAAATGGAGTTTTGATGATGTAATGAAACTCTCTTGAAAGATTAATAAGAACATGCCAAGATATTAGAATTAACTCCCTGAAGGGCTGTAGTGTGAATAACTCAAAAGTTAAAGCTTAAAGATGATCATTTATGATCACACACTTTAAGATTCTTTTAAACTTAACAGTTATATAAGTGATACAACTGGTGAATACAATTATATTATGATTAATAATAATAAAATTTACTAATTTTAGCTTTTTTCTAAAAATATATGATTTCAGAAAACTTAGAGTTACAGTGATAACTCTAAATCATGGCATAATATTGAGGTAAGAAGGTTTAATTATGATTAAATAATCATCAAACCTTAAATTACTTATTGATTCCAGTGGATACCATCAATAAATCTCTAATAGAAGCCTTTTTCGACTCTAGGAGGGAGGATTTTTCTATAAATAGAGCTCTTTTTCCTCTATTTCCACCTCAGACACATCAAAAACACTAAAACATTAATTCAAAAGGTAAAATCTTTATTCTTTTTGTATAGTTGTATTATATTATTAAAGAACAAGGTTAATATTTGTAATAGTAAGAAATTTTAACATGATTAAATCAATATTTAATTGTTTTTATTAATTTCTCTCCAACAATCTTTAATTCCACATAAAATCAAGAATATTTAGAATTTTTTTTATTTTTAATTGTAAATACAATTTGAATATATTGTATTTACATTATTAGGTGTATAATTATTCAAAATTATCATATTAAGTGCTAAAATTATGGTATTTTTTACTTTATAATAATTTTCCCTTTATTATTATTTTTTTATAATTCTTATATAAATATAAATACTATTTATCTTAACAATAAATTTAATATTGGTAATATTATTGTTGAAAATGGTTTTTTATTATCAAATATAAGTTTTTTAAGAATTTATTATTTGTTTTTAGAAATAATCAATTTCCATACATGTATTTATTCTTTATTTGATTATGTTTATAATATGATTTATATCATTTCATTTATATAAATAATATACATATGTTCACAACATAATTTTAATATTTCTTTATTATTATAATTATTCTTTATCTTATTTATTATTATAATAAGGAAATTCAGAGTAAATTAACTGAAATAATAGTAATATTAAATGATTTTTTTAATATTCAAACCTTACATTTTTCATCACCATACCTGAGCTTTTTTTGTAAAACATCAAAAGAGTGAGTGTCCTTATCTTTTGCTCTTCAGAGTGGATATTTTATGGTAATTGCATAGATTATAGGTATCCAAAATTTTTAATATACTAAGTTCAAATGGGAATAAGGAAGAAAAAAAGATCACTGAAGAGGGACCAAGACTGTCAGGGTTTGGTTATGAAACTTTGATTAACAATCAAGTAGTTTTCATTTCCTCAAAAATTTTTATACGGTAAAATTTGATTAAAAATAGAAATTTTTCATAGTCTCAAGAGAAAATAATCCAAAAAACATTTCTCTTAACTTTGTTACTATAAAAAAATAATATTAAAATATTTATTATTTTACAAAAAATGAAAATTTATCCAAAAATACTCTACAAGGGATATGTATGGCTACAGAAGACATTTCTTCAAGAGAAATTTCAATTAGAATTAATTGAGAAAATCATTTCAGGAAATTAATAAGAGGAAAGAGTCACTAAAATGAATATTAAGGAGAGAACAAGCCCAAAATTTACCAGAGTTAATTTGGAAATAAAGTGACAAAGTTGACAGTGTTGAAAGATGATTTAATTAACTTCTGGGGTGGTTCAAAGATAAAAAATGATTATAATAGTTACAAACAATAATTATAATTATTGTTTAATGTGGTTGAATTTTTTAAAATAAATCAAAAAATGGCTTTTGGAATCTTTTATTTATTGTTTTGACAGTTTTAAAAAGTAATTATAAGAAGGAAAAGATTCTAACATGAAGAGAAAAGTGGCACAAAGAATATATTCTTTTATACCCACCAGTTCTCTTACTCCAAAAGTAAAATTTATTAAGATAATTATTGAAAACACACTGAAAAAAAGAAAAGCCAATTATGGCATCATTGAACCTTGTTTTGTACCAAAAAAGAGCTGGTTTCAGTCATTTTTTGTTTTTTTAGTTCCTTGAACCAGCCATTGGTACAGTGATACTTGAATTTTAGCCTTCCAAACCCATCAGAATATGTTGAAGATACCCTAAAGCCAATTAAGGCTGTTTTTACTCAGTTATTCTAAGTTTAAGGGTATTTTTACCCTCTTTGCAACAGTTAAACCTGTCCTGGTTGGTATCAAAACCTCATAATCAATTGAGTCACAGACCCTGTGACTCAATCCCAGGCCAAAAATGATGAACTTGGACATCCCACATCTTTTAGAAAGGTATTTGGGGGAGTCTGGCACCCTTTTAGCCAATATTCCTTTCCCCCCAAAAATTGATATTTCCAATTTATTTTTCTTCAATCCTAATCATGTGCTATACTTAAAGTTTAAAAATGTAATTAAATTGAAAAATTACAGTACACAATTTGGATTCTTAATTTCTGATATGTAAATTTAGGTTCACTTATGTAATACATGCACAAATTTTGACATTTTAATTTAAAGTACTTCAACTCCTCATAGCTTCTAAGCTAAACACCACACCTCAATTTCAACACAAAAATGGATTGTTAACAACATATGTGATGTGAATTGAATTAAGGTTTTGAGGATTTTCAGCTTTTCATACAGAAAATACTAAAAACTTAATTTAAGCTTATTTAGAGTTGAGTTACAGAATTTTTACTCAGAGGTGACCCCACCTGATTTTTTATGAGGAATCCAATGGTGAAATAATTCTTATAAATTTTTTTATTTGAAAAAAATTCATAATAATTTTTATCAAATTTTTCCAAACAATATTTCAATTTTAATATTTTTGATGTAAATTAATTTTCACTCTATTATATAATGCAAAATTTATTCTTATACTTTTCAATTTTAATTTAAATTTATTTTTGAATTTTTGCTATAAGGTTCATTTTTAAGTTGTGTTTTTATATTTAAAAATAAAAAGTTCAATTTTTAATTATATATTAATTAATGTTTTGTGGTCCTTTGGGTATATGAAAATATCTCTAAGGCTCATGTTGCCTCCACCTAAAAAGAATTTTTAATCCTCAACTTTATTTCTTTAAGAGCTTTGGTAATTTTCTTAGTACCAGATGTTTCAAGAGGAGATAATTTCTGGGGAACTTTATTTGGTAGGGGATATTTTTCAGCATCACCAGATTTTTAGGGTTTTATCAAGATTACTGGAAATGTAGAAGTCTTGTTAATAATATCTTCAGATAATTCTACTTCAACAGAATTTCCCTCATTAAGGGACTTAATGACAAAAGGTCCTGAAAATGAGTCTTTAAGCTTTCTTCATCCTTTGTTTAAGGTTTGAATATTAAATAATAAGTAAATATTACTAATATTCTACTTATTGTACTCTTAATTTACTTATTAAAATGATTAATAAGATTAAAAATAACTATAGTAATAAAGAAATATTCTAATTATAGCATAAAAGAATATATATTCTATAAACAAAAAGAGTGATATAATAAACATAAATATGTTAATATCTGATAATTTATACATATATGGCAGTTTATTATTGTTACAAAAAAATAACAAATGAATAAGAAATTGTTATTTCATAATAAAAAAATATTACTAATATTCAAGCTATATCTTAATATAAATACTATTTATATTAGCAAAAAAATTATTAAAAATAATAACATAGAAAAAGTAACCTACTTTTAACACTTATTATAGTAGTTTTGGATGAGTTAATGCCAAATAATTTAAATACAACTTATTTGAATTGTCTTTAGCAATATAATTAAACAAAATCACAAATATTCGTGATTTTACGTGGAATTAAAGATTTTTAAAGAAAATTCAACAAAAACAAGAAAATATTGGATTAATCACCTCGAATATGGTGATTATAGAAAATATTATCTTTTTTCTTTAATTATATAATAGTTTTATATATAAATAATAAAAAATTACCTTTCTATTGAATCTTTTTATTGTTTTTGATGCATCTGAGGAGGAAATAGAGGAAAAAGAGCTCTATTCATAGTAAAATCCTCCCCTTCAGAGTCCAAAAAGGCTTCTAGTAGATGTGTAATGATGATATCCACTGGATTTTATCAGTAATATAAGGTTTTGTGATGATTAAATCATAATTAAACCTTCTTATCTCAATAAGCATTAGCAAATTGGCTACACCTGACAGCAGGTGTTGCCTTCAGAATTTGACATGGGAGATATATTGGATCCAGGTTGGTGATAGGAAAGAAATTAAATTCAGAAATACATTTTTTGGAAGAAATTAAAACCACATATGTAAGCAACAAAGTATCAGCTTAGTTGACCCAATATCAGTGCTTGATAGGGCTTTTCAGAGCTCAGTAATTCAAAATACATAATTCACAAAATGATTTTAATTACCCCTTTGTCTGAATCTTTTTCATTACTTTTTAGCATTTAAATTACAAAAAATTCAACCTTTGTTGTCTTCCTTATACATTTTACCTTTATATTTCAGTTTCAATAGCAATTATCTTTCAAGACCACTTATGGGAGCCCATAGATGAATAACACTTCAACTCAAACCCTTCAAACTTAAAATTAATCTTTAATAAATGATAAAGATTCTTTCATAGTTTTTGAAATACTTAAAATATAGAAATTATCACAACTATACCCTACTGTTGAACTGTTTACTCTCAATTAGAGGATGTATTTTTTGGGACATTATATGCCTTATTTTCTCTCTGTTTATAGTAAGATCTTAATTATAATTGGAAAAAGATATCAATATTTATTGGACAAAGTCATTTTATGGAGTTCCCTACAGGAATGTAACATATATTTAAAGAACCTACCCCTTATTTGAGTCGATCAACTTCTTGAGAGGAGGGTTTCACACCTAGAAATAGATAATATATATATTTAAATTGGAAAATTTGGTTTTAGGTCTAAACTTGGCTACCTTTTTATTATAAATTTCATGATTTTAACTAACAAATATTCAAAGCTTAATATAAAGTAACATTGTTAATGAGAGAATTTCCAAACTTCATGAAGATCAAGAACATGCACTTCTTAAAATCTTGGAGGATTGAATCTTTTTTTCATTACACCAGCTGAGCTTCACTTTTTATATCTTTCTGGAGTAATTTGCAATTTTAATTTAACCATCTTTATCTATAAAATCACTTTAATATGTGCAAAGCCAATATCATTTTTTTTAGGGAATTAAGCTAGTTTTTATATAAAGAAATGAAATAAAGCTTAAAGAATGCAATTAATTGTGTGAAATTTGAGTAAAATAAATTTTTATGTACCAATATGACTGAAAATCAATTTGATAGATCATTTGATAATTTCAAAATACTTCATTAATATAGCTTTCTGTGTAATGTATTTTTTGAGCATTTTTGGCTATATTGTATATGTTATCTCCATTTTAAATTCAATTTTCTTGATAATGATCCCATTTTGAGATGATTAGGATTTATGGAGAGCTCTTCATGCACTGAAAAACTCAAAATTATATATGAAAATGGTGGGTTGATAGCTTTAAGTATCTAAAAATGGATTTTTTACTTTCTAAATACTACACAATAAAGAAACAACATTATAAAAACCAATTAAAAATTATTTCCCAATTTTTCTATAAAAATTTTACTCAAATGTATGGGGGAACCTTTATAGAATCATATAAATTATGTAATTCAAGGTAATGAAAAGTTCCAAAATCCATTTGAAGTAATTAAAAACTTCAGATTTTTGAAGCAGTAAAACAATAAAATTGGCTATTTTGACATGATGGGAATGCTATATTACATGAATTCAAAACAACTGGTAGAAGCTCGTTATTTTGGAAAATTCCTTTTTTAAAGAATATCTATAGATGTTTTGGTAGGTTTTTGATTATGGGGATACTTTGAGATATTTATCAAGGCTAAAATAAGGATAAATTGAGAATAAGAAGCTGTTTGTAAAAAGCAGTTAATAAAAGAATATGTAAAGCTCTGCCAAGTGTTTTTAAAAGATAATACAGGCATATTTCTTGTTTTTATTGGTTATTTAAGCTCAATGAAAGGCTTAAAGCATTAATAAAAATAAAATTCAATAAGGAGGGGCGACATTGGTAAGATATACACTTTTGGGAAGTAAGGCTTAAGTGAAAAATATATGATTTCAGAGCAATGTCCACTCTTAATCAAAACATGGTCGTAATCCTGTTTCAACTGTTCAATTTTCATTATAAAAATATTTATCAAGTAATTGACACTGTTAATATCAAATTTCAATTGGAATAAGAGAAAAGTGTATTTTAGGAAATTCATGAATCCATGAACAATGGATTTATCATTCAAATTAATCATGAATTATATGCTTTTATTAATGAGACTAACGTACAATTTGAAAAAATGTATATTTAAAAATGAAATGAAATTATGTTGAGCCTTTCAAAATGAGAATGATATAATAAATCTGAATCTTAAAGATATTTGAACAGGATTGAAGGAAAATCTTGTTTTTATTTTTCTTTGATATAATTTCTTAAAATCAGAAAAAAAATTCAATTTCTGATTAATATTATTGGAATTATATTTAATGGAATATATATACTGCTATTTTCATATATGAATTTTTTTAAACATAAATAATATTTAATTTTCTTGTTGAGAGAGAAAACAGCCAAAAAAAGCACAGAAATTGTCTTAAAAAGTGATATTTTCACAAATAATTCATGGAAAATGATGGAGCTAGCTCAAAGAACAGAAGTATAAGAAAATATATCACAAATTAATTTATTTTACTATTATTATTGAAATAAATATTTTTTTATGATTGTTGGAGAAAAGCACTAGAAAAATATTCCTTTCTGATACCCTAAAACAGTTTTTTTTCATTTTTTTGAGTTTTGTTAACCATATTTTAATCTGATTTGTTATTTTGAGTTTTTGATGTAATTTGGATTTTTTTATGTTTTACTTGAGTTTTCCTGACTATATAGTTTATATTTGTAAATAGGTTTTGGTTTACTTTTGTAATTTATTTTTCAATGAAAATTACAGCAGTAGCCCTTTACAAGTCCTGCTAATGTAATTTGTTTTAAATGTCTAGTTGACTACAGTACAGGAAAATTAATTCATGCTTATGTAATATTGTCAAAAATCATCAACAGATTAACAGTAGCTGCCACTTTTGGCCCTTTACTGTGATTTTTGTAGAAAATTATTGATCCCATCCACTAGCAGGGGATTTATTTTCTAGATCCCACTAATTCTCTTTTGAGCTGATAAATAACACCTCCAAAAAAGCCAAATTGAAGGAGTATCCTTTTTCAAAAATATAAATGTTGGTGATGATAGTAGAAATTTATGAGACTAATTAAGGATAAGAAGCAATAAGAAAATGAAAAAATAAGAATAATACTTCATTTCTAGCAATTTTAATAAATAAATAAAGGAATATACACAGACTTTTTGTATATTTGGAGAAATAATTGTATTCAAGAAGAATATAAGAGCCTTTATCTTTTCTTTCTGAGTTTTGAGAAATTTAAAAATATAAGAAACAAAAATTCTCATAAATACATTTTATTAAGAAAAGACTTTGGCTTGAAACAGCTAATTTTGATGTTTGTGAGCCAGATTTTGAGCAAGAAATAAGACCCAATATTTCATAAATAAAACCAAATGAAGGCATTTATCATACTTAATAGTGTTTTTTGAATATTTTTGGCCTTCAAAAAATCTGGAATTGTCTAAATGTAAAATGAATATTGGAATTAAATATTTATCTTGAAAGACATTGATTTGATTATTAAAAGATAAATGGCAATTATTTTCATCAAATATATCATATAATAACTCCAAGAAGTTGAATAAAGGAAGAAAATATTGGAAATTCTGCAATATTCCAGTGGCTTGAAAGAACTTGGAATATTAACAAAGATTGAAATTCTGGGTCTGACCTAGTTCATAGGAAGGGACCCAGCTCATTCTAGGTTGGGTCCAAGCTTATTTTCAAATGCAACACCTGCTGTCAGGTGTAGCAATTTTGCTCATGGTGAATATTACACCATAATTTAGAGTTATCATTGTAGCTAAAAGTTTTCTGAAATCATAGGCTTTGAAAAAGGCTAAAAGTTGCAGATTTCATTAGTATTGACAATAATATACTAGTATTCACAAGTTCTATCACCTATAAAACTTACAAACATAAAATAAGATTATAGTGTGTGATCATAAATGATACATTTTAAGATATAGCTTTGATCATTAATAACTTTGAGTTATTCACACTAAAGCCATTCAGAGAATTAATTCTGGTGGTTTGGAATGTCCTTATTAGTCTTCCAAGAGCATTTTATTACATTATCAAAACTCTATTTTTGATTATTTTCCTTGTGGCTCATTTTTTCTGTTGAAATTTACTATTTTTAACTCAAAAGCACGATTTAAGGGGGTTATACCTTGGATATAATTATGGAAATCACATAATTATTCATTTATGAGCTAGTGGGATCTGAATATCTCCTTTTTTAAAATTTTGAATATTAAATTGAAATGGTCAACAGCTATTGTTCTTTTTCTCAATAAACCCTTGTAAGCTATAACCTTGTTTATAAATTCTCAAATAAAGCTTATATCTGTCTTATTACAGTTACTTTGTGGTAAATTCATTTTTGGATCAACTCTTTATCCTGAATAATTCAAGACATATGAGCTAAAAACCATGAATATATGTGCTGATCATAAAAGTGCATATGTTCAGGTTATCTCAGTAAGTATTGACTTTACAGATATGACATAAAAATACTGTATGTGTAGTGCTTGATGGGGAATAAAATAGTGTAGTTCATTTAAGATTTTCATTCATTGGTTTCTGCAATAATCAAGATATTATTCCTTTTTATGGCATTTTTACTTATTTTAAGATAATAATTTCCATTCTTATTATTAAAATAAGTATTGTAAAATTATGTTGTGACCTTTTTGGATTTATGGTAATATCTCAAAGGCTCACATTCCCTTCCACTAAAAAGGATTGTGCCACAATCTGATATAACTATTTGGGGTATAATCCACTTTCCTACCTTTTCAATTGACTTTTTTAGTCTTGAAGCTCAACAATGCTTAGCTTTTATATTCTTCAGGTCTTCTTTATTGTCTAAACCTCATTCATAGCTTATCACCATTGGTTATATCGTTCTCAAGTAGACACTTACATTTTTTAGCTGAGTTACTATATCTTACAACGTATTCCCATTCTTTTTTGTTTCTTCTCCTCCTTTCCTTCAGGACTTTCAAAATTTTCTTTTCTTCTCCTTCTTCTAAAGGGAATTTCAAGTGGTGGTTCATTTCTTGGGGGAAACAATTACTCATCACTTGAGAGGTAATGTTTTATTATACTTACAGGGAAAGCTTGGTGTTTGTTCATTAACTCACCTGTTAGAACAGAATTGGGGCTATGTAGTGCTCTTATCATGAAGGGTCCTGCAAAGGAATCTTTTACTTTATTTGGGCTTTTGATGTTATTCAAGCTTAGAGTTGATACTAAGACCAAGTATCCCAGTTTGAAATCAGGTGGATTATGACTTTTTTCCCATCTTTATTTTGAATATTTGAAAGAATATTGCATAGATCTGTTTGCATGATGTCTTGCTTTGTCAAGCTGTGAGCCTTAGACGTATTTTTATATATCCAAAAGATCACAAATAGAAAAATTATGTTATAATTATTAATGAATAAATATATTTATATTATACAAACAAAAATTAAAATATAAGTAAAAAATTTATATACAAAATTCAAAATTTTATTATGATACAAAATTGAAATTACCTTGAAATTTAAAATTGTGAAAATACACTTTTACTTAAAAAATTTAAGTAAACATTTTCAAAAAAAATATTAAAACTACAACATTTTTGGAAAAAAATTAAATGAAATCTATTTTAGCTTTTTTTTCCAATAAATGAACTTCTGAGGATTATTTCACCATTGGATTCCTCATTAAAAATAAGGTGGGGTCACCTCTGAGTGAAAATTCTGTAGCTCAACTCTAAATTAGGTTAAATGAAGTTTTTAGTATTTTCTGTATGAAAATCTGAAAAGCCTCAAAATCTTAATCTAATTGAAACCAAATGTGGTTCCAACAATCAATTTTTGGGTTAAAATTGAGGTGTGGTGTGTAGTTTAAAAGTTATGGCAAACTGAAGTATTTCAAATTGAAATGTCAAAATGTGTGCATGTATTATATAAGTGAGCTTTGATTTACATATTGGGTATCAATTATTACAGTTATGTACTGTAAAAACTCAATTTAATTGAATATGTAAATTACAAGTATGATACATGATGAGGAATTAAAGAACAAATAAATTGGAAATATTATTTTTTTTGGGGGGGAAAGAAATCTTGGATCCAAGAGTGCCAGACTACCCCAAGATCCTCTCTGAAGGGAATAGGATGTCAAATTTTGGAAAAAGCTCATTAATTTTGGCCTGGAATTGAGTTGCAGGGTGTGTGACTCAATTGACAATCAGGTTTTAATACCAACCAGGGCAGTTTCAACTGTTGCCAACAGGGTAAAAATTCCCTTAAGCTAAAGAGATCTTAGTAAAAACCATTTTGACTGGTTTTTATTTCTATTAAAAACATTCTGACATGTTTTTGAGGCTTTCAACCAGGTATTACTATAGAAATGGCTGAAAATAGCAAAATAAAACGCTAAAGCCAGCCCTTTTTTTGTCCAAACCAGGGTTAAATGATTTCATAATTGGCTTTTTGTTGTCAGAGTGGATCCAAAAAATGATTATAGTGAATTTTCCTTTTAAAGTAAGAAAATGGGTGGCTATAAAAGAATCTCTTCTTTGCCCCACTCTTCTTTTCATGTTGGAATCTTTTCCTTTTATAATCAGCTTAAGCACTGTTAAACCAATCAATAAAATATTCCAAACCCCTTTTTGAAATAATTTCAAACCTTTCAACCACGTGAAAAATCATTATGATAATTGTTTGTAACTCTAATAATCATTTTTTACCTTGAACCAACCCAAAAGTGAATTAAAGCATCTTCATCAATGTTAACTTTGTCACTTTGTTTCCAAATCTACTCTGGTCACTTTTGGGGGTGTTTTACCTTTAATATTATTTATAGAGGCTTATTTCTTATATTAATTACCCACAATTCTTTTCTCAATTAATTCCAATTGAAATTTCTCTTCAAGAAATTTCTCTTTTAAAGTATTTTTGGATACATTCTTATTGTAGGTAAAGCAATAGATCTTTATAATATCATTGTTTTATATTAATGAAGATATAAACAATAGAATTGGTGTGTGTTCTCATAAAAACTCTCAAAATTTACTATTCTCAACTAAATTTTACCTTACACAAATATTTAGGAGGGAAGAGTACTTGATTTTTAATCAAAGTTTGATATTCACACCTTACGCAAGAATTATTTTGGAACTACTTGCTGTTGGATGTATATGCACCAAGTACTTTTTATGAGTGTCATAAGGAAGTCTTGGATTCCAAATTTTCCTAAATTTCTGGTGTCTTACTGGCTGAGAAATGAACTGATGCTTTATATTCCAGTTCAAGAGCTGTTATTAAGGTACACCAATAATGGGTAAAGCCACAGAGTCTTTGAATTATAGGCCATAAGCAAAGAATCTTCTGATCATGCTTTTTAAGGTCTGTATCATTATTTCTGCTAAGCCATCATTATGAGGATGATAAGCTGTTGATAATGATAATTTTGTTCCAAACAAGTTATTATGATTTGTCCATAATGCTGAAGTGAATTTGGCATCTCTATCACTTATGATTTTTTGGAACAAGCCTGTGCAGATAATAACTTTATTCCATATCAGTATGGCTGTGTCAATAGCTGTGTCATCTTCATGAAATGGTAAGAACATTGGATTTTTGCTGTATCTGTCAACCAGTACTAGGCATGAATTATAGCTCCTGTCTCCTCCTGGAGGTAATGCTGTTACCCACTCCATATGAACTATTTCCCATGGGGATTTTGCTTCTTGGATTTGGATCATCATTTCAAATTTCTTCCCTGTGGCTCTGTTTGATTTTTGAAATCTGTAACAGGTTTGGAAGTAATCTGCAACATATTTTCTCCAATTTTGCCACTAAGAGCAGGTTTTTACCCTCTCTAGTGTACTGTCTTATGAGAGATGTCTAGATAAAACACTATGATAAAATTAATGTAGTATAGTACTTATCAGAGTCCTATATGTAAAGGTCATAACACATGTGTGTTTAGTCCTATGATGAAAAATTCCATAAAGGAGGTGTAATATTCCTTCATCATGTGCTTTTTTCCATACTTCATCTAGTTTGGAAGATAGTGATGGGTCTTTTCAATCTTTAATTAAGAGTTGACGTAAGATATGAATTTTTTTTGCATCTTATAGATTTCTTGAACTTTATTAAGGAATTATGTGCCAATGTGACACATATTCCTTCTACATGATATTCTTTCTGTGGTACCTATGTTTGGCTTTTAGGTAAATTTTCTAAAGCCCATCTGAATTTTTATGAATATTTCCAAATTTATTAACTATAGTTATATTTCCTCTATATTCTTGGATAGGAATCTGCAATATAAACATATGTCTATTTGGTGTCTTCATGTTTGTTGAAGATTTTACAGCATTACATTCTGTGATGACATCAAGCACTATTCCATTTAAATAATAGTGTAATTTTTTTAAGGAGCACACTAGGAAAAGACATTCCATTTGGCTTGCTCAATATCTTGCTTCTTTTGGCTTAATTTTCCTTCAAATAAAGCAAATTGTTATTTCAACAGGTTTATCATTGATGATTTGTGTTTGGTGTAGTGAAGAACCTAATCCTTTTCCACAAGCATAATTATACATATTGAAAGGTAGATTCCAATCTATAATTAGAAAAAATAGGGCATTTTTGAGGGCCTTTTTCAGTTCCTCATATGCTTTAACCCTTTCTTCAGTCATATCATACAGTGTCTGTTGATCACAGAGTTTATACAAGGATTTGGCAATTTTTGCAAAATCCTTTATATACTGTCTGTAGTAACTGGAAAATCCTAGAGCTGAGTGCATTTATTTCTTTCTTTGGGACATTGGTTTCCGTAGTACTACTGCTACTTTGTTTTTATCTATTCCCAAGCTTAGTCCAGATACAACATGTCTCAGTGCATTTGGTTCACTATATACAAAATGACATTTTTTCAAGGAAATTTTTATATTTACTTGCACTATCTTCTGTAAGACTCTTTCTTGTCTTGTTAAGTGATTTCTCCAAGTTTTTGAGCAAAATACAATCTTTGAAATGTAGATAATTAACCATCATTCTGATAATTCTTCAGGAAATATGGTATGAATAATTCTTTGATAATGGGAAGGTGCATTTTTTATACCAAATGGCATCCTTAAATATTCATATATCCCACAGTGGACTATTATCCTCAGTAGCTTTTTCAGCATTATATGCTAAGATATTTTGATAAAATCCCTTTAGAGCATCCATAGCTTTAATGAGCTTAGCCTGTGACAATTGTGTTAATGTCTCATGGATTCTGGGTATTGGATATCTGTCAGGGATGGTATAGTTATTTAAAGCTCTAAAGTACCATACCATCCTTTATTTTGCATTATTCCAAGTTTCAATGACCGGTGTAATGACCTCCACATGTGCATTATGTCTTTCTTTTGTTAATACTCCTAGGTCCATTAGCTCTTTAATATGTACCTCTGAGGCTTCTCTAGCTATTGGGCTAGCTGGGTAAGGTGGCCTTCTTAACAGTGGTGGATAAGGGCTTTCCATATTAAGAATAATGTCTACTTCATGCCCCATTATAGCACCTAGTGGTTCTTTGTCAGTTGAAAAGGCATTTTTGTATTTGTATAAGCAAGCAATCAATTTTTATTTCATTTTTTGGTTAATTCTTGATTTAATTCTTCCTATGTAAGTTGTTCACTTATGAATGAATGTTTTTCTGGGCTTGTATCTTCATTCTTTATAACAGTAATTTGGTTTTTGTTGCTTAAAAAACCTATTTTTTTCTTTTATTGTCCCCTATGGTAAGATATCTGTCTCCTTGGTTATAGATATCTATACCATAGATTGATAAGTAATGATTTCCAAGTATAAGATTGTTACTATTACAGCTTTCCATTACTAAAGAATATGATTTCATTCTTGTACATTGGGAAGGGTGGGGAGAAATTAGTGTTGTAGAACTCCTTTTTAGTGTGGGATTGGATAAGGCAGTCCTTGAGGGGTAAATTACAGGTAAACAGTTTTCAATTGCTGAAATAATCCTGTAACCAAGGGTGCTAATGGTGTTTTAGCCGCCCCTCTGAATATACTAAGCAATCTCCCTACAGAGCTCACAAATCAATATTTAAGCTTGTGGCTTTACAACTAGAGAAGACATTTTAGAGGTCTCTATCAGACCTATTCAATAATCAAACTAATGATAAAATAATAAAAAAAATTCAATAATAAATTTGTAGGTGATTTCAAGATAATAATATAATAATTTTGGTAGATAAATAATAGATATAATAGTACTTAGTGGTGATTTAAGTTGTTTTATTTATTGAAGGTATTTTGATTTAATGTATAATAGTTTAATATGAGAAAATTTAGTAATAGTGATAATGTATAAAAATATTGTTTGATACTTTAAATAGTTGTAGTTTATGAATAATTTTGATAATATTTTAACTATATTTGTGATGATAATAATAGTGTTAACTAATAGGTATTTGAAAATTATAAATGATAACACCACTATGATTTGTAAATAAATACTGGTTAAGTTTGATAAATATGTTACTCCTATAATAGTAATAATTTATGATAAGAGGGATGATATTAGATAATATGATATACTGATAGTAACAGTTAGAAGCTACTAGTGTGTATTTTTGTTTTTGATGGATTTGGTTATAGTAATATTAATATAGCTTATCTTCTGGTGAGAAGAGTATAATATAAATATTTCGTTGACAATGAGTATTTCACTAATAGATAAATTCATAATATAGGCAGACTTAATGTTAACTACAGCTATATACAAATCACTATTAATGTAATGTAATAATAATAATAATAATTATTTCTAGATTAACCTACTAGTAAGGGATGAATAGTTATTCTCCTTCTTGGTTTATAGCTAATTATATTTCCATGGGGAGAAGAGGAGAAAATGAGAGAGAGAGGCATCCTTTTATGTTGTGAGAAGTACCCATGGGCTCTCCATGTAAACGTTTATTCCTTCCCTTGAGATAATTTTTCTGGTGTTGATTTTTGTAGAAAAAGTCAGATGACCTATCTGTTACACTGTATTAGTAATCTTGAACATCCTTTAGAGATTAATTCTAGTGTGTAAATTCAAGAATGGTATCATATTACTGAGATATTTTCACCATTTGTTTGGCCAAAATTAAGATTGAGATGTTTTTGCTTGGTGGGGATTTTGATAAAAGTTTCAGATGACTCATCCTTTACACTGCTTTAGTCAGATTGCACAGCCTTGAGGAATTAATTCTGGTGAGTAAAGGATGAATATGGTGTCATGTGAATAAGCCCACGTATAATTTGTTTGCAAGATTTATTTAGTTCCAGGTGATCATGCTGTGTAATGTGGGGATATATTCTTGAGTTTTAATTCTTGATTACTGTAATTGCTGTGTACTTTACAGTTTAGTGTATTTTCCTTGAATGCAGCTGGTTGAATTTCCGTTGATTTGAATTTTAATAATCCTGTGGCTGTGTAATGTCCATATCTTATGCATGTGGACTGCATAAGTCTTATTTGGGCTCCTGTATTGTTGTGTAATTTTCAAGTTTTTAGTGGATTTTCATGTATTGAGTTGGATTTGATACTGTCAGATGATCCTTGTGTCACATGAAATGTATTTGTTTTGATCAATTTGATACTGTCAGATGATCCTTGTGTCACATGAACTGTATTATTATTATTACTATTTTGATGTATTGGATTCTTAGTAATATAATCTTCCTGATAGATTTAGAGTGGATATAATGTTACAATGTTACTTTTCCCATGAAATTTTGAGTTTCTGTATGTATTAAGTATATTGTTGTTTCTGTAAGGCTTATATGTAGGCTTTCTTGTATAATTACATAAGATTGGATTCTCCTATTATTTATTCAATTGTAGAAATATGTTGGTTATTTCTATTCTGAATGCTAAATTCTTCCATTCCTCAATGCTATTGCTGCTATTACTGTGTTTTTGTGATTTTAATGATACCTTTTAAGTGGTGAATTCCTGGATTAGCCATTGTGATCTTGATTTTCCCAATTTTTAATTTTCAATTTTTTTTTCTTGAAACTGGTAAAAAGGTATGGAATACCACAGTGTTAAGTCAATTACTCAAAGGCGCTTCATGCTTTCACTTGCACTACTAAATTCAACATGTTGTATTGGTATAATTTTCTCTTCCCAATTTGGTATGATTGTTTGTAAATAATTTTTACCAACACAGGTGCAGCATGCTCCTGTGTTCAGGTTTAGTTTTGCCTCTTGGTTTTCTACCATAACAATACTTATACTTGATTTTTAAGCTGTACATCCCATTCCTTTTTCAGGTTTGGTTCTATGAAGTTTGGCATCTTGTATTTTTGTGAGTTTGTATCAGATGTCCCAACTTGTGGTAAGTTTAAATTTAAATCTAGTACTTCATATAGTCAATATTATCAATTTTTGCATTAATTATGTTAATTGTATCACTTTCAGAGGATTCTGAGTCTTCATTATCTTTTTTCAGAATCAGATTTCTCTTCCTTATCATTGTAGTCTTCCATTTCCACAAGTTCATTGATTTTTGTCTTTTTGAGGAATTTATTAGCTAAGTATCCAGTACCACCATATTTATGGCATTTCCTTTGCTCATTGTTGTTGGATGTATTGGGTTTGAGAGGTTCTCTTGGTTTTCTTTGTTTAATAAATGGTTTATTTGGACTTTTAATATCCAATTTCTTCCAATTTCTGCCCATTTTGGTTCTTGTCACTATATCTTCCAGTGCATTAATATACTCCTCTGTGGAACATGGTTCTATGCACCTGCTTCTCAGGGCATGTTTTAGCTCTCCTCCAAATTCTTTGAGTATCTTCATGTGCACCATTTTTTGTGACATTTCTTGATACAGTGAATTTAATCTTTAAACTTTTGTTAAGAACAAAGTTGAAGATTCATCCTTGTGTGGGTCAAAGAACAAATTTTCAAATGCACTTTCTATTTTGTACCTCCAGGCATCATTTTCCAGCTTGGTGATTATTTCATTTTTCCACCAAGACCAGGTGTTTTTGCCATTTGTTTGGCTTATACCATAATACCATCCTTTTGCATATTTTTCAAATCATGAATGAAATCTTGAAGTTATTGATTAATCTGGTATGGAATAATCCTCTTGAAATGTAAGGTTTGACTATGAAACAATAAGTAAATGTTACAAATATTTCACTAATTGTACTATGAATATCCTTAGTAGTTTAATGAATAAAATAAAGAATTATTTTAATAATTATGGCATAAAATAATTATATTATTAAATAAATATAATATAATAAAAGTAGATATATCGAAAAGATCTTTATTATTGTCACTAAAAAATTATAAAGGCATAAAAACCAATTAATGAAAATAATATTACCAATATTAAAGTTATATATCAATAGAAATACTATTTATATTAATAATGAAATTATTAAAAGGAAGAATAGAGAGAAATTATTATAAAAAAAGGAAATAACCTACTTTTAACACTTAATATAATCATTTTGAAAGACTTTACACCAAAAGAATGTAAATAAAACTTATTTAAGCTGTATTTACAAAATAAAATAAGAGAAATCACAAATATTCTTAATTTTATGTGGAAAATATGATTTTTAGAGAAATATAACAAGAACAATTGAGCAATTGGAGTAAGCACGTCAATATTGATGACTATAATAAAGATTACCTTTGGTCTTTGATAATATAAGAGATTTATATGTAAAGAATAAGGATTTTACCTTTTTGTTTAGTGTTTTATTGTGTTTGATGCGTCTGAGGGGGAAATAGAGTAAAAAAGCTCTATTTATGGTAAATTCCTCCCTTCTATAGTCCAAAAGTCTTCTAGTAGACGCTTAATGATTTTATACACTGGAAGGCATCAGTATTTTAAGGTTTAGTGATGATTGCATCATAATTAAACCATCTTATCTCATTATTACGCCATTATTTAGAGTTATCACTATAGCTCTAAGTTTAATGACATCACAGGCTTGGAAGAAGCCTAAAATTCGTGGATTTTCTCATTATTAAACATAATATAATAGTATTCACCAGTTTTATCACTTATATGACTGTTAAGCTTAAAATAAGATTACAGTGAGTGATCATAAATGATCAATTTTAAGCTTAAACTTTGATGATTGATAAATTATAAGTTATACACGCTACAGCCATTCAGAGAGTGAATTTTGATAACTAAATCATCAAAACTCTATCTTTGATGATTTTTCTTGTAACTCATCTTTTCTGTCAAAATTTACTATTTTAAACTTCAAACCATGATTTCAGGGGATTGTACCTTGAATATTATGATATGAAGTACATAATTCTTCACATATGAAATAGTAGAGCCTGATTTTCCACATTATTTTAAGTTTGAACCACTTTCACAATGAAGTGGTCAACAACTCTAGCAATTTTGCTCAATAAACCTTTACAAGTTATAACCTTGTTTGTAACTTTTCAAATAAAGTTCATATCTGTATTTTTAAAGTAATTAAGTGTTAATTTTTTTTAGGTTTAACTCTCTATCATGTATATTTCAGGAGATATTAGCTAAAAACCATGGATGTATGTACTGATCATAAAAGTGCATATATTCAGCTCAATTCCTTAAGTATTAACTTTAGAGATATAGAATAAAACTGTTTTATGTGTAGGCTTTCATGGGGAAACCGATGGTGAAATCCATTTCACATTTTGTTTTATTGGTGGCTGAGATAAATCAGAATTTGTGTCTTTTTATGGCATTTGTACTTATTACTCATTAGGTATTGACTTTACAGATATGCCATAAAAATGGTATATGTGTGTTTTATCATGAGGAATCTAATAGTGTAATTTATTCTGAATTTTTACTTATTATATTCTAAGATAATGAAGCATTTATTCCTTTTCTGGCATTTTTACTTATTTTAAGATAATTATTTAAAAGAAATAATTATTGAAAAATTTCTTTGTGACCTTCTTGGATATGTGGTTATATCTAAAAGGCTCACATTCCCTACCACCAACAAATATTGTACCACAAGCTGATATAGTTAGTCAGGGTATTATCCACTGTCCTACCTCTTCATTAGACTTTGTTAGTCTTGAAGCTCAATAATTCTTAGCTTTTCTATTCTTTAGATCTTTGTTTGTGTCTGAACCTTCTTAGTAGCTTATCAGAATTAGTTATATCCCTTTCAATTAGCCATTCATCCCCTTGAATTGGGTTTCTATACCTTACCAGGTATACCCTTTCCTTTTTGTTTCTTGTCTTTCTTTCTTTAAGGACTTTTACAATTTTCTTCTCATCTCCTTCTTCTAGAGGGGGATCTCAAGTGGGGGTTTATTTCTTAGTGGAAGTAATTCCTTGTCACTTGATATGTAAGGTCTTATCAGAATTACAGGTAAATTTGGGTGTTTGCTCATAGGGTCACCTGTTAGCTCTCATTGCACAGAATTAGGTCCATGTAGTGCTTTTATCATAAATGGTCCTGCAAAGGAATCTTTAAATTTCTTTGGGCCTTTGATATTATTAGAATTGAGATTTGATACCAAGACCAAGTCTCCTACTTTAAAGTCAGGTGGTTTATGACTTTTATCCCATCTTTCTTTTGCATATTTGAAAGAATCCTGCATAAGTCTGTTTGCATGATGTCTTGCTTTGTCAAGCATCATTTTAAAACTTCTTTCTGTTGGATGTATATCCACTAAGTCCTTTTTGAGGGTATCATAAGGAAGTATTGGATTCCAACCTTTTTCTAACATTGCTGGTGTTTTTCCAGTTGAAGAATGGATTGATGTTCTATATGCCAGCTCAAGAGCTGGTATTAAGGTACACCAATAATGGGTAAAGCCATCAAAGTCTTTGAATTCTAGTTCATAAGCACAGAATCCTCTGATCATGTCTTCCAAGGTCTGTATCATTCTTTCTGCTAGACCATCAGTTTGAGGGTGGTAAGCTGTTGAGAATGATAACTTTGTTACAAAAAACCTATGGAGGTTTTTCCATAATGCTGAAGTGAATTTTGGGTCTCTGTCACTTATGATATTTCAGAATAAGCCTGTCCGGCTAATAACTTTATTCAATATAATTATGGCTGTGTCCATAGCTGTGTCATCTTTATGAAATGGTAAGAACATTGGAGGTTTGCTGTATCTGTCAACCAGTACTATGCATGCATTATAATTCCTGTCTCCTCTTGGAGGTAAGGCTGTTACCCAATCCATGTGAGCTATTTCCCATGGGGATTTTTGTTCTTGAATTTGGATCATCATTCCAAATTGCTTGCCTGTGGCTCTGTTTTCCTTTTGACATCTGTCACAGGTTTGGAAGTATTCTGCAACATCCTTTCTCCAATTTAGCCACCAAGAGCAGGTTTCAACCCTTTCCAGTGTCCTATCTTCTGAGAGATGTCCAGATGCAACACTATCATGACATTCATGTAATATAATATTCATCAAGGTCCTATCTGTTAAGGTCATAACAAATGTGTGTTTTGTCCTATTATACAGTATTCCATCAAGGAGGTGGAATCTTCCTTCATAATATGCTTTTTTCCATATTTCATCTAGTTTGGATGAGAGTGATGGGTCTTTGCAGTATTTCATCAGAAGTTGGCATACAATATGACATTTATTATCCATCTTATAGCTTTCTTTAGCTTTATTGAAGAATTCTGTGCCAATATCTGTGACACATATGCCATCTATATGATGCTCTTCCTGTGGTACCTATGTGGGTTTTCAGGTGTATTTTCTAAATTCCATCTACTAAGACAATCTGCATTTTTGTGAATATTTCCAGATACATGAGCTATATTCATAATTCCTCTATATTCTTGGATTGAAATTTTCTATCTTAGCATATTTCTATTTGGTCTCTTCATGCTTAACAAAGATTTTACAGCATTAAAATCTGTAATCAGAGCAAACACTGTACCATCCAAATAATAATATAACTTTCCTAAAGCCCACACTAAGAAAAGACATTCCATTTGGCTTTCTCCATACCTTTCTTCTGTTGGCTTAATTTGTCTTTGAATGAAGAAAAGTGGTCCTTCAACAGGTTTATCATTGATGATTTGTGTCAGCCTGTGACTCAAAACCAGAGCACAAGCATGACAGCCAAAATACCATAAACCAATGGTATAGCCAACATACCACCAAAACATCAAGCTGAGCCAAATACGCTCAAAAGGTATCAAAAGAAAGAGGAAACTCACCTCTTCCTGAAAATATAAGTCCCATCACCATAGGACAAGGAATAACAAAGTTATTGCTGAGCTTAAACCTTAATTTTCACCTCTCATCTAAAATCTAGAAGGAGAGGCTTAACCCCATGAAATGGGTATTCAAAATGAAGCTCTGAGCCAGGGCTATCCAATGGTACCAGCCAAAATGAGCTAGCACCCATATTACTGGAGTTATGGTCAATTTCAGGCCAAATAAGGGTGAACAAAACATTCACCTCTCATCTAACTTCTACAGTTTTAGTGTGGGATACGTGAAGTGGGGTATTTTTGGAAAGAGCACAATCAGGGCTATCTGATGGTTTCATCCATTTCCTCATATCTCAACTCCAGCAGAAGTTATGGGGCAAACAAGCTCAATACAGCTTTTTGCCCAAAACAGGCAAATGTACAAAAATCTTGTACATGGGATCACTTTGCCATATTTAATGATACCCATATCAAATAAGGTACCATTATGTAGAGCACATATAGGGCTACACACCAAACCAATTTTGAGGTTGATATCTCAAGAATTGACAAAGCTATAGCTGATTTAAGGTCGAAATCCCACCTGCTGTCATATACAGCCTTACCATGGGATAATATCCCATAACCATGAATATGAGGTGTCAAATAAACACAGAAGCATGGTTTTACTTCAATACCTCATATGTCAGTCAATACTGGGGTCCCATACAGTTTCTGTACAGCATTCTACGCGTCATACATGTCAGAATCAGGCTGTGAGGTCCCCAGATGAAGATTTTCACACTGTATTGGTGAAAACCGCCCAGATGTGGTTTCAAAACCACATATGAGCCCAATACAGGCTATACAGGCTGTTTGCAAACCACAAGCCAGTACCAGAAAGTGAAAAATCTTCACTTCCTCTACGTGGAAAGGTCTAGCACCCTTTCCACCCCATTTCAGGATAAAAAGGAGGCTTTTCACAGCCAGAATTGTCTCCCCATCCTGCTCTTGAATACCCTACGTAGTACACTGTCCAAAACAGTTTTACTTTTGGGTAATAAACAGGTATAATTATATATTTAATTATTGTAACTTCTATTATAGTAACCCAACTGGTAAGATTGCACCCTGGGTTCTCAGTAGCGCTCACCACCACTATAATCCAATAGTAGAACCCCTTAATTATTTTATAAATCATCTTAAAAATCAAAAACCTCTATTTTAAATCAAGTTTCTACGTTTCACAGTCATAATTCTAGTTGTAAATACTCTTATTACCACTTCAATATAGACTCAGCCTGACAATTTGTGTCTGGTGTAGTGCAGCACCAAATCCTTCTCAACAAGCATCAATGTATAGTTTGAAAGGTAGTTTCCAATCTGGCAGTAGAAGAAATGGGGCATTTGTGAGGGAATTTTTCAATTCCTCATATTATTTGACTCTTTCTTCAGTCATTTCATAAAATGTCTGTTGGTCACAGAGTTTATACAAGGATTTGTAAATTATTGCAAAGTCCTTTATATGCTGTCTGTAGCAAACAGAAAATCCTAGAAATGATTGCATTTATTTTTTTGGCTTGGAGCATTGGCTTCAGTAGTACTGCTGCTACTTTGTTTTTATCTATGCCCAAGCTTAGTCCAGATCCAACATGTCCTAGTTCTTTGAGTTCACTATATGCAAAATATTTTTTTTCAAGGAAATTTTGATATTTACTTGCACTATCTTCTGTAGTACCCCTTCTAGTCTTTTTAAGTGACTTTCCCAAGTTTCTGAGCAAACTATGATATCATAAATATGAATAATTAACCATCCTTCTGTAACTCTTCAGGAAATACAATATGCATCATCCTTTGATAATGGGAATATAAGATATTGATATGAAACTTTGATTAAAAATCAAGTACTTTTCCTGTCCTCAAAATTTGTATAAGGTAAAAATCAATTAAAAATAGTAAGAAATATTATTTTTAAGAGAAAACATGCCTATTTTATTGTTTATAACTTTATTAGTATAAAGCAATAATATTATAAAGATTCATTGTTTTACCAACAATAAAAATGTATCCAAAAATACTCTACAAGAGATATTTAAGGCTACAAAAGAAATTTCTTCAAGAGAAATTTCAATTGGAATTAATTGAGCAGAAAACTGCAAGCAATCAATCAAAGAACAAAGTCTTTAAAAAAGACTATTAAAGAGAAAGCACACCCAAAAGTGACCAGAGTGAATTTGGAAACAAAGTGAGAAAGCTAACAGTGATGAAAGATGCTTTAATTCACTTTTGGGGTGGTTCAGGGGTAAAGATGATTATGAGAGTTAAAAACAATGATTATAATGATTTTTTCACGTTTTTAAAAGGTTTTAAATGATTTGAAAAAGGTGGTTGGAATCTCTTATTGATTGGCTTAACAGTGTTTAAACTAATAATAAAAGGAAAAGATTCTAACATGAAGAGAAAAGTGGGGCAAAGAAGACATTCTTTTATAGCCATCAATTTTCTTACTCCAAAAGTGAAATTTACTCTTGTCAGTCGTGAAAAACAGTCTGAAAACAGAAAAGCCAATTATGGCATCATTGAAACCTGGGTTAGACCAAAAAAGGGCTGGTTTAAGCCATTTTTAGCCGTTTTAGACCCTTAAATCAGCCATTACTATATCAATACCTAGTCTAGAGCCTTCAAAACACATCTGAATGTGTGTAAGAGGCGTAGAAACCAGTTAAATCTGCTTTTAATAACATTGTTCTAACTTAAGGGTAGTTTTACCCTCTTGGCAGCAGTTAAAACCACCGTGGTTGGTATCAAAACCTCATCATCAATTGAGTCACAGACCCTGTGACTCAATTCCAGGCCAAAATTAATGAACTTTTGCATTAATTTTGACCTCCCACGCCTTTCAGCAAGGATTTTGGCGTTCTGGCTCCCCCTGAGAGCTAGAGTTCCTTTCCCCCCCCAATTTTGATGTTTCCAATTTATTTTTTCCTTTAATTCCTCATCATGTATTATACTTGTAATTTACATATGTAATTCAATTGAATTGTACAGTACAATACAGTAATAATTGACACCTCATATGTGAATTAAAGTTCACTTATTTAATACATGCGCACATTTTGACATTTCAATTGAGTTCAATTGAAAATACTTCAATTCCTCATAACTTCTAAACTAAACACAACACCTCAATTTTAACACAAAAATTGATGGTTAACACCACATGTGGTGTGAATTAAATGGAAGTTTTGAGGATTTTCAATTTTTGTATTGAAAATACTAAAAACTTAATTTAAGCTTATTTAGAGTTGAGTTACAGAAATTTCATCCAGAGGTGACCCCACTTTATTTTTGATGAGGAATCCAATGGTGTGATAATTTCTTTATGTTTATTTATTGGATAAAAACTTATAATATATTTTATATAACTTTTTACCAAAAATATTTTAATTTTACAATTTTTATTGAAAATTCATTTTTACTTAATTTTTACAAGTAAAAATATAATTTCATCATTTTAAATTTTATTGTAATTTTATTTTCAAATCATGATTAAATTTTGATTTTTAAATATAAATTTGTATTTATATTCCAGTTTTTATTTTTATAATATAAATAAATTTATTATATATATATTTGTATCTTAATTTATTATTTGTGGTCTTTTGGGTATATGAAAATACCTGTAAGGCTCACAGGGAAGGTGCATTTTTTCTACCAAATGGCATCCTTAAATATTCATATATCCCACAGTGGACTATTATCCTCAGTAGCTTATCAGCATTATCTGTTAAGACATTTTTATGAAATCCCTTTAAAGCATCCATAGCTGTAATGAATTTAGCCTGTGACAATTGTGTCAATGTCTCATTGATTCTGGGTATTGGATATCTGTCAGGGATAGTGCAGGTATTTTAGAACTGTCAAGTCCCCTACCATCCTTGATTTTCCATTATGCCAAGTAATAATAACAGGTGTAGTGACCTCCAGCTGTTCATTATGTCCTACTTTCCGTAATACCCTATGGTTAATTAATTATTTAATGTGTACCTCTAAGGCTTCTTCAGCTCTGGGCTAGCTGGGTAAGCTGGTCTTCTTAACAGGGGTGAATAAGGGTTTTCCACATTAAGTATAATGTCTACTTCATTTCAAATAATGGAACCTAGTGGCTCTTTGTCAGTTGAAAAGGCTTTTTTCTATTTGAATAAGAGCTCAATAAATTTTTGTTTCATTTTTTCTGTTAATTCTTGATTTACTTCTGCCTCTTTAAGTTGGTACCTTATGAAAAATCTTTTTCTGGGCTTTTCTCTTCATTTTTATGACTGTACTTTGCTTTGTGTTATTTAAACAACCAAATTTTTGCCTCTTATTGTCTCCTATCATAAAATATCTGTCTTTTTTATTTAAGATATCTATGCCATAAATTGACAAGTAATTGTTTCCAAATATAAAGTGGTTACTAGTACAGTTTTCCATTACTAAAAACTCTACTTTCACTCTTATACATTGTGAATGGTGAGGAAAAAATAATTTTAAGTCAATTATTCCAAGGGGCTTCATGCTTTCACTTTCACTACTAAATCTAACTTCTTGTATTGGTATAAGGTTTTCTTCCCAATCTGGTACAATTGATTTCAAATAACCTTTACCAACACATGTACAGTATTCTCTTGTATCCAAGTTAACTTTTACCTCTTGGTTTTCAACCATAATAATGCTTATCCTTGACTTTCAAGCTGTATGTCCCATTCCTTTTGCTGTTTGGTTCTATACAGTTTGGCATCTTGTATGTTTGTCAGGCTTGTATCAGATGTTCCAACTTGTGGTAAGTTTGAATTGACATCTAATACTTCATATATTCAATCAATATTATTAATTTGTGCATTAATTATATTAATGTAATCACTTTCAGCAGTTTCTGACTCTTCAGTGTCTCTTTCAGAATCAGATTCTTCTTCTTTGTCATTGTGGTCTTCTTTTTCCACAATTTCATTGATTTTTTCCTTTTTAAGGAAATTATTGGCTAAATTTCCAATACCTCCACATTTGTGGCATTTTCTTTGCTCATTAATGTTTGGTGTATTGGGATTGAAGGGGTTCCTTGGTTTATCTTTCTTGATAAATGGCTTATTTGGACCTTCGATGTCCAATTTTCTACAAGCTCTACCAATCTTAGGTCTTGTCACTATAACCTCTAGTGTATTTATATACTCTTCTGTGGAGCATGGCTCTATACAGCTGCTTCTCAGGGCATGTTCCAATTCTCCTCCACATTTCTTAAGTATCTTCATGTGAACCATCTTTTGTGACACTTCTGGGTACAGTTCATTTAATATTTCAGCTTGTTTTAAGAACCAAGTCAAAGGTTTATCCTTATCTGGGTAAAAGAAAGAATTTTCAAATGCATTTTCTATCTTGTACCTCCAGGAATCATTTTCCCACTTGGTGATTATTTCATTCTTCTATCAAGACCAGGTATTTTTACCATTGGTTTGTCTTATGCCATAACACCATCTTTTTTCAGATTTTTTAAATAATGAATGTAATCTTGCAGTGATTAATTCATCTTTTATGGCACAATCTTCTTGTAACATATCAATTGTTTCAATAAATGACATATTGTCATATTCACCTTCACCTGTTAATGTTGGCCATTCTTTCAATTGAGGTGCTTCCTTCATTAAGACTTGGTTATTTTCTTGATGACTCAAGTCTGTTATAAATTAATTTGTTATTTCCTCTTTTGGTTTAACAGGACTTCTTATGTGAGAAAATGGGGTTAATAACTTTGGTATATTTAAGTTATCCTCATTTATTTTATCCATTTGTTCAGTAATACATCTTATTTCACTTTGAATGTTATCTTTAATATTCATTATTGCTTCATCACTCTTTTCTAAATGTTCTAGAAGTAATTTTTGATGTGATGAAGTCTTTTCTTCAAATTTTCCAACAGAAATACTGAATTTGTTTAATTCTTCTGTTAAATTGTCAATGCTCACGTCATAATTTATTTTGAAAGCTTTTTCTTTGATATCTTTTATTTATTTATACAATTATTGTTGTCCTTGTATTAATCTTTGAGTATTGTCAATTAAAATTTTTGGTTTATTCTTTTCAACCATAAATTCAATTTTATCAATTTATTTTTTATTTTGTACAGCAATTTTTGTTAAAGATGACAGATTGTTATTTATTTCTTGTAGGGATAATAAACTATTTTTAATGTCTGTAAGAGGTAAAGTAGTATTTCTAATTTCTGTTAAAGTATCTACAACATCAGGAGACAAAGTTATTTCTTTGGGAAATGAGGTTGTCTCATTCTTTGTTCCTGTTTGTCCTTAAATTCCATCAAGGTTCTGGCCATGCTGAAGACATTGGCCATGGAATATTCTTGGATTTTTGGGATCCTGTCACTTGGGGAATATGGTTTCCTCAAATTCTTTTTCTTTCTCTTCTTCCCTTCTTGGGGAAGTTGGCTGGATTGAGCCTTTCTGGTAGAAGCTACTGGGGCTTCTTCCTTGCTTGTCTCCCTCTTCTTGACATGGTGTTCCTTTCTCTTCTTTATTTCACGCTTAGATGATAGTGGATTCCATCCATTGGAGTATCTCACTATTTCCTCCTCTTTGAGGAATTTTTTCAGGATATGCCAGGAGTTCATCACTCCTTGGTGGGTTTGGGAAAACATTTTACAATCTTTGTCCTTGTACACCATGTAATACTGCTTGTAATGGCTCATATAAATGTCTATTTGAGCCCTTTTAATCTGATTTGTCCCTGTTGGAGTTACCCATACTTAGTTCCAACTCTGGTTCAGAAATTATGTGCATATCTGGGACTTTCCTTTTGAATGTTGCAGCTCCTTGTGTGCATTCTGTTCCACTGGGGATTTTTCCCTTTCTTTTCCCTTTTGAAAAATCAACTCTACTTCTTAGTCCACCTCCATCTGATTGGATGGAGTACTGGGATCCTCCTCTAGTAGTCATAATAAAAATTTAAGAAAACAAAAAGATTTCAGAAGAAAATCTTTTATGGAAATTAAAAAGAGGTACTCACCTTCAGAGTCCTGAATAGTGGGTCCTGGAAAGACTAATTCCTTAGCTTTCTTTTCCTTATTGAAAATTGGTGTTGAAGAACTTGGACAAGTTTCTTCCACCAGTCTCTCAACAATGGTCTAATTGTCCTCTGTTGAGTTGTCTGCAAGCACTAAAAAAGACAAAAAGATAAGTCTTTTTATAAAAAGTGTTATTTTTATAAGATATGGCAATTTCCATTTAAAAAATCGCTTTTGTAAATGAAATGAATAAAAAGAAATAGACAAAAATGAATAAAAAAATCTTTTTTTATTGGTTTTTAATATTTATATTTTTGAAGAATAAAATAAAAATGACAATGATTATTTTGTAATTAAATTATAATATAATTTTGTTTTTGATTTATAAATATTTCTTTTAATCACTAGAGTTACTCAAAGAAAGCTCTTGCAAGTATAAGGATGTGAAAAACCATGGGTAAGACAGTACAATCGCTTTCCAAATTCCCCAATAGCTTTTAAAATCAATAAATATGAAATTAGTATATAATTTTATAATTATAAATATAATTTATTATTGTATAAACCCAATTTAAATCTTTTTTAAAGGTCTTTTAAGTAAATATTATGGCCAGGTCCCCAAATGTAAGGTTCGACTATGAAACAATAAGTGAATATTACCAATATTTCACTTATTTTACAGTTAATTTCCTTATTAAATTAACACATGATATGAAGAATAATCATATTAATAAAGAAATATTATAATTATAGTGTAAAATAATTATATTATTAAATAAATATAATAATAATAAATATATTAATATTTAATAATTGATATATTTAAAACTCTTCATTATTGTTACAAACAATCAATAAAGGCGTAAAAAATTGTTTTTAGTAACAAAAAACAATTAATAACAATAATATTACCAATATTGAAGTTATATATTAATATAAATACTATTTATATTAATAATGAAATTATTAAGAGTAATGATAGAGAGAAAATAACCCACTTTCACAATTAATATAATAATTTTGAAAGATTTTATGCCAAAAAACTTCAATACAAACTATTTCAATTGTATTTACAAAATAAAATAAAAGAATTTACAAATATTCTTAATTTTACATGGAAAATGGGATTTTTAGAGAAATTTAACAAAAACAGTTAAGAAATTGAAGTAATCACATTAAGATTGATGATTATAATAAAAATTAACTTTTTTCTTAGATAATATAAAAGATTTTCCTTTTTTTAGTGTTTTATTGTTTATGATGTGTCTGAGGGGGAAATCGAGTAAAGAGAGCTCGATTTATAGTAAATTCCTCCCTTCTGGAGTCCAACAGGCTTCCAGTAGACATGTACTGATTTTATAAACTTGAATTGATCATTAGCTCAAGGCTTAGTGATGATTACATCATAGTTAAACCATCTTATCTCACTATTATTCTATTATTTAGAGTTATCACTATAGCTCTACGTTTGATGACATCATAGGCTTTGCAGAAGCCTAAACCTCATGAAGTTTATCATTATTAAGCATAATCTAATATTATTCACCAGTTTTATCACTTATATGACTGTTAAACATAAAATAAGATTACAGTGAGTGATCATAAATGATCAATTTTAAGCTTAAACTTTTATCATTAATAAACTTGAATTTATAAAGGCTAAAGCCATTTAGAGAATAAATTTTTATAGCTTGGCATGTCCTTATTAAGATTACAAGAGAATTTTATTACATCATCAAAACTATATTTTTGATTATTTTTCTTGTAACTCATCTTTTCTGTCAAAACTTACTATTTGAAACTTCAAACCATGATTTCAGTGAGCTTTACCTTGAATATTATGATACAAAATATATAATTCTTCACAAATGAACTATTAAAACCTGAATGTCCACATTATTATGAGTTTGGACCACTTTCACAACAAAGTGGTTAACAGCTCTAGCAATTTTATTCAATAAACCCTTACAAGTAATAACCTTGTTTGTAGCTTGTCAAATAAAGTTCATGTACGTATTTTTAAAGTAATTAAGTGTTAACTTTATTTTTGTTTCAATTCTCCATCATGTATATTTCAGGATTTATTAGCTAAAAACCATGAATGTATGCACTGATCATAAAAGTGCAGATATTCAGCTTAATTACTTAATTATTAAATTTAGAGATATGAAATAAAATTGTTTTATTTGTAGTTTTTCATGTGGAATCCAATGGTGAAATTTATTTCACATGTTGTTACATTGGGCTCTGAGATAAATAATAATTTGTGTCCCATTATGGAATTTTTACTTATTACTCATTAGGTATTGAATTTAAAGATATATGTGTGTTTTATCATGATGAATCTAATTTTGTAATTTATTTCACATGTTTATTCATCAGATTCTAAGTTAATTGAGCATTTATGCCTTTTTATGGCCTTTTTACTTACTTCAAGAGAATTATTTAAGAGAAATAATTATTGAAAAATTTCTTTGTGACCTTTTTGGATATGTGGTTATATCTCAAAGGCTCACAGGACTGGAGGGGTATATACCTCAAGTTGGTGTTATGTACTCCTCATCAAATCATGAGTAAGAAACACTACAGGCCTACATTTCAGAGAATGTAGAGAAATCCTTGATTAGTTCAAGCCCCTGGTCAACAGGAGATCCTGTCCTTTTTTAAAAAAAGAAGGATGGAGGCCTTTTCTTGTGTTTTGACTACCACAAGCTCAATTCTGTCACTAGGAAGAACAGGTACACTGTTCATCCAATGAACCACCTTTGTACCATCTTCAATGCTTCCACTATCTTCTCCAAGATAGACTCATGGTGCTTATAATATCCTGAGAATTAAAGAGGGGGATGAAAACTTAACTTCCTTTAGAAAAAAATATGACAGTAATGGGTATTTGGTTATGCCATTTGGGCCCACCAATGCTCCTGCTTCATCCCAAAATCTTGTGAATGATATCTTTGCAGGTTTCCTGCATATTTTTGTAGTATTTTATTTAGATTATATTATGGTATTCTCAAGCTCTGAGGAGGAGCATTTCAAGCATGTGGCCTCTATCCTCCAAAGACCCAGGGACAATAATTTTTTTTCTAAAGCCTCAAAGTTTGTATTCCATGCCTCAATTGTGGAATACCTTGGCTATGTTTTTTCAAGTGATGTCCTCAAGATGCATTCTTCAAACATTCAACAAATCATCAATTGGCCTCAACTCAAAAGAATCAAGGCACTTCAATCTTTTCTTGCCTTTGCAAACTTTTGTTGTGAGCCTTGGAGGTATTCTTATATACCCAAAAGACCACAAATGAAAAAATCATGTTATAATTATAAATAAAGATATTTATTCATATTATACAACAAAAAACTAAAATATCAATCTAAAATTTATATATAAAATTAAAAATTTCATCATAATACAAAATTTAAATTACACTTAAATTTAAAATTGTGAGAATACACTTTTACTTGAAAAAATCAAGTAAAAATAAAATTTTCAACAAAAATATTAAAATTAAAACCTTTTTGGAAATTTTTTTTAATAAAGTTTATCATGACTCTTTTTCCAATAAATGAACTTATAAAGATTATTTCACCATAGGATTCCTCATGAAACATAGGGTGGGGTCACCCCTGGGTGAAAATTCTGTAACTCAACTTTAAATAAGCTTAAATTGCAATTTTAGTATTTTTTGTATTAAAGTATCAAAATCCTACAAACCTTAATTTAATTCACACCACATTTGGTTTTAACCATCAATTTTTGTGTTAAAATTGAGGTGGGGTGTATAATTTGAAATCTATGAGGAATTGAAGTATTTTCAATTGAAGTGTCAAAATGTGCACATGTATTACATAGGTGAGCTTTGATTTACATATGAGGTATTTATTATTACATTTTTGTACTGTAAAAGCTCAATTAAATGATATATGTAAATTAAAAGTATAATACATTATGAGGAATTAAAAGAAAAATAAATTGGAAAGATTGATTTTGGGGGGAAGTAATCTTGGCTCCAAGGGTGCCAGACTCTCTAAAATTTCTTGCCAACAGGTGTGGGATGTCAAAATTCACACAAAATTTCAACAATTTTGGCCTGGAATTGAGTCACAGGGTCTGTGACTCAATTGATGATGAGGTTTTGATATTAAGCAGGGCAGTTTTCACTGTTGCCAAGAGGGTAAAACTACCCTTAATATAGAGAAATCTCAGTAAAGACCACTTTAACTAGTTTTTACATCCTTTACACACATTCGTACGTTATTTTAAGGCTTAAAACCAGGTATTACCGTAGCAATGGCTGACTTAAGGGACTAAAATGGCTAAAGCAGCCCTTTTTAGTCCAAACCAGGGTTCAATGATTCTATAATTGGATTTTCTGTTTTCAGAGTGTTTTTCACGACTGAGTAGAGTAAGTTTTACATTTGGAGTAAGGAAATTGGTTGATATAAAAGAATTTCTCCTTTTCCCCACTTTTTTCTTCATTTTGGAATATTTTCCTTTTATAATTAGTTTAAGAACTGTTAAAAAACCAATAAAAGATTCCAAAAACCATTTTCAAATCATTTTGAACCCTTAAAACCTGCAAAAAAATCATTCAAATCATTTTTTCAAACTCTTATAATCATTTTTCCCCTTGAACCACCCCAAAATTGAATAAAAGCATCTTTCATCACTGTTAAACTTTGTCACTTTGTTTCCAAGTTCACTCTGGTCAATTTTGGGAATGTTTTCTCTTTGATATTCTTTTTGAATACTTTTTTCTTGTATTAATTTCCTGGAGTTAATTTCTCAATTAATTCCAATTGAAATCGCTCTTGAGAAAATTTCTCTTGTAGCCTTAAATATCTCTTTTGGAGTATTTTTGGATGAATTTTTATTGTTGGTAAAACAATAAATCTTTATAATATTATTGTTTTATACCAATAAAGCTATAAAATTTTCCATTATTAATTGAATTTTACATCAAACAAATCTTCAGGGAAGGAAAATTACTTGACTTTCAATCAAATTTTCATATTCACACCCTACATTTATCCATATTTCATTAAAAATTACTCCAAAAGAATCAATTCTCTCACTTCCCTTCTCAATAAAGAATCTCCCTTTATCTTCAATGAAGAAGCTCTTAGTCAGCTTCAAATACTCAAAAAATCTTTTGCCTCTGCTCCTATCCTTTCCCATTTCAATCCTTCTATATCAATCATTTTAGAGGCTGATGCTTCTTATTATGCCTTGGAGGCTGTACTTATGCAGGTTAATGACTCAGGAAATCATCCCATTGCATTTGATATTCACAAGCTTCTCCCAGCTGAGCTCAACTATTAAGTTCATGACAAGAAACTCTTTGGCATAGTTTGGGCTCTCAAGTGCTGGGAAGCTTTTCTTGTTTCTCTTTCCAATACTTTTGAAGTCTTGAAAGAATGTTCCTTCCTCCTTTATTCCATGTCTTCTAAAGTTCTTACTTTCCTTCAAGCCCATTGGGCTGAATTTCACTTCTCTATCACTTACCACCCAGTCATCCTTACCACTTTACAAGATTCCTTGTCTTGTTGGGACAATGTGTACCCAGAGAGGGCATTGGACTTCATCAGCATGAATGCTAAGCATTTTCATCAAGTTCTCAAGCAAGATGAAATTGAAGATTAAAGATTTTTCTCAATCAAGGTTGAAGTTTTCTCAGATTTAGTGGATCAAATTTCAAAAAAAATATGGCAAGATGGAGACTTTAAAGAAATATTCAAAAAAACAGAAATAGGTGAATCAGCTATGGATTATTCTCTTGAACCTCAAGCTAAGTTGTTAGTATTCAAAGATAGAGTGATCATTCCAAGAAATAATGAATTTGAATTGAACATTCTTCAAAAGCATCATGACTCACCATTGGCTGACCATCCTGGCCAGAAGAAGACCCTCAAGCTCATCAAGAGGGATTTGTGTTGGGCTCAAATGAATCAAATTATCAAGGACTATGTTTCTTCACCTCAGAAATTTTCAAGAAACAAGAACATTCACCTTAAGAAGCTTGGATTACTCAATCCTCTTTAAATTCAATCTTGTCCTTGGAATTTCTTATTGATGGACTTTATAACTAAATTTCCCCTTTCCAACAACTTTGACTCAATTATAGTGGCTGTGGACATATTTTCAAAAATGGAAATATTCATACCAACTTATGCAAAAATCACTGCCTTGGACTTAGCTCAAATCTTCATCAGTCATGTTGTGGGATGCTCCTCTGTGTGGGATAAATGAGGCAGTACATGGAAGGGGAAATTACAAGAAAAAAGGTTTGAATTTCTGTTAAATCTTGTAAACCTTGCTCTGCTTGTGTGCTAGATTAATCTAGACTTCCCTTCCTAATAATGCTGAATTATCTTGAATTGAGCTCCACAATCCATTTAATTCATTTGATGGTGGCTGGGTCAGAAAAGTCTATTCAACAGACTCTATGAGACTTTGATTGATTCTTAAAAACAACAGTTATTTAAAGAAAAATTGATAACACTAATATAATAATTTGATAATTAATAAGAGATATTTTTAATTGGTTGGTTTTGTAAAAGTTTCTTTTATGATGATTTGGGATAACACAGATTTTGATTTTAAATAACTAGAGTGAAACTGTTGAAAAAAAGCTATAAGCGTTGATAAATTGATAATAAGTATAAAGGTGACTGAATATGGTATGAGTTTTTTTATATACTAATTCTAATAGCAAAACTACTAATTTTGATATGACTTCTCAAGTTTATATTTTCAGTTTAGAAACTAATTTTGTCCACTGTTAACTAATACTTGATTATAAATCACTAAGACTGTACTAATAATGAAACCTATTTTTTTGATGGAGGGGTATTTTCCCAAAAACTAAATATGATAATGAGAAAAATATTTTTTAATAAAAAGGGGCATTTTCCCCTTATAGTTTAGTAATATGATAAAAGATATTCTTTTTCTTAATAAAGGGGGGTTTTCCCCAATATTAAATATTTTTATTTTCTAGATTAACCTACTAGTAAGGGATGAAATCTGGAAAAATTATATTTAAATTAAATTTCCAGAATAAGCAAGAGGTTTGAAAAATGAAAATTTGAAGTATTTATACTCTCCAGGGTTAGGGTTGGTAGGAAAAAATTACATCTTGAATCCAGGCTAACTTGTGGTTTCATATTTATTCAATCTTCTAGAAGGTTCCTGGGTGTTCTTTTTTTATTTCTTGGGGCTGAATTGTGGTTCATATTTGAGTGGTCCATATTGAATAATTTATTTTAGAAATTAATTTTGAATATGCATATAATTTTCTTGTTTTATTTTAATTTTTTTCAATTTCCCTACTATGAATATTCACTTGGTGTCTTCATAAAATACAATGATAACACTTATCTTCCTTTTTAATGGAATCTTACTCATTGAGCTCACCTGTTCCCAACAACTAAACAAAGACTTCCACCTAGAATACCAAAGTCGTCTTCAATAGAAATGGGTCATACACACCCTATACCATGATTTTACTGTACTTTAAATTCATTTATTTTCCAACTTTGAATTAACTATGAGGAATTATTTATACTTTTTTCCCTTTTTCTTTCAGATATTAAACCCTAGTTGGGCTAATTCATAAGCAAAATTCCTTCAAGTGATTTAAATTAACCTTTACTCATAATATGGCCCCTATGAGACTTATAACTTTGCCAAAAAATATTTTTTCATGCCTCATCATTATAACTCAAACTCTTTGTGCTGTAGTAATATTATACTACCCACTTGAAATTATTAAAAAAACTTAATTAAAATAAATACAAAGAAATTGAAAATGGTGATAATTTTGGGTAAACAAATCCTTCACATCTTTGTACAGTTGGATGGTACAGTGGGGTGTCACATTATAAGTAGCAGTTTATCTTTCCATGTATGAGTTCTTTTAGCTTAGAATTGCTATTAAGCTGAAGCTTTATACCCTTAGGTTAGAGAAGAACAGTTCCTTAATTTAAATCAACAGCTTTTCAAAGCCAAAAAAACAAATTTATGGTCCATTAAGCCAAATGGTCTAGGAATACCACAATGTCTTTTCCAAAGATGGACTTTCAGTAAGTATTTTCAGTAATAGGGGTTCCCTATTTTCTTAATCATTATGGAACAATTTATTTCAGAAGCTCAAGATATCAAGTTATCTTTCAACTGACTTTCACCCTGAAACAGATGGACAGATAGAAAGGGTAAATCAGATTCTAGAGCAGTTTCTTTGGGTGTATGTCAGCTACCATCACTATTACTGGCACACTTGGCTCCCTATGGCTTAATTTTCCCAAAATAATGCAGAACATTCATCAACAAAAAAATGACCTTTCTTCACCATTTATAGCAGAAATTCCAGCTTTGAGTCAATCCATATTTCTCAAGACACACCTGCTGGAAAGCTATCAACAAAACTACAATCAGTACAGTGAGCTGTCAAACAAGGACTAGAGCTATAAATAAAGCACTTTAAGAAGAATGAAACTAGAAATAGGAAAATTCCACCTTATTTCCAACATAGGGACAAAGTATGGCTAGCCTCAAAAAATATCATGACTACAAGACCCACCAAGAAACTCTCAGAAAGATGGTTGGGACCCTTTTAAGTCTTGAAGAGTATTGGAAATCATGCATATCACCACAAGTTTCCCTTAAAATGGAAGTCAGTTCACCCTGTTTTCCAGGTATCCTTGTTAGAACCAGTCAATCAAACAACTATCCCAAATAGACATCAATTTACACCACCACCAGTTCTAGTGGACTAGCAAGAAGAATTGGAAGTGGATAAGATTCTGGACTAAAAACTCAAAAGGTAAGTTATGGTATCTTGTAGAGTGAAGCAGATTAAATGAAGACCCAGAAAGAACCACTTAAAGACCAGCTTCCATCTTTAACAGCTTGCGAGACTTTTTCAAGGACTTCCATTGTTTGTACCCTTGTCAGGCTGAGTCTATGTTGAAGTGGTAATAAGGCTATTTACAGCTAAAACTATGACTGTTACACGAAGGAAATAGTTTAAAATACTTTTATAAGGGTTAAAGATGTTTTAATTTAATAATAAGAGGGCTTTACTATAAGGAATATAGTGGTGGTGAGCACTGTTGAAAGCCCTGGGTGCAGCTTTACCTGTTGGGTTACAATAATAAGTACTACAATACTTTAAATTAATAGTATACCTGATTATTACCCAAGAGTAAAGCTGTTTTTGACAGTTTACTACGTAGGGTATTCAAGAGCAGGATAAGAAGACAATTCTGGCTGTGAAAAGCCTGTTTTTATCCTGAAATGGGGTGGAAAGGGTGCTAGACCTTTCCACATAGAGGAAGTGAAGATTTTTCACTCCCTATGACTGACTTGTGGTTTGCAAACAGCCTGTATGCCCTGTATTGGGCTCAGATGTGGTTTTGAAACCACATCTGGGCAGTTTTCACCAATACAGGGTGAGTGTGAGCCTTTGAGATATGACCACATACCCAATTAGGTCACAAAAAAGACTAAGAATAATTATACCTTTAATATAATTATATTAAAATTACTTAGAATAATTATACATTAAGAATAATTACTTAAACATACAAAAAATACCAGAAATTGGTACAAAAATTGGTTTAACTTATAAACCAATGAATCAACATGTAAAATAAATTATACCATTGGATTCCCCATGGAAAAATACACATATACCATTTTTATGGCATATCTGTAAAGTCAGTATTTAAGGAATTATAAGGTATAATACCTTATAAAAACCATAAAACCCTATTTATCTCAAGAGCTAATGAAACAACATGTAAAATAAATTGTACCAGTGGATTCCCCATGAAAATCCACACATAAAACAATTAATAAGCTAAATTCCAATGTTAATACTTAAGGAATTAACCTGAATATATGCACTTTTTTGGTCAACGCATATATTCAAGGATCATAGCTAATATCTTCTAAACTATACATGATAGAATGATGAACCAAAAAAAAAGTTACCACGTAATTTCTGTAAGAACACAGATATGAACTTTATTTTACAAATTATAAACAAGGTTAAAACCTATGATGAAATATTGATAAAAATCAACTGAGCTGTTGACCACTTTGTTGTGAAAGTGCTCCAAACTTAAAAAAAAGTATACAGTTGGATTCTACTAGTTTATTCGTGAAGAATGATGTAATTTTTATTATTAAATTCAGGGTATAACCCCCTGAAATCAAGGTTTGAAGTTTAAAATATTGAATTTCGACAGAAAAGATGAGTTACAAGAAAAATCATCAAAATTAGAGTTTTGATGATGTAATGAAAAGCTCTTGGCAGAATGATGAGGTTATGCTAGACTATCAGAATTCACTCTCTTAATTGCTGTAGCGTGTAAATCTTAAAAGTTATTGAGGATCAAAGTTTGAGCTTAATTTGAGCAGTCATGATCACATACTGTAACCTTAATTTAAGTTTAACAGTCTTAAGAGTGATAAAATGGGTGAATACTATCAGTTTATGATTAAAACTAATAAAATCCACGAAATTTGGGGTTCTGCCAAGCCTCTGATGTCATCAAACTTAGAGTTATAGTGATAACTCTAAATAATGGTGTAATAATGATGTAATATGGTTTGATCATGATGTAATCACCCTCAAACCTTAAAATATTGATCAATTCCAGTGGATATGATCAGTACACGTCTACTAGAAGCCTGTTGGACTCTAGGAGGGAGGTATTTACTATAAATAGAGCTCTTTTTACTCTATTTACCCCTCAGACGCATCAAAAACATTAAATCAATTAAATAAAAGGTAATTTCTTTATTCTTTATATATAAAACTCTTATATTATTAAAGACCAAAGACCATCTTAATATTAATCACTATTTTTACGTGATTAAATCAATTCTTTAATTGGTTTTGTCATAAATCTCTCTATAAACTCATTTCCACATAAAATCAAGAAATTTAGTAATTTTCTTTATTTTTTATTGTAAATACAATTTGAAAAAGTTGTATTATATTCTTTTGGCGTAAAATATCTCAATATTATTATTTTAAGTGTTAAAAGTAGGTTATTTCATCTTATTATAATAATTTCTCTCTTATTATTACTCTTAATAATTCTTAATTAATATAAATAGTATTTATATTAATATATAACTTTAATATTAGTAATATTATTGTTATTAATTGTTTTTTACGCCTTTATTATTTGTTGGTAACAATAATAAAGAGCTTTATAATATATTAATATATTATTTATAATATTATAATTTCATATAATATTAATTATATTATTATATTTACTTAATAATATAATATTTTTACGCCATAATAATAATATTTCTTTATTATTATTATTATTTTAATCTTATTTATTTCAATTATAAGGACATTCAGAGTACAATAAGTAATAAATTAGTAATTTTTACTTATTATTTCATAGTCAAACCTTACATTTGGGGGCCTGGCCGTGATATTTACTTAAAAGACCTTTGAAAAGATTCTATTTCGGTTTATCCAATAATAAATTATATTTATAATCATAAAATTATATAATAATTATATATTTTATTGATTTTAAAAGCTATTGAGGCATTTGGAAAGCAATTGTACTGTCTTACATGTGGTTTTTCACATCCTTAGACTTGCAAGAACTTTCTTTGAGTGAGTCTAGTGATTAAAAGAGATATTTTATAAATTAAAAATAATTTTTATTATAATTTAATTTTATAAGAATCATATTCATTTTTTATCTTATTCTTTAAAAATAAAAAAATATTAAAAAATATTAAAAACCAATAAAAAAGTCATTTTTATTCATTTTTATTCATTTCTTTATTTATTTCAATTTTTTAAAAGATATAAAAGCAATTTCTACGTGGAAAATTGCCATATCTTGCCAAAAATAACACTTCTTATAAAAAGACTTATATTTATTTGTCTTTTTTAGTGTTTGAAGATAACCCAACAGAAGACAACCAAGCTACTGTTGAGAGATTGGTGGAAGAAACTTGTCAAAGTTCTCCAACACCAGTTATCACCGAAAGAAAGAAAGCTAAGAAATTAGACTTTCCAGGGCCTACCATTCAAGACTCTGAAGGTGAGCACCTCTTTTTAAATTGCCATAAAAGAATTTTTCTAAAATACTTTTATTTTTTCTTATTCTTTAAATTATGACTACCAGAAGAGGTTCCCAATACTCCATTCAATCAGATGGAGCTGGACTCAGAGGTAGAATTGATCCCTCAAAAGGGAAAAGAAAGGGCAATATCCCCAGTGGAACAGAATCCACACAAGGAAGTGCCTTATCCCAAAGGCAAGTCCCGGAAATGCCCATGATATCTGAGCCTGAATTGGAACTAAGTATAAGTAACTCAAATAGGTACAAATCACATTCAGAGGGCTCAAATAGACATCTACATGAGCCAGTACAAGCAGTATTACACAGTGTACAAGGACAAAGATTGGGAAATGCTGCCTCAAATACACCAAGGAGTGATGAACTCCTGGCACATCCTGAAAAAGTTCCTCAAAGAGGAGGAGATAGTGAAATACTCCAATGGATGGAATCCACTGTCATCCAAACCTCAAATCAAAAAAATCAAGGATTATCATGCCAAAAAGAGGGAGGCAACCAAGGAAGAAGCCCCAGTAGCTTCTACCAGCAAGCCTCAAGCCAACCCACTTCCCCAAGAAGGGAAGAAGAACAAGAAAAAGCATTGGAAGAAACCATATTCCCCAAGCTACAGAATCCCAAGAATCCAAAAGGATGCCATGGACAATGTTTTCAACATGGCCAGAACCTTGATGGAATTCAAGGACAAGGAAGAGCAAAGAATGAGACAACCTCATTTCCCAAAGAAATAACCTTGTCCAAAGATGTTGTAAATACTTTAACAGAAATTAAAAATAGTATATTACCTCTAAAAGAAATTAAAGATAGTTTATTATCACTACAAGAAATAAATAACAATTTATCTTCTTTAACAAAAATTGTTGTGCAAAACAAGAAAGAAATTGACAACATTAAGTTTATTGTTGAAAATAATAAACCAAAGAATTTAATTGACAATACTCAAAAATTGATACAAGGACAACCAGAATTGTATAAATACATAAAAGATATCAAAGACAAGACTTTGACAATCAATTATGATGTGAGTATTGACAATCTTACAGAAAAATTAAATAAATTAAGTATTTCTGTAGAAAAATTTGAAGAAAAGACTTCATCACACCAAAAATTACTTTTGGACCATGTAGAAAAAAGTGATGAAGCAAGAATGCATCTGAAAGATGATATTCAAAGTGAAATAAGGCTTATTACAGAAAAAATGGATAAAATTAATGAGGCTAATTTAAATATGCCAAAGTTTTCAACACCATTTTCTCATATAAGAAGCCCTGTTAAAAAAAAGAGGAATTGTCAAATCCTTTCATAACAGACTTGAGTCACCAAGACAATAACCAAGTCTTAATGAAGGAAGCACCTCAATTGAAGGAATGGCCAACATTCACAGGAGAAGGTGAATATGACCACATGTCATTTATTAAAAAAATTGACATGTTACAAGAAGACTATGCCATACCAGATGAATTAATCACTGCAAGATTACATTCATTGCTTGAGAAATCTGCAAAAAGATGGTATTATGGCATAAGACAAACAAATGGTAAAAATACCTGGTCTTGGTGGAAACAAGAAATAATCACCAAGTGGGCAAATGATGCCTGGAGGTATAAAATAGAAAATGCATTTGAAAATTCTTTCTTTGACCCAGAGAAAGTTAAACCTTTAACTTGGTTCTTAAAACAAGTTGACAGGCTTAATGCACTGTACCCAGAAATGTCACAGAAGATGGTGCATATTAAAATACTTAAAAATTGTGGAGGGGAACTAGAACATGCCCTAAGAAGCAGGTGTATAGAACCATGCTCCACAGAAGAGTATATAAATGCACTAGAAGATATAGTGACAAGAACAAAAATTGGCAGGACTTGGAAAAAATTGGACATTAAAAGCCCAAATAAACCATTTATCAAAAAAGATAAATCAAAAGAATCCTTTAAGCCCAATACATCCAACAATAATGAGCAAAGAAAATGCCATAAATGTGGAGGTATTGGACACTTAGCCAATAATTGCCTTAAAAAAGCAAAGATTAATGAAATTGTGGAAACAGAAAACCACAATGACAAAGAAGAGGAATCTGACTCTGAAAAAGAGACAGAAGAGTCAGAAAGCTCTGAAAGTGATGAAATCAATATAATTAATGCACAAATTAATAATATTGATATAATTATTGAGGTACTGGATGTTAATTCAAACTTGCCACAAGTTGGAACATCTGACACAAATCTGACAAACATACAAGATGCCAAAATGTATAGAACCAAACCTGCAAGAGGAATGGGATATACAGCTGGAAAATCAAGTATAAGTATTGTTATGGTTAATAACCAAGAAGGAAAAGTTAGCTTGGATACAGGAGCATATTGCACTTGTGTTGGCAAAATTTATTTAAAAACCATTGTCCCAGACTGGCAAGAAAAACTTATGCCAATACAAGGTGTCAAATTTAGTAGTGCAAGTGAGAGCATGAAGCCCCTTGGAATAATTGATTTAACACTAATTCTTCCTCACCCCTCACAATGTGTCAGAATTAAAGTAGAGTTTGTAGTAATGGAAAACTGTACTAGTAATCATTTCATACTTGGGAATGACTACTTATCAATCTATGGTATAGATATCTCCAACCAAAAGGATAGATATTTTACCATAGGAGATAACAAAAGACAAAAGTTTGGATTCTTAAATAACAAAAAACAAATCACAGTTATTAAGAATGAAGAAAAAATTCCAGAAAAGGAACTTTTTATATCTGAACAACTCAAAGAGGCAGAATTCAATCAAGAATTAACAGAAAAAATGAAAGAAAAATTGATTGACCTCTTATTTAAGTATAAAAATGCCTTTGCAACTGAAAAAGAGCCACTAGGTGCCATAATTGGACATGAAGTGGATATAATTCTTAATGTAGAAAAAACCTTACCCACCTTTATTAAGAAGACCTGCTTATCCAGCCAGTCCAAGAGCTAGAGAAGCCTTAGAGGTGCACATTAAAGAATTAATGGACCTTGGAGTATTAAGAAAGGTTGGACATAATGAACAAGTAGAAGTTACTACACCTGTCATTATAACTTGGCATAATGGAAAATCAAGGATGGTAGGAGACTTCAGAGCCCTGAATACCTATACCATTCCAGACAGATATCCAATACCCAGAATCCATGAGACATTAACCCAATTGTCACAAGCTAAGTTCATCACAGCTATGGATGCTCTTAAGGGTTTTCATCAAAATGTCTTAACAGACAATGCCAAGAAACTACTAAGAATAATAGTCCATTGTGGAATTTTTTGAATACTTAAGAATGCCATTTGGAATAAAAAATGCACCTTCCCATTATCAAAGAATGATGAATACCATATTTCCTGAAGAATTATCAGAAGGATGGTTGATTATCTATATTGATGATATCATAGTTTGCTCAGAAACTTGGGAAAATCACCTTACAAGACTAGAAAGGGTACTACAAAAAATAGTCCAAGTGAATATGAAAATTTCCTTGAAAAAATGTCATTTTGCATATAGTGAATTAAAGGCACTAGGACATGTAGTATCTGGCCTTAGTCTAGGCATAGACAAAAATAAAGTAGCAGCAGTACTACTTAAACCAATGCCTCAAACCAAAAAAGAAATGCAATCATTTCTAGGATTTGCTGGTTACTATAGACAGCATATAAAGGACTTTGCAAAGATTGCTAAATCCTTGTATAAGCTATGTGACCAACAAACAGTCTATGAGATGACAGAAGAAAGAGTCAAGGCATATGAAGAATTGAAAAATTCCTTAACAAATGCCCCATTTCTTCTGATGCCAGATTGGAAACTACCCTTCAAACTGTACATTGATGCTTGTGGAGAAGGACTAGGTGCTGCACTTCACCAAACACAAATTATCAATGATAAACCAGTGGAAGTACCAATTTGTTTCATTTCAAGGAAGATAAAGCCAACAGAAGCAAGGTATGGAGCAAGCCAAATGGAATGCTTATGCCTAGTATGGGCTTTAGAAAAACTGCATTATTATTTGGATGGCACAGTATTTGATGTAATCACAGACTGTAATGCTGTGAAATCACTATTAAATATGAAGACTCCAAATAGACATATGCTGAGATGGCAAATTGCTATCCAAGAATATAGAGGAAATATGACTATTGTTCATAAATCTGGAAATATTCATAAAAATGCAGATGGTCTTAGCAGATGGGCTCTAGCAAATACCCCTGACAATCCAGCATGGGTACCACAAGAAGAACACCATATAGAAGGAATATGTGTTACAGACATTGGCACAGAATTCTTTAACCAATTTAAAGAAAGCTATAAGACAGACAAAAATTGCCATATCTTAAGCCAACTTCTAATGAAAGACTGCAAAGATCCATCACTTTCATCAAAACTAGATGAAATATGGAAAAAGGCATATGATGAAGGAAGATTTCACCTCCTTGATGGAATCCTTTACCATAGAACAAAACACACATGTGTTATGGACTTAGCAGACAGAACACTAATAAACACTATTTTACATGAGTGTCATGATAGTGTTGCATCTGGACATCTCTCAGAAGATAGGACACTAGAGAGGGTGAAAACCTGCTCCTGGTTCCCAAATTGGAAGAAAGATGTTGCAGAGTACTGCCAAACCTGTGACAGATGTCAAAAAGCCAACAGAGCCACAGGAAAGAAATTTGGAATGATGATCCAAATCCAAGAACCAAAATCCCCATGGGAAATAGTTCATATGGATTGGGTAACAGCCTTACCTCCAGGAGGAGACAGGAGCTATAATGCATGCCTAGTGTTAGTTGACAGGTACAGTAAAACTCCCATGTTCTTACCATGTCATAAGGATGACACAGCTATGGATACAGCCATAATGATATGGAATAAAGTCATTAGTCACACAGGCTTAGTCCAAAATATTATAAGTGACAGAGACCCAAAGTTCACTTCAGCATTATGGACAAATCTCCATAGCTTGTTTGGGACAAATTTATCATTCTCAACAGCTTATCATCCTCAAACTGATGGTCTAGCAGAAAGAATGATACAGACCCTAGAGGATATGATCAGAAGATTCTGTGCTTATGGGCTAGAATTCAAAGATTCTGATGGTTTTACCCATGATTGGTGTACACTAATACCAGCACTTGAGCTGGCATATAAGACATCAATCCATTCTTCTACTGGCAAAACACCAGCAATGCTAGAGAAAGGTTGGAATCCAAGACTTCCTTATGATACCCTCAAAAAGGACTTAGTGGATATACATCCAACAGCAAGCAGTTTCAAGATAATGCTTGACAAAGCAAGACACCATGCAAACAGATGCATGCAAGATTCTTTTAAATATGCAAAAGAAAGATGGGATAAAAGTCATAAGCCACCTGATTTCAAAATAGGAGACTTGGTCCTAGTATCAACCCTTAATTTCAATAACATAAAAGGCCCAAAGAAATTGAAAGATTCCTTTGTAGGACCATTTATGATAAAAGCACTCCATGGACCCAATGCTGTGCAATTAGAACTCACAGGTGAACTAATGAACAAACACCCAACTTTCCCTGTAAGTCTGATAAAACCTTACAGTTCAAGTGACAAGGAGTTATTTCCCCTAAGAAATAAACCCCCACTTGAGATTCCCCCCTTGGAGGAAGGAAAGGAAAAGAAAATAGTAAAAGTCCTTAAAGAAAGAAGGACAAGAAACAAAAAAGAAAGGGAATACCTTGTAAGGTATAGAAATTTAACTCAAGAAGATGAATGGCTACTTGAGAAAGATATAACAAATGCTGACAAACTACTAAGAAGGTTCAGACATGAAAGAAAGCCTGAAAAATAGAAAAGTTAAGCATTATTGAGCTTCAAGACTAACAAAGTCTAATGAAGAGGTAGGACAGTGGATGATACCCTAATCACACATATCAGATTGTGGTACAATCTTTTTTGGTGGTAGGGAATGTGAGCCTTTGAGATATGACCACATACCCAATAAGGTCACAAAAAAGATTCAGAATAATTATACCTTTAATATAATTATATTAAAATTACTTAGAATAATTATACATTAAGAATAATTACTTAAACATACAAAAAATACCATAAATTGGTACAAAAATTGGTTTAACTTAAAAACCAATGAATCAACATGTAAAATAAATTATACCATTGGATTCCCCATGGAAAAATACACATATACCACTTTTATGTCATATCTGTATAGTCAATATTTAAGGAATTATAAGGTATAATACCTTATAAAAACCATCAAACCCTATTTATCACAAGAACTAATGAACCAACATGTAAAATAAATTGTACCAGTGGATTCCCCATGAAAATCCACACATAAAACAATTAATAAGCTAAATTCCAATGTTAATACTTAAGGAATTAACCTGAATATATGCACTTTTTTGGTCAACGCATATATTCAAGGATCATAGCTAATATCTTCTAAACTATACATGATAGAATGATGAACCAAAAATAAAGTTACCACGTAATTACTGTAAGAGCACAGATATTAACTTTATTTTACAAATTATAAACAAGGTTAAAACCTATGATGAAATATTGATAAAAATCAACTGAGCTGTTGACCACTTTGTTGTGAAAGTGCTCCAAACTTAAAAGAAAGTATACAGTTGGACTCTACTAGCTTATTCGTGAAGAATGATGTAGTTTTTATTATTAAATTCAGGGTATAACCCCCTGAAATCAAGGTTTGAAGTTTAAAATATTGAATTTCGACAGAAAAGATGAGTTACAAGAAAAATCATCAAAATTAGAGTTTTCATGATGTAATGAAAAGCTCTTGGCAGAATAATAAGGTTATGCCAGACTATCAGAATTCACTCTCTGAATAGCTGTAGCGTGTAAATCTTAAAAGTTATTGAGGATCAAAGTTTGAGCTTAATTTGAGCAGTTATGATTACATACTGTAACCTTAATTTAAGTTTAACAGTCTTAAGAGTGATAAAATTGGTGAATACTATTAGTTTATGATTAAAACTAATAAAATCCACGAAATTTGGGGTTCTGCCAAGCCTCTGATGTCATCAAACTTAGAGTTATAGTGATAACTCTAAATAATGGTGTAATAATGATGTAATATGGTTTGATCATGATGTAATCACCCTCAAACCTTAAAATATTGATCAATTCCAGTGGATATGATCAGTACACGTCTACTAGAAGCCTGTTGGACTCTAGGAGGGAGGTATTTACTATAAATAGAGCTCTTTTTACTCTATTTACCCCTCAGATGCATCAAAAACATTAAATCAATTAAATAAAAGGTAATTTCTTTATTCTTTATATATAAAACTCTTATATTATTAAAGACCAAAGACCATCTTAATATTAATCACTATTTTTATGTGATTAAATCAATTCTTTAATTGTTTTTGTCATAAATCTCTCTATAAACTCATTTCCACGTAAAATCAAGAAATTTAGTAATTTTCTTTATTTTTTATTGTAAATACAATTTGAAAAAGTTGTATTATATTCTTTTGGCGTAAAATATCTCAATATTATTATTTTAAGTGTTAAAAGTAGGTTATTTCATCTTATTATAATAATTTCTCTCTTATTATTACTCTTAATAATTCTTAATTAATATAAATAGTATTTATATTAATATATAACTTTAATATTAGTAATATTATTGTTATTAATTGTTTTTTATTTATAAAAAACAGTTTTTTACGCCTTTATTATTTGTTGGTAACAATAATAAAGAGCTTTATAATATATTAATTATTTTATATTAATATATTATTTATAATATTATAATTTCATATAATATTAATTATATTATTATATTTACTTAATAATATAATATTTTTACGCCATAATAATAATATTTCTTTATTATTATTATTATTTTAATCTTATTTATTTCAATTATAAGGACATTCAGAGTACAATAAGTAATAAATTAGTAATTTTTACTTATTGTTTCATAGTCAAACCTTACAGTGAGAATTTTCATCTGGGGACCTCACAGCCTGATTCTGACGTGTATGACACGTAGAATTCTGTACAGCAACTGTATGGGACCCCAGTATTGACTGACTTATGAGGTATTGAAGTATTAACATGCTTCTTCATCTGGTTGACACCTCATAATCAGAGTACAACTGTATCGTGTCATAATACAGTTGTATTGGTCATATTATGGGATTATAACCTTAAAATGGCCATACCTCTGTCAATTTTTGAGATATCATGCTCAAGGTTGGTTCATTGGATAGTCCTGTATGAGCTCTACACAATGATACCCAATTTGGTATGGTTATTCTTAAATATGACAAAGTTATCCCATGTACAAGGTTTTTGTACATAGGCATGGTTTGGGCAAAAAGCTGTATTGAGCTTGTTTGCCTCATAGCTTCTGCTATAGGTGAGATATGAAGAAGTGGATGGCACCATAAGATAGCCCTGATTGTTCTCTTTCCAAAAAGACACCACTTCAAGTATTCCAAACTAAAACTGTAGAAGCTATATGAGAGGTGAATGTTTTGTTCACCCTTATTTGGCCTGAATTTGACCATAACTCAAGTAATACTGGTGCTAGCTCAGTTTGACTGGTACCATTGGATAGCCCTGGCTTAGAGCTTCATTTTGAGTACCCATTTGATGGGGTTAAGCTTCTCCTTCTAGATTTTAGATTGGAGGTGAAAAATAAGGTTTATGCTCAGCAATAACCTTGAGCAGGAATAACTTTGTTATTTCTTGTCCTCTGGTGATGGGAGTTATGTTTTCAGAAAGAGGTGAGTTTCCTCTTTCTTTTGATACCTTTTGAGATGATTTGGCTCAGCTCCATGTTTTGGTGGTATCTTGGCTATACCATTGGTTTATGGTATTTTGGTTGTCATGCTTGTGCTCTAGTTCTGAGTCACAGGCTGACAGCCCTGATAAGCCTTCCCCAAATACCTCAAGAGTTTGATTTTATGGTGCTTGGTGCGTAGTGTATTTGACAAAAGTAAGTTCCTCTCCTGGCATTCACCTTCAAGGGAATATTTTACCCAAATTTGTTTTAAACATCACCTTGCCCACTTTTTGAGCACTTTTCAATTCTTGGGACAGATTCAAAAGGCCTTGAAACATCAATGACCTCAAATTTTGCCCTTCAATCAGTATATGGCCAAATTTTCTTCTTTTCTTACTTCATGGTTATTTTATGCCATATTCTTCTTAAAGACAGTAATTAAATCAAGTCACTTTATGGAAAGAGCTTTCTTTCTTTTTGTGGTGCTTGGTGGGTAGTGGACTTATGAAAGTAAGTTTTGTCTCCTGGTATGCATCTGTGAGGGTCTCTACTTTTTTCAAAACAACACCTTGGCCACTCTGTGAGAATAAAATGCTTGTTTTTATATTTTCAGGAAATTCTTGGCCAAAATCAAGAAACTCACCTCAAGAAGGACACCTCTCATAAGTTTCTTTTATTTCTTTTTACTTACTCTCTTTTTCTCATCATTGTTTTAATTTCTTTACTTCTTTTCCTTGTATAATTCTTGTTCCATATTATTTCTTTATCAAGTAGAAGCATCCCCTCCTATATCATGTATTGAAAGGTTCCAATTAGTATCATTCTATTGTGGGAACTCCTCCGTGTGTGGGATAAAATGAGGCAGTAACTGGAAGGGCAAATTACAGGTAAACAGTTTTGAATTGCTTTTTAGGACTTGTAACCCTTGCTTCTCTTGTGTGCTAGAATAATATAGACTGCTCTTCCTAATATGCTAAGTTATCTTTACTGAGTTCACCCAATCAATTTTTTAAAGTGATAGTGGCTTGATCAGAAAATACTGTACTCAACAATCTCTAATCACAATTTTCTCTACTTAAAAAGAATGGTTATTTAAGAACTTGAAAAATAAATTCATTTTTTTGAAAACCTTTAAGCAGGCTTAGTGGATTTCACCAAACAATTTTACAAAAATATCTAAAAAAAATATAAGAAATAATAAGAAATAATAATAACAGACAAGACTATTTATGATACACAAACTACAATTTTTCATCTTCTCGTGATCAAGCTCCACTATATATAGCAAATCAAAAAACAATAATATTCAATTTGACATAATATCAGACTTAAAAGGGTAAAAAAAATTTAATGCTCTTTGTGGTGTTTTATATGAGCTACAACTCTAATAATTTTCAATAATAAGGTTTAATATATGTAATTCAATGTTATCTATTTTTTGTTCTTTTGTAATAATAATATCATATAATTTCTTCTGAGTTAATCCTAATAATACTAGTTTTGTGCTGTAGATTATATACCAATCTCAACTAAATACTAAATTGTTTAATTTGATTGTGGTCTTCTTTTTTTTCCTTGATAATAACTTATTAGATGTTTGCTAATAAATACAGATCCACATTTTCTCTTAAAATCAATACTATTACTCCAGTTGTGCAAGTTTTCTTTTAAAAAAAGACAAAATTACTCTCTTTGAGGAAGTTTACAACAAGAAAAAACCTCCAAACTAACTGAAAATAATTAGTTTTTATTTTAAATCATAAAAAATGACTTTTGGGTGATAGTTTTCTTTTAAAACTCTTTAAAAGATACTCTTAAGACTTAAGAAATAAACTCCAGAGACACTTTCCTCATGAGACTCAATCTTGAAGATCCTAACTAATTCAATCAATTACTAGTATACCTGATAGTGAGAACTTAATTGAGTTTTTTTCACACTATTGTTTCTCTTGATCTATGTGAACAACAAACCTCAGTTACTGGGCTTAATTTATCAAAATAAACTTTCTTGTATAACCTTCTAAAGGAGGGTTCAGAAAAAATAAATTCAATTGACAATTTCTAGATTATTATGGCACATGAGCATAGAAAGGGTTACAAGCCCCAAACAGAAATTCAAAACTGTTTACTTTTAATTTCCCCTTCCAGGTACTGCATCATTTTATCCCACAGTATTTATAAGAGTGGGGATAAGAGAAAAACCAGACACAAACTAGTTATCTCTACCCAAGTAATCAAAAGGTCTTTGGAATTCATTAATCAACTCATCTTCATACCACACAGACTTGGAAACCATTTCTTCATAAGCAGTTCCAGGAACCATTCTGCTATTTGCATAGACAATCATCTCCCTGCTATTTCTATCAATCCTCCTGAACATTGTGGCCACAGCATCTTGCGTTTCATTAAACAAATTTGGATCCTCCCTGGTAACCCTTACTGGCCAATACTCTCCTCTTTGAAAAACTTCAGCGGCTGGGAAAGGTAATGGTGACTGTTCAACTCTACTTCTGTTGGAGGTACTGGCCACATGTTGAAAGTGGGAGGAAGGATTCATGGGGGATGGTCTAGGCTGAGGAACCTTTGATGGCCTCATTGGGAAATCTAAGGCAGGTGGCCTGAAAGTGGATGGATGTGGTGAGGATTGGTGAATAGAGGAAGAGAAAGTAGCAAGTCTGGGCTGGAAATTGATTGGTGTACTGGGGATAAGTTGGTTTTGGAAGACTCCAGGAGGTGGATGAGAAGGGGAGTAAATTTGAGTTTTGCCAATTTTCTTATCCACAACTTCAGCTTCTTCACCATCAAGCTCATCACTACTTTCACCATCAGAATTGGTTGGTGAATTGGAAATTATTCTGATCCTCTTCACTATTCCCTGATTTTTAATCCTGGATATGGGGACCTCTTAGATGGAACAAATGGGCCCACCACCAAGGGGAATAGATCCTCCAGCATTGGTTCACCTTTGTAAATCTCTTTCCCTGGATCCAGTCACTAAAACAAATCATCAGTACAAGTCAAATGAAGAACTCAAGTCACTTACAATTGGAATGCTCAGAAGTGGCATCAGGAGTGGGAGACTCAAAATCCAAGAGCTCCACTCTATATGAACCATCCTTCTTGCTCCAAAATACTTTTCTCACAGTAAACATTGGCACTCCTATACACTTGAAAGGTTTCTCCTCCAAATAGCAGTGGCAGCATTTGGAGGACCATGGGTTGAAGGGTTGAAAGCATGATTTACCTCTCTTCAATCATTAATTACAGGTAGGATCCAAGACTTAAATCAGCTTATAGCAATAATAGACTTTAGCTGGGTTGAAACAGACAGGAGAAGGCATTGACCAAGGTGAACTCAATTTACTATAGGTGCCAGAAATGTAAAGCACAGAAGGCGGTGGTGCAGAAGGAGAAGATTTAGTGAGTGTAATCAGCTTGGAGCTCATTTTCTAAAGCCAAGGTGGGGAAAAAATTCAACATTTCAATCAGGAAAAGTTTGGGAAGTAGCCAAGAAATCATCAATTTTGTCCACAACAATCATTGTGGGCCCATCCAACTCTTCAAAAAAGGGGGGTCCCAAAACCATCTCCTTCAACTCTGGAGAAGGTCCCTCTTTTAGGTCCTGTAAATTCCCCACAACAAATCCATAAATGGGATATCCACCCCATTTTTGGGTCCCTTGGACCCCCTGGATACCCATCAGAATTGGGGACAAGGGGCCCTCTATAACCTGTACAGAGCATGGTGTCTGTGAGCCTTAGAGGTAATTTCATATACCCAAAAGACCACAAATATAAAAAATAACATATTAATATAAATGAAATAAATTTATTTATATTATTAAAATAAAAATCAAAATATAAATATAGAATTATATTAAAAATAAAAAATTAATTATAATTTAAAAATAAAAAATACATTAAATTTTGTAAATGTAAAATTACATTTATACTTGAAAAAATTAAGTAAAAATGAAACTTTAACAAAATTGTGAGAAAATAAATAAATTTGGAAAAAAGTTAAATAAAATTTATTATAACTTTTTATCCAATAAATAAACATATAAAATTTATTTCACCATTGGATTCCTCATAAAAAATCAGGTGGGGTCACCTCTGAGTGAAATTCTTGTAACTCAACTCTAAATAAGCTTAAATTAAGTTTTTAGTATTTTCAATACAAAAGTTGAAAATCCTCAAAACTTTAATTTAATTCACACCACATGTGGTGTTAACCATCAATTTTTGTGTTAAAATTGAGGTGTTGTGTTTAGTTTAGAAGTTATGAGGAATTGAAGTATTTTCAATTGAATTCAATTGAAATGTCAAAATGTGCGCGTGTATTACATAAGTGAACTTTGATTTACATATGAGGTGTCAATTATTACTGTATTGTACTGTACAATTGAATTGAATTACATATGTAAATCATAAGTATAATACATGATGAGGAATTAAAGGAAAAATAAATTGGAAAGATTAAATTTGGGGGGGAAAAGGAACTCCAGCTCTAAGGGGGAGCTAGACCCCCAAAATCCTTGCTGACAGGCGTGGGATGTCAAAATTCACGCAAAAGTTCATCACTTTTGGCCTGGAATTGAGTTACAGGGTCTGTGGACTCAATTGATGATGAGGTTTTGATACCAACTGGGGTAGTTTTAGCTGTTGCCAAGAGGGTAAAACTACCCTTAAGATAAAACAATCATAATAAAAACAGTTTTAACTGGTTTCTACGCCTCTGACACACATTCTGACGTGTTTTGAAGGCTCTAGGCCTGGTATTGCTATAGTAATGGCTGATTTAAGGGTCTAAAATGGCTAAAAATGGCTAAAAATGGCTTAAACCAGCCCTTTTTGGTCTAAACCAGGGTTCAATGATTCCATAATTGGCTTTTCTGTTGTCAGACTGTTTTTCACGACTGACAAGAGTAAGTTTTACTTTTGGAGTAAGAGAATTGATGGCTATAAAAGAATGTCTTCTTTGCCCCACTTTTCTCTTCATGTTAGAATCTTTTCCTTTTATTAATTAGTTTAAAACTGTTAAACCAATCAATCAAAGATTCCAACCACCACTTTTAAATCATTTTAATCCTTTCAGCCATGTGAAAAAATCATTATAATCATTGTTTGTAACTCTTATAATCAATTTTACCCCTGAACCACCCCAAAAGTGAATTAAAGCATCTTTCATCACTGTTAACTTTGTCACTTTGTTTCCAAATTCACTCTGGTCACTTTTGGGCGTGTTTTCTCTTTAATATTCTTTTTAAGAACTTTTTTCTTTAATTAATTGCTTGAAGTTCTTTGCTCAATTAATTCCAATTGAAATTGCTCTTGAAGAAATTTCTTTTGTAGCCTTAAAATATCTCTTGTAGAGTATTTTTTGGATAAATCTTTATTTTTGGTAAAACAATAAATTTTTATATTATTGTTTTATACTAATAAAGTTATAAACAATAAAATTGGCGTGTTTTCTCTTAAAAATAATATTTCATACTATTTTTAACTGAATTTTACCTTATACAAATTTTGAGGACAGGAAAAGTACTTGATTTTTAATCAAAGTTTCATATCCACACCTTACATTTGGGGGCCCCGTTGGGAATATTTTACCTGTGACATATTTCTTTACTCTTTTTAAATCTTTTTTCTTATATTGAAAAATTTAAAAACATATAAAAAATACTTATAATTCAAAAAATCCATAAAAAATAATTTTTTTCATATTATAAGTGAGGCTTAAATTTTTATTTCTTTTTTTTGAAATATCCTTTTTTTTACTTAATTAATTGGCTTTTTCATTAATTTTAGTGTCTGACAACGTGGTAAGACAAGAAAACATTGAAACAGCCTCAACAGTAACCAGCATTATCCCTGCCAGTACTGTCAATTCTGATCATAATAGCACTGTTATTGTGACTCAAAATAACCAGCCTGAACCAATATCTTCTGAATTAATTAACTTGGACATAAGTAATACCCTTCAGAAAGCTAAAAATTTGGCCAATAGTAAGTTTTTTGACGTAAAAATACTATTTTAAGCCTTTTTAACCATAATTATGCCTTCAACCAGATCAGGAGCCAGCTACAACCCCTCAAGCAGCTCCCAAAAAGGTAATAGACGTGATTATGGCAGAGGCCAACCAGGTACAGAAGGAAAAGGGTCAGTTGATGACTTCCAAACAACTAAAATGGGTCATTCTGAAGCTGATAATACCATTTTACCTTCAAAAAGAGCTGACACCGCCACAAGAAGCCTCAGTGGACATATACAAAGCCAGCCACAAAGCTTACATCAATGCACTGCAGTACAAGGAGTACCAGATCCTGGCAGATCTGTGGAAAAACTGCATGAATTCTTACCTGACAGTAAGAAAATTCTTGGGCCATCCCAACACTTGCAAATTGCTCAATGGATGGCATCCATTGATGGAGAAGAAAAACATGATGCTTTTGACACTAGAATGGAGGAAAAACAACCCTCCACCACCCAAACCAGTGCCAAAAACAGCCCCAGTGGCCAGCAGCAGCAATTCCAACATGAAAAAGCAGCCACAAACTCCAAACAAGGGCAAAGGGAAGGCACCAGCCCCAAAACCTTACAGCCAGGGCTACAGAATCCCAAAGATTCAGCAGGATGCCATGGAAAATGTATTTCAGATGGCCAGAACCATGATGAAATTACAGAAGAAGGAGGAAGCCAGATTAAGGTTCCAGAAATGATTTCTGACATATTTGATTCCATCCCAGAGTTGTATAATGCTATAAATGACGTGAAAAAACATCTTTCTGATAAAAATGACACCATTTGTAACAACATTAAAACAAACAACCTGAGTCTGTGCCAAATTAATGAAACACTTATGTGTTTTGAAAAAGTTTTAAGAACAATTAAAAATTCTAATAATGACAATTCTTCTAACATTAAAATAAATGAACAATCTGCCATTATTAAAGAATTAACAGATAAATATTCTAAATTCAATATTGATGACATGATTGAAACAAGAATTAAACAAGCCATAAATATTATCAAAACAGATAACAAGAAAGTCCTTGATGACATTTCAAATTCATTTACTGAAGTAAAGACATATACCATTGCCTTGAAAAAGTGTTTTGATGCTTCACAAGAAGAAGTATCAAAATTATCAATGAAATTGAATCAAGTCACTGCTGATAATACAAGACAGACAGAGCTATGGCAAGAACTGACACATAAGGAAGACATGTATAAAATTGAAGTAATAAATTTAATACAAAGCTTCCAACATGAATACAGAAATTCCCAAAGGTGTAGCAACAGTAAAATGAATGACATTGAACAAATACTGAACACCTTACCAAGAATGTCTACACCTCTAAATCAAAATGAGGGCACAAGAATTCCAAATCCACAAGTATTGGATCCTGATAATTCACAATTAAAAAATGAATTATCCACTTCTTTTCATAACTTGGAACCATCAATGGGCCAAGCACTCTTGAAAGAAGTTCCAAAACTTAAAGAATGGCCTCACTTCAGTGGTGAAGGAGAGTATGACCATATGGAATTCATTAGAGGTATTGACATGATCAAAGAGGATTTTGAATTACCAGACAGATTGGTAACAGCCAGGTTTAACACCTTGTTTACCAGATCAGCTCACAGATGGTACATCAAAATAAGACAAGCACATGGACACCAGAGTTGGACTTGGTGGAAAACCCAAATCATCAACAAATGGGAAAATGATGCTTGGAGGTTTAAAGTTGAAACAGCCTTTGAATCTGCCAAATTTAATGCTGATAAAGACAGAGCTTTACCATGGTTTTGCCAACAAAAGGACAGATTAACAGCATTATATCCTGACATGTCAGAGTTTATGATCCATAGAAAAATTCTGAGACAATGTGGAGGTGACTTAGAGCATGCTGTCAAAAGCAGGACTACTGAACAATCTTCAGCAGAAGATATTATCAATATACTAGAAGAAGTAACCACCAGAACCAAAATTGGTTCTAGTAGGGTGAATCTCAAAACAAGGTTTAATACACCTTGGAAAGATTCTGTGGACAAAAACCCCAAAGAAAATTCTGGTAATATTAAATATAAATCTGCAGATACAGTCAGAAAATGCCATATTTGCCAAAGCACCACCCATTTAGCCAATACATGTCCAAAGAGGGGGAAAATCAATGAAATTGACATTGAAAAGGAACCAGATGTTGAAAAAGAAGACATAATTGAAGACAATTCAGATGATAAGTCATCCATATTTTCTGAATCTTCAAAAGATATAGAAAATATCAATGCCACTTTTGACATCATGGAATCTTATTCCCACTTACCACAATTGAGCAATGGTCAAGTTGATTTATCAAAAGTTCAAGATGCACAACTTATGAAGACAAAACCAAACAGAGGAAAAGGTTATACAGCTGGTAACTCCTGTATAACAGAAGTGGTAATTGACAACAAGCCCACCAAACTTTTGCTTGACCCAGGAGCCTTCTGCTCTTGTGTTGGAAAATCCTTTCTTAAGACTTGTGTGCCAAATTTTGAAGACCAATTGTTACCAATTGATGGTATAAAATTCAACAGTGCAAGTAACCCAATGAAAGCATTGGGAATCTTTGAGACCAATGTCATATTCCCACACATAAATGGGAATTTAAGGATCACAGTTGAATTTTTTGTTATGGAAAATTGCTCTAGTACCCATTTTATATTGGGAAATGACTATTTGATCATGTATGGGATAGATTTACATAATAACAAGGACAGATACTTTACAATTGGGGACAATAAGCGCCAGAAATTTGCCTTTTTACCATTTAAAAGACAAATTACAGTAAACAAAGTATCACCAGTCAACTTAGAGTTAGAAAAATTCAAGTCTGAACAGTTAAATGAGGCTGAGATAAGCCTTCATCTGACTGATAAACAATAAAATGAACTTTCTTCCCTTTTGTATGACCACAAAGGAGCATTTGCTACAGACAAAGAACCTCTGGGAGCAATTATTGGTCATGAAGTTGACATCATTCTTAACATTGAGAGACCTTATCCACCACTCTTAAGAAGACCTGCTTATCCAGCAAGTCCAAAATCAAGAGAAGCTCTAGAAATTCATATCAAAGAACTTCTAGACCTTGGTGTAATAAGAAAAGTAGGCCACAATGAGGAAGTAGAAATAACTACACCAGTTATAGTGGCGTGGCATAATGGAAAATCCAGAATGGTTGGGGACTTTAGAGCTCTGAACACTTACACTGTTCCAGACAGATACCCAACACCAAAAATCCAAATTGCCCTTACTCAAATATCTCAAGCAGTGTATATAACCACTATGGATGCTCTTAAAGGATTCCATCAAAATGTGGTAACACCAAGAGCAAGAAAATACTTGAGAATTATTGTTCATTGTGGAGTGTATGAATACTTAAGGATGCCCTTTGGTATCAAAAATGCACCTTCACACTTCCAAAGAATGATGAATGAAATCTTCCCTGAAGAACTCTCAGAGGGATGGTTAATCATTTACATTGATGACATTATTATCTGTTCAAAGACTTGGGAGGAGCACATGTACAGACTATCAAGAGTTTTGACAAAAATCCAATCAGTAAACATGAAAATCTCCTTGAAGAAATGTCATTTTGGATTTAAAGAACTTAAGGCACTAGGTCATGTTGTATCTGGTTTGTCCCTTGGAATTGATAAAAACAAAGTTGCAGCAGTATTGTTAAAACCCATGCCTCAGAATAAGAAGGAAATTCAGTCATTCTTGGGTTTTGCAGGATATTACAGGCAACACATTAAAGACTTTGCATCCATAGCAAGACCACTTTATAAGTTGTGTGACAAAGACACAGTATTTGAGATGACTGTTGACAGAGTCAAAGCTTTTGAATCTCTAAGAGAAGCATTGACCACTGCTCCACTCTTACTGATGCCAGACTTTAAATTACCTTTCAAACTGTATATTGATGCATCAGGGGATGGACTAGGTGCTGCACTTCACCAAGTTCAGATCATAAATGACAAACCTGTAGAAGGACCAATATGTTTCATATCCAGGCAAATCAAACCAACTGAAGCCAGATATGGAGCAAGTCAAATGGAATGTCTATGCCTTGCTTGGGCCTTGGAGAAATTGAACTATTTCTTAGAGGGATGTGTTTTTGAAGTAATAACAGATTGTACAGCTGTAAAATCACTTTTGAACATGAAAAAACCTAACAGACACATGCTCAGATGGCAAATAGCCATACAAGAATACAGAGGCAATATGACTATTGTTCATAAGGATGGGAATATTCATAAGAATGCAGATGGACTAAGCAGATGGCCATTACCAAATAACATTGATAATCCTGCTTATGTTCCGGAAGAAGCTTCACCACAAATTCCAATAGAAGGAATAAGTGTTACAGACTTGAACACCACCTTCTTTGAAGAAGTCAGAAATAGTTACACTCAAGATAAGAATTGTAGCATCTTATGCCAATTACTTAACAAAGACTGTAAAGACAACTCTCTAATACATGCCTTGGATGAAGTATGGAGAAAATATTATAATGAAGGAAGATTTCACCTACTGGATGGTATAATTTACCACAGAACCAAGCACACATGTGTCATGACAGTTGTAGACAGGTCATTAATCAATCTTGTACTGAAAGAATGCCATGATAGTCCCTTTTCAGGACATCTTTCTGAAGAAAGAACAAGAGAGAAAGTGAAGACCTGCATATGGTGGCCAATGTGGCAAAAAGATGTTGCAGAATATTGCAAAACCTGTGACAGATGCCAAAAGGCAAATAAATCCACTGGCAAAAGACTTGGAAATATGATGAAAATCCAAGAACCAAACAGACCTTGGGAAATTGTCCATATGGATTGGGTAACTGGCCTACCACCAGGAGGTGACAGGAGCTATAATGCTTGCCTAGTAATTGTGGACAGATTCAGTAAAACTCCAATCTTTTTACCATGTCACAAAGATGATACAGCCATGGATACAGCTCTTCTGATATGGAATAGAGTAGTGTCATGGACTGGGATATTTACAAATATCATCAGTGATAGAGATCCCAAATTCACTTCAGCTCTATGGACAAATCTTCACCAATTATTTGGCACTAAACTGTCTTTCTCTACAGCCTACCACCCACAAACTGATGGCCTGGCTGAAAGAATGATCCAAACCTTAGAGGACATGGTGAGAAGATTTTGTGCGTATGGCCTTGAATTCAAAGATTGTGATGGATTTACCCATGATTGGTGTACTCTGTTACCAGCACTGGAATTAGCATATAAAACATCAATCCATGCTAGTACCAATCAGACTCCTGCTGTTCTAGAAAAAGGATGGAACCCCAAGTTACCCCAAGACTCCTTGAGGAAAGACTTAATTGAAATACATCCCACAGCTGCTAGCTTCAAAGGAATGCTAGACAAAGCTAGAAAGCATGCAGTAAGGTGCATGGAGGACTCTTTTGCATATGCTAAAGACAAATGGGATAAATCTCATGCAACTCCAGATTTCAAAGTGGGGGACCTAGCTCTTGTATCCACCACTAACTTCAATAACATCAAAGGATGTAAAAAGTTGAAAGACTCCTTTGCAGGACCTTTTGTGATTAAGGCCCTCCATGGAGAAAATGCTGTTGAAGTAGAGTTATCTGAAGAACTTAGCAATAAGCACCCTACATTTCCAGTGAGCTTGATAAAACCATATAAATCTAGTGATGCTGAGAAATTTCCCTTGAGGAATAAGGTTCCCCAAGTTATACCTCCTATTGAGACATCTGGTACTAAGAAAATAACCAAAGTTCTTAAAGAAAGGAAATTAAGAACCAAGAAAGTAAGGGAATACCTTGTTAGGTACAGTGACCCAACTTGTGAAGATGAATGGTTAGAAGAAAAAGATATACCAGAAGCTACCAAACTCCTGAGGAGATTCAGACACACTAGAGTCACCAATATTACAAAGTAATATTCTTTTTTAGGGGGAGGGAATGTGAGCCTTAGAGGTAATTTCATATACCCAAAAGACCACAAATATAAAAAATAACATATTAATATAAATGAAATAAATTTATTTATATTATTAAAATAAAAATCAAAATATAAATATAAAATTATATTAAAAATAAAAAATTAATTATAATTTAAAAATAAAAAATACATTAAATTTTGTAAATGTAAAATTACATTTATACTTGAAAAAATTAAGTAAAAATGAAACTTTAACAAAATTGTGAGAAAATAAATAAATTTGGAAAAAAGTTAAATAAAATTTATTATAACTTTTTATCCAATAAATAAACATATAAAATTTATTTCACCATTGGATTCCTCATAAAAAATCAGGTGGGGTCACCTCTGAGTGAAATTCTTGTAACTCAACTCTAAATAAGCTTAAATTAAGTTTTTAGTATTTTCAATACAAAAGTTGAAAATCCTCAAAACTTTAATTTAATTCACACCACATGTGGTGTTAACCATCAATTTTTGTGTTAAAATTGAGGTGTTGTGTTTAGTTTAGAAGTTATGAGGAATTGAAGTATTTTCAATTGAATTCAATTGAAATGTCAAAATGTGCGCGTGTATTACATAAGTGAACTTTGATTTACATATGAGGTGTCAATTATTACTGTATTGTACTGTACAATTGAATTGAATTACATATGTAAATCATAAGTATAATACATGATGAGGAATTAAAGGAAAAATAAATTGGAAAGATTAAATTTGGGGGGGAAAAGGAACTCCAGCTCTAAGGGGGAGCTAGACCCCCAAAATCCTTGCTGACAGGCGTGGGATGTCAAAATTCACGCAAAAGTTCATCACTTTTGGCCTGGAATTGAGTTACAGGGTCTGTGGACTCAATTGATGATGAGGTTTTGATACCAACTGGGGTAGTTTTAGCTGTTGCCAAGAGGGTAAAACTACCCTTAAGATAAAACAATCATAATAAAAACAGTTTTAACTGGTTTCTACGCCTCTGACACACATTCTGACGTGTTTTGAAGGCTCTAGGCCTGGTATTGCTATAGTAATGGCTGATTTAAGGGTCTAAAATGGCTAAAAATGGCTTAAACCAGCCCTTTTTGGTCTAAACCAGGGTTCAATGATGCCATAATTGGCTTTTCTGTTGTCAGACTGTTTTTCACGACTGACAAGAGTAAGTTTTACTTTTGGAGTAAGAGAATTGATGGCTATAAAAGAATGTCTTCTTTGCCCCACTTTTCTCTTCATGTTAGAATCTTTTCCTTTTATTAATTAGTTTAAAACTGTTAAACCAATCAATCAAAGATTCCAACCACCACTTTTAAATCATTTTAATCCTTTTAAACACGTGAAAAAATCATTATAATCATTGTTTGTAACTCTTATAATCAATTTTACCCCTGAACCACCCCAAAAGTGAATTAAAGCATCTTTCATCACTGTTAACTTTGTCACTTTGTTTCCAAATTCACTCTGGTCACTTTTGGGCGTGTTTTCTCTTTAATATTCTTTTTAAAGACTTTGTTCTTTAATTAATTGCTTGCAGTTCTTTGCTCAATTAATTCCAATTGAAATTGCTCTTGAAGAAATTTCTTTTGTAGCCTTAAAATATCTCTTGTAGAGTATTTTTTGGATAAATCTTTATTGTTGGTAAAACAATAAATTTTTATATTATTGTTTTATACTAATAAAGTTATAAACAATAAAATTGGCGTGTTTTCTCTTAAAAATAATATTTCATACTATTTTTAACTGAATTTTACCTTATACAAATTTTGAGGACAGGAAAAGTACTTGATTTTTAATCAAAGTTTCATATCCACACCTTACAGTGTCTAGGCCCCATATTATGGACCATAATGACCCAAAAAGACCCAAAATAGCCATGAAGCTCAGGTATAACCAATTTGGCCATAAAGGCCATTTTGGGCCATTTTTCAAGGGTTATGGGGACAATATCCCTATCCATAAAGGTTTCAAAAGGTGAAATAATTTCAATTTTTCCCCTGACTTGACCATAAATGCAGGTATGTCCAATTAATGCACGTATAGAATTTATATAGCCATCTTGCATCAATTTTTGAGCTGAAGATGATTTAGGCATTTATTCTGGGATACAACCCAAGGAAAAATTGGAGAAGGTGTTTTTTTAAACAAGAGACTGAAAAAAAGAAGCATACTTGAATTGAAGTCAATTAAGTAAAATTAAAAGATCAGTAATTTTCAGGATAATGGACAAGAGGAGGAAAAATATCAAAATTAAAACTTTTGAACAAAAATTGGGGAAACTGGGAAGACACTCAAGAGTGGTGGGATATTATGGTGTTCAAGAGCCCACCAGCTTCAAGGGGGATACTTCCACAGCCTTCTCCAGAGGTAAAGGTGTTTCAAGCTTATACCCACTCAAACTCACCAAACCAAAAAATCCTTGCTGTGTATGAGCATCCAGTTTCAGCAGGCTTCGGTTGAAGCACTCATACAGGTGGATTCACCAATACAGCCTCTCATTACTTTTACAGGCTGAATTCACAAGCCTGAACTGTATGATCACCCAGCTTCACCACACCGCTTATACAGACCTTGTACATTCATACAGGAGCTTTATCATCCTAATCAATTGAAATCAAGATTCTTAGGAAAATTTGTCTTTGGAAGAGGGCTGGTGGATTCTCACATATACCAGCCCTTCTTCCTGCCTATGGGGACTTTTCCTCAATTAATTAATATATTTGATTTATTATTTAATCAATACTCTTGTTATTATTTTTGTTATATCTTATTTATTGGCTAAAAGGTTGTCTTTGCATTTCCTTTCCTGTTCAGTAGAGCTGTTGTGAGCCTGTGAGTTATGTATAACATACCCATAAGGCAACAAATGATTTTATATACAGCTGATTTACTCTTCAACAGACTTTTGAATTGAATTCAAAATAAAAAAAAACAAAAAATAAGTAAAACCTTTCTTTGGATAAACAAAGCTATAATTATTATATTATTTTTTGGATTCTACACCAAAAATGACCTAGGGTACACCCATAGGGTGTTATACCCAAAAAGGCTTATTTCTTATGTTATTGGAAGATTTAAGAATCTCAAAGTAATAATTTAATCTTTTTAACATTTCTCTAAAATTGTTAAGTTTAATCTTAAACCTAAAGTTGCATAAGGTTTATGCAAACTTACCAAAATTTTGTTAAAATTGAGGTGTTGTTTATGTTTACTGAATTGGCTAAGGATTTGCCATACAGAATGTAAATCCTGTGTGAGCTCAATTTAAAAGTGTTTAAGGACATACTATGGCTTTAAATAAATAAAAGGGCAAAATCCATGTAAAAAGGTGGGACAAAGGAAAAAGACCAAACAGAGCTGGGGTACCCAGCTTTTTGGATCTGCAAGGATTCAATTATGGCTGTCCACCTGTATTGGAGGATTTTCAACCTTATTAAAATTTTAAGATTAGACTTTTATCCAACCTTAAAGTTTAAACTGGTTTTATCCCAATTTGGACAGGAATTTCAAGCTGCCAAAGGGTAAATCCCAATATTCAGGCTTGAAATTGAATATTAGCTATATATACATTGTATTTTAAGTATTTTTTATAAACATATTTCCTGAATAATTAGCCTGGAAATTTAATCTTTGAATTATACTTAAAGAAAATTAAGATTTCTTTAAATATTAATTCTAAATTGAGTTTAAGAGATTTCTGCTTGAAACTCCATGTTTAAGTTGTTCATGTGATGAAATGTAATATAAATAAACTTATCCAATATTCAAACTTAAAATAACTAGCTTAAATGAGGATTAAAGTTACTTGGAGTTGGGAATAACACTGGTAACTTTAAATTGGAATTAAAAATAAGTTACCTTAAGTTAAGAACCTTATTTTTAAGCATTGTTTTTCAGTTTCGACCTGACCATGCCCTCTATATCCATTATGAATCATGAGAGCTGCTCTTTAGACATAAAAGGAGTCTTTGCATCACTGTTTTTGTCCATCATCAATTATCAATCCAATCATATTAGACATTTAAACAGGTAAAGTTTTATTATATATAAAATCTTATTAGTAAAGTATTTCTTAAGTATTTTATTCTTTATAAATCTTAAATGAAAGAATTGAAATGATAGAAATTAGATTATTGTTGTAATCACCTATAATATATTTTATTTTATAGAATTATTGTCTTTAAAATATCTTTTAAGATCCACAAATTCCTCTCAAAAACTCTTTAATCATATTTCTTATGAGAAAAAGCTGTTTTATCATTTGAAACATTGATTTTTGGCGTGTTTTCAACTTATAATTATTATATAATTTAATAACTTTTGCTGTTTGACTTATTGTATTAAATAAATATTATAAGTAAGTTTTCTCTAAAATTCTATAGTTTTTTTATAGAATTTTTCTATAAGAATTATTTCTGCACAGTGTGTGTTATAATTCTTTTATAAATAATATTTATGTATTATTTATATGTGGTTAAATATTTATATTTTCCACATGTAATTGTCTCATTAAGAGCTTTTCACTTGTTATTGTTATAACTGTCAGTGACTATAACAATAATAGAATAATTATAATTTATTAAAATTATTATATTTTTTTTATTATTATTTTATATAATAGTACTAAAATTTATTTTTTTATATAATGATATTTAATAATTATATTCAAATTTGTGGTTACAATATTTCAGTATATTATATTTTTCTGCTGAGGACAGTCATAGTACTCTTGATATTGTTACTATTATCAAGAGCTTCATAGACAAACCTTACAATTGTAGTGGCCATCTCTTCATTAAACCCTCCCTTTCTTTCTGAAAGGTTGAAACAGTGGACCTGGACAGGTTTGTGGTTGGGTCTTTTATTCTTTGTTTTTGCTGCTTTTCTTATATTTCTTTTATTAGAAATCTCATTCTTATCAAACTATCAAGTTTACTCTCTATCTTATCCCAATGGAGCCTTTTGTAAGTGAGTCACAGTTTACTGAGTGCCAGGCCCTCTTCACTTAGAAGAGCCCCTGTGATAGGTATCCTCACCAGACTTCACAATCAAAAAAACCTATTTTGATCTCAACTCAAAATACACATTTAAATATTTTCTTAAAGAATATAATTTGAACTAAAAGGGCTAATAAATAGATCCAAACATACATTAGAGATCCTGATATACTTAGCTATCAAATGAGTGCTAAGGTGTTAAATAAAATTATTATACTCACAATAATATTGAATTTATTTGAGAGTTCTTTTATAGCTTTTGAAAAAGTTATATCTTAAAAAAAGCATAATCAAATCTCATTGCTCATCAATCAAAATATGAAAGGCCATTCACAGCTCAGATTTTTAAAACAGAGATAAAACCCTTTTTAGCTTTGAATTCAAAAGCAAAAAATCATTTCCAAATTCAGGTTAAGAATCTATATATTACTATAAATTACACTATGAAAATTTGTCTTATAGTCTGTCTATATTTCCATCAGATGCATATTCTAGAAGGTAAGGCTGATTATTATGTGGAGATTTTGATTTATAAATACTATGATATTACTTCCAAAAATAATGCTGATACTTAATCAGAAGAGGAAAATTAAAAATTAACCACAAAAATTAACTGTAGCTCAGTGGACCTTTTTCATTTGAAACATTACCAAAGCTTCTATCTCCAATAATGATTTTCAAAGCAAAAACAGAAAAATTATGATTAAGTATTATCATATTTGAATCACCAAAGCCCTTGTATAGAGGCTTAGATGGTACTTGATTATTAAAAGGTGTGTATCTAATGGTAATGTATAATCATCAATCTGTAATTGCTTAATTGATCAGGAGGTTCATATTTAATTTTTTATTTCATAATTCTGGTAGATTATCTTCATGATATCTGTAAATCTTAACTTCTTCATCCTCAGTGGAATGTGTATTATCATAAATTGGTAAGATAACCTCCTCCTGAAGTGGTTCTCTAGCCTATAATATGTAAGAGTTTGAGAAACTTAAAGTATTTGTTTATTAACAATCATGCAAAATATAAAAACAAAGAGATATAGGGCATGTACCTAAAAGGTAGATGCGGTTTAATACAACGTTTTTAGAAATAAGAAAAGATAAACTTTAAGGAGTGGTACAAGGGAGAAATGATCTGGTCAAAAGATTACTTCATCAGTTTAATGAGTCTTCACTTGTTAGTGAGTAAAACTGTTTCTCATACCTGTGGTTAGAGCAGTTGTAAATGATATTAAACGAAGGATAAGAAGTTTAGTGTTGCTGTTGCAACGTAAATGATTGAGGATGGTACAATGAATAAAAATAGAGAGAATAGAAATGATTCTAAGGGAATTAATGAGACGGCTAAGTAAGAAAAGAAAATAGGTTGAGGGTACGGAAACATTCTCTACTGGATAGGAGTCTTGCTCCTTTTAAGCTAGTCAAGGCCACGGCTATACGTTGTGGCCTGCTGCTGCTGGACGGTGGTCCTCTGATTTACTGAGCTGAGTAAATGATTCTCAATCAGTTCTTTTGTGCTTTTGCACTGGGAGTGAGACCGTGCTCACCTAAACCCTTTTGGGTGGAAATTTCCTCATAATATTGTATAAAAACTAAAAAAAATTCAAGAAATAGCTTAGTAATGAGCCCACAACCTTCATTAAAATTTATCAATTGTATTTTATACCTTATCTACACCAGTTAGTTTGCTATATAAGCTTGTATTTTAAAATAAATGATTTTAAGTTTGTTTAATTAGACTTTACTATTTGGATGTTATTCTAATGGAATATTTTTAGAAAATATTTTGACTTTCATTTCACAGCCTAGTCACTCTATTGAAATAATATCCATTGAGAATTTGGGAATTATATATTAAGTTGTGTATTATGAGTGATCAAATGTCTTCTAATATTAAAAATCATATCCTTTTTTCTTTAGTTATGGTTGAGAAATGTTGGGGCAATAGATTTCATTAGTTTAAAATTTTAAGGTTTGAGTAATGAGTTTTTGTGTGGTAGATAGATCAAACTGATTGGTTATGATCATAAGTTCATTGCAGTTTCTAAATATTACATATGTACTACTTGTTGAGTACTTCAGTTAAAATACTACTGGGATTAATTTCAGTAAAATAAGTAGTTAATTTTAATCAGTGGACACTTCATATTTTAAAATTACTTAAGGTTTTAATTTTTTTTCTTTTTTTAAATATAACTTCATACACACCTGAGACTGTTTTCCTGGCCTTGATATACAATATGATTAATTACAAACTTATTTAATGATTTTATTTAATTACCAGTGTATCCTATCAAGCAAAAAGTTGATATTTTATAAAGAAGTATGAAGTATTTATTCAAAAATATGCGCTTAAATAATAAACTGTTCCTGAAAACCTTTTTCAAAATTTTTGGTTTTTTACATTTTTATTTGAAACTTGAGGTTATTTTTGACTTTCAAGATTTATCCTGTTGTCCTTTATATCCATTATTTTCTTTCTCATAGTAATCAAGGGTATAATACTCTTTAATTTTCTCCCAGATTAATTTTATTTATGAGATTACTTTAAATAAAAACCTATTTTGTGATTTTTGTTAAAATGTATAACAGAAAAGAAGCTTTGAAAGTTAGTAATTTTAGATATTCTCAAAAACATTTGAGCTATTTTTCGATTCTAAAAGCTAATATTTCTATTTATAACTAATAAAAGAAAGTATTTCATTAGTAAAATTCCTTAAGGAGATATGTATTAATCTTTTTTAGGAGAAAGGGGGAAGTATTTCTTAGAATTTTTGTAAAATAAGAAAAAAAGCATTACATTCAGTTGTCCAACTTAGGACTTTGTCAAAATAAAGAATATTAAAATAGAAGAACCGAATATTATGGTAGATTTTTAATAATTATTTGTTAATTATTCCAAAATATATAAGTAATAAATATTTGAAATATAAGAGACATTAAAAGAAATTTTATTGAGTTATTAGTTCAGTTTATTCCCACATTTAATCCCATTTTTATTATAAAAATAGTCACAATAAAAATTTCTCTTAAAGAAAAATTTTAACTTTTCAAAATGACAAACGCTTTACATAAAAACTAATTGATTTGTTTCTTTAAAAATTTAACTTTATACATCATATTTTCCATTTTTACATAACCAAAAAATCTTTCAATTATTGTGCTTTTTTCTAAACATACTTTGATTCCATATTTAAATAAAAAAAAGGATTTTATGAAAAATTCACTTTCAAATTTATGAGCCACTTACCTAATTAAGCTTTTAAGATAAGGTTCAACTTCATGTTGTTGGTCCGTATTATCTACATGGTTACATTTTTGATGAGGTTGAATCAATCACAAAAATTCCTTGCAATCATTATTATTAAAGCCAATTTCATTTTTTTAAAAAAGATTCCTTTATTGGTTGTTCAAAAATTCATTGACGAAAAAATGTATAGATTTTCCGTTTTGAAAAGATTATAATTAACCCTGGATTAGTTATAAAAGTGCTAATAATTATTTGATTATATCTTATATTATAGCTATTCATGACCTATATACCAAGTTAAAGGATTTTTTTTCAAAAATTTCCAATAAATGGAAAATATAATGAAGTTAAGAATGAAAGGGAGTTATGAGAAACTTAAAATAAAGCTTCCTTATCCCATAAAAATCAAATTGTGATGAATAATTTTTTCTTAGCTTTTTGAATAAGATGAGGCTTATAATCAAGAGGAATCAGATTCCACAACATTATAATGGCAAAAAAAGACTTTAAAAAGTTATTTTCAATTATTCTAAAATTAAATAATATTTATCAATGATTTCCTTAAAAAATCACACTTATTTTTTTAATTTTAAACAATTATCAGATAGCTAATTTGCAATTTTTCAATTCATTTTATTGGTCACCTTTCAATTTTCTAAGCATTCTAATCATTCTTGATATGAGCCAAGTATTTTTATCTAGCTTAATTGATTTAATGTTTTATTTATTCTTTAAAATTGAATGAGCCACTTTTATTTTCACCTTTAGTCAAATAACATTAAAAAATGTCTGGAATTCAAAAATACTGATAATAGTTCCTTGATCTGAAAGAAAACCCATTAATAACTTGGAATTATATTTAAAAAACAATTCTTCTCCATGGAATTACTATCTATATTAGATATTGAGCTACTTAAGAAAATGAAGAGTAACTTGTTTTGTCTCACCTCAGGATTGATGAATTTCTGGGTGCTATACTGCCCTCTGACTGAGTGAAATGCAAAATTACTTGTTTCAAGACTTTTGTCAATCCCCACAGTATTGATATGACACTTGCCCCTGTCCAAAAAGGAATACAGTCGCCGGAGAATGTCACATTTTTGATCAGTCAGATTATTCTTAGGATTACCTTTTCAGACCCTTCTCATCAAAAATTTGTAAAATTCCAATCAAATCAACTGTCTTAAAATTTATCATGTCAAGTTCCCTCATTCATTCATCATCATCATCAAAATTTTCATCATTTGAAAGTGGAATTGGTCGTTGTGCGATTTACGGTGGATGCGGTAAAAAGGGATTCTTTGGTCAGGAATTACCTTGTCCAGATAATCAACCTGCCAGAAAAGTAAGCTTATTTTCACTTTATATTTTCATTTTTATCTGTTCAAACGATCATTTCAGCCTTTTGGTTTATTTTGATTAGTTTACTGATTCATCATATTATCTACAGACCACTGCTAGTCTCAAGCTGAAGCTTAATCAAATCTGTGGTAGTCAATTTGAAAGTCTACAAACAGCATGCTGCACCGAGGATCAAATCGGCGATCTTTCTCAGTCTCTATCGCAAGCTGAACCTCTTATTTCCTCTTGCCCCGCTTGTAGAAATAATTTTCGTCAATTTTACTGTCATTTTACTTGTTCACCTAATCAGGCTAGTTTTCTCAACGTCACATCAACTCAGCAAGTGAAAAATTCTCATACTGGAAAATTAAATCAAGCCGTCAAAAGTCTTGACTTTTGGGTCGATGAGCGCTTTGGAAACGTTTTTTTCAATAGTTGCAAAGAGGTCAAATTTGGCGCAACTAATGGTTATGCAATCGATTTAATTGGTGGTGGAGCCAAAAATTGGAAAGATTTCTTGGGATATATGGGGCAAGAGAGACCTGGATTAGGAAGTCCATTTCAAATCGATTTCCCATCTACATCAAATAATCATCTTCTTCCAATCACTTCTGAATCTAATCCAACAAGCCTTAATTCACTGCTCGAAGCCACTCTCACTAACACTACCTTCACCCCCCTCAATCCTGTTCCCTTACGATGTGACTCCTCAGCCTTAGATGCACGTTGTGCTTGTACAGATTGCTCTTCTGTTTGCACTTCCTTACCTCCATCTCCACCATTATTCATTCCAAAGGTTTCGTCAAATACTTGTTTTGTCGGCCAAGTCAATTGCAGCGATTTTTTCATCATCTTTTTGTATTCTTTAGCTCTCTCAGGCACATTAATTTACATTTTCTGGTTGGAAGTCCTCAAACGCAGAAAAACCGGAAATGGCACAAGAAGGAATAGTGATGGTGGCAGTGGGTACGAAACCCCTAGCGGATATGAACGCGTTAGTTTACATGACCCTTTGGCTCCAAATAGCTCATCAGAGTCATTCGATGCCCCGGAAAGCGATGATGAAGACCCCAATCGCATTGGAAGGACCAACAACCCTCTCATTGGAGCAACATCTATCGCTCAGGCTGAAGGACCCGAGCGGTCGAGATCAATTGCATCATTGTCTCCAAATGAATCATTCTTTGTTCATCGTCGCCTAACTCAAAGCTCTTCACTCACCGCTGATGCCGATATGAGATTAATGGGTATTCATCATCAACCTCGATCATACCCACTGAATGTCTTCCTCAGCCGAATATTTTACTACATTGGTTTTAGTTGTGCTTCAAGGCCTTATCTCACTATCGCACTAGGTTTTCTTTTATGTGGAATCTTAAATCTTGGCTGGACACAATTTCAAATTGAAAAGGACCCGGTCAAACTTTGGGTGGCTCCAACAAGTAGCAGTGCTATTAATAAAGCTGACTTTGAAAATAGATTTGGTCCATTTTACCGCACAGAACAAATATTTTTGACCTCAATCGATCCTCAAAAACCTGTATTGAATTATGAGCGGCTAAATTGGATATTTGAGCTAGAAAAAAGTATTCGCTCATTAGAAACTTCCTCAGACTTGGCTTTAACCTCAGTTTGCCTTTCTCCAACTTCGGCTGTTCAACCACCTAAATCAACATCAGATTGTGTTGTACAATCTATCATGGGTTATTTTGGGAACTCACTTGATCGAATCAATGAAGCGAATTGGGCCGATGAACTAAATAAATGCGTTAATATGCCATCGACCTGTTTACCTGCATTTGAGCAACCTCTCATTCCAAATGTGATCCTTGGCGGGATTCCTTCAACAAACAACACAGATAATAAAATTGATGGTAGCCTTGCTAAAGCGGTCATCATTACATATGTCTTAAATAATTCGTTAGAACCGGATAAACTTGCAAAAGCAATCGAATGGGAAACCACTTTAAAAAATTATCTTGAGCAAATTACTACAGGTCAAGCTGAATGGTCAAAGCAACCAAAAAGTGCAGGCTTGGAAATGGCTTGGTCTACAGAAATCTCCCTTGAAGACGAAATCAACAAATCAACCAATACTGATATTCAAGTTGTCACTTTTAGTTATTTAGCTATGTTCTTGTATGTTGCAATTAGTCTCGGTGGGAGTGGTTTGGCTATCTTATCTGCTATCTTTCGGGGTTTAATGGCTTTGGGTAGAATGGCAATTCCAAAAGTATTACGGTTCCGCAACAGAAATGAACGCAACTCATTATTTCCTGCCCCCAACTCTCGAACGCCCTCAATAAAACGCCAACTTTTGGTTGAATCCAAGTTTAGTTTAGCTTTATGGAGTATTTTAATTGTACTTTTATCTCTTTCTACCTCCGTCGGGCTTTTTTCTTTCATGGGGGTTAAGATTACTTTAATCATTGCCGAAGTCATCCCGTTTTTGGTATTAGCAATCGGCGTCGACAATGTGTTTCTCGTGGCAAATGAGGTCTCCCGACAGAATTCGAAAGCGTACACATCTCTGGCTCGTGGTGGGCTTGGGTTTAATACTATGGACGGTCTTTTGGGTGATGATGATGATGAAGTTGGCGGTTTGCCATCAGTTGAGGTGCGAATTGCTAGAGCTATTGCTCGCATGGGCCCATCAGTCTTACTTAGTGCTTCTTGTGAGACGATTGCTTTTGCCCTTGGGGCACTTGTTGGTATGCCAGCAGTACGCAACTTTGCGATTTATGCCGCCGGGGCAGTGATAATTAATACGATCCTGCAAATGACAATCTTTGCTAGTGCTATTGCTATTGATTTGCATAGAATGGAGGTAAACTTTTTTTCTTCAAAAAACTCATCCATATTTTTCCTAGCTCATCAATTTTCGTATGATTTTTTTTCTAGTCAAACCGAGTTGATTGTTTTCCATGCCTCAAGGTCACAGCTTCCATCTCTTTAACTGATCTTGTGACTTCATCTGGAGAGGGAGGTTTATCCAGATTTTTTCGAACGATATATGCACCAATTTTGATGAAGAGACCTATCAAAATTTTTGCCCTTTCGGCATTTTCGGGCATTTTCATTTTTTCTGTACTTTGTTCAAGGAAAATTGAGTTAGGTCTAGGTCAGTTGATTAATATTGTCTCTTAATCTTTTAAGTGGGTCCTTAGTTACTAGAACATCAATTGCACATTAATTTTATTCTCAAAATTCAGATCAACGTCTCGCATTGCCTCCAAAGTCACATTTAGTCAATTACTTTGACGCCTTAGATAACTTCTTTGATATCGGACCACCCGTTTATTTCGTGACCAAGAACATAAATTTAACTGAAAGAGCAAATCAACAAGCTTTGTGCGGTCGATTTTCAACTTGTCAGGAATTATCTTTGACCAATGTACTTGAAGCTGAGCGCAAGCGACCCGATTCATCTTTTATAGCTCAACCCCCAGCAGTTTGGATCGATGACTTTCTTCAATGGCTTAACCCGACCCTTGAATTCTGCTGCCGTGTAAAGAAAAATGACAAGAATGTGTTTTGTACTGATCGAGACCGCGAACGAGATTGTCAACCATGTTATAAAGATCATCAACCTCGATGGAACATTACCATGACGGGCTTGCCAGAGGGTGAAGAGTTCATGAGGTATCTGAACCATTGGTTAAGTTCACCAACAAGTGAAGCATGTCCATTAGGTGGAAAAGCCTCATATTATAATGCAATAGACCTTTCGTCTAGAAATGAAGTTTCTGCTTCTCATTTTCGCACCTACCACACACCTCTCAAGCAACAGTCCGATTACATTAATGCCATGGTTTCGGCTCATAGGATTGCAGATGATATCTCCACACGCACGGGCGCGACAGTATATCCCTACTCTATTTTTTATGTATTTTTTGATCAATATGGTCGAATTTTAAAGACCTCCAAGGAAGTTGTCCTTATGGCTCTACTAGCCGTGTTTATACTATCCGGCATCCTGCTAGGATCTTGGCGGACTGGTGGATTGATGTGTATGACAGTATTCATGATTGTTATGAGCATTGCAGGTGGAATGGGTGCTTGGGGGATCAATCTAAACGCTGTTAGCTTGGTTAACTTGGTCATTGGGATTGGGATTGGTGTCGAGTTTTGCTCTCATATCGCGAGGGCTTTCATTGGAGCCAATGGAGGGGGACTTCCTCATCGGCATCATCGTGCCCAAAGAGATCGAGATGAAAGGGTATGCGTGGCCATGGGTGATGTAGGGGCGTCTGTAAGTTATTGGATTTGTTGTATCAACTTTTAATTTTTCCTTCCTTTTTTTTGTTTCAAACAAGCCAATACACTTGTGAATTGACGGACAACCTACGCTTATGATATTTAGGTCTTTTCGGGTATATTCTCAACTAAAATTATTGGAATTTTAATTTTGGGGTTTACTAAATCTAAACTACTAGAGGTGAATTCTTTCAATTTCTTTTGAAATGCGTGACACATTTGCTGAGATTGGACTTTTTTGCACGTTTCGATATTCATCGCAAAAAGATATATTATTTTAGAATTTGGTCAATTTTAATTGTTTCATGCGGATTGCATGGCTTGATTTTCTTACCGATTATTTTATCATATTTTGGTGGTCAAGGCTTTAAATTAAATGATGAAGATGATCAAGATTTAGAAAATTTGGTCATTGATAGACTAGAAATAGAACAACAAAGAAATCATTCAAATGACGATAATCAATAACGTTCATTACATATATAATTTAATAACTGAAAATTCCAGTCAGTACAATATAATAAATTAAAAATTTGATCGTGTTTTAATCCATTGCTATTTCAAAATTGTATGCCAATCTTTATTGGTACGCTTTCTCATCATTTTTAGTCTCAAATCTGGATTGGTGGAGTTATACGTCTTGATTTTCCTTGAAAAATGAAGTCATACAAAAAGCTTTGTGTTGTATTTAAAACAAAAAACGTAATTTAATGTTTTTTTTTGGCATTTGAAAGCGAAGTTTTCTAAATTATTCAGCAAACCTAGATGGAGTTTCTTTAACGTCGTTGCACAGTTCTTCTACATTTTGCATTGGTGAAGTGCTAATCATACAACACAACTTATTTCCTGATCCCTTTCATTAACAGAATCATCAAGTGATGCCAAGCGGTGGCAAGGACTCAGGCAAAGCTTTGAGATGTATTGGGTGATTTCTAATACAAAATATTGAGCTGAAAATGAGGAACATGATGGCAACAAGGAAATGTTTCAAAAAATCTGGTATGAAAGTACCATCACATAGTGAAACCAGAACTCAAAACCCTCATTGATTGCAAGAAATGCATTATTATTTTTTGCTCTTATTATTGACTTTGACTTGATTTTGGATAGATTTTTCTTCGATTGAGAAAAGCTATGTACACTAAGAATTAATGAATAATTAATGGCTTTATTCAACTTGAGTGGAATAGATAAAGGGGTTGGTTTAATCACATAAGCTTTTGGCAAATTTATGTAAGTGCCTTGACATGTTTTTTGTACCAAATTCTCAATATCTACCCTTTTCTCTTGTTTGTATTTTTGCTTGATTTTCATTATTTTTAGAACTTTCTTCAGTTTTGTCAAACTTTTGAGATTTTTGGGTTGGCAAAAAAACTGCTGATTAGGCCATTTAAGTCCAAATTTGGAGGCTGGAAGACTCAAAGGTATAGTGGATGAGTCCACCTATGGAGCTTGTAAGTTTTGTTTCTAAATGGAAGGCCTGTATATGAGAAGTCATGGAAAACAGTTTCACCTTGCAGTTAAGTTCTTTAGCCTCAATATCTGTGGCTAAAGCTGGCCCATTTTAAGTCAAAACTCCAAGGAACAAAGCTTTGGCCAAGGATATTGAGGTCATTTTTTATTCTCAAATCTCCATCAGCATTTCTAAATTCTGGGGAGTTAAAGTGCGGATACCACCAAAAAGCTATGGAATACCTATCTAAAGCCATGCAGCCATTTTCAGAGTAGCTGAAAATTACATCTTTCACACTTTTTTTTGCACCATATTTTTTTTTAATTTTTCCCCATCTATTCTTTGCTTTAAATATTTTTTATTGTTTTCACTATTTGTCTATCTTATCTTGAACAGATGGATCCTTCACAGCTATTCAAGATTGTGTCAGCCAAAATGGCTACAGTATTACTAACCAGTCAAAAAAAATGATGTTTTGATTTATAATACATCAAACAGCTTTATTGGTGAAGGCTCTCCTCCTGAAAACAGGGTTTTGTCCAAGTGTAAGTAAATTTTCCAATGAAAAGATAATTGAAAAAACTATCAACTAGGAGATGAAATAAATCTACCAAATAAAAACACTACCAAATGAAAGATGAATACTAAATATAAAAAATTTCAGGCTGAGTCTATGATAAGGCTATTAAATAGTATTTGAAAGATTTACTATGACTGTGACTTGAATAATAAATGATAATAAATGTAGATAGTACTTTTTTTGGATCTTTAGTAATGGGGATGAGTGGTGGTGAGTGCTACTGAAAGCCCTGGGTGCAGTGGTTATCAATTGACTAACTATAATAAGCACTACAATAATTATAATAACTTAAGTATGCCTGTTTCCTTTCAAAGAGTATAAAATTCTTTGAAAGGTTTTACTACATAGGAATTCAAAAGCAGGATGGGGATTACTCCTTTGGGTAGAAAAAGGCCCCTTTTTATCCTGAAATTGGGTGGAAGTCTATTAATCCTTACCATGTAGGAGGAGTGAAGATTTTTTCACTACAAAGGGTGTAATTGTGATTTATAAAGTCCTGTAAATCCTGTATTGGGCTCAAATGTGGTTTGTGGTTTTGAAACCACATCTGGGCAATTTTCCCCAATACAGGGCCAAAATTTTCTTTGGGGACCTCACAGCCTTTTTCTCTCTTCTGACATGTCAGATGAATAGAATTCTGTACAGTATGTGAATGAGGTCTCCATAAAGGCCAAACTATGAGGTTTTGAAGGATATACAAGGTCCTCTGTAGAATTGACACATCATATTCAAGAGTATGGGAAAATATCCCAAATTATTAGGGTTCAGAAAGTTCTGTGGGATTTTGACCTTAAAGCTGCCATACCTTTGTTAGTTTTGAAGATAGAGAGCTCAAAGGTGGCTCATTTTGTAGCAATTGATGAGTTATAAACAATGGTACCTCACTGTGTACAGGTAGCTTTTGATATGGTAAAGCTATACCAGTTTTAAATTCCATTGTCCAGATATGGTTTTTTCTTGAATCCTGTAATTAGCCAATTTTCCTTCTAACTTTTGATACAGATGAGATACAGAAACATGGATGGACCCATCATAAATCTCTAATTGTTATATTTACAAAAAGACCCAATTTCAATTATCTGACTCCAAAAATTTAGAAGTTAGATGAGAGGGGAATATTTAATTCTCCCTTATTTGATCTTTATTTGACCATAACTTCTGTGATTTGGAGTATAGCTCACCTTGGTTAGTATAATTGGATAGCTGTGAGCCTTAGAGGTATTTTCATATACCCAAAAGACCCCAAATGATAAATTAAGATACAAAGATAAATAAAATAAATTTATTTATATTATAAAAATAAAAATTGAAATATAAATACAAATTTAAATTTAAAAATCAAAATTTAATTATAATTTAAAAATAAAATTACATTTTTACTTGTAAAAATTAAGTAAAAATGAATTTTTAATAAAAATTGTGAAATTAAAATATTTTTGGTAAAAATTTATATAAAATATATCATAAATTTTCATCCAATAAATGAAAATAAAGAAATTATCACAACATTGGATTCCTCATAAAAAATAAAGTTGGGTCACCTCTGGATGAAATTTCTGTAACTCAACTCTAAATAAGCTTAAATTAAGTTTTTAGTATTTTTTGTACAAAAGTATGAAAATACTCAAAACCTTAATACAATTCACACCATATGCTGTGTTAAAATTGAGGTGTTGTGTTTAGTTTAGAAGTTATGAGGAATTGAAGTATTTTCAATTTAATTCAATTGAAATGTCAAAATGTATGTGTGTATTACATAAGTGAACTTTAATTTACATATGAGGATCTCAATTATTACAGATGTGTAATTAAAACCTCAAGTGAATTACATGTGTAAATTCCAATTGTATTACATGATTAGGAATTAAAGAAAAAATAAATTGGAAAGATTACTTCTGGGGGGGGGGGGGAAAGACACTCTAGCTCTAAGGGGGAGCTAGACCCCCAAACTCCTTGCTGACTGGTGTGGGATGTCAAAGTCCATGCAAAAGTTCATTACTATTGGTCTGGAATTGGGTCACAGGGTCTGTGACTCAATTGATGATGAGGTTTTGATGCCAACCAGGGTAGGTTAAACTGCTGCCAAGAGGGTAAAGCTACCCTTAAGTCAAAACAATGTTATTAAAAACAGGTTTAACTGGTTTCTATACCTCTTACACACATTCTTATGTGTTTTGAAGGCTCTAGACCAGGTATTGCTATAGTAATGGCTGATTTAAGGGTCTAAAATGGCTAAAAATAGCAAAAAATGGCTTAAACCAGCCCTTTTTTGGTCTAAACCAGGGTTCAATGATGCCATAATTGTCTTTTCTGTTGTCAGGCTGTTTTTCACGACTGAAAAGAGTAAATCTTACTTTTGGAGTAAGAGACTTGATGGATATAAAAGAATGTCTTCTTTGTCCCACTTTTCTCTTCATGTTAGAATCTTTTCCTTTTATAATTAGTTTAAACACTGTTAAACCAATCAATAAAAGATTCCAACCACCTTTTTTTAAGAAACATTTTGAACCTTCAAGCCATGTGAAAAAATCATTATAATCATTTTTACCCCTGAAACACCCCAAAAGTGAATTAAAGCATCTTTCATCACTGTTAACTTTGTCACTTTGTTTCCAAATTCACTCTGGTCACTTTTGGGCATTTTTTCTCTTTAAAATATCTTTTTAAAGACTTTGTTATTTAATTGATTTCTTTCAGTCCTTTGCTCAATTAATTCCAATTGAAATTGCTCTTGAAGAAATTTCTTTTGTAGCCTTAAATATCTCTTGTAGAGTATTTTTGGATAAATCTTTATTGTTGGTAAAACAATAAATTTTTATTATATTATTGTTTTATACTAATAAAGTTAAAAACAATAAAATTGGTGTGTTTTTTCTTCAAAAATACTATTTCTTACTATTTTTCAAATAATTCTACCTTATACAAATTTTGAGGACAGGCAAAGTACTTGATATTTTATCAAAGTTTCGTATCTACACCTTACATTTGGGGGCCCAGCCATGATATTTTCCCTGTGACATATTTTTACTTATTTTTGATCTTTTTTTTAATATTGAAAAATTTAAAAATATATAAAAAATACTGATAATTCAAAAAAAAAATCCTTAAAAAATAACTTTTTTTCATATTATAAGTGAGGCTTATATTTCATTTCTTTTTTTGAAATACCTTTTTTTTACTTAATTAATTGGGTTTTTCATTAATTTTAGTGTCTGACAACATGGTAAGACAAGAAAACATTGAAACAGCCTCCACAGTTACCAGCATTATTCCTGCAAGCACTGTGATTTCTGATCATAATAGCACTATTATTATAACTCAGAATAACCCAAAAGAGACAATTTCTTCTGAATTGATCATCTTTAACATCAGTAATACTCTTCAGAAAGCTAAAAATTTAGCAAATAGTAATTTTTTGATGTAAAATTACTATTTTAAACCCTTTTCAATCATAAAATATGCCTTCAACCAGATCAGGAGCAAGCTATAAGCCCTCAAGCAGCTCTCAAAAAGGTCATAGATGTGATTATGGCAGAAGCCAATCAGATACAGAAGGACAAGGGTCAGTAAAAGACTTCCACAACAATAAATTGTCCAATTCTGAAGCTGATGACACTATTTTACCTTCAAAAAGAGCTGACACCGCCACAAGAAGCCTCAGTGGACATTTACAAAGCCAGCCAGAAGGCTTACAACAATGCACTGCAGCACAAAGAGTACCAGATCCTTGCAGATCTGTGGAAAAAACTGCATGAACTCATACCTGACTGTAAGAAAATTCCTGGGTCATCCCAACACTTGCAAGTTACTCAATGGATGGCATCCATTGATGGAAAAGAAGAATATGATGGTTTTAATAGCAGAATGGAGGAAAAACAACCCTCCACCACCAAAGAAAGTTCCAAGAACAGCCCCAGTGGTGAGCAGCTGAAATTCCAACGTGAAAAAGCAGCCACACGCTCAAAACAAGGGCAAAGGGAAGGCACCAGCCCCAAAGCCTTACAGCCAGGGATACAGGATTCCAAAGATTCAGAAGGATGCCATGAAAAATGTATTTCAGATGGCCAGAACCATGATGGAACTACAGAAGAAGGAGGAAGCCAGATTAAGATTCCAGAAATGATTTCTGACATATTTGATTCCATACCAGAGTTGTATGAAGCTATAAATGACGTGAAAAAACATCTTCCTGATAAAAATGAAACCATTTGTAACAACATTAAAACAAACAGCTTGAGTCTGTGCCAAATTAATGAAACAATTATGTGTTTTCAAAGAGTTTTAATAACAATTAAAACTTCCAATAATGATAATTCTTTTGGAAATAAAATAAATGAACACTCTGTCATTATTAAAGAGTTAACAGACAAATATTCAAAATTCAATATTGATGACATAATTGAAACAAGAATCAAACAATCCATAAATATTATCAAGACAGATAACAAGAAAGTCCTTGATAACATTTCAAATTCATTTACTGAAGTAAAGACATATACCATTGCCTTGAAAAAGTGTTTTGATGATTCACAAGAAGAAGTATCAAAATTATAAATGAAATTGAATCAAGTCACTGCTGATAATACAAGACAGACAGAATTATGGCAAGAACTGACACATAAAGAAGACATGTATAAAATTGAAGTAATAAATTTAATACAAGCCTTCCAACATGAATACAGGAATTCCCAGAGGTGTAGCAACAGTAAAATGAATGATATTGAGAAAATACTGAACACCTTACCAATAATTTCTACACCTCTGAATCAAAATGAGGGCACAAGTATTCCAAATACCCAAGTATTGGATCCTGATAATTCACAGTTAAAAAATGAATTATCCACTTCTTTTCATAACTTGGAACCATCAATGGGCCAAGCACTTTTGAAAGAAGTACCAAAACTTAAAGAATGGCCTCACTTAAGTGGTGAAGGAGAATATGACCATATGGAATTCATCAGAGGAACTGACATGATTAAAGAAGATTTTGAATTACCAGAAAGATTGGTAACAGCAAGATTTAACACATTGTTTACCATATCAGCTCACAGATGGTACATCAAATTAAGACAAGCACATGGAAGCCAAAGTTGGACTTGGTGGAAAACCCAAATTATCAACAAATGGGCCAATGATTCTTGGATATTTAAAGTGGAAACAGCCTTTGAATCTTCCAAATTTAATGCTGATAAAGACAAAGCTTTACCATGGTTTTGCCAACCAAAAGACAGACTAACAGCATTATACCCTGACATGTCAGAATTTATGATCCACAGAAAGATGCTGAGACAATGTGGAGGTGACTTAGAGCATGCTGTCAAAAGCAGAAATACTGAACAGTCTTAGGAAGAGGATATTATCAATATATTAGAAGAAGTAACCACCAGAACCAAAATTGGTTCTAGTAGGGTGAATCTCAAAACAAGGTTTGATGCACCTTGGAAAGATTCTGCGGAAAAAAACCCAAAGAAAATTCTAATAATAAGTATACATCTGCAGATACAGTCAGAAAGTTCCATATTTTCCAAAGCACCACCCATCTAGCCAATAAATGTCCAAAAAGGGGGAAAATCAATGAAATTGATATTGAAAAGGAACCTGATGTTGAAAAAGATGACATAATTGAAGACAATTCAGATGATAAGTCATCAATATTTTCTGAATCTTCAAAAGATATAGAAAATATCAATTCCACTTTTGACATCATGGAATCTTATTCCCACTTGCCACAATTGAGCAATGGTTAACTTGATTTATCCAAAGTTCAAGATGCACAACTTATGAAAACAAAACCAAACAGGGGGAAAGGTTATACAGCTGGTAACTCCTGTATAACAGAAGTGGTGATTGACAATAAGCCCACTAAACCTTTGCTTGACCCAGGAGCCTTCTGCTCTTGTGTTGGTAAATCTTTTCTTAAAACTTGTGTACCAAATTTTGAAGACAAATTCTTGCCAATTGATGGTATAAAATTCAATAGTGCAAGTAATCCAATTAAAGAATTGGGAATTTTTTGAGACCAATGTCATATTACCTTACATTAATGGGAATTTAAGAATCACAGTTAAATTTGTTGTTATGGAAAATTTCTCTAGTACCCATTTTATATTGGGAAATGACTATTTAATCATGTATGGAATAGATTTGCATAACAACAAAGACAAATACTTTACTATTTGAGACAATAAGCTTCAGAAATTTGCCTTTTTACCATTTAAAAGGAAGATTACAGTAAATAAAGTATCACCAGTCAGCTTAGAATTGAAAAAATTCAAATCTGAACAGTTGAGGGAGGCTGATATAAGCCTTCATCTGACTGATAAACAGGAAAATGAACTTTATTCCCTTTTGTATGACCACAAAGGAGCATTTGCTTCAGACAAAGAACCTCTAGGAGCAATTATTGGTCATGAAGTTGACATCATTCTTAATATTGAAAGACCTTATCCCCCACTCTTGAGAAGACCTGCATACCCAGCAAGTCCCAAGTCAAGATAAGCTCTAGAAACTAATATCAAAGAACTTCTAGACCTTGGTGTAATACAAAAGGTTGGCCATAATGAAGAAGTAGAAATAACTACACCAGTCATAGTGGCATGGCATAATGGAAAGTCCAGAATGGTTGGAGACTTTAGAGCTTTGAACACTTACACTGTTCCGGATAGGTACCCAATACCAAAAATCCAAATTTCCCTTACTCAAATATCTCAAGCAGTGTATATAGCCACTATGGATGCCCTTAAAGTATTCCATCAAAATGTGGTGACACCAGGAGCAAGAAAAGATCTGAGAATTATTGTTCATTGTGGAGTATATGAATACTTAAGAATGCACTTTGGTATCAAAAATGCACCTTCACACTTCCAAAGAATGATGAATGAAAGCTTCCCTGAAGAGCTTTCAGAGGGATGGTTAATCATTTACATTGATGATATTATTGTCTGTTCCAGGACTTGGGAAGAGCACATGTACAGATTGTCCAGAGTTTTGACAAAAATTCAATCAGTGAACATGAAAATCTCTTTGAAAAAATGTCATTTTGGATCTAAAGAACTTAAAGCACTAGGACATGTTGTATCTGGTTTGTCCCTTGGAATTGACAAAAATAAAGTTGCAGCAGTATTTGTAAAACCCATGCCTCAGAACAAAAAGTAAATTCAGTCATTTTTAGATTTTTCAGGATATTACAGGCAAAAAACTAAAGATTTTTCATTAATAACAAGACCACTTTATGGATTGTGTGACAAAGAAACAATATCTGAAATGACTGTTGACAGAATCAAAGCTTTTGAGTCTCTAAGAGAAGCCTTGACCACTGCTCCACTCTTACTGATGCCAGACTTTAAGTTGCCTTTTAAATTGTATATTGATGCATCAGGGGATGGGCTGGGTGCTGCACTTCACCCAGTTCAGATCACAAATGATAATCCTGTGGAAAGACCCATATGCTTCATATCCATACAAATCAAACCAACTGAAGCCAGATATGGAGCAAGTCAAATGGAATGTCTATGCCTTGTATGGGCCTTAGAAAAATTGAACTACTTCTTAGAGGGATGTGTTTTTGAAGTGATAAAAGATTGTACAGCTGTCAAATCACTTTTAAACATGAAAACACCTAACTGACATATGCTGAGATGGCAAATAGCCATACAAGAATACAGGGGCAATATGACTATTGTTCATAAAGATGGGAATGTTCATAAAAATGCAGATGGACTAAGCAGATGGCCATTACCAAATGATATTGATAATCCTGCTTATTTGCCAGAAGAAGCTTCACCACAGATCCCAATAGAAGGAATAAGTGTTACAGACTTGAACAAGAACTTTTTTGAATAAGTAAGAAACAGTTACACTCAAGATAGGAATTGTAGAATATTATGCCAATTACTTAACAAAGACTGTAAAGAAAACTCTCTGATACATGCCTTGGATGAAGTATGGAAAAAGTCTTATGATGAAGGAAGATTTCACCTACTGGATGGTATGATATACCACAGAACCAAGAACACATGTGTCATGACAGTTGTGGACAGGTCATTAATCAATCTTGTACTAAAAGAATGCCATGACAGCTCCTTTTCAGGACATCTGTCTGAAGACAGAACAAGAGAAAAGGTCAAGACCTGCATATGGTGGCCAATGTGGCAGAAAGATGTTTCAGAGTATTGCAAAACCTGTGACAGATGCCAAAAGGAAAATAAATCCACTGGCAACAGACTTGGAAATATGATAAAAATACAAGAACCCAGAAGACCTTGGGAAATTGTCCATATGGATTGGGTAACTGAACTACCACCAGGAGGTGACAGAAGTTATAATGCTTGCCTAGTGATTTTAGACAGATTCAGTAAAACTCCAATTTTTTGACCATGTCACAAAGATGATACAGCCATGGATACAGCTCTTCTGATATGGAATAGAGTAGTGTCATGGACTGGAATATTTACAAATATCATTAGTGACAGGGATCCCAAATTCACTTCAGCACTATGGAAAAATCTTCACCAATTATTTGGCACTAAGCTGTCCTTATCTACAGCCTACCACCCACAAACTGATGGTCTAGCTGAAAGGATGATCCAGACCTTAGAGGACATGCTAAGAATATTTTGTGCATATGGACTTGAATTCAAATATTGTGATGGATTTACCCATGATTGGTGCACTCTGTTTCCAGCACTGGAATTAGCATATAAAACATCAATCCATACCAGTACCAATCAAACTCCTGCTATCCTAGAAAAGGGATGGAACCCCAAATTACCCCAAGATTCCTTGAGGAAAGATTTGATTGAAATACATCCCACAGCTTCTAGCTTCAAGGGAATGCTAGAAAAAGCTAGAAAGAATGCAGTAAGGTGCATGGAAGACTCTTTTGCATATGCTAAAGACAAATGGGATAAATCACATGCAACTCCAGATTTCAAAATGGGGGATTTAGTTCTTGTATCCACCACTAACTTCAATAACATCAAAGGATGTAAAAAGCTGAAAGACTACTTTGCAGGACATTTTGTTATTAAGGCCCTCCATGGGGAAAATGCTATTGAAGTAGAGTTATCTGAAGAACTTAGCAATAAGCATCCTACATTTCCAGTGAGCTTGATAAAGCCATATAAATCTAGTGATTCTGAAAAATTTCCCTTGAGGAATAAGGTTCCCCAAGTTATACCTCCTATTGAGTCATCTGGAAGTAAGAAAATTACCAACATTCTCAAAGAAAGAAAGTTGAGAACCAACAAAGTAAGGCAATACCTTGGTAGGTACAGTGACCCAACTTGCAAAGATGAATGGTTTCCAGAAAAAGACATAGCTGAAGCTACCAAACTTCTCAGAAGGTTCAGGCACACTAGAAATAACAAGATTACAAAGTAATATTCTTCTTTTAGGGGGAGGGAATGTGAGCCTTAGAAGTATTTTCATATACCCAAAAAACCACAAATGATAAATTAAGATACAAATATAAATAAAATGAATAAAAATTGAATAATAAATACATATTTAAAAATCAAAATTTAATTATGATTTGAAGATAAAATTGATATAAAATTTAAAATTATGAAATTACATTTTTACTTGTAAAAATTAGGTAAAAATGAATTTTTAATAAAAATTGTGAAATTAAAATATTTTTGGTAAAAAGCTATATAAAATATATTATAACTTTATATCCAATAAATAAACAGAAAGAAATTATAACACCATTGGATTCCTCATAAAAAATAAAGTGGGGTCACCTCTGGATGAAATTTCTGTAACTCAACTCTAGATAAGCTTAAATTAAGTTTTTAATATTTTTTGTACAAAAGTATGAAAATCCTCGAAACTTTGATTTAATTCACACCACATGTGGTGTTAACCATCAATTTTTGTGTTAAAATTGAGGTGTTGTATCTAGCTTAGAAGTTATGAGGAATTGAAGTATTTTCAATTGAAATGTTAAAATGTGCACGTGTATTACATAAGTGAACTTTAATTTACATATGAGGTATCAATTACTACAGATGTGTAATTAAAAACTCAATGGAATTACATGTGTAAATTATAATTGTATTACATGAGGAGGAATTAAAGAAAAAATAAATTGGAAAGATTAATTCTGGGGGGAAAAGACACGCTAGCTCTAAGGGGGAGCTAGACCCCCAAAATCCTTTCTGACTGGAATGGGATGTCAAAATCCACACAAAAGTTCATTACTTTTGGCCTGGAATTAAGTCACAGGGTCTGTGACTCAATTGATGATGAGGTTTTGATACCAACCAGGGTAGTTTTAACTTCTGCCAGAGGGGGTAAAACCACCCTTAAGTTAAAACAATGTTAGTAAAAAAAGTTTTAGCTGGTTTCTATTCCTCTTACACACATTCTTACGTGTTTTGAAGGCTCTAGACCAGGTATTGCTATAGTAATGGCTGATTTAAGGGTCTAAAATGGCTAAAAATAGCAAAAAATGGCTTAAACCAGCCCTCCTTTGGTCTAAACCAGGGTTCAATAATTCCATAATTGGCTTTTCTGGTGTCAGACTGTTTTTCACGACTGAAAAGAGTAAATTTTACTTTTGGAGTAAGAAAATTGATGGCTATAAAAGAATGTCTTCTTTGCCCCACTTTTCTCTTCATGTTAAAATCTTTTCCTTTTATAATTAGTTTAAACACTGTTAAAAAAATCAATAAAATATTCCAACCACCTTTTTTTAAAAAACATTTTGAACCTTTAAACCACGTGAAAAAATCATTATAATCATTTTTACCCCTGAAAAACCCCAAAAGTGAATTAAAGCATCTTTCATCACTGTTAGCTTTGTCACTTTGTTTCCAAATTTACTGTGGTCACTTTTGGGTGTGTTTTCTCTTTAAAATATCTTTTTAAAGACTTGGTTCTTTAATTAATTGCTTGCAGTCCTTTTCTCAACCAATTCCAATTGAAATTGCTCTTGAAGAAATTTCTTTTGTAGCCTTAAATATTTCTTGTAGAGTATTTTTGGATAAATTTTTATCATATTATTGTTCTATACTTATAAAGTTAAAAAAAATAAAATTGGTGTGTTTTTTATTTAAAAAGACTATTTCTTACTATTTTTAAAATAATTCTACCTTATACAAATTTTGAGGACAGGAAAAGTACTTGATATTTTATCAAAGTTTCATATCCACACCTTACAATAGCCCTCATTGAGAGATTCATTTTTAATACCTTTTTGGGTGGTTTAGTCACCTTATCTTTGGACTTTGGATGAGAGGTGAAAATTAAGGGTTATTCTTAGTTCTTGCTTTGAGCTGGAATAACATTGTTATTCCTTGTCTTATGGCTATGGGGGTTATATATTTGGAAAGAGGTTGTTTTGATATTTATTTTGGATTAACTTATGAGATTTCTTTGGCTCAGGGATCTTTTTAGTGGCTTTTTCCTCTACCGTTGGCTTTATGGTATTTGGCTTTGAGCAACAGGCTGACATACCCTCCCTCCAAAAAAAAGGCTCATCATTGATGAGACTGTTCAGCCCTCCCAGAGGCTCTGAATATTCTTGGCTGAAGTTTATTATATGGTATTTCATCTTCTGCTAACCATTTAGCCTTATCAGCTGTTTGGTTCTTGCATCTGACCAGATACTGTCTATAGTCTTTCCCATTGAGTATGATCTTCCTGGGTTGGATAACCTTTTTCATTGGGCCAGGGGTGTCCTCTACTTCCACTATGTCTTGTGGAGTATGGATTTTATTCCTGGAGGGGAACCTATCTTCTCCAGCTTTGTGGTATGGCTTAACCAAGCTCACTGGGAACACTGGGGTTTCCTAGAGAATTTCTCAGTGGGTTTGACTTCCATTGAGTTTTCCCCTACCAATTTTCTCATATTAGATGGTCCTAAAAGCTAATATCTCATTTAATTTGTTACTTTTAGATTATTGAAGTTTAAGGTAGAAACCAGCACCTGGTCACCTTCCCTGAATTCAGGTTCCTTGTGGGTCTTGCCATACCTCTGCTTGTTTTAATCCTTTGCCTCAACTATGCAGCTTGCGGCTGTATTACATTCTATCGTCCACATATCCTGGAGGTCTCTGGATTTAGCCTGGTTTTTAAGATTTTTCTTCAAGGGATCCACTGGAAATAGGGTATTCCATCCTTTCTCTATCAGAGAATTTGATTTCCCTGTGGTGAAGTTCTGGCTGGTGTTATAAGACAGTTTTATAGCTGGTGAAAGTGTTACCCAGTCATGGGTATACAATGAATTATCTTTGTATTTAATGAAATAGGCACAGAATCTCCTAATGATGTCCTCCATAGTTTAGATCATCCTCTCACCTAGTCCATTTGTGTAGAAAGCAAGGTTGGTTCCAAGAATATCATAGAGGCTTGTCCAAAATTCTCAAGTGAATTTGGGGTCCCTGTCACTGATGATGATCTTTGGAATTCCACGGGAATCTATAATGTCATTCAAGAACAAAAATGCGGTGTCCATAGATGTATCCTTGTTATGACATGGTGGACATCTAACACTCTTTCTAAACCTGTCCACTATGAATAGGAAATAATTGTAGTTTTCTTTGCCTCCTGGGACAAGTTCTGTTACCCAGTCCCTGTTAATAGCATTATGGGAGAACTAGTGTGTTTCTCTCTGTGGTACAGGAGTACATTAATAAAGAAAAACCTATCCTTATAATCCCTCATCCAAGGTTCCTCTATCTGAAATTCCAGTTCTGGGCTCCTATATTTCTGTTGTAGGAGTGATTGCAGTATGCTACACTGTTTTTATTTTGCATAAGATTTATATACTTCATTAAAGAACTCATTATGAAATTCTGAGGAGCTTATCCCTAATATATGCTTTTCTGTCTCCTCCAGTGCACCATTTCCAGTATCTAGATTACCACTTTCTGGTACCCACTCTGAGAGCCTGAAGTTTTTTTCCTATCTACTTTCATGTAGTGGATAGGAATTCTTGCAGCTACTTCTGGATCATAATCTTGGTTTCTTTTCAAATCGTCCAGTGGCCATCTACTACAGCCATCTGCATTTGTATGGCTTTTCCCCTCCTTTTATATGACAGTCATATTACCTCTATATTATTGGATTGCTATTTTACACCTCAAAGCTTTTCTATTGGTTGTCCTAATTTTGAGTAAAGACTTTACTTCTGTGCAGTCTGTGTAAGATTAAAAGACTGAACCCTCCAGACAGTAATTGAGGTTTTATAGAGCCTATACTACAAATACACATTATTTCTGAGTTGCTCCATATCTTGCCTCTGAATCTTTCAGTGTCCTGTAGATATAAGATATCACACCTTCTCTAGGTTCACCATCTACAATTTGTCTCTGATGTAGGGCTGCTTCTAGTCCATAACTGCAGGCTGCATCTATGTACAACATCAATGGAAGTTAAAGGTCAGGTAGCATAAAGATAGGTGCATTAGTGAGTTCATCTTTGATTCTCTCATATTCATCCCTCCTTTACTTGGTTATTTCAAAAAAAAACATACTTTAGGAATAGCTTCTATAGGCTACTTGTTATGTGTGCAAATCTCTTGATGCGGTTTCTGTATTAGATTGAAAATCCTAAGAAAGATCACATTTCTTTAATGTTCATTGGTACTGGTTCTTTTAGTAATACTACTACTTTGTTGTGATTTATTGATAAGAAAAGGAATGAGACCTTGTGTCGCAGTGCCAATAGTTTCTGTTGACAGTAGTTACACTTTCTAAGTGAAATTTTCAGATTAATGGGTATAAATTTACTCAAGACTGTGTATATGTATTTAAAGTGTTCTTCCCATACCTCTGAGTATATGATGATATCATCAATGTATACTAACATCCATCCTTTCAATTTTTTCTCTTGAAATATTGTGCCCATCAAACTTTGGAAGTGGGCTGGTGCATTCTTGTATACTCATATATGCCCATGTGTCATATAACTGTGAGTAACTTCATGTAGTTTGGCTTAAATCCATTATGGTAAAAAACTTTCATAAATTCCATATTGGTAATATATTTGTCTTTTGCCAATTTGTCCAGGGAATGGGGTATCCTTGGTATAGGGTACCTGTCAGCTTCAGTGCAGTTATTCAGATCTCTTAAGTCTCCACAAAATATAGATTTGCCATAATTACAAGTGATTAGGACTGGTGTGGTTACTTCTAAAATCTCATTTTATGCAATCTTCCTGATGAAGTCCATATCTAGGAGTTCATTGATATGCTTCTCACTCTCCTTCCTAGTTTCCAAACGTTCTGGGTATGGATGTCTTCTCAGAATGGGTGGATAAGGTCTTCTCACATGCAGATAAAAATTTACATCATGGCCTCTGATATTTTCTAAGGGTTTTTTTCCTATGACAAAATCTGGTCTGTTCTTCCTCAGATTAGGTGTCAGGATGAGTCTATGTTGAAGTGGTAATAAAGCTATTTACAACTAAAACTATGACTGTGACACGTGGAAAATAGTCTAAAAATGATTTATAAGGGTTAAAGATGGATTTAATTTAAAATAAAAGGGCTTTACTATAATAAATATAGTGGTGGTGAGCGCTGTTGAAAGCCCTGGGTGCAGCTTTACCTGTTGGGTTACAATAATAAAGACTACAATACTTTGATTTAAGAGTATACCTGATTATTAACCAAGAGTAAAACTGTTTTTGACAGTTTACTACGTAGGTTATTCAAGAGCAGGATGAGGAGACAATTCTGGCGGTGGAAAGCCTCCTTTTTATCCTGAAATGGGGTGGAAAGGGTGCTAGACCTTTCCACATAGAGTAAGTGAAGATTTTTTCACTCTCTAGTACTGGCTTGTGGTTTGCAAACAGCCTGTATAACCTGTATTGGGCTCAGATGTGGTTTTGAAACCACATCTGGGCAGTTTTCACCAATACAGGGTGAAAATTTTCATCTGGGGACCTCACAGCCTGATTCTGATGTGTATGACGCGTAGAATGCTGTACAGAAACTGTATGGGACCCCAGTACTGACTGAAATATGAGGTATTGAAGTAAAAGCAAGCTTCTTTGTCTATTTGAAACCTCATATTCATGATCATGGGATATTATCCCATGGTAAGGCTGTATATGACAGCAGGTGGGATTTTGACCTTAAAACAGCCATAACTTTGTCAATTCTTGAGATATCAACCTCAAAACTGGTTCAGTGTGTAGCCCTGTATGTGCTCTACACAGTGATACCTCATTTGATATGGGTATCATTAAATATGGCAAAGTTATCCCATGTACAAGATGTTTGTACATTTGTGTGTTTTAGGCAAAAAGCTGTATTGAGCTTGTTTGCCCCATAACTTCTGCAGTAGTTGAGATATGGGGAAGTGGATGACACCATAAGATAGCCCTGATTGTGCGCTTTCCAAAAAGACCCCACTTCAGGTATCCCACACTAAAACTGTAGAAGGTAGATGAGAGGTGAATGTTTTGTTCACCCTTATTTAGCCTGAAATTGACAATAACTCCAGTAATATTGGTGCTAGCTAAGTTTGGCTGGCACCATTGGATAGCCCTGGCTTAGAGCTTCATTTTGAATACCCATTTGATGGGGTTAACCCTCTCCTTCTATATTTTAGATGAGAGGTGAAAATTAAGGTTTATGCTCAGCAATAACTTTGAGCAGGAATAACTTTGTTATTTCTTGTCCTATGGTGATGGGATTTATATTTTCAGGAAGAGGTGAGTTTCCTCTTTCTTTTGATACCTTTTGAGTTGATTTGTCTCAGCTCCATGTTTTGGTGGTATCTTGGCTATACCATTGGTTTATGGTATTTTGGCTGTCATGCTTGTGCTCTGGTTTTGAGTCACAGGCTGACATACCCTCCCTCCAAAAAAAGGCTCATCATTGATGAGACTGTTCAGTCCTCCTAGAGGCCCTGAATCTCCTTAGATGAAGGTTCCCATCTGGTATGGCATCTTCTCCCAACCATTTGTCTTTATCAGCTGTTTAGTGCTTGAATCTGACTAAGTATTGTCTTTGATCCCTCCCATTATGTCTGATCTTCCTGGCCCTGATGATTTTACTCACAGGTCCTGGGGAGTCCTCCACTTCCACTATATCAGGTGGTGTGGGGTGCTTCTTCCTGGAGGGGAATTCGTCCTCCTTTATTTGGAAGTATGGTTTGACCAAACTTACTGGGAAGACTCGGTGCTTCCTGGAAAATTCCTCAGCAAGTTTGACTTCCACTGCATTCTTTCCTATCAGCTTAATGATAGTGAAAGGCCCTACAAATGAGTCCCTCATTTTCTTGGGTCCTTTAAGATTGTTAAAGTTTAGTGTAGACACTAGCACCTGGTCCCCTTCCTTAAAATCAGGTTCCATGTGTATTTTGTCCCACCTCTGCTTATTATATTCTTTTGCCTCAGCTATGCATTTGGAAGCTGTGTCACAAGCCCTTTTCCACATATCATGGAAGTCTTTGGCTGTGGGGTGGATGGTTAGAAGATTCTTCTTCAAGTGATCCACAGGCAACAGGGGATTCCACCCTTTCTCTACCACTGCAGGTGTTTTTCCTGTTGTAGAGTGCTGACTTGTATTATAAGCCAATTGGACAGCTGGTAGAAGGGTAACCCAGTCATGGGTATATCCTTCATGGTCCTTATACTCCATGCCATAGGCACAGAACCTTCTAAGGATGTCCTCCATAGTCTGTATCATCCTTTCAGCTAGGCCGTCTGTTTGGGGATGGTAAGCTGTGGAAAAAGCAAGCTTGGTGCCAAGCATGTCATACAAGTTGGTCCAAAATTCTGATGTGAATTTTGGGTCCCTATCACTAATGATGATCTTAGGGACTCCACAGGTAGATATGATGTTATTCCAAAATAACAGAGAAGTATCCATGGCTGTGTCCTCCTCGTGGCATGGTAGACACCTCATGCTCTTGCTGAACCTATCAACTATGATTAGGCAGGCATTGTAGTTTTCTTTGCCTCCTGGGACAAGTCCTGTGACCCAGTCCATGTTGATGGCTTCCCATGGGTGCTTGGGTTCCTCTATGTGTTGAAGTAACCCATACTTCTTCCCATGTTTCCTGTTTGCCTTTTGGCATCTTTCACAGGTGTTGATGTATTCACTCAACTCCTGCTCCCACTTGGGCCACCAAGCTGTGTTTGCTACCCTTTCTTTGGTCCTGTCTTCACTCATGTGTCCCATATAGGGGTAGTCATGGCATTCCTGCAGGATCAATGAAATGTGGTCTCTGTCTACCGCTGTGAGTGCACTTGTGTGCTTTTCTCTGTGGTAGAGCAGGCAATATATAAGGAAAAACTTGTTATCCTTATAGGCCCTCAACCAGGGTTCTTCCAGCTGGGCTTCCAGTTCTGGACTCCTGTATTTTTGTTGAAGGAGTTGTAGTAGTATGCCACACTGTTTGTGTTTGGCATAAGACTTCAGTACTGCACTGAGAAAATTCATTGTGCAGTTCAGAGGAACTGATTCCCAATATTTGAGTTTCTGTCTCCTCTGAATCAGTGTTTCCACTGTCAGGGGTGCCACTCTATGGTGCCCATTCAGAAAATCGGAAGTTCTTTTTCCTATCTATTTCCATGAAATGGATAGGAATCTTGGCTGCAACTTCAGGGTCATAAGCTGGATTGCTTTTGACATTGTCCAGTGGCCATCTGCTAAGGCCATCTGCATTGGTATTACTTTTACCTTCTTTGTATATGATGGTCATGTTCCCTCTATACTCCTGGATGGCTATTTGACATCTCAGCATGTGTCTATTTGTAGTCTTCATGTTTAGTAAAGACTTCAAGGCTGTGCAGTCTGTGTAGACTTCAAAGACTGCACCCTCCAGATAATAGTGGAGTTTTTCTAGAGCCCAGACTAGACATAGACATTCAGTCTGGGTGGCCCCATACCAGGCTTCTGAATCTTTAAGCTGCCTTGAGATGTAGCAAATTACTCCTTCTCTTGGTTCACCATCCACAATTTGTCTTTGGTGAAGGGCTGCTCCTAGGCCTTGACTGCATGCTGCATCTATATATAACTTGAATGGTAGTTCAAAGTAAGGTAAGATGAGCACAGGTGCATTAGTGAGTTCATATTTGATCCTCTCATATGCATCCCTCCTTTCCTTGGTTATTTCAAAAACTACATCTTTTGAACATAGCTTGTATAAACTACTAGTTATGTGTGCAAAATTTTGATATGGTTTCTATAGTAGCTAGCAAACCCAAGAAAGGATTGCATCTCTTTGATGCTTTTTGGTACTTGCTTTTGCAGTACTGCTGCTACTTTCTTCTGGTCAATTGCCAGACTAAGACCTGAGACTTTATGTCCTAGAGCCAGTAACTCTTGTTGGCCAAAATTGCACTACTTAAGTGAAATTTTCAGATTTATGGGTGTGCATTTACTTAGCACTCTGTCTATGTATTGCAAATGGTCTTCCCATGTCTCTGAGTATATAATGATATCATCAATATATACTACTATCCAGCCTTCCAATATTTCATCTTGAAATATTGTGTCCATCATCCTTTGGAAGTGGGCTGGTGCATTTTTGATGCCAAATGGCATTCTGGTGTACTCATATATGCCCATATGGCATATTATTCTGAGTAATTTCTTGGAGTTTGGTTTAACTCCATTCTGGTGGAAGCCTTTCATACAATCCATTTTGGTTATGTATTTGGCTTTAGCCAGTTTATCTAAGGCATGAGGTATCCTGGGTATGGGGTACCTGTCTGCTTTTGTGTAGTTATTCAGAGCTCTGAAATCTCCACACAGTCTAGACTTGACATCATGCCAGGTGATTAGGACAGGGGTGGTGATTTCCACTATTTCATTTTGTCCAATCTTCCTGATGACATCCATATCCAGGAGTTCATTGATATGTTTCTCAATTTTTTCCTGGTTTCCAGGCTTGTGGGATCAGGAGGTCTCCTCAGCATGGGTGGATAAGGCCTTTCCACATCCAGATATAATTTTATATCATGGCCTTTGATCTTGCCTAATGGCCCTTCACCAATGGCAAATGCTGGTCTGTTCTTTCTCAGCATTTTCAGTAAACTTAGTTTTTGTTTACTGGTGAGGGTAGTGCTAAACTGTCCCTCTCTGAATTCCTTCAGAAGTTCTTCCAGTGGGTCTTGAGAAGATATCTGGTATATATCAAGTGAAAATTTCTTTTCCTTATTAGTACCAATGGTGATGTGCCTATTTTTACTGTTGTAAATGTCTATGACATACATCCTCTGGTAATCTGTTCCCAGTAAAAACCCTTGGATTTGGGAATTATCAAGCACTACAAACTCTGGGTTGAGTCTGATATTGCCCTTCCTGTGGGGTATAATTATCTCTTTGATAATTGTCCCAATGGAAGTCATCTTCCCTGATGCACTTTTAAAGTTCTTTGCCTTAAAGGGAAAGAGCTGTTTTTCCCAGTTTGGGAAGTGGTTATCCAGATAATCTCTGGCTACTATGGAGCAGTGTGCTCCACTATCAATGATTAGTGAGTGCTGAGCATTGTCAATACAAACAGTCATTTTTGTGGCTGTTCCATGTATATATGCCATGCCTTTGGTTGATGTAACCAGGAATGTTTGTGCATCTTGTGTGTGTTTGCACAAGTTTTTATTAGCAGTGTCCTGTGGCATGCCTGCTTCCAACTGTATGTCCTGAATTTCTAGTGGGGTTTCCTCTTGGTATTCCACTAAAAATTCCTCTCTTGGGTCTTGATCATCATCAGATGGTTCTCTGATGGCATCACCCATGGAGTCTGATTCAGAATCCTCTGTTGGAGGTTCTTCCTCAGGGACTTTCTCTATGGCATAGACTTTTTTCTTTGCCTTTGGACAGTTGTTGGCATAGTGGTCTGTTGAACCACAATTGTGACAAGAATTCCTCTTCTTTGCCACTTCTGCCACTCCTTCTTTGGGTTTGTCTTTAAACTCTACCCTAAAAGGTTGTTTCTCTTTGAAACTACTGCTCTTATATGGGGTGAATTTCCCTATATTAGTCCTTTTCCTTATGTCTTGTAAGATGTTGGCAATGTCATCTAGAGTGCAATTTTGGTTGCATCTGAATTTTACTGCATGCTCTAGTTCTCCTGGCAATTGTGTCAGAGGTTTGTGATTCCTCATCTGGATGTTCATCTGAGGATCAATGGCTTTAAGTCTTTTAGACTGTCTAAGACACCACTCATATGGATCTTTGTCCACAGAGTATTTGTCATTTTCAAATGACATGGTCTTTTGCCATATCCAAGTTCCATTAATGTACTTTTGGATGATTTGACTCTTCCACCATGGCCAGTTTCTCCCGCCATGGATTTCTTTCATTTCTGTGTACCATATACTAGCATGACCTTTAAATGCAGTATTCAATCTAGCAGTGATCCAGTAGTCTGGTATGCTTGGTACATCAATGAAGAGTCCATCAATATAATCTATGAGTTCCATATGATCATATTCTCCTGATCCAGAGAATTTGGGCCAGCTTGAGGCCTCAGGAAGCTGTTTCAAGGCTTCCTTCTCTGAATAAGACATGCCATCTCCAGCTTGATATTGTGATGGGGATCTTGCCTTATTCATCAACATGGCATCTGGTTGATATGGATTATCCCTAACTTGTCCTTGTGGTTGGGGCTTCAAGCTATGGTAGGCATTAAACAATTTGTTAATGTCTTGGTCCAGACACTCCCTGTCCCTTGTGCTGTGGTGTTGTTCTTCAAAGACTATATTCAGTCTTTTGTTGGTTTCTTCAGAGGCTTTGCTCAGCTGAGCATATCCTTCTTGAAGATTTTTAACTATCTGTTCCAAGGAGGCTTGAGTTTGTCTCATCCTCTCTTGGCCAGCTTTAATTTCTGCAAACTGCTTTGCATATCCTTCAGCATATTGGAACATTTGTAACCACAGTGTATCACTGTTGATGTTACTCTCAGATGTGACAATGTTATTTTCAGTCTGAGTGGGGGTAATGTTTCTATTACTAGGACTACTGATTCTAGAGTGGTTTACAACTACTTCTGGTTCTTGTGTACTTCTTTTTACCAAATATAACAGCTTCTGGATCATGGGTCTGACTCTTTCCTCCTCTGGTTGAAGGAGGATTTGTTCTTGCCCTTGTTTCCTTGTCTTCTCCTGGAAAATTCCTGGAATTGTGAAGAATGGTGACTCTTGGCCACTGATCTTCTGGTTTCTGAATGGTGTAAAGCCACTGGAGAGCTGATTTGGCCTGCTCCTTGTGAGCCTGAAGGAATCTGAGTAGGCCCTGTCTGGGTTAACTGTTCTTCTATAGCTTGGATAGTGGGTTGATTCTCCCTTATCCTCTGTGTCCTTGGCTACAGGAGTCTGAACTGCCTGGTAGGATTCCAACCTTTGGTGATTACCATCAGGTCTTTGAAGTCTATCTCTTTGAGACAGATCTTCTGGCAACTTGCTCCAAGTTCTGCCCAGTGACTTGCTAGGTTGAACCTCTTGTTGTCCATGCTCCATTGAAATAAGTCTTTGAGGAGTTGGTGGAGCTGAAGAACTTGATCCATATCCTTCCAGTCCTCTCATTTGAGGTTCCTGTTGAATTGGAGTGTGAATGGCAAGGTTGATATTATCTCCCTCATTGTATTGCCATCCACCACTGTGTCCAAAGTGTCTTCTTCCAGGTCTTCTGGTTCTGGACAAGCTTTCTCTGTCCTCAGGTTGGTTCCTTTGGAAGCCAAGGTCTCTGAGGTATGCAGGGGACATATCAGTGTTTGCAAGCAGTCAAAAACTTTATGTTCTTAGGGTATTTACCTTTGACTGTTCCTTGTACAAATTTATTATCTGCTGATTTGGGCAGTTTGCCTTTGGAGGTTAAAACTGGGTTAATAATTGTAATCTTCCCTGTACAAGTGGTTAAGGTTGGTTTACCTTGTATTGAAGCAGAGTTTCGTGGTTTTCTACTACTCTGAGTGGCTATTGGTGTCCACCTTTTGGCTGTAATGAGGCCTTCACTAGGCCTCTTTCCTTTGCCATTTCTGCCCTCTGGTTCGGAGGGTGTTACTGGTGTGTTGGCCTGTGACTGGGTCTCAAGTGGTATGAATTTTTCTTCCACTGAATCAAACAGGAAAAAGAGGGTTTATGTCAGTTAAGACTTCTTAAAAGGCTGGTTTTGCACGTCTAAGAATGGCCTCTGGGGTTGTATATTATTACAATATGGCTCTATATTATGAAAATGTAATTGAATTCACAATTCCACGTCAAAAATACAGCCTACTGATATGTGGTATACTGTTTGTATACCAATATCTCACAGAATACTTGTAATTAGCAAGTATAATCTGTCAAAGATGGTGTATTACAGGGAAATTGAGTTAAAAATGTGCCCAAACATGCCTCAACTGTTGGATTATCAGTATGAGCTGTCTTGATTCAATTAAGAATTAAGACTGTATTAGTGGCTTAAGAGTGTTTTTATATACAAAACACGCCAAAAATACTGGTCTGTGGTTATCAGCCACGTGACAGATACTCTTCAAAATATGAGTATTTTAAAAAAATAAATAGAAATATATAAAAATATATATTTTTTGAAGAAAATGACGCCTAAAAAGATAAAACAAGTGTCAATAAAATGATAAAAAGAGAAAAAATTACTTGTAATAAGTCCAAAAGGCTTTAAAACACAGCCAGGCCCCCAAAATGTCAGGATGAGTCTATGTTGAAGTGGTAATAAAGCAATTTAGAACTGAAACTATGACTGTGACATGTGGAAAATAGTCTAAAAATGATCTATAAGGGCTAAAGATGGATTTAATTTGAAATAAAAGGGCTTTACTATAATAAATATAGTGGTGGTGAGTGCTGTTGAAAGCCCTGGGTGCAGCTTTACCTGTTGGGTTACAATAATAAAGACTACAATACTTTAAATTAAGAGTATACCTGATTATTAACTAAGATTAAAACTGTTTTTGACAGTTTACTACATAGGTTATTCAAGAGCAGGATGAGGAGACAATTCTGGCGGTGAAAAGCCTCCTTTTTATCCTGAAATGGGGTGGAAAGGGTGCTAGACCTTTCCATGTAGAGGAAGTGAAGATTTTTTCACTCTCTAGTACTGGCTTGTGGTTTGCAAACAGCCTGTATAACCTGTATTGGGCTCAGATGTGGTTTTGAAACCACATCTGGGCAGTTTTCACCAATACAGGGTGAAAAGTTTCATCTGGGGACCTCACAGCCTGATTCTGACGTGTATGACGCGTAGAATGCTGTACAGAAACTGTATGGGACCCCAGTATTGACTAAAATATGAGGTATTGAAGTAAAAACAAGCTTCTTTGTCTATTTGAAACCTCATATTCATGATTATGGGATATTATCCCATGGTAAGGCTGTATATGACAGCAGGTGGGATTTTGACCTTAAAACAGCCATAACTTTGTCAATTCTTGAGATATCAACCTCAAAATTGGTTCAGTGTGTATCCCTGTATGTGCTCTACACAATGATACCTCATTTGATACGGGTATCATTAAATATGGCAAAGTTATCCTATGTACAAGATGTTTGTACATTTGTGTGTTTTAGGCAAAAAGCTGTATTGAGCTTGTTTGCCCCATAACTTCTGCAGTAGTTGAGATATGGGGAAGTGGATGAAACCATCAGATATCCCTGATTGAGCTCTTTCCAAAAAGACCCCCTTCAGGTATCCCACACTAAAACTGTAGAAGCTAGATGAGAGGTGAATGTTTTGTTAACCCTTATTTGGCCTGAAATTGACCATAACTCCAGTAATATTGGTGCTAGCTCAGTTTGGCTGGTACCATTGGATAGCCCTGGCTTAGAGCTTCATTTTGAATACCCATTTGATGGGGTTAAGCCTCTCCTTCTAGATTTTAGATGAGATGTGAAAATTAAGGTTTATGCTCAGCAATAACTTTGAGCAGGTATAACTTTGTTATTTCTTGTCCTATGGTGATGGGACTCAAATTTTCAGGAAGATGTGAGTTTCCTCTTTCTTTTGATATCTTTTGAGCTGATTTGGCTCAGCTCCATGTTTTGGTGGTATCTTGGCTATACCATTGGTTTATGGTATTTTGGCTGTCATGCTTGTGCTCTGGTTTTGAGTCACAGGCTGACATTAGGCCTTGTGTGGAAAATTGAACAATCTTGTTGTGTCAAATATTCCTGATCAAGTCCATTTAAATGAGTTAATTTATATTATTTTCAATTCAATTACTAGTTTCCAAGCTATCTGGGTATAGAGGTCTTCTGTGAGCCTGTGAGATATGTATAACATACCCGTAAGGCCACAAATAACTTTATATACGGTTGATTTAGTCTTGAAAAAACTTTTCAATTGGATTTACAATAAAAAATAACAGAAACTAAGTATAGATTTTTTTTGGATAAACAAAGTTATAATTATTATGTCATTTTTAGATTCTACACCAAAAATACCCTAGGGTAAACCTATAGGGTGTTATACCCAAACAATGATTATTTCTTATGTTATTAGAAGATTCAAGAATCTCACAGTAAAATTGCAATTTGTTTAACAATTTTCAAAAATTGTTAAATTTAAGATTAAATAAGCTTAAATTTGAAGTTGCATAAGGGTTATGCAAACATACCAAAATTTTAGTTAAAATTAAGGTGTTGTGTATATTTACTGAATTGGTTAAGGATTTGACATACAGAATGTGATTCCTGTGTGATCTCAATTTAAAAGTGTTTAAGGATATAATATGGCTTTAAATAAATAAAACGGCAACATCCACACAAAAAAGGCGGCACAAAGGAAAAAGACCAAACAGAGCTGGGGTACCCAACCTTTTGGATCTGCAAGGATTCAATTAAGTTTGTCCACTTGTATTGGACGATTTTCAACATTACTTATACTTTAAGATTAGACTTTGATCCAACCTTAAAGTTTAAACTGGTTTTATCCCAATTTGGACAGGAATTTTAAGCTGCCAAAGGGTAAATCCCAATATGTAAGCTTGAAATTGAGGTTTTAAGAACTGTCAAAGCTCAATTAAGCTTAAAAATTCAAAGTTACAACCATTAAAACCTTATCAAAAGTTAAGGTTTAGTGTGTATTGCTATTGTATGTTGAAAAATAGTAATAACTTCAAAAATTTATTCAAAATCCAATTCTTAATTGATTTGGCTGAAAATTTCACACAGCTTACAATTTAATGCTTTCCGTGTTTAAATTAAATTCTAGGTATCTTTTCTAAACATGTTTTGCTTTTAATTAGCCTGGAAATCTACTCTTTTAATTATACTTAAAGAAAATTAAGATTTCTTTAGAAATTAATTGAAAATTGAGTTTAAGGGATTTTTGTTTGACACTCTGTTTTTAAGTTGTTGATGTGATGAAAATAAATATAAATAAACTTATCTTATATTGAAACGTAAAATGATTAACCCAAATGCGGGTTAAAGTTACTTGGACCTAAGAATAACACTGGTAACTTTAAATTGGAACTAAAAATAAGCTACCTTAAGTTAAGAACATCATTTTTAATCATGGTTTTTCAGTTTTGACCTTAGAATGCCCTCTATATCCATTATCAATAATGAGAGCTTATCTGTAGACATAAAAAGAGTCTATTCATCATTGTTTTTCTTCATCAATCATTATCAATCCAAATATATGAGACATTTAAACAGGTAAAGTTTTATTATATAAAGAATCTTATCATGAAAGTAATTCTTAAGCTCTTTCATTCTTTATTAAATTTAAATTAAAGAATTGAAACTATAGAATTAAGCTTATTGTTGTAATCACAAATAATATATTTTATTTTATAAAATTATCATCTTAAATATTTTTTAAAATCCACAAATTCCTCTTAAAAACTCTTTAAATCATATTTTTATTATGAAAAGTTGTTTCATATTTAATATATAGATTTTTTAATGTGTCTTTAACTATTAATAATTATTTAATATATTAGCTGTTGTATTAAATATATCTTATAAGTAAGTTTTTCTCTGAAGCTTTTTATTTTTTATCTAATATTTGTTTTCCATATAGAATTTTTCTATAAGAATTATTTCTGCACAGTGTGTGTGTGATAATTCCTTTATATATAATATTTATATTACTTGTAAGTGGTTAAATATTTATATTTTCCATGTGTAATTGTCTCATTAAGAGTTTTACACTTCTTATTTCTATAGTTGTCAGTGACTATAAAAATAATAGAACAATTATAATTTATTACAATTATTAAGTTTTTTTTATATTATTAAATTCTTTAAAAATAATTAATTTTTTTTAATATAATTATTTTCAATAATTATATTTATTTGTGGTTATGATATTATATCATATTATATTTTTCTATTGAGGAAAGTCATAGTACTCTTGATATTGCTACTATTATCAAGAGCTTCATAGAAAAACGTTACATTTTGGAGCCTGCCAGTCATTTTAAACAATTTTTGAGAAATAAATCTAATTCTAGACCTTATTTTGCTGTTTTTTGAAGTAAAATTGTCATATTTACTTTAATATTGAATTTTTTGGGACTTATCCCTTATAAATAATCTTTATAATATTAATAAAGTTAATCTTTTCTCAAGAATATTGTTTGAGCCAATATACTATTGAGCGATTTGGAATAAATTCCCCTTGTATGACTAGTGGATTTTTCACATTACAGACTTGAAATTCATTCTTTGAGTGATTTTAGTATAAAGTGATTAATAATACAATTTTGACAAATAACTTATCAATTGAATAATTATTATTTGTTTAAAGAAAATATAAAATCAAATCAAAAATGAAAAAAAGGTAAAATTTTTTAGTTAAAAACATTTTTCTCTATTCTTTGAACATTTTTCTTTATTTTTAACATAATTTGCCATAAACTATAGTGAAAAAACGTTATCCAATAAGCTGAGTTCATAAGCTAACTTTATTGTTTAACAAATTAACTTATATATGTTTTTTTTCTATAATGTCACCCACCAGAGAAATCTCTTCAGACTCTGAGGTCTCAGAGCCTAGTATTAAAATTAAAACCAGCCCAGCACCAAGGGGTTTAATTACCAAAGAACCCTTGAAAGGTCCAGCAGGTGAATTAAATCAATTTCTTAATCCATTTTATGTTAAACTCATGTGAAATGACTCCTACTAGAAGTAGAAGTAGCTACTTCCTCCAATCAAATGGATCTGGACCAGGAAATTCAAGTCATAAATACAAATGACAAGATTTTGAGCCCAGAGGAGAGGCACAAATGGAAGATTCCAGAACTTCCACCAGTTCTCAAAGGTTAGAAAGCACCTTTGACACTCTTATTGAGAGTCCAGAAGCTGAAATAACTGCTATTACTGTTGTTCGACCTGAACCGTTTCCAACAGCCAACAATGAAAATATACCAGTCTCAGTACAAGAACTGGTTTATGGCGGCAAAGCAGCAGGAATGGAAACTTCTTCCAAGTCTTTGGAGGAGCACAATGAGCTCATATCTTCAAGTGAAGAAGTTAATGGGCCCAGAAAATACATAGGATCATCTGAGGGGCTGGACACACATGTCTTGCAAAGGAAAAGTCCAACATATAAAAGCTTGGTTGAAAAACCAAAGCATGTTATCAGAGGACCAGAAGAAGAAGTTGGCCCAAGGAAGGGATAACAGCCCAGTGGAAGCTCCCCAAGCATCCACAAGCAAAAATACACCTCAACAAGTTGCCAAACAAGGGCAAGAAAGCCCCAAAGAACAATCAGAAGGGAAAGAAAAAGGCAAATCCCAAGTGGAACAAGCCTTACCCACACAGCTACAGAATGCCCAAGAAATAGAAGACAGCCATGGACAATGTATTCAATATTGCAAGAACTCTGATGGAATTCAAAAACAAGGAGGAGGAAAAAATGAACCAATCCTTTCCAAAGAAAGAGACCTTGTAAAGATTTTAAATTATTGTGAAACCTGTAATAAAGAGGTTTTAGAAAAGCTGAACAATTCTGAGTATATCCAACAGAAGTTGGGTAGAGAAATTTTACAAGTAAAAGAGTCACAAAAGACCATTATTTGTCTAGAAAATGTGGATAAAGAAATTTTTTTGTCTTTGATGTCAATTTGTGCAAGAATTGAGTCTAAAGTAACCTTACTCAATAAACCAGATGACAATCCAATTTCTTTTATGACTAAACAACTAAGAGAATTAAGAATACAAGTCCAGAACTTGGAAGATTCAACTGGTCACAACACAGATATCTTCCAAGAACAATTGGAAAAAAGTGATAAAGCAAGAGTTGCGTTGAAAGAAGATATTAAATCAAGTATTAATAATATATCACTGAAGAATGAATTGCCAAGACAGTCCACACCAATTCTTGACAGAAATGTGCTGAACATGAACAATGACTTACATCATACGATTTCAAATAATGCAGAAGTGGATATTGCTTGTAATTTTAAACAAATTCCAAGATTAGAGGAATGGCCCACCTTCAGTGGTAAAGGAGAATATAATCACATGGAATTTATGAAAACAATCAATATGTTTAAAGAAGACATTAACATACCAGATGAATACACAAGTGCAAGATTACACTCATTGTTTATCAAATCAGCAAAGAAATGGTATTACAAAATGAGACAAGACCATGGTAAACATTCTTGGACTTAATTGAAAAAACAAGTTATTTCCAAATGGGAAAATGATTCTTGGAGATTTAAAATGGAAAATGCCTTTGAAGAACACATCTTTAATATTGAGAGGGACAGGCCCATGTCCTGGTTTCTGTGAGCCTTGAGGTATATTTTACATACCCAAATAGGCCACAATTATCTTAAAAATAAATTCTGAACTATGCATTATTGATTTCAGAAAAGATGAATAGCTTTTTATTGAGTAAGTAAATCCATGGATTTATGGCCAGATTTGGATTCTACACAAAAGCTCAACTAGGGTATTTCCATAGAGTAAATGAGCTCAAATCAACTCTTTGAGGTGGTAATATGGAAAATACTTCAATACCACATAAAAGATCTGTGAAAATTCTTTTTCTCTCTATTTCACACCAAAATAATGGGAAAGTGAGAAATCCTATGTTACATACACACTAAGAATAGTGTTATGCATGTTTTCAGCAATTATCATCATGGTATTCTTAAATTCACTTTTGGTACACGCATAGTGGATATCTCACTTGAAGCTTAAAGTTCTATTTTGATGTAAAAAATAGGCAAGGGGGACAAAAGACATCAAAGAGAGCCAGGGTACCCAACTTCTGAGGCCTCTGAGGTGTGGACAGCTCCAAAGCTTGGATCCATGGCTTATCTTGGACCAATTAGTAAACTAAAACATTTTGGGAACTTGGTTACCATGTTACAACTACAGTAAACTATAAGAAAATAGCAAATAACCTGCTATTTTGACATGCCAAGGAGGTAAAGAGCAACTTAGACTCCTGTAACCATGTCAATTATTAATGAATTACCATGGATAAGCCCCAAAAGAGTAATTAAAACCCTTTTTTGACTAGTATCCATTGACTTACCACATAGCAACCAGCCATACACTGCTATTTGCAATTCTACATAGAATTGAGATAAAAAACTTCAAAGATTCATTAAGAACACAACTCTTAATGAATCTTTCTGAGGCTTTCAGGACCAATTAAGAGCTGTATAATACATATGAAAACCAAAAGGAATTATAATTCTATATGTAAAATTCAATTTTTTACTTACAGTCCATTTTTGATGATTACACGTGAAACACAGAATCCTTAAAAATTTACAGAAAATACATTCTGTGATGAAATTTCCAATAACATTGATAACTTTGAGAAATAAATGATTGTTTTGGAATAAAAGAATATTTACAGTTTTTACTCCTTTTATTCTTAACCATAAATGGGTTGGTAGTCATGTAAAAGCCTCAATTAAGTAATTATGATAATCTTATGTGACAACAAATGATGCAATCAATAATCCAGAAAGGTTTATTGTTTTCTCACTCACTGGTTTTTCAGTTTGCTCCATGGCACACCTCTGTGAGCTGTCTTAGACTTAAAAGAGGCCTCCTCTTGCAGTCTTTTCCACATCATCACATATTCTATTATACCTTTATTACCAAACAAGTAAGTATTAGTTGAAACTATTTCTTAAGTGTTTTATTCTTTCAAAAATACGAAAGATTTGAAATAATAGAAATCAAATATACTTTGTTGTAATACTCACCGGGGAGAATCTCGTGTCAATCGTCGGCGATTGACTTCACGTCAAGCAAACGTCAAGCAGGATAAAAGTCGAGCTCACGTCAAGCGAAAATCAAGCGAACATCGAGCACACGTCACACTCTGGTCTTACACCAAATCCTGTGACATCCAATAATATTGGTTCCCCTGTGCCTTCAACTCAGATTCCTCACCACCTGATCATCCCACAACCGTCCGATGATTGGTAAAAATTACACCAGACCCGCCTGTTTGCACACACACACATCAAAGATGTCCTTCAGCCAGTCTTGATGTAGGCGGGGGGTTTGACTTCACCAGGTCATCCATGAAGTGTGCGGGTGGGTGTGCATGTGCATTGGCGTGTGTGGGTGGGTGGGCATGTGCATTGGCGTGTGCGGGTGCACATGCGGGTGTGGGTACACAAAATCCGATTCCGCTTCCAACATGATGATGGCGCAGTTAGAAATTTTGGATGCTGTGAAAGGTGAGTGTGTGGGACATTTGATCATTGGACTTGGCTTATTCACACTGTACCCAATGTCAAAATAGTAAGTTCTTTGTGGCAATGTGAAATAATGGGCTTTGCTTGTCACAATAGCATGTCTCTGTCACTAAATTTTGAGGCAGTTATTTCACTAGCAAAATTGCTAATGAATCTGAGAGATTTGCATTTTTGTAGACTAAATATCATGAAATAACGGCTTTATCATTACAAGCAGTCCACATGACAGAGCTTTGTTATCATACAATCCACAGTTACCTTCTATTTCTTCTTCTGATATAATCAAGTGTCCATCATCAAAACCAACAGCTTTATAAATATTGAGATACGGCCAATCTGGTAGGAAATTCACATCAATCTTCAAAGTTTTTAAAATCAGAAAGCTATTGTTCAGTATGCTAGGTGGCTCAGAGACTTTGAAAATGCTATCAATAATACCAAATTGTTGTGAGTTTCCACTTTGAAAACATATCACACTGTTGCTGACATTTTTGGATTCAGTTGAAAATATATTGTTCCCCATATTAATGTTTGAAACTGGAAAATACCAAGGTGAGACAATCCTTGAAGTGGGATGACTTGTGGATTGCACGGTATTGTCTAAGCTGATCCAATCAACCATTTCCCTTGTTGCATGAAAAGTCTGTAAGTACTCAACCAGGCAATCATAATTTTGTTGGTCATGGCGGGATGGCTTGTTATATTTATGGTGATTGAACACGGCAGGTGGCTGTGATTCGAAAAGCTGTTTTATTTCACATGGCACAGATGGGGATTTCAGGAGAACGGAAAGGTTGGAACATCGACAGATATGTTGAAGTAAGGTTTTATCTATATCATCTATTCAGAGTTGCAAAAAGTTAGTCTTATTCAGTTCAGGTGTTTAATCAATGTGAATATATTGATCTTATTAATTGAAGTACATATCTTGTTATGTGTTGGCATCTTTGCAAATACTCCAATCAAGCGCTCATAACCCCATGTGGCTGAGGCTTGTGCTGGGCCCCAACGTTGGAAGAGTTCGGGAATATGATCAGCAAAATGATGATTTGGTTTACTTTTCTGTTTTGGGAACAGGTGTTCGTTGGAAAGGCAGAATTTTTTCCAATTTTCAGAAAATGCAGTCGCATCATCTATTGAAACAGTCCAGCTTGTGGCAATGTTGATAGCACTAATCAAATAGAATGTATTCTTGGCTAGTTCATTTGCAAGTTCTTCTGACTGACCCATTTTTCTTTGAGTGTTGGAAGATTGGTGTGCATCTAATGACATCCGTTGACTGAGCATTAGAAATGGAATATAGACCTTATATAAGAGAGCCCATTCAGCGGCTTTTAAGCTACCATGAGAGGGGGAACCCATTTTGCGGGGAACTCTTGTCCAAGATGAGGGAATGATGGTCTCAGATATGATTTGTCGGAGATGCTCAAGAGCCTCACCCTTGATCTGGTGATCACTCAGTGCAGTGATATCCAATTCAGAGGGTATTTCAGAAGTGGGGATGTAATCGGCATCAAATGAAGGAATCTCTGCAGAACCACTAGATGGATGTTCTGTGTTAGGGGTGGGCATTGGGAAGTAGTTTTTTCGGGTGGAAGTAGTGGGGAGTGGCTCATTTATTATTTTTGCTGCGTCTCTTCTCAGGGAGCGGGCCTCTCTCAATGTGATTTTATCAAGAGAGCTGTTGGAGGTCTTGGAATCTGAGTCTGAACTGTTGGTGTCATCGGATTTCCTGTGGGACCTGAAGTAAGTTTTTGATTTCACCTCTGGAATGCAGAATTTGAAAGTTGCATGATCCGTCAAAATTCCAAGTATTAAATTATGCATTATGTCAAGATTAACCATTCTGGTTGCATCCCAATACGGAAGGTCTTCCAAAATTGAATATCGCACTCCATATTCAGAGAAAATTGCTTGTCTTTGTTGTGGGGTTGCCCGAAGCCATTTGGCAATGGTTGATTTATGACTTTGGTATGAGCGCGTGTAGTGAAATTGAGGACCAATTTCTTCAATTTGAGCTTTGTGAATGGTGCAAAAATTACAAAAGTGGTTTCCTGAATGGGAAATACATCCAGTAAGCTTGCGCATGGCAACCACATCCGCAATGGCTGTGAGGATGGTAACACGGATAAAGGATCCTGATGGACCTGTTGAGGTGGGTGCAAAATGGTAACCTTGCCATAGCTCTTTGAGCTCGTTGATGAGTGGCATTAATAGATAATTCAATTGAAGCGCAGTTGGCTCCTTCGGACCAGGGATAATTCCTGCAACATAGACATTCTCGGGCTTCAATCTTTCACTTGGGGGGAGATTAAGACAAATAAGCATGATAGGTCCAATGCTAGCCAACCGGGTTGACTTTCCATGTGCATTGAACCAGTCCACATATATGGAGAAGGCCAATGCACCAGGAATGGACATGAATTGGGGGTCATGGATATTTCTAGTGCCAGTGAAGCGTCTTCAGACCGATCCATCCCAGACGTCACATTTGGGGGTACCTTCAGGGGTTTGGGATTCTTGATATTGATGCAGAATTTCCATAATTCCAGCCCACTGGAGGAATCTGGCAAGCCAATTTTTGAATGGTTGATAAATGAAATGTTTTGTTGGTATAAATTTTTGCTTCATGTTGGTTGTGTTTTGGGTGTGGGGTTCAGATGAATAGATGAATTTGCCTAATGATTGTGTGCAAGGGGGATCATGATCATTTGGGTCATTATGGCGTTGACAGTGGGGTTGGTCAGTTGTGACTGATTCAGTAAGGCCATTAAGAGAGAAACATTGAGGACAACATATATAGTTTTGAATCACTGGCTCCAATTGGAGATGTTCAAATACGGTACTCAGATCTTGAGGTATATGGAATGCAGGAGCGGGGGGACCAGCTGAGCTTGAGATACTGGACTTGATCAGCAGGTTCAGGGCGGGGTTGAGTATGCGTGAAGCCCTGCGGGGTAAATTATACCTTAATGATAGAATGGCAGATATTATCATTCCTAGGTCTTGTGGGGGAAGGGTTTGACTGCCACTATATGGTTTCTGTGCAGTTGAATTGAGACCTGCTGGAGTTGAGAAAGTGCTTTGGGTCAAATGTGAATAATCAGCTGGGAGGATTTGAACCAATAGAATTTGTGGGCACCCAGATCCTGATGCAGAAGTAGGGATGTTTGGAAGAGATTTGGGTGCAATGGTTGATTTGAGCTTTTTAATGTGCTGTTTATATTGGAAAGGTGTGAAGGCAACTCCTTGCCTATCACCCTCAGGGGAAGAGTGTGTTTGAGTTGAGCAGTGTTGACACATGCATATACGCATTGAGGAATAGGGCCGGGTTGTCATTGTTGCAGGAATTGGGAGTACGGTTGGTTTGTGTATAAATATCTATGGTTGATGTGAAAGTGTTTAGGAGTGTTATTAATTGGAAATAAAATTCAGTGATTATTTATGAAGGGGGAGATGATTTGAGCCAGCTGAGGATTTTATCCCATTTGCAATGGTGCATGAGCTGCAGTGGATAAAGTGTAACATGTCTCATCTGGACGGCGGAATTGGTTAGGCGTTTAATTGGGTAAAATTCCATGCTGCTCAATGCTCATACATATTCTAGTTTATTTACACATTGTGATAGTGCGGGTTTGACCATTGAGGGGGTCCCATTAGTGAAGTGTTACCATTGAATTGAGGGGATTAACATTTAATCCATGTATGCTGGCACGCCATCATACATGGTTTAAACCTTATTACAGACATAACTATATAACTCTATTACATAAGGGGTTGGAGTGCAGCTAAAGTCTTGGTATTTGGTTTGAGTGCGGCGGGCTTTGAATCAGTTGGAATGTGATTTGGATTGTCTCTCCTTTCTTGAAAAGGTGATGTCTCTTTTGTGGGTAAATCCTTCATGAATATACCCTTTACAGATGTACAATGTTGTGGAATTTCAATGCATATATTGGCAGTTTGGATAATTCACAAAATGTGACAATGGGGAGGCGGAAATGTTACCAAATATGAAAACTTATGGATGATGGGTCCCCTTTCAGATCAAGGAAATATCACATTATATGCTGGTAGGCCGTGCAGGGTGGTTTCCGACAAAAGCGGAGGAGCTCAAGAGGAGGCAGGGAGGATTCTCCTCAAAAGAGTCTTATCCGGCTTCCACACAACACTTGGTTCCAACTATTCATAGAATTTCTCTATTCTAAATTTGAAAAAATCTCATCTCATATCCCTCTATTTTATCACAATACTGAACTGTTTTATCAAGTTAAAAATATTACTGTACTTTTTCGGCCCTTATGTCATCTTCCAAGTCACATCAATCCCGTTCAGGTTCTGTTCATGACTCAGATAGTGAATCTAGCATAGAATATGTTCAAACACAATCACCATTGAGTCCCAACATTCCTCTCACAACCCCTATCGCATCCTCAATGAATGTATCAGGTCTTAACATTGATGTGGGAAATCCGAAGGCTCCAGCTTCCAGCACTTGGGCGATCCCAAATATTTCTGTCACTCCAGTTCCCCCAAATCCCACTAATACACAAATGCATGTGTCTGAGGGGCCTGAAGGCACACCTCAAGTCTCATCAAACGCTAATCCCCAATCAAAATTTCCACGTGAGTTCCTCCTTAACCCCGGTCGGAATCCAGTCGCATCCCAGGATCCCTTTGGACAAAGTAAACAGGCAACCCTCAATATTCCATCAGGATCTCAGGTTCATGTGGGCAATGAAAGGCGGCTTGATGGGGGGTGACGAAAAAGACCTTTGGAAAATGTCACTTGGAGCGGTCTGTCGGAGGGAAATCCAGGATTGACGCTTCATCAAAGTAAGCCATTTGAATTTTGGAGTAGAAACTTATTCACAATTTGATATGTTTGTTTCATGGGTTAGATATGGCACCTAAAGGCAAGTCAGTCCGATCTCAGGAGCCAATTGAAGATCGTGAGGATGACCAGTCTTCATTAATGTTTTGATGTGTTAACTGATGATTTCCATGGCAGGGGATGAACTTTATGCGTCTTCACCTCTGGTCCATAAAGAGAAAGTCACTGGACGTCATCATCCATATGCCTCCAAACCAAGAACGGGTCATGCCAGTACATCAAGAGAAAGAATTGTGGATGATGAGGATGAAAACATGTCTCCGACTCAAAGTGAAAGAAATGATGAACAAAGGAGGGACAATTTCACAGCGCATGAGCAAGGCACTCAATCAAATAGTGAGTTCACCCATCCTCAGCTGGGCCTTGCCCAGAGTATGCTTGAACAATCCGAGGTCAGACAGCAAAGGAACCAGGCCCGCAAAGCTCACAATGTGGCGAAACGTGCAAGCCAGAAGGAGCAACAAAAATGGCTGAAGGCAGAACTTCCAGAGAATGTCCATGGAATGAGATCAGCAGTACACGCACATTTCCTGTTCCTACTCAAAGTTAGGGATAAGGATTTTTCCTCACTACCAGCACCACCCAGCACAGAAGAGCGTGAAATTGCAATTCAAGTGGCTGGTCATCTCGGTTATGTCCCTGAGGATGTTTTCAATGAGCCATCAACACAGGTTCAGTCTCAGGGTTTACAAAGCTACTGCAAAAATGAGCTCCACAAGCTAGGACTAAAGCGATTCACTTGGGACTGGGAGAGCTCATGGCAACATCCGTTCAACAAGCTGATGTCTATGGTGTTTTACCGTACATTCCGTCTCGCACTTTTCAGCACTGAGTATCATCACTACTGTTGGAACAAGGATCATAACAACTATGGGGTCGTGGCGGCTTTAATGGAGCAATATTTCACTTATTTGAAAAGAGAATGGAAGTCTATTCAAAAGGATGCGGAGTATTTGGTAAAAAAGAAGGAGAATCAAAAGCTCGCAAAGATTTGTCAAAGAGCTAGCTACTGTATCTCTTCTTCATTGTGGACCAAGTCTGATGATGATCTACTTGATTATGTGCAGACCTGTGAGCGCCGTCGTGAATGGTGTGATACGGCTAAATTTCCCATTCTAGCATCACAATTCAATGACCCTCGAGTATGCTCAGATACTGAGGAGGTACTGGAAAATGGCCGTCAAGCTTACCGCAAAGTGGGATTACGCTGGCGCTCCCAGTCATTTAATGAATTGGTATTAAAAATGGATCGAGACATAGAGTTTTGTAATTGCATTAAAAAAAAGGGTAAAAAAACTATTGATAGATTGCCAGAATTACGATCGACAGATGATGGTGATATTACGGAAGGCTTATCATTTCAGGTATTTGATCAAGATTGGCTCAAAGGCTGTAGTAAGATGCAGACTAGCACCCTCAAAATACTTGACATGCCAGTTATTAGGCCGAATGGTGATGCTCTGCAATAACTTAGTAATATAAATTTATAGCACCGTTACAAATTAACATTTTGTGAATTATTTGTGCAGGTGTAATACAATCTGAGTATTATTTCTTAAAGATTCAACAACTTGCTAAATATGCCAGAATATAGACAATATGAATTGGAATGTATCACCATCTCCCTTAGAAATAAGACTCTATTGCTCATTTTCATTGCAAAATGCAATTTGTCGGGAAATTGAAGGAGGCGATGTTTTGCAAATTATTTCATATCATGCAAATAAAATCACTTCCCTGTGAGACATTGAATAAAGTTGACTAGTGAGAAACCTACTAAAGTCAAATTTTGAACTATTCAACACTCATGAGGTAAGGACTAAGCAAAGTGTTCCATTTGAATGATATGAAATAAAATGGTTTTCTTGGGGAAACAGGAGACACAATTCTTGTCTTAAATAGTCCACTTATTAGGTTTTAATTTGTGAGTCTCATGATTTAAACCCTAACCACAACATTGTGAATATACTGACCAATTTCCCCTGAGGTCCTGTTGGCAGAGAAGGCCACTCAGCATATTTCGGCGATGGCGTTCATTGTGTACGCCAACAAGCCACCGTACACTGTGGATGTAATACGGAAACGTGAGGATGGTAAGCGGCGTTGGAGGCATGTCGGGAGGGTACTTACTAGGTGAGCGTAAGGATTGTAAGCAGTGTCAGAGGCATGTTGGGAGGGTACTTACTAGGCGAGCGTAAGGATTGTAAGCAGTGTCGGGAGGGCACTCCGCGAGCATAAGGATTGTAATCAGTGTTGGGAGGGGACTCCGTGAGCGTAAGGATCATAAGCAGTGTCGGGAGGGCACTTCATGAGCGTAAGGATGGTGAGCAGTGTTGGGAGCATGGAGGGAGGGCACTCCGTGAGCGTAAGGATCGTAAGCAGTGTCGGGAGGGCACTTCATGAGCGTAAGGATGGTGAGCAGTGTCGGGAGCATGTTGGGAGGGCACTGCGCGAGCGTAAGGATTGTAAGCAGTGTCGGGAGCATGTCAGGAGGGCACTTCATGAGCGTAAGGATGGTGCGCAGTGTCGGGAGCATGGCGGGAGGGCACTCCGTGAGCGTAAGGATCGTAAGCAGTGTCGGGAGGGCACTGCGCGAGCGTAAGGATTGTAAGCAGTGTCGGGAGCATGTTGGGAGGGCACTACACAAGCGTAAGGATGGTAAGGGTGGGGGTGTGAAAGCGTAAGGAGTGGTGAGGACGGAGATGGGGGGGCAGGAAGTGTCAGAGTCTCATCTGGAGGGTGGTGCGGGCGCGTAAGCATGCTAAGCGTCGGGGAGGCGGAAGCTATTAGGTGAAATTACCCAAACGTTGCGAATAGTGTTGAAACGGGTTTGGGCTTTGAGTGACATTCTCATGTGACACATGTGACGATTGACGTTGTCTTGACGCTGACGTGACGTGACCCACTAAATCCAGTGACTATAAAGTGACACTAACAAGACTGAAGCAAGATTTTATACTGACCGCGGTGCGACGTGAAGTCAATCGCCAACGATTGACGCAAGATTCGCCCTGGTGACTGTTATAAATCAATTTTGATCCATTAAATCCACAATTCCATGTCAAATTTCTCTACTATTATCATCTAAAAGATTCATTGGATTAATAGTGAGTAATTTATCTCAATTCTTGAAGTTTTTCTCTGGTAATAGTTTTCTTCAAGAATTATCTTTATAATTATTCTCATAAAATATAATCATATATTAAAATAATTTTATTATTTTAATAAAAGAAGTGTTTATTATTAAATTCTTCTAGTAATTGATTCTTGTAGACAATTACTGCTTACTGTTATATTCACTAGTAGTGTATAACACGTAAAAGAAATAATTCTTTAGTTATTCAATTGTGGCTATAATAATTTTTTATTATTATATTTCATAAGAACAGTAATAGTACTGTTGATTAATATTAAAGAAATGTGGTGGTGACATTAAACATGATATAAGAAGCAGATGTATTTGGCTTTTCTATACAGAATATTATATCAATGTCATGGAGGACATCATAACCAGAACAAAAACTGGAAGAAATTGGCATAAAACCCCAATAGATAACAAGACTAGTTGCAAACCAATTTTAAAACCAAATAAACCACATTACAAAGCCCCTTTAAAATGTCATGAATGTGGAAATACATCCTATATGGCAAATACTTGTCCCAAAAAGACAAGCATCAATGAGATAGAAATTGATTAGGTTGAAGACACAAAAGACACAAATAATTTATCTATAAATGAAAGTGATTCTGAGCCTTCTGAATAACAGGAACTTCTAGATGAACTCAGTTTAGAAAACATTAATGTTTTATTTGAAGTCACAGAAGTGAACACTCACTTACCACAGTATAGTGATAAACGTATGTATCTCATACATGTGCAAGATGCTAATATGCAGAAAACCAAACCTACCAGAGGTAAAGGTTATACAGCTGAATCATCTTGTATCACTAATTTTGTGATAAACAACAAAGAAGCCAAGATACATCTTGACTCAGGTGCTTTTTTTACTTGCGTTGGAAAGGATTATCTTGGAAGGATTTATACCAAATGCAAATAAAATTAAATGCCAATTGAAGGTATAAAATTCAGCAGAGCTAGCCAAGATATGCACCCTTTGGGCATTCTTGAAGCAGAAATGATATTCCCTCATCCTGCAGGAAGCACAGATTGAAAGTTGAAGTTGTTGGAATCAATAATTGTACTTCACAACACTTTATACTTGGAAATGATTATCTTAATATTTATTGTATTGATATTCATAATCATAAAGACAGATATTTCACTATAGGAGAAAATAAAAGGCAGAAATTTGCTTTTCCTATAGAAAAAAGAGAAATAACTGTCATTAAAAAAGTAAAGAATGTTAAAGAGGAAATATTTGTGTTAGATAAATTAATTTAAGCACAAATTATCCTTGAATCAGAATTGGAAATGAAGTAAGAGCTTATTGAAGTTTTGTTTCCATACAGGGAGCCCTTTGATTCTGATAATAAACAACTTGGAGCTATCAAAGGCCATTGAGTGGAAATTATGCTTAATGTGGAAAGACCATACCCTCCACTATTAAGAAGACCAGCTTATCCAGCTAGCCTTAGGGCTAGAGAGGAATTGTAACCTCATATTGATGAGCTTATGAAACTGGGAGTTCATAGCAAAGTTGGGCACAATGAAGAAGTATAGGTCACAACTCCTGTCATAATTACTTGGAAGAATTATAAATCAAGGATGGTTGGTGATTTTAGAGCATTGAATACTTAAAATATCCCAGATAGCTATCCAATTCCTAGAATCCACAAGACTTTGACTCAATTATCCAAAGCAAAATTTATCACTTCTATGGATTCCCTTAAGGGCTTTCATAAAATTGTTTTGACACCACATGCCAGGGAATTATTGAGAATTGTAAGGTGTGGATATGAAACTTTGATTAACATTAAAGTACTTTTCCTGTCCTCAAAATTTGTATAAGGTAAAAAATAATTAAAAGTTTTATGAAATAGTATTTTTGAGAGAAAAAATGCCAATTTTATTGCTTTTAACTTTATAAGTATAAAGAAATAATATTATAAATATTCATTTCTTTACCAACAATAAAAAGGTATCCAAAAGTACTCTACAAGAGATATTTAAGGCTACAAAATAAATTTATTCAAGAGCAATTTCAATTGGAATTAATTGCACAAAGAACTGCAAGCAATTAATTGAAGAAAAAATTCTTCAAAAAGATATTTAAAGAGAAAACATGCCCAAAAGTGACAAGAGTGAATTTGGAAACAAAGTGAAAAAGTTAACAGTGATGAAAGATGCTTTAATTCACTTATGGGGTGTGTAAGATGTGACTATGAAACTGATGATAATATTACTATTAATCAACAGTACTATGTCTGTTCTTATGAAATATAATAATAGAATATTATTATAGCCACAATTAAATAATTAAAGAATTATTTCTTTCACGTGTTAAGCACTACTAGTTCTTTTAACAGTGAGCAAGTAATTGTCTACAAGAATCAATTACAAGAAGAATTTAATAATAAAAACTTCTTTTATTAAAATGATAAATTATTTTAATATATAATTATCTTTTGCAAGAATAATTATAAGAGTAATCATTGAAGAAAACTATTACTAGAGAAAAACTTTAAGAATTAAAGATAAATGACTCACTAGTATTCCAAAGAGCTTATTGAAAGATAAGATAGAGAGATTTGACGTAGAATTGTGGATTTAGAGGATCAAAATGAATTTATAAATGTATTACAACAATATATAGTTGATTTCTATGATTTAAAGTCTTTCTGATTGATTCTGAAAGATTCAAAACACTTAAGAATAGTTTAACTAATACTTACTTGTTGGTAACAATGATATAAAATGATAATAAGATGATGATGATATGGAAAAAACAGCAAGAGAAAGCCTCTTTTAAGTCAACAACAGCTCACAGAGGCGTGCCATGGAACAAACTGAAAAAGCAGTGAGTGAGAAAGCAATAAACCCTTTTGGATTATTGATTGCATCATCTGTTGTCACGTAAGATTATCATAATTACTTAATTGATGCTTTTACGTGACTACCAAGCTCAATATGGTTAAGAATAAAAGGAGTAACATTTGTAAATCTACTTTTATTTCAAAGTAATCATTGATTTCCCAAAGGTATCAATGTTATTGAAAATTTCATCACAGGTTGTATTTACTGTGAATTTTTGAAGATTCAGTGTTTCACGTAGAATAACCAAAAATGGACTGTAAGTAAAACTTTGAATTTTACTAGTAAAACTGTAATTCTTTTTGGTTGTACCATAGATAATACAGCTCTAAATTGGTCCTGAAAGTTTCAGAAAGATTCATTAAGAATTGTATTTTTAATGAATTTTTGAAGTTTTTACCTCATTTCTACGTAGAATTGCAAATATCAGTGTTTGACTGGTTGCTATGAGGTAAATCAATGGATACAAGTCCAAAAAGGGTTTTAATTACTCTTTTGGGGTTTATCCATGGAAATTCATTAGTAATTGACATGGTTACAGGAGTGTAAGTAGCTCTTTACCTCCTTGGCATGTCAAAATAGCAGGTTATTTGCTATTTTCTGGTGTTTTACAGTAGTTGTAACTTGGTAACCAAGTTCCCAAAGAGTTTTAGTTTACCAATTGGGTCAAGATCAGCCATGGAACCAAGCTTTGGAGCTATCCTCGCCTCTGGGGCCTCAGAAGTTGGGTACCCTGGCTCTCTTTGATGTCTTTTGTCCCCCTTGCTTATTTTTCACGTCAAAATAGAATTTTAAGCTTAAAGTGAGATATCCACTATGGGTGTACCAAAAGTGAATGTAAGAATACCATAATATCAAGTGCTCAAAACATTTATAACACTATTCTTAGTGTATATGTAACATGGAATTTCTCACTTTCCCATTATTTTGGCGTAAAATCAAGAAAAACAAAAATTTTCACGGATCTTTTATGTGGTATTAATGATGTGGTGTTGAAGTATTTTCCATATTACCACCTCAAAGAGTTAATTTGAGCTTATTCACTCTATGGCGCTACCCTGAGTGAATTTTTGTGTAGAATCCAAATCTGGCCTTAAATCCATGGATTTACCTACTCAATAAAAAGTTATTCATCTTTTCTGAAATCAAGAATGATGAATTTTGAATATATGCATGATTTATGAGTTATGTATAATACAAAATTTCTTTTTAAGATAATTGTGGCCTATTTGGGTATGTAAAATATACCTCAAGGCTCACATTCCCTCCCACCAACAAATAAAATTGTACTACAATTTTATTAGTGATAAAAGAATAACACCCCAAAGGGGGTTAATGTCCACTGTCCAACCTCTTTACATCACTCAGATCAAGTGATTTAAAGCACATTTATAGACATATTCAGGCTTGTGGCCTTCTTTCATGTCTAAATCTTCTTAAGAGTTTATCTGAGTCAGGTATTTCTGATTCTGCCATCCATTCATCTTCATGTACTGGATTTCTATATCTGACAAGATATTCTCTTTGATTTTTACCCCTAATTCTCCTTTCTTTAATGACTTTCTTTATCTTTTTGTCTTCATTCTGTCCCACAGGTGGTACAGTTAAAGGAGTTGAGTTTCTTAAAGGAAACAATTCTTTATCAGCTGGTTGATAAGGCTTAATCAAGCTTACTGGAAAGGTGGGGTGTTTATTTTCCAATTCACCACTCAATTCCACTTGAACTGCATTGGTTCCATGTAAAGCAACAATAACAAAAGGTCCTACATAAGAATCTTTAAGCTTCTTTGGGCCTTTGATATTATTAAAATTCAAGGTTGAAACTAAAACTAAGTCCCCTACTTTGAAGTCTGGTACTTTATGACTCTTGTCCCACTTCTGTTTTGCATAATTAAAAGAATCATCCATACTTTGTTTTGCATGAAGTCTTACTTTATCAAGCCTTATTTTGAAGCTGGAAGCTGTAGGATGAATGTCAATCAAGTCTTTCCTCAGTGTGTCTGCTGGGAGTCTTGGATTCCATCCTTTCTCTAACATATCAGGAGTTTGTCCTGTGGAAGAATGGACTGATGTCTTATATGCAAATTCTAATGCAGGTATCAGAGTGCACCAGTCATGGGTAAAGCCATATGAGTATTTGAATTCTAATCCATAAGCACAGAATCTCCTGATCATATCTTCTAAAGTCTGAATCATCCTCTCTGCCAGCCCATCTGTTTGAGGGTGGTATGCTGTAGAGAATGATAACTTAGTCCCAAACAATCTATGAAGATTGGTCCAAAGTGCAGATGTGAATTTAGGATCTCTGTCACTTATGATATTCTTAACTAATCCTGTATGAGAAATAACTCTACTCCATAAAAGAAGAGCTGTATCCATAGCAGTGTCATCTTTATGACATGGTAAGAATATGGGAGTTTTGCTATATCTGTCTACTATGACTAAACAAGCATTATAACTTCTGTCACCACTTGGAGGAAGTGCTGTGACCCAATCCATGTGAACAACTTCCCATGGGGATTTTGGTTCTTGAATATGGATCATAAGTCAAAATTTCTTTCCTGTACTCCTGTTTGCCTTTTGGCATCTGTCACAGGTATGGCAATATTCAATGGTTTCTTTTCTCCAAGATGGCCACGATGCACAGTTCTTCACTTTTTCAAGTGTTCTGTCTTCTGACAGGTGTCAAGAGTAGATACTATCATGACATTCATGAAGAATGGTATTGATAAGTAATCTACTGCACAATGTCATAACACAAGAATGTTTTGTTCTGTGGTAAATGATTCCATCAAACAAGTGAAATCTCCCTTCAGAATAGGAATTTCCCCAAACTTCATCTAGTGCATTGACCAAAGATGTATCTTTGCAGTCTTTATCTAATAAAGAAGTCAAGATATGGCAATTCTTGTCTTGCTTATAAGATTCTCTGACCTCCTCAAAGAATTCAGTCCCAACTTCAGTTATATTAATTCCTTCAATTGGAATCTGTGGCTCAGCTTCCAAAGGTACATAAGCTGGGTTATCAGGAGTGTTGGCTAAAGCCCATCTACTAAGTCCATCAGCATTCTTGTGAATGTTTCCTGCTTTATGAACTATAGTCATGTTTCCTCTATATTCTTGAATAGCTATTTGCCATCTCAACATATGTCTGTTAGGAGTTTTCATGTTAAGAAGTGATTTTACTGCATTACAGTCAGTTATCACTTCAAAAACACTGCCATCAAGGTAATAGTGTAATTCCTCAAGTGCCCATACCAAACATAAACACTCCATTTGGCTTGCACCATATCTGGCTTCTGTTGGTTTGATTTGCCTTGATATATAACAAACTGGTCCTTCTGTAGGTTTGTCATCAATAATTTGGACTTGATGTAGGGCTGCCCCTAATCCATCTCCACATGCATCAATGTACAACTTAAAAGGAATATTCCAGTCAGGCATGAGGAGTAAAGGTGCTTCTGTAAGGGCTTTCTTTATCTTCTCATAAGCTTTAATTCTCTCCTGTGTCATCTCAAATACTGTCTGTTCATCACAGATTCTATAGATTGATTTGGCTAGAGTTGCAAAGTCTTTTAAATGTTGCCTATAGTAACTAGCAAATCCAAGAAAAGACATCATTTCTTTTTTATTCTGGGGTATTGGCTTAAGTAGTACTGCTGCCACTTTATTTTTGTCAATACCCAAGCTTAAACCAGAAACAACATGTCCTAATGCTTTAAGTTCTTCAAAACCAAAGTTGCATTTCTTAAGTGAAATTTTCATATTCACTTCTGCAACTTTGTGAAGTACTTTTGCAAGTCTTTCAAGGTGAAAAGACCATGAGTCAGAACATATGATAATATCATCAATATAAATGATAAGCCATCCTTCAAACAATTCTGTTGGGAAGATGGTATTCATCATTCTTTGATAATGAGATGGAGAATTATTAATGCCAAATGGCATTCTTAGATACTCAAAAATACCACAGTGAGTGATAATTCTAAGTATTTTCTTAGCTTTAGGTGTCACAAATTTTTGATGGAAGCCTTTCAACGCCTCCATTGATGTTATATACTTGGCTTTAGACAATTGAGTCAAGGTTTCTTGGATTCTAGGGATTGGATACCTATCTGGAACTGTGTAGGTATTCAAAGCTCTAAAATATCCAACCATTCTTGACTTATCATTATTCCAAGCAATGATAACAGGTGTTGTCACTTCAACCTCCTCATTATGGCCTACTTTCCTTAGTACACCAAGTTGAATTAACTCTTGGATATATTTCTCCAAGGCTTCTCTGGCTCTGTGACTGGCTGGATAAGCTGGTCTTCTAAGTACTGGGGGATATGGTCTGTCAATATTAAGAGTAATATCAACTTAATGTCCTCTTATAGCACCTAATGGTTCATTATCAGAGGCAAATGCAGTATTGTATGTGTATAACACGTCAATAAGTTCATTCTTCATTTTTGGTGATAATGATGGATTAATTTGTGCTTCAACAAGTTGTGTGGACACAAATTCTTCTTCATAAGTATCTCTCTTAGAAGATACTATTGATATTTGCTTTGGCATATTGGAGAAAGCAAATTTTTTCCTTCTGTTATCTCCAATTGTGAAATATCTGTCTTTATGGTTATTTATATCAATACCATAAATACTTAAGTAATCATTTCCAAGAATGATATGTTGAGATGTGCAGTGGTCCATTACTAAAACCTCAGCTTTCATTGTTATACTTCCTGTTGGATGGGGAAATACAAGAATAGTGTCTAATAAGCCCAAAGGGTACATATTGGTACTGGCACTACTAAATTGTACACCTTCTATTGGTAATAGATGGTTTTTCCATTCAGGAAGTATAGCTTGGAGATAATCTTTGCCTACACAAGTGCAAAATGCTCCTGTATCCAAATTGACTTTGGCTTCAACATTATTCATCAGAATTGATGTGATACAAGATGCTCCAGCAGTATAACCTTTTCCTTTAGCAGGTTTAGTTTTACACATTCTGGCATCCTGAACATTAATAAGGTTTTAGCAATCTTCACTATACTGTGGCAAGTGGGTATGGACTTCAGTGACTTCAAAGAAAGCTGTGATGTTTTCAATGGGATAGTCCTCCACTGGTGTATCTTCAGAGATTGCAAAATCTTGATCAGATTCTTCCTTCTCTTCAGTACACTGAACTTCTTCAATGACTTGAGCTTGATTGATTTTTGTCTTTTTTGTGCAAGTGTTGGCTAAATGTGAAGTGCTTCCACATTTATGACACTTTGAGACAGGTTTTTCTGGTCTCTTATCCTCTCTGGGAATCTTAGAGGTTATCTTGGATTCTGTTGGGATTTTAGACCAAGTTTTACCAATCCTTGTTCTGGAAATGATATCTTCCATAGCATTAATGTAGTCTTCTGTTGAACAGGGTTCCACACATCTGCTTTTGATAGCATGTTCCAATTCTCCTCCACACTTTCTTAATATTTTCATATTAATCATAGTGTCAGACATATCTGGTTGTAAAGAAGATAATCTGTCTTTTTGTTTGAAGAACCAAGTAAGTGGTTTATCTTTCTCTGAGTTAAAAATGGCACTTTCAAAGGCATTTTCTATTTTAAACCTCCAAGAATCGCTGGCCCATTTGGTAATTACTTCAGATTTCCACCAAGACCAATCATGTTTACCATGATCAATCCTCATTTTATAATACCATTTCTTTGCAGTTCTGGTAAAAAGACAGTGTAATTTTCCCACTATGATTTCATCAGGTATATTAAAGTCTTCTTGCAACATATCAATAGTCCTGATGAATTCAATATGCTTGTATTCTCCTTCACCAGAGAATGTTGGCCATTCTTCTATTTTGGGAATATCTCTTGCAGAGTAGGCATTTTCTCCCAAGAATGGGGTGAGACTTTCTTTAACAGAAAGTTTCTCTTCGGCTAAAGGTGTAGAATGTCTTGGCATATGTGGTTCATGATTCTTATGAGTTTGTTTCACACTTGCAATTATTTCATTCTTCAACTTCTGCCTTTCACTGTCACTTTTTGCTAAGTGTATAGCAAATTGATTGGTATTCTCAACTATCTTCAAGACATGGTATTGCAGAGTCTTAACTTGATCATTCATTTTAAAAATGGAAAGATCTTCCATCTCATCATGCTGAACTTGGCACATGTTTTCAATTCTATTTCAAGAATTGGTAATTGAGTCAAGTTTGGCATTTGTTACTTGGTGCAATTCAATGTATTTCTTGTCATTTTCCTTTAATTCAACTATATCTGATGCAATTTTAGTTAAATTTCCGTCAAGTTTACCAATTTCTACATTAATAATAGTCTGTACACCAATTATTTCCGTGGAAAGTTTCTGTTCATTCTTTCCTGCTCTTTGGCTGTGAATTCCATCAGAGTCCTGGCAATATTGAAGACACTGTCCACGGCTGAAGGTTCCAATTTGGGGATCCTGAACCCTTGTGGGTAAGGTCTGTGCCAATTGGCTTTGCCTTGATGGTTCTTGGGACCTTTCTGCTTCTTCTGAGGACCCTTGGGCTTGTCCTTGGACACTTCTGGAGCTGGTTTGGAGCCGGTAGACGCCACTGGTGCCTCTGTCTCCAAAGCTGGAGTCATTTCCAGCTCTTTCTTCTGGTCTATGGATAAAAGACTTTGACTCTTCAACCAATTCTTTATCTTTTTGACTTTGTCTTTGCAAGACAGGGGGCTCCAACCTCCTAAGAGTTCTATGGTCTTCTCCTGACCCAGAAAGCTCTTGATGTGTAAGTAGGAGTTCATGGCCCCCTGCCAAAGGCTTGGGCAGATTTCCCACTCCTCCTCTTTGGCTGCTCTGAACCAATTCTTGTCCTGACATTGATATATTTCTATTGCTGCCACTTGAAAATGGTTTAGCCCTGGAAATAATATCATGAATTAGTTCAGGCTCAGAATTCACGTCAAAATCTGTTGGTACAGACCTGGGGGAGTGGGGGGCAACTCTAGCATCCTCCAGATGTGTCTTTCTTGTGGAAGATTTGGCACTTCTGGATTTTGTCTTGCTTCTTCCTTGTCCACATCCATCTGGTTGGACTGAATAGTTGCTTCCATTTCTGGTATGCACCATTTTTACGTTAATTTAAGGATAAAGAGTAAATTTAAGGATAGAAACACACCTTTTGGTGGTAATTTATTCTTTTCTGAGTTAAATAAGGTGCCTCTTTTAGCAATTTTCACCTCAATACTTTCTTCAGATTCTGCTCCTGAAGATTCAGGACTAGTGATGTATCTTTTACTGAGTCTGTTGCCAGCTGCACAGTATTTGATTAAAGACACTTAAAGAGAAAATATGATGAAACAAATTATTTTTTATGATTTAAGATATTTTAAAAGATTTTTTATAAGTTTTATTATTTTTTGATATTGAAAAATATTCTTTTCAAAGACAAAAAGGTATTAAAAATTTAAGAATTTGAATAAAAAGAATTAAGTCAGAGTAACTCAAAGAATAATTTTATAAGTTTTTGGATGTGAAAAAGCCACGTGTAAAAACAGTACAAAATTAAACCAAATTCCTCAATGAAATAAGATTTTAAGACAATTTCAAAATTAAAAATGATTTTTTCTTTAAATTGAAGAAAAAAGATATTAAATTAATATATTTTAGAGCTTAAAAATATATTAATTAAGGGTACAAGGTTCAAAAAACACGGCCAGGCCACCAAATGTAAGATGTGACTATGAAACTGATGATAATATTACTATTAATCAACAGTACTATGTCTGTTCTTATGAAATATAATAATAAAATAATATTATAACCACAATTAAATAATTAAAGAATTATTTCTTTCACGTGTTAAGCACTACTAGTGAATTTAACAGTGAGCAAGTAATTGTCTACAATAATCAGTTACAAGAAAAATTTAATAATAAAAACTTCTTCTATTAAAATGATAAATTATTTTAATATATAATTATCTTTTGCAAGAATAATTATAAGAGTAATCATTGAAGAAAACTATTACTAGAGAAAAACTTTAAGAATTAAAGATAAATGACTCACTAGTATTCCAAAGAGCTTATTGAAAGATAAGATAGAGAGATTTGACGTAGAATTGTGGATTTAGAGGATCAAAATGAATTTATAAATGTATTACAACAATATATAGTTGATTTCTATGATTTAAAGTCTTTCTGATTGATTCTGAAAGATTCAAAACACTTAAGAATAGTTTAACTAATACTTACTTGTTGGTAACAATGATATAAAATGATAATAAGATGATGATGATATGGAAAAAACAGCAAGAGAAAGCCTCTTTTAAGTCAACAACAGCTCACAGAGGCGTGCCATGGAACAAACTGAAAAAGCAGTGAGTGAGAAAGCAATAAACCCTTTTGGATTATTGATTGCATCATCTGTTGTCACGTAAGATTATCATAATTACTTAATTGATGCTTTTACGTGACTACCAAGCTCAATATGGTTAAGAATAAAAGGAGTAACATTTGTAAATCTACTTTTATTTCAAAGTAATCATTGGTTTCCCAAAGGTATCAATGTTATTGACAATTTCATCACAGGTTGTATTTACTGTGAATTTTTGAAGATTCAGTGTTTCACGTAGAATAACCAAAAATGGACTGTAAGTAAAGCTTTTACTTTTACTAGTAAAACTGTAGTTCTTTTTGGTTGTACCATAGATAATACAGCTCTCAATTGGTCCCGAAAGGTTCAGAAAGATTCATTAAGAATTGTATTTTTAATGAATTTTTGAAGTTTTTACCTCATTTCTACGTAGAATTGCAAATATCAGTGTTTGACTGGTTGCTATGAGGTAAATCAATGGATACAAGTCCAAAAAGGGTTTTAATTACTCTTTTGGGGTTTATCAATGGAAAGTCATTAGTAATTGACATTGTTACAGGAGTGTAAGTAGCTCTTTACCTCCTTGGCACGTCAAAATAGCAGGTTATTTGCTATTTTCTGGTGTTTTACAGTAGTTGTAACTTGGTAACCAAGTTCCCAAAGAGGTTTAGTTTACCAATTGGTTCAAGATCAGCAATGGAACCAAGCTTTGGAGCTATCCATGCCTCTGGGGCCTCAGAACTTGGGTACCCTGGCTCTCTTTGATGTCTTTTGTCCCCCTTGCTTATTTTTCACATCAAAATAGAATTTTAAGCTTAAAGTGAGATATCCACAATGGGTGTACCAAAGGTGCATGTAAGAATACCATAATATTAAGTGCTCAAAACATGTATAACAATATTCTTAGTGTATATGTATTATGGGATTTCTCACTTTCCCATTATTTTGGCGTAAAATCAAGAAAAACAAAACTTTTCACGGATCTTTTATGTGGTATTAATGATGTGGTGTTGAAGTATTTTCCATATTACCACCTAAAAGAGTTAATTTGAGCTTATTCACTCTATGGAGCTACCCTAGGTGAATTTTTGTGTAGAATCCAAATCTGGCCTTAAATCCATGGATTTACCTACTCAATAAAAGGTTATTCATCTTTTCTGAAATCAAGAATGATGAATTTTGAATATATGCATGATTTATGAGTTATTTATAATTCAAAATTTCTTTTTAAGATAATTGTGGCCTATTTGGGTATGTAAAATATACCTCAAGGCTCACAGGGTGGTTCAAGGGGTAAAAATGATTATAAGAGTTACAAACAATGATTATGATGATTTTTCACATGGCTAAAAGGCTTAAAATGATATAAAAAAGCTTATTGGCATCTTTTATTGATTGGTTCAACAGTGTTTAAGATAATTATAAAAGGAAAAGATTCTAACATGAAGAGAAAAGTGGGGAAAAGAAGACATTCTTTTATAGCCATCAATTTTCTTACTAAAAATTTGAAATTTACTCTTGTCAGTCGTGGAAAAACTCTGACAACATAAAAGCCAATTATGGCATCATTGAACCCTGGTTTAGACCAAAAAAGGGCTGGTTTTAGCCATTTTAGAACTTTAAATCAGCCATTACTATAGTAATCTCTTGTCTAGAGCCTTCAAAACACTTCAGAATGTGTGTAGGAGAGTTAGGAACAAGTGCAAACAGCTTTTACTGAGATTGTTTTAGCTTAAGGGTAGTTTTACCCTCTTGGCAACAGTTAAAACTGCCCTGGTTGGTGTTAAAACCTCATCATCAATTGAGTCACAAATCCTTTGACTCAATTCCAGGCCAAAAGTGATGAACCTTTGCGTTGAGTTTGACACCCCACACCAGTCAGCAAGTATTTTGGGTGTCTGGCTCACCCTTAGAGGTAGAGCTCCTTTTCCCTCCCAGAATTGATCTTTCCAATTTATTTTTTCTTTAATTCCTCATCGTGTAATACACTTGTAATTTACACATGCAATTCAATTGAGTTTTTACAGTACACAACTGTAATAATTGATAATTCATATGTAAATTACAGTTCACTTATGTAATACATGCACACATTTTGACATTTCAATTGAAAACACTTCAATTCCTCATAACTTCTAAACTACACATAACACCTCAATTTTAACACGAGATTTGATGGTTAACACCACATGTGATGTGAATTAAATTGAGGATTTTAGGATTTTAAACTTTTGTACAGAAAATACTAAAAACTTAATTTAAGCTTATTTAGAGTTGAGTTACAGAAAATTTACCCAGAGGTGACCCCATCTTATTTTTTATGAGGAATCCAATGATGAGATAACTCTCTTATGTTTATCTATTGGATAAAAAGCTATAATATATTTTATGTAACTTTTTACCAAAAATATTTCAATTTCATTAATTTTATTAGAAATTCATTTTCATTTAATTTTTTCAAGTAAAAATGCATTTTCATAATTTTAAAATTTAATGTAATTTTTATTTTAAATTATAATTGAATTTTTTTTTGTATATAAATTTGTATTTATATTTTAATTTTCTATTTTTACAATATAAATAATTTCATTTTATTTATATTTGTATCTTATTTTGTTATTTGTGGTCTTTTGGGTATATGAAAATACCTCTAAGCCTCACAAGAATAATTTCTCATTGTGGTATTTATGAATACTTGAGGAGGCCTTTTGGTATTAAAAATGCACCCTCTCATTATCAAAGAATGTTGAATACCATTTTTCCACATGAATTATCAGAGGGATGGTTGATAATTTATATTTATGAAATTATCATTTGTGAGCCTTTGAGATATGACCACATATCCAAAAGGGTCACAACAAAATTTCTGTAATAATTATACTTATGATAATTATCTCAAAAATTAGTAAGATACCATAAATAAGTACAAAGTCCAAATTAACTCAGAATCTAATGAATAAAAATTTGAAATAAATTAAACCATTGGATTCCTCATGGTAAAATACACTTATGTCATTTTATGGCATATCTGAAAAGTCAATAATTACTGAAGTATAAGTAATAATACCTTCAAAAAGGTACAAAACCTCATTTATTTAAGAGAAAAATGGAACAATATGTAAAATACATTGCACCATTGGATTCTCCATAGGAACCTACATATAAAACAATTATAAAGCTAATCTGTAAATTAAATAGTTAAGGAATTAAGCTGAATATATGCACTTTTTTGGTCAATGCATATATTCATGGTTTTTAGCTAATATCTCTTGAGATGTAAAAGAGAGAGAGATAAAACAAAAATAAGGTAACCATGTAATTACTGTAAGAATACAGATATTAACTTTATTTCACAAGCTATAAACAAGGTTAAAACTTGTAATGGATTATTGAATAAAATCAATAGAGCTGTTGACCACTTTGTTGTGAAAGTGGTCTAAGCTTAAAAAGAAGTAGACATTTAGATTATACTAGTTTATGCTGCAAGAATGATATAGTTTTTCTTACAATATTCAAGGTATAACCCCTTGAAATCATGGTTTGAAGTTTAAAATATTAAATTTCAACAGAAAAGATGAGTTACAAGAAAAATCATCAAGAATAGAGTTTCGATTATGTAATAAAATTCTCTTGGTAGTTTGATACAAAGAGTTCCAAGCTATCAGAATCCACTCTCATAATAGCTTTAGCATGTATAACTTAAAAGTTATTAATGATCAAAGTTTAAGCTTAAATTTGATCATTTATGATCACTCACTGTAATCTTATTTTAAGTTTAACAGTCATATAAGTGACAAAATTGATTAATAATATTAGATTATGATTAATACTAATAAGATTCATGAAGCTTAGGCTTCTTCCAAGCCTATGACGTCATCAAACCTGAAGCTACAGTGATAACTCTAAATAATGGTGTAATAATGAGGTAAGATGGTTTGATGATGATGTAATCATCACTAAACCTTAAAATATGGATCAATTTTAGTAGAAAGCATCATTACACGTCTACTAGAAGCCTTCTGGACTCCAGAAGGGAGGTATTTACTATAAATAGATCTCTTTTTACTCTATTTTCCCCTCAGACGCTTACAAAACACTAAATAATTAAAACAAAAAGGTAATTTCTGTATTCTTTATATATAAAGCTCTTATATTATTAAAGAACAAAGATCATCCTTATTATTATCATCATTCTTGACGTGATTACTTCAATTACTTAACTTTTTTGTTTAAATTTCTCTTAAAAACCTCAAATCAATGTAAAATCAAGATAAATTGTAATTTCTCTTAATTTTTATTGTAAATACAATTTGAATGAGTTATATTTATATTTTTTGGCGTAAAATCTATCAAAATTATTCTATTAATTATTAAAAGTAGGTTATTTCTTCTTATTATAATAATTTTCTCTCTATCATTACTTTACTAATTCTTTAATTAATATGAGTAGTATTTATATTAACTTATAGCTTTAATATTAGTAATATTATTGTTATTAATTGTTTTTATGAATAAATAACAATTTTTATATGCCTTTATTATTTGTTGGTAACAATAATAAAATGCTTTAAAATATATTAATTATCTTCTATTAATATATTTATTTATTATATTATTTTTTTAAATATAAATTAGATTATTAACTTTATTTAATAATATAATTATGTTTACACCATAATTATAATAATTCTCTATTATTATGATTAATTTTTATCTTATTTATTATTCATAAGGAGATTCATAGTACAATACATAAAATATTAATAATTTTTACTTATTGTTTCATAGTCAAACCTTACATGTATTCTGGTCCAAAAAAGCCAATACCACCTGTATTCAAGCCAACATGTGGTTTTGAAACCACACATTGCCATTTTTACCAATAAAGGATGGATATTTGCACTGATGGATGGCCTGAATACTTCTGAAGCTGTATAAAACACATCTGTAGTGCTTTAATAGGTGGGTTTATGAGTAATGAGAGCATAAACAATATTGTACTTGAGTCAAAACCTCATAATTGAATTTCCTAGGTAAATATCCTACAATAACACCCTGTAAAAATAGATTTTAGACTTTTGCTTTACAATTATGAGTAAGCAATGGATAAATAAGCTTTGATTTGAGCTTACACCTCATAATTAGATTCTATGAGAAAATTTTCCAAATAACACTGTCTATAAGCCAATTTGGGGATGTGACCTCAAGTCCTCAATACATTTGTCAGTTTTCAATATAAAGAGGAAAAAATTGGTTGATAAGAGATTTTTACACTTGTGATATACTTTTGTTTCAGTATTCAAGATCTATATAAGCTCAAATTTTTCCATAACTTTTGTCAAGTAGCATTTTCATTGTTTGAAGGTAATGGTCTCAATACCTTATGATAAATATCAAATACAAGGATTTGGGTGGTATCATTTGGGAGCCCGAATCTAGCCCTTTCAGGAAATATGCTCCATGATTGGCATGTTGTAATATGTGTCTATGAAACCATTAATAATATTACTATTAGTCAACAGTACTATTACTGTTCTTATGAGATATAATAACAAAAATTATTATAACCACAATTAATTAAATAATTCATAAATTATTTCTTTCACTTGTCATACACTACTAGTTATCATAATATTAAGCAGTAATGGTCTACAAGAATCAATTACAAGAAGTATTTAATAATAAAACTTCTTTATTAAAATGATGAAATTACTTTAATATATAATTATTGTTTGCAAGGATAATTATAAGTAGAATTCTTGAAGAAAACTAATACTAGATAAAAGCTTTAATAATCAATTAAAACCACTCACTAATACCCCAATAAAACCGTGAAAAGAATTGCTAGAGAGATTTGATGGATAAATTGTGGATTTAAAGGATCAAAATTGATTTATAGCAGTATTACCAAAAATTATAGTTTATCTCTATTATTTTGGATCTTTATTATTGATTCTGAAAGCATAAAACACATAAGAAAAGTTTTAACTAATACTTACTTATTGGTAATAAAATTATAATTTGATAATGAGATAATTTGAAAAAAACAGCAAGAGGAGGCCTCTTTTGAGTAAACAACAGCTCATAAAGGCATTCCATGAAGCAAACTTGAAATCCAGTGAGTTAGAAAGCAATAATCCTTTTTTTATTATTGATTGCATCATCTGTTGTCATTGAATATTATCATAATTACTTAATTAAGGTTTTTATGTGACTACCAACCCATTTATGGTTAAGAATAAAAGAAGTAGAAACTGTAAATATTCATTTATTTTGAAATGAAAATTGTTTTATAAAATTTATCAATGTTATTGGAAATTCCATCACAGGTTGTATTTTCTGTGAACTTTTGAAGAGTCAGTGTTTCATGTGGAATCATCAAAAATGGACTGTAAGTAAATCTTTTAATTCTAATTATGGAACCATAATTATTTTTGTTTTCTATATCAATAATACCATTCTTCATTGGTCCTGAAAGTTTCAGAAATATTCATTGAGAGTTTTATTTTGAATAAAATTTTGATTTTTTACCTTAGTTCTATGTAGAATTGCAAATAGCATAGTATAGCAGGTTGCTATGAGGTAAATCAATTTATACTAGTCCAAAAAGGGTTTTAATTTCTCTTTTAGGGCTTATAAATGGAAAATAATTAATAATTGACATGGTTACAAGAGTCTAAGCTTCTCTTTACCTCCTTGTCACATCAAAATAGCAGCTTATTTTCAATTTTCTTATTATTTAATGAGAGTTTAACTTGGTAACTAAGTTCCCAAAAGGTTTTAGTATACTCATTGGGCCATTATCAGCCATGGATCCAAGTTTTACAGCTATCCATTCCTCAGAGGCCTCAGAAGTTGGGTACCCTGGCTCTCTTTGATGTCTTTTGTCATCCTAGCTATTTTCACATCAAAAATAGTAATTCAAGCTTCAATACTGATATCCACTCTGGGTGTACCAAACCTTTATTTAAGAATACTGTATTTTTAAATTCCAATAACATGCATAACACTAATTTTAGTGTGTATTTAATAAGGGATTTCTCAACTTCCATTATTTTGGTGTGAATTTGAGAAAAAGAAACAAAAATTTTCACAATTCTTTTATGTGGTATTTAAGTATTTTCCATAATACCACCTCATAGAGTTAATTGAATATTATTCACTCTATGGAGCTACTGTAGGTTAATCTTTGTGTAGAATTCAAATCTGGCCTTAAATCTATGGATTTACCTACTCAAAAAATGGTTTTTCATCTTTTCTTAAATAAAAAATGATGAACTTTGGATATATGCATGACTTATGGGTTATTCATACTCTGGAATTTATTTTAATATTAATTGTGGCCTATTTGGGTATGTAAAATATACCTCAAGGATCACAGATGCTGTCAAGACTGTGGAAGCTAGATGAGAGATGGAAAATAGCATGTTTTATTTTCACTATTTGAATGGGGATTTAAGTTGTAATTTTTCTCTAGTTATGCTGAAAAATTAAGCCAGTACCTTTTAATTTCCCTTCTCATCATATAAAAAAGCTACCCCCACCAGGGGGTAGATTCTCAAGATTTAGAAATACTTCATATAAAATCAATTGAAGAATTCCTTTTCTAGGAATTTTGAATACTGCTTTATTCCACAAAAACCTTTTATTCTAAAACCAGCATCTTTACAATCTCAATAAGTCAAATAATCATAAAATATGTAATTTCTATATTTCTCAAAGTCAAGGTATGCTATTTTCCCATTTACTATCATATCTTCCTCATGATGGTTGTTTTTTCTGGAATTAATCTCATCATTTCTAAAGATTTCCAACTTAAAAAAGAATTAAAACAAAATATTTTTCTTCAAAGAATTACCCATCATGATTTTGTCTCACTCATACACAGAACCAAATGTGTAGGTTTTCTTTATTTTTGACTTCTTCATTGATTCCTATGAAAAGAAGCTGAAAATGAGGTGAGATATATCACTTATTGAATGAACTATTGGAACACTAAATTTGAGATTAATTGTAAATATCAAACTGTAAATAAATTTCTCCTGAATAAAAATTTACTCTTCATAATTTCATATTCTTCTATCCCCAAATTTTGGTTTTTTTCTTTGAAACCTAAGAGAAAATACTATTTTTTGCTGGAAATTAAATATTTACTCATTTTTAATCCTTTGAAATATGACTAAAATAACCTGGGATCTCTTATTTGCAAAAAATAATCTCTTATAGCATTATATGGGATAGAATATACCCAGAAGTCTTGATATAAGCTACTTGATGAGAGTATATTCTGAAACCATATTTCCTTCATCATAATATGATAATCAAGAAGAAACTTTATTAAATCCTACTGTTGTGGGTAAATAGAATCAACTTATTTTCTTAATTTTCTTTCCTTTTTCAGAGGAGAATGGCAATATTATAATAAGTTTTCCTAATACAAAAGCGAAGTGAATTACCATCCCATAATTGAAATTAGTAATTTAAAGTCAATTCTAGATTGAAATATCTCACTTAATCATATAAATGGGACTTATCTAGAGTGAAATGCTTTAAAAATATTCCCATGATATTAAAAATAAGCCATCAATTCTCAAGTCTTTTAATAGGCTTAAATCTCAATTCAGAGAGGTAATAATTTCAATAAAGATTAATTTTAATGATATAGGGATAAAATTATTCAATAATGGTATTTCTGGGGAGAAAAACTCATTCTGGAAGAATAATTGAAGTTATGTCATCACTTTTTTTCTCTCCATTTTTTTAGTTATTAAAACTTGATCATCACTGTCATATCGTATTATTTATAATTATCATCTTTAACTAAAAAACTATTCAATTTGTGGAAATATATTTTTACTAAGATATATTTCAGTGTATATGAATATTATCTACTCATCTAAGAATGAATGACACTTAAAAAAATTCAATTAACCATTAGATCAATGTAATAGATTTTTGTAATTTTCAGCATCCAATGAAAATCTTAATAATGATATTCAAACACGAATAATATATCAAATTTAAAAAATCTCACTCTAATCAATAAATATTCACTTAAGAGCTCATTCATTATTCTAAATTTAAGAAAAAGTATTCAATTGTATTCATATCTATATAATAGGATCAAACTAATAGTAGAACTTATCTCTGTCAAGAATGTATTCCATTCCAAAATTTTGGATATCTCTGGAATAAGATGCATTCCTTTAAATTTAAATTACCAAGTTACTCTTCATCATAACTAAATCCTTTGTAAGGAATGATACTCCTTAAATCTCGATTCTGAGTGGAAAGAATTTACTACCTTTTTACGCTGGCATTTGTCAATGTAAGAATATAGTCAAAGGGACTTTGTAAAGATTTAAATAGGAAAATTTGATGAATGAGATTTAGAGAAGATGATACTCAGAATCCTAAGCATCTAATAATGAAACTGGAAGAGTATAGATGACTTGGTAATTTCCATGACTTTTTGAATTATTCCCTGAAGGTAGGAATTTTCTTCAATATTTGTAAATAGCATTTATATATACATTGTTACCCTATATTTTGACCACGAAATGTTTTACTAACCTTTAACTCAATTTTCTTTTCGTGAACCATAAGATAATTCCCTATGAATAAGATACATAAGCATTTCAAAATTCAATTTTATTCTCTTCCTTTAGCTAAAAGCCATTCTTCAATTGTTTTCAAAAATGAAACAGTTTAATTCAAAAAGGTAACCTTTAAATAATTGAGCTGCTTGTGTACTCAGGTATGTTTCCATAAACGCAAAATACTTATTTTATTTTGAAGGGGCTTTGAATTGTGGGAATTCCCTTTTTAAAGAGCCAAAAAAAGCAAAAATATCTCATGGTAGAAATTCATTGACATTTTGAATTGCTTTTGATTGAGAGAAATAATCATAAAAGTAATCTATATCAACTTTTCATTACATAGTATTTTAATGATTCCATCAGGAATTATTATTAAATCATCAACCTCATAATCTGAAATTGAATTTTTTCAGAATAATTTGTGGAAACCACCCTTAAAATGGCTTATCAATAAAATTTAGAAAAATAAATACATCCATAAATGTCTTTTTGTAATAATTGATGATATGTTGCAATTCTCTGTATATTGAGAAAAAAACTTATTATAAATTCTTAAGATGTCTAGTCCAACAGGAATCAGATTTTCATTTGAGCTTTGATCAGAACATTTTGAAGACCAGACTAATTTCTCCTGAGTTTTCTTCATTTCCATAAATACTGATATATTTAGCAGCAATAATTATATCAAGAACCTTCATAAACTCTCTTTGGGGGTTTAGAGATGTATTTTGAGAATTTGATGAATCTTAGTGTAAGGTTTGACTTTGAAACAATAAGTAAAAATTACTAATATTTTACTTATTGTACTATGAATGTCCTTATAAATGAAATAAATAAGATAAAAATAATTATAATACTTATGGCATAGGAATAATCATATTATTAAATAAATATGATAATATTATTTATATTATAAAATATAATATAATATGATAAATATATTAATATAAAATAATTAATATATTTAATGGCACTTCTTTATTGTTACAAACAAACAATAAAGGCGTAAAAAATTGTTTTTTATTAATAAAAAACAATTAATAACAATAATATTACGAATATTAAAGTTTTAAATTAATATAAATACTCTTTATATTAATTAAAGAATTATTAAAGTAATAAAAAAGAGAAAATTATTATAATAAGAGAAAATAACCTACTTTTAATACTTAATATAATAATTTTGAGATATTTTACGCCAAATAATGTATATAAAACTTATCCAAATTGTATTTACAATACAAAATAGAGAAAATTACAAATATTCTTGATTTTTACGTGGAAATGAGATTTTAGAGAGATTTTTAACCAAAAAATTAAATAAATGATTTAATCACATCAAAATTGATGATTATAATAAGATGATCTTTGGTCTTTAATAATATAAAAGTTTTATATATAAAGAATACAGATATTACCTTTTTAATTTTATTGATTTCATGTTTTTGATGCGTCTGAGGGGAAAACAGAGTAAAAATAGCTCTATTTATAGTAAATACCTCCCTCCCGTAGTCCAACAGGCTTCTAGTTGACGCATACTGATCATATCAACTGGAATTGATCAATATTTTCAGGTTTGGTGATGATGAAATCATGATCAAACCATATTACATCATTATTTCGCCATTATTGTCACAGGGGCTCTTCAAAGTGAAGAGGGCCTGGCACTCAGTAAACTGGGACTCACTTATGGAGGGCTCAAAGATATGGTGAGAAAGAGTACACTTAAGAGTGTTAAAGATGAACTACTAAAAGAATAAATATAAGAAAGCAGCAACAAAAGAATAAGAATAAAAGAATAGAAGAGCCAACCACAAACAAGTCCAAGTCCACTGTTTCAACCTGTCAGAATGGAAAGAGAAGGGTTGATAAGGATATGGCCACCCAACTCATACTGTACAGGCAAAGAGAGAAATGCGAAGACTAACTTAATATTAAATAAATATAATACCCAAAATAAGGACAAGAATATTCATAAAATAATAAATAAACTAAATTAATTAACTGGGGAAAAGTCCCCAGGGGGGAGAAAGAGGGGCTGGTATATGTGAGAAACACCAGCCCTGATCCAGAGGAAGAATTTTCATGAGAGGATTGAATTATTGAATTGAGTCTGGCCAATACAGGTCCTGTACATCTGTACAGAACCTGTACAAGAGGTGTGGTGTATTTGAGTGATCATACAGTTTCATGCTGGTGTATTGAAACTGTATTGGGTGAATCCAACCTGTACAGGTATTGACAGGCTGTATTGATGTACCAAGCTGTATGCATGTTTCAGAATGAAGATTGCTGAAACTGAATACTGATGCAGATACTGGATCTGCTGATTTGAGGTGTTTGAGCAGGTGCATTGATGAATACCCTTACCCCTGGTGAGTGGTTGTTACAGTATCCCCCTCTTGAAACTGGTGGGCTCCTGAACACCATAATACCGTGCCACTGTTGAGTGGAGTCTCAATATCCCCACATTTTTAACAAAAATTTTCTTTTTAATTTTCTTTTCCTCTTGACCATTATCCTGAAAATCCTCCTTCAATTCTTTGTCAAATTAAATTGATTCCCCCCTTCTTTCAACTTTTGAGTAAGTATTCCACTTCGAAATATGCTTTTCTTTTCTTCTGATTCAATCAATCTTGCCCTTGGGATATATCCCAAAATTATGGCCACTGAGCTCTTGTGCTCAAAAAATGATGCCCAATGAGTATATGAAGTGTACTCATTGCGCAAGGCTTAATCCAATGAAATCTTGAAAAAAATTCCTCCAAGGGGTCTTGTCCCCATTGTCCATGGAAATTGCCTCAAACAGCCCTCTATGATGTTTTTGGGCTGTGGCCTCTTCCCTGATGAATCTTGATAATTTTTGATTTTTATGGCCTTTTGGGCCTTTTTGGGATTTTGGTCATTTTTATTGATTTCGTGATCTATGGCCATTTCTGGCCATTTTGGGTCTTTGGGGTCCTACAGTCCATGGTCCATGGGGGCTATTGGAGGCCCCAGGACCAAAATGGAGTCCCGGTCCCAATTTTGCTGGGGACCCAGGGTGACCAGGGGGCCCAGAATCGGCCAAAACCCAACTTTCACCATATATGGCCTGGACCCATTGATGGGATCCAGGACCATCAAGATCCTGGTCTCCCCAAAGTTGCAGGGGAGGCCCTGGGTGATGAATTCAGCCCCAAAGGGGTATGAATCCTCACCTTAGAGGCTCTGAGGGGGGGCATAATTGAGTTATGGCCCCCATTTCCTTGAGGTCAAAATCTTTTTCTTGATATGGAGTGGATTGATTCTGACATCTTGAATCTTCTGCTTGCATATTCTTCAGTTATGAGTTCCAAACTGACTGAACTCACTGAATCTTCTCCTTCAGCACCGCCACCGTCTGTTCTTTGTGGTTCTGAAGTCTTCAGTCAATTGTCCTCCCCTTCCATGGCATCTTCTGGTCATTTTGATCCCTCCCAAACCTATGATGGGTTCAGAGCAGTTGAAGTTCTTGATCCTGCCTGTACTGAATGCTTGGCCAAGGGTAAGGATTGCTTTCAACATTACAATCCTTGATTGTCAAAATGCCATTTTTGCTTCATTGGAAAGAAACCATGTCGTTGTACCGGGTCAACTTTGTCCAACGTCAGGAGGCACTTATGAAGCAGGAAAGATGGGCCTTATGGGCAGGAATTCCCCATTCTTGAGGAACCTACTCCTGATGCAACCTCAGGATTTTTTCAATGTGAGTGATTTTCATATCTTGATTGAATTGGTACTGATATTTTGATGTAGTGACTGGCTCCAGGCAGAGGGATGTGGCAAGATGGACTAATGTTGGAGGGCCAATTCCAGTTGGTGGTAGGCCCATACATTACAGCTCAGAAATCCCAATCTCCAGGACCAATACTGATGGAGTAGTGAAGGTAGTGAAAAAGATGAGAAGAATTGCTGATTCCCCATCTGATCCAGATGCTGAGGGGAGTGATGAGTTGGATGGTGAAGAAGTTGAAGTTGTCCCTCATTCAGTTGGCCATCCATCCAGCAATTCCTCTGCTCAGCCTCTTGCCAACAAATTCCAAAGCCAAGTCATTCCCAGTACCCCCAGAACCTTCCAACCAATGCTTGCTTCCATTCCTTCCACAATTCCTCCTCCTTCACCAACTACTTCCCATGCCAGGCCTGCATTGAATCCAGAAGTAAGTCCATCACCAGTCCAACCATCCAGAATCTCACCCATGACCACCTCTCATCAACTCCAACCTGAGGCCAGCTCCAGTAGAAGAAGGGATGGTTTGTCTCCTTTACCGTTTCCTGCCATTCAAGTGTTTCAAAGAAGGTATTGTTGGCCTATCCGAGTTACCGGAGAAGATCCAAATGTGGCGAGTGAAAATCAAGATACTGTGGCCAGATTATTCAGGAGGGTTGATAGAAATAGCAGAGAGGTGATCATGTATGCCAATGATAGAATGATTCCAGGGACTGATTCTGAAGAGATGTCTGCTAAATTTGCCTGGTATGAAGATGAGTTGATAAATGACTTCCAGAGCACTTTTGATGATTTAGGTAGAGATAACTAGTTTTCCTTTTCCCTGTTTTTGTTTGGTTTGACTTCTATCCCCACTCTTAGAACTACTAAAAAATGAAAAAAGATAATGGAACCTCCCAATACATGATTTGGGGAGGGGATTCTGCTGCTTTAAAGAAAAAAAAGAAAGAAAATTATCCAAGTAAAAAAAAAGAAATAAATAACAGAATAAGAGAAAATGAGAGTAAAGAAAGAAATAAAGAAAAATCCTGATGGCTGGTCCTCCTTGTGGTGAGTTGCTTGATTCTGACCAAGAAGCGTCTGAAAAATGAAAACCAAGTAATTTATGCTCACAGAGTGGCCAAGGTACTGTTTTACAAGAAGTAGAACCCTCAGGGATGCATACCAGGAGATGAAACTTACTTTCATAACTTCCACTCCCCACCAGGCACCATAAACCTGAAATAATTTGCCATAAATGACTCCTGAAATGAATTGCCATAAATGACTTCTGAAATGAATTGCCATAAAATGATTTGAAGTAATGAATGTCTTGAATTATGATGATTGGCATAAATGAAATGATACATAAAGAAAAGAAAAAGAAAATAAAGAAAGAAAAAATTTGGCCATATCTTGATAAGGTCCAAAGGGAGGGTATTGATGTTGTATGCTTCCTGAACCTGTCCAAAGAATTGAAAATTGCTCACAAAGTGGCCAAGGTGATGCTTACAAGAACATATGGGTAGAATACCCCCTTAAAGGTGCATGCCAGGAGAGGAACTTACTTTCATAACTTCTTCTCCCCACCAAGCACCATAATCAAACTCTTGAGGTATTTGGACCAGGCTTGTCTGGATATAATGAATGGAAATCCTTGACAAGGTCTGGTGAGCTGGTAAGGCTGGACGCTGGATCCCAAGTGGTTCTTTCTGGGTCTTAACTGAATCCTTTCCACTCTACAAGATACCATAATTTACCTCTTTTGAGTTTTGAGTCCAGAACCTGAGCCACTTCCCATTCTTCTTGCTCCTCCACTAAGACTGGTTGTGGTGGCAATTGATGACAATTCGGGATAGTTGAATGCTTCACTGGTTCTAATAAGGACACATGGAATACAGGGTGAACTGTCTTCCATTGCTGAGGCAACTTGAGGTGATATGCATGGCTGCCAATCTTCTTCAGAGCTTCAAAAGGTCCCAACCATCTTTCTGATAATCTCTTGGTGGGTATTGTTGTCTTGATATTCTTGGAAGCTAGCCATACTTTGTCCCCAGGTTGGAAATCAGGTGGAATTGCTCTATTTCTATCTGCATACTTCTTGAATCTCCTTATTGCTGACCCTAATTCTTCTTTGACAAATTGCTGTGCTGATTGGAGTTTTGTTGATAAATTTCCAGCAGGTGAATCTTGAGAAATATGGATTGAGTCAAAGCTGAGATTTCTTCCATAAATGGTGAAAAAAGGTGATTGCTTGGTTGATGAATGTTCTGCATTATTATAGGCAAATTCAGCCAGAGGGAGCCAGGTGTACCAGTCATCTTGATGATAGCTGACATACATCCAAAGATACTGTTCTAGAATCTGATTTACCCTCTCTGTCTGTCCATCTGTTTCAGGATGAAAAGCAGTTAAAAGATCTCTTGATATCTTGAGCTGCTGACATAATTGAGTCCAAAATGATGAAACAAATAAAGGTCCTCTATCACTGACAATACTGACTGGAAGGCCATTCTTGGAAAATACAGGACTAATGAAAATTTAAGCTAAGTCCAGAGCAGTGATTGTTCCATAAGTTGGAATGAAGATTGCCATTTTTGAGAACCTGTCCACAACTACTAGAATTGAGTCAAAGTTGTTTGACAGGCGCAATTGAGTGATAAAGTCCATTGGTAAGGAATTCCAAGAACCAGATGGAATTTGAAGAGGCTGGAGTAGTCCAAACTTCTTGTGATGAATGTTCTTGTTTTTTGAACATTGCTGACATGAGGACACATAGTCCTTGATGAATTGATTCATGCCAGCCCAATAAAAATCCCTCTTGATGAGCTTGAGGGTCTTCTCCTGGCCAGGATGGCCAGCCAAAGGTGAGTCATGATGCTTTTGAAGAATATTGAGTTGAAGTTCTTCATTGCTTGGGATTACCACTCTATCTTTGAATAATAACAACTTGGCTTGAGGTTCAATAGAATAATCTGAGACTGATTCACCTCTTGCTAGTTGCTTGAGTATTTCTTTATAGTCTTTGTCTTGCCATAGTTCTTTTTGAATCTTGTCAAATAAATCTGAAAACACTTACACTTTGATTGAAGAGAATCTTGACTCTTGAATTCCATCTTGCTTGATTACTTGATGAAAATTTTGAGGATTCTTGCTGATGAAGTCCACCCCCCTCTCTGGGTACATGTTCCGACGTGACAAGGCATTTGGCAAAGTGGCCAGTCTGCCTGGGCGGTAAGTGATAGTGAAGTGAAGTTCTGAAAGGAATTCAGCCCAACGGGCCTGACAACAAGTAAGACCTTTGGAAGACATAAAATACTGCAAGGAAGAGTGGTCTTTCAAGACCTCAAAAGAATTGGAAAGAGAAAGCAGAAATGCTCTCCAGCGCTTGAGAGCCCAAACTATGCCAAGGAGTTCCTTGTCATCAATTTCATAGTTAAGCTCAGCTGGGAGAAGCTTTCAACAATCAAATGCAATGGGGTGCTTTCCTGAGTCATTCACCTGGCTCAGTACAGCACCCAAAGCATAATCTGAAGCATCAGTCTCTACTATAGTAGGTAGAAAAGGATTGAAGTGAGATAAGATAGGAGCAGAGATGAAAACTTCTTTGAGTGCTTGAAACTGACTAAGAGCTTCCTCATTGAAGATGAAAGGAGAATCTTTTTTGAGGAGGGAAGTGAGGGAAGTGATTTTTTTAGAATAATTCTTAATGAAACGACGATAAAAATTGGCAAAGCCGAGAAAAGATTGAAGGGCCTTGATGTTTTTGGGCTGAGGCCAATTGAGGATTTGCTGAAACTTTGAAGAATCCATCTTGAGGCCATCACCTGAAACAACATAGCCCAAGTATTCCACACTTGGAGGCTTTGGCAAACAAATTGATGTCTCTCAGTCTTTGGAGGACAGAGGCCACATGTTTGACATGCTCCTCCTCAGAACCGGAAAAGACCATAATATCATCTAAATAAACCACAACAAACACATCCAAGAAATCTTCAAAGATATCATTTACTAGATTCTGGAAAGAAGCAGGAGCATTGGTCAAACCAAATGGCATGATCAAATACTCATAACTACCATATTTGGCTCTAAAGGAAGTTAAGTGCTCATCCCCCTCTTTGATTCTCAGAAGGTTCTATGCACCATGCAAGTCTATCTTGGAAAAGATAGTGGAACCGTTGAATACGGTAAGGAGCTGGTTCATAGGAGGAACAGGATACCTGTTCTTCCTAGTAACAGCATTGAGTTTGCAGTAGTCAACACACAAACAAAGACCTCCATCCTTTTTCTTAACAAAAAGGACAGGTGCTCCTGTTGAAGAGGAGCTTGGTCTAATGAAACCTTTCTCTACATTCTCTGAAATGTAGGCCCGTAATCTCTCTGACTCTTGATTTGATAAGGAGTAGATAACAACAATTGGAGGTAGAAGACCCCCCAATTTGATATGGTGATCACAGGCTTGGTGTGGAGGAAGTTTCTCTGCTTTCACCTTGGAGAATACATCCAAATATTGGTGAGAAACAGGAGGGACTACCTTCAACACAGTTTCAATTTCTTCTGGCTCTTCCTCCTCATCCCACTGCTCCTCCAGGGAGGCATGAAAAGATAAAGGAGGAAGGTCCATATCCCCTTGAAAGAGATGAAGTGGGAATATGGCAAAATCTTCTCCAACATCCTTTATCTCTTTGACGACTTCATCTCTTAATGGAAGTAATGACTGAGAGGGAATGATGGAAGGGGTATGGACAGAAGAAGGAAGGGAAGGTGTCTTAAGCTCACCAACCAGAGCAACACTGTTGACAGAAGTGGCTAAGTCATCACTAGTAGAAGGAATAATACCACTAGAATCCTTATGACTAGAATCATAGGTGATAAATCCATTTTTCCAATCAATAATGGGGTTAAAATGGTAAAGGAAATCATAGCCCAATATCAGGTCTTCTCCCTTGGGTGAATCTATGATAAAGAAGTCCCCTTCAAAGCTTGGGAAGGAAGGCAGCTCAACTACCCACTTGGTATAATGGGTGATGAACAAGGCAGGGGATTCATTAGAGTCCAGAATGAAAAGAGGAATCTTTTCAGGGAGCTCTGACAGAGTCAATGAGTACTTGAGAACAAAATTCTTTGCAATAAAAGAGTTTGTAGCACCAGAATCAATGAGAATACTATAAAAAATATCAGAGAAAGAAGAGAAGATAAGAAATTTTAAAGATTTCTTGACACTAGTATTCAGAGTGCACAATCGTGCTCTTGAAGGTAATAAGTGAGAACCATTGAATACATCATGATCCCCACTCAGGCTTTTCCCTGCTTGCTAGGGAAGCCTCTTGATGATGATCCAGGCTTCTTCTGAGGTCTCTTGAAGCATTTTTCAATTGGGTGCTTTCCACCACAATAAGTACACAACCCCTCTTTAATCCTCCTCTCCTTTTCACAACCGATTAATTTATTGTCTGATTGAGGAGAGAAGCATGAGGCTTGTCTTTTGAAGATTGAAACTGCTTTCCCTTCTTGTTCTTCTTCTGGTGAGGCCTCTTTGAAGATGAGTTTTGAGGAGGCCTAGATTGATTGGATCCATTGACTGGAGGCTTCTTCTCTTGATTGCCACCCTTTTCCTTTTGCCTCTCATGAAATCGTGTGTCCAATTCTAAAGTGACATCCATAAGTTCTTGAAGAGTATCAAACGTTCCAGGGTGAGAAGCCAACTGATCCAATAATCTTTATGCCAATCCCCTTCTGTAAACACCTTAAGCTTCTGAAATCTGCAATGTACAAGGAAACATGACCACTTTCCTTCATCCTCAAATTGTCCAACTCTTGTTCAGCTTTCCTGACTTCATTGGGGTCACCAAAAAGAGTGAATAATTGAGATTCAAATAATGGCCAATTATTGAGGAGGTAGGAAGGTTCTTCATTGGAAATGTTTGAGAGATAGCGTTCAATCCACTTTCCACCTCTACCAGTGAGAAAAGAAGTTGAGTAAAGAACTTTCTTCCTGTCAGAGAAGAAATTTGCTGAATCATTATGGAAGATTAATTGACAGGATTGGATAGATCCTCTCAATTTATGAGCTTGAGTACCATCAAAAGAATCAGGTGCCTTCATGGATGGAGTCTTGAAAGCAGGGGCTTTGGAATTGTCCCTGGGAGCAACTGGTTGAGTGAGCTGCCCCATGAATTGAGTCATCTGCTCCATCATCTTGAGTAGACTTGGATCAGTTTGAGAGACAAGAGGCTGACTAGAAAGGGCTAGATTAGAACCCTGAGGCACCTCTGGAGCATTTGCCAAGGCATCTGCCACTTCAGTTTCCCCAGAATCTTCCTCTTCCACAGACTCTTCCCCCCTCCATCTTCAACTTCCCCTAATCTTGCTCTTGCACCTTCAGAAATGCCAGGGTAGCCACCCAAAAGTCCAGAAAAGGATCTTGATCTTCTAGATTTCATTCCACCTCTTCTTGAGGGTGCTGCTCCTTCCATTGGTGGTCCTCTGTCCAAGTTTGCACTCAATTGATGAACTGATGGTGTGCGGTCAAGAGGAGCCCTTGCTGTAGGAGTTAGGACAGCTGGAACTTTTTGGGATCTAGTGTTCCTTGCTGGGGGACTATGCTGAACTGGCATTATGAATAGAAGTTGAACAAGAGAAACTTGATGGTATTGAGAACAGAAATCAAAACCTGGCCAAATCAATCACAATAAAATCTTGATGAGTCTTGAGGAATCAATTCAATTCTTGAGGTGAAATCAACTTCAATCAACAATCAATCAATTCAATCAATAATCAACAATAAATCAAATTCAAATCAAATATAAATAATCTTGTATAAATCAAAAGTCAATCAATATTCAATCAATAAATAAGTGTCTTCAGTATGAAATCAAGGTATTGAGGAATCAATCAATCAATTCAAAATCTTCAGAAATCAATTTAATATCTTGATGAGTCAAATCAATCAATAATCAAAATCGATTCTTGAGGATCAATAAAATATCTTGAGAATTCAAAGTCAATCAATCGAATCCAAATGAAAAATCCTGAATCACTGAATCAATAAACCCAATGAATCCCAATGAATAATCCAATCAATTAAACCAATCAATAATTCCTAAAATAAGACCTGAATGATAACACAGAAAAATTGATTTGATAAGATAAAAGGAAGTGAATGACATTGTCAGCAATGATTAAGAAAGAAGAAAGAATCAATTTTCATATAAATGAAATGAGTGAGATGAAAATTGATGAGAGAGAAATCATAATCATTAAGAATCATAAGATCATAAAAAGTCATAATTGATGAATCAGAGAAATGATTATAAAAGAATCAAAAGAAAGAATCAATATGAGTTAATTAATTTAATGTCACAGGGGCTCTTAGAAGTGAAGAGGGCCTGGCACTCAGTAAACTGGGACTCACTTATGGAGGGCTCAAAGATATGGTAAGAAAGAGTACACTTAATAGTGTTAAAGATGAATTACTAAAAGAATAAATATAAGAAAGCAGAAACAAAAGAATAAGAATAAAAGAATAGAATAGCCAACCAAAAACAAGTCCAAGTCCACTGTTTCAACCTGTCAGAATGGAAAGAGAAGGGTTAATAAGGATATGGCCACCCAGCTCATACTGTGCAGGCAAAGAGAGAAATGCAAAGACTAACTTAATATTAAATAAATATAATACCCAAAATAAGGATAAGAATATTGATAAAATAATAAATAAACTAAATTAATTAACTGGGGAAAAGTCCCCAGGGGGGAGAAAGAGGGGCTGGTATATGTGAGAAACACCAGCCCTGATCCAGAGGAAGAATTTTCATGAGAGGATTGAATTATTGAATTGAGTCTGGCCAATACAGGTCCTGTACATCTGTACAGAACCTGTACAAGAGGTGTGGTGTATTTGAGTGATCATACAGTTTCATGCTGGTGTATTGAAACTGTATTGGGTGAATCCAACCTGTACAGGTATTGACAGGCTGTATTGATGTACCAAGCTGTATGCATGCTTCAGAATGAAGATTGCTGAAACTGAATACTGATGCAGATACTGGATCTGCTGATTTGAGGTGTTTGAGTGGGTGTATTGATGAATACCGTTACCCATGGCGAGTGGTTGTTACAATTATTTAGAGTTATCACTATAACTCTAACTTTGATGACGTCAAAGGCTTGGCAGAACCCCAAAATTCGTGGATTTTATTAGTTTTAATCATAAACTAACAGTATTCACCAATTTTATCACTCATATGACTGTTAAACTTAATTTAAGGTTACAGTGAGTGATCACAAATGATCAAATTAAGTTCAAACTTTGATCCTTAATAACTTTTAAGATTTACACGCTACATAAGTTCAGAGAGTGATTTTTAATAGCTTGGCATAACCGTATTATGCTGCCAAGAGCATTTCATTACATCATCAAAACTCTATTTTGATGATTTTTCTTGTAACTCATCTTTTCTGTCAAAATTTAATATTTTAAACTTCAAACCATGATTTCAAGGGGTTATACCTTGAATATTATAATAGAAAATACATCATTATTCACGAATGAACTAGTAGAATCTAACTGTCTACTTTTTTCTAAGTTTGGACCACCTTCACAACAAAGTGGTCAACAGCTCTGTTGATTTTAATCAATAATCCCTTACAGGTTTTAACCTTGTTTATAACTTGTGAAAGAAACGTCATTTCTGTATTTCTACAGTAATTATGTGATGACTTTATTTTTGGTTCATGACTCTATCATGCATATTTCAAAAGATATTGGCTAAAATCCTTGAATATATGCATTGACCAAAAAAGTGCATATATTCAGGTTAATTCTTTAAGTATTGACTTTGGAGCTTATCTTCTTAATTGTTTTATATGTAGGTTTTTATGGAGAATCCAATGGTACCATTCATTTCACATGTTGTTTGATTTGTCTTTGAAATACATAGGGATTTGTGTTTTTTATAAGGTATTATTACTTATAACTTATTAAATATTGACTTTACAGATATGCCATAAAAATGATATATGTGTATCATACCATGGGGAATCCGATGGTATAATTCATTTCACATGTTTATTCATTGGTTTTTAAGTTAAACCAAGTTTTATGCCAATTTATGGTATTTTTGTAGCTTTAAGGTAATTATTTTTAATGTATGATTATTTTAAATATTTCTGGTGACCTCTTTTGGGTATGTGGTCATATCTCAAAGATTCACATTCCCTACCACCAAAAAAGATTGTACCACAATCTGATATGTGTAATTAGGGTATCATCCACTGTCCTACCTCTTCAATAGACTTTGTTAGTCTTGAAGCTCAATAATGCTTAACTTTTCTATTTTTCAGGTTTTCTTTCATGTCTGAACCTTCTTAGTAGTTTATCAGCATTTGTTCTATCTTTCTCAAGTAGCCATTTGTCTTCTTGTGTTGAATTTCTATACCTTACAAGGTATTCTCTTTCTTTTTTGTTTCTTGTCCCTCTTTCTTTAAGGACTTTTACTATTGTCTTTTCCTCTCCTTCTTCCAAGGGGGGAATTTCAAGTGGGGGTTTATTTCTTAGTGGAAATAACTCATTGTCACTTGAGCTGTAAGGTTTTATCAGACTTACAGGGAAAGGTGGGTGTTTTTTCATCAGTTCACCTGTGAGTTCCAATTGCACAGCATTGGGTCCATGAAGTGCTTTTATCATAAATGATTCTGAAAAGGAATCTTTTAATTTCTGTGGGCCTTTTATGTTATTGAGATTAAGGCTTGATACTAGGACCATGTGTCCTATTTTGAAATCAGGTGGCTTATGACTTTTATCCCATCTTTCTTTTGCATATTTGAGTTACATGTTGTGTTGCCTTGTCAAGCATTATCTTAAAACTGCTTGCTGTTGGATGTATATCCACTAAGTCCTTTTTGAAGGTATCATAAGGAAGTCTTGGATTCCAACATTTTTCTAGCATTTCTGGTGTTTTGCCAGTAGAAGAATGGATTGATTTTTTATATATGCCAGCTCAAGAGCTGGTATGAGTGTACACCAATCATGGGTAAAACCATCAGAATCTTTGAATTCTAGCCCATAAGCACAGAATCTTCTGATCATGTCCTCTAAGGTCTGTACCATTCTTTCTGCTAAGCCATAAGTTTGAGGATGGTAAGCTGTTGAGAATGATAGCTTTGTACCAAACAAGTTATGGAGATTTGTTAATAATGCTGATGTGAGCCTTAGAGGTAATTTCATATACCCAAAAGACCACAAATACAAAAATAACGTATTAATATAAATAAAATAGATTTATTTATATTATTAAAATAAAAATCAAAATATAAAGATAAAAAATTATATTGAAAATAAAAAATTAATTACAATTTAAAAATAAAAATACATTGAATTTTGTAAGTAGAAAATTACATTTATACTTGAAAAAATTAAGTAAAAATGAAATTTTAACAAAATTGTGAGAGAATAAATAAATTTGGAAAAAAGTTAAATAAAAATTATTATAAATTTTTATTCAATAAATAAACACATAAAAATTATTTCACCATTGGATTCCTCATAAAAAATCAGGTGGGGTCACCTCTGAGTGAAATTCTTGTAACTCAACTCTAAATAAGCTTAAATTAAGTTTTTAGTATTTTCAATACAAAAGTTGAAAATCCTCAAAACCTTAATTTAATTCACACCACATGTGGTGTTAATCATCAATTCTTGTGTTAAAATTGAGGTGTTGTGTTTAGTTTAGAAGTTATGACGAATTGAATTATTTTCAATTGAATTCAATTGAAATGTCAAAATGTGCGTGTGTATTACATAAGTGAACTTTGATTTACATATGAGGTGTCAATTATGACTGTATTGTACTGTACAATTGAATTGAATTACATATGTAAATTATAAGTATAATACATGATGAGGAATTAAAGGAAAAATAAATTGGAAAGATTAAATTTGGGGGGAAAAGGAACTCCAGCTCTAAGGGGAGCTAGACCCCCAAATTCCTTGCTGACAGGCGTGGGATGTCAAAATTCACGCAAAATTTCATCACTTTTGGCCTGGAATTGAGTTACAGGGTCTGTGGACTCAATTGATGATGAGGTTTTGATACCAACTGGGGTAGTTTTAGCTGTTGCCAAGAGGGTAAAACTACCCTTAAGATAAAACCATCATAGTAAAAACAGTTTTAACTGGTTTCAACGTCTCTGACACACAATTCTGACGTGTTTTGGAGGCTCTAGGCCTGGTATTGCTATAGTAATGGCTGATTTAAGGGTCTAAAATGGCTAAAAATGGCTTAAACCAGCCCTTTTTGGTCTAAACCAGGGTTCAATGATGACATAATTGGCTTTTCTGTTGTCAGAATGTTCTTCACGACTGACAAGAGTAAATTTTACTTTTGGAGTAAGAGAATTGATGGCTATAGAAGAATGTCTTCTTTGTGCCACTTTTCTCTTCATGTTAGAATCTTTTCCTTTTATAATTCGTTTAAACATTGTTAAACCAATCAATAAAAGATTTCAACCACCTTTCTTATATCATTTTAAATCTTTAAACCACGTGAAAAAATCATTATAATCATTGTTTGTAGCTTTTATAATCATTTTTACCCCTGCACCACCCCAAAAGTGAATTAAAGCATCTTTCATCACTGTAAACTTTGTCACTTTGTTTTTAAATTCACTCTGGTCACTTTTGGGCGTGTTTTCTCCTTGATATTCCTTTTAAAGACTTTGTTCTTTAATCAATTGCTTGCAGCTCTTTGCTCAATTAATTCCAATTGAAATTGCTCTTGAAGAAATTTCTTTTGTAGCCTTAAAATATCTCTCGTAGAGTATTTTTTGGATAAATTTTTATTGTTGGTAAAACAATAAATTTTTATAATATTATTGTTTTATACTAATAAAGCTATAAACAATAAAATTGGCATGTTTTCTCTTAAAAATAATATTTCTTACTACTTTTAATTGAATTTTACCTTATACAAATTTTGAGGACAGGAAAAGTACTTGATTTTTAATCAAAGTTTCTTAACCACACCTTACATTGGGGAGCCCAGCCATGATATTTTACCTGTGAAATATTTTTTTTACTCTTTTTAAATCTTTTTTCGTATATTGAAAAATCTAAAAACATATAAAAAATACTTATAATTCAAAAAATCCATAAAAAATAATTTTTTTCATATTATAAGTGAGGCTTATATTTTTATTTCCTTTTTGAAATAACCTTTTTTTACTTAATTAATTGCCTTTTTCATTAATTTTAGTGTCTGACAATGTGGTAAGACAAGAAAACATTGAAACAGCCTCAACAGTCACCAGCATTGTTCCTGCAAGCACTATTAATTCAGACCATAATAGTACTGTCATTGTGACTCAAAATAATCAACCTGAACCAATATCTTCTGAATTGATTAACTTGGACATAAGTAATACTCGTCAGAAAGCTAAGAATTTGGTCAATAGTAAGTTTTTTGACGTAAAAATACTATTTTAAGCCTTTTTAAACCATAATTATGCCTTCAACCAGGTCAGGAGCCAGCTACAACCCCTCAAGCAGCTCCCAAAAAGGTAATAGACGTGATTATGGCAGAGGCCAATCAGGTACAGAAGGAAAAGGGTCAGTTGATGACTTCCAAACAACTAAATTGGGTCATTCTGAATCTGATAATACTATTTTACCTTCAAGAAGAGCTGACACCGCCACAACAAGCCTCTGTGGACATATACAAAGCCAGCCACAGTGCATACAACAATGCACTTCAATTCAAGGAGTACCAGATCCTTGCAGACCTGTGGAAGAATTGCATGAATTCTTACCTGACAGTACGAAAATTCCTGGGCCATCCCAACACTTGCAAATTGCTCAATGGATGGCATCCATTGATGGAGAAGAAAAAAATGATGCTTTTGACACTAGAATGGAGGAAAAACAACCACCCACCACCCAAACCAGTGCCAAAAACAGCCCCAGTGGCCAGCAGCAGCAATTCCAACGTTAAGAAGCAGCCACAAGCTCCAAACAAGGGCAAAGGGAAGGCACCAGCCCCAAAACCTTACAGCCGAGGCTACAGGATTCCAAAGATTCAGCAGGATGCCATGGAAAATGTGTTCCAGATGGCCAGAACCATGATGGAATTACAGAAGAAGGAGGAAGCCAGATTAAGATTCCAGAAATGATTTCTGATATATTTGATTCCATCCCAGAGCTGTATGATGCTATAAATGACGTGAAAAAACATCTTTCTGATAAAAATGAAACCATTTGTAACAACATTAAAACAAACAACCTGAGTCTGTGCCAAATTAATGAAACACTTATGTGTTTTGAAAAAGTTTTAAGAAAAATTAAAAATTCCAATAATGATAATTCTTCTAACAATAAAATAAATGAACAATCTGCCATTATTGAAGAACTAACAGATAAATATTCTAAATCCAATATTGATGACATAATTGAATAAAGAATTAAACAAGCCATAAATATTATCAAGACAGATTATAAGAAAGTCCTTGATGACATTTCAAATTCATTTACTGAAGTAAAGACATATACCATTGCCTTGAAAAAGTGTTTTGATGCTTCACAAGGAGAAATATCATGATTATCAATGAAATTGAATCAAGTCACTGCTGATAGTACAAGACAGACAGAGTTATGGAAAGAACTGACACATAAGGAAGACATGTATAAAATTGAAGTAATAAATTTAATACAAAGCTTCCAACATGAATACAGAAATTCCAAAAGGTGTAGCAACAGTAAAATGAATGACATTGAACAAATACTGAACACCTTACCAAGAATGTCTACACCTCTAAATTAAAATGAGGGCACAAGAATTCCAAATCCACAAGTATTGGATCCTGATAATTCACAATTAAAAAATGAATTATCCACTTTTTTTCATAACTTGGAACCATCAATGGGCCAAGCACTCTTGAAAGAAGTTCTAAAACTTGAAGAATGGCCTCACTTCAGTGGTGAAGGAGAGTCTTACCATATGGAATTCATTAGAGGTATTGACATGATCAAAGAGGATTTTGAATTACCAGACAGATTGGTAACAGCCAGGTTTAACACCTTGTTTACCAGATCAGCTCACAGATGATACATCAAAATAAGACAAGCACATGGACACCAGAGTTGGACTTGGTGGAAAAGCCAAATCATCAACAAATGGGCAAATGATGCTTGGAGGTTCAAAGTTGGAACAGCCTTTGAATCTGCCAAATTTAATGCTTATAAAGACAAAGCTTTACCGTGGTTTTGCCAATAAAAGGACAGATTAACAGAATTATATCCTGACATGTCAGAATTTATGATCCATAGAGAAATTCTGAGACAATGTGGAGGTGACTTAGAGCATGCTGTCAAAAGCAGGACTACTGAACAATCTTCAGCAGAGGATAGTATCAATATACTAGAAGAAGTAACCACCAGAACCAAAATTGGTTCTAGTAGGGTGAATCTCAAAACAAGGTTTAATAAACCTTGGAAAGATTCTGTGGACAAAATCCCCAAAGAAAATTCTAGTAATATTAAATATAAATCTGCAGATACAGTCAGAATATGCCATATTTGCCAAAGCACCACCCATTTAGCCAATACATGTCGAAAAAGGGGGAAAATCAATGAGATTGACATTGAAAAGGAACCAGATGTTGAAAAAGAAGACATAATTGAAGACAATTCAGATGATAAGTCATCCATATTTTCTGAATCTTCAAAAGATATAGAAAATATCAATGCCACTTTTGACATCATGGAATCTTATTCCCACTTACCACAATTGAGCAATGGTCAAGTTGATATATCAAAATTTCAAGATGCACAACTTATGAAGACAAAACCAAACAGAGGAAAAGGTTATACAGATGGTAACTCCTGTATAACAGAGGTGGTGATTGACAACAAGCCCACCAAACTTTTGCTTGACCCAGGAGCCTTCTGCTCTTGTGTTGGAAAATCTTTTCTTAAGACTTGTGTACCAAATTTTGAAGACCAATTGTTACCAATTGATGGTATAAAATTCAACAGTGCAAGGAACCCAATGAAAGCATTAGGAATCTTTGAGACCAATGTCATATTCCCACACATAAATGGGAATTTAAGGATCACAGTTGAATTTGTTGTTATGGAAAATTGCTCTAGTACCCATTTTATATTGGGAAATGACTATTCAATCATGTATGGGATAGATTTACATAATAACAAAGACAGATACTTTACTATTGGAGACAATAAGCGCCAAAAATTTGCCTTTTTACCATTTAAAAGACAAATTACAGTAAACAAAGTATCACCAGTTGACTTAGAGTTAGAAAACTTTAAGTCTGAACAGTTAAATGAGGATGAAATAAGCCTTCATCTGACTGATAAACAAGAAAATGAACTGTCTTCCCTTTTGTATGACCACAGAGGAGCATTTGCTACAGACAAAGAACCTCCAGGAGCAATTATTAGTCATGAAGTTGACATCATTCTTGAAATTGAGAGACCTTATCCACCACTCTTAAGAAGGCCTGCTTATCCAGCAAGTCCAAAATCAAGAGAAGCTCTAGAAATTCATATAAAAGAACTTCTGGACCTTTGTGTAATAAGAAAGGTAGGCCACAATGAAGAAGTAGAAATAACTACACCAGTCATAGTGGCATGGCATAATGGAAAATCCAGAATGTTTGGGGACTTTAGAGCTCTGAACACTTACACTGTTCCAGACAGATACCCAATACCAAAAATCCAAATTGCCCTTACTCAAATATCTCAAGCAGTGTATATAACCACTATGGATGCCCTTAAAGGATTCCATCAAAATGTGGTAACACCAAGAGCAATAAAATACTTGAGAATTATTGTTCATTGTGGAGTGTATGAATACTTAAGGATGCCCTTTGGTATCAAAAATGCACCTTCACACTTCCAAAGAATGATGAATGAAATCTTCCCTGAAGAGCTCTCAAGAGGATGGTTAATCATTTACATTGATGACATTATTATCTGTTCCAAGACTTGGGAGGAGCACATGTACAGATTATCAAGAGTTTTGACACAAATTTAATCAGTAAACATGAAAATCTCCTTGAAAAAATGTCATTTTGGATTTAAAGAACTTAAAGCACTAGGACATGTTGTATCTGGTTTGTCCCTTGAAATTTACAAAAACAAAGTTGCAGCAGTATTGTTAAAACCCATGCCTCAGAATAAGAAGGAAATGCAGTCATTCTTAGGTTCTGCAGGATATTAAAGGCAACACATTAAAGATTTTTCATCCATAGCAAGGCCTTATAAGCTATGTGACAAAGACACAGTATTTGAAATGACTGTTGACAGAGTCAAAGCTTTTGAGTCTCTAAGAGAGGCATTGACCACTGCTCCACTCTTACTGATGCCAGACTTTAAATTGCCTTTCAAACTGTATATTGATGCATCAGGGGATGGACTGGGTGCTGCACTTCACCAAGTTCAGATCATAAATGATAAACCTGTAGAAGGACCCATATGTTTCATATCCAGGCAAATCAAACCAACTGAAGCCAGATATGGAGCAAGTCAGATGGAATGTCAATGCCTTGTCTGTGCCTTGGAGAAATTGAACTACTTCTTAGAGGGATGTGTTTTTGAAGTGATAACAGATTGTACAGCTGTCAAATCACTTTTGAACATGAAAACACCCAACAGACACATGCTCAGATGGCAAATAGCCATACAAGAATACAGAGGCAATATGACTATTGCTCATAAGGATGGGAATATTCATAAGAATGCAGATGGACTAAGCAGATGGCCATTACCAAATAATATTGATAATCCTGCTTATGTTCCAGAAGAAGCTTCCCCACAAATTCCAATAGAAGGAATAAGTGTTACAGACTTCAACACCACCTTCTTTGAAGAAGCCAGAAGTAGCTACACTCAAGATACAAATTGTAGCATCTTGTGCCAATTACTTAACAAAGACTGTAAAGACAACTCTCTAATACATGCCTTGGATGAAGTATGGAGAAAATCTTATGATGAAGGAAGATTTCACCTACTGGATGGTATAATGTACCACAGAACCAAGCACACATGTGTCATGACAGTTGTAGACAGGTCATTAATCAATCTTGTACTGAAAGAATGCCATGATAGTCCCTTTTCAGGACATCTTTCTGAATACAGAACAAGAGAGAAAGTAAAGACCTGCACATGGTGGCCAATGTGGCAGAAAGATGTTGCAGAGTATTGCAAAACCTGTGAAAGATGCCAAAAGGCAAATAAATCCACTGGCAAAAGACTTGGAAATATGATAGAAATCTAAGAACCAAACAGACCTTGGGAAATTGTCCATATGGATTGGGTAACTGGCCTACCACCAGGAGGTGACAGGAGCTATAATGCTTGCCTAGTAATTGTGTACAGATTCAGTAAAACTCCAATCTTTTTACCATGTCACAAAGATGATACAGCCATGGATACAGCTCTTCTGTTATGGAATAGAGTAGTGTCATGGAGTGGGATATTTACAAATATCATCAGTGATAGAGATCCCAAATTCACTTCAGCACTATGGACAAATCCTCACCAATTATTTGGCACTAAACTGTCTTTCTCTACAGCCTACCACCCACAAACTAATGGCCTGGCTGAAAGGATCATCCAAACCTTAGAGGACATGGTGAAAAGATTTTGTGCATATGGCCTTGAATTCAAAGATTGTGATGGATTTACCCATGATTGGTGTACTCTGTTGCCAGCACTGGAATTAGCATATAAAACATCAATCCATGCCAGTACCAATCAGACTCCTGCTATTCTAGAAAAAGGATGGAACCCCAAGTTACCCCAAGATTCCTTGAGGAAAGACTTAATTGAAATACATCCCACAGCTGCTAGCTTCAAAGAAATGCTAGACAAAGCTAGAAAGCATTCAGTAAGATGCATGGAGGACTCTTTTGCATATGCTAAAGACAAATGGGATAAATCACATGCAACTCCATATTTCAAAGTGGGGGAGTTCTTGTATCCACCACTAACTTCAATGACATCAAAGGATGTAAAACGTTGAAAGACTCCTTTGCAGGACATTTTGTGATTAAGGCCCTCCATGGAGAAAATGCTGTTGAAGTAGAGTTATCTGAAGAACTTAGCAATAAGCACCCTACATTTCCAGTAAGCTTGATAAAGCCATATAAATCTAGTGATGCTGAGAAATTTCCCTTGAGGAATAAGATTCCCCAAGCTATACCTCCTATTGAGACATCTGGTACTAAGAAAATTACCAAAGTTCTTAAAGAAAGGAAATGAAGAGCCAAGAAAGTAAGGGAATACCTTGTTAGGTACAGTGACCCAACTTGTGAAGATGAATGGTTAGAAGAAAAAGATATACCAGAAGCTACCAAACTCCTCAGAAGATTCAGACACACTAGAAACACCAATATTACAAAGTAATATTCTTCTTTAGGGGGAGGGAATGTGAGCCTTAGAGGTAATTTCATATACCCAAAAGACCACAAATACAAAAATAACTTATTAATATAAATAAAATAGATTTATTTATATTATTAAAATAAAAATCAAAATATAAATATAAAAAATTATATTGAAAATAAAAAATTAATTACAATTTAAAAATAAAAATACATTAAATTTTGTAAGTAGAAAATTACATTTATACTTGAAAAAATTAAGTAAAAATGAAACTTTAACACAATTGTGAGAAAATAAATAAATTTGGAAAAAAGTTAAATAAAAATTATTATAAATTTTTATTCAATAAATAAACACATAAAAATTATTTCACCATTGGATTCCTCATAAAAAATCAGGTGGGGTCACCTCTGAGTGAAATTCTTGTAACTCAACTCTAAATAAGCTTAAATTAAGTTTTTAGTATTTTCAATACAAAAGTTGAAAGTCCTCAAAACCTTAATTTAATTCACACCACATGTGGTGTTAATCATCAATTTTTGTGTTAAAATTGAGGTGTTGTGTTTAGTTTAGAAGTTATGACGAATTGAATTATTTTCAATTGAATTCAATTGAAATGTCAAAATGTGCGTGTGTATTACATAAGTGAACTTTGATTTACATATGAGGTGTCAATTATGACTGTATTGTACTGTACAATTGAATTGAATTACATATGTAAATTATAAGTATAATACATGATGAGGAATTAAAGGAAAAATAAATTGGAAAGATTAAATTTGGGGGGAAAAGGAACTCCAGCTCTAAGGGGAGCTAGACCCCCAAATTCCTTGCTGACAGGCGTGGGATGTCAAAATTCACGCAAAATTTCATCACTTTTGGCCTGGAATTGAGTTACAGGGTCTGTGGACTCAATTGATGATTAGGTTTTGATACCAACTGGGGTAGTTTTAGCTGTTGCCAAGAGGGTAAAACTACCCTTAAGATAAAACCATCATAGTAAAAACAGTTTTAACTGGTTTCTACGTCTCTGACACACAATTCTGACGTGTTTTGGAGGCTCTAGGCCTGGTATTGCTATAGTAATGGCTGATTTAAGGGTCTAAAATGGCTAAAAATGGCTTAAACCAGCCCTTTTTGGTCTAAACCAGGGTTCAATGATGCCATAATTGGCTTTTCTGTTGTCAGAATGTTCTTCACGACTGACAAGAGTAAATTTTACTTTTGGAGTAAGAGAATTGATGGCTATAGAAGAATGTCTTCTTTGCCCCACTTTTCTCTTCATGTTAGAATCCTTTCCTTTTATAATGAGTTTAAACATTGTTAAACCAATCAATAAAAGATTCCAACCACCTTTATTATATCATTTTAAACCTTTAAACCACTTGAAAAAATCATTCCAATGATTTTTTGTAACTTTTATATTCATTTTTACCCCTGAACCACCCCAAAAGTGAATTAAAGCATCTTTCATCACTGTAAACTTTGTCACTTTGTTTCCAAGTTCACTCTGGTCACTTTTGGGCGTGTTTTCTCCTTAATATTCTTTTTAAAGACTTTGTTCTTTAATAAATTGCTTGCAGTTCTTTGCTCAATTAATTCCAATTGAAATTGCTCTTGAAGAAATTTCTTTTGTGACCTCAAAATATCTCTTGTAGAGTATTTTTTGGATAAATTTTTATTGTTGGTAAAACAATAAATTTTTATAATATTATTGTTTTATACTAATAAAGTTATAAACAATAAAATTTGCGTGTTTTCTCTTAAAAATAATATTTCTTACTATTTTTAATTGATTTTTACCTTATACAAATTTTGAGGACAGGAAAAGTACTTGATTTTTAATCAAAGTATCATAACCACACCTTACAGCTGAAGTGAACTTTGGGTCTCTGTCACTTGTAATATTCTGGAATAAGCCTGTATGGCTAATAACTTTATTCCATATCACTATAGCTGTGTCCACAGCTGTGTCATCTTTATGACATGGTAGGAACATGGGAGTTTTGCTATACCTGTCAACCAATACTAGGCATGCATTATAGCTTCTGCTCCTTCTGGAGGTAATGCTGTTACCCAATCCATATGAACTGTTTCCCAAGGGGATTTTGGTTCTTGGATTTGGATCATCATTCCAAATTTCTTTCCTGTGGCTCTGTTGGCTTTTTGACATCTTTCACAGGTTTGGCAGTATTCTATAACATCTTTCTTCCAATTTGGCCACCAAGAGCAGGTTTTCACCCTCTCTAGTGTTCTGTCTTCTGAAAGGTGTCCAGCTGCAACACTATCATGACACTCATGTAAAATAGTGTTTATCAGGGTTCTATCTGTTAAGGCGATAACACATGTGTGCTTTGTTCTATCGTAAAGGATTCCATCAAGGAGGTGGAATCTTCCTTCATCATATGCCTTTTTCCATGTTTCATCTAGTTTTGATGAAAGTGATGGGTCTTTGCAGTCTTTCATTAGAAGTTGGATTAAGATATGGCAGTTTTTGTCTATCTTATAGCTTTCTTTAGCTTGGTTAAAGAATTCTCTGCCAATGTCTGTAACACATATTCCTTCTATATGGTGTTCTTCCCGTGGTACCCATGCTGGATTGTCAGGGGTATTTGCTAGAGCCCATCTGCTAAGACCATCTGCATTTTTATGAATATTACCAGATTTATGAACAATAGTCATATTTACTCTATATTCTTGGATAGCAATTTGCCATCTATGCATATGTCTATTTGGAGTTTTCATATTTAATAGAGATTTTACAGCATTACAGTCTGTAATCACATCAAATACTGTTCCATCCAAAAAATTATGTAATTTTTCTAAAGCCAACACTAAGCAGAGGCATTCCATTTGGCTTGCTCCATATCTTGCTTCTGTTGGCTTTATCTGTCTTGAAATAAAACAAATTGGTCCTTCCACTGGTTTATCATTGATAATTTGTGTCTGGTGTAGTGTAGCACCCAGTCCTTCTCCACAAGAATCAATGTCAAGTTTGAAGGGTAGTTTCCAAGCTGGCATTAGAAGAAATGGGGCATTTGTTAAGGAATTTTTCAATTCTTCATATGCCTTGACTCTTTCTTCTGTCATTTCATAGACTTTTTGTTGGTCACATAGCTTGTACAAGGATTTAGCATTTTTTGCAAAGTCATTTATATGATGTCTATAGTAACCAGCAAATCCTAGAAATGATTGCATTTCTTTTTTGGTTTGAGGAATTTGCTTAAGTAGTACTGCTGCTACTTTATTCTTGTCTATGCCTAGACTAAGTCCAGATACAACATGTCCTAGTGCTTTTAATTCACTGTATGCAAAATGACACTTTTTCAAGGAAATTTTCATATTCACTTGGACTATTTTTTGTAGTACCCTTTCTAGTATTGTAAGGTGATTTTCCCAAGTTTCTGAGCAAACTATGATATCATCAATATAGATAATTAACCATCCTTCTGATAATTCTTCAGGAAATATGGTATTCATTATTCTTTGATAATGGGAAGGTGCATTTTTTATGCCAAATGGCATTCTTAAGTATTCAAAAATTCCACAATGGACTATTATTCTTAGTAGTTTCTTGGCATTGTCTGTTAAAACATTTTGATGAAAACCCTTAAGAGCATCCATAGCTGTGATGAACTTAGCTTGTGACAATTGGGTTAATGTCTCATGGATTCTTGGTATTGGATATCTGTCTGGAATGGTATAGGTGTTCAGGGCTCTGAAGTCTCCTACCATCCTTCATTTTCCATTGTGCCAAGTTATAATGACAGGTGTAGTGACTTCTACCTGTTCATTATGTCCTACCTTTCTTAATACTCCAAGGTCCATTAATTCTTTAATGTGTACCTCCAGGGATTCTCTAGCCCTTGGACTAGCTGGGTAAGCAGGTCTCCTTAGTAAAGGTGGGTAAGGATTTTCCACATTAAGAATTATATCCACTTCATGCCCAATTATGGCACCTAGTGGTTCTTTGTCAGTTGCAAAGGAATTTTTGTACTTAAATAAAAGGTTAATCAATTTTTCTTTCATTTTTTCTGTTAATTCTTGATTGAATTCTGCCTCTTTGAGCTGTTCAGATATAAAAAGTTCCTTTTCTGGAATTTTTTCTTCATTCTTAATAACTGTCATTTGTTTTTTGTTATTTAAGAAGCCAAACTTTTGTCTTTTGTTGTCTCCTATGGTAAAATATCTATCCTTTTGGTTAGAGATATCTATACCATAAATTGATAAGTAAGCATTTCCTAGTATGAATTGATTACTAGTACAGTTGTCCATTACTACAAACTCTACTTTAATTCTGACACATTGTGAGGGATGAGGAAAAATTAGTGTTAAATCAATTATTCCAAGGGGCTTCATGCTCTCACTTGCACTACTAAATTTGAAACCTTGTATTGGCATAAGTTTTTCTTGCCAGTCTGGGACAATGGTTTTTAAATAGCTTTTACCAACACAGGTGCAATATGCTCCTGTATCTAAGTTAGCTTTTCCTTCTTAATTATCAACCATAACCATACTTATACTTGATTTTCCAGCTGTATATCCCATTCCTCTTGCAGGTTTGGTTCTATACATTTTGGCATCTTGTATATTTGTCAGGTTTGTGTCAGATGTCCCAACTTGTGGTAAGTTTGAGTTAACATCCAGTACTTCATAAATTATATCAATATTGTTAATTTGTGCATTAATTATGTTGATTTCATCACTTTCAGAGCTTTCTGATTCTTCTGTCTCTTTTTAAGAGTCAGATTCCTCCTCTTTATCATTGTGGTTTTCTGTTTCCACAATTTCATTAATCTTTTCCTTTTTGAGGAAATTACTGGCTAAGTGTCCCATACCTCCACATTTATGGCATTTTCTTTGCTCATTATTGTTGGATGTATTGGGCTTGAAAGCTTCTTTTGATTTATCTTTTTTGATAAATGGCTTTGGACTTTTAATCCAATTTCTTCCAAGTTCTGCTAATTTTTGTTCTTGTCACTATGTCCTATAGTGCATTGATATACTCTTCTGTGGAGCATGGTTCTATATACCTGCTTCTCAGGGAATGTTCTAGCTCTCGTCCACATTTCTTAAGTATTTTCATGTGCACCATCTTTTGTGACATTTCTGGGTACAATGCATTGAGTCTTTCAGCTTGTTTTAAGAACCAATTTAAAAGTTTGTCTTTGTCTGGGTCAAAGAAAGAATTTTCAAATGTATTTTATATTTTGTACCTCCAGGCATCATTAGCCCACTTGGTGATTATTTCTTGTTTCCACCAAGGCCAGGTATTTTTGCCATTTGTTTGCCTTATGCCATAATACCATCTTTTTGCAGATTTTTCAAACAATGAATGTAATCTTGCAGTGATTAATTCATCTGGTATTTCATAATCTTCTTGCAGCATGTCAATTGTTTTCATAAATGACATGTGGTCATACTCACCTTCTCCTGTGAATGTTGGCCATTCTTTCAATTGAGGTGCTTCCTTCATTAAGACTTGGTTATTGTCTTGGTGACTCAAGTCTGTTATGAATGGATTTGTTAATTCCTCTTTAGGCTTAACAGGGCTTCTTATGTGAAAAAATGGTGTTGATAACTTTGGCATCTTTAAGTTAGCCTCATCAATTTTATCCATTTTTTCAGTAATAAGCCTTATTTCACTTTGAATGTCATCTTTAAGATGCATTCTTGCTTCATCACTCTTTTCAACATGGTCCAAAAGTAATTTTTGGTGTGATGAAGTCTTTTCTTCAAATGATTCTACAGAAATGCTTAATTTGTTTAATTTTTCTGTAAGATTATCAATACTTACGTCATAATTGATTGTCAAAGTTTTTCTTTGATATCACTTATGTATTTGTACAACTCTTGTTGTCCTTGTATTGATTTCTGAGTATTGTCAATTAATACTTTTGGTTTATTATTTTCAATCATAAATTTTAAGTTATCAATTTCTTCCTTATTTTGTACAACAAGTTTTGTTAAAGATGATAAGATATTATTTATTTCTTGGAAAGATAATAAGCTATTTTTAATGTCTTTAAGAGGTAAAATAATATTTTTAAGCTCTGTTAAAGTATTTACAACATCAGGAGACAAGGTTATTTCTTTGGGAAATGGGGTTGTCTCATTCTTTGTTGCTCTTTGTCTTTGAATTCCATCAAAGTTCTGGCCATGTTGAAGACATTGTCCATGGAATCTTTTTGGATTTTGGGGATCCTGAAGCTTGGGGAATATGGTTTTCTCCAATTCTTTTTCTTGTTCTTCTTCCCTTCTTGGAGAAGTGGGCTGACTTGGGGCTTGCTGGTAGAAGCTACTGGGGCTTCTTCCTTGGTTGCCTCCTTCTTTTTGGAATGGTACTCCTTGATCTTTTTGATTTGAGGTTTGGATGATAGTGGATTCCATCCATTGGAGTATCGCACTATTTCCTCCTCTTTGAGGAGCTTTTTCAGGATTCGCTGGGAGCTCATCACTCCTTGGTGTATTTGGGGCAACATTTCCCAATCTTTGTCCTTGTACACTGTGTAGTACTGTTTGTACTGGCTCATGTAAATGTCTATTTGAGCCTTCTGAATGTAATTTGTACCTGTTTGAGTCACTCATACTTAGTTCCAATTTAGTTTCAGATATCATGGGCATTTCTGGGACTTGCCTTTGGGATAAGGCACTTCCTTGTGTGGATTCTGTTCCACTGGGGATATTGCCCTTCCTTTTACCTTTTGAGGAATCAATTCTACCTCTGAGTCCAGCTCCATCTGATTGGATGGAGTATTGGGAGCCTCTTCTGGTAGTCATATTATAAGAAAAATAAGAAATAAGAGGATTTCAGAACAGGAAGTCTTCTTATGGCAATTTATAAATGAGGTACTCACCTTCAGAGTCCTGAATGGTGGGTCCTGGAAAGTACAATTTCTTGACTGTCTTTTTCTTGGTAATCAATCTTTCAACAGTGGTTTGGTTGTACTCTGTTGGGTTGTCTTCAAACACTAAAAAAGACAAATAAATATAACTCTTCTATATAAAAGTGTTTTTTTGGTAAGATATGGCAATTTTCCATGTAAAAATGGCTTTTATATATTTTTTCAAAAGTGAAAAAATTAAAGAAATGAAATTAAAATGAATAAAATAACTTTTTTTTTGGTTTTTAATTTTATATATATAGATATATGTTTTTTTTTAATATTTTTTATGTTTTTATTTTTAAAGAATACAATAAAAATGAATATGATTCTTTTATAACATTAATTTATAATATATATTTTTTTTAATCATTAGAGTCACTCAAAGAAAGTTTTTGCAAGTCTAAGGATGTGAAAAACCATGTGTAAGACAATACAATTGCTTTCCAAATGCCTCAATAGCTTTTGAAATCAATAAATATAAGATTATTATGTAATTTTATGATTATAAGTATAATTTATTATTGGATAAGCTCAATTAGAATCTTTTTAAAGGTCTTTTAGAGTAAATATCACGGCCAGGCCCCAAAATGTAAGGTTTGACTATGAAACAATAAGTAAAAATGACTAATATTTTACTTATTGTACTATGAATGTCCTTATAAATGAAATAAATAAGATAAAAATAATTATAATAATAAAGAATTATTCTAATTTTGGCGTAAAAATAATTGTATTATTAAATAAATATGATAATATTATTTATACTATAAAATATAATATATTGAAATAAATATATTAATACAAAATAATTAATATATTTAATGGCACTTTATTATTGTTACAAATAAACAATAAAGGCGTAAAAAGATTTCTTTATTAATAAAAAACAATTAATAAGAATAATATTACCAATATTAAAGTTATAAATTAATATAAATACTATTTATATTAATTAAAGAATTATTAAATTAATAATAAAGAGCAAATAACCTGCTTTTAATACTTAATATAATGTAACAACCATCCATCAGGGGTAAGGGTATTCATTCATACACCCACTCAAACACCTCAAATCAGCAAATCCAGTATCTGCATCAGTATTCAGTTTCAGCAATCTTCATTCTGAAACATGCATACAGCTTGGTACATCAATACAGCCTGTCAATACCTGTACAGGTTGGATTCACCCAATACAGTTTCAATACACCAGTATGGAACTGTATGATCACTCAAATACACCACACCTCTTGTACAGGTTCTGTACAGCTGTACAGGACCTGTATTGGCCAGACTCAATTCAATCATCAATCGTTCTCATGAAAATTCTTCCTCTGGATCAGGGCTGGTGATTCTCACATATACCAGCCCCTCTTTCTCCCCCCTGGGGACTTTTCCCCAGTTAATTAATTTAGTTTATTTATTATTTTATAATTACTCTTATCCTTATTTTGGGTATTATAATTATTTAATCTTAAGTTAGTCTTTGCATTTCTCTCTTCGCCTGTACAGTATGAGTTGGGTGGCCATATCCTTATTAACCCTTCTCTTTCCATTCTGACAGGTTGAAACAGTGGACTTGGACTTGTTTGTGGTTGGCTCTTCTATACTTTTACTCTTATCTTTTGTTGCTGCTTTTCGTATATTTATTCTTTAGCAATTTATCTTTAACACTCTTAAGTGTATCCCCTTTTATCTTATCTTTGAGCCCTCCATAAGTGAGTCCCAGTTTACTGAGTGCCAGGCCCTCTTCACTTCGAAGAGCCCCTGTGACATATAATAATTTTGAGATATTTTACGCCAAAAAATTTAAATACAACTTATCCAAATTGTATTTACAATACAAAATAGAGAAAATTACAAATATTCATGATTTTTACATGGAAATGAGATTTTAAAGAGATTTTTAACAAAAACAATTAAATAAATGATTTAATCACATCAAAATTGATGATTATAATAAGATGATCTTTGGTCTTTAATAATATAGAAGTTCTATATATAAAGAAGAAAGATATTACCTTTTTAATTTTATTGATTTAATGTTTTTGATGTGTCTGAGGGGAAAACAGAGTAAAAATAACTCTATTTATAGGAAATTCCTCCCTCCCAGAGTCCAACAGGCTTCTAGTAGACGTGTACTGATCATATCCACTGGAACTGATATATATTTTAAGGTTTGGTGATGATTACATCATGATCAAACCATATTACATCATTATTACGCCATTATTTAGAGTTATCACTATAACTCTAAGTTTGATGACGGCAAAGGCTTGGAAGAACCCCAAAATTTGTGGATTTTATTAGTTTTAATCATAAACTAACAGTATTCACCAATTGTATCACTCATATGACTGTTAAACTTAATTTAAGGTTACAGTGAGTGATCACAAATGATCAAATTAAGTTCAAACTTTGATCCTTAATAACGTTTAGGATTTACACGCTACAGAAGTTCAGAGAGTGAATTCTAATAGCTTGGCATAACCGTATTATGCTTCCAAGAGCATTTCATTACATCATCAAAACTCTATTTTGATTATTTTTCTGGTAACTCATCTTTTCTGTCAAAATTTAATATTTTAAACTTCAAACCATGATTTCAAGGGGTTATACTTTGAATATTATAATAATAAATACATCATTCTCCACGAATGAACTAGTAGAATCCAACTGTTTATTTTTTTAAGTTTGGACCACTTTCACAACAAAGTGTTCAACAGCTCTGTTAATTTTGATCAATAATCCCTTACAGGTTTTAACCTTGTTTATAACTTGTGAAATAAACTTCATTTCTGTATTCTTACAGTAATTAAGTGATGACTTTATTTTTGGTTCATGACTCTATAATGCATATTTCAAAAGATATTGGCTAAAATCCTTGAATATATGCATTGACCAAAAAAGTGCATATATTCAGGTTAATTCTTTAAGTATTGACTTTGGAGCTGAGCTTCTTGATTGTTTTATATGTGGAATTCTATGGAGAATCCAATGGTACCATTTATCTTATATGTTGTTTCATTGGTCTTTGAAATAAATAGGGATTTGTGTTTTTTATAAGGTATTATTACTTATAACTTATTAAATATTGACTTTACAGATATGCCATAGAAATGATATATGTGCATCTTACCATGGGGAATCCAATGATATAGTTTATTTCACATGTTTATGCATAGGTCTTTGAGTTAAACCAAGTTTTATGCCAATTTATGGTATTTTTGTAGCTTTAAGGTAATTATTTTTAATGTATAATTATTTTAAATATTTCTTGTGACCTTTTTTGGGTATGTGGTCATATCTCAAAGGTTCACACTTAGGTTCAATGTCCTTCAAATTATGCTCAAGCCTTTTTCCAACTCATGTCCATATGCTAGGTTAGATCCTTATTAGCTTCAATGTGGAAACAAATTTTATATGAAAAGATTCAAAATCCAATTCTTCTGATTGAAACCTAAATAAATTAATAGCTCACATTATCCTGCATTGAATTAACTAAAGTGACTTACTAATAGCATTTATATAATCACTTTATGTACATATTGTTAAAAATTCTATTAATGAATATGAATATAATACTATATCTGGCAATCAAAATTTTTGAAAGTTTTTTTAATCAGGTTATGGAATGACTATCAAATGATAAAAAAGTTGAGCTTCAGAATTTTCGGATCCACAGGGACATGTTAAATTGAAATTTAAAGTTTCTTAGATATGTAAATATTACTAAGCATACATTCTTGTGTATGCTCCTATGGTATTTTTGCACAATCTTATCTTTATATCATAAAAATTATAAGCTTTTCATTCCTTTATTTCTATTCCATTTTCTGTGTTTTAATTTTTATTTTTCATAAATATTTTTTCCAACAATATTGTTTTTTTTATTTCTTGATGTTGAAATGTTATGTTTGTTTGGATTTCTTTATTTTTTAATTTTATTTATTGTTTTTCTTCATTATTATTTTGTTTGAAATTCTTTTATTATTTTCTTTTCATAAATTCCCAATTGTTCTTTTTTTTTGGTATTCAGGTTTTGTCCTGGTTTATATCCATTTTTTATCTAATTTTTAGTATTTTATTTTTTCAATTTTTGTCATTTCTATCAATTATTTCAAAGGAAAGATTATTTTCCTCCTTTTATTTAAATTTTACTTCACTTTTATATTGATTTTATTTCAATTTGATGTTTAATTTTTTCCAATTTATTTTGATTTCATTTTAATTTTCATTTAGTTTTAGCCCTTTTTAAATTCTGTTTTTGTTTTTTTTGAATTCTTGAAATCTATTTTATCAATTTGTTTCATACATGCTGTTTTCTATGTTTTATTTAGTTTTTTAGTTTTTAGAGTTATGGGGTTTAGATACACTGAAAGCAGTGTGTTCCACTGATTTGAATGTATCTCCACCAAGAAACTCTAACAAAAATAAAAAAACTAAATAAAACATAAAAAAACACTAAAATCAAAAAAATTAAAAAAAAATCAACAAAAAGAGAATGATGAGAAATAAAATAAAAAAATAAAGGGAAAGAAAGAGAAAAATAACAATAAAAATAATAAAATAAAGAATAAGACTAAATACAAACATAAAAAGAAAGTTGGAAGAAATTAAAACCAAAAAGAAAGATTAACAAACAAATAAAAGTTAAAAATAAGATGAAATTAAAAGAAGACAAAAATTCAAATAAAAAGGAGGAAACTATAAGTCGAAAAAGAAGAAAGCTAAAGATTTCAAAAGAAATTCAATTCAAAATAGATAATTTAAAGTTTGAAAAAAATTCTTTTCCATTTTCTATCAAAAACATTTTTAATTATTGTTAATGGTTTTTTCAGGTTTCATTTTGGTAATTAATAAAATTAAAAATACTGAAAAAAATTGGCAAATAAAAATCAAAAATTTGGGAGATCATGACTCAGCCAAGAAATGAAGGTGGCAAAACTGAGATATGGCAAATTTTTAAATTGAATTCATCAATTTTTTTCAATTGCAATGTAGATACTCTTTTAAAAATGTATAATAAACAATGAGGAGGTGTTCTTAACACCAATGAAACAATTGGGAAAAAAAGGAAGAAAATATTTATAAATACCAGTTTATTTCATTAAAAGATTTCAAAAAGTCCATATATAAGTAGGTTTGGATTGAAAAATAAATTTCATAATGAAAATTTGCATTATGTCAAAGAAATCTTATTAATTTATAAGAAAACATTGTAGTGACAAGATAATGTTTATTACTGAAATACATATCTCATAATAAAGAGAATTGTACAAATATCGGAAAATCAATAGTATTTATTATTTGTGTTGACTGTTTTCTAAATTTTAAACCTAAAAACACTTGGTGAAATGATATATTCCAATTAAATATGAAATATGAGGAAAATGAACAGAAAAATACTCTATAGAGAAATTAGATATTTAGCCTTTTTGAAATCATTCTTAAAAGGTATTTAAGCTCTTTTATAAGACAAGAAACATATTTGTGTGGATTAGTAATGTGAGGTATATTTCCTTTTCTTATAATAAGCTGTTAAATTATTCAAGGTTTTCTCTCCCAAAAGCTATATACAAACATTTTGAAATGGTGGGCACATGTGAGATAAGTCAATTATCTTGAGTAAGGAGGACAATGGAATAGGGGTGAAATTACCTCACATATTTCTTTTAAAGATAATTTTTTCATTATATATGATATTTTTTATTCTGAAATGTTTTGTATTGGTTAGTAGTGTATATGTAAAGCAAGAGTAAACAAATAAGAATCATGAGAAGGCCTTAATACTCTATTTTAATTGGGTAAAATTCTGAATGACCAAAAATGTGGCTTTAAGTCTCTGAAAAAATATATCAAAGCTAAAACCAAGGTTCAAATTCAGTCTGGAAGAAGGTTGGAACTAGGTTAGACCTCCTGTGAGCCTTTGAGATATGACCACATACCCAAAAAGGTCACAAGAAATATTCAAAATAATTATACATTAAAAATAATTACCTTAAAACTACAAAAATGCCATAAATTGGCATAAAACTTGGTTTAACTTAAATACCAATGAATGAATATGCAAAAAAAAATTATACCATTGGATTCGGCATGGTAAAATACACATATACCATTTTTATGGCATATCTGTAAAGTCAATATTTAATGAGTTATGAGTAATAATACCTTATAAAAAACACAAATCCTTAATTATTTCAAATAACAATGAAACAACATGTGAAATGAATGGTACCATTGGATTCTCAATAAAGCATTACACATAAAACAATTAAGAAGCTAATCTTGAAAGTCAATACTTAAGGAGTTAAGCTGAATATATGCACTTTTTTGGTCAATGCATATATTCAAGGATTTTAGCTAATATCTTTTGAAATATGCATGATAGAGTGATGAACCAAAAATAACGTCATCACGTAATTACTGTAGGAATACAGAAATGAAGCTTATTTCACAAGGTTAAAACCTGTAAGGGATTATTGATCAAAATTAACAGAGCTGTTGAACACTTTGTTGTGAAAGTGGTCCAAACTTAAAAAAATAAACAGTTGGATTCTACTAGTTCATTTGTGGATAATGATGTATTTATTATTATAATATTCAAAGTATAACCCCTTGAAATCATGGTTTGAAGTTTAAAATATTAAATTTTGACAGAAAAGATGTGTTACAAGAAAAATCATCAAGAATAGAGTTTTGATGATGTAGTGAAATGCTCTTGGAAGCATAATACGGTTATGCCAAGCTATTAGGATTCACTCTCTGGATTGCTGTAGCGTGTAAATCTCAAAAGGTATTAAGGATCAAAGTTTGAGCTTAATTTGATCATTTATGATCACTCACTGTAACCTCAAATTAAGTTTAACAGTGATATGAGTGATACAATTGGTGAATACTGTTAGTTTATGATTAAAACTAATAACATCCACGAATTTTGGGGTTCTTCCAAGCCTTGACTTCATTAAACCTAGAGTTATAGTGATAGCTCTAAAAAATGGCATAATAATGAGATAAAATGGTTTGATCATGATGTAATCATCACCAAACCTTAAAATATTGATCAATTCCAGTGGATATGATCAGTGCACGTCTAACTAGAAGCTTGTTGGACTCTAGGAGGGAAGTATTTACTATAAATAGAGCTCTTTTTACTCTGTTTACCCCTCAGACGCTTACAAAACATTAAATCATTAAATAAAAAACGTAATTTCTTTATTCTTTATATATAAAACTTCTATATTATTAAATACCAAAGGTAATCTTATAATAATCTTCATCTTTGACGTGATTATTACAATTATTTAATTGTTTTGTTTAAATTTCTCTTAAAAACCTCAATTCCATGTAAAATCAAGAAAAGTTGTAATTTCTCTTGAATTTTATTGTAACTACAATTTAAATAAGTTGTATTTACATTTTTAGGCATAAATTTACTCAAAATTATTATATTAAGCATTAAAAGTAGGTTATTTCTCTTATTATAATAATTTTTCTCTATTATAACTTTTAATAATTCTATAATTAATATAAATAGTATTTATATTAATTTATAACTTTAATATTGGTAATATTATTGTTATTAATTGTTTTTATTAATAAAAACATTCTTTACGCCTTTATTATTTGTTGGTAACAATAATAAAGTGCTTATAAATATACTAATAATCTTATATTAATATATTTATTATATATATATTATTTTTTATAATATAAACTATATTATTATATTTATTTAATAATATAATTCTTTTACGCCATAATTATAATAATTCTTTATTATTATAATTTATTTATAAGGACATTCATAGTACAATAAGTAAAATATTGGTAACTTTTACTTATTGTTTCATAGTCAAACCTTACACCTGCTACCCTCACAGGTGGGGATAGCATTTTTCTCACAGTGTCTTGAGTTGATAAATTTTAGATACAAAATGATGGGGAAATTAGTAAAATAAAACTTTTTGGATGTGAAATAAGGATCAAGGCTTATTCTCAAGGTGAGTGTCCAGTATTAATGAATTTCTTATAAGAATATTATTTTCTGGAAGATGAATGTCAGGGTGAGTCTATGATAAAGGTGTATGTAAGTATTTACAAGCTCTAACTATGACTGTGACAGGGTAAAAATAGTTTTAAAAGATGATAAAGTTGATTATAAATGATTTGAATTAAGATATTAAGGGCTTTACTATAGAGATATAGTGGTGGTGAGTGCTGTTGAAATCCCTGGGTGCAACTTTTACCTGTTGGGTTACAATAATAAAAGCTACAATACTTAGATTTAAAGTATACCTGATTATTTTCCAAGAGTATAACTGTTTTGGACAGTTGTACTACATAGGAATTCAAGAGCAGGATGAGGAGACAATTCTGGCTGTGAAAAGCCTCCTTTTTATCCTGAAATGGGGTGGAAAGGGTGCTAGACCTTTCCACGTAGAGGAAGTGAAGATTTTTTCACTTTCGAGTACTGGCTTGTGGTTTGCAAACAGCCTGTATAGCCTGTATTAGGCTCAGATGTGGTTTTGAAACCACATCTGGGCGGTTTTCACCAATACAGGGTGAAAAATTTCATCTGGGGACCTTACAGCCTGATTCTGACGTGTATGACGCGTAGAATGCTGTACAGAAACTGGATGGGACCCCAGTATTGACTGACATATGAGGTATTGAAGTAAAAACATGCTTCTTTGTCTATTTGACACCTCATATTCATGATTATGGGATATTATCCCATGGTAAGGCTGTATATGACAGCAGGTGGGATTTTAACCTTAAAATAGCCATACCTTTGTCAATTCTTGAGATATCAACCTCAAAGTTGATTCAGTGTGTAGCCCTGTATGTGCTCTACACAATGGTACCTCATTTGATATGGGTATCATTGAATATGGCAAAGTTATCCCATGTACAAGAGTTTTGTACATTTGTGTGTTTTAGGCAAAAAGCTGTATTGAGCTTGTTTTCCCCATACCTTCTGCAGTAGTTGAGATATGAGGAAGTGGATGACACCATCAGATAGCCCTGATTGTGCTCTTTCCAAAAAGACCCCACTTCAGGTATCCCACACTAAAACTGTAGAAGTTAGATGGGAGGTGAATGTTCTGTTCACCCTTATTTGGCCTGAAATTGACCATAACTCCAGTAATATTGGTGCTAGCTCAGTTTGGCTGGTACCATTGGATAGCCCTGGCTTAGAGCTTCATTTTGAGTACCCATTTGATGGGGTTAAGCCTCTCCTTCTAGATTTTAGATGAGAGGTGAAAATTAAGGTTTATGCTCAGCAATAACTTTGAGCAGGAATAACTTTGTTATTTCTTGTCCTATGGTGATGGGACTTATATTTTCAGAAAGAGGTGAGTTTCCTCTTTCTTTTGATACCTTTTGAGCTGATTTGGCTCAGCTCAATGTTTTGGTGGTATCTTGGCTATACCATTGGTTTATGGTATTTTGGCTGTCATGCTTGTGCTCTGGTTTTGAGTCACAGGCTGACACACCCTCCCTTTAAAAAAGGCTCATCATTGATGAGACTGTTCAGTCCTCCTAGAGGCTCTGAATTTCCTTAGATGAAGGGTTCCATCTGGTATGGCATCCTCTGCCAACCATTTGTCTTTATCTGCTGTCTGGTTCTTGAATCCGACTAGGTATTGTCTTTGATCCTTCCCATTAAGTTTCATCTTCCTGGCCCTGATGATCTTACTCACAGGTCCAGGGGAGTCCTCCACTTCCACTATCTCTTGTGGTGTGGGATTCTTTCTCCTGGAGGGGAATTTATCCTCCTCTGTCTGGAAGTATGGTTTGACCAAACTCACTGGAAAGACTGGATGTTTCTTTGAAAACTCCTCAGTGAGTTTGACTTCCACTGCATTTTTTCCTATCAACTTAATGATAGTAAAAGATCCTACAAATGAGTCCCTCATCTTTTTAGGTCCTTTGAGATTGTTGAAGTTCAGTGTAGACACTAACACCTGGTCCCCTTCCTTGAAGTCAGTTTCCATATGTGATTTGTCCCACCTCTGCTTATTGTATTCTGTTGCCTCAGCTATGCATTTGGCAGCTGTGTCACAGGCCCTCTTCCACATATCATGGAAGTCTTTGGCTGTGGGGTGGATAGTCAGGAGATTTTTCTTCAAGTGATCCACAGGCAACAGGGGGTTCCACCCTTTCTCCAACAGTGCAGGTGTTTGACCTGTGGTGGAGTGCTTGCTTATATTATAAGCCAGTTGGACTACTGGTAAGAGGGTAACCCAATCATGGTTGTATCCCTCATGGTCCTTGTATTCCATGCCATAGGCACAGAATCCTCTGAGGATTTCCTCCATTGTTTGGATCATCCTTTCAGCTAGGCCATCTGTTTGTGGATGGTAAGCTGTGGAAAAAGGAATTTTGGTACCAAGCATGTAATATAATTTAGTCCAAAATTCAGATGTGAATTTTGGGTCCCTATCACTAATGATGATCTTAGGGACTCCACAGGTGGATATGATGTTATTCCAAAATAACAGAGCAGTATCCATGGCTGTGTCTTCTTTATGGCATGGTAGACACCTCATGCTCTTGCTGAACCTATCAACTATGATCAAACAGGCATTATAGTTTTCTTTGCCTCCTGGGACAAGTCCTGTAACCCAGTCCATGTTGATGGTTTCCCATGGGTGCTTGGGTTCTTCTATGTGTTGAAGTATCCCATACTTCTTCCCATGTTTCCTATTTGCCTTTTGGCATCTTTCACAAGTGTTGATGTATTCACTCAACTCTTGTTCCCACTTGGGCCACCAAGCTGTGCTTGCTACCCTCTCTTTGGTCCTGTCCTCACTCATGTGTCCCATATAGGGGCAGTCATGGCATTCTTGTAGGATCAATGAGATGGGGTCACTGTCTACCACTGTGAGTGAACTTGTGTTCTTTTCTCTGTGGTAGAGCAGGCCATCTATAAGAAAAAACTTATTGTCCTTATAGGCCCTCAACCAGGGTTCTTCCAGCTGGGTTTCCAGTTCTGGGCTCCTGTACTTCTGTTGAAGGAGTTGGAGTAGTATGCTACACTGTTTGTGTTTGGCATGAGAATTCTGTACTGCGCTGAAGAATTCATTGTGCAGTTCTGAGGAACTTATTCCCAGTATGGGAGTTTCTGTCCCTCCTGAGTCAGTGTGTCCACTGTCAAGGGTACCACTTTCTGGTGCCCATTCAGATAATCTGAAGTTTTTCCTCCTATCTATTTCCATGAAATGGATAGGGATTTTGCTGAAACTTCTGGGTCATAAGCTGGATTGCTTTTGACATTGTCCAGTGGCCATCTGCTGAGGCCATCTGCATTGGTATGGCTTTTTCCTTCCTTGTATATGATGGTCATGTTCCCTCTACACTCCTGGATGGCTATTTGCCATCTCACCATATGTCTATTTGTAGTCTTCATGTTTAGTAAAGATTTTAAGGCTGTGCAGTCTGTGTAGACTTCAAAGACTGCACCCTTCAAATAATAATGGAGTTTTGCTAGAGCCCAGACTAGACATGGACATTCAGTCTGGGTGGCCCCATACCTGGCTTCTGAATCTTTCAGCTGCCTTGAGATGTAGCAAATTACTCCTTCTCTTGGTTCACCATCCACAATTTGTCTTTGGTGAAGGGCTTCTCCTAGGCCTTGACTGCATGCTGCATCTATATATAACTTGAATGGTAGTTCAAAGTCAGGTAAGATGAGCACAGGTGCATTTGTGAGTTCATATTTGATCCTCTAATATGAATCCCTCCTTTCCTTGGTTATTTCAAAAGCTACATCCTTTGAACATAACTTGTATAAACTACTAGTTATGTGGGCAAACCTTTTGATGTGGTTTCTATAGTAGCTAGCAAACCCAAGGAAAGATTGCATCTCTTTGATGTTCTTTGGTACTGGCTTTTGCAGTACTGCTGCTACTTTGTTCTGGTCAATTGCCAGACTAAGACCTGAGACTTTATGGCCTAGAGCTGGTAGCTCTTGTTGGCCAAAATTACACTTTTTGAGTGAAATTTTCAGATTGATGGGTATACATTTACTTAGAGCTCTGTTTATGTATTTTACATGGTCTTCCCACGTCTCTGAGTATATAATGATATCATCAATATATACTACCATCCAGCCTTCCATTATTTCTTCTTGAAATATGGTGTCCATCATCCTTTGGAAGTGGGCTGGTGCATTCTTGATTCCAAATGGCATCCTGGTGTACTCATATATACCCATATGGCATATTATCCTGAGTAACTTCATGGAGTTTGGTTTAACTGCATTTTGGTGGAAGCCTTTCATACAATCCATTTTGGTTATATATCTGGCCTTGGCCAGTTTATCTAAGGCATGGGGTATCCTTGGTATAGGGTACCTGTCTGCTTCTGTGTATTTATTCGGGGCTCTAAAATCTCCACACAATCTATACTTGCCATCATGCCAGGTGATTAGGACAGGGGTGGTGATTTCCACTATTTTGTTGTGTCCAATCTTCCTGATGACATCCATATCCAGGAGTTCATTGATATGCTTCTCAATTTCTTTCCTGGTTTCCAGGCTTGCTGGATAAGGAGGTCTCCTCAGCATGGGTGGATAAGGCCTTTCCACATCCAGATATAGTTCCATATCATGGCCTTTGATCTTGCCTAATGGTTCTTCACCAATGGCAAATTCTGGTCTGTTATTTCTCAGCATCTTCAGTAAACTTAGTTTTTGTTTACTGGTGAGGGTAGTGCTAAACTGTCCCTCTCTGAATTCCTTCAGAAGTTCTTCTAGTGGATCTTGAGAAGATATCTGGTATATGTCAAGTAAAACCTACTTTTCCTTGTTAGTACCAATGGTGATGTGCCTATTTTTACTGTTGTAAATGTCTATTCCATACATACTCTGGTAATCTGTTCCCAGCAAAAACCCTTGGATGTGGGCAACATTAAGCACTACAAACTCTGGGTTGAGTCTGATGTTACCCTTCCTGTGGGGTATAATTATCTCTTTAATAAATGTCCCAATGGAAGGCATCTTCCCTGATGCACTTTTAAAGTTCTTTGCCTTAGTGGGCAAGAGCTGTTTTTCCCAGTTTGGGAAGTGGGTATCCAGATAGTTTCTGGCCACTATGGAGCAGTGTGCTCCACTATCAATGATCAGTGTATGCTGAGCATTGAAAATACAAACAGTCATTTTTGTGGCTGTCCCATGTATATATGCCATTCCTTTGGTTGGTGTAACCAGGAATGTTTGTGCATCTTGTGTGTGTTTGCACAAGTTCTTGTTAGCAGTGTCCTGTGGCATGCCTGATTCCAACTGTATGTCCAGGATTTCCAGTGGGGTTTCCTCTTGGTATTCCACTATAAATTCCTCTCTTGGGTCTTGATCATCCTCAGATGGTTCTCTGATGGCATCACCCATAGAGTCTGAATCAGAATCCTCTGTTGGAGGTTCTTCCTCAGGGACTTTCTCTATGGCATAGACTTTTTTCTTTGCCTTTGGACAGTTGTTGGCATAGTGGTCTGTTGAACCACAATTGTGGCAAGAATTATTCTTCTTAGCCACTTCTGCCACTCTTTCTCTGGGTTTGTCTTTAAACTCTACCCTGAGTGGTTGTTTCTCTTTGAAACTGCTGTTTCTATATAGGGTGAATTTCCCTATATTAGTCCTCTTCCTTATGTCTTGTAAGGTGTTGGCTATGTCATCTAGAGTGCAATTTTGGTTGCATCCGCATTTTACTGCATGCTCTAGTTCTCCTGGCAGTTGTGTCAAGAGTTTGTGATTCCTCATTTGGATGTTCATCTGAGGATCAATGGCTTTGAGTCTTTTAGACTGTCTAAGGCCCCACTCATATGGATCTTTGTCCACAGAGTATTTGTCATTTTCAAATGACATGGTCTTTTGCCATATCCAAGTTCCATTACTTTACTTTTGGATGATTTGACTCTTCCACCATGGCCAGTTTCTTCTGCCATGGATTTCTTTCATTTCTATGTACCATATACTAGCATGACCTTTAAATGCAGTATTCAATCTAGCAGTGATCCAGTAGTCTGGTATGCTTGGTACATCAATGAAGAGTCCATAAATATAATCTATGAGTTCCATATGATCATATTCTCCTGATCCAGAGAATTTGGGCCAGTTTGAGGTATCAGGAAGCTGTTTCAAGGCTTCCTTCTCTAAATAAGACATGCCATCTCCATCTTGGTATTGTGATGGAGATCTTGCCTTATTCATCGACATGGAATCTGGTTTGATGTCATCTGGTTGATATGGATTATCCATAACTTGGCCTTGTGGTTGGGGCTTCAAGCTATGGTAGGCATTAAACAACTTGTTAATGTCTTGATACAGACACTTGCTGTCCCTTGTGCTGTGGTGTTGTTCTTCAAAGACTATATTCAGTCTTTTGTTGGTTTCTTCAGAGGCTTTGCTCAGTTGAGCATATCCTTCTTGAAGATTCTTAACTATTTGTTCCAAGGAGGCTTGAGTTTGTCTCATCCTCTCTTGGCTATCTTTAATTTCTGCAAACTTCTTTGCAGATTGCTCAGCATATTGGGACATTTGTAACCACAGTGTATCACTGTTGATGTTACTCTCCAATGTGACAATGTTATTTTCAGTCTGAGTGGGGGTAATGTTTCTATTACTAGGACTACTGATTCTAGAGTGGTTTACAACTACTTCTGATTCTTGTGTACTTCTTTTACCAAATCTAACAGCTTCTGGATAATGGGGTCTGACTCTTTCCTCCTCTGGTTGAAGGAGGCTTTGTTCTTGCCCTTGTTTCCTTGTCTTCTCCTGGAAACTTCCTGGAATTGTGAAGAATGGTGACTCTTGGCCACTGATCTGCTGGTTTCTGAATGGTGTGAAGCCACTGGAGAGCTGATTTGGCCTGCTCCTTGTGAACCTGAAGGAATCTGAGTAGGCCCTGTCTGGGTCAATTGTTCTTCTATTGCTTGGATAGTGGCTTGATTCTCCCTTATCCTCTGTGCCCTTGCCTCCAGGAGTCTATTCTGCCTGGTAGGATTCCAACCCTTGGTGATTACCATAAGGTCTTTGAAGTCTATCTCTTTGAGACAGATCTTCTGGAAACTTGATCCAGGTTCTGCCCAGTGAGTTGCTAGGTTGAACCTCTTGTTGTCCATGCTCCATTGAAATTAGTCTTTGAGGAGCTGGTGGATCTGAAGAACTTGATCCATATCCTTCCAGTCCTCTGGTTTGAGGTTTCTGTTGAATTGAAGTGTGAATGGCAAGGTTGATATTATCTCCCTAGTTGTTTTGCCATCCACCACTGTGTCCAAGGTGTCCTGTTCCTGGTCTTCTGGTTCTGGACAATCCTTTTCTGTCCTCTGGCTGGTTCCTTTGGAAGCCAAGATCTCTGAGGTATGCAGGGGACATATCAGTGCTATTTACCTTTGACTGTGCCTTGTACAAATTTATTGTCTGCTGACTTGGGCAGTTTGCCTTTGGAAGTTACAACTGGCTTAATAATTGTAATCTTTCCTGTACAAGTGGTTAAGGTTGGTTTACCTTGTATTGAAGCAGAGTTTCGTGGTTTTCTACTCCTCTGAGTGGCTATTGGTGTCCACTTCTTGGCTGTAATTTTGCCTTCACTAAGCCTCTTCCCTTTGCCCTTGCTGCCCTCTGGTTCTGAGGGTGTCACTGGTATGTTGGCCTGTGACTGGGTCTCAAGTGGTATGAAGTTTTCTTCCACTGAATCAAACAGGAAAAAGAGGGCTTATGTCAGTTAAGACTTCTTAAAAGGCTGGTTTTGCACGTCTAAGAATGGCCTCTGGGCTTGTATATTATTACAATATGCCCTTGTATTATGACAATGTAATTGAATTAACAATTCCACGTCAAAAATACAGCTTACTGATATGTGGTATACTGTTTGTATACCAATATCTCCAAGAATACTTGTAATTAGCAAGTATAATCTGTCGAAAGATGGTGTATTACAGGGTAATTGAGTTAAAAATGGGCCCAAACACGCCTCAACTGTTGGTTTATCAGTATGAGCTGGCTTAATTCACTCAAGAATTAAGGCTGTATTAGTGGCTCAAAGTGTTTTTATATAAAAAACACGCCAGAAATACTATTCTTGTGGGTATTAGCCACGTGACAGATACTCTATAATATATGAGTATTTATAAAAAATTAAAAAATATATATATAATATATATTTATAGAGAAAATGACGCCTAAAAAAGGTAAAACAGGTGTCAATAAATGATGAAAAAGAGAAACACTTACTTGTAAGGTCCAATAATAAGTAAAAAAACACAGCCAGGCCCCCAAAATGTCAGGGTGAGTCTATGATAAAGGTTTATGTAAGTATTTACAAGCTTTAGCTATGACTGTGACACGGTAAAAATAGTTTCAAAAGATGATAAAGTTGATTATAAATGATTTGAATTAAGATATTAAGGGCTTTACTATAGAGATATAGTGGTGGTGAGTGCTGTTGAAATCCCTGGGTGCAACTTTTACCTGTTGGGTTACAATAATAAAAGCTACAATACTTAAATTTAAAGTATACCTGATTATTTTCCAAGAGTATAACTTTTTTGGACAGTTGTACTACATAGGAATTCAAGAGCAGGATGAGGAGACAATTCTGGCTGTGAAAAGCCTCCTTTTTATCCTGAAATGGGGTGGAAAGGGTGCTAGACCTTTCCACGTAGAGGAAGTGAAGATTTTTTCACTTTCTAGTACTGGCTTGTGGTTTTCAAACAGCCTTTATAGCCTGTATTGGGCTCAGATGTGGTTTTGAAAACACATCTGGGCGGTTTTCACCAATACAGGGTGAAAATTTTCATCTGGGGACCTCACAGCCTGATTCTGACGTGTATGACCTGTAGAATGCTGTACAGAAACTGTATGGGACCCCAGTATTGACTGACATATGAGGTATTGAAGTAAAAACATGCTTCTTTGTCTATTTGACACCTCATATTCATGATTATGGGATATTATCCCATGGTAAGGCTGTATATGACAGCAGGTGGGATTTTAACCTTGAAACATCCATAACTTTGTCAATTCTTGAGATAGAAACCTCAAAATTGGTTCAGTGTATAGCCCTGTATGTGCTCTACAAAATGGTACCTCATTTGATATGGGTATCATTAAATATGGCAAAGTTATCCCATGTACAAGAGTGTTGTACATTTGCGTGTTTTAGGCAAAAAGCTGTATTGAGCTTGTTTGCCCCATAACTTCTGCAGTAGTTGAGAAATAAGGAAGTGGATGACACCATCAGATAGCCCTGAGTGTGCTCTTTCCAAAAAGACCCCACTTCAGGTATCCCACACTAAAACTGTAGAAGTTAGATGAGAGGTGAATGTTCTGTTCACCCTTATTTGGCCTGAGATTGACCATAACTCCAGTAATATTGGTGCTAGCTCAGTTTTGCTGGTACCATTGAATAGCCCTGGCTTAGAGATTCATTTTGAGTACCCATTTGATGAGGTTAAGCCTCTCCTTCTAGATTTTAGATGAGAGGTGAAAATTAAGGTTTATGCTCAGGAATAACTTTGAGCAGGAATAACTTTGTTATTTCTTGTCCTATGGTGATGGGTCTTATATTTTCAGAAAGGGGTGAGTTTCCTCTTTCTTTTGATACCTGTTGAGCTGATTTGACTCAGCTCAATGTTTTGGTGGTATCTTGGCTATACCATTGGTTTATGGTATTTTGGCTGTCATGCTTGTGCTCTGGTCTTCAGTCACAGGCTGACAATGAAAATATTCTCTTTCATATTATCAAATTGACTTCCTTTATTTGGACAATAATGCTTTCAGATTTTTTCATCTTATTTCTCCTTTTTTGGTTTGATGAAGAAAAAGTTTGTATATTCCAATATTTTGACTGGATACCATTATTTGGAGTATTATTGGATATCATAATTGTGCTATATGCTTGAGTCGCAGGCCAAAAAATTCAATTAAATCATATTCATCTTTCAAAATGTTTTGAACAAGATTTTCCAAAAAATTTTGAAGTTTTAAGCTTATTTCAAGCTATGAATCCAAGCTCAAGCAAAAGCATGACAACTAAAGCACTATAGAATCTCATAACAAACCAAAAGGTTGAGATGTAAATATATAAAGCTTATTAAACCAAATAAAGGTACAAAAATGTTACAAAAAAAAGTACTAAACAAAGGAAGGCTGTAAACTTGACCATCTGGAAGTGAGAATATTTACTTCCCCAAATATATTTCTCTCATTAACAATAAAAAGGAGATAAATAAGATATTAAGGCTGTAAGCTATTGCTGAGTATAAAGCTCAATTTCTACTTTACATTGAAAACATTGAGTTTGGCTTACAAGCAAATTCTTTGGGTTCTTCAATTTTAGCATGAAAAGGGCCCTATACAATGGTGATAATTTTAAGAATGTAGAATAAATAGATGGAAATATACCATACCATTATCCCTTCATTTGAAAATGACAAACTTTCTATTGTTTACCTCACATCTGACCTCTACAGCTTTGAGAGTAGACACAAAAAGTAGCATATTTTCAGGGAAGACTTAACTAAATATACTCAATAATACAGCTCTAATTTCTGTATAATATACAGATTAAAATTTATGAGAAATTGTTTCTTAGAAATGGAAAGGTATCATTTCACAAAAAGTGAAAGATACTGTATACAATTTCCATAATTGTGGATAAATCAGGTCAAACATGTGAATATCTTTTATAAACCCCTTTTGACTACAATCTGAGTCACATTTTCACAATTTTTTATTACAATCAACAAGCTCCTCAATTTTTTGGGAAACAATCCCAAAATCTGTAGATGTGTCTATGAAACCATTGATAATATTACTATGAATCAGTAGTACTAGGACTGCTCTTATGAAAATATGATAAATAAGTTTATTATAATCACAATTAAATAATTAATCAAGAATCAATTACAAGACATATTTAATAATAAAACTTCTTTATTAATATAATATAAGCTATTTAAGTGTATGATTATGAATGTAGTTCTTGAATAAAGCTATTACTAGAAAAAAGCTTTGAGAATTAAGTAAAAACACTCACTAATACTCCAATAATACCTTGTAAAGAGTTGGTAGAGTGATTTGACAGATTAATTGTGGATTTGAAGGATGAAAATTGTATTATAACAGTAATAAAACAATATAATAGTTATATAGTGAATTAAATTGTATATTTCTATTACTTAATGTCTTTTTGATTCATTCTCAAAACATTAAAGCACTTAATGAAAGTATCAACTAATGCTTACTTGTTGGTACTAATGGCATGATTTCATAATAAGATGATTGGGAAAAAACAGCAAGAGGAGTCCTCTTTTAAGTGAATAACAGCTCACAGAGGCATGCCATTGAGAAAACTGAAAAAAATGAGTGATAAATCAATGATCCTTTTTTTTATTATTGATTTCATCATCTGTTTTCATTTGAGATTATCATAATTACTTAGTTAAGTAATTTTACATGACTACCAATCCATTAATGGTTAAGAACTAAAGTAGCAACACCTGTTCATCTTCTTTTATTTCAAAATAAAAAATTAATTTCTCAAATTTATTGATGTAATTAGAAATTTCATCACCAACTGTATTTTCTGTGAAGTTTTGAACATTCAGTGTTTTAAGTGGAATCTTCAAAAATGGACTGTGGTTAAAACTTTGAATTTGAATTATGAAAGAATGATAATTTTTGATTTTTATATGGATTATGCCTTTCTCCATTAATTTTGAAATTTTCCAAAGTATTCGGTAATAATTGTAGCTTTAATGAATTTTTGAAGTTTTTATGCTATTTCTATCTAGAATTGCACATAGCACAGTTGTAGCTGGTTGCCATGAGGTAAATGTATGTATAATAGTCCAAAAAGGGTTTTTAATTAATCTTTTAAGGCTTATCCATGGAAAATCATTGATAATTGACATGGTTACAGGAGTCATATTAGCTCATTACTTTCTTTTCATGTTAAGATAGCAGCTTATTTCATATTTCCTTATGACTCAATGGGACTTTAACTTGGTAACCAAGTCCCCAAGCGTTTTTAGTGTACTAATTGGCCATGACCAGCCATGGACACAAGCTTTAGAGCTATTCACACCTCAGAGGCCTCAAAATTTGTGTTCCCTGGCTCTCCTTGATGTCTTTTGTCCCCCTCAGCTATTTTCATGTCAAAAATAGTAATTTAGGCTTAAAGACTGATATTCACTATGGATGTACCAAACCTGTATGTAATAATAATGTATTTTTAAGTTCCGCAAACATTCATAACACTAGTATTGGTGTATATGTATCATAGAATTTATCATATTCCCATTGTTTTGGGGTGAAATTGAGAAAAAAAAAATTTCACAATTCTTTTATGTGGTATTGATGATGTGGTATTGAAGTATTTTCCATATTACCACCACATAGACTTACTTTAAGCTCATTCACTCCATTGAGTTATGCTAGATGAATCTATGTGTAGAATCCAAATCTGGCCTTAAATCCATGGATCTACTTACTCAAAAAAAGCTATTCCTCTTTTCTTAAATAAAAAGTAATCAATTTTGGATATATGAATGACTTATGGGTTATCAATAGTTCACACTTTATTTTGATATTAATTTTTCCCTGTTTGAACATCTAAAATATACCTCAAGGCTGTCAGGGTGACTCTATGATATAGCTTCAGAATGATAATAAAAGCTATAACTCTGAGTGTGACACGAAAATAATGATTATATTAGAGTGAGAATATGAGTGAAAAGGGCTATACTAAAATAATTTAGTGATGGTGAGTACTGCTGATAGCCCTGGGTGCAGTGTTTGCCTGTTGGTTTACAATAGCAAACCCTACAATACTTAAACTTAAAGTATACATGTTAAATTCTAAGAGTATCACTTCTTTTTTTAAGAAGTTATACCACGTAAGGATATCAAGAACAGGATGCTTGATTTACTGCCTGGTGAGGCAAAGCCTCCTTTTATCTTGTTCTGGGGTAGTGGGAGGTGGTTTACCTCTGCACACGACCACAGAGTGAAACTTTTCACTACTGTGGGCTGGTTTGTGGTTCTATACACTCAATACAGGCTATTATTGGGTTTAAATGTGGTTTTAGAACCACAAGTAGTCATTTTTACCCTATACAGGGTGAAAGTTTTCACCAATGGAGTTGACAGGTGTATTCTGGGGCTCCTGACGCGTCAGAAACTGTACAGAACCTTTATGGACTTCTGTATTTGACTTAATTATGAAGTATTGAAGTATAAATAAGCTTCAGCGTCTGTTTGACACCTCATAATCAGAGTACAACTGTATCCTGTCATAATACAGCTGTATTGGTCATATTGTGGGATTATAACTTTCAAACAGCCATAGCTCTGTCAGTTTTTGAGATATCATGCTCAAAGTTGGTTCAATGGATAGCCCTGTATGCGCTCTACACAATTATACCCAATTTGGTATGGTTATCATTAAATATGACAAAGTTATCCCATGTACAAGGTTTTTTGTACATAGGCGTGGTGTGGGCAAAAAGCTGTATTGAGCTTGTTTGCCTCATAACTTCTGTTATAGTTGAGATATGAGGAAGTGGATGGCACCATCAGATAGCCCTGATTTTTCTCTTTCCAAAAAGGCCCCACTTCAAGTATCCCACACTAAAACTGTAGAAGATATATGAGAGGTGAATGTTTTGTTCACCCTTATTTGGCCTGAATTTGACCATAACTCAAGTAATACTGGTGCTAGCTCAGTTTGGCTGGTACCATTGGATAGCCCTGGCTTAGAGCTTCATGTTGAGTACCCATTTGATGGGGTTAAGCCTCTCCTTCTAGATTTTAGATGAGACGTGAAAATTAAGGTTTATGTTCAGCAATAACTTTGAGCAGGAATAACTTTGTTATTTCTTGTCCTATGGTGATGGGACTTATACTTTCAGAAAGAAGTGAGTTTCCTCTTTCTTTTGATACCTTTTGAGCTGATTTGGCATAGTTCCATGTTTTGGTGGTATCTTGGCTATACCTTTGGTTTATGGTATTTCGGCTGTCATGCTTGTGCTCTGGTTTTGAGTCACAGGCTGACATACCCTCCCTCTAAAAAAAGGCTCATCATTGATGAGACTTTCCTCTCCTCTTGGAGGTATTAGCATGGTTCATTTGAACTTGAGCCATCAACTTTGTTGGGGTCATACCCTGCCTGTCTGGTGGCTTATGTTTGAAACCATCCAGGTGTTTGGTCATTGGTTTCCTCCTTTGGGAATGGACTGAACCAATTTCCTCTATTGCATGGTTCTTAAATTCCACCAAATATTCCTCATGGGGGTTGGGTTCACTGTATGAATTATTTCCACAGCCATTCCCCACACTATCAAAGTCAGATTCATGACCTTCTTGGTCTTTTGTTGTTTCTTCCTCTCTTGCAAATATCTCTTCACTGTCTTTGGGAGAATTTTCTGCATAGTGATTGGGTGATTCACAGTTGTGGAATCCTGTTGTGATTTCAGATTCTGAATTGTGAGTTTCTTTGGCTTCCAGGGTTAGATTCTCCCTGTTATCACCAGTACTATGGTTATTGTATCTACCAATAGATGTTCTAATCCTTACTTCTTGCAAAGTATTGGATATCTCATCCAAGGTGGATTCTTTGGAGCATCTGAATTTTACTGCATGTTCTAAGTCTCCTGGTAGTTTGGTCAACAGTTTGTGATTTCTCATTTCTGTTTTTATGTGAGGGTCAATGGCTATTAGCCTTTTTGACTGTCTCAGACACCAATCATAAGGATCTTTGTCCACTGTGTATCTATCATTTCCAAATGAAAGGGTTTTCTGCCATATCCATGTATCATTTCTGTACTTTTGGATTATTTGGCTCCTCCACCATGGCCAGTTTGTTCTGCCATGGATTTCTTTCATTTGTGTGTACCAAATACTAGCATGTCCTTTAAAAGCTGTATTTAATCTGGAAGTAATCCAGTAATCTGGTATACTTGGTAAATCAGTAAAGAGTCCATCAATATAATCTATGAGTTCCATATGATCATACTCTCCAGTTCCAGAGAATTTGGGCCAGCTTGAGGCCTCAGGAAGCTGTTTCAAGGCTTTCTTTTCAGTATAAGACAAATTATCTCCATCCTGGTATTTTGGTGGAGACCTTGCCTTATTCACCAATAAAGAATATGGTTTGATGTCTTCCTGGTGGTATGGGGTGCTTCCAGAAACATGCCCTTGTGTTTGGGGTTTCATTTTTTGGCAGAAATTGAACAATTTGTCAATATCTTGATCCAGGCATTCCCTTTCCCTTTTGCAGTGATTTTGCTCCTCCAAGACTTGATTTAGTCTTCTTTTGGAATCTTCTGAGGTCTTATACAGCTTAATATAGTCCTCTTGAAGAGTATGAATAGTTTTGGTTTGTAAGGTACAAACCTCTTGTAAACTTGAAATACTTTCATGGAGTCTTTCAAACTCTTTTTGAGTTTGTTCTACAAATTGGGAAAATTGTAACCATAAAGTATTACTACTTATGGTACTCTCAGGTATCACAACATTGTGTTTCATCTGAGTGGAGATATCATTCCTTATCATAGGGCTGCTAGGTGCATTAGAAGTATTTACAACTGTTTTTTGTTTCTTTGTACTTCTTGCAACAGGTCCAACAATTTCTGGATCATAGGATCTGACTCTTTCAGCCTCTGGTTGAAAGAAGTCTTGTTCTTGCCTTATGATCCTCTTCCTCTCCTGGATTCTATCCTGGATTGGAAAGTATAGTGACTCTTGGTCACTAATCTGCTGGTGCCTGAGTGGTGTGAAGCCACTAGGGAGTCTGGTTGGGTTACCAGTCCTCATGAGCCTGAAAGGGTCAGATTGTGTTAGCTCTTGTTCCATTTCTTGTCTATGATAAGTTCTTTGAAGAATATCTCTTTGAGGGAAATCTTCTGAATACTTTCTACAAGTTCTTTGTAGTGGGAATCTGGTTTGAATTCCCTGTCTGCCATTCCCCATTGGAGAAGTTCTTGGAATATTTGATGGGTTAGAACAAACTGTTCTATGCAAGCCATTCTTGGAGGTTTGCTGTTGAAACCCATCTTGGAAGGTGTAGAAAGGTTCATTTTGCCATGTATTACGACTTTGAACAACTTCAACTTCTCTCTTTTCCAAGCCTCTATTCCAACTGATGGTTGTTTCTCTTTGTAAGGAATAATCCCTTGGAAATCCAAAGTCTTTGGAATGAGGTGGTGTCATTTCTGATTTTTAAAGTGAGAGTTTCAGCTAGTTGATTGAATCCTTCTGTTAGGAATTTATAAGTCACTTTAGACAAATTATTATTGAAAATATCAATAATAAATATCAATCAACTCTCCCCAATATATACTCTTTATATATTAAAAAGATTAATAATAAAATATTGTTTGTATTTGCTTATGAAGTATTATTATTGAAATTATCAATAATAATGATAATAATCAATTTTTCACGCCAATTTGGGTAAAAAAAATAAATTATAAGAGTCTTTCTGCAAGAAAAATTCAAACAATATATACTTTGGATATATTATGAAAAAAAGATCAATAGTAAAATATGATTTGTATTTTATTATTGAGTATTATTATTGAAATTATCAATAATAATGATAATAATCAATTTTTCACGCCAATTTGGGTGAAAAAATAAATTATCAGAGTTTTTCTGTAAGAAAAATTCAAATAATATATACTTTGTATATATTATGAAAAAAACAATAATAAAATATGGTTTTTATTTTATTATGAAGTATTATTATTGGTATTATCAATAATAATGATAATAATCAGTTTTTCACGCCAATTTGGGTGAAAAAAAGAATTATCAGAGTTTTTCTTCAAGAAAAATTCAAATAATATACTTTGTATATCTTATTAAAAAAACAATAATAAAATATGGTTTTCTTTTATTATTAAGTATAATTATTGGTATTATCAATAATAATGATAATAATCAATTTTTCACACCAATTTGGGTGAAAAAATGAATTATCAGAGTTTTTCTTCAAGAAAAATTCAAATAATATATACTTTGTATATATTATGAAAAAAAACAATAATAAAATATGGTTTTTATTTTATTATAAAAAGAGAATATTTTATAAATATAAATTATATATTTATAACTCTTCAAAAAATGAAAAAATATTATTTTTTCAAAAAAGAATATGTATACAGTTTTTTTTTTTTATGTTTTTAATATATTTTTTTTTTGAGTAAAAAAAATCAGAATAGAGAAAAACCACGAAATGAATCCCCTTCAGGGCTTCTTATGGTTTAAAAAAAGTGAAAATCAGCAAGAAAACAAATATAATAACTTTAAAAGGCATGAAAATTAGCTAAAAATAGTGAAAACAAGCTAGAATTTCGTCTAAAATAGGTAAAAAAACCTGACCAGGCCCCCAAATTGTCAGGGTGACTCTATGATATAGCTTCAGAATGATAATAAAAGCTATAACTCTGAGTGTGACACGAAAATAATGATTATATTAGAGTGAGAATATGAGTGAAAAGGGCTATACTAAAATAATTTAGTGATGGTGAGTACTGCTGATAGCCCTGGGTGCAGTGTTTGCCTGTTTGTTTACAATAGCAAACCCTACAATACTTAAACTTAAAGTATACCTGTTAAATTCTAAGAGTATCACTTCTTTTTTTAAGAAGTTATACCACATAAGAATATCAAGAACAGGATGCTTGATTTGCTTCCTGGTAAGGCAAAGCCTCCTTTTATCTTGTTCTGGGGTAGTGGGAGGTGGTTTACCTCTGCACACGACCACAGAGTGAAACGTTTCACTACTGTGGGCTGGTTTGTGGTTCTATACACTCAATACAGGCTATTATTGGGTTGAAATGTGGTTTTAGAACCACAAGTAGTCATTTTTACCCTATACAGGGTGAAACTTTTCACCAATGGAGTTGACAGGTGTATTCTGGTGCTCCTGACGCGTCAGAGACTGTACAGAACCTGTATGGACCTCTGTATTTGACTTAATTATGAGGTATTGAAGTATAAATAAGCTTCAGCGTCTGTTTGACACCTGTTATTTTATATTATTTTATTTTATTCTCACTAACTAAAGACTAATAAAACAATGTAACGATAATCTCTAATTGCAAGGTTTTAAATGATCTCCCCTGAGATTAGCGTACCTGTTTATTTAATAAAGTTTTGTAATTCGTTAGTTTGATAAAAAATAAAATAATAAATAATTTGAGATAAAAGATCTCCCCTGAGATTAGCATACCTGTTTATTTAATGAAGTTTTGTAATTCGTTAGTTTGATAAAAAATAAAATAATAAATAATTTGAAAGAAAAGATCTCCCCTGAGGAGTAGATCTTTTCTTTCTTATCGTAAGTTTAAGTATTCTATTAATGTGTTATGCATATTCATTATGTTTATCACTGTATTAGGTTTTTATTTAAATTGTATTCTGTAATTGTTACAACACTCCCCTCCATAACACATTAATACCAATTAACAATTTTGCAAAAATGCTTAGTCTTGACACAACCAATGGGTTTCGTAAGGATGTCGGCAAGTTGGTTAGATGTGGAAATCCATGATAGTCAAATTTTCCCACACGTGATATACTCATTGATTAAGTTAAATTCTCGTACTAAGTGTCTGGTTTGTTTCTTATTCATAGATGAATTTGAGATACCCACCGCTGTCTTATTATCTGACATCATTGCCGGTATTACCTCAGCTAATACTGGACGAAAAAGATTGGTGATCCAAATGCATTCTCTGGCTGCAAAAGATAGAGCCATATATTCGGCTTGTGCAGTCGAGGATGCTACTGTTGTTTGACATTTTGATTGCCATGATATTGGATTTTTTCCATGCATGATAATGTACCCATGAGTAGACCTATCTCCTTCCCCTCCCCAATTTGCATTGACGTAGCAGTTTATAGCAGAAGATGAATTATCCTCTGCAATTAAAATGCCTAAGTCGCTGGTATCCCTCATATACCCAATGAGATGCTCTAGTGCCTGCCAATGTGATGCGTTTGTGTTCATAGAGAACCTTGCCAAGTAATTCATGGCATAAGAGATGTCGGGTCGGGAAGCTTGAGCAATATATAGCAAAATGCCAATCCTTTTCATATAGGGTTTGTCCATTTCTGCCGCAGGGTTGGATTCAAGGTTGCAATTAACGGGTAGAGGTGATTTAGAAGTTATGTTGCTAGGAGTCAGTCGTGTTAACTTATTAATTAATTCTGTCTGTGAGAATTTGTATCCTTTCGGAACCTTTTCAATGTTAATCCCTACCAGACCGCTAATTTTATCATCCCATTTTATCTTCAAATTCTGATCCATTTTCTGAATTATTTCATCCATCATCTGTTGAGAAGACGCTGTAATGGCTCCATCATCAACATGAATCCATAGAATAGCCTTTTCAATTCCTTTTACCAGTGTATAAGTGCTGGGATCTTTGATGTTTGGTGTAAATCCAATTGTGCGTAATATTTGCTTCAGGTGTAGCCACCAGCATCTAGCCACCTGTTTTGTCCCATATAAAGCTTTCTTCAGTGCTAATACCTTGAATTTCGGAATATTCAAACCCTGAGGGCACCATAGAAAGACAGGCTTATCAATCATGCTGTGCAGAAAAGCCACTTTAACATCAAACGTTTTTATCGGCCATTTGTTAAGAAGCGCTGTCGAGAACAATAACCTCAAAGCATTGAAAGTTGGTGTTGGTGCAAATTTCTCATTGTAGTTTATACCGTCAATTTGTTTGAAACCTCTAGCAACTAATCTAGCCTTGTAACGTTCTGGTTTCTTTACAAAAACCCAATTCGTTCTGAGTATGCTTTCATGAGGAACTTTGGAGAGGGCATGCTTCAAATCCATTATTTCGAATACATCTTCTTCATTAATGCTCTTCAGCTCTTCATTGATTGCTCCTAACCATTCACTTTTTTCTGGCGAGGACATTGCATCCCGGTAACTCGTTGGTAGAACATTACCTGGATCACTTGCTGTCGTCATTGAATGAATTAGCGTGTCTTGTAGTTTCATTTCCGTAATCATGAGATTGTCGAAAAGCTTTGTCACTTGTATAGATTGTAGACTCGAGTTATCATTCGATGTCTGTGAATAAAAAACGCCTTCATCAAATTTCACACTCGCTGCTTTCATTACCATTTTCTTTCCAGGAACCCAAAAAAGCCAGCCTTTTGAGTCTTCAGCCAGGCCTAAGTGGTATCCAATAATTGCTCTTGATGTCAAGTCCTTTCTAGCATTGTGATTGTGTATAAAGGACTTAGCACCAAAGACCCGCAGAAGTTCTAGCGATGGTTTCTTTTTTCCGAGGATTTCAAATGGTGTTTTCTCTTCGTTGCAGTGTAAAGATCGGTTGTGAATCCATGTCGCATGTCTAAAGGCCCATGGCCATAAGAAAGTAGGTAAGTTTGAGGCAATAAGCATTGTTGTCGCCATCTCAGAAATTGTGCGATTAGTTCTTTTGATCCTACCATTTTGGTGGTGTTTGTAAGGCATTGTGAATTCATGAAAAATGACGTTTGTCTTCAGGAATTCACCAAATATATGATTCTTAAATTCTGATCCGTTATCAGTCCGAACAACTTTAATGGTATTGTTCGTGATATTAATGAATTGCTTGATCCAATGTTGCAATTTGAATTTTGCTTCGGATTTGTCCGATATTGGAATTGATACTACTACTCTTGAAAAAACATCCTGAATCATAAGGATATACTTCATGTTGTTCATACTGAGGGGCAAAGGCCCCATCAGGTCAGCTACTATCACATCACCAGGTGCCTTTACCATATTATGCGACTCATTACGTATAGGCAGGTGCTTACTTTTCGCAATGGAGCAGGGATGACAGATGCCAATCGTTTTAAGATTAAAGGTTTTCATGCCGCTTGCGGCGCTAAATTTCATCATACGGTTTAAATTTCTAGCAGACAAGTGGCCCATTCTTTGATGCCATAACATATTCGTATCATTTGCCTTATCTTCTCTGGTTGTGTCCTGATCGTCGTCGGGATTAGTAGAATCACATTGGATAGGTGTAACGATTGAAGCGGATGAATTGGAAGATACGGGGAGGAACCATCGCGAATTCTTTTTGAAACTATGAAAAGAAAAATTGGATTGTTTCAAGATAAATTCATCGTTATCAAATCGGACATTAATTGATTGAGCTATCAACTTTCCAATAGACAGGATTATTCCGGGAATCTCCTTACAGTAAAGAACATCATCGACTTCCAGAAAACTGTTTCCGATCTTCAAACTAATTCGTCCAATTCTGACTACGGCAAATTTGTCATTTGATGCAACAGACAAAGTCATATTAGTCGTCGATATGTAAGTGAAAAGGGAGATATCGCCTACTACTGAGTGGGTCGCTCCAGAGTCTAGTAATGCTTCAATAGTTTCAATAGATGGAGTAGCATCGAAGCCAGCCACATTAGCCGCATGTTCTCTGAACTGATTCCTTGCATTGCTGGCCTTTATCTTGATTGGACAAGTTGGAGCCCAATGTCCCAATTCTCCACAGTAGTAACAGGGCCTTGAAGGATCAAAGGTCTTCTTTTTCTTCTTTGCATTGTCTTGACTGGTCGGAGCAATCCTAGGCTCAGAAGCTGACCTAGGTTTCTCACCGTCCTTTTTTGGTTTCTTGCCGGGAAAGGATGCATTAATGCGTGCAAGGTTGGTGCTGTGATCAAAACTAGGTGAAGCAGTATTGATTTGTCGTATCATATCTAGAAAATCATCAGTATGGATTTTCAAGTGAGGATTTGTTGCCAGTCTTGTATTCAATGCTGCAGTGATATGATCGCGAAGGGAGGGAACAGAGAAATAAATTGCAAAGGTCGCAATGTTTTCCGATTTGGTGTTCAATTTTTTCAATTGCTTCGTGAACAGAGATTGCATATTTGTTGATGTTATCAAGTTGGTCAGTAGTGTTGAAAATTGTTCTTTCATGGTGAACAATAGAAGACCAGGAAGGTTTATTGAAGCGTTTCTTCATTGCTTGATATATACGCCGGGCATTGAGTCTTCGCATAGGTGAAGTGATCGAGTCAAAAACGTTGTAATCAGTACTATTTTCAATGAATGAGATAGCAACCAAGTTCCTGAGATGATTCTCATCATCAGTATCTTGATCAAAGTAATCGGCGTCACCATTGTAGTACATCTTCCATGCATTGAATAAACTTCTCGACCATGAATTAAAATTAACACCATCATAGGCGAGTCGTGGACGTATTCGTTCAGCTAACTGAGAGAATCGGTGGAATATCTCAGCTTGCTTGTCGGCTTTGAGTAAAAGATCCATTTCCATATCATTGGATGTGGTCGGATCAGGTTTATTCATGGTAGCTGATGATGAGAAGAGTTTGCCGGATCTGGTGATTGATGGTTCCAGGTTTAATCAAGTATGAGGGGGTAAGTGATGGGTTATTCTTCTTTGTGTACTGTGATTACACTGCTAGCAGTCGGCCCATAACCTGTTATTTTATATTATTTTATTTTATTCTAACTAACTAAAAACTAATAAAACAATGTAACGATAATCTCTAATTGCAAGGTATTAAATGATCTCCCCTGAGATTAGCCTACCTGTTTATTTAATAAAGTTTTGTAATTCGTTAGTTTGATAAAAAATAAAATAATAAATAATTTGAAAGAAAAGATCTCCCCTGAGATTAGCATACCTGTTATTTAATAAAGTTTTGTAATTCGTTAGTTTGATAAAAAATAAAATAATAAATAATTTGAAAGAAAAGATCTCCCCTGAGGAGTAGATCTTTTCTTTCTTGTCATAAGTTTAAGTATTCTATTAATGTGTTATGCATATTCATTATGTTTATCACTGTATTAGGTTTTTATTTAGATTGTATTCTGTAATTTTTACAACAACACCTCATAATCAGAATACAACTGTATCCTGTCATAATACAGCTGTATTGGTCATATTGTGGGATTATAACTTTAAAACAGCCATAGCTCTGTCAGTTTTTGAGATATCATGCTCAGAGTTGGTTCAATGGATAGCCCTGTATGAGCTCTACACAATGATACCCAATTTGGTATGGTTATCATTAAATATGACAAAGTTATCCCATGTGCAAGGTTTTTTGTACATAGGCGTGGTGTGGGCAAAAAGCTGTATTGAGCTTGTTTGCCTCATAACTTCTGTTATAGTTGAGATATGAGGAAGTGGATGGCACCATCAGATAGCCCTGATTGTGCTCTTTCCAAAAAGACCCCACTTCAAGTATCCCACACTAAAACTGTAGAAGTTAGATGAGAGGTGAATGTTTTGTTCACCCTTATTTGGCCTGAATTTGACCATAACTCAAGTAATACTGGTGCTAGCTCAGTTTGGCTGGTACCATTGGATAGCCCTGGCTTAGAGCTTCATGTTGAGTACCCATTTGATGGGGTTAAGCCTCTCCTTCTAGAGTTAGATGAGACGTGAAAATTAAGGTTTATGCTCAGCAATAACTTTGAGCAGGAATAACTTTGTTATTTCTTGTCCTATGGTGATGGGTCTTATATTTTCAGAAAGAGGTGAGTTTCCTCTTTCTTTTGATACCTTTTGAGCTGATTTGGCTCAGCTCCATGTTTTGGTGGTATCTTGGCTATACCATTGGCTTATGGTATTTTGGCTGTCATGCTTGTGCTCTGGTTTTGAGTCACAGGCTGACAAAGGCTCACTCAGGCCAGTTGCTTGCACAAATGGTATTGTGCGATTTTTTTGAATAAAACTTAAGTATGGGTTTTCAAAGACATAAAAAGCCTTTTTATAAACTTTTTACTAACAATCATGATTCTAAAGCTCAACAACTGCTTTTTCAGGGTGCTATTGTTGGATATTTTCTCATAGAATTTAATTGTGAGGAATTTTAGTAATTTAAATGATGTTCATAATTTGAGCACTCATACCTTGAGCAATCAGAGTCATCCAGCTGTGTTAAGTACAGCTTGAGATGTATCCTGTTGTTTCTAAAGCTCTGAAACCTTGTTTTGGTGAAATTATTTACCCTTAATGGGCAAAAAGCTGTAAGATTTGATTTCAAATCAACAACTGACTTCCAGAACAGGTAATAGTGGCTTTCTTAAGCCACAATACAACCACTAGGGGAAAAATTGTCACTTAATCAATATAAGAAGAGGTTATCCACCTTCTACAAACTGGATGTAAGATGAAAGGAGACTTCCCCCTAGAAAAATCACTTCATCATCTAAATAGCTCATTTCTTATAAGGCTGCAATGTATTACACAGTAATCAGTCCTCAGAAGTATTGATAAAATTATAATTCAAATAATAGTATTGATTTTCATGGCTAAAAAGTTGATTTTTACTGCTACCAGTTCTCTAACTAGACTCATACTCACTATTTTCCAATGGTAGAGCCCTTATTTCTGTGAGCCTGTGAGGTATGTATGAAAAACCCATGAGGAAACAAATAATGTTTTATGAATTTGATGCAGTCAATGAAGAACTTTTAAAATGAGCTTAAGACCAAAGATAATTAAAAATAATTATAGATTTGTTTTGGATAAACAAAGCTATAATTATTATGTCATTTGTGCATTCTACTCCAAGTTAATCTAGGGTAAACCCATAGGGTGTTATATCCAAAATTGCCTATTCTTTCTGTTATTGGAATATTTGGAAATATTATATAGCATTTGAGCAAATCTATAAAGCTGTTAAATTTTCCCTCAATTCAAACTTATATAATGTATTTGTAAATTGGAAAAATTGTGTTGAAATTGTGATATTGTGTTTACTTACTGAGTGGGCTAGGGATTTGCCTTACAGGAGGTAAATCCTGTGAAGAATTCATTATCATTTATTTGAATCCCTTTTTGGCTTTTCAATAAATCAATTGGAAAACTCATTCAAAAGAGGGTACAAAGGGAAAATGGAAAAAATTGTTAGGGTACCCAAATTTTGGGATCTGAAAGTTCCCAAATGAGCTTTTCCTCCTTTATTGAAGGGTTTCTGAGCTCATTACAGATTTAAGATTATGAATTGATCTAATAGAAAGGTTTAAATGGGTTTATCCTCCATTTGGAGAGGAATTAATAGCTTCAAAAGGATAAATCTCATTATAAATGCATTTAATCAAGATCTTAAGAAATTTAAAAGTTTGATAAATTTTAAATAAGCTTAAAATAAAATTCAACTTCATAAAAAAATATCAAAAGTACAGTTTTGGTGTATATTTTTTTTCTATTTCAAAACAAGAAATAAATTCAAGAATTCATAAGGAGAATCCATTTTTAAATGGACTGTATTGCAACTTTCACAAATATTACAATTTATTGTTATCTGTACATTATTAAAAAATCAAGTTTCTTTAATTAATAATATTCCTTGGTATTTAGCCTTGAACAGGCCCCATTCAATCATTCTTCAAGAAAATTAAGTCAATCGATTAATTAAAAACTTTGTGTTTATAATTTTATTTTAAATATATTCATAAAATGAAATTTAATATGAATCAAACATTTTAGTTTTAAAAATAAAAAATGAGCACAAACAAAGCTTAAATTTCCTTAAAGTTAGGACCAAAAACTGTTTTAGTTCTAAATTTAAGTTTTAGAAGTTAAAACATAATTTTCAATAATGGTTTCTTCAGTTCTGATGATTAAATTTCCTTTGAGAAAATTTGTGATCACACAGGAGGTGTCTTGAGGCATAAACAGAGCCCTGCCATTAGTGTTTTTTTTCCTATCAATAAGTACAATAAAATCTTCCAAAGAAGGATATTTTTCAATAGTATGTTATATTATTTTAAATAATTCTTTTATGTTTTATTCCTTACAATTTCTATAAATAAAGAATTGAAACCATAAAGTTTGATCATATTTTTATAACCTTTAATAATTATTTTTTTGTAAACTCTTGTTTGCAGATATTTTGTCAAATTCACAAATCCTCCAAAAGTCCCTTTATTTTTCTTCTTGCCATGTTTTGACTTACTTTTATTATTTCATAATTATTTTTGACCTTTATTGGAATATTTTCAATAAATAATAAATTCTAAGTGAGTTTTTTATCAAAATTTTATTTTTTAGCTTATGATTGTTTTTTTTAATAATTATTTTAGAATTATTATTACACAGTCTTTCTTCAGTTTATGTACAAATAATATTCCATCTTATTTATAGCTTTGTTTGATTTCTTTGGGCGGAATATAATTGTCTTTGGTAGAGAATTCATAATATTATTAACAAAATTTTCATTGACCTGTATTAATTTGATATATAATTACCTCAAATTTGATATATAATTGCTATAAATTTTATTATTAAAAGGTTGAATAGAAATTATATTTATATTTGTGGCTATGATACCTAATGATATTATATTTTTCTTTGAGGAAATTCACAGTACTATTAATAATAAGTGTTATTATCAAAAACCTAATACATCAAACTTACAGTTACTCTTTATTATAAAATTTTTATGTGCCACACTCAAAGCTATATCTATGAGCTATTATTTTGTAGCTACAAAATAAAGTCATCCTGAAAGCTTATATATTCTTAAGATACATAGTTTTCATCTAAAAGAAACAATTTTTGCAAAGAATATTGAAATTATATTCCTATTCATTTTCATTTTACAAAAATAAAGCTAAAAAGATAATTTCTGAAAAATTGTTTTTTTCTACTCCATATATAAAAAAAGGAGATATGTCAGCCTGTGACTCAAAACCAGAGCACAAGCATGAAAGCCAAAATACCATAAACCAATGGTATAGCCAAGATACCACCAAAACATGGAGCTGAGCCAAATCAGCTCAACAGGTATCAAAAGAAAGAGGAAACTCACCCCTTTCTGAAAATATAAGTCCCATCACCATAAGACAAAGAATAACAAAGTTATTGCTGAGCATAAACCTTAATTTTCACCTCCCATCTAAAATCCAGAAGGAGAGGCTTAACCCCATCAAATGGGTATTCAAAATGAATCCCTAAGCCAGGGCTATCCAATGGTACTAGCCAAGCTGAGCTAGCACCGGTATTACTTGAGTTATGGCCAAATTCAGGCCAAATAAGGGTGAACAAAACATTCACCTCTCATCTAGCTTCTACAGCTTTAGTGTGAGATACCTAAAGTGGGGTCTTTTAAGAAAGGGCACTATGAGGGCTATCTGATGGTGTCATCCATTTCCTCATATCTCAGCTATAGCAGAAGTTATGGGGCAAACAAGCCCAATACAGCTTTTTGTCTAAACCACGCATATGTACAAAAAGACTTGTACATGGCATAACATTGCCATTTTTAATTATAACCATATCAAATGAGGTACCATTGTGTAGAAAGCATCTAGGGCTACACAATGAACCAATTTTGAGGTTGATATCTCAAAAACTGACAAAGCTATGGCTGTTTAAAGGTCAAAATCCCACAGTTTGGCCAATACAGCCGTATAGTGGGATATTATCCCATAAGTATGATTATGAGGTGTCGAAAAGACGCAGAAGCTTATTTATACTTCAATACCTCATAGTTAAGTCAAATACAGAGGTCCATACAGTTTCTGTACAGTTTCTGACGCGTCAGAAGCACCAGAACACACCTGTAAACTCCATTGGTGAAAATCTTCACCCTGTATAGGGTAAAAATGACTACTTGTGGTTCTAAAACCACATTTCAACCCAATACTAGCCTGTATTGAGTGTATAGAACCACAAACCAGCCCATAGTAGTGAAATTTTTCACTCTGTGGTTGTGTGCAGAGGTAAACCACCTCCCACTACCCCAGAACAAGATAAAAGGAGGCTTTGCCTCACCAGGAAGCAAATCCAGAATCCTGTTCTTAGTATTATTATGTGGTATAACTTCTTAAAAGAAGTGGTACCCTTAGAATTTAAATGGGTATACTTTAAACTTAAGTATTGTAGGGCTTTTTATTGTAAACCAACAGGCAAACACTGCACCCAGGGCTATCAGCAGCACTCACCATCACTAAATTTATTTAGTATATCCCTTTTAACCATCTCTTATCTTAATTATCATCTTTATTTTCATTTCACACTCAGAGTTATAGCTTTTATTTGTCATTGTACAGCTATATCATAGAGTCACCCTGACATTTTGGGGGCCTGGCCAGGTTTTTTACCTATTTTAGACAAAATTCTAGCTTGTTTGCACTATTTTTAGCTATTTGTCATGCCTTTTAAAGTTATTATACTTGTTTTCTTGCTTATTTTCACTTTATTTGAACCATAAGAAGCCCTGAAGGGGATTAATTTCGGGTTTTTTCTCTATTCTGATTCTTTTTACTCAAAAATATAAAAAATATAATAAAAAAGAAAATAAAATAACCTGTATACATATTCTTTTTGAAAAATAATATTTTTAATCATTTTTGGAGATTTATAAATATATAATTTATATTTATAAAAGTGCTCTCTTTTTATAATAAAATAAAAATCATATTTTATTATTGTTTTTTTTATAATATATACTTTGTATATATTATTTGAATTTTTCTTGAAGAAAAACTCTGATAATTCATTTTTTCACCCAAATTGGCGTGAAAAATTGATTATTATCATTATTATTGATAATACCAATAATAAAACTTCATAATAAAATAAAAGCCATGTTTTATTATTGTTTTTTATTTGAATTTTTCTTACAGAAAAACTCTGATACTTCATTTTTTCACCCAAATGGGCATGAAAAATTGATTATTATCATTATTATTGATAATTTCAATAATAATACTCAATAATAAAATACAAATCATATTTTATTATTGATCCTTTTTTCATAATATATACAAAGTATATATTGTCTGAATTTTTCTTACAGAAAAACTCTTATAATTCATTTTTCACCCAAATTGGCGTGAAAAATTGATTATTATCATTATTATTAATAATTTCAATAATAATACTTCATAATAAAATACAAACAATATTTTATTATTAATCTTTTTTTAATATATACAAAGTATATATTGGGGAGAGTTGATTGATATTTATTATGGATATTTTCAATAATAACTTGTCCAAAGTGACTTATAAATTCCTAACAAAAAGGGATTCAATCAAGTAGCTGAAACTCTCACTGTAAACATCAGAAATGATACCACCTCATTCCAAAGACCTTGGATTTCCAAGGGATTATTCCTTACAAAGCGAAACAACCATCAATTGGAATAGAGGCCTGGAAAAGAGAGAAGTTGAAGTTGTTCAAAGTCATAATACATGGCAAAATGCACCTTCCTACACCTTCCAAGATGGGTTTCAACAGAAATTCTCGAGGAATGGCTTGCATAGAACAGTCTGTTCTAACCCAGCAAATCTTCCAAGAACTTCTCCAATGGGGGAATTCAGACAGGGAATTCAAACCAGATTCCCACTACAAAGAACTTGTAGAAAGTATTCAGAAGATTTCCCTCAAAGAGATATTCTTCAAAAACTTATCATAGACAAGAAATGGAACAAGAGATACCATACTCTGACCCTTTCAGGCTCATGAGGACTGGTAACCCAACCAGACTCCCTAGTGGCTTCACCCCACTCAGGCACCAGCAGATCAGTGACCAAGAGACACTATACTTTCCAATCCAAGATAGAATCCAGGAGAGGAAGAGGATCATAAGCCAAGAAAAAGACTTCTTTCAACCAGAGGCTGAAAGAGTCAGATCCTATGATCCAGAAATTGTTGGACCTGTTTCAAGAAGTACAGAGAAGCAACAAACAGTTGTAAATACTTCTAATGCACCTAGCAGCCCTATGATAAGGAATGATATCTCCACTCAGATGAAACACAATATTGTGATACCTGAGAGTACCATAAGTAGTAATACTCTATGGTTGCAATTTTCCCAATTTGTAGAACAAACTCAAAAAAAGTTTGAAAGACTCCATGAAAGTATTTCAAGGTTACAAGAGGCTTATATGTCAGGATGATACTATGATAAAGGTATAACTAGGCTGATTACAGCTTTAACTGTGTATGTGACACGGCAGAAAATTATTAAAAAGATTTTATAAGGGTTTATAATAAAATAAAAGGGTTCTACTATTAAAAAATAGTGGTGGTGAGCGCTATTGAGAACCCTGGGTGCAGGCTTTATCTGTTGGATTACAATAATAAAGTCTACAATAATTAAAGATTATAATTATACCTGATTATTTAACCAAGAGTAAAACTGTTTTGGACAGTTTACTACGTAGGTTATTCAAGAGCAGGATGAGGAAACAATTCTGGCAGTGAAAAGCCTCCTTTTTATCCTGAAATGGGGTGGAAAGGGTGCTAGACCTTTCCACGTAGAGGAAGTGAAGATTTTTTCACTCTCTAGTACTGGCTTGTGGTTTGCAAACAGCCTGTATAACCTGTATTGGGCTCAGATGTGGTTTTGAAACCACATCTGGGCAGTTTTCACCAATACAGGGTGAAAATTTTCATCTGGGGACCTCCCAGCCTGATTCTGACGTGTATGACGCGTAGAATGCTGTACAGAAGCTGTATGGGACCCCAGTATTGACTGAAATATGAGGTATTGAAGTAAAAACATGCTTCTTCGTCTATCTGACACCTCATATTCATGATTATGGGGTGTTATCCCATGGTAAGGCTGTATATGACAGCAGGTGGGATTTTGACCTTAAAATGGTCATAACTCTGTCCGTTTTTGAGATATCAAGCTCAAAGTTGGTTCATTGAATAGCTCTATATGAGCTCTACACAATGGTACCCAACCTGACATGGTTATCATTAGATATGACAAAGTTATCCCATGTACAAGTATTTTTGTACATTGGCGTGGTTTGGGCAAAAAGCTGTATTGAGCTTGTTTGGCCAATAACTTCTGTTGTAGTTAGGTTATGAGGAAATGGATGGCACCATCAGATAGCCCTAATTGTTCTCTTTCCAAAAAGACCCCACTTTAAGTATCTCACACTAAAACTGTAAAAGTTAGATGAGAGGTGAATGTTTTGTTCACCCTTATTTGGTCTGAATTTGACCATAACTCAAGTGTTACTGGTGCTAGCTCAGTTTGGCTGGTACCATTGGATAGCCCTGGCTTAGAGCATCATTTTGAGTACCCATTTGATGGGGTTAAGCCTCTCCTTCTAGATTTTAGATGAGAGGTGAAAATTAAGGTTTATGCTCAGCAATAACTTTGAGCAGGAATAACTTTGTTATTTCTTGTCCTATGGTGATGGGACTTATATTTTCAGGAAGAGGTGAGTTTCCTCTTTCTTTTGATACCTTTTGAGCTAATTTGGCTCAGCTCCATGTTTTGGTGGTATTTTGGCTATACCATTGGTTTATGGTATTTTGGCTGTCATGCTTGTGCTCTGGTTTTGAGTCACAGGCTGACATACCCTCCCTCTAAAAAAGGCTCATCATAGATGAGACTGTTCAGTCCTCCTTGAGGCTCTGAATCTCCTTAAATGAAGGTTCCCATCTGGTATGGCATCCTCTGCCAACCATTTGTCTTTGTCAGCTGTCTGGTTCTTGAATCTGACTAGGTATTGTCTCTGATCCCTCCCATTAAGTCTGATTTTTCTTGCCCTGGTGATTTTACTCACAGGTCCAGGAGAGTCTTCTACTTCCACTATTTCTGGTGGAGTGATGTTTTTCTTCCTGGAGGGGAATTTATCCTCCTCTGTTTGGAAGTATGGTTTGACCAGGCTCACTGGAAAGACTGGGTGTTTCCTAGAAAACTCCTCAGTGAGCTTGACTTCTACTGCATTCTTCCCTATCAACTTAATGATAGTGAAGGGCCCTACAAATGAGTCTCTCATTTTCTTAGGTCCTTTGAGATTGTTAAAGTTCAGTGTAGACACTAGCACCTGGTCCCCTTCCTTGAAGTCAGGTTCCATATGTGATTTGTCCCACCTTTGCTTATTATACTCTTTGGCCTCAGCTATGCATTTGGCAGCAGTATCACAGGCTTTCTTCCACATATCATGGAAGTCCTTGGCTGTGGGGTGGATGGTCAGAAGATTTTTCTTCAAGTGATCCACAGGTAACAGGGGATTCCACCCTTTCTCTACCAGTGCAGGTGTTTTTCCTGTGGTAGAGTGCTGGCTTGTATTATAAGCCAGTTGGACTTCTGGTAAGAGGGTGACCCAATCATGGGTGTATGCCTCATGGTCCTTGTATTCCATGCCATAGGCACAGAACCTCCTGAGGATGTCCTCCATTGTTTGGATCATCCTCTCAGCTAGGCCATCTGTTTGTGGATGGTAAGCTGTGGAAAAAGCAAGCTTGGTGCCTAGCATGTCATATAAATTGGTCCAAAATTCAGATGTGAATTTTGGGTCCCTGTCACTAATTATGATCTTAGGGACTCCACAGGTGGATATGATGTTATTCCAAAATAACAGAGCAGTGTCCATGGCTGTGTCCTCTTTATGGCATGGTAGACATCTCATGCTCTTGCTGAACCTATCAACTATGATTAGGCAGGCATTGTAGTTTTCTTTTCCTCCTGGGACAAGTCCTGTGACCCAGTCCATGTTTATGGTTTCCCATGGGTGTTTGGGTTCTTCTATGTGTTGAAGCAACCCATATTTCTTCCCATGCTTTCTATTTTCCTTTTGGCATCTTTCACAAGTGTTGATGTATACACTCAACTCTTTCTCCCACTTGGGCCACCAAGCTGTGCTTGCTACCCTCTCTTTAGTCCTGTCCTCACTCATGTGTCCCATGTAGGGGCAGTCATGGCATTCCTGCAGGATTAAAGAGATGTGGTCTCTGTCTATCACTGTGAGTGCACTGGTGTGCTTTTCTCTGTGATAAATCAGGCCATCTATGAGGAAAAATTTATTGTCCTTATAGGCCCTCAACCAGGGTTCCTCCAGTTGGGTTTCCAGTTCTGGGCTCCTGTATTTTTGTTGAAGGAGTTGGAGTAGTATGCTACACTGTTTGTGTTTAGCATAGGATTTCAGTACTGCATTGAAAAATTCATTGTGCAATTCTGAGGAACTTATTCCCAGTATGGGGGTTTCTGTCCCTTCTGAATCAGTGTTTCCACTGTCAAGGGTACCACTCCCTGGTGCCCATTCAGAGAATCTGAAGTTCTTTTTCCTATTTATTTCCATAAAATGGATAGGAATTTTTGCAGAAACTTCAGGGTCATAAGCTGGATTGCTTTTGACATTGTCCAGTGGCCATCTGCTAAGGCCATCTGCATTGGTATGGCTTTTACCTTCCTTGTATATGATGGTCATCTTCCCTCTATACTCCTGGATGGCTATTTGCCATCTCAGCATGTGTCTATTAGTAGTCTTCATGTTTAGTAAAGACTTCAAGGCTGTGCAGTCTGTGTAGACTTCAAAGACTGCACCCTCCAAATAATAATGGAGTTTTTCTAGAGCCCAGACTAGACATAGACATTCTGTCTGGGTGGCCCCATACCTGGCTTCTGAATCTTTCAGCTGCCTGTAGATGTAACATATTACACCTTCTCTTGGTTCACCATCCACAATTTGTCTTTGGTGAAGGGCTGCTCCCAAGCCTTGGCTGCATGCTGCATCTATATGGTAGTTCAAAGTCAGGCAAGATGAGCACAGGTGCATTTGTGAGTTCATATTTGATCCTCTCATATGCATCCCTCCTTTCCTTGGTTATTTCAAAAACTACATCTTTTGAGCATAACTTGTATAAACTACTAGTTATGTGAGCAAAGTTTTTGATGTGGTTTCTATAGTAGCTAGCAAATCCAAGGAAAGATTGCATCTCTTTGATGTTCTTTGGTACTGGCTTTTGCAGTACTGCTGCTACTTTGTTCTGGTCAATGGCCAGACTAAGGCCTGGGACTTTGTGTCCTAGAGCTAGTAGCTCTTGTTGGCCAAAATTACACTTTTTGAGTGAAATTTTCAGATTGATGGGTGTACATTTACTTAGCACTCTGTCTATGTATTTTACATGGTCTTCCCATGTCTCTGAGTATATAATGATATCATCAATATATACTACCATCCAGCCTTCCATTATTTCTTCTTGAAATATGGTGTCCATCATCCTTTGGAAGTGGGCTGGTGCATTCTTGATGCCAAATGGCATCCTGGTGTACTCATATATGCCCATATGGCATATAATTCTGAGTAATTTCATGGAGTTTGGTTTAACTCCATTTTGGTGGAAGCCCTTCATACAATCCATCTTGGTTATGTATTTGGCTTTGGCCAATTTATCCAAGGCATGAGGTATCCTTGGTATAGGATACCTGTCTGCTTTTGTGTAGTTGTTCAGGGCTCTGAAGTCTCCACACAATCTAGACTTTCCATCATGCCAGGTGATCAGGACAGGAGTGGTGATTTCCACTATTTCATTATGTCCAATCTTCCTGATGACATCCATATCCAGGAGTTCATTGATGTGTTTCTCAATCTCTTTCCTGGTCTCCAGACTTGCTGGGTAAGGAGGTCTCCTTAACATGGGTGGGTAAGGCCTTTCCACATCCAGATATAGTTCTATATCATGGCCTTTGATCTTGCCTAATGGTTCTTCACCAATGTCAAATGCTGGTCTATTCTTCCTCAGCATCTTCAGTAAACTTAGCTTTTGTTTACTGGTGAGGGTAGTGCTAAACTGTCCCTCTCTGAATTCTTTCAGAAGTTCTTCCAGTGGGTCCTGAGAAGATATCTGGTATATATCAAGAGAAAATTTCTTTTCCTTGTTAGTACCAATGGTAATATGCCTATTTTTACTATTGTAAATATCTATGCCATACATCCTCTGGTAATCTGTTCCCAGTGAAAACCCTTGGATGTGGGCATCTTCAAGCACTACAAACTCTGGGTTAAGTCTGATATTACCTTTTCTGTGGGGTATAATTATCTCTTTGATAATTGTCCCAATAGAGGTCATCTTTCCAGATGCACTCTTAAAGTTCTTTGCCCTGGTGGGCAAGAGTTCTTTTTCCCAGTTTGGGAAATGGTTATCCAGATAATTCCTGGCCACTATGGAGCAGTGTGCTCCACTGTCAATGATCAGTGGATGCTGAGCATTGTCAATACATACAGTCATTTTTGTGGCTGTTCCATGTATATATGCCATTCCTTTGGTTGGTGCAACCAGGAATGTTTGTGCATCTTTTGTATGTTTACACAAGTTCTTGTTGGCAGTGTCTTGTGGCATGCCTGCTTCCAACTGTATATCCTGGATTTCTAGTGGGGGTTCCTCTTGGTATTCCACTAGAAATTCCTCTCTTGGGTCTTGATCCTCATCAGATGGTTCTCTAATGGCATCACCCATAGAGTCTGATTCAGAATCCTCTGTTGGAGGTTCTTCTTCAGGGACTTTTTCTATAGCATAGACTTTCTTCTTTGCTTTTGGACAGTTGTTGGCATAGTGGTCTGTTGAACCACAATTGTGACAAGAATTCTTCTTCTTTTCCACTTCTGCCACTCTCTCTCTGGGTTTGTCTTTGAGCTCCACCCTGAAAGGTTGTTTCTCTTTGAAACCACTGCTTCTATATGGGGTGAATTTCCCTATATTAGTCCTTTTCCTTATGTCTTGTAAGGTATTGGCTATATCATCTAGAGTGCAATTTTGGTTGCATCTGCACTTTACTGCATGCTCTAGTTCTCCTGGCAGTTGTGTCAGAAGTTTATGATTCCTCATTTGAATGTTCATTTGAGGATCAATGGCTTTAAGTCTTTTAGACTGTCTAAGACACCACTCATATGGATCTTTGTCCACAGAGTATTTGTCATTTTCAAATGACATGGTCTTTTGCCATATCCAAGTTCCATTACTGTACTTTTGGATTATTTGACTCTTCCACCATGGCCAATTTCTTCTGCCATGGATTTCTTTCATTTCAGTGTACCATATACTTGCATGACCTTTAAATGCAGTGTTCAGTCTAGCAGTAATCCAGTAATCTGGTATGCTTGGTACATCAATGAAGAGTCCATCAATATAATCTATGAGTTCCATATGATCATATTCTCCTGATCCAGAGAATTTGGGCCAGCTTGAGGCCTCAGGAAGCTGTTTCAAGGCTTCCTTCTCTGAATAAGACATGCCATCTCCATCCTGGTATTGTGATGGAGATCTTGCCTTATTCAACAACATGGCATCTGGTTTGATGTCATCTGGTTGATATGGATTCTCCATAGCTTGGCCTTGTGGTTGGGGCTTTACGCTATGGTAGGCATCAAACAATTTGTTGATGTCTTGGTTCAGACACTCCCTGTCCCTGCTACTATGGTGTTGTTCTTCAGAGACTTGATTTAGTCTCTTGTTGGTTTCTTCAGAGGCTTTGCTCAGTTGAGCATATCCTTCCTGAAGGTTTTTAACTATCTGCTCCAATGAGGCTTGAGTTTTTCTCATCCTCTCTTGGGCAGCTGCAAATTCTGTAGCCTGCTTTGCAGATTTCTCAGCATATTGGGACATTTGTAACCACAGTGTGTCACTGTTGATGTTACTCTCAGATGTAATAATGTTATTTTCAGTCTGAGTGGGGGTAATGTTTCTATTACTAGGACTACTGATTCTAGAGTGGTTTACAACTACTTCTGGTTCTTGTGTACTTCTTTTACCAAATCTAACAGCTTCTGGATCATGGGGTCTGACTCTTTCCTCCTCTGGTTGAAGGAGGCTTTGTTCTTGCCCTTGTTGCCTTGTCTTCTCCTGGAAACTTCCTGGAATTGTGAAGAATGGTGACTCTTGGCCACTGATCTGCTGGTTTCTGAATGGTGTGAAGCCACTGGAGAGCTGATTTGGCATGCTCCTTGTGAACCTGAAGGGATCTGAGTAGGCCCTGTCTGGGTTAACTGTTCTTCTATAGCTTGGATAGTGGCTTGATTCTCCCTTATCCTCTGTGCCCTTGCCTCCAGGAGTCTGTGCTGCCTGGTAGGATTCCAACCCTTGGTGATTACCATAAGGTCTTTGAAGTCTATCTCTTTGAGACAGATCTTCTGGCAACTTGATCCCAGTTCTGCCCAGTGAGTTGCTAGGTTGAACCTCTTGTTGTCCATGCTCCATTGAAACAAATCTTTGAGGAGTTGGTGGATTTGAAGAACTTGATCCATATCCTTCCAGTCCTCTGGTTTGAGGTTTCTGTTGAATCGGAGTGTGAATGGCAAGGTTGATATTATCTCCCTCATTGTTTTGCCATCCACCACTGTGTCCAATGTGTCTTCTTTCAGGTCTTCTGGTTCTAGACATTCCTGCTCTATCCTCTGGCTGGTTCCTTTGGAAGCCAAGGTCTCTGAGGTATGCAGGGGACATATCAGTGTTTGCAAGCAGTCAAAAACTTTATGTTCTTAGGGTATTTACCTTTGACTGTGCCTTGTACAAATTTGCTATCTGCTGATTTGGGCAGTTTGCCTTTGGAGGTTAAAACTGGGTTAATAATTGTAATCTTCCCTGTACAAGTGGTTAAGGTTGGTTTACCTTGTATTGAAGCAGAGTTTCGTGGTTTTCTACTCCTCTGAGTGGCTATTGGTGTCCACTTCTTGGCTGTAATGAGGCCTTCATTAAGCCTTTTTCCTTTACCCTTGCTGCCCTCTGGTTCTGAGGGTGTCACTGGTGTGTTGGCCTGTGACTGGGTTTAAAGTGGGATGTAATTTTCTTCCACTGAAACAAAACAGGAAAAAGAGGGCTTATGTCAGTTAAGACTTCTTAAATGGCTGGTTTTGCACGTCTAAGAATGGCCTCTGGGCTTGTATATTATTACAGTATGCCCTTGTATAATGACAATGTAATTTAATTAACAATTTCACGTCAAAAATACAGCTTATGGTGTCCTGTCACACTGTTTGTGTGTCAGTATCCCTCAGATACACTTGTGGTTTGCAAGTGTATTCCGTAAAAGTGGTTTGTATGCAAGTGTTATTGAATTAACAATACACTTGACCACGCCTCAACTGATGGTTTTTCAGTCTGAGGTGTCCTTATTCAGTCAAGAATACAGGACTTTATTAGTGGCTTATGTGTTTTTATATGCAAAACACGCCAAAAATAATAAATTACTGTGGGTATTAACCACGTAAAAATACTCTTATAATATGAGTATATATAAAAAAAAGGTAAAAATATATAAAATATATTTTTTTAAACAGAAATTACGCCTAAAAATGATAAAACAATGTGTTAATAAGTCATAAAAAAGAGAAAAGACTTACTTGTAAGGTCCAAAAAAGGTCAAAAAACACGGCCAGGCCCCCAAAATGTCAGGATGATACTATGATAAAGGTATAACTAGGCTGATTACAACTTTAACTGTGTATGTGACACGGCAGAAAATTATTAAAAAGATTTTATAAGGGTTTATAATAAAATAAAAGGGTTCTACTATTAAAAAATAGTGGTGGTGAGCGCTATTGAGAACCCTGGGTGCAGGCTTTATCTGTTGGATTACAATAATAAAGTCTACAATAATTAAAGATTATAATTATACCTGATTATTTAACCAAGAGTAAAACTGTTTTGGACATTTTACTACATAGGTTATTCAAGAGCAGGATGAGGAAACAATTCTGGCAGTGAAAAGCCTCCTTTTTATCCTGAAATGGGGTGGAAAGGGTGCTAGACCTTTCCACGTAGAGGAAGTGAAGATTTTTTCACTCTCTAGTACTGGCTTGTGGTTTGCAAACAGCCTGTATAACCTGTATTGGGCTCAGATGTGGTTTTGAAACCACATCTGGGCAGTTTTCACCAATACAGGGTGAAAATTTTCATCTGGGGACCTCACAGCCTGATTCTGACGTGTATGACGCGTAGAATGCTGTACAGAAGCTGTATGGGACCCCAGTATTGACTGACATATGAGGTATTGAAGTAAAAACATGCTTCTTCATCTATCTGACACCTCATATTCATGATTATGGGGTGTTATCCCATGGTAAGGCTGTATATGACAGCAGGTGGGATTTTGACCTTAAAATGGTCATAACTCTGTCAGTTTTTGAGATATCAAGCTCAAAGTTGGTTCATTGAATAGCTCTATATGAGCTCTACACAATGGTACCCAACTTGACATGGTAATCATTAAATATGACAAAGTTATCCCATGTACAAGTATTTTTGTACATTGGCGTGGTTTGGGCAAAAAGCTGTATTGAGCTTGTTTGGCCAATAACTTCTGTTGTAGTTAGGTTATGAGGAAATGGATGGCACCATCAGATAGCCCTAATTGTGCTCTTTCCAAAAAGACCCCACTTTAAGTATCTCACACTAAAACTGTAAAAGTTAGATGAGAGGTGAATGTTTTGTTCACCCTTATTTGGTCTGAATTTGACCATAACTCAAGTGATACTGGTGCTAGCTCAGTTTGGCTGGTACCATTGGATAGCTCTGGCTTAGAGCTTCATTTTGAGTACCCATTTGATGGGGTTAAGCCTCTCCTTCTAGATTTTAGATGAGAGGTGAAAATTAAGGTTTATGCTCAGCAATAACTTTGAGCAGGAATAACTTTGTTATTTCTTGTCCTATGGTGATGGGACTTATATTTTCAGGAAGAGGTGAGTTTCCTCTTTCTTTTGATACCTTTTGAGCTAATTTGGCTCAGCTCCATGTTTTGGTGGTATTTTGGCCATACCATTGGTTTATGGTATTTTGGCTGTCATGCTTGTGCTCTGGTTTTGAGTCACAGGCTGACATTATACCTTACAAACCAAAGCTATTCATACTCTTCAAGAGGACTATATTGAATTGTATAAAGCCTCAGAAGATTCCATAAGAAGACTAAATCAAGTCTTAGAGGAGCAAAGTCACTGCAAAAGGGACAGGCAATACCTGGATCAAGATATTGACAAATTGTTCAATTTCTGCCAAAAAATGAAACCCCAAACACAAGGGCATGTTTCTGGAAACACCCCATACCACCAGGAAGACATCAAACCAGATTCTTTATTGGTGAATAAGGCAAGGTCTCCATCAAAATACCAGGATGGAGATAATATGTCTTATAGTGAAAAGGAAGCCTTGAAACAGCTTCCTGAGTCCTCAAGCTGGCCCAAATTCTCTGGAACTGGAGAGTATGATCATATGGAACTCATAGATTATATTGATGGACTCTTCACTGATGTACCAAGTATACCACATTACTGGATTACTGCCAGATTAAATACAGCTTTTTAAGGACATGCTAGTATTTGGTACACACAAATGAAAGAAATCCATGGCAGAAGAAACTGGCCATGGTGGAGGAGCCAAATAATCCAAAAGTACAGAAATGATACATGGATATGGCAGAAAACCCTTTCATTTGGAAATGATAGATACACAGTGGACAAAGATCCTTATGATTGGTGTCTGAGACAGTCAAAAAGGCTAATAGCCATTGACCCTCACATAAAAACAGAAATGAGAAATCACAAACTGTTGACCAAACTACCAGGAGACTTAGAACATGCAGTAAAATGCAGATGCTCCAAAGAATCCACCTTGGATGAGATATCCAATACTTTGCAAGAAGTAAGGATTAGAACATCTATTGGTAGATACAATAACCATAGTACTGGTGATAACAGGGAGAATCTAACCCTGGAAGCCAAAGAAACTCACAATTCAGAATCTGAAATCACAACAGGATTCCACAACTGTGAATCACCCAACCACTATGCAGAAAATTCACCCAAAGACAGGGGAGAGATATTTGCAAGGGAGGAAGAAACAAGAACAGACCAAGAAGGTCATGAATCTGACGCTGATAGTGTGGGGAATGGCTGTGGAGATAATTCATACAGTGAACCCAGCCCCCATGAGGAGTATTTGGTGTAATTTAAGAACCATGGAATAGAGGAAATTGGTTCACTCCACTCTCAAAGGAGGAAACCAATGACCAAACACCTGGATGGTTTGAAACATAAGCCACCAGACAGGGAGGCTATGACCACAAGAAGGTTTATGGCTCAAGGTCACATAAACCATACTAATACCTCCAAGAAGACAGGGAAATCTCATCAATGATGAGCCTTTTTTAAAGGGAGGGTATGTCAGCCTGTGACTCAAAACCGGAGCACAAGCATGAAAGCCAAAATACCATAAACCAATGGTATAGCCAAGATACCACCGAAACATGGAGCTGAGCCAAATCAGCTCAAAAGGTATCAAAAGAAAGAGGAAACTCACCCCTTTCTGAAAATATAAGTCCCATCACCATAGGACAAAGAATAACAAAGTTATTGCTGAGCATAAACCTTAATTTTCACCTCCCATCTAAAATCCAGAAGGAAAGGCTTAACCCCATCAAATGGGTATTCAAAATGAAGCCCTATGCCAAGGCTATCCAATGGTACTAGACAAACTGAGCTAGCACCAGTATTACTTGAGTTATGGCCAAATTCAGGTCAAATAAGGGTGAACAAAACATTCACCTCTCATCTAGCTTCTACAGTTTTAGTGTGAGATACCTAAAGTGGGGTCTTTTTGGAAAGGGAACAATCAAAGCTATCTGATGGTGTCATCCATTTCCTCATATCTCAAATCTAGCAGAAGTTATGGGGTAAACAAGCCCAATACAGCTTTTTGTCTAAACCACGCATATGTACAAAGAAACTTGTACATGGCATAACTTTGCCATTTTTAGTGGTAACCATATCAAATGAGGTACCATTGTGTAGAAAACATTTAGGGCTACACACTGAACCAATTTTGAGGTTGATATCTCAAAAACCGACAAATCTATGGCTGTTTAAAGGTCAAAATCCCACAGTTTGGCCAATACAGCCTTATAGTGGGATATTATCCCATAAGTATGATTATGAGGTGTCAAACAGATGCAGAAGCTTATTCATACTTCAATACCTCATAGTTAAGTCAAATACAGAGGTCCATACAGGTTCTGTACAGTTTCTGACGCGTCAGAAGCACCAGAACACACCTGTAAACTCCATTGGTGAAATTTTTCACCCTGTATAGGGTAAAAATGACTACTTGTGGTTCTAAGACCACATTTAAACCCAATACTAGCCTTTATTGAGTGTATAGAACCACAAACCAGCCCACAGTAGTGAAAATTTTCACTCTGTGGTTGTGTGCAGAGGTAAACCACCTCCCATTACCCCAGAACAAGATAAAAGGAGGCTTTGCCTCACCAGGAAGCAAATCCAGCAACCTGTTCTTAGTATTCTTACGTGGTATAACTTCTTAAAAGAAGTGGTACCCTTAGAATCTAAACAGGTATACTTTAAACTTAAGTATTGTAGGGTTTGTTATTGTAAACCAACAGGCAAACACTGCACCCAGGGCTATCAGCAGCACTCACCATCTCTAAATTTATTTAGTATAGCCCTTTTAACCATCTCTTATCTTTATTATCATCTGTATTTTCGTGTCACACTCAGAGTTATAGCTTTTATTTGTCATTGTACAGCTATATCATAGAGTCATCCTGACAAGATAATGTCAGTTTATCATTTTTTAAAAAAATAAAATGAAATTCAAATCGCAATAAAACAAAATAAATGAAAAAATCAGATTAAGTTAATGAATTTTGCTTTGGTTTGTTCCTTAATCATTCAAAATAACTGTTTTGAATGAGGATTTCTGATTTTTTTTGATTAAAATCAAATATTAGAGAAAGGAGATTTGAAACTGTTTTTATTGAACCATTTTAATTTCAGTTTTCATGTTTTAATTTTTGATTAAAGCAATTCTTCAGCAGAAACTTGAGGTCCAGGATCAATTAATTATTGAGTTACTCAAGCTAAAATAACATTACCTAACCCATATTTAATAGAAATATATTACTGTTTGAAATCATTATTTTAACTAGCAAGTTTTTTTGAAAATAAAATCAACAAAAATTAAAATTCATGGTTTTTCTAGATGATGATTTTTAATATATATTTATATGAATTCCTCATTTGGATCCATGTATATAGATGAACATATCAGATGATGAAGGTTTTGACAACTTCTACTTTTTCAAAATGAATATTTGAAGTGTCTTTGTCACAGGGGCTCTTCTAAGTGCAGAGGGCCTGGAACTCAGTAAACTGGGACTTTCTTGTGGAAGGCTCAGGATATGGTAAGAAAAGAGTACACTGAAGAGTGTTAAAAGATGAATTACTGCATAAAAGAATATAAGAAAAAGCAGCTCAAAATATGCTTCTTCTTTGGATTCAGTCTTTCCCTTTCCTTCAAGGCATGGCTTTTGGGTTGTATCCAAAAATGAGTTCCATACAGCTCTTCTGCTCAGAAGTTGGTGGCCAATGAGTATATGTTCCTATACCCCATTGTGAATGGGCCAAATTGATGTTTTGGCCCTTCCTGCCTTGATTGGAATCCCTTCAAAAGTCTTCAGTAGGGGGGTCTTGTCCCCATTGTCCCTGAAAATACCTCAAAAAATGGATTTGGGCCCGATTGGCCCCACCATTGATTTTGGTTCATGGCCCTTTCTATGGTGATTTTTGGTTTTTTGGGCTTTAGCACAATTTTTGAGCCCAATTAGGTCCTTTGCGTTTTTTTGGGGGTCCTATGGTCTGTGTGCCGTGGGGGCTACTGGAGGACCCCATGACTAAAATTGACCCCTGAGCCCAAATTTGCTGGGGCTTCAGGGGTCCCATGGGCCAATTGACCACCTGTGTGGCCTGGGCCCATTGGAAGGGTCCAGGACCATAAAGCTTCTGACCTCCCCAAAGTTGCAGGGGAGGTCCTGGGTGGTGACTTCAGTCCAAAAAGACATGCACTCACCACCTTAAGGACTTTGAGGGGGGCCATCATTGAGTTATGTTCCCTGCTTCCTTGAGCACATTTTCTTCAGGCTTGAAGTGATTTGATCTGACTTTTGAATCTTCTGCTTGCATACTCCTTAGTCATGAGTTCCAAACTGACTGAACTCACTGAATCTTCCCCTTCTGCACCGCCACCATCTGTCCTTGATGGTTCTGGCATTCTCAGTCAATTTTCTTCACCATCAATGGGTCTTCTGGTCATTTTGATCCCACCCAAATTTATGATGGTTACAAGGCAGTTGAAGTTCTTGATCCTGCTTGTACTGAATGTTTGGCAAAGGGAAAAGATTGTCTTGAACATTACAATCCCAGATCTTCAAAGTGCCATTACTGCTTCATTGGGAAGAAACCATGCTGCTGTACTGGGAAGCAAGCTTCAAACGTCAGGAGGTATTTGTGGAGTAAGAAGGATGGGCCTTTTGGAAAAGAGTTCCCAGTTTCTGAGGCTCCTACTCTTGATAGTACTTCAGGGTGTTCTGCTTGTAAGTGAATTGATTTTATTGCTTGAATGGATACTGATATCTTGATTCAGTGACTGGTTCTAGGCAGAGGGATGTGGCCAGGTGGACTAATGTTGGAGGACCCATTTCAGTTGGTGGTAGGCCCATATATTCCAGCTCAGAAGTCCCAATTTCTAGGATCAACACTGAAGGCATAGTGAAAATAATAAGACAAATTGCTGATTCCCCACCTGATCCAGATGCTGAAGGTAGTGATGAGTTGGATGGTGAAGAAGTTGAGGTGATTCCCCATTCTGCTGGTCATCCATCCAATAGTTCTCCTTCCCAGCCTCCTGCCAGGAGATTCCAAAGTCAAAATAATGTATTTAAAATTGATTTGGATCTATATTTCTTGGTCTTTTGGAAAGCTGATGATACTTTGAGTAATATTCTTACTATGGAGAACTATATCAAATATGTGATATTCATTGAGGTAATTTAGGAAATCATGCAATATCTACATAATAATACAATAGGGGGGAATTGGTTTGAGATCACTTTTAAGCTACTGATGATGGATAAATCTTTATATATCCACATTTATACTTTACAGAGATCAGTGAGGTAATATATGAATGATTTCAAAAACAGAAGAGGATTATATGATTGTGGAAGTCATTACAAAGAATCTACATGCAAATTACAAATAGAGATATATATTTGGAAACAAGTTATTTTTTGTGAAAAGAAATGCTCTTCAAAAAATGGATTTCTTTGTTAAAAGCAATTTTGTTCTCCAAAAAAGTTTCTTTCTGTCAAAAAGTGTTTTCGAAATTTTTTCTTGAAAGAAATCAATTTTTATCTCCAATTTTTCTTTTTTCAAAAAAAGAAAATTGAAACAAATTAACTGCTATTTGTTATGCCATGCAAAACGACTGATTTAACATACAGGAATGCAGCTGATTTTGGTGGTAAAGGCACTGTGCTACCTGTTTGAGACTTTATACACCACATGTCTTGGTGTTGTTTGCAGCCCTAGTTTTCTGTAAATTTCTGTTTCAAAGTGTAATTTACACAAAAGATTACTTAAAAAATTGCAGAGGATACTAACTTTGTTCTTCAAAAAGACAAGTGACACCACATAACGTTTTTGGTTCCTTACAAAAAATAAAAGGCCAAAGGTGAGGTAGGTATTTCCAACCAAGGAGATACAATCGGAACTCATTAAAAAGGAAACTTCTCCGCAGCAAATCATGCTTTTATGAAAAAACAAATACATCAACCTGTAAATTTACAGTACAGGACAACCTTTATGTGGTTTGTATTTTGCTATAACGCTGATACAAAAGTATCGGTTTTCGACACAAGCTGAAAGGTTCCAATCCTGGTTACGTTCATCCAAATTTAAATTATCTGAATTATTGATTTTGAAATTTCAAAATTTTCAATTAAGTAGCTTCTGATCATATTTCTTTGATCACCTTGGCATTCAATTTCAGTTGCCATCAAATTACCTGGTGTTCCGGTCCATAGCTTTTTGGGTATAGTGGAACTGATGCTGGGGGGTGCTGAATGAGCTGATACGAATAAAGCAAAAAATAATTAATTTATCTTTCCTGATAAACAGCTTGTGAATATGCAAAACCTAACTTGTGGTGCTCCCAGCGCATAGTGTTTTTAATTCTTTGGCAAATATTGTTGGATCAAGTCCAACTAATTCTAAACCTAATTTAGTAGCGTTGAAATCTTTAATCATAATTCAAAAACATTAAACGAAGCAAAAATAAATACCAGTCAGTAAAGTCGACTTTTTTGCGCCTGTTTTTTTCATCCTTAACAAGATCGAGGGAGCTTCGCCATGGCTAGTTGAACAATGAGTCTTTTGTGAGAAAAAAAAATTATTCAAGAATTGAAAAAAAAAACTTACCATAAAGCAAGTACTTCACCAGCTCTTTCCAATTTCCACCATGCTTGAAGTTTCAGCAAAAGTTCATTCATCATTTCAAGACGAGTCATTGGCATGATAGGGTCCATCATTAAAGCCTTGCTAAGGAGCTGACTTGGTTGAACCAATTTTTTATTTCTTTCACGTTCTGGCAAACTGTTTTCAAGGTGGTCCAAAATGGTTGTTTTTATTTCTTCGCGAGTGTGCAATCCCTGAGGGCTAATTGATCACAATGAAAAATTAGATGGTTCAAACACAAAAAGACAAATTTGTTCTTACTCCAAGTTTGTGGCATTCAACCAATGCCATTGAGGAGAATTATTAACTGCCTTAAAAAGTGTTGTGATAGTTGTTGGGGCCAATTGTGATGATTTTGGGCCATCTGATTGGCTGACGCTTTGCTGTCTGGAAGAATCCTTTCGTTCTTCATCTGCTAAAGTGCGATACTTGACAACCTTTTCGACGCTAGTTTTATTGGTCCAACGAATAGGAAAGCTAACAATGTTAGCTTTCTTAATCAAACCTTTTCGTCAGTTTAAAAAGACTATAGAGAATAAATCTCGACGCACTCAGGATGAGAAGAATTAATAGAAACAATGAAAGTTTGGCCTAGTTTTCGATCTTCTTTAAGATGTAAGTAGCCCCTTTTTTGCATAAGTTTTAACCATTTTGTCAAGTTCTTTGCTGATGAATCTTTGATTCCTAATGACCTGGGACAATCGGCAGGGCGGAAAGGTTGAATATGATGAGAGTAAAAGAGTGAACCAATCATTGGAAGTTGGGACTCATAATCAAACTGAGACATGCTGAGCAGTAAGGCAGAAACTAAAATTTCGTCGACCTCTGCCTTGGTTGAAGAATCAAAAGAGTTTGGTCAAACCTAAAAGTTCTATTTATGGTGGTAAGTGAGTTTTGGGAATTCAAAAGTTGAGGGACTCACGGCTGGGAGTAGAGGGAGAAATAAGTTTAGAATTGAGTTCGGGCGCCGGGTTGATTGGAGAGGATTGAATAAGATTCTCAGTTTGCTGTAAAGGCTTAGCAAAAGTTTCTGCGCTTTCTGTATTGAATGGGAATGATTGAGTACATTTGACATCTTCCTGAATATTCTTGTTGGAGTTTGCATAATTTTGCGAATGGAGCAAATGTGATTGAGCAGGGTCTTGACCTTTTTGCATGTTATTATTAGAGTTTTTTGATTCTATTGAATCAGATGATGGAATAAGTAATGGATTAGGAATTCGTTGATTTCCTGATTTCCATAAAAAGTCATCTTGAGTATGAAGCTAAGATGAACAAAAGTATTTTTCAAGTCAGTCAAATGAGAATGAAGTGATTGTTAAAACAAGGATGGAACAAATTCTAATGAAGATTGAAGTTGATGATAAACTGACTATTAAAACAGCTTTGCCTGTATCTGATTTGAGCAAATCATTGCCATCTTGAGCAAGAAGACCCACTGCCCAAATTTGATGAGGTTGATCGATCACTCCGATGGATATTAAAGTATCCTTCTTTAAATCTTTGAGTTTATGACGTTCAACTTTAGTTATGCCTGGTATCATTAAATCAGCACCACCGGTTAGCTTTGATAATACATGTTGATTGGTCTTAATGATGGGTAGCAATTTCGGGTATTTTAGTAAGGTATAAACTTTTCAAGAAATATCAGAAGAATTTATTAGTTTTCCAGTTTCTTGAATAAATAAAAGAAACCAAAGAAGAATAATACACACTTGTTGGTATGAGTTGAAGATTGCCTGGTTTATCGATTTGAAACCATATAGGCTGTTGATCCAAATCGGAATAAATCAATAATTTTTGATTTAAATGAGTAAAAGCTTTACATAATCTTAAACCTGATGGGATTAATTGATTTAAAGCTGAGACTAAATCAATATCTCGATGATTATCATTCTCCTTCAGATGATCTTGATGATCAAGATTGGATGGATTTGATGAATTTGATGAAAAATTAATTAAAGAATCCTTGATTAATTTCTTTCTAGCTGAATTGGTTATCGAATTGAATGGTTTAACTGAATGAGATCTTTTGAACATTTTATCGTTTTAGAATTTTTAAAGCTATGATATTTTAAAGATTTCAAGTATTTCTGGAAGAATATTATCATAAAGTTAAAATCGATCGTTTATCAAATCGACTTGCCCATAAAATTATCTTCATCACCAGCGCTAACGAATCATCGACTTTTTCTTGAAACCAGAGCATTCAAGTTCAAACTACGTCATCATATCACATCAGCTCCTTCTCCTATCCAAGTCATATTTTAAGTGCCACGTCTTGGAAATTGGAATTTAGGTAGTAGGAAACTCACCGGATGTCATCTCGCCAATGGTTGGTGTGGAACGATTCACTGGCACAATGCAAGCACAGGAGGGAAAAAAACTTTAGTTCAAGACGAATCAAGTATTATTTTCGCTGTCAGACGCAATATTTGTAATGAAACTATAAAAAAAAGCAGTTATAGTGCTTGTTTTTAGAAAAACTTGTGCTGGATCACATTCACTTTCATCATAATTGGCATTGATGGTTTCATCTCCCTCAGCATTGTCATTATCATTATGTTCATCCACAAGCTAAAATCAAACAAAGTATTGATAAGAAAATCTTGCAGTGACGATATAGGCTGGTCTTAAAACAACCTGTCATTGGATTACATTCTGAAGCAGAACTAGATAAATTGCTCTTTTTGGAGGTTTGATTTGGGAATTTGTTACATAAGCTGAGATATGGAACAATTTGAAGTTTTGTTTGACTTAGCATCTTTAGGGTCAATTGGATGCATGTTGCAATCATGGGCAAACACCCCATGGATGCAATCATGGCAATCTTCTGCCATATTCATCCTATGGCCAGTTGGTCATATCTACCATCCTGGCCAATTTGGTCATGCACATGATCAATGGTCAAATTGGCCAATCCCTCCTTCGAGATCAATCTGACCCTCTCCATCAATCCAAGGCCAGCTTTGGGCCATTTTGGCCTTCCCCATTCAATGAGGTCAATCTGGCCTAAGTGGCCATATTGGGCCATTTGGGCCTCTGGTGCACTTTTGCACATTTTATGTTCTTTTGTGCAAAAAGTGTGGAAATCCATGTTTAAGGCATTTTGGGTTGTTTTGGCCAATGATCCTAAAACTGGACAGGAATATGCAGCAAGCCCATGAAACCCATCAAAGGCCGGTACTAGTGTCCCTTAATGGCCAAGTCAATCTTTGAAAAGAAATTGTGCCACCATTTTCATTCAACATCCACAATTGCAATAAATTGTGTTATCCACCATTAAGCATCTTTTTCCCCATAAATTCAATGGTGACATTCTCAAAGGGTCTGCCTTCCATCTGTAATATCCTCCAAGCCATCAAGGCAGTTTTCAAAGGAAGGACTTAGATGGCAAGATACTTATAAGGCACAATCTTTTAAGGTGTGATTCTCAGGGGGAATAATGGAAAGAGACTTCAAAGGATATTCAAGAGGAATTCCATAATCAGATGCCAAGTTTCAGAGCTCCATCAATCCACCGTGGCAACCACAATCATCTAGTGCAGCCTACCTCCATGGAAGCCTGTATTTCATCCACACACCCTGAGAAGATTATTAAACTCCATTCATTTCCCAATTTGGAAAGGTCTTTTTCACACAAGTAAATAAAGCTCCAGGGATTTCATACATCCCAGTCTCAAGTATGAGTTGATCAAGCTCTCATCTTCTCACATATACCAGCCTCCCTTTCAACCATGGAGGGTTTTCTCCCAGTTAGTCAATCTACTAATTTCTACTCTCATCTTGATAGCAAATGCTGATACTATTAGCTCAGTCACTTGCATCCTTTCTTTGCCTTTTCAGTGTATATTGGTTTTTATATACCTTACTGTGTACTTTGTTCCTTCTGAAAGGTTAAAAAATGGATTAAGGATTTGCTTGTTTAATTATTTGCCATTGGCTTATCTTATTCTGGATTTCATTTTTACTTGCATTATTCTCATTAAAGGAATATATTCATTTCCTTATCTACTTTAATTATTTGGAGTCTTTTAAGTGAGCTCCCTGCTTAATGAGTGCCAGGCCACTCCTTCTTCCCAAGAACCCCTGTAACAATGCATTGGATGATGATATTTTGTTTGTTTACCAACATCATCATCAAAAGGTCCCTAATACCAGAAGCATGGGGTAAAATCTCCCCAATTGTAAGTCATAATTTCTTTAAGGCTTGAGCTTGTATATTATCAGGTACTCACAACCACTGCTCAAGAGATTCATTTTGTAATTGAATCCCTACAAATGCATCAAATTATTGGTGCACATAAAAATAGAAAATGAAGTTAAATTTCACCTTCAGGTGGTCTAGTGTCTTTTCAGTGAGCCTTATGGCAGTGTGTCACAGGGGCTCTTGGTGAAAGAAGAGTGGCCTGGCACTCAGAAATCAGGGGATGCACTTGGAAGACTCCAAAGAATAAAGGAAATAAAATAAAAGAAATGAATTTCTCCAAGAAATCTGCAAGTACAAAAATGAGATTCAATAAGAAAAATAAGATGCCAAATGGCCAAAGAGCAAACCAAGTAAGTCCCTAATCACTGTTTCAACCTTCCAAAATGGATAATGGAATTAGTAAGGATATGACCACCAAATATCCATTGACAGGTGAAGGAAGAAAAATAAAGAGGTGCTAAATGACTGACTTGATAACATCAGTATTCACTAATCAGAATGAAAAGAAAATAAAGATAAAATAAAATCGAACTATATTAATCAATTGGGAGAAAAACCCCCCAGGGTCAAAGGAGGCTGGTATATGGAAAGGTTGAGAGATTGACTCCTTCAGGCTGACAGCTGGTCTGTATTGAATCCTTGAAGCTGTACTGACTGCTTGATGAAGTGTATACCTTTCCAAATTGGGAAATGAACTGGGTTGAATGAAATTCCCATGGTGTATAATTGAAAATACAGGTCTTGATGAATCCAGACTGTATTGAATGAATGTGGTTGCCAAGGTGGATTGATGGAGGACTGACGCTTACCAAATTTTTTTGGAACTGCCTCTTGAATATCCCTTGAGAATGAACTGCCAGTATTCCCTTGGAGGAATACTGTGAATGAGAATAACCAATGATTGCTTGATGGTGTCATTGGTATTTTAAAATGAAGTTTTTCTTTTGAGCCTTGATGAATCCTCCGGATGACGTGCCTTGATGACCTGATGAAAAGTTGAAATAACCATTGGATTGCTGGTGAAATACATGCATAATGGTGTATGACACCATTTATGGCACTTTTGGTTATTGAAGGGTGGAAGTGGCCAAAGGTCTTCTGAGATGATGCCAGGCAGATGTAAGTGAAAAATGGGTTTTGAGTGGCTTTAAAGGTGAAAAGGTGTTTTTGGGTTATTTGGCCAAGTACAGCTAATACAGCTTTAAAACTGTATTTTCTCAAAGTGTGCAAAAAATGCGCAAATCCTGCAATTAAGCACCAAGTGGCCTAATATGAGCATTTGGGGATATTTCCCATATTACAGGGGAAAATGGCCTAAAATGGCAAATCCAGAAAAATTCTCAAAATGCCCAAATCTGTATTTAAAGCTTAAAAAGCCAAATACAGCCATTTGGGCTGTATTTTCCCTATTGACTGGAAAGTAAAAAAGATTTCCCAAAAGCAGTAAAAGGTCAGGAAAGGCCTGATGATGGTGAAGGGGCCAGGTTGACCCCACATGATGAAATGTCCATAAAGGCCATAAAAGATGAAATGGCCAATTTGGCCAATGATTATGGATATGGCTTGGATATTCCATATTGAGGTCCAAGAGGGTGAATTGTCATGATTGTGACAGTACCCACAACCTTGAAATGGTGAGCTCCTGAGCACCAATACAAAGTGAAGCCTGTTGAGGCTATTGGAAGGATTTTGCGAGAGGGATAAGGAAGAGTTCTCTTGAGAAATAAAAATTTGATACTGATATTAAAATTGTTGGCATATGATGTGGGACTTTCTTGATCTTTGTTTGACATTGGCTTCATGATTGATGATGAATAAAATGAATGATGATTTTTGACATGAAATTTGACATAATAAAAGAAAATAAAAATAAAAATAAAGAAATAAAAGAAAGACAGAAAAATGAATTTTTCTAGGAGGTTCAAATCTTCATCACTGATGTTGACAATTGATTTTGGATTGGCCAAGGACCTGGAACAGTAGATTTGATGCCAGGTGCTCACAGAGTGGCCAAGGTGATGTTTTGAAAGATTGTAGACCCCTCAGAGAAGTGCACACCAGGAGAGGAACTTACTTTTGGTAATTACCACTCCTGCCAGTTCAATAAAAAGAAAATAAATTTGCTGAAAGAATGAATTGGAATTGGAAAGACTTGGGAAAAAATTGAGAAAGGAATGGTCCATTTTCCCAAGTGAAAATGGCCATAATTTTGGAATTGATGTTGAAACACAGGCCAAAGATCTGTGTCCAAAAATTGCAGAGTGCTCACAGAGTGGCCAAGGTGATGCTTACAACAAAAAGGGTAGAATACGTCTAAAGGTTCATACCAGGAGTGGGACTTACCTTTTGTAAGGTTTGTCTGCAAAACTGTTGATAATGGTAGCAATATCAAGAGTACTATGACTGTCCTCAGTAGAAATATATAATATAATAAAATATTATAACCAAAAATTTATATGATTATTGAAAATAATTATATTGAAAAAATAATTTAATTATTATTAAATAATTTGATAATAATAACAATCTTAATAATTATAATAAATTATTATTATTCTATTATTGTTATAGTCACTGACAATTATAACAATAAGAAGTGTGGAGCTCTTAATGAGACAATGACATGTGGAAAATATGAGTATTTAACCACTTATAAAAGATATAAATATTATTTATAAAAGAATTATCACACACACTGTGCAGAAAAAATTCTTATAGGAAAATTCTATATGAAAAAACTAATAATAGATAAAAACATATTGAGCTTTGGAGAAAAACTTACTTATAATATATATTTAATACAACAAGTTAAATACAACAGTTATTATATTAAATAGCTATTATAATTTGAAAACACCTCAAAAAATTAATATTTTAAAGACAAAACAACTTCTAATAATAAAAATATGATCAAAAGAGTTTTCAAGAGGAATTTGTGGTTTTTAAAAGATATTTAAGATGGTAATCTTATGTAATAAAATATATCATTGGTGATTACAACAATAATATAAATTATATGAGTTCAATTCTTCAATTTAAGATTAATAAAGAATGAAATAACTTAATAATTAGTTTAATAGTAAGTTCTCATATATAATAAAGCTTTACCTGTTTAAATGTCTAATATGATTGGATTGATAATTAATGATTGACAAAAACAGTGATGAATAGAATTTTTTTATGTCTAAAGAGCAGCTCTCATTATTAGAAGTTGATATAGAGGGCGTGCTCAGGTCAAAACTGAAAAACCATGCTTACAAATAAGGCTCTTAACCTAAGGTAGCTTATTTTCAATTCCAACTTAAAGTTACCAGTGTTATTCTTAGCTCCAAGTAGCTTTAATCCTCATTTAAGTTAACTATTCTTGAAGTATAGTTAAAAGAGTAAATTTCAAGGCTAATTACCAATAAAACCTGGTTGTAAAAGATACTTAAAATTTAATGTATGCCAAGATAAAATTGAATTGTAAGCTGTGTGAAAATTACAGGAAAATCCATTAGAATTGGATCTTTAATGAATTTTTGAAGTTATTACTATTTTCCATGTAAAATAGGAATACACACCAAACCTCAGCTTTTTATAAGGTTTTAATGCTTGTAGCTTTAAAGCTTTAAGCTTGTTTCAGGCTTTTAAGCTTAATTAATCTTTGGAAGTTCTTAAAACCTTAATTTCAAGCTTGCATATTGGGATTTACCCTTTGGAAGCTTGAATTTCCTGTCCAAATTAGGATAAAACAAGTTTAAAGTTTAAGGTTGGATCAAAGTCTAATATTAAAGTTTAAACAAGGTTGAAAATACTTCAATACAGGTGGACAACCTTAATTGAATCCTTGCAGATCCAAAAGGTTGGGTACCCCAGCTATGTTTGGTCTTTTTCCTTTGTCCCACCTTTTTGTGTGGATTTTGCCCTTTTATTTATTTAAAGCCATACTATGGACTTAAACCCTTTTAAATTGAGCCCACACAGCATTTACATCCTGTATCAAAAATCCTTAGCCAATTCAGTAAATATACACAACACCTGAATTTTAACTAAAATTTTGGTATGTTTGCATAAACCTTATGCAAATTTAAATTTAAGCTTATTCAAACTTAAATTTAACAATTTTAAAAAACATTAAAAAAATTTCAGTTATACTGTGAGATTCTTAAATTTTCTAATAACATAAGAAATAATAATTTCTGGGTATAACACCCTTTGGGTGTACCCTAGGTTATTTTTGGTGTAGAATCCAAGAATGACATAATAATTATGAATTTGTTTATCTAAAAAAATGTTAAGCTTATTTTTTGTTCTTTTTTATTATCAATCCAATTGAAAAGTCTGCTCAAGATTAAATCAACTGTATATACAGCTATTTGTGGCCTTACGGGTATGTCATACATACCTCACAGGATCACACTTTTGGTAATTCCTCTCCCCACAAAGCACCATAAAATAATCAATCTTTTAAAAAATTGGGTCCTGGATTTTCAGGATATCAAGAATGGAAATACATGATGAGTTCAGGAAAATTATTGAGGTTTTCAATTGGTTCCCAAGTGGATATTTCTTGATATTGACTGAAACCTTTCCATTCCACCAAATACCATAATTTTCCTCTCTTGAGCTTTGAGTCCAGTTTATGAGAGACTTCCCATTCCTCTTCTTCTTTAATGATGATGGAAGGAGGAGGCTCTTGATGCTGATTTGGGATTGTTGATGTCTTGACTGGCTCCAAGAGGGAAATATGGAAGACTGAGCGGATGGACTTTCATTGAGATAGGAGCTTGAGATGGTAGGCATGAGTTCTGACTTTCTTAAAGATTGGAAAAGGACCCAACCATCTTTCAGAAATTTTTTTGGTGGGTCTAGTTGATTTTACATTCTTGGAAGAAAGCCACACCATGTCACCAGGATTGAAATTAAACCTGTTTATGGAAACTTCAAGTTCTCTATTGACATATTGCTGTACTGATTGGATTTTTGTGGATAAATTTCCAGCAGGAGTATCTTTAGTAATGTAAACTGAGTCAAAATGAGGATCTCTTCCATGAACAGTGAAAAATGGTGATTGTTTTTTTGAAGAGTGGACAGAGCTATTGTAGGAAAATTCAGCCAGAGGGAGCCAAGTGTTCCAATCATCTTGATGATAACTGACATAAATCCAAAGGTACTTTTCTAGTATTTGATTTACCCTCTCTGTCTGTCCATAAGTTTCTGGATGATAAGCTGTTGAAAGATCTCTTGAATTCTTGAGGTGCTGACAAATGTTGGTCCAAAAAGAAGAATAAAAAAGAGAACCTCTATGACTAACCATTCTTGAAGGAAGGCCATGCTTTGAGAAAAAATTCTTGATGGAAAACTGAGCCAAATACAGTGAAGTTATTGAAGACATTGTTGGAATACAAACTGCCATTTCTGAGAATCTGTCCACTATTAAAAGAATTGAGTCAAAGGAATTGGATAGTGGCAATTGAGTGATCAAATAAATTGAAAGACAAATACAAGGACCTATTGTAATTGGAAGAGGTTTGAGGAGTCCAAACTTCTTGTGATGAATATTTTTTTTCTTAAACACTGTTGACAGGATGAGACATAATCCTTGATAAATTGAGTCATGCCAGACCAGTGAAAATCCCACTTGAAAAGTTTGAGAGTCTTCTCTTGGCCAGGGGATTCAGCCAGAGGAGAGTCATGCCACTTTCAAAGTATATTGAGTTAAATTGTGGGGTCATTTGGAACCACCACTTGATCTTTGAAAAGGAGAAGTTGGGAAGAGTAATCAAGAGAATAATCTTGGACAAATTTACCTTTACCCAAATCTTGAAGAATACTTCTATATTGTGAATCTTGCCATAATGCCTTCTGAATTGAATAAATAAAATTTGAAAATGAATCCACCTTTACTGCAAAGAATTTTGAGGCTGAATTTCATCTTTCTTGATTATTTCCTGATAATTCATTGGTTTCTTGCTTATGAAATCCTCCCCCCTCTCTGTGTAAATGTCATCCCAATGTGACAATGCATCTGGAAGGGTTTCCAAGAATCCAGGGTGGTCAGTTATTGAGAAATGAAATTCAGATAAGAACTTGGCCCAGCGGGCTTGATGGTGAGTGAGAATCTTTTATGACATGAAATATTGAAGTGAAGTGTGATTGATGAGAACTTCAAAAGGGGAAGAAAGTGGAAGGAGAAAAGCTCTCCAGCACTTGAGAGCCCAGAATATGCCAAGGAGTTCCTTGTCATGAATATCATAGTTGAGCTCTGCTGGAAGAAGCTTGTGACTATCAAATTCAATGGGATGTTTTCCTGAGTCAGAGACCTGACTCAGTACATCACCCAAGGCATAATAAAAAGCATTGGTCTCTACAATGGTGGGTAGAGAAGGATTAAAGTGAGAAAGCTAGGAGGGGTGGTTAGAGCCTCTTTGAGTTGATGAAACTGTCTAAGAGCTTCCTCATTGAGGGGAAAATGGGAATCTTTCTTGAGGAAACTTGTGAGTGGACTAATTTTCTTTGAATAATTCTTGATGAAACGGAAGTAAAAATTGGCAAAGCAAAGGAAATATTGAAGAGCCTTGAGGTTTCTTGGAGGTGGCCAATTGAGAATTTGCTGTACCGTTTCTTGGTCCATCTTGAGGCCTTCAGAAGAAACAATATAAACTAAATAATATACACTAGAAGCATTAAATAGGCACTTGGAGGCCTTAGAAAACAGGTTATTGGCTCTGAGCCTGGAAAGAAAAGTGGACACATGAGTGACATGTCCTTCCTCAGATTTGGAAAAGACCATAATGTAATCCAAATAAACCACAGCATAAGCATCAAGAAGATAATGAAAAATATCAATGAAAAGGTTTTGGAAAGAGGAAGGATCATTGGTGAGCCCAAATGGAATAACCAAATACTCATAACTGCCATATTTAGTCCTATAACAGGTCAAATGTTCATCACCTTCCTTGATTCAGAGCAGGTTATATGCACCACACAAATAAATAATGGAGAAGATAGAAGAACCATTGAAGAAAGTAAGAGGATGATTCATAGGAGGAACAGGATACTTGTTCTTCCTAGTAACAGCATTGAGTTTGCAGTAATCAGCACACAAATGGAGGCCACCATCCTTTTTTCTTACAAAGAGCACAGGTGCTCCTGTTGAAGAGGAGCTTGGATGGATGAAACATTTCTCTACATTCTCTGAAATGTAGGCCCTGATTGTATCTGAATCTTGGTTTGATAATGAGTATATAACCCCAGCTGAAAGTAGAGACCACTCCAGTTCAATATGATGATCACAGGCGCAGTGAGGAGGAAGTTTCTCTGCTTTCACTTTGGATAATACATCCGATTACTGGTGATAAGCAGAAGGAAAAACCTTTATCACAGTTTATATTTCTTCTGGATCTTGCTCTTCATCCCACAACTCCTACAGGGAGTCATGATAAAATGAAGGAGGAAGGTCCATATTCCCAAAGAAGAGATGAAGTGAAGATACATAATTATCTTCTCCAAAATCTTGAATCTCTTTAAAGGCTTCATCTCTAGAGGCCAGTAATGATGTATGGGAATTAAGGGAAGGAATATAGACAGAAGATGGAGATGATGGCATTCTAGAATCACCAACCAGAGCTGCTCATGATTTGGCAGAAGAAAAATTATTACTGAAAGAATTTTAAGGATCATAATAGGCCTTATGATAAGCATCAAAGGTAATCACCCCTTGCCTCCAATCAATAGATATATTAAAATGATTAATAAAGCCAAATACCAATATGAGGTCTTCTCCCTTGGGAGTATCAATGACTAAAAAGTCCCATTCAAAGCTTGGGAAGGAAGGGAGCTCAACCATATATTTTGTATGGTGAGTCACAAATAAGGAAGGGGACTCAGAGGAGTCCAAAATTTTAAGAGGAATTGTCTCTGGGAGTTTTGACATAGTCAAAGAATACTTTTGAACAAACTGCTTTGCAATGAATGAGTTGGTAGCACCAGAATCAATGAGAATACTGTAAAAACATCAGAAAGAGCAGAAAACACAAAGAATTTAAGAAAATTGTTGACACCAGTATTCAGAATGCGCAATTGTGCTCTGGATGGAAAACAGTGAAGACCATTGAACACAACATGATCTTCACTCGGGCTTTTCCCTGGCTGGGAAATTTGCCTGATGGTTGGGAAAACTGACTTTGAGGTCTTTTGAAACAAGACTCAAGACTATGCATCCCACCACAATAGGTAGATAAGCCCTCCTTTACTCTTCTTTATTTTTCAGAATTAATCAACTTGAAATCTTCATTCAGCAAAGAAGAATGGGGCTTGTCCCTCTTCTGAAAATTCTTCTTTTTCTTTTGACTTGAGCTTGAAGAATTTTGAGGATGAGAAGAATTTGACTTTGTTGCTTCAGGCTTCTTCTCTTGATGATGACTCTTTTAATTTTTCCTCTCATGGTACCTGGTACCAATATCCAGGGTAATATCCATTAAGGCTTGAAGAGAGTCAATTCTTGAAGGATGGAAGGCCAATTGATCCAAAATAATGTATGGAAATCCTTTCCTGAAATGATGGATGAGAGCTCTTTCACCCCAATCTCCAATCCTTGAAGCAAAACCTCTGAAATAAGCAATGTATAATGATACATGTCCACCCTCTTTCATTCTGAAGGAATCCAACTCTGTTTCATATTTTATAACTTCATTTGGGTCCCCAAACATAGTAAAGAGTTGAGATCCAAATAATTTCCAAGAATTGAGAAAGTAGCTTGGGTCTTGATTGCTGAGATTGGAAAGATAAGGCTCAATCCATTTTTAAGCCCTGCCAATAAGAAATGAAGTGGTATAGAGAACTTTCTTCCTGTCTTGAGAGAAATTTTCTGGATCATTATGAAAGATAAATTGACAATACTGAATGAAGCTTCTTACTTTTAAGGGTTGAGTCCCATCAAAGCATTCTGGTGCCTTCATAGATAGAGTCTTGAAGGCTGGTGGTGTTTATGCTTCAGAAGATGAAGTTTCTTTAAGATTGGCCATAATCTGAGTCATTTTCTTAATAAGGGCCAATAAAGATGGCTAATACTGATGAGAGACAGGCTGATTAGAATGGGCTAGGGTTGGTCCTCCAGTACCTTGGGATACCCCCACAGGAGCAGGGACACCTTCAGTACCATCATACTCTTCCTCTTCCACAGAATTCTCCTCCTCCTCTTCACCATCTTCCCCAGGACCTCTGAAAATGGTCCTTGAAGTTCCTGGAAATCGGCCAACTACTCCTGAAAATGAAGTTGATATTCTTGGCCCTCTTCCTTCCTTCCTGGATGGTGCTGTAAGGTGTGGATATGAAGCTTTGATTAAAAATCAAGTACTTTTCCTGTCCTCAAAATTTGTATAAGGTAAAATTGATTAAGAATAGTATGAAATAAGATTTTTAAGAGGGAACACACCAATTTTATTGTTTTTAACTTTATAAGTATCAAAAAATAATATTATAAGGATTTATTGTTTTACAAACAGTAAAAATGTATGCAAAAATACTCTACAAGATATATTTAAGGCTACAAAGGAAATTTCTTCAAGAGAAATTTCAATTGGAATTAATTGAGCAAAGAGCTTCAGGTAGTTAATATAAGTGTAAGATGTGTCTATGAAACTGTTGATAATATTTGTAAGGTGTGAATATGAAACTTTGATTAAAAATCAAGTACTTTTCCTGTCCTCAAAATTTGTATAAGGTAAAATCAATTAAAAATAGTAAAAAATATTATTTTTAAGAGAAAACACGCCAAATTTACTGTTTATAACTTTATTAGTATAAAAAAATAATATTATAAAGATTTATTGTTTTACCAACAATAAAAATTTATCCAAAAAATACTCTACAAGAGATATTTTAAGGCTACAAAAGAAATTTCTTCAAGAGCAATTTCAATTGGAATTAATTGAGCAATCAACTGCAAGCAATTAATTAAAGAAAAGAGTCTTCAAAAAGAATATTAAAGAGAAAACACGCCCAAAAGCGACCAGAGTGAATTTGTAAACAAAGTGACAAAGCTTACAGTGATGAAAGGTGCTTTAATTCACTATTGGGGTGGTTCAGGGGTAAAAATGATTATAAGAGTTACAAACAATGATTATAATGATTTTTTCACGTGGCTAGAAGGATTAAAATGATTTAAAAATGGTGGTTGGAATCTTTTATTGATTGGTTTAACAGTGTTTACACTAATTAATAAAAGGAAAAGATTCTAACATGAAGAGAAAAGTGGGGCAAAGAAGACATTCTTTTATAGCCATCAATTCTCTTACTCCAAAAGTAAAATTTACTCTTTTCAGTCGTGAAAAACAGTCTGACAACAGAAAAGTCAATTATGGCATCATTGAACCCTGGTTTAGACCAAAAAGGGCTGGTTTAAGCCATTTTTAGCCATTTTAGACCATTAAATCAGCCATTACTATAGCAATACCAGGCCTAGAGCCTTCAAAACACGTCATAATGTGTGTCAGAGGCGTAGAAACCAGTTAAAACTGTTTTTACTATGATTTTTTTATCATAAGGGTAGTTTTACCCTCTTGGCAACAGCTAAAACTACCCCAGTTGGTATCAAAACCTCATCATCAATTGAGTCCACAGACCCTGTAACTCAATTCCAGGCCAAAAGTGATGAGCTTTTGAGTGAATTTTGACATCCCACACCTGTCAGCAAGGATTTTGGGGGTCTGGCTCCCCCTTGGAGCTGGAGTTCCTTTTCCCCCCCCAAATTTAATCTTTCCAATTTATTTTTCCTTTAATTCCTCATCATGTATTATACTTATAATTTACATATGTAATTCAATTGAATTGTACAGTACAATACAGTAATAATTGATACCTCATATGTAAATCAAAGTTCACTTATTTAATACATGCACACATTTTCACATTTCAATTGAACTCAATTGAAAATACTTCAATTCCTCATAGCTTCTAAACTAAACACAACACCTCAATTTTAACACAAAAATTGATGGTTAACACCACATGTGGTGTGAATTAAATTAAAGTTTTGAGGATTTTCAACTTTTGTATTGAAAATACTAAAAACTTAATTTAAGCTTATTTAGAGTTGAGTTACAAGAATTTCACTCAGAGGTGACCCCTCTGATTTTTTATGAGGAATCCAATGGTGAAATAATTTTTATATGTTTATTTATTGGATAAAAAGTTATAATCATTTTTATTTAACTTTTTTCCAAATTTATTTATTTTTTTACAATGTTGTTAAAATTTCATTTTTACTTAATTTTTTCAAGTATAAATGTAATTTTATAATTCCAAAATTTAATGTAATTTCATTTTTCAAATTGTAATTAAAATTTTTTATTTTGAATATAATTTTATATTTATATTTTGATTTTTTATAATATAAATAAATTTATTTTTATTTATATTTATATGTTAATTTTGTATTTGTGGTCTTTTGGGTATATGAAATCACCTCTAAGGCTGACATTACCTCCCCCTAAAAAAGAATATTACTTTGTAATATTGGCATTTCTAGTTTGTCTGAATCTCCTGAGGAGTTTGGTAGCTTCTGGTATATCTTTTTCTTCCAACCATTCATCTTCACAAGTTGGGTCACTGTACCTAACAAGGTATTCCCTTACTTTCTTGGTTCTTAATTTCCTTTCTTTAAGAACTTTGGTAATTTTCTTAGTACCAGATGTTTCAATAGGAGGTATAACTTGGGGAATCTTATTCCTAAAGGGAAATTTCTCAGCATCACTAGACCTATATGGCTTTATCAAGCTCACTGGAAATGTAGGATGCTTATTACTAAGTTCTTCAGATAACTCTACTTCAACAGCATTTTCTTCATGGAGGGCCTTAATCACAAAAGGTCCTGCAAAGGAGTCTTTCAAATTTTTACATCCTTTGATGTTATTGAAGTTAGTGGTGGATACAAGAACTAAATCCCCCACTTTGAAATCTGGAGTTGCATGTGATTTATCCCATTTTTCCTTAGCATACACAAAAAAGTCTTCCATGCACCTTAATGCATGCTTTCTAGCTTTGTCTAGCATTCCTTTGAAGCTAGCAACTGTGGGATGTATTTCAATTGAATCTTTCCTCAAGGAATCTTGGGGTAACTTGGGGTTCCATCCTTTTTCTAGAATAGAAGGAGTTTGATTGGTACTGGCATGGATTGATGTTTTATATGCTAATTCCAGTGCTGGCAACAGAGTACACCAATCTTGGGTAAATCCATCACAATCTTTGAATTCAAGGCCATATGCACAAAATCTTCTCACCATGTCCTCTAAGGTTTGGATCATCCTTTCAGCCAGGCCATCAGTTTTTGGGTGGTAGGCTGTAGAGAAAGACAGTTTAGTGCCAAATAATTGGTGAAGATTTGTCCATAGTGCTGAAGTGAATTTGGGATCCCTATCACTAATGATATTTGTAAATATCCCAGTCCATGATAATAATCTATTCTATATCAGAAGAGCTATATCCATGGCTGTATCATCCTTGTGACATGGTAAAAAGATTGGAGTTTTACTGAATCTGTCCACAATTACTAGGCAAGCATTATAGCTTCTGTCAACTCCTGGTGGTACGCCAGCTACCCAATCCATATGGACAATTTCCCAAGGTCTGCTTGGTTCTTGGATTTTTATCATATTTCCAAGTCTCTTGCCAGTGGATTTATTTGCCTTTTGGCATCTGTCACAGGTTTTGCAATACTCTGTAACATCCTTCTGCCACATTGGCCCCCATATTCAGGTCTTTACTTTCTCTCTTGTTCTGTCTTCAGACAGATGTCCTGAAAAGGGACTATAATGGCATTCTTTCAGTACAAGATTGATTAATGACCTGTCTACAACTGTCATGACACATGTGTGCTTGGTCTGGGGTAGATTATACCATCCAGTAGGTGAAATCTTCCTCCATCATAAGTTTTTTTCCATACTTCATCCAAGGCATGTATTAGAGAGTTGTCTTTACAGTCTTTGCCGAGTAATTGGCATAAGATGCTACAATTCTTATCTTGAGTGTAACTACTTCTGACTTCTTCAAAGAAGGTGGTGTTCAAGTCTGTAACACTTATTCCTTCTATTGGAATTTGTGGTGAAGCTTCTTCTGGAACATAAGCAGGATTATCAATATTGTTTGGTAATGGCCATCTGCTCAGTCCATCTGCATTCCTATCAACATTCCCATCCTTATGAACAATAGTCATATTGCCTCTGTATTCTTGTATGGCTATTTGCCATCTGAGCATATGTCTGTTGGGTGTCTTCATGTTCAGAAGTGATTTGACAGCTGTGCAATCTGTTATCACCTCAAAAACACATCCCTCTAAGAAGTAGTTTAATTTCTCCAAGGCCCAAACAAGACATAGACATTCCATTTGACTTGCTCCATATCTGGCTTCAGTTGGTTTGATTTGCCTAGATATGAAACATATGGGTCCTTCTACAGGTTTATCATTTATGATCTGAACTTGGTGAAGTGCAGCCCCTAGTCCATCCCCTGATGCATCAATATACAGTTTCAAAGGTAATTTAAAGTCTGGAATCAGTAAGAGTGGAGCAGTGGTCAAGGCTTCTCTTAGATACTCAAAAGCTTTGACTCTGTCAACAGGCATTTCAAATACTTTGTCTTTGTCACACAACTTATAAAGTGGTCTTGCTATGTATGCAAAATCTTTAATGTGTTGCCTGTAATATCCTGCAAAAGCTAAGAATGACTGAATTTCCTTCTTATTCTGAGGAAGGGGTTTTAGCAATACTGCTGCAACTTTGTTTTTGTCAATTCCAAGGGACAAACCAGATACAAAATTTCCTAGTGCCTTAAGTTCTTTAAATCCAAAATGACATTTCTTCAAGGAGATTTTCATGTTTACTGATTGAATTTTTGTCAAAACTCTGGACAATCTGTACATGTGCTCCTCCCAAGTCTTGGAACAAATAATAATGTCATCAATGTAAATGATTAACCATCCCTCTGAAAGTTCTTCAGGGAATATTTCATTCATCATTCTTTGGAAGTGTGAAGGTGCATTTTTGATACCAAAGGGCATCCTCAAGTATTCATACACTCCACAATGAACAATAATTCTCAAGTATTTTCTTGCTCTTGGTGTCACCACATTTTGATGGAATCCTTTAAGGGCATCCATAGTGGTTATATACACTGCTTGAGATATTTGAGTAAGGGCAATTTGGATTTTTGGTATTGGGTATCTGTCTGGAACAGTGTAAGTGTTCAGAGCTCTAAAGTCCCCAACCATTCTGGATTTTCCATTATGCCATGCCACTATGACTGGTGTAGTTATTTCTTCTTCTTCATTGTGGCCTACTTTTCTTATTACACCAAGGTCCAGAAGTTCTTTGATATGAATTTCTAGGGCTTCTCTTGATTTTGGACTTGCTGGATAGGCAGGTCTTCTTAAGAGTGGTGGATAAGGTCTCTCAATGTTAAGAATGATGTCAACTTCATGACCAATAATTTCTCCTAGAGGTTCTTTTTCTGAAGAAAATGCTCCTCTGTGGTCATAAAAAAGGGAAGAAAGTTCATTTTCCTGTTTATCAGTCAGATGAAGGCTTATTTCAGCTTCATTTAACTGCTCAGACTTGAATTTCTCTTACTCTAAGCTGACTGGTGATACTTTATTTACTGTAATTTGTCTTTTAAATGGTAAGAAGGCAAATTTTTGGCGCTTATTATCATCAATAGTAAAGTATCTGTCTTTGTTATTATGCAAATCTATCCCATACATGATTAAATAGTCATTTCCCAATATAAAATGGGTACTAGAGCAATTTTCCATAACAACAAATTCAGCTGTGATTCTTAAATTCCCATTTATGTGTGGGAATATGACATTGGTCTCAAAGATTCCTAATGCTTTCATTGGATTACTTGCACTGTTGAATTTTATACCATCAATTGGTATCAATTGGTCTTCAAAATTTGGTGCACAAGTCTTAAGAAAAGATTTTCCAACACAAGAGCAGAAGGCTCCTGGGTCAAGAAAACGTTTGGTGGGTTTTTTGTCAATCACCACTTCTGTTATACAGGAGTTACCAGCTGTATAACCTTTTCCTCTGTTTGGTTTTGTCTTCATAATTTGTGCATCTTGAACTTTTGATAAATCAACTTGACCATTGCTCAATTGTGGTAAGTGGGAATAAGATTCCATGATGTCAAAAGTGGCATTGATATTTTCTATATCTTTTGAAGATTCAGAGAATATGGATGACTTATCATCTGAATTGTCTTCAATTATGTCTTCCTTTTCAACATCTGGTTCTTTTTCAATGTCAATTTCATTGATTTTCCCCCTTTTTGGACATGTATTGGCTAAATGGGTGGTGCTTTGGCAAATATGGCATTTTCTGACTGTATCTGCAGATTTATATTTAATATTACTAGAATTTTCTTTGGGGTTTTTGTCCACAGAATCTTTCCAAGGTGTATTAAACCTTGTTTTAAGATTCACCCTACTAGAACCAATTTTGGTTCTGGTGGTTTCTTCTTCCAACATATTGATAATATCCTCTGCTGAAGATTTTTCAGTAGTCCTGCTTTTGATAGCATGCTCTAAGCCACCTCCACATTGTCTCAGAATCTTTCTATGGATCATAAATTCTGACATGTCTGGATATAATGCTGTTAATCTGTCTTTTTATTGGCAAAACCATGGTAAATCTTTGTCTTTATCAGCATTAAATTTGGCAGATTCAAAGGCTGTTTCAACTTTAAAACTCCAAGCATCATTTGCCCATTTGTTAATGATTTGGGTTTTCCACCAAGTACAACTCTGGTGTCCATGTGCTTGTCTCATTTTGATGTACCATCTGTGAGCTGATTTGGTAAACAAGGTGTTAAATCTTGCTGTTACCAATCTGTCTGGTAATTCAAAATCTTCTTTGATCATGTCAATACCTCTGATGAATTCCATATGGTCATACTCTCCTTCACCACTGAAGTGAGGCCATTCTTTAAGTTTTGGAACTTCTTTCAAGAGTGCTTGGCCCATTGATGGTTCCAAGTTATGAAAAGGAGTGGATAATTCAGTTTTTAACTGTGAATTATCAGGATCCAATACTTGTGGATTTGGAAGTCTTGTGCCCTCATTTTGATTCAGAGGTGTAGACATTCTTGGTAAGGTGTTCAGTATTTGTTCAATATCATTCATTTTACTGTTGCTACACCTTTGGAAATTTCTGTATTCATGTTGGAAGCCTTGTATTAAATTTATTACTTCAATCTTATACATGTCTTCTTTATGTGTCAGTTCTTGCCATAACTCTGTTTGTCTTGTATTATCAGCAGTGACTTGATTCAATTTCATTGATAATTTTGATACTTCTTTTTGTGAAGCATCAAAACACTTTTTCAAGGCAATGGTATATATCTTTACTTCAGTAAATGAATTTGAAATGTCATCAAGGACTTTCTTGTTATCTATTTTGATAATATTTATGGCTTGTTTAATTCTTGTTTCAATTATTCAATAAATATTGAATTTAGAATATTTATCTGTTAATTCTTTAATAGTGGCAGATTGTTCATTTATTTTATTTCCAAAAGAATTATCATTATTGGAAATTTTAATTGTTCTTGAAACTTTTTCAAAACACATAAGTGTTTCATTAATTTGGCACAGACTCAGGCTGTTTGTTTTAATGTTGTTACAAATGGTTTCATTTCTATCAGAAAGATGTTTAATCACGTCATTTATAGCATCATACAACTCTTGGATGGAATCAAATATATCAGAAATCATTTCTGGAATCTTAATCTGGCTTCCTCCTTCTTCTGTAATTCCATCATGGTTCTGGCCATCTGAAATACATTTTCCATGGCATCCTGCTGAATCTTTGGGATTCTGTAGCCCTGGATGTAATGTTTTGGGGCTGGTGCCTTCCCTTTGCCCTTTTTTGGAACTTGTGGCTGCTTTTTCACGTTGGAATTGCTGCTGCTGGCCACTGGGGCTGTTTTTTGCACTGGTTTGGGTGGTGGAGGGTTGTTTTCCTCCATTCTAGTGTCAAAAGCATCATGTTTTTCTTCTCCATCAATGGATGCCATCCATTGAGCAATTTGCAAGTGTTGGGATGGCCCAGGAATTTTCTCACTGTCAGGTAAGAATTCATGCAATTCTTCCACAGGTCTGCAAGGATCTGGTACTCCTTGAACTGAAGTGCATTGTTGTATGCACTGTGGCTGACTTTGTATATGTCCACAGAGGCTTGTTGTGGCGGTGTCAGCTCTTTTTGAAGGTAAAATGGTATTATCAGCTTCAGAATGACCCATTTTAGTTGTTTGGAAGTCATCAACTGACCCTTTTCCTTCTGTACCTGATTGGCCTCTGCCATAATCACGTCTATTACCTTTTTGGGAGCTGCTTGAGGGGTTATAGCTGGCTCCTGACCTGGTTGAAGGCATAATCATGGTTAAAAAGGCTTAAAATAGTAATTTTACATCAAAAAACTTACTATTGACCAAATTCTTAGCTTTCTGAAGGGTATTAATTATGTCCAAGTTAAGCAATTCAGAAGATATTGGTTCAGGTTGGTTATTTTGAGTCACAATAACAGTACTATTATGGTCTGAACTAATAGTACTGGCAGGAATAATGCTGGTGACTGTTGAGGCTGTTTCAATGTTTTCTTGTCTTACCGTGTTGTCAGACACTAAAATTAATGAAAAAGCCAATTAATTAAGTAAAAAAAGGTTATTTCAAAAAAGAAATAAAAATATAAGCCTCACTTATAATATGAAAAAAATTATTTTTTATGGATTTTTTGGATTATAAGTATTTTTTCATATGTTTTTAAATTTTTCAATATAAGAAAAAAGATTTCAAAAGAGTAAAAAAAAGTCACAGGTAAAATATCACGGCTGGGCCCCCAAATGTAAGGTGTGGATATGAAACTTTGATTAAAAATCAAGTACTTTTCCTGTCCTCAAAATTTGTATAAGGTAAAATCAATTAAAAATAGTAAAAAATATTATTTTTAAGAGAAAACACGCCAAATTTATTGTTTATAACTCTATTAGTACAAAACAATAATATTATAAAGATTTATTGTTTTACCAACAATAAACATTTATCCAAAAAATACTCTACAAGAGATATTTTAAGGCTACAAAAGAAATTTCTTCAAGAGCAATTTCAATTGGAATTAATTGAGCAATGAACTGCAAGCAATTAATTAAAGAACAGAGTCTTTAAAAAGAATATTAAAGAGAAAACACGCCCAAAAGTGACCAGAGTGAATTTGGAAACAAAGTGACAAAGTTTACAGTGATGAAAGATGCTTTAATTCACTATTGGGGTGGTTCAGGGGTAAAAATGATTATAAGAGTTACAAACAATGATTATAATGATTTTTTCACGTGGTTATAAGGATGAAAATTACTTAAAAATGTTGGCTGGAATCTTTTATTGATTGGTTTAACAGTATTTAAATTAATTAATAAAAGGAAAAGATTCTAACATGAAGAGAAAAGTGGGGCAAAGAAGACATTCTTTTATAGCCATCAATTCTCTTACTCCAAAAGTAACATTTACTCTTGTCAGTCGTGAAAAACAGTCTGACAACAGAAAATCTAATTATGGCATTATTGAACCCTGGTTTAGACCAAAAAGGGCTGGTTTAAGCCATTTTTAGCCATTTTTAGCCATTTTAGACCCTTAAACCAGCCATTACTATAGCAATACCAGGCCTAGAGCCTTCAAAACACGTCAGAATGTGTGTCAGAGGCATAGAAACCAGTTAAAACTGTTTTTACTATGATTGTTTTATCTTAAGGGTAGTTTTACCCTCTTGGCAACAGCTAAAACTACCCCAGTTGGTATCAAAACCTCATCATCAATTGAGTCCACAGACCCTGTAACTCAATTCCAGGCCAAAATTGATGAGCTTTTGCGTGAATTTTGACATCCCACGCCTTTCAGCAAGGATTTTGGGGGTCTAGCTCCCCCTTAGAGCTGGAGTTCCTTTTCCCCCCCAAATTTAATCTTTCCAATTTATTTTTCCTTTAATTCCTCATCATGTATTATACTTATAATTTACATATGTAATTCAATTGCATTGTACAGTACAATACAGTAATAATTGATACCTCATATGTAAATCAAAGTTCACTTATGTAATACACGTGCACATTTTGACATTTCAATTGAATTCATTTGAAAATACTTCAATTCCTCATAACTTCTAAGCTAAACACAACACCTCAATTTTAACACAAAAATTGATGGTTAACACCACATGTGGTGTGAATTAAATTAAAGTTTTGAGGATTTTCAACTTTTGTATTGAAAATACTAAAAACTTAATTTAAGCTTATTTAGAGTTGAGTTACAAGAATTTCACTCAGAGGTGACCCCACCTGATTTTTTATGAGGAATCCAATGGTGAAATAATTTTTATATGTTTACTTATTGCATAAAAAGTTATAATAATTTTTATTTAACTTTTTTCCAAATTTATTTATTTTTTTACAATTTTGTTAAAATTTCATTTTTACTTAATTTTTTCAAGTATAAATGTAATTTTATAATTCCAAAATTTAATGTAATTTTATTTTTAAATTGTAATGAAAAATTTTCATTTTGAATATAATTTTATATTTATATTTTGATTTTCATAATATAAATAAATTTATTTTTATTTATATTTATATGTTAATTTTGTATTTGTGGTCTTTTGGGTATATGAAATTACCTCTAAGGCTCACAATATTACTATTAATCAACAGTACTATGACTGTCCTTATGAAATATAATAATAAAAAATTATTATAACCACAATTGAATAATTAAAGAATTCTTTCTTTTACATGTTATACACTACTAGTGAATATAACAGTAAGCAGTAACTGTCTACAAGAATCAATTAGTAGAATAATTTAATAATAAAACTTCTTTTCTTAAAATAATAAAATTATTTTAATATATAATTATCTTTTTCAAGAATAATTATAAATATAGTTCTTGAAGAAAACTATTACTAGACAAAAACTTTAAGAATTGAGATAAACTACTCACTATTAATCCAATGAACCTTTTAGATGATAATAGTAGAGAAGTTTGACGTGGTATTATGGATTTAATGGATAAAAATTGATTTATAACAGTATTACAAAAAATTATAGCTGACTTCTATGATTTAACGTCTTTCTGATTGATTTCTGAAAGAATAAAACAGTTAATAAATAGCTTTAACTAATACTTACTTGTTTGGTAAAAAAGGTATAATATAATAATGTGATGATGATCTGGAAAAAACAGGAAGAGGAGGCCTCTTTTAAGTCTAAGACAGCTCACAGAGGCGTGCCATGGAGAAACCTAAAGAACCAGTGAGTGAGAAAACAATAAAACTTTTTGGATTATTGATTGCATCATTTGTTGTCATGTAAGATTATCATAATTACTTAATTGCAGCTTTTGAATGACTACCAACCCATTTATCGTTAAGAATAAAAGGAGTAACAGCTGTAAAGATTCTTTTATTCCAAAATGATCATTGATTTCTCAAAGTTATCAATTTTATTGGAAATTTCATCACATAATGTATTTTCTGTAAATTTTTAAAGATTCTGTGTTTCACATCAAATCATCAAAAATGGAATGCAAGTAAAACTTTGAATTTTACATATAGAAGTATACTTTTTTGGTTTTTATATGAATGATACAGTTCTTAATTGGTCCTGAAAACTTCATAAAGATTAATTAATAATTGTATTTTTAATGCATTTTTGAAGTTTTTACCTCAATTCTACATAGAATTGCAAATAGCAGTGTATGGCTGGTTGCTATGAGGTAAATCAATGGATACTAGTCCAAAAAGGGTTTTAATTACTCTTTTGGGGTTTACCCATGGTAAGACATTAAGAATTGACATGGCTACAGGAGTCTAAGTTGTTCTTTACCTCCTTGGCATGTCAAAATAGTAGGTTATTTGCTATTTTCTTATAATTTACCGTAGTTGTAACATGGTAACCAAGTTCCCAAAAGGTTTTAGTTTACTAATTGGGCCAAGATCAGCCATGGATCCAAGCTTTGGATCTATCCACATGTCATAGACCTCAGAAGTTGGTTACCCTGGCTCTCTTTGATGTCTTTTGTTGCCCTTGCCTATTTTTTACGTCAAGATAGAATTTTAAGCTTAAAGTGAGATATCCACTATGGGTGTACCAAAAGTGCATGTAAGAATACCATAATAATAAGTGCCCAAAACATACATAACACTATTCTTAGTGTGTATATAACATGGGATTTCTCACATTCCCATTATTTTGGCGCTAAATAGAGAAAAAATAAATTTTCACGGATCTTTTATGTGTTATTGAAGGATTTTCCATATTACCACCTCAAAGAGTTGATTTGAGCTTATTCACTCTATCAAGCTACCCTAGGTGAATCTTAGTGTAGAATCGAAATCTGGCCTTAAATCCATGTATTTACTTACTCAATAAAAAGTTATTCATCTTTTCTGAAATCAAAAATGATGAATTTTGAATATATGCATGACTTATGGGTTATGCATAGTTCAGAATTTATTTTTGAGATAGTTGTGGCCTATTTGGGTATGTAAAATATACCTCAAGGCTCACAATCAGAGAAGAGTCTTCAAAAAGATTATTAAAGAGAAAACAAGCCCAAAAGTGACCAGAGTTAATTTGGAAACAAAGTGACAAAGTTAACAGTGATGAAATATGCTACAATTCACTTATGGGGTGGTTCAAGGGTAAAAATGATTACAAGAGTTACAAAAAATCACTATAATTATTTGTTCACCAGGTAAAAGGTTTAAAGTGATTTGAAAAGGGTGGTCAGAGTATTTTATTGATTGTTTTAACAGTGTTTAAACTAATTATAAAAGGAAAAGATTCTAACATAAAGCAAAAAGTGGGGCAAAGAAAATATTCTTTAATAGCCATAAATTTTCTTACTCAAACAGTAAGATTTGCTCTTGTCAGTCGTGGAAAACACTCTGACAACAGAAAAGCCAATTATGGCATCATTGTACCCTGGTTTAGACCAAAAAAGGGCTAGTGTTAACCATTTTGGACCCTTAAATCAGCCATTGCTATAGTAATACCCGGTTTTAAGCCTTCAAAACCTGTCAAAACTAGTTAAAAAAGTTTTTAAAATGATTTTTTTATCATAAGGGTAGTTTTACCCTCTTGGAAACAGTTAAAACTGCCATGGTTGGTATCAAAACCTTATCATTAATTGAGACGCAGACCCTATGACTCAATTACAGGCCAAAAGTGATGAAATTTTGTGTGGATGTTGACATCTCACACCTTTCAGAAAGGAATTTGGGGGTCTGGCTCCCCCTTGGAGCCAAGATTCCTTTCCCCCCCAGAATTAATCTTTCCTATATATGTTTTTCATCAATTCCTCATCATGTATTATACTTATGATTTAAATATGTAAGTTAATTGAGTTTTTACAGTACACAACTGTAATAATTGACAAATCATATGTAATTAAAGTTCACTTATGTAATACATGCGCAAAGTTTGACATTTCAATTGAAAATACTTCAATTCCGCATATCTTCTAAACTACACACAACCCCTTATATTTAACACAAAAATTGATGGTTAACACCACATTTAATGTAAATTTAATTAGGGTTTTGAGGATTTTCAACTTTTGTACAGAAAATACCAAAAACTTGATTTAAGCTTATTGAGAGTTGAGTTAAAGAAATTTTACCCATAGGTGACCCCACCTTATTTTTCATGAGGAGTCCAATGGTGAAATAATTTTTATATGTTTATTTGTTGAATAAATATTTATGATAAATATTATTCAACTTCTTTCCAAAAATATTTCAATTTTTATGTTTTTGCTGAAAACTCATTTTTACTTAATTTTTTCAAGTAAGAATGTGTTTTCACAATTTTAAATTTCAATGTAATCTTATTTTTGAATTATAATTAAATTTTAATTTTTGCAAATAAATTTATATTTTCATTCTTCTTTTGATAATATAAATACTTTATTTTATTTATAATTGTATCTTGTTTTATTATTTGTGGTCTTTTGGGTATCTGAAATTACCCCTAAGGCTCACATTGCCTCCCCCTAAAAAACAAATATTACTTTGTAATATTGTTATTTCTAGTGTGTCTGAAACTCCTGATAAGTTTAGTAGCTTCAGATATGTCCTTTTCTGCTAACCATTCATCTTCACAAGTTGGGTCACTGTACCTAACAAGTTATTCACTTACTTTATTGGCTCTTAACTTCCTTTCTTTGATAACTTTTGTGATTTTCCTATTAGCAGAATATTAAATAGGAGGTATATGCTGAGGAATAAGAAGGTTCCTAATACCAGAAAAATGGGCTAAAATATCCCCAATTGTAAATCATAATTTCTTTAAGGCCTGATATTGTATATTATCAGGTACTCACAACCAATGCTCAAGAGATTCAATTTGCAATTGAATCCCTACAGATGCATCAAATTATCATTGCACATCAAAAGAGAAATTGAATTTAGATTTCACCTTCAGATAGTCTATTTTCTTTTCAGTGAGCCTTATAGCAGTGTGTCACAGGGGCTCTTGGTGAAAGAAGAGTGGCCTGGCACTCAGCAATCAGGGAACACATTTGGAAGACTCCAAAGAATAAAGGAAATAAAATAAAAGAAATGAGTTTATCTAAGAAATATGCAAGTACAAAAATGAGATTCAATAAGAGAAATAAGAAGCCAAATGGCCAAAGAGCCAACCAAGTAAGTCCTTAATCACTGTTTCAACCTGCCAAAATGGATAACAGAATTAGTAAGGATATGAAAACCAAATATTCATTGACAGGAAAAGAAAGAAAAAGAAAGAGGTGCTGGATGACTGAATTGATAATATCAGTATTCACTAATCAGAATGAAAATAAAATAAAGATAAAATAAAATAAAAGTATATTAATTAATTGGGGAAAACCCCCCCAGGGTCAAAGGAGGCTGTTATATGTGAAAATTTGAGAGCTTCACATCTTCAGAGTGATAGCTGGTCTGTATTGAATCCTTGAAGCTTTATTAACTGCTTGATGAAGTGTATACCTTTCCAAACTGGGAAATGAACTGGTTGAATGAAACTCCCATAGTGTATGATTGAAAATACAGGTCTTGATGAATCCAGACTGTATTGAATGAATGTGGTTGCCAAGGTGGATTGATGGAGCACTGACCCTTGGCAAATCCTTCTGAAACTGCCTCTTGAATATCCCTTTAGAATGAACTTCCAGTATTCCCTTGGAGGAATACTGTGAATGAGAATAACCAATGATTGCTTGATGGCGTCATTGGTATTTGAGATTGACACTTGTACTTGCGCCTTGATGACTCCTCTAGATGATGTGATGCCTTGATGACCTGATGGAATGTTGAAATAACAATTTGATATTGGTGCCATTGAATTTCTGGTGAAAAAAGATGCATAATGGTGTATAACACCATTTATGGCACTTTTGGTTATTGGAGGGTGAAAATGGCCAAAGGTCTTTTGGGATGATTCCAGGAGGATATGGGTGAAAAATGGGTTTTGGTGGCTTCAGAGGTGACAAAGTGGTTTTTGTATTTTTTGGCAAATTTTCTGTATTTGCACAAAGTGCGCAAAAAATGCACAAATCTGGCCATTTGGGCATATTTCCCATGTTACATGGGAAAATGGCCTAAAATGGCAAATGCAGAAAAATGTGCAAATCTGTATTTAAAGCTTAAAAAGCCGAATACAGCCTTTTGGGCTGTATCATCCCTGTTGACTGGAAAATACAAAAGATTTACCAAATGCAGAAAAAGGAGAGGAAGGGCCTGATGATGGTGAAGGGGAAAGGTTAACCCCAGATGATGGAATGATCATAAAGGCCATGAAGGATTAAATTTTCAATTTGGCCAATTATTATGGATATGGCCAAATTGCTATCAATTGGATATGGCATGGATATGCCATATTGAGGTCCAAGAGGGTGAATTGCCAGGGGTGTGACACAGTGTAGCAGCTTGTATGAAATCATCTCTGTGCTAATCCCTCACAATTTGAAGAATAATTATTGTTATATCATCTAGCGAGTGCTTTCTACAAAATTTCATCTTTTGAGATTATGAATGTAAGAAGAAGGAAAATATGTGTGACTTTTTATCAAGGTGAATTTCTTTCTGATGATAGATGTTCATGAAATGTGACTTTGAAAGCTGACATTAGGGAAGTTAAAATATGAAAAATCTTGGGTTTTATATCTTCAGAACGTTGACAGAAATGTTTAATTAAAAAAACTTGTTTTTCATTCTGAAAATTCCAAATGGTTAAGCTGAGTTCCCCTGGGATGTCACCCAATTCCTTCCTCCAAGATCAAACAGGGGAAACCTATTTCTTTGATCAGTTTATTTGTTTCTTTCCATCCATTTCATTCCCCAATCCTTGGAGCTCTTTTTCTTGATTTTAGACATCACTATTCCCTCAAAACAATAATAAATTCAATTGCACTCATACAAAAATACAAAAACAACTGATTCAAAATCCTCAGGTCATTTGACAACTTCCAATTACTTGTGTATTATTGATAGGATTTCAATGAAGTCCAAATTCGATTCTTGTTTTGGAAAATAAGAAAAAACCTCCATAGGTTGGCCACACTCCTTTAAAAAAATGGATTTCACTAGGTAGCAACTGAGGTGAACAAAAAATCTTGTGATTGATTGAATCTTAGTAAAACCAATGTACATGAGAAATGTAGAACATATAATGAAGAATTTGTGCTTTGAAAAACCTTTGAAGCAAACACTGGATTTGAAATTACTCCTGATTACCCCAAACCTGGTATTGAAACAAGAGCTCAGGTGTGAGCCTTTGAGATATGACCACATACCCAATAAGGTCACAAAAAAGACTCAGAATAATTATACCTTTAATATAATTATATTAAAATTACTTAGAATAATTATACATTAAGAATAATTACTTAAATATACAAAAAATACCATAAATTGGTACAAAAATTGGTTTAACTTAAAAACCAATGAATCAACATGTAGAATAAATTATACCATTGGATTCCCCATGGAAAAATACACATATACCATTTTTATGGCATATCTGTAAAGTCAATATTTAAGGAATTATAAGGTATAATACCTTATAAAAACCATAAAACCTTATTTATCTCAAGAACTAATGAAACAACATGTGAAATAAATTGTACCAGTGGATTCTCCATGGAAATACACACATAAAACAATTAATAAGCTAGTTTCCAATGTTAATACTTAAGGAATTAACCTGAATATACGCACTTTTTTGGTCAACGCATATATTCAAGGATCATAGCTAATATCTTCTAAACTATACATGATAGAATGATGAACCAAAAATAAAGTTACCACGTAATTACTGTAAGAACACAGATATGAACTTTAATTTACAAATTATAAACAAGGTTAAAACCTATGATGAAATATTGATAAAAATCAACAGAGCTGTTGACCACTTTGTTGTGAAAGTGCTCCAAACTTAAAAAAAAGTATACAGTTGGATTCTACTAGTTCATTCGTGAAGAATAATGTAATTTATATTATTAAATTCAGGGTATAACCCCCTGAAATCAAGGTTTGAAGTTTAAAATATTGAATTTCGACAGAAAAGATGAGTTACAAGAAAAATCATCAAAATTAGAGTTTTGATGATGTAATGAAGAGCTCTTGGCAGCATAATAAGGTTATGCCAGGCTATCAGAATTCACTCTCTGAATTGCTGTAGCGTGTAAATCTTAAAAGTTATTGAGGATCAAAGTTTGAGCTTAATTTGAGCAGTTATGATCACACACTGTAATCTTAATTTAAGTTTAACAGTCTTAAGAGTGATAAAATTAGTGAATACTATTATTTTATGATTAGAACTAATAAAATCCACGAAATTTGGGGTTCTGCCAAGCCTCTGATGTCATCAACTTTAGAGTTATAGTGATAACACTAAATAATGGTGTAATAATAATGTAATATGGTTTGATAATGATGTAATCATCTCCAAACCTTAAGATATTGATCAATTCCAGTGGATATGATCAGTACACGTCTACTAGAAGCCTGTTGGACTCTAGGAGGGAGGTATTTACTATAAATAGAGCTCTTTTTACTCTATTTACCCCTCAGACGCATCAAAAACATTAAATAAATTAAATAAAAGGTAATTTCTTTATTCTTTATATATAAAACTCTTATATTATTAAAGACCAAAGACCATCTTATTATTAATCACTACTTTTGTGTGATTAAATCAATTCTTTAATTGTTTTTGTCATAAATCTCTCCATAAACTCATTTCCACGTAAAATCAAGAAATTTAGTAAATTTTCTTTATTTTTATTGTAAATACAATTTGAAAAGGTTGTATTATATTCTTTTGGCGTAAAATATCTCAAAATTATTATTTTAAGTGTTAAAAGTAGGTTATTTCATCTTATTATAATAATTTTTCTCTTATTATTACTCTTAATAATTCTTAATTAATATAAATAGTATTTATATTAATATATAACTTTAATATTGGTAATATTATTGTTATTAATTGTTTTTTATTTATAAAAAACAGTTTTTTACGCCTTTATTATTTGTTGGTAACAATAATAAAGAGCTTTATAATATATTAATTATTTTATATTAATATATTATTTACAATATTATAATTTTATATAATATTAATTATATTATTATATTTATTTAATGATATAATATTTTTATGCCATAATAATAATATTTCTTTATTATTATTATTATTATTTTAATCTTATTTATTTCAATTATAAGGACATTCAGAGTACAATAAGTAATAAATTAGTAATTTTTACTTATTGTTTCATAGTCAAACCTTACACAGGACGTTGAGTTTATTCTTCCTTTCTTCAAAGAAATGGCTTTTCCGTTTGGGTAAAAGCAAAATTTGACTCCTTTGGCCTCTTTAGAGTCACAAGATAAAGTTTCACAAAAGGAATAAACCAATACCAAAGAGGTAAGCCAAATCAATATTCACTGAATATTGTGTTCATATCAACTGTTAAATTCTTCAGTTAGGTTTGTTCTATTGAAAGGAATATGAGTGAGGCACCGGAGCACCATTTTTCTAATAGTCATATAAATTAAGAATTATAGAGAATGGAGGAAAATAGTGTGCTTTCGGAACCCGTAAGCCTCATTCATATATATGAGTTTTTGCAATACTTAATTATCACGATGACAGATTTAAGACTTAAATGAAACTGAAACATCAAAGGGTATTTAACATAATGAGAAGAGTATACATATTCACTCCATGAAAGATATTTAGGAAATTAATGATATTGAGAGAATGATTCAGGAAGAAAACCTTTCAAGGAATAGAACTTCAAGCATATATTTTGATAATTTTAATACTTTGAGTGTGTAATGCTAATCATGACATGATCCATTTTCACAAAAATATACTCATTTGATGGATTCTGGTTAACAAGGTCAGTTCTTTCTCAAAATTATTCAATAAATATATTTACAGAATATGATTATGAAAAACCTTAGTATATGATACAAACCTCAATGCACACTTTAAATGGTAGAATTTAAAATGGAAGGAGGAAAAGGAAGAAGAAATTTTGAAAATGAATCAGGGTGAACAGGAAAAAATATTAGAGATCTCATTTGGGAGAGAGAAAATAAAAAGGGAACCAAACTTTGAGGAAAAGAAAATGATTTCAAAGAGAGAATTCAAAAAATCCAAATTACAAATTTGAAAAAGAATTGCGAAGGATAAATGGAATCAGGAGCTGGAATTTAAAGAAAAAGTAAGAAATTTTTAATTGACAGTGGCCATGGTGAACTCAGGACAGTCTGCATCAGAGCTGGAGGGATTCATGAGGGTCATTAATAATTCTTGGTTTGTGTTTTTTATTTTTGATACTGAACCATTGATTAATTCTTCAATTATTTCCCATAGCTTGTTCAGAAACTTGTTTTCATAAAGTTTAAATTAATATCAAATTAGAATTCTGCAATGAAGCTTTAGTTAAATAGAGATAAATGATGAGATTATATTCCAAGAGTTCTGATTTTTCAATTTACAACTAAATTTCAACCTATCAGATTCAATTAATGACAATAAATTTCCACCAATCTTATAATCTTAACTCAATCTAATTCATCATAAAAACAGTTCTTAAAAAAATTAATTATTCATCTGAACTAATTCCATCTCAATTATAACCTCTAAAGTTTGCCAAAAAAATTTTTTTTTAAAATACAAGTTGACTCCTGTTTTCAATTTTCTATCCATCTTTTGATTTCAATATTTCTTTTAGCCAAGATCAAGGGCTACATTCTCTTTTAAATTCGCTTTACTCCATAGCTCTTCCTTCTATATTTTCCTCTTGGCTGGAAACATGATTCAATTTCCCTTCTGAAGCCCTTTTTATTTTTCTATTTCAATGATCATCCATAGGCTCCATTATTAGTACAGTCATTTCTTTCAAGGAAAGAACTATCAATAGAAGATAACTTTCATTCAACAACATTAATCATTAAAAAAATATCTCAAAATTAATAATTTATCTGAGACGAGTCCATCATATTAACTATAGCCTCTAAAGTTTAGGAAAAATCACTCTTTCTTCAAACACAAATTGATGTTGTTTTAATTTCTATATCTTCCTTTTGAGTTCAAAAATGTTTTTAGCCTATATAAAGAGCTAAATTTACTATCGAAGTCATTCGACTCTATATCCTCTCCTGCCAAATTTTCTTTTGGGTTGGAGCATTTATTCAATTTTGCTTGTGACAACCTTTCATTCTTTCTAGCTTTTAGATATTTAGTATTACTATTTTATTTAAAAATTATTATTGCTGAATATTTGTTACATTTTAATATTACTTGTGCTTCTTATGATAGAATTTGTAATTCAATAAATCTTGAGCCATAATTTTCCAGTTGAATTCAAATTTTTACCAATTGTTTCAAAAAATCATGATTTGTACATTCCAAATTAAAAAAAATCAATTTCCTATTATTAGTATTTATTACTTTTGATCCTTATTACTTCTTTCATTATCATATATAACCTGAATCGAGCTCTAAATTAATTAATAGATCCTATCATAAATCAACCAATTAATAAAAGTGGAATTTAAATAAGCTCAAAACTCAACCCATTAAATAAAAAGCAAATTAGAATATGCATAAAATATTAAAATAAATATTTTTAGAATAAGTACTTTCATCTGATTCCTAAAAATGAGAAAAAAAGAGGGAAATTTTTCCCCATTTGGATGACCAAAGAAATTCCATTCTCATTTTATATCAAAAGAGCCTCCCATACCATTCATCACAGATTCACTTTTTTACATTATATATTATCCAATATTTCTTGTTAGAGTTTTTTTGGGAAATTTAGAATTCTCACCTTTTTTTCAAATGAATTAAGCAAAGAGATACGAATTCCAGTTCCATTAAACATCATCCTCAAAGCAGAAAGACTTTCTTGGTAAAATGATAGAATTTTGAAACAAGATTCATGGCTCCATGTATGAAATAGGATGGCACCCTCCACAGGATGGTAAAGTTGATATTCGTCAATATTTTTTTGCCTAGAAAATTTGTTCAAATATAAAAGATTATCAAGAGGTTGTTTCTTTTACCCAACATGTCTTTGTTATTCTCAATACTTACTTTAAAAAAATTTCACTCACACTATTCAACCAAAATAAAGAAAAAATGTTAAAGTATTAAATTGATGTATTTCAAGACATTATCGTCTTTAAATTATTGGACTATTAATTTTTTTTTAATCACTTGAAGTATAATCTGGAGCTTTTTTAGAATATTCCTTACATTGATAATGATGCCTCAGAATTCGCATAATCTCTCTCAATTCCTATCAATCAAAAAGCTGGTCTACTATCTCTTAAAGAATATTACTTATTTCATGATTTTTTTGCTTTCCCAGATCATCTTTTGCATGAAGATTTAACTGGTCAGAGTCCTGGATTTTGTCAAATGGTATGGCATTCTGGAAAAATATCACCTTTCACTTCATTTCCCAAAGGTGGCTCTAGTGGAAAATGTTTCAGGCTCTCAATTTCAATGCAAATATTCCAAAAAAACAAAATTATTCAATTAATTAATTAAGGAAGATTCCCAAATTGAATTTTGATGATGGAAACTCCATTGTAAAAAGGATAGCTTCTACTTCTACATAATTTCTGTTGGCTCTTTGAAATCGCATATGAAAAATAAATATAACAAAATCCACTATATGAATTATGATTGGATCCTAAAAATTCAATATTACCTAGAATTTTTTTGAGCCTTAAATAATTGCTTATTTAAAATTTGAAATTGAAGTTGAAATTTCAGATAAATTTTGACAAAATTGCATATAACCTGAATTGACGATTCTTATTTCAAATATTGCTTTTAAACACCCTGATAAATTGAAAAAAATACAAGTTTAATTTCTTCAAATTATTGCAGAAATAACTTTCTCATCCAAAATATATTTCAAAAAATTTCAATTCTCAAATTAATCATATAAATCCATTCCAAAGTTAAAGGCTTGATCTGCTCCTACATCTTGGAAAACTTTCCATTATTGACTAAATAAGGTACATTCTTAAGGGCTGGTGCATAATTCTCTTCATAATTATTTTCCTATTAATCTCCAATATTTGCCAAAAATGTCATGAATAAATACACAGATAACAAACCAATCAATGAAAAATTGGACTTTCTTTATGTTTTTCATTTTATTTCACATTTCTCTGAGTGATGACCATCAACCTTGAGTTATTCCAATTGAATATTAAATTACTACTTGTGATTTTGTAATGCAGAAGTTTCATTTAATATTTTCTGGATTATGTGCTTCAATTAATTCTTATGTTAGTAAAATTTCAAGAAATATTCCATAGACCGAGTCAGCCAAAAGATATTGATTTTCAGAAAAAAATCTTTCAGGCCTTTTATAAATCCTCATATTTTGATATACACTTGATTCATGTACTGATCCTGGAAATCCAGCCTTAAATGAAGTAAAATGCTTATTGAAGTAACATCCTAACTGTACTGACATGGAGTAACTAAATAGAAAGAAATTATAAATTTAACTTATACCCTTTATCAAAAGGAATGATATGTTATATAATAGTAATGAGCCAGGGAAAAGCCATACATACTTCTTTTTAAAATGATAATAAAGTTTTCTATTACTAAGTGGCCTTTGGGATAATGAAATGAGACTACCATCAATAAAACAAACACAGAAGGAAATCCTTTAGCTTGCATCACTTGTGAAGTATCAATACTTTCTTGCTCATTTTGCCATGAGATGTATGTGCTCTTCAGCTTTATTAAGAATTAAGTTACCATTTTTATCTATATAACAACTGCAACATTTCTGATACCAAAAATTTCCCCAATCTTCACAAATGATCTAACATTACCATTGAAACCATTTCTTGAATGAGCCACTGATTTTTCAATTTCTGGCTCACGTTGATTATAGTTTGAATTTTTTTGAAGTACTTGATCCTTTCCAATAAGAGATATCAATGAAATAAAAGAGCTTTATTTGGTAAAAAATAGCTTCTTGGATTTTCTAAGAGGTAGACTTTCCAGATTATCTTGTTTCAAGATATAAGGAGAGACAGAGAACCTCTGTGGTCTGAGGTATTGCTTTTGATAAATTGCATGAAAAACCCATATATCATATTCAAGCTCTTCATAAAGTTCAATTCAAGTGGCATGTGCTAATTTCTCTGACAAAATATCATGATTTACTAGAGATCTTGATCAGATCTTTGGCATTTTTTTCCTTTGAAACTTGAATTTATTCTATTAGTTGTTTTTGGGTGTATACAAATAAATTGACAAAGAAGTATGATTGAACAGTAAAAACAAATATGTATCTAATTAAATTGAAAAATAAATTAATATCCATAAAAAATCAATGCTTATACAAAGTCTTAACAATACTCTTGATATTGTGGAAATAATTGAGGATTTAGGAACAAAAAACAGGTTTATGGTGACTTAAAATACCACGGCTCATGAGGTGTGGTATCTTGAAAAAGAGAAAAATTAAATTAAGTATTGAAAGAAAATTCAGTTTTTGGAGCTTGTGATTATTCAGATTTGAACCTCCCCATTGTAGATGCAATTTTATCTCTGGTATTTGTAGGAATATTTCCAAAACCTCCTTACATATTTCAAATAGAATTTTTTTAGAATTTCCCAGTCAGGCCATATTATCCATTCATGGATTAATAATTTCAGCCTGTGACTCAAAACCAGAGCACAAGCATGACTGCCAGAATACCATAAACCAATGCTAGATCAAAATACAACCAAAACATGGAGCTGAGCAAAACAGGCTCAAAATTTATCAAAAGAAAGAGGAGACTCACCTCTTCAAATATTCAAGTCCCATAATCATAGGACAGAGAATAACAAAGTTATTCAAGCTCAAAGCAGTTGCTGAGCATCAACCTTGATTTTCACCTCTAATCCAAAATTCAGAGAAAGAGGCTGAAAACCATCAAATGGGTATTTCAATTGGACCTCTCAATCAGGGCTATCCAATGGTACTAGCCAAATTGAGCTAGCACCAAAACTATAGAAGTTATGGCCAAATTAAAGTCAATAAGGGTGAATAAAATATTCACCTCTCATCCAACTTCTACAGTTTTAGTGTGAGATACCCAAAGTGGGGTCTCTTTGGAAAGAGCACAATCAGGGCTAGCTGATGGTGCCATCCATCTTCTCATATCTCATCTAGAACAAAAGCTATGGGGAAAACAAGTTCCATACATATTTTGAGATAATCATATATGTGGATAACTAAAATTGAAAATGGCATAACTTTGCCATATTCAATGTTAACCATTCCAAATGAGGTACCATTGTGTAGATATCATCCAGGGCTACACAATGAACCAAGTTTGATCTAAATATCTTAAAAACTGACAAAGCTATAGCAGCTTTAAGGTCAAAGTCCCACATTTAGACCAATACACCTTTATTGTGGGATAATATCCCATACATATGATTATGAGGTGTCAAATAGACAAATAAGCTTGTTCATACTTCAATAACTCATATTTCAGTCAAATAAAGGGGTTCATACAGGTTCTGTAAAGCTTCTGACATGTCAGAAGCACCAGAACACACCTGTAAACTCCATTGGTGAGAATGTTCACCCTGTATAGGGTAAAAATGACAACTTGTGGTCCTAAAACCACAGTTAAACCCAATAAAAGTCTGTATTGAGTGTTTAGAACCACAAAAAAGCACACAGTCGTGAAACCCTTCACTCTGTGGTCGTGTGCAGAGGTAAACAACCTCCCACTACCCCAGAACAAGATAAAAGGAGGTCTTTCCTCACCAGAAGGCCAATCCATCATCCTGTTCTTAGTATTCTCACTTGGTATAGCTTTTTAAGGAAGTGGTACCTTTAGAATTCAACATGTATAATTATAATTGTAATTATTGTAGGGTCTATTATTGTAAACCAATAGGTAAACACTGCACCCAGGGCTATCAATAGCACTCACCATCACTAAATTCTTTTAGTATAGACCTTTTAGCCATCTCATCATTAATTAATCATCATTATTTTCGTGTCAAACTCAGAGTTATAGTTTTTATTATCATTCTAAAGCTGTATCATAGATTCAACCTGAGAAATAAGAGAAAGAAGCACCTTACTGGAAGTACAGTTATCAAAATTATGGCTTATTATGACAACTGAATTTGTGTTGGTTAGTGTATTGAAGATTAGCTTATTCCTCAGGGAAAAACACTTCTTGAAAGTCTCTTTGTGGGATTAAAACTCAAAGAACACTTTGGCCATGAAATACCACTTTTTTTTCAGAAAAATGCTAATACATTTCAAGAAAATTATCTTAAGCCCATAGAAATCCTGTTTTATCCCTCAAATAAGTGGCAATATAAAATTTATTTTACAAGCCTCTTCCATGATTGCATGAGAATTCATATTATTTTAAATTAGCTTAAGAGAATATATGTTTTAAAAAGAAGTGCATGTGCAGTTGTTCTCCTTGAAAAAGCGTCTATCTGAGGAATATATAGACAATATAAAGTGTCTAAAGTAGATAAATTACAGCTCATTTTGAAAGCTCACAGTTTAAAAATGTGAGGCAGTTACAAAAGAAAAACTTCTTTGAAGATTAAAGTTATTTCAATTGAAAAATTCATTCAATTCAATGATAATACTCTGACAGATATTTGAGGTCCAAGTGAAATCCTTTCTGTCAGAAAATCATTCAAAAGATTGTCCATATAATATCAAGATGTTTTCAATCACATTCCCTGGAACATCAGTCCAATCATTGATTTATAGTGTGAGTTTCTCTTTATTGGTAATGTAAGCTTTTTTCTATGAAACAAAATTTAATATATCATAAATTTTTAATAATAATACTATCACTATACTTATATAGAATAGTAGTAATTATGATATAATAATGAGAATAATTCTTCTATTAAAAATATTGTGGCTAAAGAATGATTTTCATTGTATCAAATTAATGAAATTATAGTCAGCTATCATAGCTCTTGAATAATAATAGTAATAATTGAAAGCATGTTAACGTATTAGAATAATAATTTCTTTTATCAAAAAATGATTTCTAATTTAAAGATTGGTATCTTACACTAAGATATTTATCAAGTAATTAAATTATCAATATTATTTCTTGAAACAAAGTGTAGAGATTCTCAAAACTTTCAAATCACATATTATAAATACTGAATTATCTTTCAACTCCAATACAAAACTTAATTTCTGATATTTACTAAGTTCCCCTTTCATTTCCTGGTATTTTTTAAATCCCACACCTCATTCTCCATGGTATTTAAAGTGAAAAGCCCCTTATTTTTATTACCAATAGCAAAACTTATTCTCAAAAATATTAAGTTTATCTGTGATTATAAAGCAAATCTTGCTAACAACTCATATCCAAAATATCAATTATGGAGAAATAAATTCAAAATTTCTTTCAGATTTTACTCAAGTAGTTTTCAACACAAGCACTCCACTTCATCTGACAAAAACAATTATTGATATGTATAAACTAGATTGAATCTCTTCTAAATAAATAATCTCAATATCAAAAACTCAATTTTATTTCTTTAATTTTAAATTATATCATAAAAAATTAAATCAAAAACTATGCGCTTTAAATACCCAAAGAAAATTGGTTTTCTCCTTTTTTATTTCAAACTTTATCAAGGAATATTCTCAGTGCTCAAATATATATTTCTCAAAGATTAATTCAGATACTACAAATCATAAATTCTGTGGGTTTGATAAGTAAAAGTTGAACTATAATATTGTCTAAAGATATTTTTCAAAATGAAAAATTAAAACTATAGTTCATTCAAATTAAGAAATAATTGTAACACACTTTTTATAATAAAAATTTATTAAATAATAAGCTTTTCATTTTCCTTTGAATTTTTGAAAATCATCTAAAAACCAGTCTTAGCTTGGTGCCATTGTATCCATGCCATGAGGATAAGAAATAAACCTGTTAGAGAGCAAAAAAAGTGACAATAATCCAGTTTCAATTAAATTCTTATACTTCTAAGAGGATTTGAGTATGAAGAATTAGAGAGAGTGAGTTTTACTATGATGAAAAATTTAGATCAAAATGAGGTGAAGAAGATTTAATAATATTGAAAGGAATTTTTACATGCATAATTTTGGTGAATAATCAATTTGAAAAGGAATATCATGATTTGTTTTATTAATTTTTGAAAAAAACAGTGAAGAAATAAAATTGTTTTATTGGAATTAAAAATTATTATTGGATGCTGATGAAATATTTGGTTAATATATTGTAGATTTATGGTTAATTAAGGTTCAATGTATAATCATCAACTCCTAACTTGTGAGCCTGTGAGGTATGTATGACATACCCATAAGGCCACAAATGATTTTATAAACAGTTAATTTTGTCTTAAACAGACTTTTTAGTTGAATTTAAAATAAAAAATAATAAAAAATAAGTATAACTTTTTTTTGGATAAACAAAGTTATAAATATTATGTCATTTTTGGATTCTACACCAAAAATAACCTAGGGTACACCCATAGGGTGTTATACCCAAAATCACTTATTTTTTATGTTATTGGAAGATTTAAGAATCTCACAGTACCAATGTAACTTTTTTAACATTTTTTTAAAATTGTTAAATTTAAGCTTAATTAAGCTTAAATTTAAAGTTGCATAAGGTTTATGCAAACTTACCAAAATTTTAGTTAAAATTGAGGTGTGGTGTATATTTACTGAATTGGCTAAGGATTTGCCATACAGAATGTAAATCCTGCGTGAGCTCAATTTAAAAGGGTTTAAGGCCATAGTATGGCTTTAAATAAATAAAAGGGCAAAATCCACGCAGAAAGGTTCGACAAAGGAAAAAGACCAAACAGAGCTGGGGTACCCAGCTTTTTGGATCTGCAAGGATTCAATTAAGGTTGTCCACCTGTATTAGAGGATTTTCAACCTTATTTAAACTTTAAGATTAGACTTTGATCCAACCTTAAGGTTTAAACTGGTTTTATCCCAATTTGGACAGGAATTTCAAGCTGCCAAAGGGTAAATCCCAATATGCAGGCTTGAAATCAAGGTTTTAAGAACTGTCAGAGCTTATTTAAGCTTAAAAACCTTAAATAAGCTTAAAACTTTAAAGTTTCAAGCATTAAAACCTTATCAAAACTTAAGGTTTAGTGTGTTTTGCTATTTTACGTGGAAAAATAGCAAAAACTTCAAAAATTCATTAAAAATCCAATTCTTAATGGATTTGCTTGAAATTTTCACACAACTTAGAATTTAATATTATCAATATATAAATTAAATTTTAAGTATCTTTTATAAATAAATTTCCTGGGTAATTAGCCTGGAGATTTACTCTTTTAATTAAACTCAAAGAAATTTATGATTTCTTTAAAAATTAATTTGTAAGATGTGACTATGAAACTGGTGATAATATTACTATTACTCAACAGTACTATGTCTGTTCTTATGAAATATAATAATAAAATATTATTATAACCACAATTAAATAATTAAAGAATTATTTCTTTCACGTGTTAAGCACTACTAGTGATTTTAACAGTGAGCAAGTAATTGTCTACAAGAATCAATTACAAGAAGAATTTAATAATAAAAACTTCTTTATTAAAATAATAAAATTATTTTAATATATAATTATCTTTTGCAAGAATAATTATAAAGATAATTCTTGAAGAAAACTATTACTAGAGAAAAACTTTAAGAATTAAGAATAAATGACTCACTAATACTCCAAAGAACTTATTATGGGTAAGAGTAGAGAAATTTGACGTGGAATTGTGGATTTAAGGGATCAAAAGGATTTATAACAGTATTACAACAAAATATAGTTGGATTCTATGATTTCACGTCTTTCTGGATGATTTTGAAAGATTTAAAACACTTAAGAATAGCTTTAACTAATACTTACTTGTTGGTAATAATGATTTAATAAATTGATAAGATTATTATTGGAAAAAACAGCAAGAAGAGGCTTCTTTTAAGTCAACAACAGCTCACAGAGGCGTGCCATGGAGCAAACTAAAAAAACCAGTGAGTGAGAAAACAATAAACCCTTTTGGATTAATGATTGCATCATCTGTTGTCACGTAAGATTATCATAATTACTTAATTGATGCTTTTACGTGACTACCAACCCCAATATGGTTAAGAATAAAAGGAGTAACATCTGTAAATCTTCTTTTATTCTAAAATAATCATTGATTTCTCAAAGTTATCAATGTTATTGCCAATTTCATCACAGGTTGTAATTACTGTGAATTTTTGAAGATTCAGTGTTTCACGTAGAATGGTCAAAAATGGACTGTAAGTAAACCTTTTAATTTTACTGGTAAAACCATAATTCTTTTTGGTTGTACCATAGATAATACAGTTCTTCATTGGTCCTGAAAGTTTCAGAAAGATTCATTAAGAATTGTATTTTTAATGAATTTTTGAAGCTTTTACCTCATTTCTACGTAGAATTGCAAATAGCAGTATTTTGCTGGTTGCTATGATGTAAATCAATGAATATGGATCCCAAAAGGGTTTAATTACTCTTTTAGGGTCTAGTCATGGAAAGTCATCAAGAATTGACGTGGTTACAGGAGTCTAAGTAGCTCATTACCTTCTTGGCACGTCAAAATAGCAGGTTATTTGCTAATTTTCTTATGATTACAGTAGGTGTAACTTGGTAACCAAGTTCCCAAAGAGTTTTAGTTTACCAATTGGGCCAAGATGAGCCATGGATCCATGCTCTGGAGCTATCCACACCTCTGAGGCCTCAGAAGTTGGGTACCCTGGCTCTCTTTGATGTCTTTTGTCCCCCTTGCCTAATTTTTACGTCAAGATAGAATTTTAAGCTTAAAGTGAGATATCCACTATGGGTGTACAAAAGGTCCATTTAAGAATACCATGATATTAAGTGCTCAAAACATGCATAACACTATTCTTAGTGTATATGTAACATGGGATTTCTCACTTTCCCATTATTTTGGCTAAAAATCAAGAAAAACAAAAATTTTCACGGATCTTTTATGTGGTATTAATGATGTGGTATTGAAGTATTTTCCATTTTACCACCTCAAATACTTAAATTGAGCTTATTCACTCTATGGAGCTACCCTAGGTGAATTTTTGTGTAGAATCCAAATCTGGTCTCCAATCCATGGATTTACTTACTCAATAAAAAGTTATTCATCTTTTCTGAAATTGAAAATGATGAATTTTGGATATATGCATGACTTATGAGTTTTGCATAATTCAAAATTTCTTTTTAAGATAATTGTGGCCTATTTGGGTATGTAAAATATACCTCAAGGCTCACATAATTAAAAATTGAGTTTAAGATATTTCTACTTGAAACTCTATTTTTAAGTTGTTCATGTGATGAACTTTAATATAAATAAGCTTATTTATATTAAAAACTTAAAATACTTAGTTTAAATGAGGATCAAAGTTACATGGAGTTAAGAATAACACTGGTAACTTTAAATTGGAAGTAAAAATAAGTTGCCTTAAGTTAAGAACTTTATTTTTAAGCATGGTTTTTCAGTTTTGACCTGAGCATGCCCTCTACATCCATTATGAATCATGAGAGCTGCTCTGAAGACATAAAAAGAGTCTTTTCATCACTGTTTTTGTCCATCATTCATTATCAATCCAATCATGTTAGAAATTTAAACAGGTAAAGTTTTATTAAATATAAAATCTTATTATTAAAAGTAATTCTTAAGTTATTTTTATTCTTTATTTATTAAAATTAAAGAGTTGAAGTCATAGAATTTAGATTATTGTTGTAATCACCAATAATATATTTTATTATATAAAATTTTCATTTTAAATATCTTTTAAAATCCACAAATTCCTCTCAAAAACTCTTTAATCATAATTTATATTATAAAAAGTTGTTTTATCTTTAAATTTATTGATTTTTGACGTGTTTTTAACTTATAATCATTATTTATTATTATAAATGTTGTTGTTTGACTTATTATATTAAATAAATCTTATAAGTAAGTTTTCTCTAGAAATTCTATATTTTTTTGTCTAGTATTAGCTTTTTTTTATATATAGAATTTTCTCTATAAGAATTATTTCAGCACAGTGTGTGTTTTAATTCTTTTATAAATAATATTTATATTATTTATAAGTGGTTAAATATTTATATTTTCCACGTGTAATTGTCTCATTAAGAGCTTTACACTTCTTATTGTTATAACTGTCAGTGACTATAACAATAATAGAATAATTATAATTTATTATAATTATTATATTTTTTTATTATTATATTATTATAATAATAATTAAATTTATTTTTTTATAATTATTTCTAATAATTATATTTAAATTTGTGGTTGTAATATTTTATTATATTATATTTTTCTACTGAGGACAGGCATAGTACTCTTGATATTGTTACTATTATCAAGAGTTTCATAGACAAAACTTACATTTGGGGGCCTGGCCGGGAATTTAAACCAATTTTTGGGACATAAATCATATTCTAGACCTTATTTTACTGTTTTTTGACATAAAATTGCCATATTTGTCTTAATATTGGCTTTTTTGGGACTTATCCCTTATAAATAATCTTTATAATATTAATAAAGTTATTTTCTCTTAAGAATATTGTTTGAAACAATATACTATTGAGTGACTTGGAATAAATTTCTTTTGTCTAACTAGTGGCTTTTTCACATCACAGACTTGAAATTTATTCTTTGAGTTACTCTAGTATAAAGTGGATAATAATACAATTTCAATTAATTAACTTGTTAATTGCATAATTATTATTTCTTTAAACAAAATAATAAATCAAATAAAAAATCTTTAAAAAATAAAATCTTTACTAAAAACATTTTTTCTTTTATCTTAGACATTTTTCTTTATTTTTGACGTAATTTGCCATAAAAATACATTAAAACAACTTTATTTAATAAGTTGAGTTTATAAGTTATTTCATTATTTGATAAAATAACGTATATTTTTTAATTCTCTCTAGTGTCTTCCATCAGAGAAAATTCTTCAGACTCTGAAACCTCAGAGTCCAGTATTGAAATTCAAACCAGTCCAGCACCAAGGGGTTTGATAACCAAAGAGCCCTTTAAAGGTCCTGCAGGTGAATTCAATTCAATTTTACTCTATTTTTTATTAAAATTGACGTTAAATGACTCCTACTAGAAGTGGAAGTAACTACTCCATCCAATCAAATAGATCTGGACCAGGACATTCCAGCCACAAATCCAAAAGGCAAGAATGTCCTCCCAGAGGAGAGGCACAAATGGAGGATGCCAGAACTTCCACCAGTTCCCAAAGGTTAGCCAGCACCTTTGAACCTCTTCTTGAGAGTCCAGAAGCTGACATAACTGCTATTGCTGTTAGACCTGAACCATTTCCAACAGGCAGCTGTGGAAATTTATCAATCCCAATGGAAAAACTGGTTCCTGGCGTCAAAACAACAAGAGTAAGAACTCCTTCCAAGTCTTTGGATAGGCACCATGAACTCTTATCTTCCGGTGAAGAAGTTCATGGGGCCAGAAAAGACAGAAGATCTTCTTTTGGGTTGGACACCAATGTCTGTCAAAGGACAAGTCCAACAGATCAAAGCTTTGTTGAAAAACCAAAGCATGTTGTCAGAGGATCAGAAGAAGAAATTGGCTCAAGGCAAGGACAACAGCCCAGTGGAAGCTCCTCAAGCATCCGCCTCAACAAGTGCCAAACAAGCCCAAGCAAGCCCCAAAAACCAATCAGAAGGGCAAGAAAAAGGCAAAGGGAAAGGCAAAGCCCAAGTGGAACAAACCTTACCCTCATAATTACAGAATTCCAAAGAAGGAAAAGACAGCCATGGACAATGTGTTCAATATGGCAAGAACTTTGATGGAATTCAAAAACAAGGAGGAGGAAAGATTGAACCAATCCTTTCCAAAGAAGTAGATCTTGTAAAAATTGTAACTTACTTTGAATCTTGTAATAAAGAAATTATGGCAAAATTTAAAGCATTTGATCACGTCCAACAAAAGTTGGGTAATGAGATACTACAAGTAAAAGACCAACAAAAGACCATAATTGGCCTTAAAAATGTTAATAAGGCAAATATTTTGTCTTTGACGCAAATTTGTGAAAGACTTGAGTTTAAAGTTACCTTACTCAATCAACCAGATGAACATTCAATTTCTTTTATAACTGGACAGTTAAAAGAATTGAAAATACAAGGACAAAACTTGGAAAATTCAACTGGTCACAATGCAGCTCTTTTTCAAGAACAATTGGAAAAAAGTGATAAAGCAAGACTTGAATTGAAAGAAGACATTCAGTCAAGTATTAATAATATATCACTGAAAAATGAATTGCCAAGACAATCCACACCAATTCTTGACAGAAATGTCCTTAACTTGAATAATGATTTACATCATACAATTTCAAGTCATGATGTGGAAACTGCTTGCAATTATAAGGACATTCCAAGATTAGAGGAATGGCCAACCTTCAGTGGTGAAGGAGAATATAATCATATGGAATTTATGAAAACAATTGATATGTTTAAAGAGACTTTAACATACCAGATGAATACATAAGTGCCAGATTACACTCATTATTTACCAAATCAGCAAAGAAATGGTATTATAAAATGAGACAAGACCATGGTAAACATTCTTGGCCTTGGTGGAAAGAACAAGTTATTTCAAAATGGGCAAATGATTCCTGGACATTTCGAATGGAAAATTCTTTTGAAGAAGCCATTTTTAATATTGAGAGGGACAGGCCCATGACTTGGTTTCTTAAACAGAAGGACAGAGTAACTGCCCTTCATCCTGATATGTCTGAACCAATGGTACATAAAAGGATATTAAGAAAGTGTGGTGGTGACCTTGAGCATGCTATAAGAAGCAGATGTATTGAGCCTTGCTCTACAGAAGATTATATCAATGCTATGGAGGATATCACTACTAGAACAAAAATTGGAAGAAATTGGTATAAACCCCCAATAGACAACAAGACTAGTGGGAAACCAATTTTAAAACCAAATAAACCACATGACAGACCTCCTTTGAAATGTCATAAATGTGGAAGTACATCTCATTTAGCAAACACTTGTCCAAAAAATACAAGAGTTAATGAGATAAATGTTGAAAAAGTGGAAGATTCAAAAGAAACTGATGTATCTTTACATGAAAGTGATTCTGAGCCTTCAGAAGAAGAAGAAGCATCAGAGCAACTTGGTATAGAAAATATTAATGTTTCTTTTGAGGTCACTGAGGTACATACTCACTTACCACAGTACAGTGATGAATGTATGGATCTCATACATGTGCAAGATGCCAAAATGAAAAAACCCAAACCTGCTAGAGGTAAAGGTTATACAGCTGGGTCATCTTGCATCACTAATATTGTGATAAATAACACAGAAGCCAAGATACATCTTGACTCAGGTGCTTTTTGCACTTGTGTTGGAAAAGATTATCTTGACAAAATTTATACCAACTGGCAAGACAAGTTGATGCCAATTGAAGGTGTAAAATTCAGCAGTGCTTGCCAGAACATGCACCCTTTGGGTATATTTGAAGCAGCAATAATATTTCCTCATCCAGCAGGGAGTATAAGATTGAAAGCTGAATTTGTTGTTATGAAAAATTGTACTTCACAACACTTTATACTTGGAAATGATTATCTCAATATCTATGGTATTGATATCAACAATCATAAGGACAGGTATTTCACTATAGGGGAAAATAAAAGGCAAAAATTTGCTTTTTCTCTAGAAAGAAAAGAAATTACTGTCCTTCAACAAGTAAAGAATGTTAAAAAAGAAAAATTTGTGTCAGATCAGCTAAGTGAAGCACAAATTAGTCCTGAATTAACACCAGAAATGAAGGAAGAACTTATTGAAATTTTATTTCAATATAGAGAAGCCTTTGCTTCTAATAATGAACCACTTGGGGCTATAAAAGGCCATGAGGTGGACATTATGCTTAATGTGGAAAGGCCTTATCCGCCACTATTAATGAGACTAGCTTACCCAGCTAGCCCTAGGGCTAGAGAAGCATTAGAAAATCATATTAATGAACTAATGAAACTGGGAGTTCTTAGAAAAGTTGGGCACAATGAGGAAGTTGAAGTCACAACTCCAGTAATCATTACTTGGCATAATGATAAGTCAAGGATGGTTGGTGATTTTAGAGCACTGAATACCTATACTATTCCAGACAGGTATCCAATCCCTAGAATTCATGAGACTTTGACTCAATTATCCAAAGCAAGATTCATCACTTCTATGGATGCTCTAAAAGGCTTTCACCAGAATGTTTTGACACCTCATGCTAGGAAATTATTGAGAATAATTGCTCATTGTGGTATTTATGAATATCTGAGGATGCCTTTTGGAATTAAAAATGCACCCTCTCATTACCAAAGAATGATGAACACTATCTTCCCACATGAATTATCAGAGGGATGGTTAATCATTTATATTGATGACATTATAATTTGTTCAGAAACCTGGCAATTATATTTGGAGAGACTTTCATTAGTACTTAAGAAAATTCTACAAGTGAACATGAAAATTTCTCTTAAAAAATGTAATTTTGGGTTCCATGAGTTAAAAGCTCTAGGACATGTGGTCTCAGGACTAAGCCTTGGTGTTGATAAAAACAAAGTGGCTGCAGTTTTACTGAAACAAATTCCCCAGAACAAAAAAGAAATGATGTCTTTCTTAGGGTTTTCCAGTTATTACAGACAACACCTTAAAGATTTTGCAATCCATGCCAGATCATTATACAGAATTTGTGATCAACAAACTGTTTTTGAAATGACACAGGAGAGAATTCAAGCATATGATAAAATCAAGTATGCCTTGACCAATGCACCATTATTATTGATGCCAGATTGGAAACTTCCTTTCAAGCTGTATATTGATGCATGTGGTGATGGTTTAGGAGCTGCTCTTCATCAAGTTCAAATTGTTAATGACAAGCCTTATGAAGGTCCAATTTGTTTCATTTCAAGACAAATTAAACCTACTGAGGCCAGATATGGAGCTAGCCAAATGGAGTGCCTTTGCCTTGTTTGGGCTGTGGAAAAACTTCATTACTATCTTGATGGTAGTGTGTTTGAATTAATTACTGATTGTAATGCAGTTAAATCACTTCTTAACATGAAAACTCCAAACAGACACATGTTAAGATGGCACATTGCTATACAGGAGTATAGAGGCAATATGACCATAGTACATAAAGCCGGAAATATTCATAAGAATGCTGATGGCTTGAGTAGATGGGCATTACCAAATACACCTGATAATCCTGCCTATGTTCCTACAAGTGCAGAACCTCAAATTCCAATTGAAGGAATTAATATCACAGATGTTGGAACAGAATTCTTTGAAAAAGTTAGGGAAAGCTACAAGCAAGATAAGAATTGTCATATTCTTACTGCTCTACTTGACAAAGATTTCAAAGATGCAGCATTGGCTAATTCTCTGGATGATATTTGGAAAACATCTTATGATAATGGAAGATTCCATTTGTTTGATGGTATACTATATCATAGATCTAAACACACATGTGTCATGGTCCTATGTAGTAGAATTTTTATTAACACAATACTACTAGAATGCCATGATAACATTTATTCTGGACATCTGTCTGAAGACAGAACAATGGAAAGAATTAAGACATGTGCCTGGTGGCCATCTTGGAGAAAAGATGTCATTGAGTACTGTCATAGTTGTGATAGATGCCAGAAAGCCAATAAAGCTACTGGTAAAAGATTTGGTCTGATGATCCATATCCAAGAACCAAGTACCCCATGGGAAGTGGTTCACATGGATTGGGTAACTGCATTACCACCTGGGGGTGATAAGAGTTACAATGCATGTCTTGTTATTGTAGACAGATATAGCAAAACACCAATCTTTTTACCATGTCACAAAGATGACACAGCTATGGATACAGCTCTTTTAATCTGGAATAGAGTAATATCCCATACTGGTCTCTTTAAAAACATCATTAGTGACAGAGACCCAAAATTTACATCAGCCTTATGGACTAATTTACATACGCTTTTGGGTAAAAAATTATCATTCTCAACAGCATACCATCCACAAACAGATGGGTTAGCAGAAAGAATGATTCAAACCCTTGAGGACATGATCAGAAGATTTTGTGCTTATGGCCTGGAGTTTAAAGATTCTGACATCTTTACCCATGATTGGTGTACTCTAATACCAGCATTGGAATCAGCCTATAAGACCTCCATCCATGCTTCCACAGGCAAGACCCCTGCAATGTTGGAAAAAGGATGGAACCCCAAACTTCCAGTTGATACTTTGAAGAAAGATCTAGTTGATATTCATCCAACTGCTTCAAGCTTTAAGTTGTTGCTTGATAAAGTGAGGCACCATGCAAATCAAAGTATGAATGATGCCTTTGAATATGCTAAGCAAAAATGGGATAAAAGTCATAAGACCCCAGAATTCAAAGTAGGGGACTTAATACTAGTTTCAACCTTGAACTTTAATAATATTAAAGGTCCAAAGAAATTGAAAGATTCCTTTGCAGGACCATTTATTATTAAAGCCCTTCATGGTACAAATGCAGTGCAAGTAGAACTGTCAGGAGAACTGGAAAATAAACATCCAACATTCCCTGTCAGTCTGGTAAAGCATTACACTTCAAGTGACAAGGAATCATTTCCTTTAAGAAATGAAACACCCTTAGAAGTACCCCCACTGGACCTAAGTGAGGAGAAAAAAGTACTGAAAGTCTTGAAAGAAAGAAGACTTAGGGGAAAAAATGAAAGAGAATACTTTGTCAGGTATAAAAATCCACAACATGGAGATGAGTGGATTGTAGAAAACAAAATACCTGATTCCCAAAAGTTTCTCAGAAGATTCAGACATGAGAGAAGACCAATTTCTCCATAAAAAGTTTGAATTGTGTGCTTTACATACTTGAAAGTATAAGTAGAGAGGTTGGACAGTGGATTATACCCCCCCCAAATAGCTTGGGGTACACTACAAAAGAAAAATTGTGGTACAATTTTTTTTGGTGGTAGGGAATGTGAGCCTGTGAGGTATGTATGACATACCCATAAGGCCACAAATGATTTTATAAACAGTTGATTTTTTGTCTTAAACAGACTTTTTAGTTGAATTTAAAATAAAAAATAATAAAAAATAAGTATAACTTTTTTTTGGATAAACAAAGTTATAAATATTATTTCATTTTTGGATTCTACACCAAAAATAACCTAGGGTACACCCATAGGGTGTTATACCCAAAATCACTTATTTTTTATGTTATTGGAAGATTTAAGAATCTCACAGTACCAATGTAACTTTTTTAACATTTTTTTAAAATTGTTAAATTTAAGCTTAATTAAGCTTAAATTTAAAGTTGCATAAGGTTTATGCAAACTTACCAAAATTTTAGTTAAAATTGAGGTGTGGTGTATATTTACTGAATTGGCTAAGGATTTGCCATACAGAATGTAAATCCTGCGTGAGCTCAATTTAAAAGGGTTTAAGGCCATAGTATGGCTTTAAATAAATAAAAGGGCAAAATCCACGCAGAAAGGTTTGACAAAGGAAAAAGACCAAATAGAGCTGGGGTACCCAACTTTTTGGATCTGCAAGGATTCAATTAAGGTTGTCCACCTGTATTGGAGGATTTTCAACCTTATTTAAGCTTTAAGATTAGACTTTGATCCAACCTTAAGGTTTAAACTGGTTTTATCCCAATTTTGACAAGAATTTCAAGCTTCGAAAGGGTAAATCCCAATATGCAGGCTTGAAATCAAGGTTTTAAGAACTGTCAGAGCTTATTTAAGCTTAAAAACCTTAAATAAGCTTAAAACTTTAAAGCTTCAGGCATTAAAACCTTATCAAAACTTAAGGTTTAGTGTGTTTTGCTATTTTACGTGGAAAAATAGCAAAAGCTTCAAAAATTCATTAAAAATCCAATTCTTAATGGATTTGCTTGAAAATTTCACACAACTTAGAATATAATATTATCAATATATAAATTAAATTTTAAGTATCTTTTATAAATAAATTTCCTGGGTAATTAGCCTGGAAATTTACTCTTTTAATTAAACTCAAAGAAATTTATGATTTCTTTAAAAATTAATTAAAAATTGAGTTTAAGAGATTTCTACTTGAAACTCTATTTTTAAGTTGTTCATGTGATGAACTTTAATATAAATAAGCTTATTTATATTAAAAACTTAAAATACTTAGTTTAAATGAGGATCAAAGTTACATGGAGTTAAGAATAACACTGGTAACTTTAAATTGGAAGTAAAAATAAGTTTCCTTAAGTTAAGAACTTTATTTTTAAGCATGGTTTTTCAGTTTTTACCTGAGCACGCCCTCTACATCCATTATGAATCATGAGAGCTGCTCTGAAGACTTAAAAAGAGTCTTTTCATCACTGTTTTTGTCCATCATTCATTATCAATCCAATCATATTAGAAATTTAAACAGGTAAAGTTTTATTAAATATAAAATCTTATTATTAAAAGTAATTCTTAAGTTATTTTTATTCTTTATTTATTAAAATTAAAGAGTTGAAGTCATAGAATTTAGATTATTGTTGTAATCACCAATAATATATTTTATTATATAAAATTTTCATTTTAAATATCTTTTAAAATCCACAAATTCCTCTCAAAAACTCTTTAATCATAATTTATATTATAAAAAGTTGTTTTATCTTTAAATTTATTGATTTTTGACGTGTTTTTAACTTAAAATCATTATTTATTATTATAACTGTTGTTGTTTGACTTATTATATTAAATAAATCTTATAAGTAAGTTTTCTCTAAAAATTCTATATTTTTTTATCTAGTATTAGTTTTTTTTATATATAGAATTTTCTCTATAAGAATTATTTCTGCACAGTGTGTGTTTTAATTCTTTTATAAATAATATTTATATTATTTATAAGTGGTTAAATATTTATATTTTCCACGTGTAATTGTCTCATTAAGAGCTTTACACTTCTTATTGTTATAACTGTCAGTGACTATAACAATAATAGAATAATTATAATTTATTATAATTATTATATTTTTTTTTATTATTATATTATTATAATAATAATTAAATTTATTTTTTTGTAATTATTTCTAATAATTATATTTAAATTTGTGGTTGTAATATTTTATTATATTATATTTTTCTACTGAGGACAGTCATAGTACTCTTGATATTGTTACTATTATCAAGAGTTTCATAGACAAACCTTACATAACTTCTCAAAGAATGTTAAATTTTGCTTAAGTAACAGGTGACTCAGTTGGAAAATCCTTGTGTTTAAATTTATAAGCCAGTGATTTTTGATGTTTGAATTTTCTCAAAATCTTTGATTAAAATAATGTGGGAGTTGGAAACCCCAACCTAAGCTTATATCACCAAATATTGAAAAATAAGAGGAATTATAATATCTTGAAAATTAAATTTCTCTTAGAAATTATAATGTGATCATGGATAATATAGTTCTTTAAATAGAAAAATGAGTAATTAATTTATTATGACAACCTTCATAAGATTTATGTATAAGTTTGATTTTAGGTAGAAAATATTATTTGATTTTCTTTCAATGAAGCCATTATAAAAATTATGCCTTATTGAGGTATCAAGATTCAGCTTAAAAAAGCTCTCTAGAGCTATTAAGATAACAGGTTTTAATGAATATTAAATGTAAAGTCTTGATAGTATTATGAATTCTGGGGTAAATATAATAATGAGGGCTGCTTTTTGCGTTTGAAAAATCCTTCCTGGTGTCCATAGCTTATAGGCTTTAAAGGATAGCTTTCAATGGAATCAATAAAATTTTAAAATTTCCAGCTTGATTAAATAACTATTGAGTTGTTTTTTCATATTTTCTCACCAGTTACATAAACCTATATCCATAACTCTGATTTAGTAGCACAAAATGTATAGAAGATCACTATTACTGAGCGGCTCCAATTTATATAGTAAAGGAAATCCCTCTTTGTGATAACAAATAATAATCAAAATGTATCTTTAATTCCTTATCTTCAAGACAATATAGCTAACTTATTCCTAGGCTTACAAAAAATTTTAAAGTTAGTTCATAAGTATTTCTTTTTTTCCCTAACCTCAAGATGATTTTAGCAACTGATCAAAACCTCAGTTTCTGGTATACTTCTTTTAAAATGTAATCCTGGTTTGAATTTGAATGTTTCAACTTCAAAAATAAAATTAACATATCTATTAAACATTTCTCTTGGAAAGGATTACATCATTTTGTACATACACTGGGAGGAATTCTTTGAAGATTGTGCACTGGTCCCTTAGTGTAAGGTTTGTCTATGAAACTCTGGATAATAGTAGCAATATCAAGAGTACTATGACTGTCCTCAGTAGAAAAACATAATAAAATATTATAACCACAAATATATATAATTCTTGAGAGTAATTATATTATAAAAAAATAAATTTGATTATTATTAAATAATTGAATAATAATAAGAACCTTAATAATTATAATAAATTATAATTATTCTATTATTTTTATAGTCACTGACAATTATAAAAATAAGAAGTGTAAAGCTCTTAATGAGACAATTACACATGAAAAATATAACTATTTGACCACTTCTAAATAATATAAGTATTATTTATAAACGGAGTATCACACACATTGTGCAGAAATAATTCTTATAGAGAAATTCTATGAAAAAAAACTAATAATACATAAAAGAATATAGAACTTCAGAGAAAAACTAACTTATAATATATATTTAATACAAGAAGTTAAATACAACAGTTATTATATTAAATAATTATTATAAGTTAAAAGCATGCCAAAAAATCAATTTTTCAAAGATAAAACAACTTTTCATGATAAAAATATGATTAAAAGAGTTTTTAAGAGGAATTATTGAATTTTAAAAGATATTCAAGATGATAAATCTATATAATAAGATATATTATTGGTGATTGCAACAATAATCAAAGTTCTATGATTTCAATTCTTGGTTTAAGATCCATAAAGAATAAAATAACTTAAGAATTACTTTAATAATAAGATTTTATATGTAATAAAGCTTTACCTGCTTAAATGTCTAATATAATTGGATTGATAATGAATGATGGACAGAAACAGTGATGAATAGACTATTTTTGTGTCTGAAGAGCAGCTCTCATAATCTATAATGAATATAGAGGGCATGTTCAGGTCAAAAATGAAAAAACCATGCTTAAAAATAATGTTATTAGCTTAAGGTAACTTATTTTTGATTCCAATTTAAAGTTACCAGTGTTATTCTTAACTCCAATAAGCTTTGATCCTCATTTGGATTAATTATTTTAAGCTTTAATATAACATAAACTTATTCATATTAAGTTTCATCACATGAACAAGTTAAAAATAGAGTTTCAAGCAAAAATCTCTCAAACTTAATTCTTAATTAATTTCTAGAGAAATCTTCATTTTCTTTAAGTATAATTAAAAGAGTAAATTTCCAGGCTAATTACCAAAAAATCCTGTTTATAAAATATACTTAAACTTAAATATATACACAGATAACATTAAACTTTAAGCTGTGTGAAAAAATCAGGCAAACCCATGAAGAATTGGAGTTTGAATGAATTTTTGAAGTTATTACTATTTTTCCATGTAAAATAGCAATATACACCAAACCTTAAATCTTTGATAAGGTTTTAAGGTTTGAAACTTTTAAGTTTTAAGCTTATTTCAGCTTTTTAAGCTCAATTAAGCTTTGAAAGTTCTTAAAGTTGTAGTTCCAAACTTGCATATTAGGATTTACCCTTTGGCAGATTGAAATTCTTGTCCAAATTGGGAAAAAATCAGTTTAAACTTTAATGTTGGATCAAAGTCTAATCTTAAAGTTTTAATAAGGTTGAAAATCTTCCAATACAGGTGGATGACCTTAATTGAATCCTTGCAGATCCAAAAGGTTGGGTACCCCAGCTCTGTTTGGTCTTGTTCCTGTCCCACCTTTTTGCATGGACTTTTCCCTTTTATTAATTTAAAGCCATATTATGTCCCTCAAACCTTTTTAATTGAGCCCACACAGGCTTTGCATCCTGTATGGAAAATCCTTATCCAATTCAGTAAATATACACAACAGCTTAATATTAACTAAAATTTTGGTTTGTTTGAATAAACCTTATGCAACTTCAAAATTAAGCTTATTCAAGCTTAAATTTAACAATTTTTTAAAAAATGTTAAAAAAATTGAAATTGTACTGTGAGATTCTTAAATATTTTAATAACATAAGAAATAATCATTTTTGGGTATAACACCCTGTGGGTGTACCCCAGGTTATTTTTGGTGCAGAATCCAAAAATGACATAATAATTATAACTTTGTTTATCCAAAAAACGTTATACGTATTTTTTGTTATTTTTTATTTTAAATCCAATTGAAAAGTCTATTCAATACTGAATCAACTTTATATAGAGTTATATGTGGCCTTATAAGTATATCATACATACCTCACAGGATCACATTCCCTACCACCAAAAAAATTTACCACAATTTTTTCATTGTAGTATACCCCCAATTTGTTTGGGGGCCTATAATCCATTGTCCAACCTCTCTACTTATACTCTTCAAGTATGTAAAGCACACAATTCAAACCTTTGATTGCAGAATTGGTCTTCTCTCATGTCTGAATCTTCTGAGAAACTTTTGGGAATAAGGTATTTTACTTTCTGCAATCCATTCATCTCCATGTTGTGGACTTTTGTACCTGACCAAGTATTCACTTTCATTTTTTTCCCTAAGTATTCCTTCTTTCAAGACTTTCAGTACTTTTTTCTCATCACTTTGATCAAGTGGGGGTACTTCTAAGGGCATTTCATTTCCCAAAGGAAATAATTCCTTGTCACTTGAAGTGTAATGCTTTACTAGATTGACAGGGAAAGTTGTGTGTTTGTTTTCCAATTCTCCTTACAGTTGTACTTGTGCTGCATTTGTCCCATGAGGACTTTATTCATAAATAGTCCTGCAAAGGAATCTTTCAATTTCTTTTGGCCTTTAATATTATTAAAGCTCAAGGTTGAAACTATTATTAAGTCCCCTACTTTGAATTCTGGGGTTTTATGACTTTTATCCCACTTCTGTTTAGCATATTCAAAGGCATCATTCATGCTTTGATTTGCATGATGTCTAAAATTATCAAGAAATAGCTTTAATCTTGAAGCAGTTGGATTAATATCAACTAAATCTTTCTTCAAAGTATCAACTGGAAGTTTAGGGTTCCATCCTTTTTCCAACATTGCAGAAGTTTTGCCTGTTGAAGCATGGATGGAGTTCTTGTAGGCTAATTCCAATGCTGGTATAAGAGTACACCAATCATGGGTAAAGCCATCAGAATCTTTAAACTCCAGGCCATAAGCACAAAATCTTCTGATCATGTCCTCAAGGGTTTGAATCATTCTTTCTGCTAACCCATCTGTTTGTGGATGTTATGCTGTTGAGAATGATAATTTTGTACCCAAAAGCTTATTTAAGTTAGTCCATAAGGCTGTTGTGAATTTTGGGTCTCTGTCACTAATGACATTTTTAAAGAGACCAGTATGGGATATTACTCTATTCCAGATCAAAAGAGCTGTATCCATAGCTGTGTCATCTTTATGACATGGTAAAAAGATTGGTGTTTTGCTATATCTGTCTACAATAACAAGACATGCATTGTAACCTTTGTCACCTCCAGGTGGTAATGCGGTTACCCAATCCATGTGAACCACTTCCCATGGGGTACTTGGTTCTTGGATGTGGATCATCAGACCAAATCTTTTACCAGTAGGTTTATTGGCTTTCTGGCATCTATCACAACTATGACAGTACTCAATGACATCTTTTCTCCAAGATGGCCACCAGGCACATGTCTTAATTCTTTCCATTGTTCTGTCTTCAGACAGATGTCCAGAATAAATGTTATCATGGCATTCTAGTAGTATTGTGTTAATCAACATTCTACTACATAGGACCATGACACATGTGTGTTTAGATCTATGATATAGTATACCATCAAACAAATGGAATCTTCCATTATCATAAGATGTTTTCCAAATATCATCCAGAGAGTTAGCCAATGCTACATCTTTGCAATGTTTTTCAAGTGTAGCAGTAAGAATATGACAACCCTTATCTTGTTTATAGTTGTCTCTAACTTCTCAATTAATTCTGTAACCACATCTATGATGTTAATTCCTTCGATTGGAATATGAGGTTCTGCACTTGTGGGAACATAGGCAGGATTGTCAGGTGTATTGGGTAATTCCCATCTACCCAAGCCATAAGAATTATTGTGAATATTTCCATCTTTATGTACTATGGTCATAATACCTCTACACTCCTGTGTAGCAATCTGCCATCTTAACATGTGTCTGTTTAGTGTTTTCATGTTAAGAAGTTACTTTACTGCATTACAATCATTAATTACTTCAACCACAATAAAATCAATATAATAGTGAAGTTTTTCTAGATCCCAAAAAAGGCAAAGACACGCCATTTGGATAGCTCCATATATGGCCTCAGTAGGTTTGGCTTGTATTGACATAAAACAAATTGCACTTTCATAAGGCTTGTCATTGACAATTTGAACTTGATGAAGAGCTGCACTTAGACCTTCACCACATGCATCAATTTACAGATTGAAAGGAATTTTCCATTCTGGCATCAATAATAAATGTGCATTAGTCAAGGCATACTTGATCTTTTCATATGCTTGAATCCTTTCCTGTGTCATCTCAAAGACAGTTTCTTGCTCACAAATTCTGTACAATGATTTGGCAAGGATTGGAAAATCTTTAAGATGTTTCCTGTAATAACTAGAAAACCCTAAGAAAGACATCATTTTTTTCTTGTTCTGGGGCATTTGTTTCAGTAACACTGAAGCCACTTTGTTTTTATCAACACCAAGGCTCAGTCCTGAGACTACATGCCCTAGAGCTTTCAACTCATGAAGCACAAAATCACATTTTTTAGGAGATATTTTCATGTTCACTTGAAGGATATTCTTAAGTACTAATGAAAGTCTCTCTAAATGCAATTTCCAGTTTTCTGAACAAATGATAATGTCATCAATATAAATGATCAATCATCCCTCTGATAATTCATGTGGGAAAATGGTATTCATCATTCTTTGATAATGAGAGGGTGCATTTTTAATACCAAAAGGCATCCTCAAATATTCATCAATATCACAATAAGAAAGTATTCTCAATAATTTCCCAGAATTAGGTGTCAAAACATTTTGATGAAGAAATTTAAGGGCATCCATAGAAGTGATAAATTTTGCTTTGGATAATTTAGTCAAAGTCTCATGGATTCTAGGGATTAGATACCTATCTGGAATAGTGTAAGTATTCAATGCTCTAAAATCAACCAACCATACTTGATTTATTATTATGCCAAGTAATGATTACAGGAGTTGTGACTTCTACTTCTTCATTGTGCCCAGCTTTTATAAGAACTTCGAGTTTCATCCGCTCATCCATATGAGTTTCTAATGCCCCTATAGGCCTAGGGCTAGCTGGGTAAGCTTGTCTTCTTAATACTGGAGGGTAAGGTCTTTCAACATTGAGCATAATGTCCACTTCATTGCCTTTGATAGCCCCAAGTGGTTCATTATTAGAAGCAAAGGCTTCCCTGTATTGAAGCAAAATTTCAATAAGTTCTTCCTTCCTTTGTAATGTTAATTCAGGGTTAATTTGTGCTTAAATCAATTGATCTGACACAAATATGCCCTTATTAACATTCTTTACTTGTCTAATGATAGCTATTTCTCTTTTTTCAGGAGGAAAAACAAATTTCTGCCTTTAATTTTCTTCTATAGTGAAATATCCATCTTTATGATTATTAATATCAATACCATAAATATGAAGATAATCATTTCCAAGGATAAAGTGTTGTGAAGTACAATTATCCATTGCAACAAATTCAACTTTCAATATGATACTTCCTGCAGGATGAGGGAACATCATTTCTGCTTCAAGAATGCCCAAAGGGTGCATATCTTGGCTAGCACTGCTGAGTTTTATAGCTTCAATTGGCGTTAACCTTTCTGGAAAATTGCTATAAATAATTCCAAGATAATCATTTCCAACACAAGTAAAAAAAGCACCTGAGTCAAGATGTATCTTGGCTTATTTGTTGTTTATCACAATTTTAGTGATACAAGATGATCCAGATGTATGACCTTTACCTCTGGCAGGTTTGGTTTTCTGCATCTTAGCATCTTGCACATGTATGAGATCCATACATTCATTACTGTACTGTGGTAAGTGAGTATGAAGTTCTGTGACCACAAAGGAAACATTCATGCTTTCTATACTAAGCTTATCTGTTATTTCTTTTTCATCAGAAGGCTCAGAGTTTTCTGATTTAAAGATACATCATTGGCTTCTTTTATGTCATACTCCTTTTCAATTTCTATCTCATTCATTCTTGTCTTTTTTGGACAAGTATTGGCCAAATGCAATGTACTTCCACATTTATGACATTTCAAAGGAGCTTTGTAATGTGGTTTATTTGGTTTTGAAATTGGTTTCCCACTAGGCTTGTTATCTATTAGGGGTTTATACCAATTTCTTCCAATTTTCATTCTGGTTGTAATGTCTTCCATTGCATTGATATAATGTTCTGTAGAGCAAGGCTCAACACATCTTCTTCTTATAACATGCTCCAGGTTGCTATCACATCTCCTTAATATCCTTGTATGTATCATTGTTTTAGACATATCAGGATGAAGGGCAGTAAATCTGTCCTTCTGCTTAAGAAACCAGGACATGGGCCTGTCCCTCCCAATATTAAAGATGGATTATTCAAAGGAATTTTACATGTTAAATCACCAGGAATCATTTTCCCATTTAGAAATAACTTGTTCTTTCCACCAAGTCCAAGAAATTTTACCATGGTCTTGTCTCATTTTGTAATACCATTTCTTTTCTAATTTGGTAAACAGGGAGTGAAATCTTTCACTTATGTATTCATCTTGTACTTTAAAGTCTTCTTTTAGAATACCAATTGTTTTCATAAATTCCATATGATTATATTCTCCTTCACCTCTGAAGGTTGGCCAATCCTCTAATCTTGGAATGTATTTAAAATTACAAGCAGTCTCCACTTCTGCATTACTTGAAATTGTATGATGTAAATCATTGTTCAAGTTCAGCACATTTCTTTCAAGAATTGGTGTGGACTGTCTTGGTAATTCATTTTCAGTAATATATTATTAATACTTGATTGGATATCTTTCAATTAAAGTCTTGCTTTATCACTTTTTTCCAATTGTTCTTGGAAAAGAGCTGAATTGTTACTAGTTTAATTTTCCAAGTTCTGGACTTATATTATTAATTCTCTTCATTGTTTAGTAATAAAAGAAATAGAATCGTCATCTGGTTGATTGAGTAAGGTAAGTTTAGACTCAATCCTTGCACATATCTGTGTCAAAGACAAAATATTTTCTTTATTAACACTTTCTAGACCAATAATGGTCCTTTGTGATTCTTTTTCTTGTAAAATTTCTCTACCCAATTCTGTTGGATATACTCACAATTTCTTAACTTTGCTGAAATCCCTTTATTACAAGTTTCAAAATGATTTACAGGCTTTACAAGGTCTATTTCTTTGGAAAGGATTGGTTCATTCTTCCCTCCTCCTTGTTTTTGAATTCCATCAGAGTCCTTGCCATATTGAACACATTGTCCATGGCTGTCTTCTCTTTCTTGGGAATTCAGTAGTTCTGTGCGTAAGGCTTGTTGCACTTGAGCTTTGTCTTTCCCTTTTCCTTTTGTTTGCTCTTCTTATTGCTCTTTGGGGTTTTCTTTCCCTATTATGGAACTTTTTTAGGCAGATTTTGCTTGTGGAGGCTTGGGGAGCTTTCACTGGGCAGTTGTCCTTTCCTTGGGCCAACTTATTCTTCTGGTCCTCTGACAACATGCTTTGGTTTTTCAACCAAGCTTTTATTTTTTGGACTAGTCCTTTGCAAGACATGAGTGTCCAATCCAACAGAAGATCTTCTGTCTTTTCTGGACCCATGAGCTTCTTCACTTGAAGGTATGAGTTAGTTGTGCCTATTCAAAGACTTGGAAGAAGTTCCCACTTCTGCTGCTTTGCTTCCATGAAGCAGTTCTTGTATTTAGACTGGCATATTTCTATTGTTGCCTGTTAGAAATGATTCAGGTCTGAAAACATGAATAGAAGTTATTTCAGCTTCTGGATTCTCAATAAGGGTTTCAAAGGTTCTGGCTAACCTTTGGGAACTTATGGAAGCTCTGGCATTTTCCATTTGTGCCTCTCCTCTAGGTTGATAATCTTGTCCTTTGGATTTATGACTTGAATGTCCTGGTCCTGATCCATTTTATTAGATGGAGTAGTTACTTCCACTTCTAGTAGGAGTCATTTCACGTCAATTTAAAGAAAAATGAACTAAGAAATTGATTTAATTCTCCTGCTGGACCTTTATAGGGTTCTTTGGTAATTAAACCCCTTAGTGCTTGTAAGGCTTGTCTATGAAACTCTTGATAATAGTAGCAATATCAAGAGTACTATGACTGTCCTCAGTAGAAATATATAATATAATGAAATATTATAACCACAAAATTAAATATAATTATTAAAAATAATTACCTAAAAAAAAAAAATTTAATTATTATTATAAAATATAATAATAATAAAAATAATAAAAATAATTATAATAAATTATAATTATTCTATTATTGTTATAGTCACTGACAGTTATAACAATAAGAAGTGTAAAGCTCTTAATGAGACAATTACACGTGGAAAATATGAATATGAACCACTTATAATATTATTGTTATAAATTTATTATTATTATTAATAATAAACAATCTTTTATGCCTTTATTCTTTGTTTGTAACAATAATATAGTGTCATAAATATATTCATTCAATAATATAGTGTCATAAATATATTGATTCTTCTTATATTATTTTTTTAAAATATAATTTATATTATTTTATTTATTTAATCATAAAAATATTTTACACCATAATTAGAATAATTATTTATGATTATAATTATTTTTTATCTTATTATTTAATTTCATAAGGACATTCATAGTACAAAAAGTAAGATATTGGTAAAATTTACTTATTGTTTCATAGTCATACCTTACATCAATATTTGAAAGCACATATTTGGAATTAAGACATCTGAACTTAGTGAGATTGAAGCAATTTTTAGTTGCTTTTTGGTGTGGATGACATTGGTTGCAGGTCCCATAGAACTGAGTTGATTGAAGATGAAGTAAACAATTAAATTTCTTGTAAGTGGAGGCTATTGGAAAATTTTATTAATTTTTACTGATGACTTGAGAAAAATATTGTTCACAAAGTAAAATTAAGGAAAGTACAAATTTTTCCTTACTTGGGGAAGGTCTGTAAGACACATTCAATTCCCCATTGTTTCAATTGAGACCACATTTTTTTTGGGATATGAACCATGGCACTTAGACCACAAGGGGAGAGCCAGATGGGCTTGGGTACAAGGTGGAACAGACTTTAAATAGGGGTCAGAGGCTCAATTCATTTGTGAATGTTAGTAATTACTTAATATGAATAAAAACCAAAAATCATGAAGTAAGATTGTTGCATTAAAAATTTCTCTTAATTAACATGTCTAAAACAACTAAGTTTAGCCTCTCAGACTCACCACTGTGTTCCATTTGTTAAGGCTTAGTAAGGAACTGTCAAATTGACTCAGTTTTTTCATGAGTTTGACTGAATATTTACTGGCATTGTCTTACTCTATTCTTTCTGGGTTGCAGTGAAGGATTTTGAATAAGAATTTTGTTTATAAGGTGAGTTTGGTGGACTTGAAGGAATTAGTGAAGTTATAAGCCAAAATGTTCTCTTCCAGTTTAAGCTGTACAAAAAAGCTCCCCTATAATTAATTTTCAGAAAGGCCCAGAAAAATGAGAAATTAGGATGTCAAGTGCTTTGGTTGATGCATTTTTTAGATTAATTGGTGCACCAGAACCTTCCTTGAAAGTTTTGAAGGTAGCACAATTTTAATAAAACAAATCCTCCCAATCATTTTCATTGGATTTTAGTACAAATTTTTAAAGAAAGAGCTAAATAGTGTGGCTGGGTACATTTTAGAAATAGTGTTTACTCGAGCAAGCATTTGATTCAGGTATCAACAATAGCTCATATAAAAAGCATAAAAAGATACATTAAAAGGGAAACCAGCATCTACATTGGCCCAGAAGAAGTTGCAGTAAGCATACCAATTCTGTCCCTTTCTATAATTCAAGCAGACTTCTTCATGTTGTCTGATGATAAATCCAGAGTAGGTGCTGCCATGGCAGCCTTCCAAACCATTTTTTCTGAGATTTTTGGTCTAGATGGACCTGATCCAGATGAGAAAAATGCTTGATTCTTGAGGAAGTCTGTAGGCCAAGTCACTAAGAATTCAAGCCATTTGTGTGATAATTTATGAATTGTGATGATGGAAGATTTAAAATTTTATTAATTTGGTGGTTTTAAAAAAAAGGAATCATAAAAGATCAGTTGGCGCCTTCCTTGAAAACCAGATTCCGAGAATTTGAATTTCTCAATTTTTCAATTTTTCATCATCAAAAATTCAATTTTTCAATCAATCCATCCAAAATGAGCGATTCAAATCCTTCAAGTTGCTCAAAAAAAAAATTTGTCGGCAAAAAATCCATCAAATTATCTCAATCCAATCCAACTAATTTGAATCATTCCATCTTGAAATCAAATCAAATCTCAAATGAAATCAAGAATAATTCAATCTTGAACGATTCAATCAAAAATTTATTGCCTTCAAATTATAATTTTGAATTACCAAAAATTATTCATCAAATTCGTTTAAATCAAATTCAAATCTTAGCTTTGCAATTCCCTGAAGGTTTATTACAATTCTCTTTAATAATTTCAGATTTAATTAAAAAATTTTGTTCAAATTGTCAAGATATAATAATCTTAGGTGACGTAACTTATGGAGCTTGTTGTATTGACGATTTCACCGCTAAAAGTTTAGGTTGTCAAATGTTGGTTCATTTCGGTCATTCTTGTTTAAGTAAGTCTAAATCTCATAAAATTTAATTTTGATCTTTCTAATCCTAATTTTATTTTTTTATTTTTTAAAAAAGTTCCAATAGATCAAACTTCAATCAAAACTCTTTATGTATTTGTTGAAATCTCTATAGATCGTCAACATCTTTTTGATACCGTCATTAATAATTTTCCAAATTGTCTTGAAAATCTACCTTCAAATCTTAAGCATATCAAAATTCAACATGAAATTAATTCAAATCATCCTTTTCATTTGGCTCTTGTTGGAACAGTTCAATTCATTTCTGCTCTTCAAGCTTTAAAGTGTGATCTAGAAAATCATAATTCATTAAATCATTTAGCCTTACCATCAACTCATCATCTCGATCATTCAAAAATCACAAAATCTTTCAATTCTTGGAAAATCACCTTGCCTCAAATTAAACCACTCAGTCCAGGTGAAATATTGGGTTGTACAGCTCCAAAACTTCCTCATGATACAGATGCAATTCTGTATGTTAATCCTTCATCTTAATCAGTTCATCTTATTAAAGTTACTCATCCTTCATTGTTTTTTCAATAGCTATCTTGGTGATGGAAGATTTCATTTAGAATCTATCATGATTGCTAACCCTACTATTCCTGCTTATCGTTATGATCCTTATGAAAAAAAAATCACTCATGAACAATATGATCATCTCAAAATGAAACAATTAAGATCTAAGGCCATCTCAAAAGCTTCTCAATCACTTCAATCTTCATCCTCTCTGAACACTCCAAATGAAAAAGATTGGGCTATCATTCTCGGTACTCTTGGTCGTCAAGGTAGCTTATCAGTCTTAAAATCAATCTCAAATGGCTTCAAATCACAAGCAACTCATTCAAGAGAACTAGTCCCAATCTTATTATCTGAGTTATCTCCTCTAAAACTCAATTTATTTCATCTGGACATTCAAGTCTTTGTTCAAACTTCCTGCCCACGTTTATCCATTGATTGGGGTGAAAGCTTTAATGTACCACTATTAAATCCATACGAAGCAAAAGTTTGTTTTGGTCAAGCTAAACCATTTCAAGTCGACTCTTCCGATGATCAACTCTTGGATTCTTATCCGGTCAGGCTTCTCTTCTACTTTAAAACTTTGTCAATTTTTCATATACCTTCACAACATGTGATCATTTTCGTCATCCTAAAAGCTAATATCGTCATTTTTCTCGTTTGGATCACAGATGGACTTTTATGCTGATGACTCATTAGGAGATTGGACTCCAAGATTTGGACGAGCACGAAAACGTATATCAAAACCAACATCATAGTCTACTGCTAAACACTAATTAGAAACAACTGTATCCACAAATTGAAAAAATACTGGATTATTAGATTTTCATTCTGGGATCAATCAAATATTCTCATCACTTGTTTACATATGAAATTAAATTCATTATTTTGTAAGGTAGTATTTTGACCGTGAGTTTCCAAAAATTGTGTAATCGCAAGGAATAATCTTCATCACAAATAAAGAGATTGTGTTTTTTGTCCTCTTGGTGTGAGGAGTTACTAAAACAATACCATTACCTTGCTGAATGGATACCAGGACATCATGTATGGACTCAATTTGGTGATTCCAAAGCAATAAACTTAATGTATACCAATAGAATTAATTAATTTTTATGATCTCAAAAATGTGTTTGAAATCTGGGTGAATGAAGTCAACTCATTTCTTGAGTGAACTTATTCATTGAGTTTTTGAAATAAGAGCCATTTGATTTTTTTTCAATGAGTTTACTCAACAAACTCTTGTTTCAAGATAATTAACACTTAGTCGCTATGAGCAAATTGGCTACACCTGATAGCAGGTGTTGCATTTGGAAAATAGCTTGGACTCAGCTTAGGCTGAGCTTGGACCTATACTTTGAACTAAGTTGAACCCTGAACTTTAATGTTTGGTAAAGTTTCAAGTCATTCTAAGACGCTGGAAGATTACAAAACATTCAAGTTTTCTTGTTTTTTGTTTGATTAAACAAAATATGCACTCACCTGAAGCATATATTCAAACAGGGACTGCAATGTAGTCTGTGCATGCACAGACTTTTTTCCTTCCACTTTCTTATTATTTCTTATCCTCTCAATTTTTGTCTTCATACCATTACTTTTAAAATTTGTATTGTTTTTTTTTTTTTGGTTTTTGTTTTTGTTTTTTGGAATGCTTAAACTCAGTTGAGTAAGCTTATTTTTTATTTTTTTATTTTTTTCACTCATGTTATTTTCTTTCATTTTTATCATAAGTTATTTTTATTTTTTTTATTTTTTAAATTGTTTTGTACTTTTTTTTTTATGATTTTGCTTTGAGTGAGAATATATGATAAGCCCATTCTTTTATGAATTTTTTCATGATAATTAGGATCATGAGTTTTTTTTATTCTTATTATAATAATTTTTTTCTTAATATTTCTTTATCCATGAGACAAATATGTTAATATCTGATATGTTAAGATGAAGGCATAGATTTGTGGGAATGAGAAAAACTGGAATTTTATATTGAGATATTGGTTGAAAAATTAATATTCTCATCATAAATAACTATTTAAAATAATATTTAAAAGTTTAATCATTTTTAAAATTTCTACAACAAATAAAAATCAAGGTTAAAAATTAAAATTAATAATAATTAGTAAAAAAAATCTCATTAATTTTCAAATTAAACCATGTTGAAATCTTTTTAGTGAGAGATTTCAAAAGGAAAATCTTGAAGGAGAAATCACAAGTAATGAGTTTTAAACTTTTGGAAGTTCTTGTAATCAAGTTTATATTATTAATGTGATCACTAATAAAAAGTTAAGATTTTAGACTTAAAATTAGAGAAGAATAATTTAAAAATCTCTTATAGAAAAGGGTGTTGGTAAACACACGTAAGCTTTTAGTAAAAACACGTAAGTGACCTTAATTTTCAAAAAAAATTCCTCAGGCTCAGTTTTGAGGATTTTTGCCATATTTTTCCTGACTTGGCATGTCAATAAGCACAAATTTTTTCAATTTTTTTTTTTCCTAATTTCACAAATTTGGCCAATATGCCAAAATGGCATATTTTTTTCAAAAATTCATTTAAAATCTTCCCACTTATGAATTTCCTTAATTTTTTTAAAAAATGAAGGGTTAAATGTGAAGAATAAAGCAGCAGAATCCCATAATTTTGGGAATTTTTTTGGGTGGGACAAGTGAAGGCGCAAAAAGGGTTTTTTTTCAAATGTTTTTTCCCGTCATTGTAATATGCCTATTTTTAAAAAGTGAATTAAATAACTTCCCACTTATGAATTTCCTTCATTTTTTTTTTAAATTAAAGGATTCAATCTGGAAAATAAAGAACCAGAAGCTCATGAATTGGGAAAAATGTTTTGGTGGGACAACAAGTGAAGGCGCAATGAGTGTTTTTTTTCTTGTGTGTAATATGACTATTTTCAAGTACAAAAGTTCCACATGTTTGATAAAAAAGGAGACTGAGGCGGGATTTAAGCAATAAATATGACTGAGGAGGGGGATAATTGGCATAATTGTATATACAAAAATCATTCAATCAGAATCAACCTCCAACATAGTGGGTTTTTTCTGAGAGGGGGGGAGGAAGATTGGACAAATACAACATTCTGTGTTTCTTAAATTTATAAGCCCACCCCAGGGCTTGTTTTTGGGCATGAATCTCCCAGTTCACAGTAATGGGGGGACCGGATAAACCTTAGAAATGATGATGTCCAAAGGAACAAAATGAGCACAACTATTCAAGAAGCAGATGAAAATGGGGGGATTATCATTTGGAGAACAGAAATAAGGGAAAAAAGAAAAATATTGGGCTGTGGAATAAAAGAGAACTGGTCTTTTATACTTCTTTGCAATTGGATCCCCCATGTCAGGCATGGACATCCACTTGCTTTTTGGAGCCTGGCCAACATCTTCATACCATTCAATTCTTTCCAAATAAGAGGATACTGAGGGAATTAAGGTGTTCATGGCTTCATAAAGGTCTTGATTTTGGTGAATTTCTTCAGCCAAGTCACCTCTGACATCAGCCCATTGATCTTGAGTCTTGTAAATGAAGTGGGATACTGTTCTGTAGCCACAGTTTCCATCACCCTGGACATTGATGGCCTTGAAGGTGTATTTCAATATAAACTTGGGAAAGTCTTCTGAGCCAGTTATCTGATAAAATAAGTTCAAAAATTGAATAAATATCCAAATAAACAACAGTAAATTACATTCAAAAGAATCATAAATTCACAAACAGCTTGGAGCATTCATCACTTGTGTGATAATTGCTTTGACAATGCTCACAGGTCAAGTCAATTGCATCATAGATATTCAAACTGGTGGCAGGCTTGTGTGATTTTCTTTGTGAGGTTTTGCTTCCAATTGCCAATCTTCTGGACCTTCTAAGGGTTACTTCTAATTTATTTAATTCAGTTGCTGAGGGTAGTGAATCTGATGAACTGATGGATTTAGATAATGAGTCCTCAGAATCTTCAGAATCTTAAGATGAGTCCACTTCCATAATTGGAGAGGGGACATTTGACTGGGATCTTGATGTTGTTGTGCTGTTCACTTTTGATGGGGGTCTTCCTCTTCTCTTGGATTGAATTTCAATAATTTCAAATCTTGAAGGTTCTCTTTTTTTTATTTTTGTTTTTATTCTTGGCTCCTTGGGGTCTTCCACGGATATTCTTGCATTCTAGAGGGTCTTCATAATATTGATCATCCTCTTGGCTCTTGGGAATTTGATCAAATGGGACCTTTCCAGTCAAAACATCTTGAAAATGTTGAAGTATTGGAGTGATTTATGCCATTGGTCTTTGAAACAGGTCTTCCTCAATGTCTTCAAATATTTTCTTGGCTTCATTCATTCTTTCTTTTTCAACACTTTGATAATCACCTTGAAAACCAGCCTTAGAAGAATATGAAAAATAAAATCAGTTAATAAGAAAAAAAATAATAAGAAGAAATTAAAAAACCCTCAAAGGCAAATTTAAATGCCATTGAGGATGGAAGTCTGATAATTCAAGCCTTTGGTGCTTGGCAAATGCCTTTTGGGTCTTATGCTTTCAAGGAATGCCTTTGTAATTGTTGTATTTGTTGGTGCATTTTTCATTTGGAGGAAATTTTGTTTTGAAATTTTCAAAGGCAATCTGAAGAGCATAATGAGACACCTTGGCATTGAGGGCACAGATGTGTGGAGGAAAATTCTTGACATGGACAATCATTTCTTTGGAGATTCTGTTGATAATTTCAATAAATTGTTTTCTGAATGCCATGTGGAGAGCCCTGACTACCTCCAGGATAGTACCAGTCAACCTTTGGAGCCAAAGTTTAACCATGGCATGGGCACCTTCAACTCTGGAGGTGGAGCCCACACCCAGGTGGCAATGGTGGTTGGTCAAGGCTGGCACATAATACTCCTTTAGAGGAAGCCAGGTATTTTCCAAATACTGCAAGACCTCGGGATTTTTAACTTGCTTTTGAAGCTTCTTCCAGCTGTCTTTGAAAGACTTTCAGTTGGTGAATACATAAGCTTAGAAAAGAATCCCAAAGTCATTAATAAAGACAATAATAAGAAAAAAAGTGAAATAAAGTGAAGAAGTATATTACTTGATTCCAAAGGCCCATAAAAGTTTCAAAATCAGTTCCATGACCAATTTTCTTCATGCAATGAGCAGATACATCCTTGTTGATGTGCCAAATGCATAGCATGACTTTGGAGTCTGGGAAGAGCTTCCTAATAGAGGTTTTCAAGGCCAGATCCCTGTCAATAACAATAACTGGAGGGGGAACAACATTGGTGTTGTTGAGGACCTTTTCAATGTATTGATTTAATTCCCAATTATATGAAGTTTCATTTTCATTCTTCATCAAACAAAAAGCCCCAGAAAAGGTCTTATTGGTTGATCTGAATCCAACAATATGAAAAAGGGGCATTTTGTACTTATTGGTTTTATAAGTACAATCCATAAGAATGACATGAGGAAAGCCATGAAGAAGTTTTATGGCCAGGGGGTGAGTAAAAAACAAGGAGGTAATGTGTCCCTCAGAATCCCTTGCAGAGGACCAAACAAAATTTTCTTCTTTGAGAGTGTCAATAAGAGCATCAATGGGCCTTCTGCCTTGCAGTTTGTCTTTCTTAATTTTCTTGACATGGTTGTAAATGTCTTGAAGGATTACAGGCCTTTCAGACTCCCTCTGGCTGCATAATTGGGCCTGAATTTGCCTTGGCATGAGCAGTGATTCAGACATTTGAGCAATTTGGGATGTTTCTTGCTCATTGAATTTCCTGAAAGCAGGATGTGCCATGATATTTTCAGTGGCATCATGGCTATGTTCAGGATTTTTGACCTTAAGAGTCCAAGTGGTACTCTTGGCATATTTCCTGGCATAAAGTCTAAAAGGACAGTCAAGCTTTCTTGAGGTGACTGTTTTGGAGGGGCTTTTGTTGGGATTTGGGGTGCTAGACCTGTCACAACATATTTCAATTTGGTTGTTGTCATATTGGACCTCAAGGTGGACACAGCATACCCCTGAGCCCTGGCAACATTATGCACATTTTGCCAAAGAAGCTCAAGGGTCTTAAATTCACCTTCAGTGGGGGGTTGAAGCATTTTTTTAATGAAAATTATGTATAAAAGTGAAAAAAAGGGGGAATTGGGGGATTTGGAATGGGGTAAGAACCTTTTGAAATGTGAAAAAGAGGTTAAAAAAGGTCTGAAAAATGAACAGAAGTGGTTAAGAGTGAAAGAAAGTGGTTTAAATGTGGGATTAATAGATGAGGGAAGGTAAAAAATTGAAAATTGAGAGGCTTGAAAGCAGGTTGTTGTGGTGGAAAATGCAGTCTTTGGGGGAAAAACAGAAAAAAAAGTGTGAAAAGCTTTGCAAAATGGCCTTGGTAATGCTGTTTTTCCAAAAAAAACCAATGGTTTGGGGTGGGGATAATGTGGATTATTGGGGTGTTTGGGCTTGTTTTTTTTGGGGGGGGGCTGGGCAAAAAAATCTGAAGCAATTTGGAGTTAGAGAGGTTTTGTGGGGAAAAAACCTCTTTTGGGCATGTTTTGGCCCAATACAGGCCCAATTGTGTTTCATTTTTAATTAAAAATGGGCCCAGGGCACCCCTTACATGTTTTTACCAATTTGCTTACGTGTTCTTACCAACACCCATAAAAAATGATAAAGATCTAATTTAAATATAAATAAATATCAACTTGATTTAAATGTATAAATTTGAGTCTTTTTTTAAAAAAATATAATAATGAATTTGTTTTTTATTTCATTCTTTTTAAGAAGTTGAAATTAATAAATAAATTTTTAAAAATAATAAAAATTGAATGGAGGTTATAATATCTTTTACATTTTTGTCTCAAATTAAATTTTGTATGATTTATAAATAATAATAATTTTAATGAATTTTTTTTATTTTTTTGTTAATTAAATAATATTAATAATTTGTATTAATTAAATTGTAGTGTAATTTTATTTTTAATAAAATATTTTGATGTAAATACTAAAATTATGAACTAATCATAATAATGGTAAGGATAATAATAAATAATAAATAATTTTTCTTTTTTCTTTTTCTTGAATACTGAGATTGGATACTAAGATTATAATGATTCAAATTTTACTATACTACCTTCTAATACTCAAGAATAATATATTCACCATGAGAAAATTGGCTATACCTGACAAAAGGTGTTTCATTTGGAAATTAGTTTTGACCCATCCTAGAATGTGCTTGAACCCTTCCTGTGAACTAGGTTGGACCCTGGACTCAAATGTTTGTTAGAATTCAAAGTTCTTTCAAGCCATTAGAATATTAGAGAATTTCCAATATTTTGTTCCTTTTTTAACTGTATGGATTAAGTGTATAAGATAGTATATTAAAAATGTTTTCCTTCATATTTTCACCTTCAAAATATTATTCTTCAAGATAAGATATTGAATCTAAAAATTAATTTCCAATTGAAACAATTATATTTATTTTAATTGAGAAAAAGTCAATTCAAATTTGAAAGAAAATAAAGCCCTTCTCTGTCCTTATTTTAGACTTATTTTTACTTGCTAGGAATATTGGTTCTTACTTGTTCTTCAAAAACTGGCTCAAAAATATTAAAATCAGTTTCTTTCAACTTTAATGTCTTATGAAGAAACTGGATTGACAAAAACCTTTTTTTTCCTTATATTTTTAAATGGCTACCACCTCAGAAGGAACATATCAAGTTTTCTATTTTTTTTGATATAATTATTTCCCCAAAAATACAAAGAAATTAATGTATTATATTCCTATATTGATTATAATTTGTAGAGCTTCAGTATTATCTTTTTGTTTCCATTTTAATATTCTTTTGTATCATTCATAAATTTCATCAAGTTTTATTATCAACACAAAAATTCATTATTCTGGCTTGTTTGAAAGTAGTTATTTGTCAAACAAAAAGAGAAGTTGTGGGATCTATGAAATACAGACCCTTCTACTGCAGGAATTTGTCAGACTGTGGCTCCAAACAGAGGACTGTAATGACATCCAAATATCACAAATAATGGTATAGCAAGTACTGAACAAATAAACCTCATAGAGGTATTATTTCAAAGAAAGACCCTATCCATTAATAATATACCCTTCTCATACAAACTGAATACACAAAATATGCAAAAACCTCATTTTTACATCTAATATGAATTATTCATATTTAATGTAATTCATATTAAGCTGGTATTACTATTAAATCTCTCAGTTGGAGCTATCTAATGGTGTTATCCATTTTCCAGTAGCCCCCTTAGCTCAAGAAAGACCACATTGATACATTTAATCTGAAGAAACCCCCTTGAAAGTCTTTGAGGGCTTGTAAAAGGTTTTAGAAAGATAGAGCCAAATTGGACCTTGAATTTGAGATACCTGAGACATATTTATCACAAAAATTGCTCAAGAGATGTTGGTTGAAAGGCTTTTTAACAAAATAAAGGATTTCGGAAAATAATTAATTTAAAGAAGCCCCTGTATCTTTGCAATATATTCATAAATATTTATTGAAATGTATCTCAAGCTGTAAATATTATCAAGCCCTGGAATTTTGTCTCATTAGAAATCTGATATCTTATAAATTGATAGAGATAACTGACTGATAAGCTGTCAAACTGTGAGCCTGTGAGGTAGGTTCAACATACCCATAAGGCCAAAAATAACTTTTTATACATTTGATTTATCCATAAACAGACTTATAAAAGTAATTTATAACAAAAAATTAGTATAAATTTATTTTTAATGAACAAAGTTACAAATTTTATGTTATTTTAAAATTCCACACCAAAAATAACTTAGGGTTTTATACCCAAAAATAGATATTTCTAGTGTTATTGGAAGGTTTAAGAATCTTACAGTAAAATTACAAAATCTGACAAATTTGACCAAAAACTTTTAATTGTAAATTTTAAGCTGAATTTTAAAGTTGCATAAGGTTTATGAAAACCTACAAATATTCAGACAAAATTGAGGTGTTATGTATATTTACTGAATTGGCTAAGGATTTTTCATACAGGCTTTAAATACTTCATTAGATAAATTAAAATAAATAAAAGGGTGAGATTTAAGCTAAAAGGTGGGACAAAGGAATAAAGGTAAAAGGAGCCAGGGTACCCAACTTTTGGGATCTGAAAGAACAAAAATAAGGTTGTAATCCTGTATTGAAGTATTTTCAACCTTATTGAGCTTTAAGATTAGAATTTAATTGAATACTAAGTCCAAACTGATTTATTACTCTTTTGGACAAGGATTACAAGCTGCCAAATGGTAAACCCCTCTATTCAGGATTGTAATCAAGGCTTAATTAAGTTTAAATAAGGTTAAAATTGAAGTTAAAAGCATTGAAACCTTATCAAAAGTAAAGGTTTAGTGTGTACTGATACTTTTACATGGAAGAATAGCAATAACTTCAAAAATTGATAGAAAGTCCAATTATCAATGGATCTGAGTGAGAGTTTTACACAGCATACAAATTAATGTTATATGTGTATAAATAAAATATTAAGTATCTCTTATCATTAAGATTTATTGGTATTTAGACATGAAAATAGCTCTTTTAATTATTCTTCAAGAAAATTAAGATTAATTTAAAAATTAATTACAAATCTTATTTAAAATATTTTTGCTTGAAATTTTATTTTTAAATGGTTCATGTGATGAATGTTAATATAAAAAAATAAATTTAATATTAAAATTTCAAATAATAAAATCAAATGAGGATTAAATTCACTTGGAGTTATTAATAACACTGATAAATTCAAGCTTAAATGAAAAACAAAGTGACTTCAATTTGGAACCTTAGCTTTAAGTATGGGTTTTCAGTTTTAATCTGAGAAGTTGCTATATATCTATTATTTATTATTAGAGCTACTCTGAAGGCATAAAAGAAGCCTTTAAATCACTTTTTTTGTCCATCATTCTCAATTAGTCAATAAATCAAATTAGAAATTAAAACAGGTACAGTGTTATTAAATATAAAATCTTATTATTAAAATTAATTCTTCAATTATTTTATTCCTAATGATTGTAAAAAAAAATTGAGATCATAGAAATCAGATTATATTTTTTTAATAATAAATTATTCATTTTATCTTATAAAATTGTTATTTCAAATATCTATTGAGCTCCACATATTCCAATTTGTTCATTTCTTTAGAATATTTATTGTTGGTATGTTTTTAACTTAGAAACATTATTTAAATACTATCAATGTTTTATTTGACTTATTTTATTAAATAAACATTATAAGTAAGGTTTCTCTGAATATTCTATATATATTTTTTTATCTAGTATTGGTTTTTTCATCTGAAATTTCTCTTTAAGAGTTATCTCACCACAGTATGTGCTATAATTTCTTTTATAAATAATATTCATACTATTTGTAAGTGGGTAATATTAATATTTTACATGTGTAATTGCCTTATTAAGATATTTACACTGCTTATTATTATAATTATCAGTTATTTATAATAATAATAGAATAACTAGATTGCTGTTATATATAATTAGTATAGTTTTTATGATTAAAGTTTTTTAATGATATTACTTATATGTACATAATTTGTATTTGATATTAATAGTAACTATATTCCCATTTGTGGTCATAATTTTTTATTATATTGTATTTTCTACTTAGGACAGTCATAGAACTCTTGATTTTATTAATATTCTCAAGGGTTGCTTAGACAAACTTTACACAAAGCCACATACTGATGTACAAAAAATACATCAAAAGCCTTTTCTATTTTTGAGAAATTAAGCATGAAGCATACTAGCCTGAAGAGCTAAGGCAGCCCCTAAATCCTGTTGTCTTAGATTTTTGATATCTCAAATATTTACAGAGATATTTGGTTTGTATGTTTTATGACCAATACTGGTCTTTACCAGCCTTGTACCATTTAGTACTTGATTAATTCATTAAATAATATTATTTTGAGGATTACCCCCAGAATGACCAATATTAGTAATCCAAAGACTCTTGATGAGTCATAGAAGTTCTGAAATTTCTTTTGAGGAGGTTTTTCACCCTGTATTGACCCAGAATGATCATTTTTGGTCCCAAAACCACAATTCTGACTATACCAACATAATAATTGATGGTGTAGAGCATCAAATATTCTCCCACAGTAACATTTTTCACTCTGCATATGTGTGAAGAGTCTACCACATATTCACAGACCTCAAAGGGGATGAAAGAAGACCTCTTTATCACCAGGAAAGGATCTCATCATCTTATATTATTATTCATACATGGTACAATGGGATTATAAAAGTAGTACCCTTAGAATAGTTTTGATATAATGAAGAATATTAATTATTGTAGTAATTATTATTTCCAAATGATATTTAATTTCTGAAAGCAATAATCTCAGTAGATTAATAACCACTGTTATTACATAACAGTAGAAACCTTTCATTCAGTTTTAATAGCATTATATTTTTCACAGTCATAGTGCTAGCTTTTATTGATTATTTTTGAGCTAATACTGTGGTATTCCATACCATTTTGTCAGTTTGGATTAATATAAAAAAAAGAAAAATTATTACCCAGGAACATTCTAGAAGATTTAATCAATATGAAACCACAAGTTAGCCTTAATTCAAGATGGACTCTTTTCTCACCAACCCTAACCCTGGAGAGTATAAATACTTCAAATTTTCATTTTTCAAACCTCATGCTTCTTCTGGAAATGTAATTTGAATTTATTTTTTCCAGAGTTCATCCCTCACTAGTAGGTTAATCTAGAAAATAATTATATTTAATATTGGGGAAAAGGCCCCTTTATTAAGAAAAAAGGATAGCTTTTATCATAGTAATATATAATAAGGGGAAAAGGCCCCTTATTATTAAAAAATATTTTTATCATAATCATATTTAGTTTGGGGAAAATGCCCCTCAATTAAAAAAATATCTTTTATTATTAGTACAGTCTTAGTTATCTATAATCAATTATTATTAAACAGTGAACCAAATTAGTTTCTAAATGAAAAATATCAACTTCAGAAAAAATATCAATATTATTAGTTTTACTATTTGAATCAGTCTATAAAAAATACTCGTACCATATTCAGTTACCTTTATCCTTATTATCAAGCTATCAATACTTATCCCTGTTTTCCAACAGCTTCACCATAGTTATTTAAAATTGAAATCTGTGTTATCCCAAATCATCATAAAAAAAACCTTTACAAAATAAAACAACTAAAAATATCTCTTATTACTTATAAAATTACTATATCAGTGTTATCAATTTGTCTTTAAATTACTGTTGTTTTAAAATAAATAGAAGTCTGATCAGACTCTGTTGAATAGACTTTTCTGACCCAGCCACCATCAAATAAATAAATTGATTGTGGAACTCAAGTCAAGATAATTCAGCATTATTAGGAAGGGCAGTCTAGAGTATTCTAGCACACAAGCAGAGCAAGGGTTACAAGCATAAAAGCAATTCAAAACTTCTTCTTGTAATTTCCCCTTCCAGGTACTACCTCATTTGTCCCACACAGAGGAGTATCCCACATCTGGTGTCCCAACAGTGGCAGTCAAAAAGGATATTATCCACATTTTTTCAGATTGATAATTCATAAAACAGTTATTTGAAGCAATTGAATATTTTTATACTCAAAAAAAAGAAAAAAGAAAAATGGAGTCATATATTGCCTCCAAAATCCATCTCTACAATGAATATCAACCTCCATTTTATGAAGAAAATTATCATCAAGATTATCATTATGAAGAAGAAGAACCAATTCCTGAAGATATAGATGAAGAAAATCTGAAAGAAGCATTAGAAATATTTTCTAAAACCTTGCATCTAGTACCCAAGAAATATCTCAAAGGAGTCACAGAAATTATCCAAGAAGAAGAATCAGAAGGAAGAGGGGATCAAATTATGCTAATTTCTCTAAAGATCCAAAATATCAATCAGTATATCCAAGAGAAGAAAAAGAAGGAAAGAACCATGGAAAAGCTTTGGAACTTTTATACTCAAATTTTATACCTTGTACCCAAGAGAAAACTCAAATCCATCAAGGGAATATTAAAGGAATTTGAACATAATGAAGAAGAAATAGAAGAAGAGGAATTACTTGCATCTTTAGTAGTTAAAGTATCAGATTATGCTAAAGAAGAAATAGAAAAAGAAAAGAAGCTTAAGAAATCATTAAATAAATCAACTCCTATCAGACAATGTCAAAGAACTCAAGAAATCCAACCTCAAAAGGAATCATTAACATTATCTTCCTATACACCAGAAAGTTTTTACCCCTCAAAGTCTCAAGATATTGTTCTTTCTAATCAAGAAATCCTTGGGGGAAAATATTCTTCCTATAGTAAAGAATTACCTCAAGAAAATTCAAGAACAAAAGAAAATGAAGTATCTATAAAATCAAACCCAGAAATTCCTATCAAAAATTCTAAAGCTGAATTAACTATTAATGATTTGAAAATTAGCAAAATAAATAATGTACACCTTAATTACCCTCAAACATCTGAGAATACCTATAGCTCTAACATGGAATCTTCCACTCTAAGTGAAGTGGAAATAGTACAAAATGAAGGCTTAAAGCCAAAAAAGCTAGTTAAAAGTGTCTCACCTGTGTGTGGTTAAAGTGGTTGTCATATTATTAAGGAACAAACAACTGTTTCTGAGTTCTATAAGCAATTTGTAGAAGCTATATTTTCAAAACCAAAGCATAGTATTTCACCTAGGGAATTGTTGAGAGTGACTTCTGGTGCTCCAATCAAATTTACCAAAAAATGTGTAAATGAATTCAAAAACAAAAACAGAACTTCCCAAATAAACATCCCCAGATTTATTCCAGTATTGAAGATTATATATCCAATGGGAAAGCTTTGAGCCTCATTGAAGAAAAATCTTCACCCCAAAAGGAACAAAATATCAAAATTAATAATCAATTGTTTAATAACTCAAATTACCTTAGTATTCATGAACCATCAAAAGAGGTTGAAGAAAGTACAAATCCAAAAGATAAAGGAATAAATAAAGATGAAGAAATACTATTGAAACAAAAAGATGAAATCAAAGGAGAAGTTTCCTCACCTCAATCTATCAAAATGAAGAGATTATTACATTCATTGAATTATTCTCCTCAATTACCAGAAGTAATCAGTACACCCCAAGATCAAATAATGTCATTATCATCAAAGCAATCACCCTTGAATCATAAAAATGAACCTCCATCAAGTCTTAGAATCAATAACTCTTTTAAAGGAGAAATAACTATTAAAAATGGAATCGATTTTCCATTTAAAGCACCAATTCTTTCAAAATTAAAAAATAATTCAATATATTTTATTTTTTATACATATGGGACATATGAAGGAGATTATAATAACAAAACTTCTTATTTGAACGTATTATTAAATCCATTGTTAGAAAAATTATTCAATTCTCAAAGTAGCTTTGCACGAAGGTACACATATAAAAGGACAAAGATAAAGTACAATATATACTCAATTTCTCTCAAAACGTATACCAAGAAACAATTTATTCAAAAAATTAACAAAGTGGCCAATTCAAATCCATGAGTGTTAATTGAATATCTTACTATGAATCAATTTTACCAGTTATCATTTCAAACAAAATAAAATAAAATAATAAAAGAATGAATAAATCATATTATCTTTATAATTGGGACTCTTAATCATTTCTTACACCAAAAGAAACATTCTTAGTTTAACATATATGTTATATATATCTTACATTTCTTATCCATTGTTAGATTCCCTCAAGAAAGGGACAAATCAATTTTTTTTAATAACAACCAAATGTGTAAATGGTTGTTATTATCCATTTCAATCAATCAAGGCCTATATAACCAGAAAGCACATAATAATAAAAAAAGCAACACACTCAATTTTTTTTAGAGTAAAATAACTCAAATCAGTCACCAAGCCCACACAGCTAAAGACTATCAGCCATATTTGTGGATATTTTTTGGGAGAATAATTGTACAACTAATTGGTTTAAGCTCTGCTTCTAAAGAGAGACCAGTAGTAGTATAAAATTCAGACACAAAATTAAATAAAAAATAAAACTTTTGAATTGGAACGTTTCGTTTATCATCCAATCAACAGACACCACTAATTCAATTCGGGTAATACCCATTATTGACATTTCCGCGGGTCTCAGCTAATACTATAGCAATCCTAGTTATTTAAAAAAAAAAAAAAAAGAAGAAAGAAAGACTTACTCTTCGAGTTGTCTATATAAATGCACAAGATGGATTACACTGGCACGGATACCTTCAAGTTTGCATTCGTGGGAGTGTGGAGGATGACCATGGACAAATGTTAATTCCATCAAACGTCCTAAGTCAGCAACCGCGGAATGGAAATCGGAAAAAACTAAGCCAAAATTGTATTTTAGCTCCTCTTCAGTGGGAACAGACCCATCTGAATTCGTGGATTGAGGGGATATCATAAGCACAGTCGCAAAAGCAGAAAGCGGAGAGGCTGGAGGATATAAAGATGGAGAAGTAGGAGCAGTACTAGCTGAAAAGACAGGAGAAGCAGGGGAAGCAGCTGCTAATGGAGTAGATTCTCCAGGATTTCTAGAAGAAACAGTAAATAAGTTAAAAAAGGGATCACCCATTGAGGGGATCATAAAATTATAACAGATATTGCAAACTATAACCATTACGGATTGAGAACCATAATGAGTAGGCTTAATTTCAATCGAAAAAGACATACTAAGTGGGCTACAGAGGATGGCAATAGAACAATGAAGTAAAATTTAATGGAAGGAGTGAGAGAAGAGTGAACATCTTGGGTTTAAATAAAAAAAACCAAGAAGAAAGAATCCATACCAATAATAGTCACCAAGAAATGAAAATCTCAGCAGAAGGAGTAAGGTTTGAACTACTGGATACATGGAACATTTTCTCTTTAGCAAAGGCAGATAAGAAACTAATTGAATGTGATCTAAAACAACAAACAAATTAAAATAATAATAATATCGAAAAAATAAATAAAATTATGGTTAGATTTTATTAAGCAAAGAAAAAAGAATTAATTAGAAGAAACAGGAAATGGCATTACCTTCCAAATCCTAATAATACTACTACCAACCCACTGGATCAAGACCACGATTCAATCAAAAATTCAATTTAAAAAAAATTCTCTAAAAAATTCTAAAACAGTTAAAGAAATGAATAAATCAGCAAATAATAAGAATGAATTTTTCTGGATACACAAAAAAAAAGTTTACGTTGAATTTTGACAAAGGAAAGAAGAATGCCACGAATAAAGGTGAAAATGGAAATTCTACTGAATAAAGAAGCAGCCACAATTTGTAGTAAATAAATGAATAAATAGAACTGAGATAAGTATATTAAATTGAAGAGTCAATTTAAAATAAACAAATGAAAATCAATTTGTCATAATTCCTACATCAATAAACAAACAAGAAGTGTCAATCAGGTTTATTAAATTCATTTAAAAGAGATCACCAAAGTGAAGTAATCTCCAACAACAGTAATGGATTAGTTGTCAAGGCAGTGGTAGTTTAAATAATATAAAATAAAAATAAAAAAAAGAAAAATAAATATAAATAAATAAATTATATTTAAGTTTGACAAAACGCGCGACCTTCAAGATTGAATTGTTTGCAGCGCTGCACAGCACTCGCAGCAAACTTTTATTTTATTTACTTATTTTTTATTCTCCTTTTACAAAATATATAATAAACAACTTTCTAATATATGTATATTATATGTATACTTATGTATATATTAAATAAAAAAAAACTCTCTTTCTGGACCATTTAATAAATAAAAATATTTTAATATTTTTTTTATTAAATGGAGAGGGGTTGAAACCTTCTAGCTCTCAACACTTCAAGAATAAAATAATACAATATAAAAAAACAATCAAAAACAATCAGAAACTCAAAATATGGTCCTTGATAAGACCTTAAACTGTATCAATAATCTATTTTTTATAAATAATCAAACACATTTCCAAAAAAATTGGTCCTTGATATGACCTTAACTGTCTAAATTACTTTTATCTTATTTCATTATTTAATTTGAAAATTTCAAGGAATGGTCCTTGATAAGACCTTAAACTGTCCGAAACATATTTTATTTAATCAAGCAAAATCAATAATAAAGAAGTGGTCCTGGACATGACCTTAAACTGTATCAATTACACTTTCAAGAAGTTATCAAAACAAATTCAAGACTCAAGAAATGGTCCTGAGTATGACCTTAAACTGCATGATCAAAATTTTCAACCTCATGATTCATCTCAAGAAATAAATTTTTGGCCATTGGAAATTATCAAACCTTTACCACTAAATTATTTCAAAAAGAAAAATAAAAAAATATAAAACTATAAAAGAAAAGAAAAATGAATATATTTGGAGTGAAATCCAATGAAGAAGAATGAAGAAAAACCAGTATAAAGAATTGCAATCGGGAAGTAAAATAAACTCCCATGGGAATTGGAGTTTTTTTTTCTTTTGGAAGAAAATTGTACCTCAAGATCACACAAAAGAAAAAAAAAGAGAGAGAGAAATAAAGAAATAAAGAAAGGATACTCAATAAGAAAATTATTATTCATTTGAACCAGCAAATAAACAGGAATTCAAGTGTTTTTTATATTAATCCTCACTGAAAATGCTGGGGACAGCATTAAATGGAGAGGGGGATGTGGTATTCCATACCATTTTGTCAGTTTGGATTAATATAAAAAAAAAATTATTACCCAGGAACATTCTAGAAGATTTAATCAATATGAAACCACAAGTTAGCCTTAATTCAAGATGGACTCTTTTCTCACCAACCCTAACCCTGGAGAGTATAAATACTTCAAATTTTCATTTTTCAAACCTCATGCTTCTTCTGGAAATGTAATTTGAATTTATTTTTTCCAGAGTTCATCCCTCACTAGTAGGTTAATCTAGAAAATAATTATATTTAATATTGTGGAAAAGGCCCCTTTATTAAGAAAAAAGGATAGCTTTTATCATAGTAATATATAATAAGGGGAAAAGGCCCCTTATTATTAAAAAATAGTTTTATCATAATCATATTTAGTTTGGGGAAAATGCCCCTCCATTAAAAAAATATCTTTTATTATTAGTACAGTCTTAGTTATTTATAATCAAGTATTATTAAACAGTGAACCAAATTAGTTTCTAAATGAAAAAATATCAACTTCAGAAAACATATCAATATTATTAGTTTTACTATTAGAATCAGTCTATAAAAAATACTCATACCATATTCAGTTACCTTTATCCTTATTCTCAAGCTATCAATACTTACCCCTGTTTTCCAACAGCTTCACCATAGTTATTTAAGATTGAAATCTGTGTTATCCCAAATCATCATAAAAAAAACCTTTACAAAATAAAACAACTAAAAATATCTCTTATTACTTATAAAATTACTATATCAGTGTTATCAATTTGTCTTTAAATAACTGTTGTTTTAAAATCAATCAAAGTCTGATCAGAGTATGTTAAATAGACTTTTCTGACCCAGCCACCATCAAATAAATGAATTTATTGTGGAACTCAAGTCAAGATAATTCAGCATTATTAAGAAGGGCAGTCTAGAGTATTCTAGCACAAAAGCAGAGCAAGGGTTACAAGCATAAAAGCAATTCAAAACTTTTTCTTGTAATTTCCCCTTCCAGGTACTGCCTCATTTATCCCACACAGAGGAGTATCCCACAATACATAGATTCACCCTGACATAAATCAATAGATTTCAACAAAAACTACAGTACAAGTCTTTTAATAGCAGCTAATGTTAAATCCTTGAAAATAATTGATAAAATTACATAAGAATCCATTACAGGGCCTGTTCTGGAATGTAATTGACACAGGTCAATAATTATACAGTAGATTTTATCTAAATTTACTTGATCAAAAAAGAATAAAGTTCAATTAAAACCAGTCTACAGATATAAAAGAAAACTCAGGTCATTTTGAAAAAGAAATAGAAAAGTAAATAATTACATATCAGACTGAAACATGGTTGAAAAAACTCAAAAAGTTAAATAAAACAATAAAAAATATTTAGAGTAGCAGAAAAGCAGTGTTTTCTACTGCTTTTATCAAAAAAAAATAAAAAAAAGGTTTTATTTTAATAATAAAAGGAAATTGAGTGCACCTTTAATAAATAGTATTATACTTTGCTGGTTTGAGATAGCTCTATCATTTTGCATAAATCATTTACCTAAAAAACATTTTTTAAGATCGTTTTTGTGGTTTCAGTGTTTCTGTTTTCTCTTTGGGCCATAAAATTAAAGAATATTCATTTTTTTAAGAAAATGTGAGAAAGAAAAATAGGAGGGTAAGAGATTAATATAGTCTTAATCATTATAATCAGAAATTGAACTATCTTTCTTTATTTCATGTCGAAAAAATCTCAAAAAAAATTATTTCCCTTCCACCCTGTTCAAATATCTTCAAGTTTCAGATGAGATATTGTAACAACCACTAGCCAGGGGTAATGGTATTCATACTTACACCCACTCAAACACCTCAAAACCAGCAAATCAACTGTGTGTATCAGCATTCAGCTTCAGAAACCTTCCTTGCTGAAACATGCATACAGTCTGGTTCATCAATACAGCCTGTCAACTCCTGTACAGGTTGGAATTACCCAATACAGTTTTGATACACCATCCTGAAACTGTATGATCACTCAGGACCACCACACCTCTTGTACAGATCCTGTACAGCCATACAGGACCTGTATTGACCAGACTCAATTCAATCCTCAATAATTCTCATGAAACTTCTCTGTCTGGATCAGGGCTGATGATTCTCACATATACCAGCCCCTCTTTCTCCCTCCTGGGGACTTTTCCCCAGTTAATTAATTTATTTTATTTATCATTTTATAAATATTCTTATCCTTATTTTGGGTATTATATTTATTTAACTTTAAGTTAGTATTTTCATTTTCTTTCTTTGCCTGTACAGTATGAGCTGGGTGGCCATATCCTTATTAAACCTTCTCTTTCTATTCTGACAGGTTGAAACAGTGGAATTGGACTTGTTTCTTATTGGATATTTTATTTCTTAATCTTATCATTTTGCTTCTGCTTTCTTATATTTCTTTATTTAATAATTTCATCTTCTTACACTCTTAGGTGCATTTTCCATTTACCATATCTTGAGCCCCACATAAGTAAGTCCCAGTTTACTGAGTACCAGGCCCTCTTCACTTAGAAGAGACCCTGTTACATTGAATTAATTAGCTCATATTTGATTCTTTCTTTTCATCCATTTAAATTCATTTCTCTCATTCTTCAAATTATTACTCTTTATGATTTTATGATTCTTCATTATTATGATTTCTCTCTCATCAATTTTCATTGCATTCATTTTATTCAAATGAAAATTTATTCTTCTCATTCCTTAATCATTTCTGACCATCTCAATTTAATTCTCAAATTTTTATCAAATCAAATTTTCCCTTTTCTTGCTTCTTCAGGTCTTATTAGAAATTTTATTGATTGGTTGATTGATTGGGATTTATTTTGGTTATTGATTCAGCTATTCAGGATTCTGTTTGGATTGGATTGATTGACTGATTGAATTTCTCAAGATAACTTATTATCCTCAGGAATTGATTTGATTGTTTATTAACTTTATTTATCAAGATATTGAACTTATTCCTGAAGATATTGATTTACTGATTGATTACTGAAGCTATTGATTGATTATTGATCATTGAGTTCTTCAAGATTTATTGATATTTTATTTGAATTGACTTTTCAATATTGACTGAATTGATTGATTAATTGATTTAATTTGATCTCACCTCAAGACTTTTGATTTATTCCTCAAAATTCATCAAGAATTTAATTTATATTAAGTTCTCCAAGTTTTTAATTCCTTATTTCCAAGTACCATCAATTTATTTTCTTATTCTTTCATAATGCCACTTCAACATAGCCCCCCAGTAAAGAATACAAGATCTCAAAGACATCAAGCTTTTCTTACTCCTAAAGCAAGGTCTCCTCTTGACTTCACGCCATCAGTTCATCAACTGAGTGCAAATTTGGACAGAGGACCATGAATGGAAGGAGAAGCACCCCCCAGAAGGGGAGGTGTGAAGTCAAGAAGATCAATATCATTCTCTGGCTTATTGGGTGGTTATCCAAGCATGTCTCAAGGGCTTAGAAGTAGATTGGTGGAAGCTGAAGATGAAGAGAGGGAGGAGTCTGAGGAAACTGAAGTGACAGCTGCCTTGGAAGGTGCCCCTGAGGCTTCTGAAGCCCCAAATCTAGCCCATTCTAATCAACCTCTTGTCTCTAAAGCTGAACCAAATTTCCTCAAGATGATGGAGCAGATGACTCAATTCATGGGGCAACTCACTCAAGAAGCTTCTCCCAGGGAAAATTCCAAAGCCCCTGCATTCAATACTCCATCAATGAAGGCACCTGATTCTTTTGATGATACTCAAGCCCATAAATTGAGAGGATTTATCCAATCCTGTCAACTGATTTTCCATAATGATCCAGAGAATTTCTTCTCTGACAGGAAGAAAGCTCTTTATTCAGCTTCTTTTCTCACTGGTAGAGCTGGCAAATGGATTGAACACTACCATTAAAATATTTCCAATGAAGATTCTTCCTACCTCATAAATAATTGGCAGTTATTTGAACCCCATTTATTCACTCTGTTTGGTTATCCCAATGAAGTCAGGAAAGCTGAACAAGAGCTGGACAATTTGAGGATGAAGGAAAGTGGTCATGTGTCCTTGTACATTTCTTATTTCAGAATTTTAATGTCAAGAATTGGAGATTGGGGAGAAAGGGCTTACTTTCATGCTTATAGAAGAGGATTGGAATCAAGATTATTAAAAAAGTTGGCTTCTCACCCTGAAACCTTTGACACTATTCAAGAACTCATGAATGTCAAATTGGAATTAGATACCAGGTACCATGAGAGGCAGAAGGAAAAGGGTGGAAATCAAGAAAAAAATGCCTCCTTTCCCTGGATCCAATCCCTCAAGGCCTCCTAAAGGCTCTTCTTCAAAAAGGCTTCACCATAAGAATGATAGGAAGTGCAAGCAATTTCAATCTTCAAAGGACAAGCCTCATGCTTCTCTCCTCAATAAGGACAATAAATTAATCAGTTCTGAAAAGGAGAGGAGGATTAAAGAAGGCTTATGTAGTTATTGTGGTGGAAAACACCCAATTTAAAAATGCTTCAAGAGACCCTAGAACAATCCTGGATCATCAAGAGGCTTCCCTAACAAGCAGGGAAAAGCCTGAGTGGTAATCATGATGTGTTCAATGGTTCTCACTTATTTCCTTCAAGAGCACATTTGTGCACTATGAATACTAGTGTCAAGAAATATTTAAAATTTCTCATTTTCTCTTCTTCCTCTGATATCTTTTATAGTATTCTCATTTATTATGGTGCTACAAACTCTTTTATTGCAAAGAATTTTGTTCTCAAGTACTCATTGACTGCATCAGAGCTCCCTGAAAAGATTCCTCTTTTCATTCTGGATTCAAATGAATCCCCTGCCTTGTTTGTCACTAATTATACCAAGTGGGTAGTTGACTTTCCTTCCTTTGCAAGAATTGAATGGGACTTTGTTATCATAGATTCACCTGAGGGAGAAGACCTAATATTGGGCTATGATTTCCTATACCATTTTAATCTCATTATTGATTGGAAAAATGGATTTATCACCTATGATTCTAGTCATAAGGAGTCTAGTGGTATTAATTCTTCTACTAGTATTGAATTGGCCACTGCTGTGAACAGTGTTTCTCTGGTTGGTGAACTTAAGATACCTCCCCTTCCTGCTTCTGTCCATATCCCTTCCATCATGCCCTCTCAGTCATTACTTCTATCAAGAGATGAAGTCTTCAGAGACATAAAAGATGTTGCTATATCTTCACTTCATCTCTTTCAAGGGGATATGGACCTTCCTCCTTTATCCTTTCATGCATCCCTGGATAAGCAGTGGGATGAAGAGGAATAGCCAGAAGAAATTGAAACTGTGTTGAAGGTAGTCCCTCCTTCTTATCACCAATATTTTGATGTATTCTCCAAGGTAAAAGCAGAGAAACTCCCTCCACACTGTGCCTGCAATCATCATATTGAACTTGAGGGTCTTCTACCTCCAGTTAGTGCTATCTACTCATTATCAAATCAAGAGTTAGAAACACTATGGGCCTACATTTCAGAGAATGTATAGAAAGGTTTAATAAGTCCAAGCCCCTCTTCAACAGGAGTACCTGTCCTTTTTGTTACAAAAAAAGTATGGTGGCCTTTGTTTGTGTGTTGACTACTGCAAACTCAATGCTTTCACTAGGAAAAACAGGTATCCTGTTCCTCCCATGAACCAGCTTCTTACCGTATTCAACGGTTCCACTATCTTCTCCAAGATAGATCTGTGTGGTGTATGTAATCTCCTGAGAATTGAAGAGGGGTATGAGCACTTAACTGCCTTTAGAACCAAATATGGTAGTTATGCCGTTTGGCCTTACCAATGCTCCTGCGTCTTTCCAGAATCTTGTGAATGATATATTTGCAGATTTCTTGGACATTTTTGTTGTAGTCTATTTTTCTGATATTATGGTCTTTTCTAGTTCTGAGGAGGAACATTTTGGACATGTGGCCTCTGTCCTCCAAAGACTGAGGGACAATAATTTGTTGGCCAAAGCCTTAAAGTTTGTATTCCATGCCTCAAGTGTGGAGTACTTGGGCTATGTTGGTTCAAGTGATGGCCTCCAGATGGATTCTTCAAAAGCTCAACAGATCCTCAATTGGCCACAGCCCAAGAAAATAGAATCCCTTCAATCTTTTCATGGCTTCACCAATTTCTATTGTTGTTTCATTAAAAATTAATCTAAAAAATCACTACTCTGACTTCCCTCCTCAAAAAGGACTCTCCTTTTGTTTTCAATGAGGAAGCTCTTAGTCAGTTTCAAATACTCACAGAAGCTTTCACCACTGCTCCTATCCTCTCTCATTTCAATACTTCTCTACCCACCATTGTAGAGACCAATTCCTCTGATTATGCCTTGGGTGCTTTACTGAGTCAGGTTAATGACTCAGGAAAGCATCCCATTTCATTTGATAGTTGCCAGCTTCTACCAGATGAGCTGAACTATGAAATTCATGACAAGTAACTCCTTGGCATAATTTGGGCTCTCAAGTGCTGGAGGGCTTTTCTTCTTTCTCTTTCCAATCCTTTTGAGGTCTTGACAGACCACTGTTCTCTTCAGTATTTCATGTCTTCCAAAGCTCTTACTTGTCTTTAGGCCCGTTGGGCTGAATTTTTTTCTGAGTTTCATTTAAATAGCACTTACTTCCCAGGCAGGCTGGCCACTTTACCAGATGCCATGTCACATTGGGACAATGTGTACCCAGAGAGGGGGGTGGACTTCATCAGAAAGAATCCTCAAAATTTCATCAAGTAATCAAGAAAGATGGTAGTAAAGAGTCAATATTCTAAGATTTAGTTAAACAGATTCAAAAATAAGTATGGAAAGACAAAGACTACAAGGAAATACTCAAGCAACTGGCAAGAGCTGAATCAGTTTCAGATTATACTTTTGAGGCTCAAGTGAAGTTATTATTATTCCAAGATAGAATGGTAATCCCAAGCAATGAAGAAATTCAACTCACCATTGTCTGGCCATCCTGGCCAGGAGAAGACCCTCAAGCTCATCAAGAGGTATTTCTATTGGGCTGACATGAATCGATTCATTAAAGACTATGTGTACTCATTTCAGTAATTTTCAAGAAACAAGAACATTCATCATGGGTTTGGATTACTCAAGCCTCTTCAAATTCCATCTGGTCCTTGGAGTTCATTATCAATTGACTTTATCACTCAATTGCCCTTGTCAAACAGCTTTGTTTCAATTTTAGTAGTTGTGGACATATTCTCAAAAATGGCAATCTTCATTCCAGCTTATGGAACAATCACTTCCCTGGACTTACCTCAAATCTTCACTAACCATGTCTTTTCCAAACATGGTCTTCCAGCCAGTATTGTTAGTGATAGAGGATCTTTATTTGTTTCATCATTTTTGGACTCAATTATGTCAGCAGCTCAAGATATCAAGAGATCTTTCAACTGATTTTCATCCTGAAACAGATAGACAGACAGAGAGGGTAAATTAGATTCTAGAACAGTATCTTTGGACATATGTCAGTTACCATCAAGATGACTGGCACACATGGCTTCCTCTGGCTGAATTTGCCGACAATAATGCAGAACACTCATAAACAAAGAAATAAACTTTTTTCACCATTTATGGAAAAAATCCCAGCTTTGACTCAATCCATATTTCTCAAGACTCATCTGCTGGGAATGTATCAGAAAAACTCCAATCAGTACAACAAGTAATAAAAAAATAATTCTAGTCAGAAATAAAAAGATTCAAGAAGTATGCAGATAGACATAGAACAATTCCACCTGATTTCCAACCTGGGGACAAAGTATGGCTAGCCTTCAAGAATATCAAGACTAAAATACCCACAAAGAAGCTTTCAGAAAGATGGTTGGCAGCTTTTGAATTCTTGAAGAAATCTGGAAGCCATGCATATCACCTCAAGTTGCCTTTGCAATGGAAGTCAGTTCACCCTGTCTTCCATGTGTCATTACTAGAACCAGTCAAGAAGTCAAGTATCCCAAATCAAAATCAATTCCCACCACCACCAATCCCAGTTGAGGAGAAAGAAGAATGGGAAGTGGCTTAGGTTCTGGACTCAAAACTCAAAAGAGGTAAATTATGGTATCTTGTAGAGTGGAAAGTATTCAGTTAAGACCCACAAAGAACAACATAGGAACCAGCTTCAAACCTTACCAACTCACCAGAACTTGTCAAATATTTTCACTCATTGTATCCTGACAAGAATGGCCCAAATACCTCAGGAGTTTGATTCATGGTGCTTGGTGGGGATTAGATTTTATGAAAGTAAGTTCCTATCCTGGCATGCACCTTTCAGGGGGTATTATACCCAAATATGTTGTAATAATCACCTTGGCCACTTTGTGAGCACTTGTAAAATCTTTGGACATATTCAAAGGACCTTGCAACATCAATACCCTCAAATTTGGACTTTTCATAAAGATATGGCCAAATTATTTCTTTTTCCTTTTATTCTTTCTTTTCCAACTTATGCCAATTAATACTGTTCAAGAAGTTCATTAACTCAAAGTCTACTATGGCAAAGTTATCCTTTTATGGCTCTTGGTGGGGAGTGGAAGTTATGAAAGTAAGTTCCATCTCCTGGTATGCACCCCTGAGGGTTCTACTTCTTGTAAAACATCACCTTGGTAACTCTGTGAGCATCAAATGCCTTGTTTTTATCTTTCAGAACATTCTTGTCTAAATTCAATAAACTCACCACAAGAAGGACAAACCTCAGGAATTTCTGTATTCTTTCTTTTTCTCTCTCTTTCTCTCATTTTCTTTTCTTTATTTACTTGTATTATTTTTTTCTTTTACTCTTTAAAGCAGCAGAATCCCCTCCAATATCATTTATTGGGATGTTCCATTTAATTTTTATTTTTAGTATTTTATAAGAGTCGGGATAGAAGTCAAACTAAACACAAACAAGGAAAAGGAAACTAGTTATCACTACCCAAATGATCAAAAGCTCTCTGGAAATCATTGATCAGTTAATCTTCATACCAGGAAAACTTTTCATCCATTTCCTCAGAGGAAGTCCGAGGAATAGTCCTATCATTAGCATACTCAATAAACTCCTTACTATTTCTATCAACGCTTCAAATCAACCTGGCCACAGCATATTTATTTTCACTTGCTGTATTTGGGTCTTCTCTGGTAACTCGGATGGGCCAATGCTCTCTTTGTTGAAAGACTTGAGTGGCAGAAAACAGCAAAGGAGAAAGTTCTTCTCTTCTTCTACTGGAGCTGGCCACAGGTTGAATTTGTTCAGAAGTCAATATGGGGGAATTTCTGGACTGAGGGATGGGCATGGTCTTACTTCTGGAATCAAGGCAGGCCTGGTGGTGGAAGAACTTGGTGAAGCAGGAAGAAGAGAAGTGGGAATGGTAGAAAGAGTTGGTTGGAAAGTTCTGGGATTGTTGGGAATAAGGTGATTTTGGAATATTTTTGCAGGAGGATGAGAAGGGGAAGTACTAGATTGATGGCCAATGGAATTATGAACCACCTCAATTTCTTCACTATCCAATTCATCACTACCTTAAGCATCAGGATTAGGAGGGGAATCAGCAATTTGTCTTATCCTTTTCACTACACCTTTGGTATTAATCCTCAATATGGGGACTTCTGAGCTGGAATAGATTGGTCTACCACCAACTGGGATGAGCCCTCCAACATTAGTCCACCTGGCCACATCCCTTTTCCTAGAAACAGTCACTATATCAAGATGTCAGTATTCAATTAAATCAATAAGTTCACCAGACTCAAAATTAGAATACCCTGAAGTACCATCAGGAGTAGGGGCCTCAGAAACTGGGAACTCTTTCCCAAAAGGTTCATCCTTCTTACTCCATAAATATATTCTGATGTTGGAAGCCAATGGTCCAGTATGACAACATGGCTTCTTCCCAACAAAGCAGAGATGGCACTTTGAAGACCTTGAATGGTAATGTTGAAAAAAATCCTTTCCATTGGCCAAACACCCGGTGCAAGCAGGATCAAGACCTTAAACTGCTTTATAACCATCATAGGTTTGGGCAAGATCAAAGTGACCAGAAGAAGCCATTTACCAAGGTGAAGCCAATTGACTGAGGATTCCAGAACCACAAATCACAGAAGGTGCTGCACAGAAGAAGAAGATTCAGTGAGTTCAGTCAGTTTGTAACTCATGACTAAAGATTTATGCAAGCAGAAGAATTCAAGGAATAAGAATCATGCGCTTCAAGCCTGAAAAAATTCATCAAGGAAGTGGGGCCATAACTCAATTATGCCCCCCCTCAAAGTCCTCAAAAATGAAGATCCAAGGTCCTCTTGGGTTCAATTCACTACCCAGGACCTCCCCTTCAACTTTGGGGAGGTCAGGTTCTTGATGGTCCTGGACCCTCTTAATGGGCCCGGACCATGGGGTGGAAGGCTTGGTCCTATAGACCCCCTGGAACCCCAGAATAATTGGGTCCAGGGGCCTCCAACAGCCCCACGGACCCTGGACCATAGGACACCAAGATATCATGTGAACCAAAAAAGGGTAGAAATGGCCCTAAATCAAGGAATTTCAATATTGGCCATGGTGATGGCTAGGACCAAGAATCACCAGAATGATCCAAAATGGCCCCAAAGCCATTCTTGGGCCATTTTTCAAGGACAATGGGGACAAGACCCCTCTTTGAGGTTTCAAGAATTTTCAATCAAGGCAAGGAGGGCCCAAAATACCAAGTTGACCAAATCACAATGATATATAGGTTCATATACTCATTGGCCATCATTTTTTGAGCAGAAGAGCTCTATGGAATTCTTTTTGGGATACAACCCAAGGCCCATTCATGAAAAGAGGATACTGATGGAATTCAAGCAAAAACATATTTCAAAATTTAAAGAAGACTTATTCAATGTATAAAATGGGGGAAGATAAATTAAAATTAAGTATGAAAATGAAAAAGGAATATTGGAGTTTCAGGATAATGGTCAAGAGGAAAAGATAAATTAAAAAGTTTTTTTTGGAAAATATGTGGGGATATTGAGATGCCACCTAACAGTGGCAGGGTATTATGGTGTTCAGGAGCCCACCAGTTTCAAGAGGGGGATACTGTAACAACCACTAGCCAGTGGTAAGGGTGTTCATACTTACACCCACTCAAGCACCTCAAAACCAGCAAATCCACTGTGTGTATCAGCATTCAGTTTCAGAAAGCTTCCTTGCTGAAACATGCATACAGTCTGGTTCATCAATACAGCCTGTCAACTCCTGTACAGGTTGGAATTACCCAATACAGTTTTGATACACCATCCTGAAACTGTATGATCACTCAGGACCACCACACCTCTTGTACAGATCCTGTACAGCCATACAAGACCTGTATTGACCAGACTCAATTCAATCCTCAATAATTATCATGAAACTTCTCTGTCTGGATCATGGCTGATGATTCTCACATATACCAGCCCCTCTTTCTCCCCCCTTGGGACTACTCCCCAGTTAATTAATTTAGTTTATTTATTATTTTATGAATATTCTTATCCTTATTTTGGTTATTAAATTTATTTAATTTTAAGTTAGTCTTTTCATTTTCTTTCTTTGCCTGTACAGTATGAGTTGGGTGGCCATACCCTTATTAACCCTGCTCCTTCCAATCTGACAGGTTGAAACAGTGGACTTGAACTTGTTTGTGGTTGACTATTTTACTTCTTACTCTTATTATTTTTTTGCTGCTTTCTTATATTTCTTCATTTAGTAATTTCATCTTCTTAAACTTTTAAGTGTGTTTTCCATTTACCATATCTTGAGCCCTCCACAAGTAAGTCCCAGTTTACTGTGTGCCAGGCCCTCTTCACTTAGAAGAGCCCCTGTGACAAATATCCTCTAATTTTTAAAGCTTCCACAGAATTTCATTAAATTTTTAAGTATTTATCATTCTTATTGATAAAAGGATATAATTCATTATTTATGTGAATAATTAATACATTATTTGTAAAGAAAATTAATTAATGTGTTTGAAAAATTTCTGAAAAGACATTGTTCACAGATTCCCATCAGAAAATATCATTCATGATTTCAGTTCCTTGTTAAATTCTTCATAATAAATATTCAATAATTGAAACATGATTCAGACCATGTTTTGATTCTGAGTGGACATGGCTCTGAAATGATATTTGTGCCATTTCAAGCGTAATTCCCAAAAATAACCAGCTTTTTTATGTGGCCTCAATATATTTAGGGTGCTTGTAAAAGCACATAAGAACAATGGAAAAAAACTTCAGAGCTTATGTGTTTGTGCTCCAAATTAGTACAAACATGTATGTTTTGGTAAAAACACATAGGGGATTACCTGGGCCTCTTTTCAATTAAAAAAACTACCAAAAATTCTCAAAGCAGGGTTTTTTACATTTTCAATGACATTTATTCAGCTTTTAATTCTGTTTATGGCATTTATGGAATTGTGGCATTGTAAATCATTTTTATGCAGCTAAAAATAAAGTGCATGTCATTCTTAATTACATTCATGGCATTTTGAATGAAATTTATGAAGTTTTAATAAGATTTCCAAAAAAAAAACCTTTTAGATGTTTATTTAGATTGGAATTTTTTTACATAGACAGTTTATCCCAGTTATCCCCCTTCTAAGTGTTGTTTATTGATGAATTCCCCCTTCAGTAAGTTTTTTTATCTAAAGTATGGCAATTATTTACTTACAGGCAGTCCTATCATAGAAGTGAATATGTATATAAACACCTTTTTTGGGTGTAATATTTGTCTATGAAGCTATTTATTACGTTAATAAAAATTGTAAGGTTGAGTCTATGATGAAGGTGTAATAATGCTATTTACAACCTTAACTATGACTGTGACACGGTAAAATCAGCTTAAAATAGGTTTATCATAGATGATAAAAGTTTATAGTAGAGTAATAAGGGCTTTACTATTATGAATTAGTGGTGGTGAGTGCTGTTGTGTCAGCTGGAGTCTATGTTGAAGCAGTAATTAGGCTATTTACAACTAGAACTATGACTGTGACACGTGGAAATAATTTTAAAATAAGAGATTTTAATTTAATAATATGATTTATAATATAATATAAGGGTTCTACTATTGAGGAAATAGTGGTGGTGAGCGCTATTGAGAACCCTGGTTGCAGTCTTACCAGTTGGATTACTATAATAAGAACTACAATAATTAAGACTATAATTATACCCTGATTATTTCCCAAGAGTAAAACTGTTTTTGACAGTTTACTATGTAGGATATTCAAGAGCAGGATGAGGATACAATTCTGGCTGTGAAAAGCCTCCTTTTTATCCTGAAATGGGGTGGAAAGGGTGCTAGACCTTTCCACCTAGAGGAAGTGAAGATCTTTTCACTCTCTAGTACTGGCTTGTGTTTGCAAACATCCTGTATATCCTGTATTGGGCTCAGACGTGGCTTTGAAACCACATCTGGGCAGTTTTCACCAATACAGGGTGAAAATTTTCATCTGGGGACCACATAGCCCTCTTCTGACAAGTATGACACGTAGAATGCTGTACAGAAGCTGTATGGGACCCCAGTATTGACTGAAATATGAGGTATTGAAGTAAAAACAAGCTTCTTTGTCTATTTGACACCTCATATTCATGGTGATGGGATATTATCCCATGGTAAGGCTGTATTGGGCAGAATATGGGAAATTGACCTTAAAACAGCTATAGCTTTGTCAGTTCTTGGGATATCAACCTCAAACCTGAACCAGTGTGTATCCCTGTATGTTTTCTACACAATGGTACCTTATTTGATATGGTTATCATTAAATATGGCAAAGTTATGCCATGTACAAGACTTTTGTACATATGCGTATTTTAGGCAAAAAGCTGTATTGAGCTTGTTTGCCCCATAACTTCTGCTGTAGTTGAGATCTGGGGAAGTTGATAACACCATCAGATAGCCCTGATTGTGCTCTTTCCAAAAAGACCCCACTTCAAGTATCTCACACTAAAATTGTAGACGTTAGATGAGAGGTGAATGTTTTGTTCACCCTTATTTGGCCTGAAATTGACCATAACTCCAGTAATATTGGTGCTATCTCAGTTTGGCTGGTACCATTGGATAGCCCTGACTTAGAGCTTCATTTTTAGTACCCATCTGATGGGGTTAAGCCTCTCCTTCTAGATTTTAGATGAGAGGTGAAAATTAAGGTTTATGCTCAGCAATAACTTTGAGCAGGAATCACTTTGTTATTTGTTGTCCTATGGTGATGGGACTGATATTTTCAGAAAGAGGTGAGTTTCCTCTTTCTTTTGATACCTTTTGAGCTTATTTGGCTCAGCTCCATGTTTTGGTGGTATCTTGGCTATACCATTGGTTTATGGTATTTTGGCTGTCATGCTTGTGCTCTGGTTTTGAGTCACAGGCTGACATACCCTCCCTCTAAAGAAAGGGCTCATCATTAATGAGACTTCCCTGTCTTCTTGGAGGTATTAGTATGGTTTATGTGACCTTGAGCCATCAACTTTCTTGTGGTCATAGCTGTCACAACCACGAGTTTGACCCTCCTCCTTCATGGTTGCGGCAAATCAACCTGGAGCCAAGTTGGGGCCAATTGGCCATGTCATATCTTTTATGGCCAATTGACCCCCTTGGGTGTTCTATGGCATCCACGCCATAACACCTTCCCATGGCCATTTTATGGCCTCAGGCCATATCCTGCCGTCATTGGCCTTTTTGGCCAATTCCCACTTCACCAACCCCCAGGCCTTCATCTTTGATTTTGGGCCTGGGGGTCATCTTGTCTTCTAGGAGCCTCCAGGCCCCCTAGCCATCATTTTTGGATTCAGGCCAACCCCTTTCATTAATGGGGTTTTGGCCTAAATGGCCTTTTGGGGCCATTTAGGCCCCCTACAGCTCCTACAGGCCGCGGTCCGTAGGCTATTTAGGCCCCTTTTGGCCTAGTCCAATGAGGCCAAATGGGCCAGCCACCTAGGTCCCAAACCACAATTGGGCCCACCTGAGCCATTTTCGGCCATCACCTCCTTGGACCCAAAAATGACGAAGAACCTCATGGACACCTTTTTGGCCATAAATCCCATAGGACCCAATTTTGGCCATGGACCACCTTGGACCAATAGTTCAGCCATGGCCTCTGGCAACCACCAGATCAGCTCAGCCCGTCTTTCCCCTCAACTCCAGGGGATTTCCTCTTTTCCTTCATACCATCCGTACTCAAGGTTGCAGGCATGGTGCATATATGGTATTATATACCATTATGCACCATTTTTTCTCAGCAATCCAATGGTGACGCTTTCAGGATCCAACTCAAGGTCTCAAATTCCAATGCCCATTTTGAAGGAGATTTAATCAGCTCATCAGTCTGACAAGTTATGGCGGCAATCAGAAGACTCTTCAAGGATCCCAACCACCTGTATCTGCAGGAGTTGGGTTGGCACAATTCATTCTGGATTATTCAAGGGGCAATTCTCAAGAGGTATTACATCAGCTAAATCAGTTGTCAAGGCATCAAGTATTTAATACTCCTTTGGACAACCCAATTCATCCGTACAGGCCTCATTCAATCAACCTGTATGGTCTTGGCCCAATTGGGTCATTTCATATTCCACTGTGGGAATTCCATCACACAGTTCAAGATTCAAGATGGCCAGAACTGTATTTCCCGATCCGGACAATACAGCCATTGATCCACCTTCCAGGATCAATCTTTCAGTTTTCACATATACCGGCTACCTTTCATCACCTGGGGACTTTTTCCCCAGTTAATTAATATATTGGATTTATTTTTGTCTCTATTTTCTTTTACATTATTAAAGTTAATACTGATAATCTTAAGTCAGTCATTAGCACCTTTTCTCTTTCTTTCTTCGCCTTTCAGTGGATATTGGTGGTCATATCCTTTACTAATTCCATTGTTCTTTCTGGCAGGTTGAAACAGTGAATTGAGGATTCACTTGGTTGGCTTCTTGGCTTTTGGCTTTCTTTTATCTTTGGCCTCTGGCTTCATTCTTATTATTCTTTGTTATCTTTGGCATATTTGTCCTTTCTCTTGTTCCTGCTTGAGAAATATATTCTGTAGTATTTCTTATCATCTTTTGGAGCCCTCCAAGTGAGTTCTTGATTCCTGAGTTCCAGGCCCTCTTGCTTCCATAAGAGCCCCTGTGACATTATATTAATTAACTCATAATTTCTTTTCATTCTATTCATTCATTCTTCATCATTTTATTCATTCATTCATTCATCAAAATTATGACTCTTTAACGCTTATGAAAATTTATGATTCTTTGTCATCTCTCAACTTTCTCTCATTCATTTCTTCATTCTGAAAATTGAAAGCTGACCCAAATTTTATTTTCTGTTTATCTTTTCAAACTTAATCTCATTTTATCCTTCATTTCAGGCGTCTTGTTATTTTGATTTTCAGATTATTCATCAAATTATTCAGACACGTTCTTCATATCGGGATTCAATTTGATTTTCTCTTCAAGAATTCCGATTTTAGGAAGAATTCACTTGATAATTGATTTGATTGACTTATTTGACATGATTGATTTTGACTTCAAGATATTTGATTGACCTGAAGATTTTTCCATTGAATTGCTGAATTTCACATCAAGACTTTGACATAAATTCATTTTTGACTCAAGAACTCATTGGACTGATTGATTTTCACTGCAAGACTTTATTTCACTGAATTTTATTGATTGATTTTTATTGACTTCAAGATTTTCATTGATTTTGATTTTTGACTTCAAGACTCATCTGATTTGATTGATTGACGTACCTGAAGACTTTAATTGATTAATTGATTTTCCCCTCAAGATTTGATTTGATTTTGATCCTCAAGACTATTTCGGTTTTGCCTCAAGTTTTATTCAAGTTTTCATTCTTTTTATTTAAATTTTACTCTTATTCAATCATGCCACTCCAACACTCACCTCCTGCAAGACAGACAAGATCCCAGGCTCGAACTCAAGCTGTTCTTACTCCTACTCCAAGAGTTCCTCTTGATGGCACCCCAGCAGTTCCTCAACTGAGGGCCCAATTAGATAGAGGACCCCGCATGGAAGGAAGAGTTCCAAGAAGATCAAATTCTTTTTCAGGAGTAGTTGGCGGTTTTCCAGGCATTTCAAGGACTAGTTTCAAAGGTCCAGGTGAAGACGGTGAAGAGGAGGAGGAGAATTCTGTGGAAGAGGAAGAGTCTGAAGGTACTGAAGGTGTTCCTGCTCCGGTGGGGGCATCCCAAGGTACTGGAAGACCAACTCCAGCCCAGTCTGATCAGCCTGTCTCTCACCAATCTGAACCATCCTTATTGGCCATCATGCAGCAAATGACTCAGATCATGGCCAATCTTCAAGCAGCTTCTTCTTCTGATTCATCAAGACCACCAGCCTTCAAGACTCCATCTATGAAGGCACCACAATGCTTTGATGGGACTCAGCCCTTCAAAGTCAGAAGCTTTATTCAGTCATGCCAGCTTATCTTTCATAATGATCCGGCAAACTTCTCTCAAGACAGGAAGAAGGTTCTTTATGCCACTTCATTTCTTATTGGCAGGGCTGCAAAATGGATTGAGCCTTATCTTTCTAATCTCACCAATCAAGACTCAAGTTATCTTCTCAATTCTTGGCCATTATTTGAACCCCAACTCTTCACTTTATTTGGAGACCCAAATGAAGTTAGAAAAGCTGAAGCAGAGTTGGATGGCCTTAGAATGAAAGAAGGTGGCCATGTTTCACTATACATAGCCAATTTCAGGAGTTTGGTTTCAAGAATCAGGGATTGGGGAGAAAGAGCTCTCATCCATCATTTCAGGAAGAGATTGCCATCCAGGATTCTGGATCAATTGGCCTCCCATCCTTCAAATATTGATTCTCTTCAAGACTTAATGGACGTTACCCTGGAACTTGATACCAGGTACCATGAGAGGCAAAAGGAGAAAAATCATCATCAAGAGAAGAAGCCTGAAGCCTCAAAGTCAAGTTCTTCTCATCCTCAAAATTCTTCAAGCTCAGGTCAAAAGAAGAAGAAGAATTTTCAGAAGAGGGACAAGCCCCATTCTTCTTTGTTGAATAAATATTTCAAGCTCATGAACTCTGAAAAAGAAAGAAGAATCAAGGAGGGTCTTTGTACCTATTGTGGTGGGAAGCATAGTCTTGAGTCCTGTTTCAAAAGGCCTCAAAACAAGCTTACCCAACCGTCAGGCAAATTTCCCAGCCAGGGAAAAGCCTGAGTGAAGATAATGTTGTGTTCAATGGTCTTCACAGTTTTCCTTCCAGAGCACAATTGTCCATTCTGAATACTGGTGTCAAAAATTCTCTTAAATTTTTTGTTTTTTCTTCTCTTTCTGATGTTTTTTACAGTATTCTCATTTATTCTGGTGCTACACACTCATTTATTGCAAAGCAGTTTGTTCACAAGTACTCATTGACTACGTCAGAACTTCCAGAGAAGATTCCCCTTATCATTCTTGACTCCTCTGAGTCTCCTTCCTTATTTGTGACTCACCATACTAGATATATGGTTGAGCTCCCTTCCTTCCCAAGCTTTGAATGGGACTTTTTAGTCATTGATACTCCCAAGGGAGAAGACCTCATATTGGGCTTTGACTTTCTCAATCATTTTAATCCTTCTATTGATTGGAGGCAAGGGCTGATCACCTTTAATCCTGATCATTTGGACTATTCTGATCCTTCTAATTCTGTCCGTAATGACTTTTCTTCTGCCAAATCTTGTGCAGCTCTGGTTGGTGATTCTAGAACACCATCATTTCTGTCTTCTGTCCATATTCCTTCCCTTAATTCCCCACAGTCATTACTATCTCCTAGAGCTGAAGTCTTCAAAGAGATTCAAGATGTTGGAGAAGATAATTCTGTATCTTCACTTCACCTCTTATTTGGGAATATGGACCTTCCTCCTTCATCTTATCATGACTCCCTGGAGGAGTTGTGGGATGAAGAGGAAGAGCCAGAAGAAGAAGAAACCGTGATGAAGGTTGTTCCTTCTGTCTATCACCAATACTTGGATGTATTCTCCAAGGTGAAAGCAGAGAAACTTCCTCCTCACCGTGCCTGTGATCATCATATCAAACTGGAGGGGTCTCTACCTCCAGTTGGGGTGATCTACTCCTTATCCAAACAGGAGTCAGATACACTCAGGGCCTACATTTCAGAGAATGTAGAGAAAGGTTTCATCCGGCCAAGCTCCTCTTCAACAGGAGCACCTGTCCTCTTTGTCAAAAAGAAAGATGGTGGCCTCTGTTTGTGTGTTGATTACCGCAAACTCAATGCTGTTACTAGGAAGAACAAGTACCCTGTTCCTCCTATGAATCAGCTTCTAAATGTCTTTAATGGTTCTTCTATCTTCTCCAAGATTGATCTGTGTGGTGCATATAACCTGCTCAGAATCAAGGAGGGTGATGAACATTTGACTTGCTTTAGAATTAAATATGGCAGTTATGAGTACTTGGTTATGCCATTTGGGTTCACCAATGCTCCTGCTTCTTTTCAAAATCTTGTCAATGATATCTTTCAAGATCTTCTTGATGTTTATGTTGTGGTTTATTTGGATTACATTATGGTCTTTTCCAAATCTGAGGAAGAACATGTCACTCATGTGTCCACTGTTCTTTCCAGACTCAGAGCCAATAACCTTTTTGCTAAGGCGTCCAAATGCCTGTTTCATGTTTCAAGCGTGGAATATCTTGGTTATGTAGTTTCTTCTGAAGGCCTCAAGATGGACCAAGCAAAGGTCCAGCAGATTCTCAATTGGCCGCCTCCAAGAAACCTCAAGGCTCTTCAATCCTTCCTTGGCTTTGCCAACTTCTACCGCCGTTTCATCAAGAATTATTCAAAGAAAATCAGTTCACTCACTAGTTTCCTCAAGAAAGATTCCTGTTTTCCCCTCAATGAGGAAGCTCTCAGTCAGTTTCATCAACTCAAAGAGGCTTTCACCACTGCTCCAATCCTTTCCCCCTTCAATCCTTCTCTACCCACCATTGTAGAGACCGATGCATCAGATTATGCTTTGGGTGTTGTACTGAGTCAGGTCTCTGACTCAGGAAAACATCCCATTGCATTTGACAGCCGCAAGCTTATCCCAGCAGAGCTCAATTACGAAATTCATGACAAGGATCTCCTTGGTATTGTCTGGGCTCTCAAGCGCTGAAGGGCTTTTCTTCTTTCACTGTTTTCCCCTTTTGAGGTTCTCACCGATCACTCTTCCCTTCAATACTTCATGACCTCCAAAGTACTCACTCGCTGTCAAGCCCGTTGGGCTGAATTCCTTTCTGAATTTCATTTCTCAATCACTTACCGCCCCGGATGCCTTATCACATCAGGACGACGTTTATCCGGAGAGGGTGGAGGATTTCATCAGCAAGAATCCAATGAATTTTCAGCAAATCATTAAGCAAGATGAAGTTCAACCCTCAAAGTTCTTTGCATTCAAGGTGGAATCCTTTTCAAATTTGATTGATTCCATCCAGAAGAAATTATGGCAAGATCCCCAGTACAGAAGTATCCTTGAAGATTTGGGTAAAGGTAAATCTGTCCAAGATTATTCTCTTGATTCCTCTTCCCAACTTCTTCTCTTCAAAGATCGGGTGGTAGTCCCAAATGACTCCACAATTCAACTTAGTATTCTTCAAAAGCGTCACAATTCTCCTCTAGCTGGCCACCCTGGCCAAGAGAAGACTCTCAAACTTGTCAAGCAGGATTTCCACTGGTGCGGCATGACTCAATTTATCAAGGATTATGTTTCATCCTGTCAACAGTGCTCAAGAAACAAGAATATTCACCACAAGAAGTTTGGATTCCTCAAACCTCTTCCAATTCCAAATGGTCCTTGGATTTGTCTTTCAATGGACTTCATCACTCAACTGCCGCTGTCCAATTCCTTTGATTCAATCCTGGTCATAGTGGACAGATTCTCAAAAATGGCGGTTTTTATTCCAACAATGTCTTCAATCACTTCCCTGGATTTGGCCCATTTATTCATCAAGAATATCTTTTCAAAGCATGGCCTTCCGTTAAGCATTGTCAGTGATAGAGGTTCACTCTTTGTTTCTTCCTTTTGGACCAATCTTTGTCAGCAGCTCAAGATTTCAAGAGACTTGTCAACTGCTTACCATCCAGAAACTGATGGACAGACAGAGAGGGTAAATCAGATACTAGAACAGTATCTTCGGATTTATGTCAGTTATCATCAAGATGATTGGAACACCTGGCTCCCTCTGGCTAAATTTGCCTACAATAATTCTGATCACTCTTCAACCAAGCAATCCCCGTTTTTCACTGTTTATGGAAGAGATCCACATTTTGATTCAGTTCACATCACTCAAGATACTCCTGCTGGAAAGTTATCAACAAAAATCCAATCAGTACAGCAAGATGTCAAGAGAGAACTTGAAGCTTCCATAAACTGGTTTAAGAGGTATGCAGATAAAGGTAGAGCAAGTCCACATGTTTTCAATCCTGGCGACATGGTATGGCTTTCTTCCAAGAATATCAAATCAACCAGACCCACCAAAAAACTATCCGAAAGATGGTTGGGTCCCTTTCCAATCTTGAAGAAAGTCAGTTCTCATGCTTATCACCTCAAGCTTCCATCCCAATGGAAATTCGTCCACCCAGTCTTCCATATCTCCCTTCTGGAACCAGTCAAGACATCAACAATCCCAAATCGGCATCAAGAGCCTCCTCCTCCAATTACCATTGAAGAAGAAGAGGAATGGGAAGTCTCTCAAGTACTGGATTCAAAGCTCAAGAGGAGAAAGTTATGGTATCTGGTGGAATGGAAAGGTTTCAGCCAAGACCCAGAAAGATCCACTTGGAAACCAGCCAAAAACCTCAAGAATTGTCCTGATCTTGTCAAAGATTTCCATTCTTTGTATCCTGACAAGCCAGGACCCAATTCTTCAAAAGCTTGATCTTTTATGGTGCTTGGTGGGGAGAGGAATTACCAAAAGTAAGTCCCACTCCTGGTATGCGCCTCTAGGGTTATTCTAATCCTCTTTGTTGTAAGCATCACCTTGGCCACTTTGTGAGCACTTTGCAATTTGGACACAGATTTGTTGGCCTGGCTTTCAACATCAATTCCAAAATTATGGCCATTTTTCACTTGGGGAAATGGACCATTCATTTTCATCTTTCTTTCCAAGTTTTCCAATTCAAGACACACCTTAATCAAATTTATATTCTTATTTATGGCACTGGCGGGATTGGCAACTCCTAAACGTAAGTTCCTCTCCTGGTGTGCACTTCCCTGAGGGGTCTACAATATTTTCAAAACATCACCTTGGCCACTCTGTGAGCACCTGGCATCAAAATCTTTTCTTCCAGGTCCTTGGCCACTTTCAAATCAACCGTCAAAATCCGTGATGAAGATTTGGATCCCCTTCAAAAAAATTTCTTTTTTATTTTCCTTTTCTGTTTCTTTATCTTTACTTTTCTTTAAAAATTTCTTTTATTTTTATCTTTATGCCAAAATTCTATATCAAACTCAATCCTTCAACATTTTCAAGCCAAATGTCAAGAGAAGACCATGTCAACCTCAATTCATATGCCAACATTATTATCAGTACAAAATTTTCTTTTCAAAATCAAAATACCTCTGGAACCCCTCTGTCCAATCCATCTCAACAGCCTCAACAGGCTTTTACCTTATCTTGGTGCTCAGGAGCTCACCATTCAAGGTAGGGGGGTACTGTCACAACCACGAGTTTGACCCTCCTCCTTGATGGTTGCGGCAAATCAACCTGGAGCCAAGTTGGGGCCAATTGGCCACGTCATATCTTTTATGTCCAATTGGCCCCCTTGGGTGTTCTATGGCATCCACGCCATAACACCTTCCCATGGCCATTTTATGGCCTCAGGCCATATCCTGCCGTTATTGGCCTTTTTGGCCAATTCCCACTTCACCAACCCCCAGGCCTTCATCTTTGATTTTGGGCCTGGGGGGGTCATCTTGTCTTCTAGGGGCCTCCAGGCCCCCTAGCCATCATTTTTTGGATTCAGGGAAACCCCTTTCATTAATGGGGCTTTGGCCTAAATGGCCTTTTTGCGCCATGTAGGCCCCCTATGGCCCGTGGGCCATGATTCACAGTCCACGGTCCGTAGGCTATTTAGGCCCCTTTTGGCCTAATCCAATGAGGCCAAAAGGGGCCAGCCACCTAGGTCCCAAACCACAATTGGGCCCACCTGAGCCATTTTTGGCCATCACCTCCTTGGACCCAAAAATGACCAAGAACCTCATGGAATCCTTTTTGGCCATAAATCCCATAGGACCCAATTTTGGCCATGGACCACCATAGACCAATAGTTCAGCCATGGCCTCTGGCAGCCACCAGATCAGCTCAGCCCGTCTTTCCCCTCAACTCCAGGGGATTTCCTCTTTTCCTTCATACCATCCGTACTCAAGGTTGCAGGCATGGTGCATATATGGTATTATATACCATTAGGCACCATTTTTGCTCAGCAATCCAATGGTGACGTTTTCAGGATCCAACTCCACCTTCCCAACTCAAGGTCTCAAATCCCAACGCCCATTTTGAAGGAGATTTAATCAGCTCATCAGTCTGACAAGTTATGGCGGCAATCAGAAGACTCTTCAAGGATCCCAACCACCTGTATCTGCAGGAGTTGGGTTGGCACAATTCATTCTGGATTATTCAAGGGGCAATTCTCAAGAGGTATTACATCAGTTAAATCAGTTGTCAAGGCATCAAGTATTTAATACTCCTTTGGACAACCCAATTCATCCGTACAGGCCTCATTCAATCAACCTGTATGGTCTTGGCCCAATTGGGTCATTTCATATTCCACTGTGGGAATTCCATCACACAGTTCAAGATTCAAGATGGCCGGAACTGTATTTCCCGATCCGGACAATACAGCCATTGATCCACCTTCCAGGATCAATCTTTCAGTTTTCACATATACCGGCTACCTTTCATCACCTGGGGACTTTTTCCCCAGTTAATTAATATATTGGATTTATTTTGTCTCTATTTTCTTTTATATTATTAAATTTAATACTGATAATCCTAAGTCTGTCATTAGCACCTTTTCTCTTTCTTTCTTCGCCTGTCAGTGGATATTGGTGGTCATATCCTTTACTAATTCCATTGTTCTTTCTGGCAGGTTGAAACAGTGAATTGAGGATTCACTTGGTTGGCTTCTTGGCTTTTGGCTTTCTTTTATCTTTGGCCTCTGGCTTCATTCTTATTATTCTTTGTTATCTTTGGCATATTTGTCCTTTCTCTTGTTCCTGCTTAAGAAATATATTCCGTAGTATTTCTTATCATCTTTTGGAGCCCTCCAAGTGAGTTCTTGATTCCTGAGTGCCAGGCCCTCTTGCTTCCATAAGAGCCCCTGTGACAATAGCCTCCCTGTCTGATGGCTTATGTTTCAAACCATCCAGGTGTTTGGTCATTGGTTTCCTCCTTTGGGAGTGGACTGAACCAATTTCCTCTATTCCATAGTTCTTAAGTTCCACCAAATATTCCTCATGGGGGTTGGGTTCACTGTATGAATTATCTCCACAGCCATTCCCCACACTATCAGCATCAGATTCATGACCTTCTTGGTCTTTTCTTGCTTCTTCCTCCCTTGCAAATACCTCTTCCCTGTCTTTGGGAGAATTTTCTACATAGTGGTTGGGTGATTCACAGTTATGGGGTCCTGTTGTGATTTCAGATTCTGAATCATGAGTTTCTTTGGCTTCCATGGTTGGATTCTCCCTGTTATCACCAGTACTATGGTTATTGTATCTACCAATATATGTTCTAATCCTTACTTCTTACAAATTATTGGATATCTCATCCAAGGTGGATTCTTTGGAGCATCTGCATTTTACTGGCTGACATGTTGAAAGCCCTGGGTGCAGTCTTACCAGTTGGATTACTATAATAAGAACTACAATACTTATGAATTTATAGTATAACCTAATTATTTTCAATATTATAACTGTTTTTTACATTTGTCATATGTAGGAACTCAAGAGCAGGAGGAGGAAACCTCTTCTGGTGGAGAAAAGGTCCCATTTTATCCTAAAATTGGGTGAAAAAGGCTCATAGACCTTTCCACATAGAGGAAATGAAGATTTGTCACTTCCAAGGACTGGCTTGTGGTTTTCACAAGGCCTGTATATCCTGTATTGTCCTCAGATGTGTTTTTGAAACCACATCTGGTCAGGTTTAACCAATACAGGGTGAAAAGTTTTATCTGGGGACCACATAGCCCTCTTCTGACATGTATGATGCATAGAATACTTTACAGAACCTGTATGGGACCCCAGTATTGAATTAATTGTGAGCTATTGAATTATAAACATGCTTCTTTGTCTATTTGACACCTCATACCCATACTTATGGGAGAATATCCCACAGTAAGGCTGTATTGGCCTAACTGTGAGATTTTGAGCTTAAAACTGCCATAACTTTGTCAGTTTTTGAGATATAAATATCAAGGTTGGTTCATTTTGTAGCCCTAGATGTGTTCTACAAAATGGTACCTTATTTGATATGGTTATCATTAAATATGGCAATGTTATGCCATGTACAAGAGTTTTTGTACATATGTATGATTCACTTAAAATCTATATTGATCTTGTTTGATCCATAGCTTTTGTTCTAGATGAGATATGGGAAAATGGATGGCACCATCAGATAGCCCTAATCGTGCTCTTGTCAAAAAAAACCCACTTTAGGTATCTCACACTAAAACTGTAGAAGCTAGATGAGAGGTGAATATTTAATTCTCCCTTATTTGACCTTATTTTTGTCATAACTTTTGTAATCCTGGTGCTAGCTCAATTTGGCTAGTACCATTGGATATTCCTGACTTAGAGATTCATTTTGGATACCCATTTGATGGGGTTATGCCTCTTCCTCTTTATCTCAGATGAGAAGTGAAAAATAAGGTTTATGCTCAGCAGCAACTTTGAGCAGGAATAACTTTGTTATTCTTTGTCCTATGATGATTGGACTTGTATATTTGGAAAGGGGTGAGTTTCCTCTTTCTTTTGATACTTTTTGAGAAGGTTTGGGTCAGCTCCATGTTTTGGTGGTATCTTGGCTCTACCATTGGTTTATGGTATTTGGCTGTCATGCTTGTGCTCTGGTTTTGAGTCACAGGCTGACAAAAATCAAGAGTACTATGACTGTTCTCGGTAGAAAATATATCAGATTTAATTATTATAGCCATAAATTACTATGATTATTTAATGTAATTGTATAAAGGAAAGAAGAATCAATTATTCTTAAATAACTTAATAATAATAGACTTGTTAATAAGTATAAAAAATTATCATTATTCTATTAGTATCATAGTCACTGACAGTTATAATCAGAAGAAATATAAAAGCTCTTAATTAGACAATTATAAGTGTAAAATAACAATATTTAACCACTTATAAATGATAAGAATATTATTAATAGCAGATATTGTCACACACACTGCTCAGAGATAATTTTTATAAATAAACTATGAAAAACAAATACCAGATAAAAAAGATATGGAAATTCAGAAAGAAACTTACTCATAATATTCAATTAACACAACAAGTGTAATAAGACAGCTATGGTATTAAATAATGTTTATAATATAAAAACATGCCCAAAAATTAATATTTTAAATCAAAAAAATCTATACAATTAAATAAGATTTAGAGAGCTTTTAAAGCAAATTTTAATACAGCTTTTTGATGGTAAAATAATTTAATTTTGATTTCAACAATATAATATAAGCTCTATGGTCTAAATTATATATTAAAATTTCATAATGAGAATCTCATGAGTTAATTGATAATATAAGATTTTATATATAATAAAATATTACCTGTTTTAAAATGTTTGATTGATTGATGATGATAATGGATAACAACATGGATTGACAGTCTTCTTTTATAACTTCAGAGAAGCTCTCATGATCAATAACTGATATAGAGGGAGTGTTCAGATCAAGATTGAAAAGAAATACTTAATAAGGTTCTTAATGTAAGGTAGCTTAGTTTTCATCTTGATTTAAATTTACCAGCATTGTTCATAACTCAAAGTAACTTGACTCCTCAATTAAGCTTATTATTTTAAGTTTTTTTTATAAAAGTGGTTAATTTCTGTTCAATTTGATGAAATGAAAAACTTGAAAAGAAAATTTCAAGGAAAAATCTTTCAAAGAAGATTTTTAATTAATTTTCAAAGGAATCTTAATTTTATTTAAGAATAAATAAAAGAGGTTTTTCCAAGGCTAAATACCAAAGAATCCTACCAATAAAAGATAATTAAGATTTATTTCCTAAAAAGATGACATTCAAGTGTAAGCTGTGTGGAATTTTAAAGTAAATCCATTGAGAATTGGACTTTGTATGAATTTTCAATGTTATTGCCATTTTTCTACATAAAAATAGTAATAAACCCTAAACCTTAACATTTGATAAAGCTTCAATGATTTTAAATTTTACTTTAAGCATATTTAAGATTATTAAACTTCAATAAGCTTTGATGGCTATTAAAACATTGATCAAAAGCCTGCACATAGGGATTTACCCTTTGACAGATTGTAATTCCTGTCCAGAAGAGGGATAAACCAGTTCAAAATTTGATTTGAAATGAAATTCTAATCTTAAATCCTGAATAATTTTCCAAATTAATAAAAAAAGGAGGAAAATCTTATTTGGTCTCATGCATATTCCAAAAATTGGGTACCCTGGCTCTTTTGTCCATTTAACCTTTGTGCCACCTTTTTGAGTGAATTTTACACTTTTATTTATTTGAAGCCATAAAAAGGCTTTAAACCAACTAAAATTGAGCCCACACATAATCTAAGGCCTTTATGGTAACTCCTTACCAAATTCAGTAAATAACACAACACCTCAAATTCAACTGAATTTTGGTAATTTTGCATAAATCTTGTGGAACTTTAAAATTAAGCTTAAATTGAACAATCCAAAATTCTTACTCAAATTCATTAAATTGGGTAATTTTACTGTGAGATTGTTAAACCTTCCAATAACACTAGCATTATCCATTTTTGGGTATAAACCCTATGGGTCTACCCTAGTTTATTTTTGGTGTAGAATCCAAAATCAAAATGATATTTATAGCTTTCTTAATAAAAAAAGTTATACTTATTTTTTGTTATTTTTTGTTTTGTTTTAGGTTGAAAATTCTGTTTATGACTAAATCAAATGTATAAAAGGTTGTATGTGGCCTTTTGGGTATTTTATACATAAATCACAGGCCCACATTCCCTATAACCAGAAAGAATTACTACAATTTCTCATTGAATAGTATAATCCCAATTGAATTGGAGGGTATAATTCACTTTCCAACCTCTCTACTGACTCTTTCCAATTATTTAAGTCACACAATTCAAACTTTATTGAGGAACTTGTCTCCTCTTATTTCTGAATCTTCTGAGAAACATTTGGGAATCAGGTATTTTATTTTCTGAAAGCCACTAATATTCATGTTGTGGGTCTCTGTGCCTGAGGAAGTATTCTCTTTTGTTTGCCCTTTAAGCCCTCTTGCTTTGAAGAGTTTTTCACAACATGAAAAATCACCCTCTTGGACCTTTATATGGCAAATCAATGCCATACCCATCATTTTTTGGCAAATTTACCACTTGCACTTTATTGGCCTTTTATGTCCATTTCATCATCTGGGGACAACCTGGGAATTTTGCCATCATAAGGCCATTCATGGCCACTTTCTGCCTTTGGGAACGTTTAGGAATCTTCCAGTCAACAGGGTCAATTTTCACCTTTTGGTGCATTTATAAATAATATGGTAAATATTCCCAAATATCCATATTAGGCCATTTGGGGCTTCAATGCAAGATTTGCACACTTTGTGCAAATAAAGCTTTTAAGCCTGTATAGGCCTGTTTCAGCCAAAAACCCAAAAATGGCCAAAACACCTCTTCCAGTTCTGAAGCCACCCAAACTTAATTTTTCCCATTATCCTCCTAGCACTCTTTCAAAGGACCTTTGGCAACTTTTCCCTTCAATAACCAAAAGTTCCATAAAAGGTGTTATATGCAATTATGCACCTTGTTCCACCAACAATCTAATGGTACCAATATAATAATATTATTGAAACATTCCATCATGTCATCCAGAGGATTTATCAAAGATCAAGTGCAAGCATTCTTCTCAAATACCAATCAATCATGCCATCAAGCCAGCATTGGATATCTTTAATTATCCAATATTCCTCCAAGGGAATACTGGCAGTTCATACTCAAGGGATATTCAAGAGGCAGTTCCAAAACAATTTTAAAGTGTCTATTCTCCATCAATCCACCTTGGCAACCACATTCCTTTCAATACAGTCTTGTTTCATAAAGACCTGTATTTCAACCATAGACCCTGGGAAGATCATTCAACTCAGTTCATTTTCTAATTTGGCAAGGTATACATTTCATCAAGCAATCAATACAGCTTCAAGGATTCAATACAGGCCAGCTGTCAGCCTGAAGGAGTGATGCTCTGAATATTTCATATGTATACCAGCCTCCTTTCAACCCTGAGGGTTTTTGCCCATTTAATTAAAATATTTTGATTTTTTTATAATCTTTATTTCTATTTCATTTTTTAATTGAATACTGATATTATCAAGTGAGTCATTAGCACCTTTTCTTTCTTTGCCTGTCATTCAATATTGGTGGCCATGTCCTTTACTAATTCCCTTACTCTTTCTGTCAGGTTAAAACAGTGATTAAGGACTTATGTGGTTGGCTCTTTGGCCATTTCGCTTCTTTTCTCTTATTGCAGCTCATATTGTACTTCCATATATTCTTAGAGAAATTTATTATTTTATTTTATTTGTATAATCTTTTGTTGTCTCCGAAGTGAGTTCCCTGACTACTGAGTGCCAGGCCACTATTGTTTTTCCCAAGAGCCCGTGTGACAGAGGTTCGAGACCTTTTTCTCTTCACTTTGAAAGAATAACAAAAAATAACAAAAAATAACAAAAAATAACAAAAAATAACAAAAAATAACAAAAAATAACAAAAAATAACAAAAAATAACAAAAAATAACAAAAAATAACAAAAAATAACAAAAAATAACAAAAAATAACAAAAAATAACAAAAAATAACAAAAAATAACAAAAAATAACAAAAAATAACAAAAAATAACAAAAAATAACAAAAAATAACAAAAAATAACAAAAAATAACAAAAAATAACAAAAAATAACAAAAAATAACAAAAAATAACAAAAAATAACAAAAAATAACAAAAAATAACAAAAAATAACAAAAAATAACAAAAAATAACAAAAAATAACAAAAAATAACAAAAAATAACAAAAAATAACAAAAAATAACAAAAAATAACAAAAAATAACAAAAAATAACAAAAAATAACAAAAAATAACAAAAAATAACAAAAAATAACAAAAAATAACAAAAAATAACAAAAAATAACAAAAAATAACAAAAAATAACAAAAAATAACAAAAAATAACAAAAAATAACAAAAAATAACAAAAAATAACAAAAAATAACAAAAAATAACAAAAAATAACAAAAAATAACAAAAAATAACAAAAAATAACAAAAAATAACAAAAAATAACAAAAAATAACAAAAAATAACAAAAAATAACAAAAAATAACAAAAAATAACAAAAAATAACAAAAAATAACAAAAAATAACAAAAAATAACAAAAAATAACAAAAAATAACAAAAAATAACAAAAAATAACAAAAAATAACAAAAAATAACAAAAAATAACAAAAAATAACAAAAAATAACAAAAAATAACAAAAAATAACAAAAAATAACAAAAAATAACAAAAAATAACAAAAAATAACAAAAAATAACAAAAAATAACAAAAAATAACAAAAAATAACAAAAAATAACAAAAAATAACAAAAAATAACAAAAAATAACAAAAAATAACAAAAAATAACAAAAAATAACAAAAAATAACAAAAAATAACAAAAAATAACAAAAAATAACAAAAAATAACAAAAAATAACAAAAAATAACAAAAAATAACAAAAAATAACAAAAAATAACAAAAAATAACAAAAAATAACAAAAAATAACAAAAAATAACAAAAAATAACAAAAAATAACAAAAAATAACAAAAAATAACAAAAAATAACAAAAAATAACAAAAAATAACAAAAAATAACAAAAAATAACAAAAAATAACAAAAAATAACAAAAAATAACAAAAAATAACAAAAAATAACAAAAAATAACAAAAAATAACAAAAAATAACAAAAAAATAACAAAAAATCCAAAACCCTATATGAAAGCTTGTAATCACGGCCTTAAAATAGGCTTAAAATCAAATTTTGAAGCATTGAGACCTTATCAAAAGTTAATTTTAAGTATGTGGTGCTATTTTTACATGGCAAAAATAGCAAAAACTTCAACAATTCATAGAAAATCCAATCCTCAATGGATGTACTTAAAATTTGACACAGCTTAGAATCCAATGTCATCTTTGTATGCATAAGATTTTGAGTATCTTTTATTGGTAGGATCATTTTTTATTTAACCTCAAAAATACCTCTTTTGATTATTCTTGAAGGAAATTAAGATTTCTTTAACAATTAATTAAAGATCTTATTTAAATGATTTTTTGATTTAAAGAATATTCTTCAATGAGTTTTTCATATGATTAACTTTAAATATAAATAAATTAATATTATATTGAAGCTCAAAAGACTAATTTAAATGGGTATTGAAGCTGCTTTGATTTAAGAGTAACACTGGTAACTACAAGTTAAAATAAAAAATAATCTACCTGTCATAACCATGGGAAAGACCCCCCCAATAGGTGGTTTACAGAAATTCTTGCCTGAACTGATTTATGGTCAATTGGCCATATTAACAAATTATGGCCAATTGGCTGCTGGTGGTGTGAATTGGCCTTTGGGCCACACCCACTTGTCCTGTACTTTCAGGCCATTTCCATTGTAAGGTTTGTCTATGAAACTCTTGATAATAGTAGCAAAATCAAGAGTACTATGACTGTCCTCAATAGAAATATATAATATAACAAAATATTATAACCACAAATTTAAATTTAATTATTATTATAAAAATATAATAATTATAATAAATTATAATTATTCTATTACTGTTATAGTCACTGACAGTTATAACAATAAGAATTGTAAAGCTCTTAATGAGACAATTACACGTGGAAAAATGAAAATTAACCACTTATAAATAATATAAATATTATTTATAAAAGAATTATAACACACACTGTGCAGAAACAATTCTTATAGAATAAAATTCTATATAAAAAAACTGATACTAGATAAAAAAATATAGAACTTTAGAGAGAACTTGAATATAATATTTATTTAATACAGCAAGTTAAACAACAACAGTTATTATATTAAGTAATTATTATAGGTTAAAAACACGCCTAAAATCAATAATTTTAAACATAAAACAACTTTTTATGATAAAATTTAAGATTAAAGAGTTTTTAAGAGGAATTTGTGGATTTTAAAAGATATTTAAGATGATAATTTTATAATATAGAATATATTATTGATGATTACAACAATAATCTGAATTCTATTACTTCAATTCTTTAACTTACAATTAATAAAGAATAAAATAACTTAAGAATTACTTTAATAATAAGATTTTATAAATAATAAAACTTTACCTGTTTAAATGTCTAATATGATTGGATTGATAATGAATGATGGACAAAAACAGTGATGAAAAGACTCTTTTTATGTCTTCAGAGCAGCTCTCATGATTCATAATGAATATAGAGGGCGTGCTCAGATCAAAACTGAAAAACCATACTTAAAAACAAAGTTCTTAACTTAAGGCAACTTGTTTTTAATTCCAATTTAAAGTTACCAGTGTTATTCTTAGCTCCATGTAAGTTTAATCCTCATTTAAACTAATTATTTTAAGCTTTTAATATAAATAAACTTATTTATATTAAAGTTCATCACATGAACAACTCAAAAATAGAGTTTCAAGCAGAAATCTCTTAAACTCAATTTTAATTAATTTTTAAAGAAATCATAATTTTCTTTGAGCTTAATTAAAAGAGTAAATTTCCAGGATAATTACCCAGGAAATTTATTTATAAAAGATACTTAAAATTTAATTTATATATAGATAATATTAAATTCCAAGCTGTGTGAAAATTTCAAGCAAATCCATTAAGATTTGGATTTTTAATGAATTTTTGAAGTTATTGCTATTTTTCCACATAAAATAGCAATACACACCAAACCTTAGCTTTTGATAAGGTTTTGATGCTTGTAACTTTAAAGTTTTAAGCTTATTTAAGGTTTTTAAGCTTTATTAAGCTTTGACAGTTCTTAAAACCTTGATTTCAAGCCTGCATATTGGGATTTACCCTTTGGCAGCTTGAAATTCCTGTCCAAATTGGGATAAAACCAGTTTAAACCTTAAGGTTGGATCAAAGTCTAATCTTAAAGTTTAAATAAGGTTGAAAATCCTCCAATACAGGTGGACAACCTTAATTGAATCATTGCAGATCCAAAAAGTTGGGTACCCCAGCTCTATTTGGTCTTTTTCCTTTGTCCCACCTTTTTGCGTGGATTTTGCCCTTTTATTTATTTAAAGCCATACCATGGCTTTAAACCCCTTTAAATTGAGCTCATGCAGGATTTACATTCTGTATGGCAAATCCTTAGCCAATTCAGTAAATATACACCACACCTCAATTTTAACTAAAATTTTGGTAAGTTTGCATCAACCTTATGCAACTTTAAATTTAAGCTTATTTAAGCTTAAATTTAACAATTTAAAAAAATGTTAAAAAAGTTACAGTAGTACTGTGAGATTCTTAAATCTTCTAATAACACAAGAAATAAGTGTTTCTGGGTATAACGCCTTATGGATGTACCCTAGGTTATTTTTGGTGTAGAATCCAAAAATGACATGATATTTATAACTTTGTTTATCCAAAATAAAGTTATACTTTTTTTTGTTATTTTTTATTTTAATTTCAACTAAAAAGTCTGTTTAAGACAAAATTAGCTGTTTATAAAATCATTTGTGGCCTTATGGGTATGTTATACATACCTCACAGGCTCACATTCCCTACCACCAAAAAAAAATTGTACCACAATTTTTCTTTTGTAGTTTACCCCCAAGTCATTTGGGGGGGTATAATCCACTGTCCAACCTCTCTACTTCTACTTTTAAGTATGTAAAGCACACAATTCAAACTTTTTATTGAGCAATTGGTCTTCTCTCATGTCTGAATCTTCTGAGAAACCTTTGGGAATCAGGTATTTTGCTTTCTACAATCCACTCATCTTCATGTTGTGGATTTTTATACCTGACTAAGTATTCTCTTTCATTTTTTCCCCTAAGTCTTCTTTCTTTCAAGACTTTTAGTACCTTCTTCTCCTCACTTAGATCTAGTGGGGGTACTTCTAAGGGTGTTTCATTTCTTAAAGGAAATAATTCCTTGTCACTTGAAGTGTAATGCTTTACTAGACTGACAGGGAATGTTGGATGTTTATTTTCCAGTTCTCCTGACAGTTCTACTTGTACTGCATTTGTCCCATGAAGGCCTTTAATAATAAATGGTCCTGCAAAGGAATCTTTCAATTTCTTTGGGCCTTTAATATTATTAAAGTTCAACGTTGAAACTAGTATTAAGTCCCCTACTTTGAATTCTGGGGTTTTATGACTTTTATCCCATTTCTGCTTAGCATACTCAAAGGCATCATTCATGCTTTGATTTGCATGATGTCTCACTTTATCAAGCAATAGCTTAAAGCTTGAAGCAGTTGGATGAATGTCAACCAGATCTTTCTTCAAAGTATCAATTGGAAGTTTGGGGTTCCATCCTTTTTCCAACATTGCAGGGGTCTTGCCTGTTGAAGCATGGATTGAGGTCTTATAGGCTAATTCCAATGCTGGTATAAGAGTACACCAATCATGGGTAAAGCCATCAGAATCTTTAAACTTCAGGCCATAAGCACAAAATCTTCTGATCATGTCCTCAAGGGTTTGAATCATTCTTTCTGCTAACCCATCTGTTTGTGGATGGTATGCTGTTGAGAATGATAATTTTGTACCCAAAACCCTATGTAAATTAGTCCATAATGCTGATGTAAATTTTGGGTCTCTGTCACCAATGATATTTTTAAAGAGACCAGTATGGGATATTACTCTATTCCAGATCAAAAGAGCTGTATCCATAGCTGTGTCATCTTTGTGACATGGTAAAAAGATTGGTGTTTTGCTATATCTGTCTACAATAACAAGACATTCACTGTAACTTTTATCACCTCTAGGTGGTAGTGTGGTTACCCAATCCATGTGAACCACTTCCCATGGGGTACTTGGTTCTTGGATATGGATCATCAGACCAAATCTTTTACCAGTAGCTTTATTGGCTTTCTGGCATCCATCACAACTATGACAGTACTCAATGACATCTTTTCTCCAAGATGGCCACCAGGCACATGTCTTAATTCTTTCCATTGTTCTGTCTTCAGACAAACATTCTACTACATAGGACCATGACACATGTGTGTTTAATCATGGCATTCTAGTATTATTGTGTTAATAAACATTCTACTACATAGGACCATGACACATGTGTGTTTAGATCTATGATATAGTATACCATCAAACAAATGGAATCTTCCATTATCATAAGATGTTTTCCAAATATCATCCAGAGAATTAGCCAATGCTGCATCTTTGCAATCTTTGTCAAGTAGAGCAGTAAGTATATGGCAATTTTTATCTTGCTTATAGCTTTCTCTAACTTCCTCAAAGAATTCTGTTCCCACATCTGTGATGTTAATTCCTTCAATTGGAATCCGAGGTTCTGCACTTGTAGGAACATGGGAAGGATTTTCAGGTGTATTGGGTAATGCCCATCTACTTAAGCCATCAGCATTCTTGTGGATATTTCCAGCTTTATGTACTATGATCATATTGCCTCTATAATCCTGTATAGCAATCTGCCGTCTTAACATGTGTCTGTTTGGAGTTTTCATGTTAAGAAGTGACTTTACTGCATTACAATCAGTAATTACTTCAAACACACTGCCATCAAGATAGTAATGAAGTTTTTCCAGAGCCCAAACAAGGCAAAGGCACTCCATTTGGCTAGCTCCATATCTGGCCTCAGTAGGTTTAATTTGTCTTGAAATAAAACAAATTGGACCTTCATAAGGCTTGTCATTGACAATTTGAACTTGATGAAGAGCAGCTCCTAGACCTTCACCACATGCATCAATATACAGCTTGAAAGGAAGTTTCCAGTCTGGCATCAGTAATAATGGTGCATTGGTCAAGGCATACTGAATTTTATCATATGCTTCAATTCTTTCCTGAGTCATTTCAAAAACAGTTTGTTGATCACAAATTCTGTATAATGATCTGGCATGGATTGCAAAATCTTTAAGGTGTTGCCTGTAATAACTGGCAAAGCCTAAGAAAGACATCATTTCTTTTTTGTTCTGGGGCATCTTTTTCAGTAAAACTGCAGCCACTTTGCTCTTATCAACACCAAGGCTTAGTCCTGAGACTACATGTCCTAGAGCTTTTAACTCATGAAACCCAAAATTACATTTTTAAGAGAAATTTTCATGTTCACTTGTAGAATTTTCTTAAGTACTAATGAAAGTCTCTCTAAATGTAATTGCCAGGTTTCTGAACAAATGATAATGTCATCAATATAAATGATTAACCATCCCTCTGATAGTTCATGTGGGAAGATAGTATTCATCATTCTTTGGTAATGAGAGGGTGCATTTTTAATACCAAAAGGCATCTTCAAATATTCATAAATACCACAATGAGCAATTATTCTCAATAATTTCCTAGCATGAGGTGTCAAAACATTCTGGTGAAAGCCTTTTAGAGCATCCATAGAAGTGATGAATCTTGCTTTGGATAATTGAGTCAAAGTCTCATGAATTCTAGGGATTGGATACCTGTCTGGGATAGTGTAGGTATTCAGTGCTCTAAAATCACCAACCATCCTTGATTTATCATTATGCCAAGTAATGATTACTGGGGTTGTGACTTCCACTACCTCATTGTGTCCAACTTTTCTAAGAACTCCCAGTTTCATCAGTTCATTAATATGATTTTCTAATGCTTCTCTAGCCATAGGGCTAGCTGGGTAAGCTGGTCTTCTTAATAGTGGCAGATAAGGCCTTTCCACATTAAGCATAATGTCCACCTCATGGCCTTTTATAGCCCCAAGTGGTTCATTATCTGAAGCAAAGGCTTCCCTGTATTGAAATAAAATTTCAATAAGCTCTTCCTTCATTTCCAGTGTTAACTCAGGACTAATTTGTGCTTCAATTAATTGATTTAATACAAATTTTTCCTTATAAACATTTTTTACTTGTTTAATGACAGTAATTTCTCTTTTTTCTAGAGGAAAAGCAAATTTTTGTCTTTTATTTTCCCCTATAGTGAAATACCTGTCTTTATGATTATTAATATCAATACCATAAATATTGAGATAATTATTCCCAAGTATAAAGTGCTGTGAAGTACAATTATTCATAACAACAATTTCAACTTTCAGTCTTATACTTCCTGCAGGATGAGGAAATATGATTGCTGCTTCAAATATACCCAATGGGTGCATATTTTGGCTAGCACTGCTGAATGTTATACCTTCAATTGGCATTAATTTGTCTTGCCAATTGGTATAAATTTTGTCAATATAATCTTTTCCAACACAAGTGCAAAAAGCACCTGAGTCAAGATGTATCTTGGCTTCTATGTTATTTATCACAATATTAGTGATACAAGATGACCCAGCTGTATAACCTTTACCTCTGGAAGGTTTGGTTTTTTGCATCCTGGCATCTTGCACATGTATGAGAGCCATACATTCATCACTATACTGTGGTAAGTTAGTATGTACCTCAGTGACCTCAAAAGAGACATTAATGTTCTCTATACCCAGTTCTTCTGATATTTCTTCTTCTTCTGAAGGTTCAGAATCACTGTCATGTAAAGATACATCAGTTTCTTTTGTGTCTTCCACTTTTTCAACATTTATCTCATTTACTCTTGTCTTCTTTGGAGAAGTGTTTGCCAAATGAGATGTACTTCCACATTTATGACATTTCAAAGGAGGTCTGTCATGTGGTTTGTGTGGTCTTGAAATTGGTTTCCCACTAGTCTTATTGTCTATTGGGGCTTTGGACCAATTTCTTCCAATTTTTGTTCTAGTAGTGATGTCCTCCATAGCATTGACATAGTATTCTGTAGAGCAAGGCTCAATACATCTGCTTCTTATAGCATGCTCAAGGTCCCCACCGCATTTTCTTAATATCCTTTTATGTACCATTGTTTCAGACATATCAGGATGAAGGGCAGTTAACCTGTCCTTCTGCTTAAGAAACCAAGTCATGGGCCTGTCCTTCTCAATATTAAAAATGACTTCTTCAAAAGAATTTTCCATTCTAAATCTCCAGGAATCATTTGCCCATTTAGAAATAACTTGTTCTTTCCACCAAGGCCAAGAATGTTTACCATGGTCTTGTCTCATTTTATAATACCATTTCTTTGCTGATTTGGTAAATAATGAGTGTAATCTGGCACTTATGTATTCATCTGATATGTTAAAGTCTTCTTTAAACATATCAATTGTTTTCATAAATTCCATATGATTATATTCCCCTTCACCACTGAAGGTTGGCCATTCCTCTAATCTTGGAATGTCCTTATAATTGCAAGCAGCTTCCATGCCATGACTTGAAATTGTATGGTGTAATTCATTATTCAAGTTAAGAACATTTCTGTCAAGAATTGGTGTGGATTGCCTTGGCAATTCATTTTTAAGTGATATATTATTAATACTTGATTGAATGTCTTCTTTCAATTCAAGTCTTGCTTTATCACTTTTTTCCAATTGTTCTTGAAAAAGAGCTGCATTGTGACCAGTAGAATTTTCCAAGTTTTGCACTTGAATTTTCAATTCTTTTAACTGTCCAGTTATAAAAGAAATTGAATGTTCATCTGGTTGATTGAGTAAGGTAACTTTAAACTCAAGTCTTTCACAAATTTGCTTCAAAGACAAAATATTTGCCTTATTAGCATTTTCAAGGCCAATTATGGTCTTTTGTTGGTTTTTTACTTGTAATATTTCATTACCCAATTTCTGTTGGACATGATCAAATGCTTTAAATTTTGCCATAATTTCTTTATTACAATATTCAAAGTAAGTTACAAGCTTTACAAGATCTACTTCTTTGGAAAGGATTGGTTCAATCTTTCCTCCTCCTTGTTTTTGAATTCCATCAAAGTTCTTGCCATATTGAACACATTGTCCATGGCTGTCTTTTCCTTCTTTGGAATTCTGTAATTCTGCGGGTAAGGCTTGTTCCACTTGGGCTTTGCCTTTCCCTTTGCCTTCTGCTTGCCCTTCTGGTTGGTTTTTGGGGCTTGCTTGGGCTTGTTTGGCACTGGTTGAGGCGGATTTTTGCTGGTGGATGCTTGAGGAGCTTCCACTGGGCTGTTGTCCTTGCCTTGAGCCAATTTCTTCTTCTGGTCCTCTGATAACATTCTTTGGTTTTTCAACCAAGCTTTTATCTGTTGGACTTGTCCTTTGACAGACATGGGTGTCCAACCCAACAGAAGATCTTCTGTCTTTTCTGGCCCCATGAACTTCTTCACTTGAAGATAAGAGTTCATGGTGCCTATCCAAAGACTTGGAAGGAGTTCCCACTCTTGTTGTTTTGACGCCAGGAACCAGTTTTTCCATTGGGATTGATAAATTTCCACAGCTGCCTGTTGGAAATGGTTCAGGTCTAACAGCAATAGCAGTTATGTCAGCTTCTGGACTCTCAAGAAGAGGTTCAAAGGTGCTGGCTAACCTTTGGGAACTGGTGGAAGTTCTGGCATCCTCCATTTGTGCCTCTCCTCTGGGAGGACATTTTTGCCTTTTGGATTTGTGGCTGGAATGTCCTGGTCCAGATCCATTTGATTGGATGGAGTAGTTACTTCCACTTCTAGCAGGAGTCATTTCACGTCAATTTCAATAAAAAATAGAGTAAAATTGAATTGAATTCACCTGCAGGACCTTTAAAGGGCTCTTTGGTTATCAAACCCCTTGGTGCTGGACTGGTTTGAATTTCAATACTGGACTCTGAGGTTTCAGAGTCTGAAGAATTTTCTCTAATGGAAGACACTAGAGAGAATTAGAAATATAAGTTATTTTATAAATAATGAAAATAACTTATAAACTCAACTTATTAAATAAAGTTGTTTTAATGCAATTTTATGGCAAATTACGTCAAAAATAAAGAAAAATGTCTAAGATAAAAGAAATAAATGTTTTTAGTAAAGATTTTTATTTTTAAAGATTTTTTATTTGATTTATTATTTTCTTTAAAGAAATAATAATTATGCAATTAACAAGTTAATTAATCAAAATTGTATTATTATTCAATTTATACTAGAATAACTCAAAGAAAAAATTTCAAGTCTGTGATGTGAAAAAGCCACTAGTTAGACAAAAGAAATTTATTCCAAATCACTCAATAGTATATTGTTTCAAACAATATTCTTAAGAAGAAATTAACTTTATTAATATTATAAAGATTATTTATAAGGTATGCATCCCAAAAAAGCCAATATTAAGATAAATATGGCAATTTTACGTCAAAAAATAGTAAAATAAGGTTTAGAATATGATTTATGTCCCAAAAATTGGTTTGAAATCCCGGCGAGGCCCCCAAATGTAAGGTTTGTCTATGAAACTCTTGATAATAGTAGCAAAATCAAGAGTACTATGACTGTCCTCAATAGAAATATATAATATAACAAAATATTATAACCACAAATTTAAATTTAATTATTATTATAAAAATATAATAATTATAATAAATTATAATTATTCTATTATTGTTATAGTCACTGACAGTTATAACAATAAGAATTGTAAAGCTCTTAATGAGAAAATTACACGTGGAAATATAAATATTAACCACTTATAAATAATATAAATATTATTTATAAAGGAATTATAACACACACTTTGCAGAAACAATTCTTATAGAATAAAATTCTATATAAAAAAACTGATACTAGATAAAAAAATATAGAACTTTAGAGAAAACTTACTTATAATATTTATTTAATACAACAAGTTAAACAACAACAGTTATTATATTAAATAATGATTATACGTTAAAAACACGCCTAAAATCAATAATTTTAAACATAAAACAACTTTTTATGATAAAATTTAAGATTAAAGAGTTTTTAAGAGGAATTTGTGGATTTTAAAAGATATTTAAGATGATAATTTTATAATATAACATATATTATTGATGATTACAACAATAATCTGAATTCTATGACTTCAATTCTTTAATTTACAATTAATAAAGAATAAAATAACTTAAGAATTACTTTAATAATAAGATTTTATAAATAATAAAACTTTACCTGTTTAAATGTCTAATATGATTGGATTGATAATGAATGATGGACAAAAACAGTGATGAAAAGACTCTTTTTATGTCTTCAGAGCAGCTCTCATGATTCATAATGAATATAGAGGGCGTGCTCAGATCAAAACTGAAAAACCATACTTAAAAACAAAGTTCTTAACTTAAGGCAACTTGTTTTTAATTCCAATTTGAAGTTACCAGTGTTATTCTTAACTCCATGTAACTTTAATCCTCATTTAAACTAATTATTTTAAGTTTTTAATATAAATGAACGTATTTATATTAAAGTTCATCACATGAACAACTTAAAAATGGAGTTTCAAGCAAAAATCTCTTAAACTCAATTTTTAATTAATTTTTAAAGAAATCATAATTTTCTTTGAGCTTAATTAAAAGAGTAAATTTCCAGGCTAATTACCCAGGAAATTTATTTATAAAGGATACTTAAAATTTAATTTATATATAGATAATATTTAATTCTAATCTGTGTGAAATTTCAAGCAAATCCATTAAGATTTGGATTTTTAATGAATTTTTGAAGTTATTGCTATTTTTCCATGTAAAATAGCAATACACACCAAACCTTAGCTTTTGATAAGGTTTTGATGCTTGTAACTTTAAAGTTTTAAGCTTATTTAAGGTTTTTAAGCTTTATTAAGCTTTGACAGTTCTTAAAACCTTGATTTCAAGCCTGCATATTGGGATTTACCCTTTGGCAGCTTGAAATTCCTGTCCAAATTGGGATAAAACCAGTTTAAACCTTAAGGTTGGATCAAAGTCTAATCTTAAAGTTTAAATAAGTTTGAAAATCCTCCAATACAGGTGGACAACCTTAATTGAATCATTGCAGATCCAAAAAGCTGGGTACCCCAGCTCTATTTGGTCTTTTTCCTTTGTCCCACCTTTTTGCGTGGATTTTGCCCTTTTATTTATTTAAAGCCATACCATGGCTTTAAACCCTTTTAAATTGAGCTCATGCAGGATTTACATTCTGTATGGCAAATCCTTAGCCAATTCAGTAAATATACACCACACCTCAATTTTAACTAAAATTTTGGAAAGTTTGCATTAACCTTATGCAACTTTAAATTTAAGCTTATTTAAGCTTAAATTTAACAATTTAAAAAAATGTTAAAAAAGTTACATTAGTACTGTGAGATTCTTAAATCTTCTAATAACACAAGAAATAAGTGTTTCTAGGTATAACACCTTATGGATGTACCCTAGGTTATTTTTGGTGTAGAATCCAAAAATGACATAATATTTATAACTTTGTTTATCCAAAATAAAGTTATACTTATTTTTTGTTATTTTTTATTTTAATTTCAACTAAAAAGTCTGTTTAAGACAAAATTAGCTGTTTATAAAATCATTTGTGGCCTTATGGGTATGTTATACATACCTCATAGGCTCACATCCATAATCCATGCACCCAGGCCATCCCACTTGAATGAGGCCTGAGGGGTATTCTAAACCTCCCAAAGGCCTATGGCCCCTGGCCCACCCCCTTTGATTAGGTGTTTTTGGTTCATTTAAGCCCCCTACAGCTTCTACCGCCTGTGGACCATGGGACCCTTTAGGCCCCTTTTGGGAAAAAGGGGCCAATGGGCCATACCTTTGGCCCCCAATCCCAAGTGGGGCCAAAATGGCCCCAAAACTTTAGTTTGTCCATCTTTGACCATGGACCTTTTATAATAAAGTAATGGCCTCTGGAAGTCACCCTTTCCAGGGTTTCCCCTCAAGACAAGGGAAGGCCTTCCCCAATCTTGGACCCATGGGCTGTAGGAATCTGTAATGGGGCATATATGGTAGTATATACCATTATGCACCATTTTTCCTTAGCAATCCAATGGTGTTTTTTTCAAGGCTCCATTTCTTCATTTTACATCAATTCATTTTGAAGGAAGTTCCCATTCACTCAAGCTTGTAATACATTGTGGTATCCAGAGGAGCATTTTTTTAATCACCTGGCCCTTCAGGTGTTGGTCATTTCAATTCAACAGTATTCCTCCCAAGGGAATACTGGACCAGAATCCATCAAGGGAAATCTCAAGAGGTTGTTGTTTATCAACTCAGTTGTCAAGGCACCAAGAGCTCCAGCACTCCTTGGACAACTTAATTAGTTCATACAGGCTGTATTCACGATGCCTGTATGGAATTGACCCTTTTGGCTGAATTAATTTTTCACTTTGTGAATTCAAGACACAAACTTTAGCTCTCAAGATGGAAAGCTCTGTATTTTCCCAAAACAGTCCATACAGCTTAGTGATCAACCCTCCAGGATCAGTCTTCCAAGTTTTCACATGTACTGGTCACCATTTCACCCCTGGGGACTTTTTCCCCAGTTAATTAATGTATCAGATTTTTTCTTATTATTATTTCCCTTTTCATTCTTGAAAATAAACACTGATATTTATAAGTCAGTCATTTGCACCTTTTCCTTTTCCTGTCAGTGGATATTGGTGGTCATAACCTTTACTGATTCCATTCTTCTCTCTGGAAGGTTGAAACAGTGAATTGAGGATTCATTTGGTTGTCTCTTTGGATCTTGGACTCTGGCTTCCTTTCTTTTTATCTTTGGCATATCTTTACTTCTCTTAGTATTTCTTAAAGAAATATAATCTTCAATTAGTTCTTTATCCTTTTGGAGCCCTCAAAGTGAGTTCTTGATTCCTGAGTTTCAGGCCACTCTTGTTTTCCCCTAGAGCCCCTGTGACACTACCTTAAATTAAGAACCTTGTTTTAAAGTGTCAGTTTTCAGCTGTGATCTTGGGACACCCTCTATATCTATTATTGACCATTAGAACTTCTCCGAAAGCATAAAAGAAGCCATTTCATCACTGTTTTTGTCAATCAATAAGATTATACATTTAAACACGTAAAGTTTTATTAAATACAAAATCTTATTATTAGAATAGTTCTTATTATATTTTATTCTTTATTAATTTGAAATAAATGATTGAAATAATAGAAGTCAGATTATATTTTTTTAATCAAAAATAATTTATTTTATCTTATAAAATTTCTGTTTTAAATATCTTTTAGCACCACAAATTTCCTATAAAAACTCTTAAAATCATATTTTATCATAAAAAAGTTGTTTTATTCCTTTCAAATATTAGTTTTTTATATTTTTTGTTAGCTTATGAACATTATGAAATATTCTAAATATTTTTTGTTTGAATTATTGTAATAAGCATTTATTATAAGTAAGTTTTTCTCTTGAAATTCTATATATTTCTATCTAGTATTAGTTTTTTTTATAGAATTTATCTATAACAATTATCTATGCACAGTGTTTGTGATAATCTCCCTTATAAATGATATTTATATTATTTCTACTATTTTAATATTAATATTTTCCACATTTGATTGTCTCATTAAGATATTTACACTTCTTATTCTTATAACTGTCAGTGACTTATAATGATAATAGAATAATTATATTGCTATATATATAATTATAAAAAGTTTTTAATATTATTAATTTTTTTGATTTTCTTTGTTAATAGTAAATTGAATAGTATTAATAATAATTTTATTTATATTTTTGGTTATAATATTTAATGATATTATATTTTCTGCTGAGGACATTCATAGTACTCTTAATTTTTATTAACATTATCAATAGTCTCATGGACAAACCTTACAGAAACTCTCAATAAGGACCCATAGAAACTTCAAAAAGAAATTTAAGGAAATTTTAAAGGCCAAAACTAAATCAAAATCCCCTTGGAAGCTGAAATCAAGAAATACAGACTGCAATAAAGGCTGCCTGTATTTATTCAATAAACTTGGGTCATGAAATTTTACCCAGTACATTTCCCAATTAGATTAAGTATTCTTTCCCACTGGCTCCCAATCCATCTTTATTCATACATCTTGTTTTCTAAACTGGAGGGATCAATCTCTTGACTTCTTATATATAATGGCCTCTGTTTTGCCCCTTGGGGGATTTAACCCACTCAATAAGGCTACTGAGTTTATTTTTTACCTTTATTTCCTCTCAAATATTAATAGTAACTACTGATAGTTCCAAGTCAGTCATTTGAAACTTTACCCCACCTTTTTGGCAGATATTGGTGTTAATATCCTTATTAGTTCCCTTACTTCTTCTGGACACATTGGTATGATCATTCATGGATTCACTGAGTTTGCTCTTATATTTCTCATATTCTTGTAACAAATTATTATTCAGTTAAGTTATAATCCTTAATCCTTTCTTATTATATCTTACTCTAAGTAATCTCTTGTATGCTGAGCTCTTGTCCATTTTTTCTTCCAAGAGCCTCTGTTATAGGCTTTTCATGAGACTCTTACTGGAGTAAATGTTTTTATTAAGGGTTGAAGGTAGGTAATATGATCATTCTGTGTAGATTTTGTTTTTAGTTAATTTTATATTCAAAAATGAGTGTTACATAATCTTCTGTAAATATTTCATATGCTGTAATCCATTGTCAACTTTTTATTTATGAACTATGGTATAATCAGTGAAGTGGAAACCTCTTGAGGTAAAGCTGTTTTTTATTTTTAACTCTGAGATTTATTATTGAAGTTACTTATTTTCTAATTTTCTTTAATTTTAATATTAGAATAAATACATGGAATACCAAATTGTAACTGTAATCCTTTATACCTATTTTAATTGTGTAGATTATTTTATAATTTTACTTACACAATTCAAATTTATTTCCCAAATTCACTTATTTTCAATATTGAAAGGAAAAAAACTATATATCTTTAATTATTAAGTTTATGTTCCATGAAATTTCTAATATATAATTAAAAATGTTTTTTAAGTTATAAGATTATAAGTATGACAATACTCAGTATTATAGTCTGATTTTAAATGATAGAAGAAAATATTTTTGAATTAAAATCATAAATATTAAATATTTATATTTCATATTATTTCTTTATTTTTTTCTTTATCTTTATATATTAACTTATTTGGTTCTATGGTAATATTTATAATGTTTATACAAATTTGGACATTATAGCTGTTTATGATATTAAATAACCCATTATTTCCATAGCTCATGGGAGGGTTTTTTCAATTTTAGATTCCCTTTCAGATCCCCACTATTTCATTTCTTTAATTTGAAACACCCATTTTTTTATAAAAATTGTATCAAATTATTATGAAATCTGTTTGTAGTAATTAAAGCTTATAGTCCTCCTAATCAAGTTCCTGAGTTATCAAGCAAATTATTTATTCAAAATTAATGTATATTCTAGATTTTTCATTTATTATGTGATCTCAAAGAAAGATATCATGAGTTATTCATATCATTTAATGATTATGGTGAACTTATATTTCAGTAAATTGAAGTCTGTATATTGTTTCCCAATGGTAAACCAGCTATAACTAACATGGGAAAAATAACTATAATTGTGGTTTCAGTATTTTTAATTCCTTTATTATATACTTATTGGATATGGAATCTCTCAAATTTTATAACGATTTCTTTGTGACTTAATTTCCAATTTTAATCAAAAAATCTCTAAAAGAGAAAAATGTTTTGAAGAATTGATTTTGATTTGTTAGCAGTTGAATTTATAAAGTAAAAATTAAATTTATTATTATTTTTAAAAGTTATTTTAAATCAGACTTCATTTATCATGATTAATATTCACTTGTTCAATTTCATATTTTTTTAATCCGAAAAGAAATGTCTTTTAAAAATTGAGTTGAAATCTTACATTGTTTGTGTAGAGATACTTGGTCATAATTATCATCAACAAAAAAGAACTTTCTCATTAATTTAAATTTCTTATTTCAATACTTAATAAAAGAATATCTATTCAGCTTATCATAAGATTTAAGGTTCCTGGGCCACAGGTCCAAGGTGCCATACTACTATTTTAAGAATTTATGCCTCTGGGCCATAGCTCTACGTTTTTTTTTGTGGACCTGGTGTTATATGATGGCGAAAAAAAATATAAAATTACTGACTAAATTTTTCTATAGCTTCTTCACCCACCTTTTTTCAAAAAAATAAATTTTACCGCACTCCAGTAATTATGGGTTTGTAGGCACCTAAGCTGTAGGCCCAAAGCACCATGCAGCTATTTTGAGAATTTATCAATTAAAATTATTCGATAAAAAACATCCAATTCAATATTCATAAAAAATAATCAAGTTTTCAGAAAAGAATTTTAGACATATAATCTTCCTCAAATATGTATAGTTCTTATTGCCAAGTTGAAAGTGAGAGAGTTTATATTGAAAAGAAAGTAATAATTCACTCTTTAAATTGTTTATTGGTTATCTATCTACATTGTATATAGTTAAAATAAATTCTTTATCATAAATATGCTCACCACCAGATTTTCAATCCGACAAAAACTTCGTGGAATATATGGTAACACCTAGTTTAATTTATATTATTTCTCATATAATTTGATTCATAAAAACTTAATCCAATTTATTGTAATGAAGATAATGTTTTATTTCAAATCCCTATTTTTCAATATTTTTTTCTCTTTATTTTTCTAAATATTGTTGATTTTATGTGGGATACAGAGGACTTTTATGATATAATTATATTTTAAATAATATAAGACATGGACTTAACTAGTAAATGTTTCATCTATAAAATAAATAAATACCAAACATAAGACTTTTTTTTATTGTTTTTTTTTATTTTAAAAAAAGAAGTAAATGAAATATAAGGATTCTAAATAGCAAAAGATAATTAGTATCCATGATTTTATTTAATTTCATTTATTTTATTTGAACTCAAATTTTGAATTTGGATTCAATGAAATGAATGGGACAATTAATTTTACCTCCAAAATGTATAAATTGCAATTTGACACATTTATCTCATTTCAAGTACCAAGAGTTGAAAAGAAAGAATAATTGATGAAACTGATTTTAAAATACTAGTTGTGGATGAAGATAGAGAAGCTTTTAGAAATATTTAATTTGAGTGATAAAAAAATATGAGGATTGTATCAGTGCCACCAGCTTACTAGGAGTGTAATCTGTAAAATCTAATTCTGCCAATTTTGCAAGGTAATTTACAAAATAAATTTTTAGTCACGGCAGCAATAGTAAATTTAATTTTTGGAATCTATCTTTTTATCTTTATTTTTTTATTAATTTTTTCAAAAAATTTAAAATATGTCACAAGATGCCAAATTATTTTCAAGAGGAAAGGTTCAAGAACTTCGTTCAGAACTTCAAGTCAGTTCTTATCCAATTTTGATTTTGATTTATTCGGTTTTACTTAAAATTTGAAATTTATTTTATTTCTTAGAACGAAAAGAAGGATAAAGGATTTCAGAGGAAAAAGAATACGTTAAAGAAAGTGGTTGCAAACATGACTATGGTCAGTAGATCACTTGAAACTTTCAATCAATCTTCTATTAAATAAATTAAATCATCATTCTCATCTTTTTCATCTTTTTGGCTGATTCAATTCATTCAGGGAAATGATATGTCCCCATTGTTTTCTGATGTGGTTCAATGTATGGGGATTCAAGTTTTGGAAATCAAAAAGGTCTTGCCTGTCTCTTGTTTTATTTACAACTCTAACTGATCAATACTTCCTCTTTGCTTATTGCACTGCTTTCATTTTCATCTTCTTTTAATCATCCTCATTCAATTCAGATGGTCTACCTTTATCTCATTAATTATGCCAGATCAAAGCCAGATTTAGCAAAATACGCTTTGGATGGGTTTTTACTAGTCAGTTGATGTGAAACAGGCCAAAAGTGATTTAATGGGGTCATTGTTTGATAAAATCCTCTTGCTTTATTTTCTGATCTTCAAATAGGATTCTAGTGATCGAAACCCTTTAATTCGAGCTCTTGCCATTCGTACCATGTCATACATCTCTCTTCCTGCAATTCACCGTGCTTTGCTCGATCCCCTCAGGCACGCCTTGAAAGATTCTGACCCTTACGTTAGGAAAACTGCCGCCTTATGTGTTGCCAAGCTGTTTACACACGACCGCAAGTTGGTCGAAAAGGCTGCCTTTATTAACAATTTGAGAGATTTATTAGCTGATTCCAATCCGACTGTCATCGCTAATGCTGTGGCTGCCTTAACCGAAATCTCAGAAAAAAGTGACAATATTCAACTTCGGCTCAACTCGAATATTGCCAACAAATTGGCCGCTGCGTTAAATGAATGTTCAGAGTATTTATTTTTTTCATTTTTTTAATTAACCTCTTATCACTCATTAATCCAATTTTTTGGGTCCTTACTAATCTTTTTTGTCTCTTACATCCTTTTGACTTGCTTTCCAACAGATGGGGTCAGACATACATCATAGAAGCTTTAATGTATTATGTCCCTGAACAATCAAGTGATGCTGAACTTTTAGCTGAACGTTTGGCCGTTAGACTTCAACATTCTAACAGCGCAGTCGTCTTGACGACAATCAAGGTAATACTCTATCTAATGAACTACATGTCGAATAACGATATTATTGAGGCAATGTCTAAACGGATGAGCGCTTCTCTTGGTTAGCATTGTCTTCAACACGGCGACTTGACCTTCACCTCATCTTAACTTTCCACTTATTCTTTCTTCCAGTTACTCTTTTGTCATCTGGCTACGAAGTCCAATATATCGCTCTCAGGAATATCTTATTAATTATTCAACGTAGACCTTCTATATTGCAAAACCAAGTCAAGGTTTTTTTTTGCAAATACAATGACCCCATTTACGTCAAACTGGCCAAGCTTGAAATCATCTATCGTCTTGCTAATGACAGAAATTATGAACAGGTACTGGCCGAACTAAGAGAGTAAGCATTCTCTCTTAATTTCAAATGAACCTCACAAGCTGGGTTTGGAATCAAACACTTCTCCCACTTTATTCCCTTATTCATTTATTAGATATGCATCGGAAGTAGATGTAGATTTTGTGCGAAAGGCTGTAAGATCGCTAGGCCGGTTAGCTATCAAAATTTCTTCAGCTGCCGATCGCTGCATTGTTGTCATTTTAGAACTCGTAGCTACAAAAATTAATTACGTAGTTCAAGAAGCAATTGTGGTTATCAAGGATATTTTTCGTAGATATCCAAATCAATATGAAGGTATTATTGGCACCCTTTGCCAAAATTTAGACAGTTTAGATAGCCCCGAAGCTAAATCCTCTATGATATGGATTATTGGTCAATATTCTGACCGAATTGATAACGCGGATGAATTACTTGAAGATTTTCTTTTTACTTTTCTAGAGGAACCTGTCGAGGTTGGTTTTATTTTTTAAGATCTTGAAGGTCAAAACCATTCGCTGATTTTTCTCTTGTTTGACAAAAAGGTTCAACTTGCACTTTTGACTGCAACAGTCAAACTATTTATCAAGCGCCCCACCGCTGGCGCTGAACTTGTACCTAAAATCCTCAAATGGGCCACTGAACAAATTGATAATCCTGATCTTCGTGATCGGGGGTTCATTTATTGGAGATTATTGTCGACTAACCCAGCCGCTGCAAAACAAATTGTCATGGCAGAAAAGCCGCCCATTTCGACCGAAAGTGAGGCTCTTGATCGTGGAATACTTGATCGCTTACTTTTACAAACTGGTACTTTAAGTTCAGTTTATCATAGAAGGTAAGCTGCGGATCACATTGTACATTTTTGTTTTTCTTAGAGGCTGTAAATCTTCATATTGGCTCACATTAAGCATAATTTATTCAGCCCGGAAGTCTTCATTCGCAACACCAAACCGAAATATCTCAGTGATTCACCAGCACTTAATTCTGCCGCAAAAAAGTCGTACCAAGAATCTTTGGAAATGTCAGCTCGTCGGCCACCTCCCATACCCACTACTTCAACTGCCCCAAGGGCTTCAGCACTAGAACCGGTGGCAGGAAATGTTTCAACAAGCAATAGCGCTGATAATTTAGCAGCTAAACCGATCTCACCCAACCCTCCCGCAACGGTTGCAAGACCGCCGGAAAATTTGACGGAATCCGATTATAACCCAGTTCATCCTGCCACAAATCAACCGTTGATTACTAACCCCGATGACCCTTATGCGGCTCTTAGCACTTTGGACCCTTCCGGTTTTTTCGGCAATGGCGGTTATCAAACTGATGCACCTATGCCTTTAAGTGGCTCGATTCACCATGATGATACTTTAATCTAAAATTAAATTATGTCGTTTCAATTGTTGATTCCCCTTGCTCAGGTTTTTGCATTCAAATTTAATTTATTCCAAACTTTGAAAAAGACTGTTGTTTTTTTAATTATCTACCTCTTACTCCTGTACATTCCCCATTTTTTTTTGAAAAATATGTAGTATTGTCCCTTTTAATTCTTTTTAAAAGCCTTTTTTTAATATCAAAGTTTTGAAAACTCTTTTGCACATAAGTAAATTTTTAAAGTGCAACAGTTTTTTTCAAAGAAAAAAAATATTGTACGATGATTGTTTACGTGATTTTGCCTTTGAAAAAACCTGGAAAATGAAACAAGCATGCTGAAGGCTACCACAACCATCAAAGAGTCAAAGATTTTTGTCGACCCATCACTGTTATTATATTTTGAAAGGCATGCCAAGCTTTCTGTTGAAATTCTTGCCCGTATTCTCATCTGCGGACGAATCTACAAAACGTCAGAATACTAGTCAGTTGCTTAATGTGAATTCAAAATTTGACTTTGTGTAGGGTGAGAGTAGTCCACAATTCAGTTACAATCTCATTTAGCGCGAAGCAAGTGCCTTGAGAAAAGAAATTGAATCTGCATCATGTGAAAAGGGTTTTTAATGTTTTGGTTGATGTATGTAAACCTTTCTTTTGCTTAATCAACACTAGGACCTCACAAAATCATTTGTTTTTTTCATAGTGTGTATTGAATTGAATGGTCTTTTAATTTATAACGAAAAAGTTTTTAATTAAAGGAAAGAAAAAAATTACATATACATATAATAAAAACAGTAAAAAATAAATAAAATAATTCATTCATCTTGATGAAAAAAGTTTTTTTTGATCAAGTAAAATATTATTTGTATTTTGTATTATGTTATTAAGGTAAGTTATAAATAAATGGGATTAAAGAGGGAAAGGAAGGAAGTAATGAAGCAATGAAGTAATGAAAAAATTGAATATGTAAGTAAGTAATGTAAATAAAAAAATTAAAATAATAATAATAGCTGCCCTCAAAGTTGATAAATGCCATGACCAAAATGCCCAAATTTTCTTGATACCAAGAAACCACATTTAACTTTGGATGTTTTGATATTTTCTGGACACCACACCTCAAATGCCCCGGTGTTTTGAAGCCCAAAAAACTTTTTTTTTCCTGAATAAAATCTAACATTTAAGCCTTCCAATGTACCGAACTCTTCTATAAACCTCATAAAACCTACTCAAATCCATCTTTTATCATTCCTCAGAGTTAAAAACAACAAATTTCATTTGATTTAATTATAGCCCAATTTACATAAGCCATAAAGCTGAAAAAGATGAAGATCTTGAAGAAGACATTTCAATACTATATTACTTTTATTAAAAAACGATATCTCATGAAGTGTCAAATTTAAAATCCCCCATATATTTATCAACTCAGTGATTTGGCAACCCTACCATCAAAGCAGTTTTAGGAATTATGTTAAATATGTTATTCCATCTTTCAAGATCTAATGAATCTCATTGATTATGATGAGATATTTAAGAATAAAGAAAACATTGGAAAAACCTGATATTAGTATACAATTGGCAGTGGAAGGTTGTAGAATTGGTAATAATGAAAATGGTTCTTTTATTGGTTGAATTTAAACAATATTGGGAATTGGTCAGAGAGTACAGTAATATTGTATACACATTAAGTTATTAAATCACTTTTGAAACATCAATTTACTTTAATGACCTGGCCCAATATTGATGAATGAAAGGAACTATCACAGATAATGAAAGTATAATGGCTTCCAGGCTGTATTTGCCTTATTGATTGAAGCTTGATTTCATTATTTAAAAATCAATTAAGTGGTGCAGAGGTATATTTTAATCAAAAGTAAAAGGATTTTTTCTGAATTATTTGACTTATAAAAATATATAATAATTATAAAATAGGTTCTATGTAGCTATTTAATTCTAATTCAACTAGTTTTTGATATTAACAAATCCTTTAGGGATTGAAATTTTGCTCTTCTTTATTTAGTAAATCACTTAATAGTATATTAGCATATGAATAATCACAAAGAACCTAAGCCATTATTTTATTGGAATCAATACTTCATTTAATATTTGGAATATTCAAGCTCAATTTTTTATTTTTCCTTCTTATAAAGGAAACATAAAACAAGTACAATAAATTTTAGAAGTTTTACTTTTTTCTATCATAATCCCAGGTTTATACTGAGAGTTAAATTGTAATTCTTAATTGGTGTTGGTCTAGCTTAAATAAAATTCACTATCAAAGATTACCCAGAAGATGTCCAGAGTTTTGTATATTGGGTAATGAGATGTATTATATTTCATAATCTATTGGCACATATTTGTAAGCAATTGTCCCAATTGTATGGTGATTAAGGACCACCTAAACTACAATTGATACCTGAAGCACCTAATAATGAGCCAATAAAAATGTATATTAAAGGATTAAACCAATGATCTTGGATTAATATAATAATAAGTCCTGAAATATCAGGTAACTCATTTATTAATTTTCATTTTTCTAATAATAAGATTCAAATAAAATATTCAATTGATTAATTTAATTTAATTTTTTTTCCTTTCTTCCTTAATCAAAAAGTAAACTTTGTTCTAGAAAATATTTTTTTTTTTTGTGAAGAAGATACAAAAATGTTTGTTTCTTTTTGGTTCAACTATTTTTCTCATATTTTCATTTTTTTATTTGTTCTGAGTTTCTTAAATATTTTTTTTTTAAATTATAATTAAAAAAAAAAGTATCCAAAAATTTCATTCTTTTTTTTTTTTGAAAAAAAACAAAGATATTTTATTTTTTTTCAAAAAAAATAGAGAATCAGTTTTTGAGAATAAGATTTATGAAAAATAAAAGTTATTTTTCTTATCTTTAATTAATTTTTGTTTGATTTTGATTTTATTTTATTTTTCATTATATAATCTATATTAATACTGAATTGATATGATTTATTACCAAAATAATATCTTCTTATTAGTTTAATCTTGTGGAATCATTTATTTTTGATATTAAAAGAATATTGAAAGAAATCTTCATAATAATTTTTTTTTTTTTGTTATTGTTTCTTTTAGGGAATATTTCAATAACAAATTTTTTTGAATTCATTTTGAAAATTTTTGAAATTTGTTTTATGTTATTTTTTTTTTTTGGTTTTTAGCTCAGAGGTTTGTTTTTTTATTCAATTTGAAAATTAATTCAAAACTTCACAACTTAGTTTGAATTTTTTCTCAGCTATATTCTACAATTTGTTTTTCTATCTCAACATATCAATCAATCTATATGGATCCAATAATATGGCTCTTGTTAACTTAGATAAAATATTTTCAATGTGGAAAGAAAAAACAAACCATCCAAATAGCTACCTCAAGATGAAGATAGCCAAGTCAATGCTCAAGGAAATCAGTCAAGGACTTCAGAAGAAGGATTTTAAATGGATAGTGAAGAATCCCAAACAAATAAATCTAGCAAAAGTTCCAATAAATACAGATTTTTCTCACATTATGAAGAAATCTTACATTTAAAGATGACTGAACAGGAAAGAAACCATAAAAGGAAAATTGATAAGAGAAAAGGACCCATGAAGAAGAGATGAAGCTTAAAAGGTCAGCAAGTCAAGTTTCTAGAAAAGAGGACGATTTACTCATGAAAAATAATTTATGGTTCCTTTTGAGTGAAGAGGTAACTGTTAAAATCCTAGAGCTGATAATTTAATTTCAGATTGATTATTTCTAAGAGCCTGAAGCAGATCCTAGATCTATTTCTTGGACTAACTACTTAAAAAATAATGAGGTACAAAAGGAGGAGTATTCATTAATAAAGGAATTGAAATCTAAAACAATGAAGCTTTTATATAAAGCATTGATTAGAAATTTATTTTTTACCAATTTCCTACCTTCAAAATAATTGATCAACCATTGATATAGATAATCAAGGATTCATGTGATATTATAGGAAGAGGGGGAATTCATGTATTAGTAAGACCAAATCACATGAGAAAAGAAGTATGTATTTTCTCCAAAGATATATTTGGGAAATTATTCATTTATTGCTTTGTTTCCAGGAATATGATAATCTGAATTATATAAAGGAAAACAATTGGCTTTAGAATGAAAATGGATTAGTTTCTCAGAGATACAATTCAATTAATATCAATGAATCAAACAATTTTTAAAAAAATAAGAAAAAAACTCATTATGAGAATTCTGAACATTCAAATTTAAGGCACAAGGAGTCCATTGTTAATTAAAATTAAGATTACAAACAGACTGAGTTAGAACCAACAGGAGTAATGTTGTGTAACACTCATAAGCAAGCTAGAACACAACATCACAATAGTTCACCAAGCTTTCAAAAATTTACAAGTGGGATATCAAACAGAAAAATTTGAGTACTTATGAATAATATAAATAGTAATATTCAGACTATTGTGACTCCTATGATGCTAATCATTCAGAAAAATAAAGATAGATCTGAGGAGAATGATTTTTCTCAAAGAGAGAAGCAGCAGAAATGGGAAATACTTCAGAAAAAAGGGGAGGAAATCAAAAAGCTGAAGATATGAGATGGAGAATAGCAGAGAAGGGAATAATTGATTGTTTCAAAATTATGGCCAAAATTACTGGCATTTATTTGGAAGAATTACCAAATATCAATTACCTTTTGGCAAGTGAATTCCGTTTTTCATTATCACAAGAAATATAAGGGACAAGGGAATTTTCATTAAATGGCTTTCAACATGAATGATTACTTTGTACATGTATTTAATTTGATAATACTTTTGTTTTAAATTATTTCTTTATAATAGGCTCAAGGCTTCTTAAGTGGAGGAAGTACTCAGAATACAGTCCTATCTTCCATAAATGATTAATTGGGACTGAGGAAATCAATATTTTAAATTTAGAGAATTTTTCATTCAGTCAATTAATTAATTTTCTTGAAATGTTCTTTTTAATATGCATGTATTCAATAAGAGATATTTTCTATGTGAAATTAATTTTTGAAACATGAAAAAAAATCCTTAAATACTCATGTTACACATGGAAAATATATATCTGAAATGTGTGAATCAAATTTTAGATACTTTGATTGAATTCATGTTGTCTGAATGGTTGAAGATACAAATCTACTCTCAATAGATATTTTTTTCAGAGCTGTGTATCTCTGAAAATGTTTGGTTCATAACAGTGGAGTGAATTTCATAACATAACTGCACTGGGACAATTCAATATTATAAAGAACAAATCACATTGTTATATAGAAAGCTATTGTCACAACCATGGCAATTCACCCTCTTGGACCTCAATATGGCATATTCATGCCATATCCAATTTATGGAAATTTGGCCATATCCATAATCTTTGGCCAAATTGGCCATTTCATCTTTTTTGGCCTTTTATGGTAATTTCACTATCTGGGCCCAACTTGGCCCATTCACCATCATCATGCCTTTACTGGCCTTTCTCTGCTTTTGGGCACCTTTGGGTATTTTACATGCAAGAGGGAAAATACAGCCCAAAATCTTGTATTTGGCTTTTTTAAGCTATAAATACAGATTTGTGAATTTTTCTGTATTTAGCCATTTTATGCTATTTTCCCATGTAATATCGGAAATATGCCCAAATGGCCATATTAGGCCATTTGGGGCTTAATTGCCAGTTTTGCATATTTCTGCGCATTTTGCGCACTTTGTGCAAATACAGCTTTAAAGATTTATAAGATTTATTTGGCCAAAAACACCCAAAGCCACTATTTCACCTCTGAAGCCACCCAAAACCTGTTTCTCACTTATATCCTCCTGGCATCAATCCAAAAGACCTTTGGCCACTTTCACCCTCCAATTACCAAAAGTGCCATAAATGGTGTTATACACCACTATGCATCTTTTTTCACCAGAAATCCAAAGGTGCCAATATCAAATGGTTACTTCAACTTTTCATCAGGTCATCAAGGCATGTCATCCAGAGGATTAATCAAGGCTCAAAGAAAATTGTCAATCTCAAATACCAATGATGCCATCAAGCAATCATTGGTTATCCTCAGTCACAGTATTCCTCCAAGGGAATACTAGAAGTTCATTCTCAAGGGATATTCAAGAGGCAGTTCCAAAACAATTTGCCAAGGGTCAGTGCTCCATCAATCCACCTTGGCAACCACATTCATTCAGTAAATTCTTGATTCATCAAGACCTTTATTTTCAATCATACACCATGGGAATTTCATTCAACCCAGTTCATTTCCCAATTTGGCAAGGTATACACTTCATCAAGCAGTCAATACAGCTTCAAGGATTCAATAAATACCAGCTGTCAGGCTGAAGGAGTCAAGCTCTCAATGTTTCACATATACCAGCCTCCTTTGACCCTGGGGTGTTTTTCCACCAGTTAATTAATATATATTGATTTTATTTTATCTTTATTTATCTTATCTTTTTGTTAAGTGAATACTGATATTATCAATTCAGTAATTTAGCACATTTCTTTTTCTTTCTTTTCCTGTAAAGAGATATTTGGTGGTCATATCTTTTACTCATTCCATTGTTCCTTCTGGCAGGTTGAAACAGTGATGACTTGGCTGGCGCTTTGGCAATTTGGCTTCTTATTTCTCTTATTGTGTCTCTTCTTTTTTACCTGCATATTTCTTAGAGGAATTAATTTCTTTTATTTTATCTTCTTTATCTTTGGAGTATTCCAAGTGAGTTCCCTGATTGCTGAGTGCCAGGCCACTCTTTTTTTCACCAAGAGCCCCTGTGACAGCTATTTGATTGAAATAATTAAATATAAACTTTGAAAAATTGTTATAATTATATGGCCAATTTTGAAAATTAGTATAGCTCATGGTTTCAAATAAGAACTACAAAAATCAATCAAGAAGCTATGTAATATTACATATGCAATCAAGGTCTTACCAGTCTGAAACAAGTATTATTGGGGTACTAATAAGGACCAAAAAGGATTATTTGGTTTTCTGAATTTCTTTTCATTAATATTCTGAAATTAATAATCCTCATATAAGAATCCCCAGCCTACTTAGTTGTTTGGAAAATGATAAAGAACTACCATGTAGAGTAATTTATGCTAATAAATGGTTGGTCTTAAGAATCACCAGTATTACATGAAGGAGTTAAGATTGGACCATTAGTTGGGTAGGCTGAATTAACAATGAATATGAAATCTTTATTAAAGATACATATTCAATTTAGTAATTACCAGGCCAGTTAAGATTTGAAAAAAACATGACTATCATGGACTTATCCAGGTAAACCACCATATACCTAAATAATCATTCATTTAATAATATATTAGTACATTGAAATTCAAAAATATCATAATTCAATTGTGGTATTCATTACCTTTTTTTCCTACTTTCAAGACATTTATTCCTTCTATAAAGCTATCAATTAAATATTCAAGAAGGAAAATCAAATAATTAATCAATTATTATGGGTCAATTATACATTAAAATGGATTGAAATTCAGTAATATGAATAATTCCATAAGAACAGCCTAGAAAAATGATTTGTTTAGTTACAAAAATAAAGATAAATTGGGAAAAGAAAAGAAAAAAATAACAAAAATTTCAAAGTTACCAATGGAAGAGAGAGTGTGACACTCAAGCTACCCAAGCTCTGCTAAACTTTTGAATTGATCAGCAATCACCATGGAAAAAAAGCTATCCCTGCCAGCAGGGGTAGCAGGTCCAACCCAGCTTCAACCCAGCCTTCATCTTGATTCATACTGGGTTCTAACTTGCTATTATTATTTGGTTATATTCAAAGCTGTATTTTAAAAATTTAGAAATACTTAATTAGAATGAATTTAATTATGTAGCTTTTGAAATTGCTGAATAATCCTATCTTCTACCTAATTCCTTGAAACAAAATACATAGAACATCAAATAAATATAAAGTCAAATAGTATAAAAAATGTTGGTATTCTTCTCAAGATCAAATTATCCTTTCCTCTCATCTTCTATCACATATGATCCTTAATGTTTTTTATTTGAAAATTCTGCTATTAGCATGTGATATTTTCAATATTGAAACTCTTTTGTATTGGTGTCTTTTTCCTTGAATGATAAATCATGATATGGCTCTCTCACTCAAAAAACAAAATATGTATGTTTTAGTATCAATTTTATCCAACAGCCTATTTAATCTTCAATTAAAAAAATAGAAAAGAATTAATCTGTATAATTTCCTCTTTTAACCATTTAAAAAATGTATCACAATATCATGGCAAAATTCAAACTAAAGCTAAACTTTGTATAAGAGAAAAACCTCTGACTATAGTATTCCATTTATCTGGTTTCTGAAATGTAAATTTTCATTAAAATTTTAGAGAAAAATTTATACTATTTATTTCAAGTTCCATGGTTAAATTACTGCGATTACTTTCTCAATTATTTAAGTAAGCTCAGACCTTATAATTCTCATAGAATATTCCCTTCCATATCAAGTATCATATGATTACCCAGAAGTCTCAATATAAACCAATTTATACAAATTCATTCTTAAATCTTATTTCCTTCATAATCATTGTATTATTGGTAAAATAATTCATTATGTGGAGCTTTTCCTAGAAAAGAAGCATTGAATTAGCTTATCAATATTCTCTTTATCTTACATAGAAATATGAGAAATCTTATAGTAACATTTCCCAATAAAAAAAGAATAAAATTTGAATCCTTCATGAAACTTTGGACTTTGAAACAAAATTTAAACTTCATCTATCTTACTTATTTTTCATTACTAACAATATTAATCAAGATTAAAATATGTACTAAGATCCAAATAATATAAAATATTGGGAATTAATTCCTGAGTTTTTGATATGGTAAAAATCTTAATCATCAGAAGTCACCATTTCACTTAAAATTTCTTTCCATGATCTGAAAATCAGCTTATCCCATTCTCTTTCAAAAAATATTTATTCAGGTAAGTGATTCTTTTGAATTAATATCAAAGAAATATATCTTTAATTGCATTTATTGTTAATTATAGCTTAATTAAAACTGTTATATTGCATGATTCTTAGTTATAATTTTTCCTTTATGAGGAATATTTATCAAGATGTATAATTTCTTGTCAAAGATATATTTAATTTCATATTAATATCAGAATTAATTCTAAAAAAATTAAATGGGCACTCTTTTAGGAGAAAATACCCCATTATATCAGTATAATCAATTTTAGAAATTTTCAGCATCTTATCATGACCTACAAAATGACATCCAAAAAATACCTCAATCTTTTTTCAAATAAAATACATTGCATTTGGGAGATTCCACTCGAAAAACAAATATTGAAGGAAAGTCAATTCTTGACCCCCATTTCCAGAAGAAATCTTGCATGGTTATTTTATCTATATAATAAATGAAAAAAATCACAATCTCTTTGAAAAAGGACATTTCATTGATTAATGAAGAATGTATGTGTGTCACAGGGGCTCTTCTAAATGAAGAGGGCCTGGCACTCAGTGAACAGACTTACTTATGGAGGGCTCAGAATAAAATACTCAAATGATAAGAGTAATGAAATAAGATAATAATTTCCTAGTCATAAAATAATAAGAATTAAAAGATATGAGAGGAAAACAAAAGCAATAATAAAGAGCCAACCACAAATAATCCTGTACCACTGTTTCAACCTGTTCAAAAAAGAGAAAAGGATTAATAAAGGATATGGCCACCAGAACTCTACTGAACGGATGAGGGAAGGCAAAGACTAACTTAATAAGTAATAAAATAATATTCCTTAATGAGAAATAAAATAATATTAAATAATAAATCCAATATTTTAATTAACTGGGGGAAAAACCCCCAGGTGGGTCAAGGGGGCTGGTATATGTGAAAAAGTGCCAGCCTGGTGTTTGAGTGTTGAGAAACCATGACTGTATGATTGAGGAACCTGTATTTGAGATGCGAAACTGTATTGGTGTATACAATACAGTTATTTGAATCAATACAGGTATTTGCCCCTGTATTGAGGACAGGCCTGTATTTGGTGAATCCTGTATTGAGGATTGGAACTGTATTTGGTGAATCTTCCATGAAACCCCTTTCTGATTAGGTGTTGGAAGATTCTCCATTAGTAATGAGTGGTAATGCCCTGCCTGTCTCCATGGCTATGACATTATCCCCCTCTTGAAAGTGGTGAGCTCTGAGCACCATAAAAGTAATGACTCTTGATAAGATCAACTGATTTGTTCTTCCCCCCAATTCCCAATTTTCATCTCTCAAAGTTCCTCTTCATAAATCATAATTTCAACCCCTTTCAGCTTCATAACTTGTAGGTCCTTCTTCTTTGTCTTGATTCTGATTCTTCTTCACTTCATAACTGTCTTCACTTCATCAATTTTTTTTCCATTTCTTTGATCTTCTTCTCATTGCAGAGTTTTTCACTCATTTTGTCTTGAGTCCTCATGGCTCATGATAAAAAGTGATTTCAGGTCCATGTCCTAAGAACCCACTGCCATTCCATCAATTTTGTCTTCATTTGGACATTGGGCCAAATTGTCCTTTTTTCTTGCTTGGAACATTTCAGAAGTCCTTGAATTGTTCCCCAAAATTGTTGTTTTATGAGTTTTTTGGTCAAAATGGCCAAAATGCGCAAATATGCCCATATCACTAAAATGGCATATTTGCTGAATAATTGAATAAAAAGGAGTTTTGAAGGGTTTGAAGGGAAATGACGCCAAAATGCGCAAATATGCCAATATCATTAGAATGGCATATTTGATGAAGAATTGAATAAAATTGGGTTTTGAAGGTTTGAAGAGAAATGACGCCAAAATGCGCAAATGTGCCAATATCATTAAAATGGCATATTTGATGAATAATTGAATAAAACTGAGTTTTTGAAGGTTTTGAAGAGAAATGACGCCAAAATGCCCAAAATGCACAAATATGCCAATATGGTCAAAATGGCATATTTTGCTGAAGAATGGAATAAAACAAAGATTTTGATGTTTTGAAGAAGAATGAAGCCAAAAATGGGCAAATGCATGAAAATGGCCAATTTGGCCTATGAAACAGTTTTTGATGATAATTTCTTCTATTTTCTTGTGCTTCACTCTGTTCTTGAAGCTCAATTTTCCATATTTGACTTGCTGACTTGGATTTTTCTGTGATTTGCTTGGTCTTGACTTTGAAATTTGACTTGAAAATGAGTTCAATCCTGATTTGAAGAAATTTTGATGAGGGTTATCTGTAGCTGGTCTTTACCATTACTAGTGTTTTGCTCTTTGATTATTGAATAAATTGACTCCCCAAACATGATATGGGAGTGATGACTACTGCTTTTGAAATAAGAAATAAAAATAAAACATACAAGTAAAAGAAAATGAAAAACAATTGAGAGAAAAGAGAGTAAAGAAATAGAAATAAGAAAATGCCTGAGGGTTGTCCTTCTTGTGGTGAGTTGCTTGATTTTGGCCAAAATGTTCTGAAAGATAAAATAAAGCATTTGATGCTCACAGCGTGGCCAAGGTAATGTTTTACAAGAAGTAGACCCCTCAGGGATGCATACCAGGAGATGGAACTTACTTTCATAACTTCCACTCCTCACCAAGCACCATCAATGAAAAAGAAATTATACCATAACATGAATTGTGGTAATGAATATCTTGAAAGATATTGAATGGCATAATTTGGAATAAAATTTGTGAGAGAAGGAAAAAGAATAAAAAAGAAAAAGGGAATTTGGCCATATCTTGATGAAAGGTCCAAATTCGGGGTATTGATGTTGCAAGGCCTTCTAAACCTGTACAAAGAAATTGACAAGTGCTCACAAAGTGGTCAAGGTGATGCTTACAACATATTTCGGTAGAATACCCCCTTAAAGGTGCATTCCAGGAGAGGAACTTACTTTCATAAACTCCAATCCCCACCAAACACCATAAATCAAACTCTTGAGGCATTTGGGCCAGGCTTGTCTGGATACAAAGTGTGAAGATCCTTGACAAGGTCTGGGGGGTCAGTAAGGTTGGAAGCTGGTTCCCAAGTTGTTCTTTCTGGGTCTTCATTGAATCCTTTCCACTCCACTAGATACCATGATGTACCTCTCTTGAGTTTTGAGTCCAGAACCTGAGCCACTTCCCATTCTTCTTTCTCTATCACTATTACTGGAGGTGGTGGCGATTGGTGTCGATTTGGGATAGCTGATTGCTTCACTGGTTCTAACAAGGACAAATGGAAGACAGGGTGAACTGACTTCCATTGTTGAGGCAACTTGAGGTGATATGCATGGCTGCCAATCTTCTTGAGAACTGCAAAGGGTCCCAGCCATCTTTCTGAAAGTTTCTTGGTGGGTCTTGTTGTCTTGATGTTCTTGGAAGCTAGGCATACTTTTTCCCCAGGTTGGAAATCAGGTGGAATTGCTCTATTTCTATCTGCATACTTCTTAAAACGCTTTATTGCTGACTCTGATTCTTCTTTGACAGCTTTCTGTACTGATTGGAGTTTTGTTGATAGCTTTCCGGAAGGTGTATCTTGAGAAATGTGAATTGAGTCAAAGCTGGGATTTCTTCCATAAATGGTGAAAAATTGTGACTGTTTTGTTGATGAATGTTCTGCATTATTATAGGCAAATTCAGCCAGAGGGAGCCAGGTGTGCCAGTCATCTTGATGGTAACTGACATACATCCAAAGATACTGTTCTAGAATCTGATTTACCCTCTCTGTCTGGCCCTCTGTTTCAGGGTGAAAGGCAGTTGAAAGATCTCTTGATATCTTGAGCTGCTGACACAATTGAGTCCAAAATGATGAAACAAATAATGAACCTCTATCACTAACAATAATGATTGGAAGACCATGTTTGGAAAAGACATTATTAATGAAAATTTGAGCTAGGTCCAAAGCAGTGATTTTTGAATAAGTTGGAATAAATATTGCCATTTTTGAAAATCTGTCTACAACTACTAAAATTGAATCAAAGTTTCTTGAAAAGGGCAATTGAGTGATAAAGTCCATTGATAAAGAATTCCAGGGACCAGATGGAATTTGAAGAGGCTTGAGTAGCCCAAACTTCTTATGGTGGATGTTCTTCTTTCTTGAACATTGCTGACATGAGGACACATAGTCCTTGATGATTTGATCCATGCCAGCCCAATAAAAATCCCTCTTGATGAGCTTGAGGGTCTTCTCCTGGCCAGGATGGCCAGCCAATGGTGGGTCATGACACTTTTGAAGAATGTCCAATTGAATTTCATAATTTCTTGTAATGACTACTCTATCTTTGAACAATAATAATTTTGCTTGAGGTTCAAGAGAATAGTCTGGGACTGATTCTCCTCTTGATAATTTCTTGAGGATTTCCTTATAATCTTTGTCTTGCCATACTTGTCTTTGAATTTGATCAACTACATCTGAAAACATATCAACTTTTATTGAAAAGAATCTTGACTCTTGAATTTCATTTTGCTTGAGAACTTGATGAAAGGTTTGAGGATTCTTGCTGATCAAATCCACCCCCCTCTCTGGGTACACATCGTCCCAACGTGACAAGGCATCTGGTAAAGTGGCCAGCCTTCCTGGCCGGTAAGTGATGATAAAATGGAATTCAGATAGAAATTCTGTCCAACGGGCTTGATGACAAGTAAGGACTTTAGAGGACATAAAATACTGAAGAGAACAATAGTCTGTCAAGACCTCAAAGGAATCAGAAAGACAAAGGAGAAATGCTCTCCAACGCTTGAGAGCCCAAACTATGCCAAGGAGTTCCTTGTCATGGATTTCATAGTTGAGCTTGCAACTATCAAATGCAATGGGATGCTTTCCTGAGTCATTCACCTGACTCAGTACAGCACCCAGGGAATAATCAGAAGCATCAGTCTCTACAATAGTTGGTAGAGAAGGATTAAAATGAGAGAGAATAGGGGCAGTGGTGAAAGCTTCTTTGAGTATTTGAAACTGACTCAGAGCTTCCTCATTGAAGATAAAGGGAGAATCTTTTTTAAGGAGGGAAGTGAGAGCAGAGATTTTTCTGGAATAATTTTTAATGAAACAACAATAAAAGTTGGCAAAGCCAAGGAAAGATTGGAGGGCCTTGATGTTCTTGGGCTGAGGCCAATTGAGGATTTGTTGAACCTTTGAAGAATCCATCTTGAGGCCATCACTTGAAACAACATAGCCCAAGTACTCCACACTTGAGGCATGGAATACACACTTTGAGGCTTTAGAAAACAAATTATTGTCTCTCAGTCTTTGGAGAACAGAGGCCACATGTTTAACATGTTCATTCAAAGAGCTAGAGAAGACCATAATATCATCTAAGTAAACTACAACAAAAATATCCAAATAATCTGCAAAGATATCATTCACAAGATTTTGGAATGAAGCTGGAGCATTGGTTAAGCCAAATGGCATAACCAAATACTCATAACTACCATATTTGGTTCTAAAGGCAGTTAAGTCCTCATCCCCCTCTTTAATTATCAGGAGATTATAAGCACCACGCAGATCTATCTTGGAGAAGATAGTAGCACCGTTGAATATGGTAAGAAGCTGATTCATTGGAGGAACAGGATACCTGTTCTTCCTAGTGACAGCATTGAGTTTGCGGTAGTCAACACACAAACGAAGACCACCATCCCTTTTCTTAACAAAAAGGACAGGTGCTCCTGTTGAGGAGGAGCTTGGTCTGATGAAACCTTTCTCTACATTCTCTGAAATGTAGGCCCGCAGTGTTTCTGACTCATTCTTTGATAAAGAGTAGATAACACCAACTGGAGGTAGAAGACCCTCCAGTTCAATATGATGATCAAAGGCACAGTGTGGAAGAAGTTTCTCTGCTTTAACTTTGGAGAATACATCCAAATATTTGTGATAAACAGGAGGGACTAACTTCAGCACAGTTTCAATCTCTTCTGGCTCTTCCTCCTCATCCCACTTCTCCTCCAGGGAGGCATGAAAAGATAAAGGAGGAAGGTCCATATGCCCTTGAAAGAGATGAAGTGAAGATATAGCAACATCTTCTCCAACATCTTTTATCTCTTTGAAGACCTCATCTCTTAATGGAAGTAATGACTGAGAGGGAAAAATGGAGGGGTTATGGACAGAAGGAAGAAGGGAAGGTGTCTCAAGTTCACCAACCAGAGCAACACTGTTGAAAGAAGTGGAAAAGTCATTACCAGTAGAAGAAATAATACCACTAGAATCCTTATGACTAGAATAATAGGTGATAAATCCATTTTTCCTATCAATAATGGGATTAAAATGGTAAAGAAAATCATAGCCCAATATCAGGTCTTCTCCCTTGGGTGAATCTATGATAAAGAAATCCCATTCAAAGCTTGGGAAGGAAGGTAAATCAACAACCCACTTGGTATAATGGGTGATGAACAAGGAAGTGGATTCATTGGAATCCAAAATGAAAAGAGGAATCTTTTCAGGGAGCTCTGACATGGTCAATGAGTACTTGAGAACAAAATTCTTTGCAATAAAAGAGTTTGTAGCACCAGAATCAATGAGAATACTTGTAAGGTGTGTATATGAAACTTTGATTAAAAATCAAGTACTTTTCCTGTCCTCAAAATTTGTATAAGGTAAAAATCAATTAAAAATAGTAAGAAATATTATTTTTCAGAGAAAACACGCCAATTTTATTGTTTATAACTTTATTAGTATAAAACAATAATATTATAAAGATTTATTGTTTTACCAGAAATACTCTACAAGAGATATTTAAGGCTACAAAAGAAATTTCTTCAAGAGCAATTTCAATTGGAATTAATTGAGCAAAGAACTGCAAGCAATTAATTAAAGAAAAAAGTCTTTAAAAAGAATATTAAAGAGAAAACACGCCCAAAAGTGACCAGAGTGAATTTGGAAACAAAGTGACAAAGTTTACAGTGATGAAAGATGCTTTAATTTACTTTTGGGGTGGTTCAGGGGTAAAAATGATTATGATGATTTTTTCACGTGGGTAAAAGGTTCAAGATGATCTGAAAAATGTGGTTGGAATCTTTTATTGATTGGTTTAACAGTGTTTAAACTAATTAATAAAAGGAAAAGATTCTAACATGAAGAAAAAAGTGGGGCAAAGAAGACATTCTTTTATAGCCATCAATTCTCTTACTCCAAAAGTAAAATTTACTCTTGTCAGTCGTTAAAAAGAGTCTGACAACAGAAAAGCCAATTGTGGCATCATTGAACCCTGGTTTAGACCAAAAAGGGCTGGTTTAAGCCATTTTTAGCCATTGTTAGTCATTTTAGACCCTTAAATCAGTCATTACTATAGCAATACCTGGTCTAGAGCCTTAAAACCAAGTCAGAATGTGTGTAAGAGGCGTAGAAACCAGTTAAAACTGTTTTTACTATGATTGTTTTATCTTAAGGGTAGTTTTACCCTCTTGGCAACAGCTAAAACTACCCCAGTTGGTATCAAAACCTCATCAACAATTGAGTCCACAGACCCTGTAACTCAATTCCAGGCCAAAAGTGATGAAATTTTGCGTGAATTGTGACATCCCAGGCCTGTCAGCAAGGATTTTGGGGGTCTAGCTCACCCTTAGAGCTGGAGTTCCTTTCCCCCCCCAAATTTAATCTTTCCAATTTATTTTTCCTTTAATTCCTCATCATGTTTTACACTTATAATTTACATATGTAATTCAATTGAGTTGTACAGTTCAATACAGTAATAATTGATACCTCATATGTAAATCAAAGTTCACTTATGTAATATACGCGCACATTTTGACATTTCAATTGAATCCAATTGAAAATACTTCAATTCCACATAACTTCTAAACTAAACACCACCTCAATTTTAACACAAAAATTGATGGTTAACACCACATGTGGTGTGAATTAAATTAAGGTTTTGAGGATTTTCAACTTTTGTATTGAAAATACTAAAAACTTAATTTAAACTTATTTAGAGTTGAGTTACAGAAATTTCATCCAGAGGTGACCCCACCTGATTTTTTATGAGGAATCCAATGGTGACATAAATTTTATATGTTTATTTATTAGATACAAAGTTATAATACTTTTTATTTAACTTTTTTCCAAATTTGTTTATTTTTTTACAATTTTGTTAAAAATTCATTTTTACTTAATTTTTTCAAGTATAAATGTAATTTTACAATTTCAAAATTGAATGTAATATTAATTTTAAATTGTTATCAAATTTTTAATTTTGAATATAATTTTATATTTATATTTTGATTTTTATTTTAATAATATAAATAAATTTATTTTATTTATATTTATATGTTAATTTTGTATTTGGGGTCTTTTGGGTATATGAAATTACCTCTAAGGCTGACATTCCCTCCCCCTAAAAAAGAATATTACTTTGTAATATTGGTATTTCTAGTGTGTCTGAATCTCCTGAGGAGTTTGGTAGCTTCTGGTATATCTTTTTCTTCTAACCATTCATCTTCACAAGTTGGGTCACTTTACCTAACAAGGTATTCCCTTACTTTTTTAGTTCTTAATTTTCTTTCTTTAAGAACTTTGGTAATTTTCTTAGTACCAGATGTCTCAATAGGAGGTATAACTTGGGGAATCTTATTCCTCAAGGGCTTCTCAGCATCACTAGATTTATATGGCTTTATCAAGCTCACTGGAAATGTAGGATGCTTATTGCTAAGTTCTTCAGATAACTCTACTTCAACAGCATTTTCTCCATGGAGGGCCTTAATCACAAAAGGTCCTGCAAAGGATTCTTTCAACCTTTTACATCCTTTGATGTTATTGAAGTTAGTGGTGGATACAGGAACTAGGTCCCCCACTTTGAAATCTGGAGTTGCATGTGATTTATCCCATTTGTCTTTAGCATCTGAAAAAGAGTCCTCCATGCACCTTATTGCATGTTTTCTAGCTTTGTCTAGCATTCATTTGAAGCTAGCAGCTGTAGGATGTATTTCAATTAAATCTTTCCTCAAGGAATCTTGGGGTAACTTGGGGTTCCATCCTTTTTCTAGAATAGCAGGAGTTTGATTGGTACTGGCATGGATTGATGTTTTATATGCTAATTCCAGTGCTGGCAACAGAGTACACCAATTATGGGTAAATCCATCACAATCTTTGAATTCAAGGCCATATGCACAAAATCTTCTCACCATGTCATCTAAGGTTTGGATCATCCTTTCAGTCAGGCCATCAGTTTGTGGGTGGTAGGCTGTAGAGAAAGACAGTTTAGTGCCAAATAATTGGTGAAGATTTGTCCATAGTGCTGAAGTGAATTTGGGATCCCTATCACTAATGATATTTGTAAATATCCCAGTCCATGACACTACTCTATTCCATATCAGAAGAGCTGTATCCATGGCTGTATCATCCTTGTGACATGGTAAAAATATTGGAGTTTTACTGAATCTGTCCACAATTACTAGGCAAGCATTATAGCTTCTGTCACCTCCTGGTGGTAGATCAGTTACCCAATCCATATGGACAATTTCCCAAGGTCTGCTTGGTTCTTGGATTTTTATCATATTTCAAAGTCTCTTGCCAGTGGATTTATTTGCCTTTTGGCATCTGTCACAGGTTTTGCAATACTCTGCAACATCGTTCAGCCACATTGGCCACCATATGCAGGTTTTTACTTTCTCTCTTGTTCTGTCTTCAGACAGATGTCCTGAAAAGGGACTATCATGGCATTCTTTAAGTACAAGATTGATTAATGACCTGTCTACAACTGTCATGACACATGTGTGCTTGGTTCTGTGGTAAACTATTCCATCCAGTAGGTGAAATCTTCCTTCATCATAAGATTTTTTCCATACTTCATCCAAGGCATGTATTAGAGAGTTGTCTTTACAGTCTTTTCCAAGTAATTGGCATAAGATGCTACAATTCTTATCTTGAGTGTAACTACCTCTGACTTCCTCAAAGAAGGTGGTGTTCAAGTCTGTAACACTTATTCCTTCTATTGGAATTTGTGGTGAAGCTTCTTCTGGAACATAAGCAGGATTATCAATGTTATTTGGTAATGGCCATCTGCTTAGTCCATCTGCATTCTTATGAATATTCCCATCCTTATGAACAATAGTCATATTGCCTCTGTATTCTTGTATGGCTATTTGCCATCTGAGCATATGTCTGCTGGGTGTCTTCATGTTCAGAAGTGATTTGACAGCTGTACAGTCTGTTATTACCTCAAAAACACATTCCTCTAAGAAGTAGTTCAATTTATCCAAGGCCCAGACAAGGCATAGACATTCCATTTGACTTGCTCCATATCTGGCTTCAGTTGGTTTGATTTGCCTGGATATGAAACATATGGGTCCTTCTACAGGTTTATCATTTATGATTTGAGCTTGGTGAAGTGCAGCACCTAGTCCATCCCCTGATGCATCAATATACAGTTTGAAAGGTAATTTAAAGTCTGGAATTAGTAAGAGTGGAGCAGTGGTCAAGGCTTCTCTTAGAGACTCAAAAGCTTTGACTCTGTCAACAGTCATTTCAAATACTGTGTCTTTGTCACAACATTTATAAATTGGTCTTTCTATGGATGCAAAATCTTCAATGTGTTGCCTGTAATATCCTGCAAAACCTAAGAATGACTGAATTTCCTTCTTATTTTGAGGCATGGGTTTTAGCAATACTGCTGCAACTTTGTTTTTGTCAATTCCAAGGGACAAACCAGATACAACATGTCCTAGTGCCTTAAGTTCTTTAAATCCAAAATGACATTTCTTCAAGGAGATTTTCATGTTTACTGATTGAATTTTTGTCAAAACTCTGGACAATCTGTACATGTGCTCCTCCCAAGTCTTGGAACAGACAATAATGTCATCAATGTAAATGATTAACCATCCCTCTGAGAGTTCTTCAGGGAAGATTTCATTCATCATTCTTTGGAAGTGTGAAGGTGCATTTTTGATACCAAAGGGCATCCTCAAGTATTCATACACTCCACAATGAACAATAATTCTCAAGTATTTTCTTGCTCTTGGTGTCACCACATTTTAATGGAATCCTTTAAGGGCATGCATAGTGGTTATATACACTGCTTGAGATATTTGAGTAAGGGAAATTTGGATTTTTGGTATTGGGTATCTGTCTGGAACAGTGTAAGTGTTCAGAGCTCTAAAGTCCCCAACCATTCTAGATTTTCCATTATGCCATGCCACTATGACTGGTGTAGTTATTCCTACTTCTTCATTGTGGCCTACTTTTCTTATTACACCAAGGTCCAGAAGTTCTTTGATATGAATTTCTAGAGCTTCTCTTGATTTTGGAATTTCTGGATATGCAGGTCTTCTTAATAGTGGTGGATAAGGTCTCTCAATATTAAGAGTTATGTCAACTTCATGACCAATAATTGCTCCTAGAGGTTCTTTGTCTGAAGCAAATGCTCCTCTGTGGTCATACAAAAGGGAAGAAAGTTAATTTTCCTGTTTATCAGTCAGATGAAGGCTTATTTCAGCTTCATTTAACTGCTCAGACTTGAATTTCTCCAACTCTAAGTTGACTGGTGATACTTTATTTACTGTAATTTGTCTTTTAAATGGTAAAAAGGCAAATTTTTGGCGCTTATTGTCTCCAATAGTAAAGTATATGTCTTTGTTATTATGCAAATCTATCCCATACATGATTAAATAGTCATTTACCAATATAAAATGGGTACTAGAGCAATTTTCCATAACAACAAATTCAACTGTGATTCTTAAATTCCCATTTATGTGTGGGAATATGACATTGGTCTCAAATATTCCTAATGCTTTCATTAGATTACTTGCACTGTTGAATTTTATACCATCAATTGGTAACAATTGGTCTTCAAAGTTTGGTACACAAGTCTTAAGAAAAGATTTTCCAACACAAGAGCAAAAGGCTCCTGGGTCAAGCAAAAGTTTGGTGGGTTTGTTGTCAATCACCACTTCTGTTATACAGGAGTTACCAGCTGTATAGCCTTTTCCCCTGTTTGGTTTTGTTTTCATAAGTTGTGCATCTTGAGCTTTTGATGAGTCAAGTTGGCCATTTCTCAATTGTGGCAAGTGGGAATAAGATTCCATGATGTCAAAAGTGGCATTGATATTTTCTATATCTTTTGAAGATTCAGAAAATATTGATGACTTATCATCTGAATTGTCTTCAATTATGTCATTCTTTTCAACATCAGGTTCCTTTTCAATATCAATTTCATTGATTTTTCCCTTCTTTGGACATGTATTGGCTAAATGGGTGGTGCTTTGGCAAATATGGCACTTTCTGACTGTATCTGCAGATTTATATTTCATATTATTAGAATTTTCTTTGGGGTTTTTGTCCACAGAATCTTTCCAAGGTGTATTAAACCTTGTTTTGAGATTCACCCTACTAGAACCAATTTTGGTTCTGGTGGTTACTTCCTCTAATATATTGATAATTTCTTCTGCTGAAGATTTTTCAGTAGTCCTGCTTTTGACAGCATGCTCTAAGTCACCTCCACATTGTCTCAGAATTTTTCTATGGATCATAAATTCTGACATGTCAGGATATAATGCTGTTAGTCTGTCCTTTTGTTGGCAAAACCATGGTAAAGCTTTGTCTTTATCAGAATTAAATTTGGCAGATTCAAAGGCTGTTTCAACTTTAAACCTCCAAGCATCATTTGCCCATTTGTTGATGATTTGGGTTTTCCACCAAGTCCAACTCTGGTGTCCATGTGCTTGTCTTATTTTGATGTACCATCTGTGAGCTGATCTGGTGAACAAGGTGTTAAATCTGGCTGTTACCAATCTGTCTGGTAATTCAAAATCCCCTTTGATCATGTCAATACCTCTAATGAATTCCATATGGTCATATTCTTCTTCACCACTGAAGTGAGGCAATTCTTTAAGTTTTGGAACTTCTTTCAAGAGTGCTTGGCCCATTGATGGTTCCAAGTTATGAAAAGAAGTAGAAAATTCACCTTTAACTGTGAATTTTCAATATCCAATACTTGTGGATTAGGAATTCTTGCTCCCTCATTTTGGTGCAGAGGTGTAGACATTCTTGGCAAGGTGTTTAGCAGTTGTTCAATATCATTCATTTTACTGTTGTTGCACCTTGGTGAATTTCTTAATTCATGTTTTAAGCTTTGTATAGAGTCTATGAAATTCTTTTTGTGATCATACTCTTTATATGTAAGATAATTCCATAATTCTGTTTGTTTTGTATCATCAGATATAACTTCATTTAACTTTATTGTTAATTTTGATAATTCCTCTCTTGAGGTATCAAAATGCTTTTTCAAGGCAATTGTATTTGTTGTTACTTCTGCAAATGATTTTGAAATATTATCAAGAGGTTTTTTATTATCTTCTTTGATAGTGTTTATGGCTTGTTTTATTCTTGTTTCAATTATGTCATCAATATTGAATTTAGAATATTTGTCTGTTAATTCTTTAATAATGGCAGATTGTTCATTTATCTTAATGCCAAAAGAATTATCATTATTGGAAGTTTTTATTGTTCTTAAAACTTTTTCAAAGCATTTGAGTGTATCATTTATTTGACTCAGACTCAAGTTATTTGTTTTAAGATTGTCACAAATTGATGTATTTTTATCAGAAAGATGACTTTTTACATCAGAAATAGCTTTATGAAACTCTGGAATACAATTAAAAGTATCAGAAATTATTTTTTATATTTTAATCTGGCTTCCTCCTTCTTTTGTAATTCAATCATGGTTCTGGCCATCTGAAATACATTTTCCATGGCATCCTGTTGAATCTTTGGGATTCTGTAGCCCTGGCTGTAAGGTTTTGGGTCTGGTGCCTTCCCTTTCCCCTTGCTTGGAGTTTGTGGCTGCTTTTTCACGTTGGAATTGCTGTTGCTGGCCACTGGGGCTATTTTTGGCACTGGTTTGGGTGGTGGAGGGTTGTTTTTCCTCCATTCTAGTGTCAAAAGCATCATGTTTTTCTTCTCCATCAATGGATGGCATCCATTGAGCAATTTGCAAGTATTGGGATGGCCCAGGAATTTTCTCACTGTCAGGTAAGAATTCATGCAATTCTTCCACAGGTCTGCAAGGATCTGGTACTCCTTGAACTGGAGTGCTGTGTTGTATGCACTGTGGCTGGCTTTGTATATGTCCACAGAGGCTTGTTGTGGCAGTGTAAGCTCTTTTTGAAGGTAAAATGGTATTATCAGCTTCAGAATGACCCATTTTAGTTGTTTGGAAGTCATAAAATGACCCTTTTCCTTCTGTACCTGATTGGCCTCTGCCATAATCACGTCTATTACCTTTCTGGGAGCTGCTTGAGGGGTTATAGCTGGCTCCTGACCTGGTTGAAGGCATAATTATCGTTAAAAAGGCTTAAAATAGTAATTTTACATCAAAAAACTTACTATTGGCCAAATCTTTGGCTTTCTGAAGAGTATTACTTATTTCCAAGTTGACTAATTCAGAATAAATTGGCTCTGGTTGAATATTCTGAGTCACATTAATAGTACTATTATGATCAGGATTAACAGTACTCGCAGGAATAATGCTGGTTACTGTTGAGGCTGTTTCATTGTTTTTTTGTCTTACCACGTTTTCAGACACTAAAATCAATGAAAAAACCAACTAATTAAGTAAAAAAGGATATTTCAAAAAAAGAAATTGAAATATAAGCCTCACTTATAATATTAAAAAAATTATTTTTTATGGATTTTTTGAATTATAAGTATTTTTTATATGTTTTTAAATTTTTCAATATAAGAAAAAGGATTTAAAAAGAGTAAAACAATATTTCACAGGTAAAATATCATGGCTGGGCCCCCAAATGTAAGGTGTGGATATGAAACTTTGATTAAAAATCAAGTACTTTTCCTGTCCTCAAAATTTGTATAAGGTAAAAATCAATTAAAAATAGTAAGAAATATTATTTTTCAGAGAAAACACGCCAATTTTACTGTTTATAACTTTATTAGTATAAAAAAATAATATTATAAAGATTTATTGTTTTACCAACAATAAAAATTTATCCAAAAATACTCTACCAGAGATATTTAAGGCTACAAAAGAAATTTCTTCAAGAGCAATTTCAATTGGAATTAATAGAGCAAAGAACTTCAAGCAATTAATTAAAGAACAAGGTCTTTAAAAAGAATATTAAAGAGAAAACATGCCCAAAAGTGACCAGAGTGAATTTGGAAACAAAGTGACAAAGTTTACAGTGATGAAAGATGCTTTAATTCACTTTTGGGGTGGTTCAGGGGTAAAAATGATTATAAAAGTTACAAAAAATGATTATAATGATTTTTTCACGTGGTTAAAAGGTTTAAAATGATTTAAGAAAGGTGGTTTGAATCTTTCATTGATTGTTTTAACAATGTTTAAACTAATTATAAAAGGAAAAGTTTCTAACATGAAGAGAAAAGTGGGGCAAAGAAGACATTCTTTTATAGCCATCAATTTTCTTACTCCAAAAGCAAAATTTACTCTTGTCAGTCGTGAAAAACAGTCTGACAACAGAAAAGCCAATTGTGGCATCATTGAACCCTGGTTTAGACCAAAAAGGGCTGGTTTAAGCCATTTTTAGCCATTTTAGACCCTTAAATCAGCCATTACTATAGCAATACCAGGCCTAGAGCCTTCAAAACACGTCAGAATGTGTGTCAGAGGCGTAGAAACCAGTTAAAACTGTTTTTACTATGATTTTTTTATCTTAAGGGTAGTTTTACCCTCTTGGCAACAGCTAAAACTACCCCAGTTGGTATCAAAACCTCATCATCAATTGAGTCCACAGACCCTGTAACCCAATTCCAGGCCAAAAGTGATGAACTTTTGCATGAATTTTGACATTTCACGCCTGTCAGCAAGGATTTTGGGGGTCTAGCTCCCCCTTAGAGCTGGAGCTCCTTTTCCCCCCCAAATTTAATCTTTCCAATTTATTTTTCCTTTATTTCCTCATCATGTATTATACTTATAATTTACATATGTAATTTCAATTGAATTATACAGTACAATACAGTAATAATTGATACCTCATATGTAAATCAAAGTTCACTTATGTAATACACGCGCACATTTTGACATTTCAATTGAATTCAATTGAAAATACTTCAATTCCTCATAGCTTCTAAACTAAACACAACACCTCAATTTTAACACAAAGATTGATGGTTAACATCTTATGTGGTGTGAATTGAACTCAAGCTTTGAGGATTTTCAACTTTTGTATTGAAAATACTAAAAACTTAATTTAAGGTTATGTAGAGTTGAGTTACAGAAATTTCATCCAGAGGTGACCCCACCTGATTTTTTATGAGGAATCCAATGGTTAAATAAATTTTATATGTTTATTTATTGGATAAAAAGTTATAATAATTCTTATTTAACTTTTTTCCAAATTTGTTTATTTTTTCAAGTATAAATGTAATTTTACAATTTCAAAATTTAATGTAATATTAATTTTAAATTGTAATTAAATTTTTAATTGTGAATCTAATTTTATATTTATATTTTGATTTTTCATTTTTAATAATATAAATAAATTTATTTTATTTATATTTATATGTTAATTTTGTATTTGTGGTCTTTTGGGTATATGAAATTACCTCTAAGGCTCACAATACTATAAAAAATATCAGTGATTGAAGAAAAAATAAGAAATTTTAAAGACTTCTTCAAACTAGTATTCAGAGTGCACAATTGTGCTCTTGAAGGAAATATGTGAGAACCATTGAACACATCATGATTCCCACTCAGGCTTTTCCCTGCTTTCTAGGGAAGCCTTTTGATGACCCTTGCCTATTCTCAGGCCTCTTGAAATATTTTTCAAATGGGTTTTTACCACCACAATAATTGCACAAGCCTTCTTTAATCCTCCTCTCCTTTTCAGAACCAATTAATTTGTTGTCCTTATTGAGGAGAGCAGCATGAGGCTTGTCTTTGGACACTTGAAAATTCTTCCCCTTCTTATTCTTCCTATGATAAGGCTTCTGTGATGATGAACTTTGAGGGGGCTTGGAGGAGTTGGATTCACTGATTGGAGGCTTCTTCTCTTGATGACTACCCTTTTCCTTCTGCCTCTCATGGTACCTGGTATCTAATTCCAAGGTGATGTCCATGAGTTCTTGAAGACTATCAAAAGCTCCAGGGTTAGAAGCCAATTGGTCCAACAATCTTGATGCCAAGCCTCTCCTATACACATGAATATAGGCCCTTTCCACCCAGTCTCCAATTTTTGACATTACAATTCTGAAATCAGCTATGTACAAGGAAACTTGACCACTTTCCCTCATCCTCAAATTTTCCAACTCTTGTTCATCTTTTCTGACTTCATTGGGATCACCAAACAGAGTGAATAACTGGGTTTCAAATAACTGCCAGTTATTGAGGAGATAAGATGGGTCTTCATTGGAGATATTTGAGAGATAGGGTTCAATCCATTTGCCAGCTCTACCAGTAAGAAAAGAAGTTGAGTAAAGCACCTTCTTCCTGTCAGAGAAGAAGTTTTCTGGGTCATTATGAAAGATTAATTGACAGGATTGAATGAATCCTCTCAATTTATGAGCTTTAGTATCATCACAAGAATCAGGTGCCTTCATTGATGGAGTTTTGAATGCTGGAGCTTTTGGATTTTTCTTTGAGGCAACTGCTTGAGTGAGTTGTCCCATAAACTGAGTCATTTGCTCCATCATCTTGAGGAAATTTGGTTCAGCTTGAGAGACAGAAGTTTGATTAGAAAGGGCTAGATTTGGAGCCTCAGGAGCTTCAGGAGCACCCCCCAAGGCAGCTGCTACTTCAGTCTCCTCAGATTCTTCCTCTTCCACAGACTCCTCCCCCTCCTCATCTTCAGCTTCCCCCAATCTACTCCTAGGCCCTTGAGAAACACCAGGATAACCACCCAATAGTCCATATAATGATCTTGATCTTCTAGACTTCACACCACCTCTTCTGGAGGGTGCTGCTCCTTCCATTGGTGGTCCTCTGTCCAAATTTGCACTCAGTTGATGAGCTGATGGTGTGTGGTCAAGAGGAGCCCTTGCTGTAGGAGTGAGAACAGCTTGATGTCTCTGGGATCTTGTATTCTTGGCTGGTGGGCTATGCTGAACTGGCATCATGAAAGAAGAATGAATAAAATAAGGCTTTACCAAATCAAATTAAATGAGAATCTTGATGATCTTGAAGAATCAATAAACAGTCTTGAAGTGAAAATACTCTGAGAAATCTTGAAGAATGAAAATGACAGAGTCAAGTTCTTATGAATAATCAATTTCAATCAATAAGTCAAATCAAGTCAATCAAACAATCAAATCAAATAAATCAAGTCAATCCAAAATCAAATAAATTAAGTCTTGAGGAATTAAATCAATATCTTCAAAAGTCAATTCAATTTTCTTGAGGAATCAAATTCAAATCAATAAATTAAATCAAATCTTGAGGATAAATCAGCTATCTTGAGGAATCAAATCAAGTCAATCAAAGTCAATTCAAAATCTTGAGGTGAAATCAATTTCTTGAGGAATCAATCAATAAATCAATAAATCTTGAGAAATTTCAAAATCAAAATCACTGAATACCCCAAATCAATAAAATCCCTGAATGATGAATCAATTAACCCAAATAATTCCACTCAAATAACCTGATAAAAACCTTAACTCAGACAAAAAGAGAAATGAGAATGATAAAGAATAAATTGAAATGGTCAGCAGAATTTTTGAAATGAGAAATAAAATCAATTTTCATTTGAATGAAATGAATGAGATGAAAATTGATGAGAAATAATGAAATCATAAAAATCATAAAAATCATAAAATCATGAAAAGATCATAATTGAAGAATGAGAGAAATGAATAAAAAGAATGAAAAGAAGAAGCAATTATGAGTTAATTAAAATAATTTCACAGGGGCTCTTCTAAATGAAGAGGGCCTGGCACTCAGTGAACAGACTTACTTATGGAGGGCTCAGAATAAAATACTCCAATGATAAGAGTAATGAAATAAGATAATAATTTACTAGTCATAAAATAATAAGAATAAAAAGATATGAGAGGAAAACAAAAGCAATAATAAAGAGCCAACCACAAATATTCCTGTACCACTGTTTCTGTGAGCCTTAGAGGTAATTTCATATACCCAAAAGACCACAAATATAAAAAATAACATATTAATATAAATAAAATAAATTTATTTATATTATTAAAATAAAAATCAAAATATAAATATAAAATTATATTAAAAATAAAAAATTAATTACAATTTAAAAATAAAAATACATTAAATTTTGTAAGTATAAAATTACATTTATACTTGAAAAAATTAAGTAAAAATGAAATTTTAACAAAATTGTGAAAAAATAAATAAATTCGGAAAAAATTTAAAAAAAATTATTATAGCTTTTTATCCAATAAATAAATACATAAAAATTATTTCACCATTGGATTCCTCATAAAAAATCAGGTGGGGTCACCTCTGAGTGAAATTCTTGTAACTCAACTCTAAATAAGCTTAAATTAAGTTTTTAGTATTTTCAATACAAAAGTTGAAAATCCTCAAAACCTTAATTTAATTCACACCACATGTGGTGTTAACCATCAATTTTTGTGTTAAAATTGAGGTGTTGTGTTTAGTTTAGAAGTTATGAGGAATTGAAGTATTTTCAATTGAATTCAATTGAAATGTCAAAATGTGCGCGTGTATTACATAAGTGAACTTTGATTTACATATGAGGTGTCAATTATTACTGTATTGTACTGTACAATTGAATTGAATTACATATGTAAATTATAAGTATAATACATGATGAGGAATTAAAGGAAAAATAAATTGGAAAGATTAAATTTGGGGGGGAAAAGGAACTCCAGCTCTAAGGGGGAGCTAGACCCCCAAAATCCTTTCTGACAGGCATGGGATGTCAAAATTCACGCAAAAGTTCATCACTTTTGGCCTGGAATTGAGTTACAGGGTCTGTGGACTCAATTGATGATGAGGTTTTGATACCAACTGGGGTAGTTTTAGCTGTTGCCAAGAGGGTAAAACTACCCTTAAGATAAAACAATCATAATAAAAACAGTTTTTCCTGGTTTCTACGCCTCTTACACACATTATGATGTGTTTTGAAGGCTCTAGGCCTGGTATTTCTATAGTAATGGCTGATTTAAGGGTCTAAAATGGCTGAAAATGGCTAAAAATGGCTTAAACCAGCCCTTTTTGGTCTAAACCAGGGTTCAATGATGCCATAATTGGCTTTTCTGTTGTCAGACTGTTTTTCACGACTGACAAGAGTAAAATTTCCTTTTGGAGTAAGAGAATTGATGGCTATAAAAGAATGTCTTCTTTGCCCCCTTTTCTCTTCATGTTAGAATCTTTTGCTTTTATTAATTAGTTTAAACACTGTTAAACCAATCAATCAAAGATTCCAACCACCATTTTTAAATCATTTTAATCCTTTTAACCATGTGAAAAAATCATTATAATCATTGTTTGTAACTCTTATAATCATTTTTACCCCTGAACCACCCCAAAAGTGAATTAAAGCATCTTTCATCACTGTAAACTTTGTCACTTTGTTTCCAAATTCACTCTGGTCACTTTTGGGCGTGTTTTCTCTTTAAATATTCTTTTTAAAGACTTTGTTCTTTAATTAATTTCTTGCAGTTCTTTGCTCAATTAATTCAAATTGAAATTGCTCTTGAAGAAATTTCTTTTGTAGCCTTAAAATATCTCTTGTAGAGTATTTTTTGGATAAATTTTTATTGTTGGTAAAACAATAAATTTTTATAATATTATTGTTTTATACTAATAAAGTTATAAACAATAAAATTGGCGTGTCTTCTCTTAAAAATAATATTTCATACTATTTTTAACTGAATTTTACCTTATACAAATTTTGAGGACAGGAAGAGTACTTGATTTTTAATCAAAGTTTCATATCCACACCTTACAGTTTCAACCTGTTCAGAAAAGAGAAAAGGATTAATAAAGGATATGGCCACCAGGACTCTACTGAACAGGTGAGGGAAGGCAAAGACTAACTTAATAAGTAATAAAATAATATTTCTTGATAAGAAATAAAATAATATTAAATAATAAATCCAATATTTTAATTAACTGGGGGAAAAAACCCCAGGTGGGTGAAGGGGGCTGGTATATGTGAAAAAGTGCCAGCCTGGTGTTTGAGTGTTGAGAAACCATGACTGTATGACTGAGGAACCTGTATTTGAGATGCAAAACTGTATTGGTGTATCCAATACAGTTATTTGAATCAATACAGGTATTTGCGCCTGTATTGAGGACAGGCCTGTATTTGGTGAATCCTGTATTTGGGTTTTTCCTGTATTGAGCTGTATTGAGGATTGGAACTGTATTTGGTGAATCTTCCATGAAACCCCTTGCTGATTAGGTTCTGGAAGATTCTCCATTAGTAATGAGTGGTAATGCCCTGCCTGTCTCCATGGATGTGACAATGTGCTATAATATACTTACTACTCAAACCTTGGATCTTCAAAATAATATCCTTTGAAAAATTGGCTGTCCAAATATCCAAAAGGACTTATACCTTTTAGTATGGTGTATAAGTGTAAATTTCTGAATATATTTTTCCATTGGAATTTCAAAATTGAAGAATATATTAAAAAAGATTTATTGAAATCTGTCTGATTTAATAGAATTGGAGCTCTCTAGAGAAGATAAAGCTCAAGCTATCAAGTCCCAGAAAATAAAACTGGAATGAAATATTCAAATTACAAAAATCTCATGGGTTTTTGAATCATTCCTTAAAGGTAGGGATTCTCTTCAGAATTTTAAGATTCCCATTTCATAAGAGCTTAGTTATATATTCACAGTATAATCTAGCATCAAATCTTTATTCAACATATTGATGAGGAATATAAATTGAGCCCATATTTATCCAAGACATATAAGTACCAGTATTAAACTTTTTCCTCTATTATTTGATAATTATTGTTATCATTGCTTTCCAAAATTGACCACTTGAATTTAAACAGGTGAATTTTCCCCTTCTAAAATAATTTCACATCCAATCATGCTTTAATAAATTCAAGAGGCTAATTTTATCTTGAAAGGAGTTTTTTATTCTAAATTTCCTGTTCTTAATTAGAAAAACTCACAGAAAAATCTTATGCTAAAGGAACCAGGGAATTAATTATGATTATTCATGAAGAAGAATGATTTTCAAAGGAATTTTAATCATTTTTCAAACTGTTATTTGGGTATTAATTATCAAAAAGAAAATTATTAAGGTATCATCATTATACTTCCTAGGTTAAAATATTTGGATAGAATTTATGTAAAGAGCCTTTATATTGAATGACTTTTTAAAATCTGGGAAAGGAAAATTTTCATAAAATTATACATGAAGTAACTAGTAAAATTAATTAAGCTGCTCACATGGATAAGAACACCTAGTGTGGAGGAAGAAGCTATCTGACTCAGTAGGAATAAGAATTTCCTTCATTACTTAATCAGAATTTGTTATATATAGCACTTAGTGGTCTAAAATTTAGTTCATTTCAAAAATAATCACTGCATTAAGAAACTATTCCTTTAAAAAACACCTGCTTTGTAAATTGTTATTGATTGGGATTTCTTCTGGGTTTTTGTGAAAACTCAAGTTTATCATGATTCAAATTCTTATTAAGCTTTGGTCCAACCCACCAAAACTCACCAGGTTAGACTCTGATTGGAGCCAAGTTAGAAACAGAGTGAATATGGGAATATTCAATTATTAATTATTCTTATAGCTTATTTTATCATGAAATGACTTGGGGAATCATGGGTTTTATTAATATAATTGACTTAAATATGAAATGGATTAATTTAATAACAAAAAATATTTTTATCAAATTATCAGTTTTTGTGAAAATAAAAATTCATTTCAGCTTTCAGATTTTTGAAACATCTCTTAATCCTTTTAAAAAATGAACATCAAATTTTAAATTCATTTTTAACCTTAATGTATATTTCAGTTTATTGTGATTGATTGAAATAAGACATAAGTTTTCTCACAAATTCAACAAACACCAAACCAATATCCTTGTTTAACCTTCTCTGACATTTTTGTGAAGCTTGGTTTTTATGTCCTATTGATTCCACTTTTCACATTCTTATTATTTGGAATTTTGTGACATATTTCCCATATTCTCTCAGTTTCATTCCAATAATATTTCTTTTATTTGCATTTTTATTGTTTTTCCTTATTTTCTTTTTTGTTGGTTGTTTACTTTCTCATTTTCATTTTGGTCTTTTGAATTTTGTTGATTTCTCTATTGTTCTTTTTATTTTATTTTTAATTTTTGATTATTCTCTTTTTCAGGTTGATTTTATTTGGTTTTACTTAATTTTTCTTTGATTATTGGAAAAATTATTTATTACTTTTTTCCTCTTTGATTTTTTAAACCTTTTTGTAATTTTCTTTCAACTTCTCTATTTTTGTTTAAAATTTTTTTTGATTGAATTTCTTCTCATGTTTTCTATTTCTTTTTAATTTTTCTAATTGTTTTTGTATTTTTTGGAATTTTGTCCATTTTTGTTATTTTCTTTTGTTTAAATTCTTCTCTCTTAAATTATGAAGTTTTTTTCAAACTTTTTACTGTTATTTTTTTTAACTTATATTTTTTTAAATTTTAAATTTTAAATATTTTTTGAATTGTATTTTTTAATGCTTTTTTTTAAAAAAAAATTGAATTATTAATTATTATTTTTTATTTTTAATATTATTTTTTTTTGGAGGGGAGGTGTGGAAAATCTGGAATCAGTGCATTACAATTATTTCTTTGCAATAAGCTTAGCGCAAAGAAATATTTACATATACCTTGGAATTGGTGTGATGCACTGATTCCAAAGTTTCCACACCCCCAAAAAAATCAAAATTGAAATTAAAATAAAAAAAAAGTCAAAAATTATAAAATGAAAAATTAAAAATTAAAAAAAAGTTGAGAATGAAAATTGGAAAAATAAAGGTAACCAATTCAAATGAAAATTTGAAAGATATAAAAATAATAACAATTAGAAAAATCAATAAAGAAATAACTTAGAAATTAAAAATTAGATAATACAAATTGAAAATCTAAATATAAAAACAAAAAAAGAAGAAAATAAAGTTTCTAAAGTGAAATACTGCAAAAAAAAACTTCTTGAAAAAAGGTAAAAAAAGAGGTACAAAAATATTAAATAGAAATAAAAAAGACTAAAATTGATTGAAAAAGTTAGAAATGGAATCCAAAGAAGTCCAATATAAAACTAATGAATTAAGGAAAATATCATTTCAATTTTCCAAAAAAATCAAGAATTCAAAAACACAATGAAAATTAAAAAAAATCTGCCATTCACAAAAGCGTTTCTGATGGTTATTTGTGCTGTTTTAATTTTTGAAATTTGAAATATTATGAATATGAAGAAAAAAAAGATAAATGAAAATATCCAGAGCTTCATAACGGAACCTCAAGATGTAGGAAGTCAGAACACAACATGGGAACTTCAACACTTGTATAACCTCATTTCTTTCTGTGTTGGTGCATAAACAAATAATTAAATCATGTATTCAATTTGAAATTGTATGTTGATTTCTGAACCTCATTCCAGAATTAAGAAAACAAATTTTCAACTTTTTATAAATTTCAGATTATGTCATTTTAAGAATAATGAAACTTGACTTGCAAGGAAATTTGTAATTGCAGGGCCTTTAGCAATGAAAATTTTTCATTTAATCTGAAGAATCTTATGAATATTTAACAATATATTTGAGAAATAAAAAATGAGGTTCCCTTCAAATTAATAACTTTGATAATAAAGATGATGATACATATGATTGGCAAAAAAGCAAACCAAATACAATATACATAGATTAACAAGAAAAGTTTAATATCCAAACTATTATGGAAAGAATTGTTTTGAAATATATTTTATATAACTGAGGAATAAATGAAATATTATTTATGTATCAGAGCCAGATTTAAAAATCTTAATACTCCCTTTAAAGGGTATGAAAATAATTAAATAACAAAAAAAAGCTAGGTGTTGGATTATCCAGCTAGAAAAGATCTCTGATTTTCTGCCACATTTTTATATAGTGAATTTATGAACTTTAAAAGAGATTAAGATGAATTAATTGTAATTTTGGTAAGATGTGAGGTGGGTAAATGATTTCAAAGTGAAAATAAAATTAGTTCCCCATGGAATTTCTTCTTAGATCTTTGAAAAGAAGTTTATTTTGGTGTTATAAGTAACTTTAATTCAATAATTTCCTCTATTAGTAGATATTTTATATGGAATGTATGATTAAAAAAAGAGAAATCATGGGAAATCCATAATATTCTATTTTAATTGTGTAAAGTTCTAAATGACCAAAGATATGGCTGAAAGTATGTGCAAAAATATTTCAAGGTTAAAACCAAGGTTAGGTCCCAGGTTGGAAGCAGGTTGGACCTGGTTTGGACCTGGTTTTTTTGTGGTGAATACAGTCAGAAAAGTCAGGCAAATGTAATAAGGAATCAATTATAACCATATTAATCAAAATTCACAAGAAAGAAAAAAAATACATGGGAGGAAAATATATCAAAAACTTAAATTATACAGCATCTTTATAGGTATAAAAGCACATACACAGTATGAACTAAACAAAATAAATTGAAAAACAAAATTTAAGTTAAATTTAAGCAAACACAAATTAAATAAAGGACAGATAGAATCCCCACAATACACAGAATACTTAACCTGCAGCTCAAAAAGCACACAGACCTATGGGGAAATACCTTCAGGAAATAACACCATCACAAAGTCCTCAGAAAAGAAGGCTTAGCCATATTACATAATCATACATGAAATTTTTGCAATCAACTGATGATATGGTACAATATTTCCAAAAAATGACACCATTCTGAAATTACACACCAGCAAAGATATATCACCTTGCATAATCATGCATAAACATTGTGCAATAAACCAAACAAATGGTACCATTTGAGAATCACTACTATGAAAAAATTATCCCAGCCAAAAGAAGCAAAAATTTCAAGTACCTTGTTTTTGGGGCATCTATGGAGAGTCAAAAAAATATAAATAGAAGGCCTATTTACCTCATTTTCTCTTCTTGCACATGGAAATTATATACCAAGAAGGAGAAAAAATTAATCCATCCCTTACTAGTACAATAATGTAGCTATTTATATAAAAGCTTTATAGACTTTTAAGTTTAATTCATAGATATTTCTAATTAACAGCAGTTACCAGAAGGTCCAAGCTATATTCTTAATGGAACCCATGTTTAAATTATTAATCTTATGATCATAATACTATCAATAATACTCATACCATTGAGCTTATCCCCCTAACCTTTATATTATAAGTAAAAAATATTCCAATTATAGTCTTTATATTAAAAAGACCTTACAGATATATATTATTACAGGAAAATTTATACTCATTATATTCTATCATTCATATATTCAAAAACTATACCTTTTATATTGAACAATACCTTACCATCCAATTATTAAATGTCTTATGCTCATATCAAGTTAGAAATTACACTCTCAAACCATTAAGTTTTATAAGAAGATAGAAAATAAATTAAAATTATCCTTATACTATATATTAATACCATTACATTACAACAACCTTTCATATTATTAAGTTCCTACCTACCCTTATATCATTTTATATTTTTTTAACCTATAAATTACTTGTCTGATTATTGATTAGGTCTGATAGAGACTGCCAAAAAGTCCTAAAAATTTATTTATGAGCTTTATAGGAAGAGTGTTTAGTATATTAAAAGGGGCAGTGAATACACCTTAGCACCCTTGGTTACAGGATTATTTCAGAAATCAGAACTGTTTACTTGTGATTCCCCCCTCAAGGACTGCCTTATCCAATCCCATACTAACAGGAGCTCCACAGTAGAATAAACCATCTCTGTAAGGTGTGGATATGAAACTTTGATTAAAAATCAAGTACTTTTCCTTTCCTCAAAATTTGTATAAGGTAAAAATCAATTAAAAATAGTAAGAAATATTATTTTTAAGAGAAAACACGCCAATTTTATTGTTTATAACTTTATTAGTATAAAAAAATAATATTATAAAGATTTATTGTTTTACCAACAATAAAAATTTATCCAAAAATACTCTACAAGAGATATTTAAGGCTACAAAATAAATTTCTTCAAGAGCAATTTCAATTGGAATTAATTGAGCAAAGAACTGCAAGAAATTAATTAAAGAAAAAAGTCTTTAAAAAGAATATTAAAGAGAAAACATGCCCAAAAGTGACCAGAGTGAATTTGGAAACAAAGTGACAAAGTTTACAGTGATGAAAGATGATTTAATTCACTTTTGGGGTGGTTCAGGGGTAAAAATGATTATAAGAGTTACAAACAATGATTATAATGATTTTTTCACATGGTTAAAAGGTTCAAAATGACTTAAGAAAGGTGGTTGGAATCTTTTATTGATTGGTTTAACAGTTTTTAAACTAATTAATAAAAGGAAAAGATTCTAACATGAAGAGAAAAGTGGGGCAAAGAAGACATTCCTTTATAGCCATCAATTTTCTTACTCCAAAATTAAACTTTACTCTTGTCAGTCGTGGAAAACAGTCTGACAACAGAAAAGCCAATTATGGCATCATTGAACTCTGGTTTAGACCAAAAAAGGGCTGGTTTAAGCCAATTTTAGCCATTTTAGACCCTTAAATCAGCCATTACTATAGCAATACCTGGTCTAGAGCCTTCAAAACATGTCATAATGTGTGTAAGAGACGTAGAAACCAGTTAAAACTGTTTTTACTATGATTGTTTTATCTTAAGGGTAGTTTTACCCTCTTGGCAACAGCTAAAACTACCTCAGTTGGTATCAAAACCTCATCATCAATTGAGTCCACAGACCCTGCAACTCAATTCCAGGCCAAAATTGATGAACTTTGGCATGAATTTTGACACCACACGCCTGTCAGCAAGGATTTTGGGGGTCTAGCTCCCCCTTAGAGCTGGAGTTCCTTTCCCCCCCAATTTATTTTTTCCTTTAATTCCTCATCATGTATTATACTTGTAATTTACATATGTAATTCAATTGAATTGTACAGTACAATACAGTGATAATTGATACCTTATATGTAAATCAAAGGTCACTTATGTAATACACGCGCACATTTTGACATTTCAATTGAATTCAATTGAAAATACTTTAACTCCTCATAACTTCTAAAACATACACAACACCTCAATTTTAACACAATTTTTGGTGATTAACAGTACATGTGGTGTGAATTGAATTAAAGCTTTGAGGATTTTCAATTTTCATACAGAAAATACTAAAAACTTAATTTAAGCTTATTTAGAGTTGAGTTACAAGAATTTCACTCAGAGGTGACCCCACCTGATTTTTTATGAGGAATCCAATGGTGAAATAATTTTTATATGTTTACTTATTGGATAAAAAGTTATAATAATTTTTATTTAACTTTTTTCCAAATTTATTTATTTTTTTACAATTTTGTTAAAAATTCATTTTTACTTAATTTTTTCAAGTATAAATGTAATTTTATAATTTCAAAATTTAATGTAATTTTATTTCTAAATTGTAATTAAATTTTCAATTTTGAATATAATTTATTATTTATATTTTGATTTTTATTTTAATAATATAAATAAATTCATTTCATTTATATTTATATGTTAATTTTGTATTTGTGGTCTTTTGGGTATATGAAATTACCTCTAAGGCTCACAATCTCTATCCACCACACATTAAAATACAATGGAATTCCAACCTTTGCAGTTGACTGACATATGACTTGCATTAACTATTTTTAGGGGGATTATTGGGATATGAGTCCAATCTATTGCTCCCACAATTTTTGTGACTCCATGTCTTCTTTCAAAATATTGCTTAATCAAGCTCCAAGCATAATCATCTTCCAAATCAGGCTACCTATATAATGGTTTTAATCAGTTTATTTGAATTTGGAAAATGAGAAAAAGAACTAACTTAATTTTTTTATCATGTAAAACAGAAATAACGTAGTGAATTACATCCACCTATGCGTTGTATTCAGTTGGCTTCCCAATGCTGAATGTGCTACCATGACCCATACAATATAATGCCACACCCACTTGCATTTCGATTGATATAGCTCAGCCTTTCCCATTCAAATTGCATTGAAGTGATGTATGTAATAATTCAATCAATGTTTTGACATTGGAGCACCTCATTCAACATAAGCCTATAAATTGCCAGGTATCATACATCATGGAATCATTCCATAGTTCAAATTGTGCTAATCTTTTGATTTGATGATGGCAGCATGCTGACTGCACCATCATTTGAGTTTGTGTGGTGATTATAACAACAACTGAGGTGATGATGAAGAGGATCCATCATGACAACTGAATTTTAAGTGAAACACAAATTATCAGAAAAGAAATTACTGTGTGCTAGAATGGACAAAAGGGATCTGGATGGTTTAGAAAAAGTTTTTAAACTGAAACCTCCATAATATTAAGGTTTTTTTAGCTTAAAACAAGTTCAAAATTTTTCTAAATGAATTTTGAAAACATGTTGCTGAATAAGGCCTTAATTTTATTAAGATTTCTTTGGAGGAAATTGCTAAAAATAAATTAAGAAAAAATAAATTTAATTTAAAATCATAAAACCTAAGTAAAATTTCAATAAATTCATTCATCAAGCTAGGGTGGCCTTGAATTCAATAAAAATTTAAATAGAAAAATTCAAATTAGTGTTGATCAAATTGAAATTCAAAATTGATTGATGATGTCATAGGTTTCATCAAATTTTAATACTCACATCTCAATTTAAATCTTCAGTCAATCTCAACTCAAATATCCTGAAATTCAACATTTTACTATAACAAAGTCATCATTTTTTTTAATTTGAATGCTATGGTTTTTTAAAATTCGAATCCTTAACCCTTAACGATTTATTTTATTTATTGTAAAAACAACTAAATCGAATGGTTTTTTAATGATCTTTTAAAATAAAATCATGATAGAAGAAAATAATTTAAGATGTAATTTAATAAATTGTAGAAAACCTGTCGGAAAAGATAATAAAGCTGTCGTAACTAATTGTTGTCATGTTTTGTGTAGTAAGTAAATCTTTCTTGTTCATATTGAAAGATAAATAAATCATTTCAAACTAACTCATTTTTTCTTTATTTTAGTCGATTGTGCTAATTCTTCAGCTTCTTTAACTCAATTTCAATCTCATCCAATTTGTCCAGTTTGTAATTCAAATTTAACCGAACCGTAAGTTGGGATTAATTTAATTCTTAATCGTAATCAAATCAGATTTTAATTTAATATTTTTTTATTAATCTTTAGTGAGGACGTCGTTTGTACATCTTTAAATCCTTCTCCAGATTATAAATCTTCGGTTTTATCCGGTCTTTCACCTTCTATCATCTTTGAAATCGCTAATCAAGCTTTAAGCTTCTGGTTAGCTTAATTTAATAATCCTTTAATTCAATTCATCTTGAAATTTTATAAGAATAATTAGTTTAATTTACTGTTCTTTTTTCTTAGGTCTTATCAACAATCCGTTGAAGCAAGCTTTCAAGTCTTGAGCTTAAAAAAAGCTAACGAGGTAAAACAATAATTAATTTCTCATCATCAAAAAAAACTTTAATTAATCCTACGCATTTAATTTTAAATGAATTTTCAAAGAAAGCAAATATTGCCCTCAGAGACAAGCGAAATTTGGAAACTCAAGCTAAAAAAGAAATTGCAAGTTGAGTCATTTAATATTTTCATCTACAGTATTTACAAAAAAAACATTTCAAATACCCGTAAAAAAGCTCATCAAATCTATTGGGAACATTTATTTGGATTTAGGTTTGGTTCAAAGATTACAAAGTATTCAAATTTCATATTCAATTTAATCTCAAAATCTAAAACTAAAAAATCTGGCCAAAAAATATATATGCTCAACCTTGATTAGAAGCCGAAAAAGCTCTAAGTGTATACACACAACAATCATCTTTGACTTCAAATATCTCAAAAAATCATAAACAAGAAATTTCTAAGCAAGAAGTTTGTTGATCGGTGCTTAATTCAATTTACATAAATTCCTCGCTTGATAATAATACGTTTTGCTTGAATTTACATTTATTTTAGATTAAAAATCGTACTGCCCAACATTTTGAACCAAACGACTCTTCAAGCACTCCAGAACTTGCCTTTTACAAATCCCCTAAAAATATCGAAGCAAAAAGCCCCAAAGCTTTTCCAAGAGTTAGCCATTTTTTAATTATCATTTGCTTGGGTGATTTGAATTTTTTGTTACTAAAGTGGCTTCCCTTTAGGATAATATAATTCGTGGAGCTCCGCCCAATCAACATGGTGAAATAAATAAAGACTTCCAAAAGAGAACATTTAACCCTACTGGTTCCTATAGTATTAATGATCACAGCTCAATTGATTCTTTAAGAGTAAATGATCTTAATAAATTGAGAGATTTTGGAATCCCTCACACCTCACACCACGGATCATCCAAATATCAACGTGTACGTGACAAACATCATCATGATCTTGCTGAAATGGTTAATCAAATCAGCAGCCCAGGTCAAATTTCACCCCGGCTCGCGGATTCTCATCATGAAAGCGTAAAACCCAATCCGATTTGGACTAAAGCAATGAGACCCTCTAGACATTAAAAAACTCAAAACATTGTATTAAGATCTTAAGCAAACACTCAAGAATGTTAATAGACAATACTATAAAATAGTTAATTCTATCTATTATTTAATCCTCAACGTCAGTTGATTCTCTAAAAACACACTGCGCTGTTTTAACAAATCGAGTTCATGAAAAAAAGCTACGTTAGAAAATTAATCCCTATAGAGCAAATATGCAAACCAGATATAACTGGCAGCTTTCAGGTGGACGTAGAAGTATAACTTGCCAATTTCGGCTATTAGCCCTCATAAAACTGAATTTCTGTGGGGCAGTTGTTGAAAGAGAAAGTGTCTCAGACTCAGAGCAACTAACCCCATTATGATCATCCCCATTGAGCACAAGCTTAAACTAAGTCCTTGGGGTTAAAACCACACTTATGCTTATGAGTCACCAGTCATAACTAGGAAGAATGAGGATTCAAATATTATCTTTCTTCCTTTCAACTTTCCTCTTATCCCAGTGCTACTGCGTACTTAAGCCATATACGCACTTATCTGTAGAACAAGTGGTTTGTTTTCTCCATCAACTCTTGGATGAAGTACCTATTCAAGTCACTAACCTTTGTATCTCTAGTGGGCATTGCATCACCTCTATCAGGAATCACTAAAGTTGTACTCACTGATAAGTGTGATTGTTGAAGCACTGCTAGGTCAGAACGGTACCTCATGCTACATCATAATAGTCATGCTAATCTTAGTATTGTGACAGCCTCATTTAGTTTTATTGTCACATGTTGTATTAAGTAATTCTCTCCAATAAGTTGTTCACCTTTAGGTACTTACACATTGTCCTTAATTTGTTTATATTTCAAATATTGTGTTAATTTAAAGCCTTTAGGTTTTCAAAACTCTCAGATTTACAGTCTTGATGTCAGAAATTACAACAAGACTAAGGTGGAAAATGATTTCAGACAGGTCACAAATCAAAGGAACCTCTCACATGCCCATCATAAATGGTTTCTAACACACAAACTGAAACATCATGATGGATGTGGAACTTTCTGCCAAAGGACTCCAAGAAATTGTAAACACTGATCATTATTCTACTTTTAAAAGTTGGAATGAGGCAAATGTCAAGTCAGTACAACTAGTTCTAAGAAGTCTAAATAAATAATGGATTATCATCATTCTAGATGGTGATTCTGTCAAGAGGATGAACACATTGTGGTTTGAAAGAAAAACTAGATATGCATCCCAAACCATAACAAATAGAGGCAGAACATAAGTGAAATGGGATTTTGTACATTTCACTGGAAACATTGAAGAATAAAGGCAATAATGGTCCAATATACTATTTAAAATAGGAGGAATAGGGATTTTTCTACTTCCTGAAATCATGGCATATTCCACCTTGGGAAAAACCAGGAAATATAGCAATGGATAAAAACAGGTAATTGTTACAATGGTATTATGAATGAATGAACAATATAGAACCAAAAAATTACTTGACAAGTAATCAGAGCTGGAACAAAACAAAACTAAAAGAAGACAAAACAGAAGCCCTACTCACCAACACTAATAGCTTCCCATACAGAATAACCTATCTGTGTTGTAATGGCAAAAATTACCACTCAAAATACAGCATTATTCTTGGAAGAGAATCTGGAGCCATAAAATTCTCTTCAAAACAAAAGAACAAATCTAATGATGTGAAAACTCACCAAACGGGATTAAAGGCCTTTATAATGGAACAAAACTCGGGCCCTCACAACAGAACCTCTCAGACTTGCATCTTACTGTGGTGCCAGTCATCAAATGCTCAATATCAAAGAGAGCTTTCCCATATTCTTCTCAAATTTTCAGAAAACAATAGCTAAAAATAAGCCTTCAAGTAACCTATAATGCAAAGGACAAGGTACAATGAAATTCAGAATCAATAACGGGATATTTTTAATTTAAAGATTCCTTTAGGTTCCAAAAACTGAGAAAAACCTTTTCAGCCTTCTTGAATTATACAGTAAACCTATCAATCTCACCAAAGATATTTCATAATTTCACTTATCACAAAAAAAACAAATTATTCTCAGGACATCTCATAAATGAGCTCATTATTGTTACTTTTAGCCAACCTTAAGAATAACTAACAGAAAGTAACATTAGCATAATCTAGAACAAACAATTGGGTGATTCAGGTAGTCACATAATTAGATCACTTGGCCTAAAACCTGTGTAAGCTTCCACATGTAGCATCTAAATAAGGGGAAAAATGATGCTACTACCATTGAAAGGCCACTTTGAAAAAACCAGTAAGCCTCTAGATTGACTTAAACCAAATTTAGTTAAGCCCATCTCACCCCCTTCTTAATCAGGAAATTGCTTATTACTGATGATTGTGGGCCATAAAATGTCCTTGAAAATAACAAGATCCCTCAAGAATAATTCGAATGTATTGGAAACATTTGTGATCCAAATTAACCTTGTGAAAAATCCACATGAAAAAAAATTGTAGCTGATCACAGAGGAAAATTTATCAATAACCATCTTGAAGCCTGGGAAAAACAACAAATCTTTATTCATTATTTAGCACCCTTGTATATGCCACAATATAATGGATTTCCATAGTCTTCCAATAGAACCTCAATGGATACAAATAGGCTCCTGCTACTTATGTTTAATAATCCAAGCCAATAATGTTAAGAAGAAGTAAACACAGCCACCTATCTCTAATTCAGTACATACACCCTCAAACAACAATTTCTGTGAGCCTTAGAGGTATTTTCATATACCCAAAAGATCACAAATGATAAATTAAGATACAAATATAAATAAAAAAAATTTATTTATATTATAAAAATAAAAAATTGAAATATAAATACAAATTTATATTCAAAAATAAAAATTTAATTTTAATTTAAAAATAAAATTATAATAAAATTTAAAATTATGAAATTACATTTTTACTTGTAAAAATTAAGTAAAAATGAATTTTTAATAAAAATTGTGAAATTAAAATAATTTTGGTAAAAAGTTATATAAAATATATTATAACTTTTTATCCAATAAATAAACATAAAAAAATTATCACACCATTGGATTCCTCTTAAAAAATAAAGTGGGGTCACTGCTGGATGAAATTTCTGTAACTCAACTCTAAATAAGCTTAAATTAAGTTTTTAGTATTTTTTGTACAAAAGTATGAAAATCCTCAAAACCTTAATTCAAATCACATCAAATGTGGTGTTAACCATCAATTTTTGTGTTAAAATTGAGGTGTTGTGTTTAGTTTAGAAGCTATGAGGAATTGAAGTATTTTCAATTGAATTCAATTGAAATGTCAAAATGTGCGTGTGTATTACATAAGTGAACTTTAATTTACAAATGAGGTATCAATTATTACAGATTTGTAATTAAAAAACTCAATTGAATTACATGTGTAAATTATAATTGTATTACATGATGAGGAATTAAAGAAAAAATAAATTGGAATGATTAATTCTGGGGAGGAAAAGACACTCTAGCTCTAAGGGGGAGCTAGACCCCCAGAATCCTTACTGACTGGAATGAGATGTCAAAATCCATGCAAAAGCTCATTACTTTTGGCCTGGAATTGAGTCACAGGGTCTGTGACTCAATTGATGATGAGGTTTTGATACCAACCAGGGTAGTTTTAACTGCTGCCAAGAGGGTAAAACTATCCTTAAGTTAAAACAATGTTAGTAAAAACAGTTTTAACTGGTTTCTACGGCTCTTACACAAATTAAGACGTGTTTTGAAGGCTCTAGACCAGGTATTGCTATAGTAATGGCTGATTTAAGGGTCTAAAATGGCTCAAAATAGCAAAAAATGGCCTAAACCAGGGTTCAATGATGCCATAATTGGCTTTTCTGTTGTAAGACTATTTTTCACGACTGACAAGAGTAAACTTTACTTTTGGAGTAAGAAAATCAATGGCTATAAAGAAATGTCTTCTTTGCCCCACTTTTCTCTTCATGTTAGAATCTTTTCCTTTTATAATTAGTTTAAACACTGTTAAACCAATCAATAAAAGATTCCAACCACCCTTTTTAAATCATTTTAAACCTTTTAACAACGTGAAACAATCATTATATCCATTTTTTGTAACTCTTATAATCATTTTTACCCCTGAACCACCCCAAAAGTGAATTAAAGCATCTTTCACCACTGTTAACTTTGTCACTTTGTTTCCAAATTAACTCTGGTCACTTTTGGGTGTGTTTTCTCTTTAAATATCTTCTGAATAGCTTTGTTCTTTAATTAATTGCTTTCAGTTCTTTTCTCAATTAATTCAGATTGAAATTGCTCTTGAAGAAATTTCTTTTGTAGCCTTAAATATCTCTTGTAGAGCATTTTTGGATAAATCTTTATTGTTGGTAAAACAATAAATTTTTATGATATTATTGTTTTATACTTATGAAAGTTAAAAATAAATGAATTGGTGTGTTTTAATTTTTAAAAATACTATTTCTTTACTATTTTTAAAGAATTCTACCTTATACAAATTTTGAGGACAGGAAAAGTACTTGATATTTTATCAAAGTTTCATATCCACAACTTACAATTTCTCACTATATTTTCTGTGGCATGGAAAAGCACAAATGATTCAAGGAGTAAGGATATTTGAATTGAAAGTAATATTTTCAGTATCTCACCAAAAATTCACATGTAAATTTGGATATCCTCCTAAGAAACAGAAATTATTTGGATTTATTTGAGATTATATTTAATTCCATAGAGAACAGCTCCAAAACTAACATATTTCCAAAAGACAGTTGGAAAAATTGTACCACAGTGAAAGAGGAACCATTTTTTGACTGTGTCAAGGAGTCAGAGGATGTTGAATAATTCCATGTTGAGGAATAAACTCATGTTTCAGATAAATTAAGAGGTGGAGGAACAAATTCTGAATATAAATAATTAACATAATTTTCTCCAAGGAAGAGGATCAATTTTATTATATCAAGAAAACCAGAATTTATCAACTTGAGAATTAGTAGATAAAATATCCTAGCTTTATATAGATGGTCATCAGTAAACCTCACTTATCTGGACCCAGATTCTTAGAACAAAGCCATGCAGACAGCCTAATCCAAGTTCTGTTCTCAAGCCATCAATAAGAAACTCAAAACAATGAGGAAGATCAATTTTTTGAGGGGAGTATCAATTCAAGAAAAAATAAAACTTACAAGAGTCCATTTGGGCTCTTTACACCAAAAAGGAATTAGGGAAACAAAGCTCTAGAGCACAAAGTCTTCCTCTGTACTCAAGAGATCTCTAAAACTTCTGGCTTGGAATTTTCCAAGAGATTTGACCCAACAGGAAGGCTTAATTCCCTCTAAAAATTAATCCAATTTTTAGCTTCAAGAAATTAATTATTTAAATAGCTAGAAATAAATAGTGCATTTCTTCATTTAGCTCTAGAGGAGGAATTTTGCTTTTCTATCCCTCAGGGACAAGATAGTAACAAGAGAAGAGTGCAAAAATTTGAATAAGGAAAGCACCTCTGACATTATATTTTTAATATCATCCCAGATAATAAATTCCGGATTCAAAGTTTCCAAAGTGGACTCCTCTTTCTTTTAACTTGAAGAAACTGATCCCATTTGAATTGTTGTTCAAATAAATGACATTGGTATATTTGGAAGAAGATTTGTTGAATTCAAAACTGCCATTGAATCTCAATTCAGAACCAAGTTTCTTGGAGAGGCAGACCTAATTCTGGCGATAGAAATAACAAAATGATCTTAAAAAATAAATATATCCCAAAGAAACTATATCTACTCCCTACATAATTTCAACATGTAAGCCTGTAGTGTGAGCCTTAGAGGTAATTTCATATACCCAAAAGACCACAAATATAAAAAATAACATATTAATATAAATAAAATAAATTTATTTATATTATTAAAATAAAAATCAAAATATCAATATAAAATTATATTAAAAATAAAAAATTAATTATAATTTAAAAATAAAAAATACATTAAATTTTGTAAATATAAAATTACATTTATACTTGAAAAAATTAAGTAAAATGAAATTTTAACAAAATTGTGAAAAAATAAATAAATTTGGAAAAAAGTTAAATAAAATTTATTATAACTTTTTATCCAATAAATAAACATATAAAATTTATTTCACCATTGGATTCCTCATAAAAAATCAGGTGGGGTCACCTCTGAGTGAAATTCTTGTAACTCAACTCTAAATAAGCTTAAATTAAGTTTTTAGTATTTTCAATACAAAAGTTGAAAATCCTCAAACCCTTAATTTAATTCACACCACATGTGGTGTTAACCATCAATTTTTATGTTAAAATTGAGGTGTTGTGTTTAGTTTAGAAGTTATGAGGAATTGAAGTATTTTCAATTGAATTCAATTGAAATGTCAAAATGTGCGCGTGTATTACATAAGTGAACTTTGATTTACATATGAGGTGTCAATTATTACTGTATTGTACTGTACAATTGAATTGAATTACATATGTAAAGTATAAGTATAATACATGATGAGGAATTAAAGGAAAAATAAATTGGAAAGATTAAATTTGGGGGGGGAAAAGGAATTCCAGCTCTAAGGGGGAGCTAGACCCCCAAAATCCTTGCTGACAGGCGTGGGATGTCAAAATTCACGCAAAAGTTCATCACTTTTGGCCTGGAATTGAGTTACAGGGTCTGTGGACTCAATTGATGATGAGGTTTTGATACCAACTGGGGTAGTTTTAGCTGTTGCCAAGAGGGTAAAGCTACCCTTAAGATAAAACAATCATAAAAAAAACAGTTTTAACTGGTTTCTACGCCTCTGACACACATTCTGACGTGTTTTGAAGGCTCTAGGCCTGGTATTGCTATAGTAATGGCTGATTTAAGGGTCTAAAATGGCTAAAAATGGCTAAAAATGGCTTAAACCAGCCCTTTTTTGGTCTAAACCAGGGTTCAATGATGCAATAATTGGCTTTTCTGTTGTCAGACTGTTTTTCACGACTGACAAGAGTAAATTTTACTTTTGGAGTAAGAGAATTGATGACTATAAAAGAATGTCTTCTTTGCCCCACTTTTCTCTTCATGTTAGAATCTTTTCCTTTTATTAATTAGTTTAAAACTGTTAAACCAATCAATCAAAGATTCCAACCACCACTTTTTAATCATTTTAATCCTTTTAACCACGTGAAAAAATTATTATAATCATTGTTTGTAACTCTTATAATCATTTTTACCCCTGAACCACCCCAAAAGTGAATTAAAGCATCTTTCATCACTGTAAACTTTGTCACTTTGTTTCCAAATTCACTCTGGTCACTTTTGGGCGTGTTTTCTCTTTAATATTCTTTTTAAAGACTTTGTTCTTTAATTAATTGCTTGCAGTTCTTTGCTCAATTAATTCCAATTGAAATTGCTCTTGAAGAAATTTCTTTTGTAGCCTTAAAATATCTCTTGTAGAGTATTTTTTGGATAAATCTTTATTGTTGGTAAAACAATAAATTTTTATATTATTGTTTTATACTAATAAAGTTATAAACAATAAAATGTGGCGTGTTTTCACTTAAAAATAATATTTCATACTATTTTTAACTGAATTTTACCTTATACAAATTTTGAGGACAGGAAAAGTACTTGATTTTTAATCAAAGTTTCATATCCACACCTTACATTTGGGGGCCCAGCCGTGATATTTTACCTGTGACATATTTTTTTTACTCTTTTTAAATCTTTTTTCTTATATTGAAAAATTTAAAAACACATAAAAAATACTTATAATTCAAAAAACCCATAAAAAATAATTTTTTTCATATTATAAGTGAGGCTTAAATTTTTATTTCTTTTTTTGAAATATCCTTTTTTTTACTTAATTAATTGGCTTTTTCATTAATTTTAGTGTCTGACAACGTGGTAAGACAAGAAAAAATTGAAACAGCCTCAACAGTAACCAGCATTATCCCTGCCAGTACTGTTAATTCTGATCATAATAGCACTGTTATTGTGACTCAAAATAACCAGCCTGAACCAATATATTCTGAATTAATTAACTTGGACATAAGTAATACCCTTCAGAAAGCTAAAAATTTGGCCAATAGTAAGTTTTTGACGTAAAAATACTATTTTAAACCTTTTTTAACCATAATTATGCCTTCAAACAGGTCAGGAGCCAGCTACAACCCCTCAAGCAGCTCCCAAAAAGGTAATAGACGTGATTATGGCAGAAGCCAACCAGGTACAGAAGGAAAAGGGTCAGTTGATGACTTCCAAACAACTAAATTGGGTCATTCTGAAGCTGATAATACTATTTTACCTTCAAAAAGAGCTGACACCGCCACAACAAGCCTCTGTGGACATATACAAAGCCAGCCACAGTGCATACAACAATGCACTTCAATTCAAGGAGTACCAGATCCTTGCAGACCTGTGGAAGAATTGCATGAATTCTTACCTGACAGTAAGAAAATTCTTGGGCCATCCCAACACTTGCAAATTGCTCAATGGATGGCATCCATTGATGGAGAAGAAAAACATGATGCTTTTGACACTAGAATGGAGGAAAAAAAACCCTCCACCACCCAAACCAGTGCCAAAAACAGCCCCAGTGGCCAGCAGCAGCAATTCCAACGTGAAAAAGCAGCCACAAGCTCCAAACAAGGGCAAAGGGAAGGCACCAGCCCCAAAACCTTACAGCCAGGGCTACAGAATCCCAAAGATTCAGCAGGATGCCATGGAAAATGTATTTCAGATGGCCAGAACCATGATGGAATTACAGAAGAAGGAGGAAGCCAGATTAAGGTTCCAGAAATGATTTCTGACATATTTGATTCCATCCCAGAGTTGTATAATGCTATAAATGACGTGAAAAAACATCTTTCTGATAAAAATGACACCATTTGTAACAACATTAAAACAAACAGCCTGAGTCTGTGCCAAATTAATGAAACACTTATGTGTTTTGAAAACGTTTTGAGAACAATTAAAAATTCCAATAATGATAATTCTTCTAACAATAAAATAAATGAACAATCTGCCATTATTAAAGAATTAACAGATAAATATTCTAAATTCAATATTGATGACATAATCGAAACAAGAATTAAACAAGCCATAAATATTATCAAGACAGATAACAAGAAAGTCCTTGATGACATTTCAAATTCATTTACTGAAGTAAAGACATATACCATTGCCTTGAAAAAGTGTTTTGATGCTTCACAAGAAGAAGTATCAAAATTATCAATGAAATTGAATCAAGTCACTGCTGATAATACAAGACAGACAGAGTTATGGCAAGAACTGACACATAAGGAAGACATGTATAAAATTGAAGTAATAAATTTAATACAAAGCTTCCAACATGAATACAGAAATTCCCAAAGGTGTAGCAACAGTAAAATGAATGACATTGAACAAATACTGAACACCTTACCAAGAATGTCTACACCTCTAAATCAAAATGAGGGCACAAGAATTCCAAATCCACAAGTATTGGATCCTGATAATTCACAATTAAAAAATGAATTATCCACTTCTTTTCATAACTTGGAACCATCAATGGGCCAAGCACTCTTGAAAGAAGTTCCAAAACTTAAAGAATGGCCTCACTTCAGTGGTGAAGGAGAGTATGACCATATGGAATTCATTAGAGGTATTAACATGATCAAAGAGGATTTTGAATTACCAGACAGATTGGTAACAGCCAGGTTTAACACCTTGTTTACCAGATCAGCTCACAGATGGTACATCAAAATAAGACAAGCACATGGACACCAGAGTTGGACTTGGTGGAAAACCCAAATCATCAACAAATGGGCAAATGATGCTTGGAGGTTTAAAGTTGAAACAGCCTTTGAATCTGCCAAATTTAATGCTGATAAAGACAAAGCTTTACCATGGTTTTTCCAACAAAAGGACAGATTAACAGCATTATATCCTGACATGTCAGAATTTATGATCCATAGAAAAATTCTGAGACAATGTGGAGGTGAATTAGAGCATGCTGTCAAAAGCAGGACTACTGAACAATCTTCAGCAGAAGATATTATCAATATACTAGAAGAAGTAACCACCAGAACCAAAATTGGTTCTAGTAGGGTGAATCTCAAGACAAGGTTTAATACACCTTGGAAAGATTCTGTGGACAAAAACCCCAAAGAAAATTCTAGTAATATTAAATATAAATCTGCAGATACAGTCAGAAAATGCCATATTTGCCAAAGCACCACCCATTTAGCCAATGCATGTCCAAAGAGGGGGAAAATCAATGAAATTGACATTGAAAAGGAACCAGATGTTGAAAAAGAAGACATAATTGAAGACAATTCAGATGATAAGTCATCCATATTTTCTGAATCTTCAAAAGATATAGAAAATATCAATGCCACTTTTGACATCATGGAATCTTATTCCCACTTACCACAATTGAGCAATGGTCAAGTTGATTTGTCAAAAGTTCAAGATGCACAACTTATGAAGACAAAACCAAACAGAGGAAAAGGTTATACAGCTGGTAACTCCTGTATAACAGAAGTGGTGATTGAAAACAAGCCCACCAAACTTTTGCTTGACCCAGGAGCCTTCTGCTCTTGTGTTGGAAAATCCTTTCTTAAGACTTGTGTGCCAAATTTTGAAGACCAATTGTTACCAATTGATGGCATAAAATTCAACAGTGCAAGTAACCCAATGAAAGCATTGGGAATCTTTGAGACCAATGTCATATTCCCACACATAAATGGGAATTTAAGGATCACAGTTGAATTTGTTGTTATGGAAAATTGCTCTAGTACCCATTTTATATTGGGAAATGACTATTTGATCATGTATGGGATAGATTTACATAATAACAAAGACAGATACTTTACAATTGGGGACAATAAGCGCCAGAAATTTGCCTTTTTACCATTTAAAAGACAAATTACAGTAAACAAAGTATCACCAGTCAACTTAGAGTTAGAAAAATTCAAGTCTGAACAGTTAAATGAGGCTGAGATAAGCCTTCATCTGACTGATAAACAAGAAAATGAACTTTCTTCCCTTTTGTATGACCACAAAGGAGCATTTGCTACAGACAAAGAACCTCTGGGAGCAATTATTGGTCATGAAGTTGACATCATTCTTAACATTGAGAGACCTTATCCACCACTCTTAAGAAGACCTGCTTATCCAGCAAGTCCAAAATCAAGAGAAGCTCTAGAAATTCATATCAAAGAGCTTCTAGACGTTGGTGTAATAAGAAAAGTAGGCCACAATGAGGAAGTAGAAATAACTACACCAGTCATAGTGGCGTGGCATAATGGAAAATCCAGAATGGTTGGGGACTTTAGAGCTCTGAACACTTACACTGTTCCAGACAGATACCCAATACCAAAAATCCAAATTGCCCTTACTCAAATATCTCAAGCAGTGTATATAACCACTATGGATGCCCTTAAAGGATTCCATCAAAATGTGGTAACACCAAGAGCAAGAAAATACTTGAGAATTATTGTTCATTGTGGAGTGTATGAATACTTAAGGATGCCCTTTGGTATCAAAAATGCACCTTCACACTTCCAAAGAATGATGAATGAAATCTTCCCTGAAGAACTCTCAGAGGGATGGTTAATCATTTACATTGATGACATTATTATCTGTTCAAAGAATTGGGAGGAGCACATGTACAGATTATCAAGAGTTTTGACAAAAATCCAATCAGTAAACATGAAAATCTCCTTGAAGAAATGTCATTTTGGATTTAAAGAACTTAAGGCACTAGGACATGTTGTATCTGGTTTGTCCCTTGGAATTGATAAAAACAAAGTTGCAGCAGTATTGTTAAAACCCATGCCTCAGAATAAGAAGGAAATTCAGTCATTCTTAGGTTTTGCAGGATATTACAGGCAACACATTAAAGACTTTGCATCCATAGCAAGACCACTTTATAAGTTGTGTGACAAAGACACAGTATTTGAGATGACTGTTGACAGAGTCAAAGCTTTTGAATCTCTAAGAGAAGCATTGACCACTGCTCCACTCTTACTGATGCCAGACTTTAAATTGCCTTTCAAACTGTATATTGATGCATCAGGGGATGGACTAGGTGCTGCACTTCACCAAGTTCAGATCATAAATGACAAACCTGTAGAAGGACCAATATGTTTCATATCCAGGCAAATCAAACCAACTGAAGCCAGATATGGAGCAAGTCAAATGGAATGTCTATGCCTTGTCTGGGCCTTGGAGAAATTGAACTATTTCTTAGAGGGATGTGTTTTTGAAGTAATAACAGATTGTACAGCTGTGAAATCACTTTTGAACATGAAAACACCTAACAGACACATGCTCAGATGGCAAATAGCCATACAAGAATACAGAGGCAATATGACTATTGTTCATAAGGATGGGAATATTCATAAGAATGCAGATGGACTAAGCAGATGGCCATTACCAAATAACATTGATAATCCTGCTTATGTTCCAGAAGAAGCTTCACCACAAATTCCAATAGAAGGAATAAGTGTTACAGACTTGAACACCACCTTCTTTGAAGAAGTCAGAAATAGTTACACTCAAGATAAGAATTGTAGCATCTTATGCCAATTACTTAACAAAGACTGTAAAGACAACTCTCTAATACATGCCTTGGATGAAGTATGGAGAAAATCCTATAATGAAGGAAGATTTCACCTACTGGATGGTATAATTTACCACAGACCCAAGCACACATGTGTCATGACAGTTGTAGACAGGTCATTAATCAATCTTGGACTGAAAGAATGCCATGATAGTCCCTTTTCAGGACATCTTTCTGAAGACAGAACAAGAGAGAAAGTGAAGACCTGCATATGGTGGCCAATGTGGCAAAAAGATGTTGCAGAGTATTGCAAAACCTGTGACAGATGCCAAAAGGCAAATAAATCCACTGGCAAAAGACTTGGAAATATGATGAAAATCCAAGAACCAAACAGACCTTGGGAATTCGTCCATATGGATTGGGTAACTGGCCTACCACCAGGAGGTGACAGGAGCTATAATGCTTGCCTAGTAATTGTGGACAGATTCAGTAAAACTCCAATCTTTTTACCATGTCACAAAGATGATACAGCCATGGATACAGCTCTTCTGATATGGAATAGAGTAGTGTCATGGACTGGGATATTTACAAATATCATCAGTGATAGAGATCCCAAATTCACTTCAGCACTATGGACAAATCTTCACCAATTATTTGGCACTAAACTGTCTTTCTCTACAGCCTACCACCCACAAACTGATGGCCTGGCTGAAAGAATGATCCAAACCTTAGAGGACATGGTGAGAAGATTTTGAGCATATGGCCTTGAATTCAAAGATTGTGATGGATTTACCCATGATTGGTGTACTCTGTTACCAGCACTGGAATTAGCATATAAAACATCAATCCATGCTAGTACCAATCAGACTCCTGCTATTCTAGAAAAAGGATGGAACCCCAAGTTACCCCAAGACTCCTTGAGGAAAGACTTAATTGAAATACATCCCACAGCTGCTAGCTTCAAAGGAATGCTAGACAAAGCTAGAAAGCATGCAGTAAGATGCATGGAGGACTCTTTTGCATATGCTAAAGACAAATGGGATAAATCTCATGCAACTCCAGATTTCAAAGTGGGGGACCTAGTTCTTGTATCCACCACTAACTTCAATAACATCAAAGGATGTAAAAAGTTGAAAGACTCCTTTGCAGGACCTTTTGTGATTAAGGCCCTCCATGGAGAGAATGCTGTTGAAGTAGAGTTATCTGAAGAACTTAGCAATAAGCACCCTACATTTCCAGTGAGCTTGATAAAACCATATAAATCTAGTGATGCTGAGAAATTTCCCTTGAGGAATAAGGTTCCCCAAGTTATACCTCCTATTGAGACATCTGGTACTAAGAAAATAACCAAAGTTCTTAAAGAAAGGAAATTAAGAACCAAGAAAGTAAGGGAATACCTTGTTAGGTACAGTGACCCAACTTGTGAAGATGAATGGTTAGAAGAAAAAAATATACCAGAAGCTACCAAACTCCTGAGGAGATTCAGACACACTAGAAACACCAATATTACAAAGTAATATTCTTTTTTAGGGGGAGGGAATGTGAGCCTTAGAGGTAATTTCATATACCCAAAACACCACAAATATAAAAAATAACATATTAATATAAATAAAATAAATTTATTTATATTATTAAAATCAAAATCAAAATATAAATATAAAATTATATTAAAAATAAAAAATTAATTATAATTTAAAAATAAAAAATACATTAAATTTTGTAAATATAAAATTACATTTATACTTGAAAAAATTAAGTAAAATGAAATTTTAACAAAATTGTGAAAAAATAAATAAATTTGGAAAAAAGTTAAAGAAAATTTATTATAACTTTTTATCCAATAAATAAACATATAAAATTTATTTCACCATTGGATTCCTCATAAAAAATCAGGTGGGGTCACCTCTGAGTGAAATTCTTGTAACTCAACTCTAAATAAGCTTAAATTAAGTTTTTAGTATTTTCAATACAAAAGTTGAAAATCCTCAAAACCTTAATTTAATTCACACCACATGTGGTGTTAACCATCAATTTTTATGTTAAAATTGAGGTGTTGTGTTTAGTTTAGAAGTTATGAGGAATTGAAGTATTTTCAATTGAATTCAATTGAAATGTCAAAATGTGCGCGTGTATTACATAAGTGAACTTTGATTTACATATGAGGTGTCAATTATTACTGTATTGTACTGTACAATTGAATTGAACTACATATGTAAAGTATAAGTATAATACATGATGAGGAATTAAAGGAAAAATAAATTGGAAAGATTAAATTTGGGGGGGAAAAGGAATTCCAGCTCTAAGGGGGAGCTAGACCCCCAAAATCCTTGCTGACAGGCGTGGGATGTCAAAATTCACGCAAAAGTTCATCACTTTTGGCCTGGAATTGAGTTACAGGGTCTGTGGACTCAATTGATGATGAGGTTTTGATACCAACTGGGGTAGTTTTAGCTGTTGCCAAGAGGGTAAAACTACCCTTAAGATAAAACAATCATAATAAAAACAGTTTTAACTGGTTTCTACGCCTCTGACACACATTCTGACGTGTTTTGAAGGCTCTAGGCCTGGTATTGCTATAGTAATGGCTGATTTAAGGGTCTAAAATCGCTAAAAATGGCTTAAACCAGCCCTTTTTTGGTCTAAACCAGGGTTCAATGATGCCATAATTGGCTTTTCTGTTGTCAGACTGTTTTTCACGACTGACAAGAGTAAATTTTATTTTGGAGTAAGAGAATTGATGACTATAAAAGAATGTCTTCTTTGCCCCACTTTTCTCTTCATGCTAGAATCTTTTCCTTTTATTAATTAGTTTAAAACTGTTAAACCAATCAATCAAAGATTCCAACCACCACTTTTTAATCATTTTAATCCTTTTAACCACGTGAAAAAATCATTATAATAATTGTTTGTACCTCTTATAATCATTTTTACCCCTGAACCACCCCAAAAGTGAATTAAAGCATCTTTCATCACTGTAAACTTTGTCACTTTGTTTCCAAATTCACTCTGGTCACTTTTGGGCATGTTTTCTCTTTAATATTCTTTTTAAAGACTTTGTTCTTTAATTAATTGCTTGCAGTTCTTTTCTCAATTAATTCCAATTGAAATTGCTCTTGAAGAAATTTCTTTTGTAGCCTTAAAATATCTCTTGTAGAGTATTTTTTGGATAAATCTTTATTGTTGGTAAAACAATAAATTTTTATATTATTGTTTTATACTAATAAAGTTATAAACAATAAAATTTGGCGTGTTTTCTCTTAAAAATAATATTTCATACTATTTTTAACTGAATTTTACCTTATACAAATTTTGAGGACAGGAAAAGTACTTGATTTTTAATCAAAGTTTCATATCCACACCTTACATGTAGCTACACCATTAGTTCCCAATTATCTCATGGAAGATACCTAATACTGCAAAAGAAAAGAATTCCTTGAATTAGGAGTCAGCTACCATAGTTTTGTGGCAAGCTTGAAATAACTTATTGTGACCAACAGACCTCACCTTTCATTCCCAGTAGGATTCCTGTAATGGTTTTAGAGCAAAAAGGTATTCAACATTTAAACTCCTTCCTACATGTGCTGAAATAACCAAAAGGAAATAATAAAACTGATCTCCCTTAGCAAAGAAATAAAAGGAAAAACTCTCTTGTGTCCTCCAAAATTAATTTGAGAAATTGTGAGTTAGCTAAATTCTCTGACATTGGATATCTAATTAAAATAATGAGAAGCCTGATTATTTGGAAAACATGTAAAAAACCCAGAATTATATTATCCTATGATGAAGCTGAATACAAGTATTTGATCAATCTGCTGAGTGAATTACTGTGGTCCTGGTAATTTTTCAAGGAAATGAACATAACAAAAAGGGATAAACCAATAAATGTGCATGAAGAGAGCTGAGGGAGAATCAACACCACAAATAAAAATTGTAACTCCAAAACTCAAAGTATGAAACATGTCAACATACAGCTCCACTTCATTTGTGAGTTAATTTCAACCCCAAGGATACACCTAAATTATACTACCATTACTCAAATTTTACCTTATTCTCAAAAAGAGGCTGTATGAATTCCTGAAATAAGCCATGAAAAGTCTTGGGGTTCTCCAGATTGGAGTGTAGAAAGAGAAACCTTCTCTCAGTCTGAGAGTAAATAACACCATACAAATAATCCCCATTAAGCGCAAGATTGAAATAAGTCCATGTTGTTAATGTCACACTTGTTCTCATAAGTGAACATTAATAATTAGAAAAATGATAATTCACATCTTATCCTCCTTCCTTTGACCTTCTCTCCCATCGCAATACTACTGAATACTCAAGCTATATACATAATTATCTTTAGAACAAGTGGTTTGTTTTATCCATCAAATATTGAATTGAGTAAAAATTCAATTCACTAAGCTTTGTCTCTCCAGTGTGTATTCTGTTGTCTCTATCAGGCATTACTAAATTTGTACTCATGAATAATTTTGATAGTTTAAGTGCTTCAAGGTCAAAAGAGTACCTAATACAACAACATAATGCTCATTCAAATCTTATTATTGTGATAGATTACTTTGTTTGTATAATCACATGTCTTATTAATTCATACTCTCCAATAAGTGTTTAGCCATTAGGTATTTGAAAATTGACTTACTATGTTTTTATTGAAAATATAGTTTTAATTTAAAGACTTTAGTTTGTGGAAATTTTTATCAATGAAAAAATATTTTGTTTGTATCACTTCTAAACTGAGATATTATAAGGTTATTTCAAGCTCTTATGTTGAACCTTTACTAACAACACATTGTAAGAGGAGCACCCTAAGAACAAAAAATAAAGTATATGTCATCAAATAGGGTGACAAACATATTTTTTCACTTCAAAACCCCCATTACAATAAATTTATTTTTCATTTAAGACCTTCTTAAAATCTTTCTTTCTAAATAAATCTCAAAATTTATCAAAAAATTTTTATAAATGGAATTTATATTCAAAATTTAATAAAAGATTCAATCCCAATGAGAAAAACTTTAAAGTGATTTAAATATAACTTAGTTAATCAATTTTTTTATTTAATTTTTTTGACTTTTGAAGTTTTAAATTTTAAAACTTTTTATGTTTTTATGTTTTTTTTTTTTTTTTTTTTTTTTTTTTTTTTTTTTTTCTTTTTTTTACAAAAAAAATAATTGATGATATTGAAAAATTTGAGATTTAATTATAACTTATTTTTTTTGTGAAAAATTGATTAATATCAGTATTTATTAATTATTATAATTTTGTGATGATATTATCAAAAGTTTCAAAAAAAACAATAAATCATAAAAAATTGAGGAAATATTATAATATGATAAGTGTCAGCCTGTGACTCAAAACCAGAGCACAAGCATGACAGCCAAATACCATTAAACAATGGTAGAGCAAAATACCACCAAAACATGGAGCTGAGCCAAAACGGCTCAAAAAGTATCAAAGGAAAGAGGAAATTAACCCGTAGGATAAAAGGAGGCCTTTTCTCTGCCAGAAAAGGAATCCCCATCCTTCTCTTGAATTCCTACATAGTAAAACTTTCCAAAACAGCTTTACTCTTGGAAAATAATCAGGTATACCTTGATTAATGTATTATGATTATTATTATAGTAGCCCAGCTGGTAAGACTGCACCCAGGCCTTTCAAAAGCACTCACCACCACTATTCTGCACAGTAAAGCTCTTAAATTATCAATTATAAACCCTTTCTATCTTAATTAATATGTGAAACAGTCAGATTGAAAGTTGTAAATACATCTATTACCACTTCATCATAGACTCAGCCTGACAATAAGATATATATATGTATACATAACTATAAATAAATTAATTTATTGAATTATTATTATTTCTATTTTTGTGTTACATAAAAAAAAGAAAACTAAAATAAAAATTAACCTAATTATTAATTTTATATCTTTCAAGATACAAAAAATGATTTTCTTTAAAGTAAAACTTTAATTGGAAGCTAATTAAAATTATAAAAATATTCTTACTATTATTATAACTTCAGCTTATTTTCAATTCAGTCATTAGTAAATTGACTTCAGAAATAACCTTTGAAATATTTTTGATTTAAGATATTCCAAATTACAAGCAATTCAGGCACTTAAACACTCTTTCCCCCCAAAAGGAAAAAACAATATTTTTCCCCCAAATCACTCCACTTCTTTATTATTTTTATTATATTTTGATACATTGTGTTAGTTTTGTGGTTCATAATACTATAGTAATGTAATCAAAATTGATGAACCTACTTAAATATGTAAACAAGTAATATATTTATTCTTTAAAGCTCATGTTTAACACACAGCCAGTTACTAAAATATGAAAGGTGCTTCATCATGGAAATATTTCAACTCAAAGAAAAAGTCATTATGTGGTTTGATCTCCTTAATTTTTAAAAATGTGTTTCTAACGGTCTACTTTATATAGATTTACCTCTTTTAAATTAAAATTTGAACCAAAAAGAACTTCTTCTCATTACCCAAAAAAGAGTTTAGACATAGTTTGGCAATAAAATCCCTAATGAGGTTTTTGTGAGTTCAAAAAACAATGGAAATTAAAAAATTAATTTAGAGTGGTCAGGTTTTTGAAATGAAAATCAATAATTTTTTTTCAAAAAATAATTTTAAGGAAGTTTTATCTGGTACTGACATAAATATGTCAAAAGAAACAACTTTTAAGGAACAAAAACAAGAAATTGGACAGAAAATAGAAAAAATTCAAATGATTAAAAGATTTTTTTACTTAGAATGAATATAAGATATTTCTTTTTTTAAAAAAAGATCTTTTGGAATCTAAATTTCATTCCATTTTTAAAGATTTTTTTAAAGAATTAAAATTAGCCAAATTGAGCAATTTGAGAAATTTTGGGAATTAAGAAAAACTCTTGAAAAAAATTATGGAAAATATTTTTTGGGGTTTCCTAAAGAATAATGAGATGTATTTTTTACTTCTAAAAGACTTAAATTGAATCCAGATTTTTATTTCTTGAAACAAGGCCTTATGATAATTTACCAAACATATATGAGCTTTGTGAGCCTTTGAGGTATTTTCATTTATCCAAAAGACCACAAAGAATTGAAATAGTTCATGATTGTAAATAATAAATTAAATTTAAATATAAAAAAAAATTATAATAAAAAATTAAAATTAGAAATTGTAATGAATATTTAATAATAAATTCAAAATGAAACTGCAAAATATAAAAACATATTTTTACTTAAAATAATGAAGTTAAAATGAACTTTTTAAAACAATATTGAAGATAAAATATTTCTTGGAGAAAAAGTTGGTGAGAATTACTATAAAATTTTCTCCAACAAATGAACATATGAAAAGTTTTTCACCATTGTATTTCTCTTAAAAAATAAGGTGGCATCACCTCTGAGTGAAATTTCTGTAACTCAACTCTAAATAAACTTAATTAAGTTTTTGATATTTTATGTATGAAAATATGAAAATATTCAAAAAATTAATTTAATCCACACAAAATGTGGTTTTAAACATCAATTCTTTTGTCAAAATTAAGGTGTGGTGTGTAATTTAGAAGCTATTAGGAATTGAAGTATTTCAAATTGAAATTCCAAAATGTGCCTAAGTATTACATAAGTGAACTTAAATTTACATTTGATGTATTGATAATCACAGTTGTTTCCTGTAAATTTTCAATTGAATTACATGAGTAAGTCCTAAGTATAGTACATAATGAGTAATTAAAGAAAAAATAAATTGGAAATATTAATTTTCTTTTTTGGGGGGAAAGGAATCTTGGCTTCAAGGGTGCAAGAATATCAATAATTACTTTCTGGTAGGTGTGAGATGTTAAAATTTATGCAAAATCTCATTACTTTTGGCTTAGAATTCAGTCACAGGGTCTGTGAAACAATTGATGATGAGGTTTTGCTACCAACCAGGGCAGTTTTAACTGTTGCCAAGAGGGTAAGACTACCCTTCAGCTAAAAAAACAGAATAAAATTGATTTCAACAGGCTTTGAGGTCTCTTACACTAATTATAATGTGTTTTGAGTGCTTTAAACCAAATATTACTATAGCAAAGGCTGGTTTAAGGGACTAAAATGGGTAAAAACAGCCCTTTTTTGGTCCAAACCAGGGCTCAATGATTCCATAATTGGCTTTTCTATTTTGAGTGTTTTTTTGACAAATTGTTTAAGTAAGTTTTACTTTTGGAGTAAGAAAATTGATGACTATGAAAGAATGTCTTCTTTTCTTCACTTTTCTCTTCATGTTATAATATTTTACTTTAATAATTAGCTTTAAAATTTGAAAATAAATAAATAAAAGATTCTCACAACTATTTTTAAATAATCTCAGAAATTTTAACCATGGGAAAAGATAATTATAATTATTGTTTGTAAATATTATGATCATTTTTACCCTTGAACTACCAATAAAGTGAATTAAAGAATCTTTAATCACTATTAACTTTATCATTTCACTTTAAAATTAGCTCTGGTTAATTTTAAGTGTGTTCCCTATTTGAATATTCTTTTTAAAGACTCTTTTATAATATTAATTTCCTTCAGTATTTGGCTCAATTAATCTCAATTGAAATTTTTCTTGAAGAAATTTCTTTTATAGCCACATATACCTCTTGTAGAGTATTTTTGGACACATTCTTTTGTTGGTAAAACAATAGATCTTTATAGTATTATTTTTTATACTAAAAAAGTTAAAAACAATACTTTTGGTGTGTTTTCTCTTAAAACTCTCAAAATTTACTATCTTTAATTAAATTTTTACCTTATAAACATTTCGAGGACAGGAATAGTACTTCATTTTTAATCAAAGTTTTGTTTCCACACCTTAAATTTAGGGCCCAGAAGTGATATGTTACCTGTGGCACATTTTTAACATTTTTTAATCTTTCTATTATAATCAAAAAGTTAAAAATCTTTGCAAAATACTTATAGTTTGAAAGAATCAATGAGAAATATTCTTGTTTTCATATTATAAGTGCAGATTTAATTTTGATTTCTCTTTTTGAAAAATATTTTTTTTACTTAAACAATTGCTTTTTTCATCCATTTCAGTGTCTGAGAATGTGGTAAGAGGAGAAAAACTTGTGAAAGTTTCAAAAGTGACTAGAATTATTACATCCAGTGGTGTTGATTCTGAACACAATAGGAGAGTTATTATAGCTCATAATAATAAACCATAATCAATTTATTCTGAATCAAGGAATTTTGATATAAGTAATACTCTCCAAAAAAGAAAGAAGCTTGTCCAATGATGAGTTTTTGATGTAAAATTACTATTTAAGAGATTTTTAATTATAACTTTTCCTTAAACAAGATTGGGAGCCAGCTATAACATCTAAAGAAGCTCCCAAGAAGGTTGTAGAGGTGTTTATGGAAGAAGCCAATAAGTTACAGAAGGAAAGGGGTTAGTAAATGAAACCCAAAAAGACAAATTATGCCATTCTGAAGCTGATGACACTTCTTTAACTTAAAGAATAGCTTACACCAACACAAGAAGCCTCAGTAGGAATTTACAAATCCTGCCAGAAGGACTACAAAAAATGCATTTCAGAAAAAGAAATATCAGATCTTAGCAGACCTCTGTAATAACTGCATGAACTGTTTTTACCTGAATGTGAGATAGCTTCTGGGCAATCCCAGTAATTCAAAGTTACTGAATGGATGGAATCAATTGATGGAAAAGAATCATAATGGAAGAAACTCAACAATATACCACCCAAACAAGCTCCAACACCCATACCAGTGTTCAGAAGCAGCAATTACAACATGAACAAGTTATCACAAGCTCAGAACAAGGGAAATGGCAAAGGAACAGCCACCAAACCATACATCCAAGGCTACAGAACTACAAAGATTAAACAAGATGACATGGAGAATGTGTTTCAGATGGCCAAGACTATGATATAAATTCAGAAGAGCATGGAAGAAAGATTAAAATATCAGAAACTATTTCTGAGTTTTTGGATGTAATCACAGCTTTGTATATAGCCATTAATGTTGTAAAAGGTCACAGTTATGATAATAATTCAAAAATTTATAGCAATCTAAAGACCAATAATCTAAGTTTTAGCCAAAGAAATGAAACACTTATGTGTTTTGAGAAAGCTTCAAGAAAAATCAAAACATAAATTAGTTACACTTAATTTGCAAATAAGATAAGCAAACAATCTGTCATTATGAAAGAATTTACAAAAAAGTATTCAAAATGAAATATTGATTACATTATTGGAACAATAATAAACAAATCCATACTTATTCTAAAATAACATAATAATAAATTCCTTGATGATATTACAAACTCATTTACTGCATTAAAGAAAAATACAATTATCTTGAGGAAGTGTTTTGCTACCTTGAAAGAAGAAGTATCAAAACTAACAATAAGATGGAATCAAATTAAATAAGATAATACAAGACAAAATTAATTATGGTAAGAAATGAAACTTAGAGAGGGAATGTATAAAATTGAGTTAATCAATTTAATACAAGAGCTCCAAAAATGAAGTCAGACACTACACAATGTGTCATACAAGTAAAATGAATGAAATTGAACAATTACTACACCCCTTGACAAGAATGTCTACACTTCTAACCCAAAGTGAGGTTATAAGTAATTACAGCCCACAGGCTTTGGATGTGGAATATTCACAAATAACAAATCAATTTTACACTTATTTCCATATCTTGGAGGCATATATAGGCCAAGAACATTTCAAGGAATTTCCAAAACTTAAAGAATGGCCTCACTTGGGTGGTGAAGGAGAATATGACCATATGGAATTTATCAGAGGTATTGAAATTATAAAAGAAGACTTTGAATGAAAAGAAAGATTGGTAACAGAAATAATTAACACCTTCTTTACCAAATGAGCTAATTGATGGTATATAAATTGAAGACAAGCACATAGACACCAAAGCTGAACTTGGTGGGAAACCCATATAATAAACAAATGAGCCAATGATTCTTGGAGATTTAAAGTTTAAAAAGACTTTGAGTATGAAAAATCTAATTCTTAAAGAGACAGAGACTTTGTGAAACTTTGAGACATGAATAAATATCCAAAAATGTCACAAGAAAGCTTTACAATAATTATTCTTTTAAAATAATTATCTCGAAGTAAGTGAAAATGCCATAAATAGGAATTAATTCTTAATTAACTTAGAATCTTATGAGTAAAAGAATGTAATAAACTACCTCATTAGATTTGTAATGATAAAATACACATATATCATTTTTATGGCATATCTGTAAAGTCAATAATTGATTAATAATGAGTAAGAACACCTTAAAAAACATATATTCCTATTTATCTCAGATCCCAATGGAATTGAATGTTAAATAAATTGTACCTTCCAATTCCCCATTGAAAACTAAACATATAAAATTTTTATGTCATCTTTGTAAAGTCAATAATTAAGGAAAGAACCTGAATATGTGCACTTTTATGATCAATGCATATATTCATGATTTTTAGATCATATCTCTTAAAATACAAATGATAGAGAGTTAAAGAAAATATAAAGTTACAACATAATTTCTGTAGTAATACAGATATAAACTTTATTTGACAAGCTAAAAACAAGGTTATAGCTTGTAAGGGTTTATTGAACAAAATTGCTACAGCTGCTGATCACGTTGTTGTGAAAGTGATACAAACTTGTATTCAAGTAGATATTCAGGTTCTAATAGTTCATAAGTGAAGAATGATGTATTTTGTATCATTATATTCAAGGTGAAACCCTTTGAAAGCATGGTTTGAAGTTTAAAATAGTGAATCTTGAAAGAAAAGATGAGTTACAAGAAAAATCATCAAAAATAGATTTTTGATGATGTAATTAAATTCTCTTGGCAGTTCGACTATGACATGTTAGGATACCGGAAACTACTCTCTGATTGTCTTTAGCGCTTATAGCTTAAAATTGATTAATGATCAAAGCTTAAGCTTAAAATGGATCATTTGTGATTACTCACTGTAATCTTATTTTAGGTTTAACAGTTATATAGGTGATAAAACTAGTGAATACTATTAGATTATGATTAATAATAATAAAATACACAAAGTCTAGGATTCTTCCAAGCCTATGATGTCGTCAAACTTAGAGTTAAAGTGATACCTCTAAATAATGGTGTAATAATGAGATAAGCTGGTTTAATTATGATGTAATAATCACTAAACCTTAAAATACTGTACAATTCAAGTGGAAACTATTGGTAAATGTCTACTAGAAGCCTTTTGGACTCTAGGAGGGAAGAACCTACTACAAATGGACCTCTTTTCACTCTATTTCCCCCTCAGACACAACAAAACCAAAGGTAAAAGCTTTCTTCTTTTTATATGAAACTATTATATAGTCAAAGAATAAAATTTATATTTACTATAATCATAAATTTTGACGTGACTAAATTAATTTTTATTTGTTTTTTGTTAAATTTCTCTAAAATCTCCAATTTCACGTAAAAAGAAAAAAATTGTAGTTTCTTTTAATTTTTATTGTAAATAAAATGTAAATAAGTGGTATTTTTCTTTTGGAATCAAAGTATTCAGAACTATTATATTAAGTGTTGAAAGTAGGTTATTTTCTCTTTTTATAAAAATTTCTCTCTATTATTATTTTTCAGGTAGTTTTGGAATTAATATCAATAGTATTTATATTAATTCATAACCTTAATATTAGTAATATTACTGTTATAATTGTTTTTTATTATTAAAAAACAATCTTTTATGCCTTTAGTATTTGTTTGTGAAAATAACAAAGTGCCATAAATATATTAATTATCAAATATTAAAATATGGTTTTATTATAGTAATATTTTTAATATATGATTTATATCATTATATTTGTTTAAAAATGTGAATATTTTATGCCATAATTATAATAATTCTCTATTATTATAATTATTGCTTATCACATTCTTGAAACTTCATAAGGACATTCAGATTACAATAAGTAAAATATTAGTAATTTTTACTTATTGTTTCATAGTCAAACCTTACAATGGGGGGCCTGGCCATCATATTTACTTAAAAGACATCTAAAAATAATTCAAATTGGGCTACTTCAATAATAAATTGTATAGTAATTTTATATTTATTGTTTTCAAGAGCTATTGGGCATTTGGAAGGCAATTGTACTGTCTTAAACATGGTTTTTCACATCATTAGACTTGCAAGAACTTTAATTGAGTGACTCTAGTAATTAAAAAAATATTTACAAATTAAAAATAAATCAATATTATAAATTAATTTCAAAAGGATAATCTTAAGTTCATTTTATCATCTAAAAATAAAAATATAAAAAATAATGAAAAAGGAATAAAAAAAGGTATTTTTATTCTTTTTTACTCATTTCTTTTATCCCTTTTATTCATTAAAAGATATAAAAGAAATGTTTAGCTGGAAATTGACATAAATTATCAAAAATAACACTTCTAGAAAAAAGACTTATATTTATTTGTCTTTTTAGTGTTTGCAGACAAACAAGCACAGGATAATCAAGCCATTGTTGAGAGATTGGTGGAAGAAACTTGTCTGAGTTCTCCAAAACCTGTTGTCAATAAGAAAAAGATAGCTAAGAAATTAGTCTTTCCAGGACTCTGAAGGTGAGTACCTCTCTTTAAATTGCCATAAAAAGAGTTTTTAGTGTCCTGAAATATTTTTGTCTTCTCAATTATGACTACTAGAAGAGGATCTCAATACTCCATTCAATAAGATGGAACCGGACTCATCAGCAGAGATAATCCCTCAAAAGGGAAGAGAAAGGGAAAAATCTCCAGTGGATCAGAATCCACACAAGGAAGTGCTGTATCCCAAAGGCAAGTCCCAGAAATGCACATAATATCTGAGCCAGAGTTAGAACTAAGTATGAGTAGCTCGAACAGATATAAATCACATTTAGAGGGCTCAAATAGACATTTATATGAGCCAGTGCAAACAGTACTACACAGTATACAAGTACAAGGATTGGGAAATGTTGCCACAAATCCACCAAGGAGTGATGAGCTCCTGGCACATCCCAAAAAGATTCCTCAAAGATTAGCAAATAGTGAACTACTCTAATGGATGGAATCCACTATCATCAAAGCCTCAAATCAGAAAGATAAAGGAAGACCATGCCAAAAAGAGGGAGGAAAGCAAGGAAGAAGCCCCAGTAGCTTCTACCAGCAAGCCTCAAGCCAACCAACTTTCCCAAGAAGGGAAGAAGAACAGGAAAACAAACTGGAGGAAAACATATTACAAAAGCTATGGGATCCCAAAATTACAAAAGGATTCCATGGAAAATGCTTCCAACATGGCCAGAACCTTGATGGAATTCAAGGAAAAAGAGGAACAAAGAATGAGACAACCTCATTTCCCAAAGCAATAACTTTTTCTCATGATGTTTTAAATACTTGAACAGAAATTAAAAATAGCATTTTACCTTTCAAAGACATCAAAAATATTTTATTATCCATACAAGAAATAAATAAAAATTTATCATCTATCACAAAAATTATTGTACAAAATAAAAAACAAATTGATAAAGTTAAATTTATGGTTGAAAATAACAAACCAAAGATTCCAATTGACAATAATCAAAAATTAATAAAAGGACAGCAGGAATTGTAAAGATACATAAAAGATATCAAAGAAAAAACTTTGACAATTAATTATGATGTGAGTATTGATAATATTACAGAAAAATTGAACAAATCAAGTATTTCTGTAGAAGAATTTGAAGAAAAGACTTCATCACATCAAAAATTACTTCTAGACCATGTAGAAAAAAGTGATGAAGAAAGAATGAATCTTAAAGATGACATTATAAGTGAGATAAGACTTATTACTGAAAAAATGGATAAGATAAGTGAGGCTAACTTAAATATGCCAAAGTCACAACACCATTTTCTCATACAAGGAGTCTTGTTAAACCAAAAGAGAAAATAACAAATAAATTCATAACAGAATTGAGACATAAAGACAATAACCAAGTCTTAATGAAAGAAGCACCTCAATTAAAAGAATGGCCAACATTCACAGGTAAAGGTGAATATGACCATATTTAATTTATTAAAACAATTGAAATGTTACAGGAATATTATGCCATACCAGATGAATTAATGACTTCCAGATTACATTCATTATTTGAAAAATCTGCAAAAAGATGGTATTATTGCATAAGACAAGAAAATGTCAAAAATGACTGGTCTTTGCTGAAAAATGAAATAATCACCAAGTAGGAAAATGATGCCTGGAGGTAGAATATACAAAATAAATTTCAAAATTCCTTCTTTGACCCAGATAAGGATAAACCTATGACTTGGTTCTTAAAACAACTTGAAAGATTAAATGCACTATATCCAGAAATGTCACAAAAGCTGTGCATATGGAAATACTCAAGAAATGTGGAGGGGAACTAGAACATTCCCTAAGAAGCAGATGTATAGAACCATGCTGCACAGAAGAGTTTATAAATGCACTAGAAGTCATAGTGACAAGAACAAAAATTGGCAGAACATGGAAAACATTTGACACTAAAAGTCCAAAGAAACCATTTATCAAGAAAGATAAACCAAAAGAACCTTCCCAGCCCAATACACCCAACACTAATGGGAAAAAAATGTCATAAATGTGGAGGTATTGGACACTTAGCCAAGAACTTTCTTAAATAGGCAAAAATCAATGAAATTGTGGAAAAAGAAGCCCAAAATGACAAAGAAGATGAATATGAGCCTGAAAAAGAAACTGAAGAGTCAGAAACTTCTGAAAGTGATGAAATTAATATATGTAATGTACAAATTAATGATATTGACTCAATATATGAGGTACTAGATGTAAATTCAAGCTTACCACAAGTTGGAACATCTGATACAAGCCTTACAGAAATAAAATATGCCAAGCTGTATAGAACCAAACCAACAAAAGGAAAGGGATATACAATTGGAAAATCAAGTATAAGTATTGTCATAGTTGGAAACCAAGAGGCAAAAACAAATTTAGATACAGGAGCATACTGTACCTGTGTTGGTAAGGATTACTTCAAAACAATTATACCAGGTTGGGAAGAGAAAATTATACCAATACAAGGGGTTAAATTTAGTAGTGCAAGTAAAAGCATGAAGGTCCTTGAACTAATTGAATTGAAATTAATTTTTCCTCACCCTTCCCAAAGTGCAAGAGTGAAAGTAGAGTTTTCAGTAAGGGAAAACTGTACTAATAACCATTTTATACTGGGAAATGATTACTTGTCAATTTATGGCATAGATATCTCCAATAAAAGAGACAGATATTTTACCATAGGAGACAATAAGAGGCAGAAATTTGGGTTTTAAATAACAAAAAACAAATTACAGTTATAAAAAATGAGGAGAAAAGCCCAGAGTAACAATCCTTTATAAATGAACAGCTTAATGAGGAAGAATTTCATCAAGAATTAACAGAAAAAATGAAAGGAAAACTGATTGATATTTTGTTTAAATACAAAAATACCTCTGAAACTGACAGAGAACCACTAGGTGCAATAATTGGGCATGAAGTAGACATTATTCTTAATGTGGAAAAACCTTATCCACCCTTATTGAGAAGGACAGTTTACCCAGCTAGCCCAAGGGCTAGCAAAGCCTTAGAGGTACACATTAAAGAATGAATGGACCTTGGAGTGTTAAGGAAATTAGGACATAATGAGCAAGTAGAGGTAACCAAACCTGTCATTATAACTTCCCATAATGGAAAATCAAGGATGGTAGGGGTCTTGAGAGATGTAAATACCTATACTATCCCTGACAGATACCCAATAAACGGAATCCATGAGACATTAACACAGTTCTCACAGGCTAAGTTCATTACAGAAACTGATGCTCTGAAAGGTTTTCACCATAATGTCTTGACAGACAATGCCAGAAAACTACTAAGGATAATAGTCCACTGTGGAATTTATGAATACTTAAGAATTCCATTTGGTATAAAAAATGCACCTTCTCATTATCAAATAATGATGAATACCATATTTCCTGAAGAATTATCAGGAGGATGGTTCATTATCTATATTGATGATATCATCATTTGTTCAGAAACTTGAGAAAGTCACTTAACAAGACTATAAAGAGTCTTGCAAAAAATAGTACAAGTAAATATGAAAATTTCCTTGAAACAATGTTGTTTTGCATACAGTGAACTGAAAGCACTAGGACATGTTGTATCTGGACTAATTTTGGGCATAGATAAAAACAAAGTAGCAGTGGTACTACTGAAGCCAATGCCCCAAGCCAAAAAGGAAATTCAATAATTTCTAGGATTTCCTGGGTATCACAGACAGCAAATCAAAGAATTTGCAAGAATTGCCACATCCTTGTACAAGCTCTGTGACAAACAGACAGTCAATTAAATTACTGAAGAAAGGGTCAAAGTGTACAAGGAATTGAAAAATGCCCTCACAAATGCCCCATATATTCTAATTCCAGATTGGAAACTACCTTCCAAGCTGCAAATTGATGCTTGTGGAGAAGGACTAGGTGCTGCACTACACCAGACACAAATCATCAATGATAAACATGTTGAAAGACCAATTTTATTCATTTCAAGACAAATAAAGCTAACAGAGGCAAAATATGGAGCAAGCCAAATGGATGTCTCTTCTAGTGTGGGCTTTAGAAAAATTGCACTATTATTTGGATGGAACAGTGTTTGATGTGATAGCAGACTGCAATTCTGTACAATCTTTATGAAACATCAAGACACCAGAAAGACAAATGCTGAGATGGCAAATTGATATCCAAGAATATAGAGGAAATATGCTTATAGTTTCTAAATCTGGAAATATTAATAAAACCCAAGATGGTCTTAGCAGATGGGCTTTAGAAAATACACCTGAAAACCCAGCATGGGTACCACAGGAAGAACATCATATAGAAGGCATATGTGTCACAGATATTGGCACAGAATTCTCTCACCAAGTTAAAAAAAGCTATAAGATAAAAAAGAACTGTCATATATCATGCCAACTTCTAATGAAAGACTGTAGAGAACCATCACTTTCATCCAAGCTAGATGAATCATGGAAAAAACCTATGATGAAGGAATATTCCACCTCCTTGATGGAATCCTCTATCATAGGACTAAAAATACATGTGTTATGGCTTTAACAGATAGAACTCTGATAAACACTATACTAAATGAATGTCATGATTGTGTTTCATCTGGAAATCTCTCAGAAGACAGAACACTAGAGAGGGCAAAATCCTGCTCTTGGTAGCCAAATTGGAGAAAAGATGTTGTAGAATACTGCTAAACCTTTGACAGATGTCACAAAGAAAACAGAGCCACAGGAAAGAAATTTGGAATGATGATCCAAATTCAAGACCCAAAATGCCCATGGGAAATAGTTCACATGGACTGGGTAACAGCCTTACCTCCAGGAGGAGACAGAAGTTATAATGCATGCCTAGTATTAGTTGACAGGTACACCAAACCTCCAATTTTATTACCATGTCACAAAGATGACACAGCTATGAGCACAGTCATAATGATATGGAATAAAGTTATTATCCATGAAGGACTATTCCCAAATATCATAAGTGACAGAGACCCAAAATTCAACTCAGCATTATGGACAAACCTCCATTACTTGTTTCGAGCAAATTTATAATTCTCCACAGCCTACCACCCTCAAACTGATGGTCTGCAAGAAAGAATGATACAAACCTCAGAAGATATGATCAGAATATTCTGTGCTGATGGCCTAGAACTCAAAGACTCTGATGGATTTAGGCATTATTGGTGTACTTTAATACCAGCTCTTGAGATGGCATATAAAACATCAATCAATTCTTCAGCTGGTAGAACACCAGAAATGTTGAAAAAAGGATGGAATCCAAGACTTCCATATGACACTTTTAAAAAAGACTTAGTGGATATACATCAAACAGCAAGCAGTTTCAAAATGATTCTTGACAAGGAAGGACATCATGCAAACAGATGTATGCAAGATTCTTTTTAAGTATGCAAAAGAAAGATGGGATAAAAGTCATAAACCACCTAGCTTCAAAGTAGGAGACTTGGTCTTAGTATCAACTCTTAATTTCAATAATATCAAAGTCCCAAAGAAATTGAAAGATTCCTTTGCAGGAACATTCATGATAAAAGCACTACATGGACATAATGCTGTGCAACTAGAAATTACAGGTGAATTAATGAAGAAACACCAAATTTCCCTGTAAGCCTGATAAAAACTTACAGCTTAAGTGAAAAAGAATTTTTCCCCTAAGAAATAAACCAACACTTGAAATTCCCCCTCTAGAAGAAGGAGAAGAGAAAAACATTGTAAAATTCCTTAAAGAAAGAAGGACTGGAAACAAAAAGAAAGAGAATACCTTGTGAGGTATAGAAACCCAACTCAAGGAGATGGATGTCTTCTTGAGAAAGATATAAATAATGCTGATAAACTACTAAGAAGGTTCATAAATGAAAGAAGGCCTAGAGAATAGAAAGGTTAAGGATTATTGAGCTTCAAGACTAAGAAAGTATAATGAAGAGGTAGGACAGTGGATGATAACCTAATTAGCTATATCAGATTGTGGTACAGTCTTTTTTGGTGGTAGGGAATGTGAGCCTTTGAGATATGACTACATATCCAAAAAGGTCACAAGAAAACTTTACAATAATTATTATTTTAAAAAAACTATCTTGAAATAAGTGAAAATGCCAGAAATAGGTATAATTTTTAATTACCTTAGAGTATAATGAGTAAACATGTAAAATAAATTAAATCATTAGATTCCTCATGATAAAATACACATATATCATTTTTATAGCATATCTGTAAAGTCAATGATTAATATATAATAAGTAAGAATACCATAAAAAAGACATAAATTCCTATTCATCTCAGATCCAAATGGAGAAACATGTGAAATAAATTGGACCATTGGTTTCCCCATGAGAAACTCCACATATGACATTTTTATGTCATATTTGTAAAGTAAATATTTAAGGAAATAACATGAATTTATGCACTTTGATGATCAGTGCATATATTCATGGTTTTTTAGCTAATATCTCTTAAAATACACATGATAGAGAGTAAAACCAAAAATAAACTTACCACAATTTTTTTTAAGAATACAGATATAAGCTTCATTTGAAAAGTTAAAAACAAGGTTATAACCTGTAAGGGTTTATTGAATAAAATTGCTACAGCTGTTGCCCACTTTGTTGTGAAAGTGGTCCAAACTTAAAATAAAATGGATATTCAGGATCTACTAGCTCATACATGAATAATGATTTATTTTTTATCATTATATTCAAGGTGAAACCCCTTGAAATAATGGTTTGGAGTTTAAAATAGTGAATTTTGACAGAAAAGATGAGTTACAAGAAAAATCATCAAAGATACAGTTTTGATCGTTTAATGAAATTCTCTTGGAAGCATAATTATGAAATTTTAAGCTTTCAGTAGACACTCTCTGATTTCCTGTAGCACATATAGATTAAAATGTATCAATGATCAAAGTTTAAGTTTAACACTGATCATTTATGATCACTCACTGTAGTCTTATTTTAAATTTAAAAGTTATATAAGTGATAAAATTGGTGAATAATATTAGATTATGATTAATACTAACAAGATACACAAAGTCTAGGACTTTTCCAAGCCTACAATGTCATCAAATCTAGAGTTATAGTGACAACTCTAAATAATGGCATAATAATGAGATACAATGGTTCAATTATGATGTAATCATCACTAAACGCTAAAATACCAATTAATTCCAGTGGATAGAATTGGTAAATCTCTAAAAGAAGAATTTTGGACTCCAGGAGGGAAGAATTTACTATAAATAGAGCTTTTTTTACTCTATTTCCCCCTCAGATGCAACAAAACCAATAAATTATTAAGGCCAAGGGTAAAAGCTTTCTTCTTTTTATATAAAAATATTATACTTTCAAATAATAAAGTTTTTCTTTGCTATAATCATCAATGTTGATTTGATTAAATCAATTTTCAATTTTTTTGTTAAATTTCTCTTAAATATCTCATTCCACATAAAAACAAAACAATTTGTAGTTTCTTCTAATTTTTATTGTAAATACAATCTAAATAAGCTTTATTTATTTTTTTTGGCATAAAAATATTCAAAATTATTATATTAAGTGTTAAAAGTAGGTTATTTTCCCTTTTTATAATAATTGCTCTCTATTATTATTTTTTAAGGAATTCTTAAATTAATATAAATAGTATTTATTTTAATTCATAGATTTAATATTAGTAATATTATTGTTATAATTAATTTTTTATTATTAAAAATAATTTTTTTATGCCTTTATTATTTCTTTGTAACAATAATAAAGTGCCATAAATTTATTAATTATCATATCTTGATATATTTATTTTATTATATCAATATTTTGAATATAAAATTTATACTATTATATTTATTTAATAATATAAATGTTTTACACCATAGTTATAATAACTCTTTATTATTAGAATTATCTCTTATATCATTCTTTAAATTTCATAAGGAAATTCAGAGTACAATGAGTAAAATATTAGTAATTTTTACTTATTTTTTCATAGTCAAACCTCACAGCCTTACCATAGTTTTGCAAACAAAAAGAAAGACTAACGGCATCAACCATTAAATAAAGATGAAAAAACTGTGGGCAGATGCTTAAGGCTCAACAAATAAATGAAAATGAGTTCCATTCTGAATTAAACATGGGTTAAATATGGATTCAACCCTGAAACTGTTTTTTTGTCTTTTAAGCCACAATAAGCGAGGTTTTTGGGAAGATTCAAATAATAGATTTTCATTCAGTTTCTTCTTCTTGGAGAGTATGTTGTTACAGATGTACATATATATTCTACAATAAACTGAATAACATATATACAAATGATATAGCCATATAAATGAAAATTATTCATGATAATGTTGAGACAAACTACAAATATAAACCATAGCCAGGGTGCCTCTGAGAATATGAAAACAGGCTTTATCAGTAGACCAAAACTCATAAAAAGGTATAATTTATAGTGATATTGAAAGGTTCCAATATTTCACTCACATTAATAAGAAGTTAGCTTTCAATGTTAAATTTCTTATAGATTTATTTCAAACATTTAGTATTTTTAATCCCACCAGACAAATTCCTTTATTCTAGATAGGCTTTTTGATAGCTATTTAGTGAGCCCTTTGATAGATTGATAGTAAATTTTAGTTTTCATTTCATCCCATTGGCACATAAGAAGAATTATATCCGATATATAACAGATAGAAAATGAAGGTGGTTTTATATCTAATGGTATTGTGTGATGTTTCCTTTTCTCCTAATTTTAAATTTTGTTTATTGATATTAAGATAATCCTCAGATTTATGTATGAAAATGACAAATATAATCTAGACCTCTTAATGTGCAGAATTCTAATTCCGTTACCTTTTTCTCATATATAAAGATTTATTTACACAATCAAGATTATTACTATTAATTTTTAAGATTTCTCAAAATATTTTCAATTTATTGAGATAAAGAGCCTTTTAGTAATTTATTTGTGTTCTAATTTTTTCTCCAAATATTATGTATTTTGAATGAGCTTAATTCTCTAAGCTGTAGAAACAAAGGAGGATCTGAACTATAAATATTATAAATACTTTGTTTCAAAAAATTGAAAGGTTCATTCCTCTTTCTCATGAGAATTGGTGAGACTCCCCACAGAAAGAAACAGGAACATCATTTAAACTTTAAAATATTGAAGATAATTTTCAAATCTGCTTTAAATCCTAAGACTTTTTATTCAAATAGTGAAATAAATTACAAATATTGAAATAATTGATGTTTTGAGTTGAGTCTCAAATTTATTCTCCTTTTATAGCGTATTATAGAACTCTGTTAAATTTTAGATATGGAGGAAATATTAAAGCTGAAAGATATTGTGGGAATTCCTCTTGTGTGGGATAAAATGAGGCAGTAGCTAGAAGAGGAAATTACAAGTAAGCAGCTTTGAATTTTTGTTCAAGCTTTCAAACCTTGCTCTTCTTATGTTCTAGAATAATTTAGACTGCCCTTCCTAGTAATTCTGGACTATCTTGACTTGAGTTCCACAATCAATTTAATTTATTTGATGGTGGCTGGGTCAGAAACATATATTCAACAGACTCTGTCAGACTTTGTTTGATCTGGAAACAATGCTTTAGTTAAACTTAACTGTCATTCTGTGACTCAAAACCAGAGCACAATCATGACAGCCAGATACCATAAACCAATGGTAAAGGCAAGATACCACCAAAACATTGATCTGAGCCAAAACAGCTAAATAAGTATCAAAATGAAGAGGAAACTCACCTCTTACCAAATATACAAGTCCCACCATCATAGGACAAGGAATAACAAAGTTATTCTTGCTCAAAGTTGTTGCTGAGCATAAACATTATTTTTCACCTCTCATCTGAAATCCAGAGAAAGATGCTTAAACCCATCAAATGGGTATTGAAAATAAATCTCTGAGTCAGGGATATCCAATGGTACTAATCAAATTGAGCTAGCATCAGAATTACTGAATTTATGACCAAAATAAGGTCAAATAAGGGGGAATGAAATATTCACCTCTCAGCTAACTTCTACAGTTTTAGTGTGAGATACCTAAAGTGGGGTCTTTTTAGAAAGAGCAAAATCAGGGCTATCTGATGGTACTATCTATTTCCCCATATCTCATCCAAAATAAAAGTTATGAGGCAAACAAGTTCCACACAGATTTTAAGCAAATCATACATATGTACAAAAAATCGTGTACATGGCATAGATTTGCCATATTTAATAATAGACATACCAAATGAGGTACCTTTGTGTAGAACACCTCCAGGGCTACACAATGAACCAACCTTGAGCTTGATATCTCACAAATGGACAAAGCTATGTGGCTTTAAGGTCAAAATCACACAGTTAGACCAATACAGTATTACTGTGGGATATTCTCCCATGAATATGATTATGAGGTGTCAAACAGACAAAGAATTCTGTTGACACTTAAGTACCTCATACTTTGGTCAATACTGGGGTCCTTTACAGGTTCTGTACAGAATTCTATGCATCATACATGTCAGAAGAGGGATATGTGGTCCCCAGATGAAGATTTTCACCCTGTATTGGTGAAAACTGCCCAGATGTGGTTTCAAAGCCACATCTGAGTCCAATACAGGCTATACAGGCCTTTTGAAACCCACAAGCCAGTCCTCGGAAGTGAAAAATCTTCACTTCCTCCACGTGTAAAGGTCTAGTACCCTTTTCCACCCAATTTTAGGATAAAAAGAGACCTTTTCTCCACCAGAAAAGGTTTCCTAATCCTGCTCTTGAATTCCTACATAGTACAACTGTCCAAAACAGTTATACTCTTGGAAAATAATCAGGTTTTAGTATGAATTTTAGTATTGTAGTTCTTATTATAGTAACCCAACTGGTAAGACTTCCCCATGGGATTTCAACAGCACTCACCACCACTATTTTATAATATTAAAGCCCTTATTAATCAATTTTATACTTTTATTATCTATAATACAACCAATTTTCAATTAATTTTACTGTGTCACAGGCATATTTAAAGTTATAAATAGCCTTAATACATTGTCATCATAGACTCAGCCTGACATTTTGGGGGCCTGGCCATGTTTTTTTTTGGATTTTTTGGGCCTTTTTATGAAAAAAGTGAGTTTTTGTATTATCATTCTATTTCTGACATTTTTGTTTCTTTTTTTAGATGTAATTTCATTAAAAAATAAATTATAATACATATCTTCTATTTCTTTTTTGAGTGGTATATGTTATATACCACTGTTTTTTATATTTTAATTTCCTTGTTGCATGATTGATTATGATTTAATCACCACCAAAATTATTATTTTGGTGTGTTTTACATATTCAAACACTTTAAGCCATCAATAATGTCTATTTTTTGATTAAAAAGGACACCTCTTACTGTAAAACCAAAAGTATTAGAGGAATGGTTGGGTATATTGATAATTTCAATTGCCCTTTAACAGAATCACTTTTTGATTATACTTGCTAATTACAAGTTAATTTGTAAGATACTGGTATGAAAACAGTGTACAAGATATCCATAAGCTGTATTTCTGACATGTAATTGTTAACTTCAATTGCACTGTCACAACACAAGGGAGCAATATAGAAATATATTTCATAGAGGCCATCCTTAGACATGAAAACAGCCTTACAAGAAGTCTTAACTGACATTGAGCACTCTTTTCCTGTCTGATTCAGTGGAAGAAAACTACATCCCACTTGAGACCCAGTCACAGGCCAACACACCAGTGACACCCTCAGAGCCAGAGGGCAGCAAGGGAAAAGGAAAGAGGCATATTGAAGGCCTTATCACTGCTAAATCATTGACACCAATTGTCACTTAGAGGAGTAGAAAACCACAAAACGCTGCATCAATACGAGGTAAACCAACCTCAACCACTTTTACAGGGAAGATCACAATCCTTAACCCAGTTGTAACCTCTAAGGGCACATTGCAAAAAGCAGTAGACAGCAAATCTGTACAAGGCACAGTCAAAGTTAAATACCCCAAGAACATTAAGTTGTTGACTTTTTGCAAACACTGATATGTTGCCTGTACACCTCAGGAGCCTTGGTTTTGAAAGGAACCAACCAGAGGACAGAGAAGGCTTGTCCAGAACCAGAAGACCTGGAGGAGGACACCTTGGATACAGTGGTGGATGGCAAGAAATTGAGGGAAATCATACCCACTCTGCCATTCAAATTCCAATTAAACAGAAACCTCAAACCAGAGGACTGGAAGGATATGGATCAAGTTCTTCAGCTCCGCCAACTCCTGAAAGACCTCTTTCAATGGAGCATGGACAACAAGAGGTTCAACTTAGCATCCCACTGGGAAGAACTGGGAGCAAGCTTCCAGAAGATATTTCTCAAAGAGATGGAACTCAAAGACCTTATAGTAATCACTAAAGGTTGGAATCCCACCAGGCAGTTCAGAGTTCTGGAGGTGAGAGAAAACAGGATAAGGCAGAATCAAGCCACTATCCAAGCTATAGAAAAAAAGCTGACCCAGACAGGGCATACTCAGATTCCTTCAGGATCACAAGGAGTAGACCAAACCAGCTCTCCAGTAGCTTCACACTATTCAGGAACCAACAGATCAGTGGAAAAGAGTCACCATTATTCACAATCCCATGAAGTTTCCAGAAGACAAGTATACAAGGGCAAAAACAAGACCTATTTAAAACAAAGGCAGAGATAGTCAGACCCAATGATATAGAAGCTGTTGGACTTGGTGAAAGAAGTACACAAGAACCAGAAATAGTTGTACATACTTCTAGAATCAGTAGCCCCATTAATAGAAATATTACCCCCACTCAGATTGAACATGATGTTTTTACACCTGAGAGTAACTTGATCGTGATTCACTGTGGTTGCAAACGTCCCAGCTTTCGGAGCAAACTCAGAAGCAGTTTGCAGAACTCCAAGCAAGAAATGAGAGGGTGAAAACATTAACAGCCTCCATGGACAAAATTGTCAAAGCTCTTCAAGAGGGACATGCTCAATTGAGAAAAGACTATGAGGAGACCAATTAAAGACTGAATCAAGTCTTTAAAGAACAACACCACAGAAAAAGGGACAGGGATTGTATGAATCAAGACATAAACAAGCTGTTTAATGTCTAACATAGCATGAAGCCCCAACCACAAGGCCATGTTATGGATAATTGATACACCAAGAGGACATCAAAACAGATTCCATATTGGTGAATAAGGCAAGATCTCCATCTCAATACCAGGATGGAGACAGTATGTCTTATTCTGAGAAGGAAGCTTTAAAACAGCTTCATGAGGCCTCAAGCTGGCCCAAATTCTCTGGAACAGGAGAATATGATTGTATGGAACTAATTGATTATATTGATGGACTCTTCATTGATGTACCAAGCATACCAGACTACCGGATTACTGCTAGACTCACTACAGCATTCAAAGGACATGATAGTATTTGGTACACAGAGATGAAAGAAATCCATGGCAGCAGAAACTCGCCATGGTGGAAGAGTCAAATCATCCAAAAGTACAGAAATGCTACTTGGATATGGAAGAAGACCATGTCATTTGAAAATGACAAGTACTCTGTGGACAAAGATCCATATGAGTGGTGTCTCAGGAAGTCCAAAAGACTTAAAGCCATTGATCCTCAAATGAATATTCAGATGAGGAATCACAAACTCCTGACCCAAATGCCAGGAGAACTAGAGAAGTCAGTAAAATGCAGATAAAACCTAAATTGTACTATAGATGAAATTGCAAATACCTTGAAAGATATAAGGAAAAGAACAAATATAGGGAAATATTCCCCATATAAAAGAACTGGTTTCAGAGAGAAACAACCTTTCAGGGTGGAGTTTAAAGAAAAAACCAGAGAAAGAGTGGCAGAAGTGACTGAGAAGAAGAGTTCTTGTCACAATTGTGGCTCAACAGACCATTATGCCAATAACTGTCCAAAGACAAAGAAGAAAGTCTATTCCATTGGGAAAGTCCCAGAGGAGGAATCCCCCACAGAGGATTCTGAATCAGACTCCATGGGTGATGCCATCAGAGAACAATCTGATGAAGACCAAGACCCAAGAGAGGAATTTCTAGTGGAATACCTAGAGGAAACACCACTAGAAATACAGGACATACAGTTAGATGCAGGCATGACACAAGACACTGCAAACAGAAACTTGTGTAAATGCACAAAAGGTGCACAAAAATTCCGAGTTACACCAACTAAAGGAATGGCATACATACATGGGACAGCCACAAAGATGACTATTTGCATAGACAATGCTCAACAACCATTAATAATTGACAGTGGAGGACACTGCTCAATAGTGGCCTCAAATTATCTGGATCATCACTTCCCAAATTGGGAGAAACAACTCTTGCCAACCAAGGCAAAGAACTTCAAAAGTGCATCATAGAATATGAATTCAATTGGGACAATTATCAAAGAGATAATTATACCCCATAGGAAAGGTAATATCAGACTCAACCCAGAGTTTTTTGTGCTTGAAGATGCCCACATCCAAGGGTTTTTACTGGGAACAGACTCCCAGAGGATGTATGGCATTGACATTTAAAATAGTAAAAACAGGCACATTAATATTGGTACAAACAATAAAAAAATATTTTCACTTGAAATATACCAAATAACTACCCATGACCCTGTAGAATAATTATTGAATGAGTTCAAGGAGGTCCAATTCAGCACTACCCTCACCAGTAAACTGAAGCTTAGTTTACTGAAGATGCTGAGGAAAAATAGACCAGCATTTGCCATTGGTGTAGAACCATTAAGCAAAATCAGAGGCCATGATATAGAATTCTGTTTGGATGCAGAAAGACCCTATCCACCCATGCTAAGAAGACCTACATTCCCAGAAAGTCTGGAAACTAGGAAGGAAATTGAAAAACCCATCAATTAACTCCTAGAAATGGATGTCATCAGGAAGATAGGACACAATGAAATAGAAGAGTTCACCACTCCTGTCCTTATTTCCTGGCATGATGGCAAATCTAGGCTGTGTGGGGACTTCAGAGCTCTGAATAGCTACACAAAAGCTGACAGGTACCCTATACCAAGGATACCTCATGCCCTAGACAAACTGGAAAAAGCCAAATACATAACCAAGATGGATTGTATGAAAGGCTTCCACCAGAATGGATTTAAAATAAAATCCATGAAGCTACTCAGAATAATATGCCATATGGGCATATATGAGCACACCAGGATTCCATTTGGAATCAAAAATGCACCAGACCACTTCCAAAGGATGTTGGACACAATATTTCAAGAAGAAATATTGGAAGGCTGGATTGTAGTATATATTGAGGCTATCATTATATACTCAGAGACATGGGAAGACAATGTGCAATACATAGACAGAGTATTAAATAGGTGAACACCCATTAATCTGAAAATTTAACTTAAAAAGTGCAATTTTGGCCAACAAGAATTTTTGGCACTGGGACACAAAGTCTCAGGTCTTAGTCTGGCCATAGACCAGAACAAAGTAGCAGCAGTACTGCTAAAACCAGTATCAAAGAACATCAAAGAGATGTAATCTTTCCTTGGGTTTGCTAGCTACTACAGAAACCACATCAGAAATATTTCCCATATAGCTAGTAGTCTATACAAGTTATGTTCAATAGATGTAGTTTTTGAAATTACCAAAGAAAGGAGGGATGCATATGAGAGGATCAAAATTGAACTCACAAATGCACCTGTGCTCATATTACCTGACTTTGATTTACCATTCAAGTTATACATAGATGCAACACGTAGCCAAAGCTTAGGGGCAGCCCTTCACCAGAGACAAATTGTAGATGGTGAACCAAGAGTGGGAGTAATATGCTACATTTATAGGCAGCTAAAAGATTCAGAATCCAGGTTGGCAGCCACCCAGACTGAATGTCTATTCTTAGTCTGGGATCTGAAAAACTCCACTATTATTTGGAGGGTGCAGTCGTTGAAGTCTACACAGACTGCACAGCCTTGAAGTCTTTACTGAACATGAAGGCTGCCAATAGACACATTCTGAAATGGCAAATAGCCATCCAAGAGTATAGAGGCAATATGACAATCATATACAAAGAAGGTAAAAGCCACACAAATGCAGATGGCCTCAGCCAATTGCCACTGCCAAATGTAAAAAGCATTACAGCCTATGACCCTGAAGTAGCAGCCAAGGTTCCTATCCATTTCATGGAAATACATAGGAGGAAGAACTTCAGAGTTTCTGAATGGGCACCAGAAAGTGGAGACACTGATTCAGAAGGAGCAGAAACTCCCATATTGGGAATAAGCTCCTCACAGCTGCATAATGAATTCTTAAGTGCAGTAATGAAGACATACACCAAACACAAACAGTGTGGCATACTGTTGCAACTCCTTCAACAGAAATACAGCAGCCCAGGACTGGAATCCCTGTTAGAGGAACCCTGGTTGAGGGACTATAAGGACAACAGGTTTTTACTTATAGATGGCCTGATCTACCATAGAGAGAAACACACAAGTTCACTCACAGTAGTAGACAGGGAACATATATCCCTGATCCTGCAGGAATGCCATGACTGCCCCTATATGGGACACATGAGTGAAGACAGGACCAAGGAAAGGGTAGGAAGCACAGATTGGTGGCTCAAATGGGAACAAGAGTTGAGTGAATATATCAACACTTGTGAAAGATGCCAGAAGGAAAATAGAAAGCATTGAAAAAGTATGGGCTACTTCAACACATAGAAGAATCCAAAACCCCTTGGGAAACCATCAAAATGAACTGGGTTACAAGACTTGTCCCAGGAGGCTAAGAAAACTTCAATGATTGCCTGATGATAGTTGATAGGTTCAGCATGAGTGTGAGGTGCCTACCATGTCACAAAGAGGATAAAGAAATGTATACTGCCTTGTTAATTTGGAATAACATAATATCCACCTGTGGAGTCCCAGAAATTATCATTAGTGATAGGGACTCAAAATTCACATCAGAAATATGGACCAACTTGTATGACATGCTTGGTACTAAATTTGCATTCTCCACAGCTCACCACACACAGACAGATGGTTTAGCTGAAAGGATGATCCAAACAATGGAGGACATCATCAGAGGATTCTGTGCATATGGCATGGAATATAAAGACCATGAAGGATACACCCATGATTGGGTTACCCTTTTATAAGAAGTACAACTGGCTTACAAGACAAGACAGAACTCCACCACAGGGAAATCACCCTCACTGTTAGAAAAAGGGTGGAACCCCCTATTTCCTGTGGATCACCTGAAGAAAACTCTTCTGACTATCCACCCAACAGCTAAAGACTTCCGTGACATGTGGAAGAGGGCTTGTGATACAGCTGCTAGATGCATAGCTGAGGCAAAAGAATACAATAAACAGAGGTGGGACAAATCTCACATTGAGCCTAACTTCAAAGAATGGGACCAGGTATTAGTTTCCCCACTCAACTTCAACAATATTAAGGGACCCAAAAAAATGAGAGACTCATTTTTAGGGCCATTCACTATCACTAAGCTGATAGGGAAAAATGCAGTGGAAGTCAAACCCACAGAGAAAGTTTCTTGGAAACACCCAGTATTCCCAGTAAGTTTGGTCAAGCCATACTTCTAGAAAGAGGAGGACAAGTTCCCCTCCAGGAAGAAGAATCCCCCTCCACTGGAGATAGTGGAGGTGGAAGACTCCCCTGGCCCTGTGAAGAAAAGAATCAATGACAGGAAGATAAGGCTGAATGGTAAAGACCAGAGACAGTACTTGGTCAGATTTAAGCACCAGACAGCAGATACAGACAAATGGTTGGAAGAAGATGACATACCAGATGGGATCCTCAATCTAAGGAGATTCAGGGCCTCTAGGAGGAATGAACAGTCTCATCAATTATGAGTATTTTTTAGAAGGAGGGTATGTCAGCCTGTGACTCAGACCCAGAGCACAAGCATGACAGCCAAATACCATAAACCAATGGTAGAGCTAAGATACCACCAAAACATGGAGCTGAGCCAAACCCTCTAAAAAATTATCAAACAAAAGAGGAAACTCACCTCTTTCCAAATATACAAGTCCCACCATCATAGGACAAGGAATAACAAAGTTATTCCTGCTCAAAGTCATTACTGAGCATAAACCTTATTTTACACCCCTCATCTGAAATCCAGAGGGAGACGCTTAACCCCATAAAACAGGTATTCAAAATGATGCTCTAATTCAGGTCTATTAAATGGTACTAACCAGATTTATCTAGAATCAGAATTACTGAAGTTATGACCAAAATAAGGTCAAATAAGGGGAAATGAAAAATTCAATTCTCATCTAACTTCTACAGTTTTAGTATGAGATACCTAAAGTGGGGTCATTTTGGAAAGAGCACCATCAGAGCTATCTGATGGTGCCATTCATTTCCCCATATCCCATGTAAAAAAAATTTATGGGGCAAACAAGCTCCATACAGATTTTAAGCAAATCATACATATGTACAAAACATCTTGTACGTGGCATAACTTTGCCATATTGAATGATAGACATACCAAATGAGGTACCATTGTGTAGAACACATCCAGGGATATACAATGAACCAACTTTTAGCTTGATATCTCAAAAACGGACAAAGGTATGGCTGTTTTAAGCTCAAATTCCCACAGTTGGACCAATACAGCCTTACTGTGGGATATTCTCCCATAACTATGATAATGAGGTGTCAACCAGACAAATAATCCTTTTTATAATTCAAACCCTCATAGTTTGGTCACGACTGGGGTCCTTTACAGGTTCTGTACAGCATTCTATGTGTCATACATGTCAGAAGAGGGCTATGTGATTCCCAGATGCAAATTTTCACCCTGAATTGGTGAAAACCACCCAGATGTGGTTTCGAAATCACATCTGATTCCAATACAGGCTATACGGCTCTTTTGAAAGCCACAAGCCAGTCCTTGGAAGTGAAAAATCTTGACTTCCTACATGTGGAAAGGTATAGTAGCCTTTTTCACCCAATGTTAGGATAAAAAGGGGCCTTTTATCCACCAGAAAAGTTTTCCTCATCCTGCTATTGAATTCCTACGTAGTAAAACTGTCAAAAACAGCTATACTCTTGGAAAATAATCAGGTTATACCATAAATTTCAGTATTGTAGTTCTTATTATAGTAACCCAGCTGGTAAGACTGCACACAGGGCTTTCAACAATGCTCAACACCACTATTTTATAACAGTAAAGCCCTTTTTACCCAATTTTATACTTTGATTATCTATAATCCAACCACTTTTCACTTAGTTTTGCCATTTCACAGTCATAGCTAAGGTTGTAAATAGCCTTATTACACCTTCATCATAGACTCAGCCTGACATTAACACAAATAAATAATGATACAAAACTAGAGATAATACTTTTAATTCCTTCACCAAGAAAAGTAACACCTTGAGGAATTTCGAATTTTGATGATAACACTTTTGATGATATGATAACTAATAATAAAGGAAACACTACTACTACTTTTTTTTGGGTTTAATAAATTTATGATGTAAAATTGAGATAACAGACACTACTATGGTTCAATTTACTACTGAACTTGGCTACTAAGCTAATAAACTGATCAATGAGATGGATTTTATATGATAATGTAGACCAACTGTTAGCTAGTATTATTCATAAAACGCCCAGACAGTTCTACTGAGCTTGCCTACTGAGCAGATTTAGGAATGGGATAAAACTATTGAGGGGATAGTCAATGAGATGAGTTTATGAATTAATGTAGACCAACTGTTAACTACTATTAATTATAAATTACTCAGACAATGCTACTGAGCAGATTTAGGAATGTGATAATACTATTGAGGGGATAGTCAATGAGATTAATTCAAGAATTAATGTGAGCCTTTGAGATATGACCACATATCCAAAAAGGTCACAGCAAAATTTCTGTAATAATTATACTTATAATAATTATCTCAAAGACTATTAAAAAATACCATAAGTAAGTAAAGAATCTGAATCGACTCAGAATCTAAGAAGTAAACATGTGAAATAAATTACACCATTAGCTTCCTCATGGTAGAATACACATATGTCATCTTTATGGCATATCTGAAAAGTCAATAATTACTGAAGTATAAGTAATAATACCTTAGAAAAGGTATAAAACCTTATTTAACTCAGAAGCCAATGAAACAGCAGGTGAAATAAATTGGACCATTGCTTTCCCCATTTAAAAATACACATAAAACAATTTTATTTAATTTCTCTAAAGTCAATACTCAAGGAATTAAGCTGAATATATGCACTTTTTTGGTCAATGCATATATTCATGGTTTTTAGCTAATATCTCTTGAAATATACAAGATAGAGAGATAAGGCAAAAGTTAAGTAACCATTTAGTTACTGTAAGGACACAGATATGAGCTTTAGTTTACAAGATATAAAAAAGGTTAAAACTTGTAATGGATTATTGAATAAAATCAATGGAACTGTTGACCACTTTGTTGTGAAAGTGGTCCAAAATTAAAAATGAGTAGGAAGTCAGATTCTACTAGTTCATACGTGAATAATGATGTAGTTTTTATTACAATATTTAAGGTATAACCCCTTGAAATAATGGTTTGAAGTTCAAAATATTAAATTTTGACAGAAAAGATGAGTTACAAGGAAAATCATCAAAAATAGAGTTTTAATGATTTAATAAAATTCTCTTGGAAGTTTAATAGGGACATGCCACGCTATCAGAATCCACTCTCAAAATAGCTGTAGAGTGTATAACTTCAAAGGCATTAATGATCAAATTTTAAGCTTAAATCTGATCATTTATGATCACTCACTGTAATCTTATTTTAAGCTTAACAGTTATATAAGTGATAGAGCTGGTGAATAATAATACAATCCACGAAGTTTGAACTTCTTCCAAGCCTATGATGTCATCAAACCTATAGTTAAAGTGATAGCTCTAAATAATGGCTTAATAATGAGATAAGATGGTTTGATCATGACGTAATCATCACTACACATTAAAATACTGATCATTTTCAGTGTATACCATCAGTACACGTCTACTAGAAGCCTACTTGACTCTATAAGGGAGGTATTTACTATAAATAGAGTGCTTTTTACTCTATTTCCCCCTAAGATGCATTAAAACATTAAAACAATTAAATCAAAAGGGAAAATATTTATTCTTTATATATAAAATATTTTATATTATCAAAGACCAAAGATGAGCTTTATTATAATCATTGTTTTTGACATTATTACTTCAATTGTTCTGCTGTTTTGTTATAAATCTCTTAAAAATCTCATTCCCACGTAAAATCAAGAAAATTTGTTATTTCTCTTATTTTTATTTGTAAATACAATTTAAATAAATTGTATTTACATTATTTGGCGTAACTATATCCAAAACTTTCATATCAAGCATTAAAAGTAGGTTGTTTTCTCTTATTATAAGAATTTCTCTCTATTATTACTATTAATGATTCTTCAATGAATATAAATAGTATTTATATTAATGTATAGCTTAAATATTAGTAATATTATTGTTTTTAAGGGTTTTTTTCAAAAAAAACAATTTTTTAAGGCTTTATTGTTTTTTGGTAACAATAATAAAGGGCTTTTAAATATATTAATTATCTTATATTAATGTATTTATTTATTATATTATTTTTTTATAATATAAATTAAATTATTATATTCATTTAATAATATAATTATTTTTACGCCATGATTATAATAGCTCTTTATTATTATAGTTATTTTTTATCCTATTTATTTTATTTATAAGGACATTCATAGTAAAATAAGTAAAATATTAGTAATTTTTACTTATTGTTTCATAGTCAAACCTTACAATTAATGTAGACCAACTTTTAACCCTATTAATTATGAATTACTCAGACAATGCTACTGAGCAGATTTAGAAATGGGTATTGGATAACTATAATTTTGAGCTTAGCTACTGAGTATTCTTTTTTCAAAAATAAGGATAATGTGGATGGATGAAGGGGATTTCCCTCACAGAAAGTATTAAGAAATTAAGTTTTTGTGATGAGCCTCTGTCTAGGCCCTGCGGAAAAAATAATTAGAGGGCTGGAGGGGACTTCTATTTATAGTTTTTGGTGTCTCCATGGAAGTGTAAAAAAGGGGACTTAGAATTTTTCAGGTCTCCAATTTGGGGTTTTGTCATGTGACCTATATAATGAAATAAGGTTTGGTGGTGTTGAATCATGTGACCTGTATTTTCATTTAGTTCTTGAGATTGTGGGGAAATTTTGGGGAAATGATGTCATTTCTTATGTAATCAATTGAAAACCATGGGATCCTTATCTCCATGATTGGTAATTCTAGTTTAATTCCTGTTGATGATGTCATTTATGATGTCATTGATTATGTAATCAATTGAAATCCCTGGGATCATCATCTCCACAATTAGTAGCCCTTGTTTAATTCCTGTTCATGATATCATTGATTATGTAATCAATTGAAAGCCCAGGAATCCTTATGTCCATGGCTACTGCATTGTGATTTTCCTGTATTGTCTTGTATTTTTTCTATAACTAGGTGTCCTGTAACTGTAACTGTATTAAAGCACACCCTTGTTAAACTCTTGTAATATTGCTCTGAGCTTTCTGTCATACTACTGTGACAATTATAACATATAATATTTTCTCCTAGCATTTTTATTTCCACCTTTCACACCATTTTACCATCTCTCTACACTCTAAATCTTGAATTCATTCCCTCTAAAAACACAATGGCCACCTTATCATGATCATATAACTATTATTAAGTTTTTTTTAAATATTTCAACTCCTTTTTTAATGATAGACTTCCTCAAAAGAATCAGAGAATACAATACACCTGTACCTTTCCTGTTTCAATAATGTTCTAAGCCTGAATTAAACAAGTTTCCTAGATTTAACCCTCTAAATTTAATATTCATTTCCTTCTAAAAACTGATAGAAAGACTATTTTTCATCTAAATACCCAATTCTACCTTTTTGATATATAAATGAACTTTCAATTAATATTTATGACCCCCATTATGCTACAACTCTGCACTGAAATTTAATTTCATGCATCCGCATTGTGACTGGGACCTTCTGTGCTGTAGTATATGTTTGTTGATTTTTACTACCCACAACATTTAAAGAAAATTGAAGGAAAACAAATTAAGAAATAAAAATATATAAAAATTTCATTGTTTTAGGTAAGCCAATCCCTTGAAATATGATTTCATCTGGGTGGTGCATTGGGGTGTCACATCATAATTGTACAGTTCATTTATTGAAAAAGGGTATTTATTGGGTTTTAATGGTGTTAGTTCTTGTTGTAATTTTTTTTGAAAAAAAATGAATAGTATAATATCTTGGGAAAGACCTAAGGAAAATTGAAAAAAATTCCTGCTTAGTTTGTCCATTGATCGAAACTGGTAAAGGTATACCACATCCCCATCTCCATTTAATGCTGTCCCCAGCTGTCAGGCTGAATCTATGATGAAGGTGTATAATAGTATTTAAAACTTTAACTATGACTGTGAGATGGTTTAAGTAGTTTTAAAGGGAGATTTTTTTAGTAATAAATGGTTCAATTAAAATATTAAGGGCTTTACTATAATAATATAGTGGTGGTGAGCACTGCTGAAAGCCCTGGGTGCATTCTTACCAGTTGGATTACTATGCTAAGAACTACAATACTTAAGCTCAAAGTGTAACATGGTTATTTTCCAAGAGTATAACTGTTTTTGACAGTTTTACTATGTAGGAATTTGAAAGCAGGATGGGGATTCCTTTTCTGGTAGTGAAAAGGCCTCCTTTATCCTGAAATGGGGTGAAAAGGCTGCTAGAGCTTTTCAACTAGAGGAAGTGAAGAGTTTTCAATCTCAAGGAAAGGCTTGTGGTTTGCAAAAGGCCTGTATAGCCTGTATTGGGCTCAGATGTGGCTTTGAAACCACATCTGGGCAGTTTTCACCAATACAGGATGAAAAGTTTCATCTGGGGACCACACAGCCTGATTCTGATGTGTATGACACATAGAATGCTGTACAGAACTTGTATGGGACCCCAGTATTGAAGTGAAAAAAGCTTCTTTGCCTTTTTGACACCTTGTAATCATGGTTATGGGATATTATCCCATGGAAAGGCTGTATTGGGCAAACTGTGGGATTTTGACCTTAAAACAGCCATAAATTTGTCAGTTTTTGAAATATTAACCTCAAAATTTGTTTGGTGTTTAGCCCTGTACGTGCTCTACACAATGGTACCTCATTTGATAGGGCTATTATTAAATATGGCAAAGGTATACCATGTACAAGATTTTTGTACATATGCGTGTTTTAGGCAAAAAGCTTTATTGGGCTTGTTTGCCTTATAGCTTTTGTTCTAGATGAGATATGGGGAAATAAATGGAACCATCATATATCACGTATTGTTCTCTTTCCAAAAAGACCCCACTTTAGGTATCTCACACTAAAACTGTAGAAGTTAGATAACAGGTGAATATTTCATTCTCCCTTTTTTGGCCTGAATTTGGCCATAACTTCTGTAATACTGGTGCTAGCTCAGTTTGGCTGGTACAATTGGATAGCCCTGACTTAGAGCTTCATTTGTAATACCAATTTGATGGGGTTAAGACTCTTACTCTGTATTTCAGATGAGAGGTGAAAATTAAGGTTTATGCTCAGCAACAACTTTTAGCAGGAATAACTTTGTTATTCTTTGTCCTATGGTGATGGGACTTGTATATTTGGAAAGGGGTAAGTTTTCTCTTTCCTTTGATACCTTTTGAGATGATTTGGCTCAGCTCCATGTTTTGGTGGTATCTTGGCTATACCATTGATTTATGGTATTTGGCTGTCATACTTTTGCTCTGGATTTGAGTCACAGGCTGACACCAGCATTTCCAGAGAGGATTAAGGGAAAAATACCCTATGTTGAGTTTTTTTATTATTATTATTTTTGATTGAAATGATTTGTTTGATTTTTAGTGTATTATCATTATTGATACATGTTGGAGATAATGCTTAGTGATGTTCTGTTATTTATGATGGTAATGATGAGCTTGGTTCAATCTTGAGGCAGAGGTTAGCCTAAATAAAAAAAACTAGAAATTACATGGAAGTTTGTTGTGTTTCCCAATTTAAAGTCTTTATACTGGTTTTTCTTCATTAATCTTCATTAGCTTTAACTTCAAAGATATTAATATCCTTTTATAATATCTTTATTTCTTAAATTTATGGTTTGAGTTACAATTTTTTTATCTTCTTTATTGTTCTCCTTATTCTCTACTATATCTATTATTATATTTTTTCTCTTCTTTTCTTTTTTTGTTGAAATCTATTGTAGTCATACAGTACACTAAATAATTGTGAGTTAACAAAATAAACTCTCACTACCCCCGAACCTCAAAATCACAAGGAGTGATGATGAGAAACAAGTTACCACCCTATATTTTTTTTAATATTGAGAGCTTTGTTTTTTTAAATATAAAAATATTTTGTTATAAATCTTGTTTTTGCAGTTACTTCAGGGTAATTTATTTTTTATTTTGTCTTGAAATAATTTAGTGGTAAAGGTTTGATAATTGCAAATGGCCATAATTGATTTCTTAAGATAAATCATGAGGTTGAAAATATTGATTATGCAATTTAAGGTCATACTCAGGACCACTTTATGAATCCTGATTGTTTTTGATGAAATTTGATCAAAAAGGTGTTTTAGTCTAGTTTCAAGTCTTTTTCAGGACAATTTCTTCAGATTTTGTTTTATTGATGAATTTATGTGAAAAAATATGTATGGACAGTCTTAAGGTCTTATCAAGGACCATTCCTTAAAATTTTCAATCAGACAGTTTAAAGTTGTGTAAAGGACCATTCTTGTGTTATTATTAGTATTATGGTTGGTTTCTTTATGTTATATTATTTTATTCTTGAATTGTTGAGAGCTAGAAGGGTTTCAACACCTCTCCATTCAATAAAAAAATATTAAAATATTTTTTATTTAGTAAATGGTGCAGAAAAGATTTGATTCTTTTTTTTTTCATTATAAAATAATTCACTTAATTGAATATTCACTTTTGGAATTAAATATTCAATCAAATTAATTATTTTATTCTATTTTTATTTCATTTAATGTTTTTTTCTTTTTTTTTCTTTTTTTTTCTTTTTTTTTCTTTTTTTTTCTTTTTTTTTCTTTTTTTTTCTTTTTTTTTCTTTTTTTTTCTTTTTTTTTCTTTTTTTTTCTTTTTTTTTCTTTTTTTTTCTTTTTTTTCTTTTTTTTCTTTTTTTTTTCTTTTTTTTTTCTTTTTTTTTCTTTTTTTTTTCTTTTTTTTTCTTTTTTTTTCTTTTTTTTTCTTTTTTTTTCTTTTTTTTTCTTTTTTTTCTTTTTTTTTTCTTTTTTTTCTTTTTTTTCTTTTTTTTTCTTTTTTTTCTTTTTTTTCTTTTTTTTCTTTTTTTTCTTTTTTTTCTTTTTTTTCTTTTTTTTCTTTTTTTTCTTTTTTTTTCTTTTTTTTCTTTTTTTTCTTTTTTTTCTTTTTTTTCTTTTTTTTCTTTTTTTTCTTTTTTTTCTTTTTTTTCTTTTTTTTCTTTTTTTTCTTTTTTTTCTTTTTTTTCTTTTTTTTTCTTTTTTTTCTTTTTTTTCTTTTTTTTCTTTTTTTTCTTTTTTTTCTTTTTTTTCTTTTTTTTCTTTTTTTTCTTTTTTTTCTTTTTTTTCTTTTTTTTCTTTTTTTTCTTTTTTTTCTTTTTTTTCTTTTTTTTCTTTTTTTTCTTTTTTTTCTTTTTTTTCTTTTTTTTCTTTTTTTTCTTTTTTTTCTTTTTTTTCTTTTTTTTTCTTTTTTTTCTTTTTTTTCTTTTTTTTCTTTTTTTTCTTTTTTTTCTTTTTTTTCTTTTTTTTCTTTTTTTTCTTTTTTTTCTTTTTTTTCTTTTTCTCTTTTTTGTTTTCTTTTTTTTACTTTTTTTTTACTTTTTTTTTACTTTTTTTTTACTTTTTTTTTACTTTTTTTTTACTTTTTTTTTACTTTTTTTTTACTTTTTTTTTACTTTTTTTTTACTTTTTTTTACTTTTTTTATTTCTTTTTCTTTTTTTAGAAAGGAAATCTACTTAATTGAATATCCCCTTTGAAATTGAATATTCAATTAATTTTTTTTTCATTTTATTATTGATATTATTTATGTTTATTTTATGGTTTTATTTATTTGTAAAAAGTCACATTAATTAATTTGATTCTCAATTCAAATCAATATTTCAATTAACTTATTTTAACTAACTAACTAATTAATATATATATATATATATAGATATATATACAAGTTGTTATTTAATTTATTGGTTTAATATAACTCTATAATTCATTTCTTTATTGTAGCTTATTGATTTATATTGAATTTTCTTCTTATTATCATTTTTAATTTTGATTCAATTGAATTGAATTTTTTTTTTCAAAGTATTGATATTATTATAATATTGTTTTAATTTATTTGATTTTATTTCAATATTCATTTAATTAAATTTTTATTAAAGTTTAATTTTTTTATTTTATTTTATTGAATTTGTTTTTTTAAATATTAATTTAATTTCTTTTCTATATTGTTATTTCAGTTTTGATTTGATTTAATTTATATTATTATATTTGTTTATGTTTAAATTAGATAATTATTTGTTATCTAATTTATGTTTGGTTTATTTTTAAAGTTTTAAGCTAAAAAATGGATCAATACCTAAATAGACTCAAGGCATTTTGAGTATTGCATATGCATTCAGTTGTGCAGTTGCACAGCTGAATTGTATTTTAGTTCCCCAACGCCACCCATGCTTTGTATTTCTTCCTTGTTGTAATCTTTTTTTTCTTTTCTTCTTTTAATTGAAATTAATCAAATAATAATACTTTTTATTGAGCCACTCTTCAAGAATGAGGAGAGGCTTCCTTTCTATATCCTTGCCAATTGTACCCATTTCTAGGTATTCTTTCACTACTTTTATCACAAATATTTATATATATATAGTGATTAATTAATATTATATTTATATTGAATGAGAAATTCTTCACAAATAAAGAGTGGCACCCCATTCTATGTGCTTGACAATTGGAATTGTTTCTATGTGCATAGTATTCTTTTTTGTACATGATCAGCTGATGAGCATTTCTCCCATCTTCTTTTTTTTTGAATTTATGGTCTTAAGTTTTTTTTTCTGTTGATGATGCTAATATTTCATAACATTACACTCTTGTTATTAGTCAATATCACCTCTTTTTAGTGCCGCAGTTTGCCTCTCCAAATTGTGCGAAGATGTGTCACCTTATTACTTTTAGTTTCCATGAGTTTTCTTTATTACTTTATTTCTATATTATAATTTCTTTAATTGAATATATATATATATATAAATATTCAGTTTATTTATCAGAATTGGGTGGGTCTTTTCTTTTCTTTTTAGTTTTTGCTTTGCTTTGTAGTTTGATTGTGTGAAAGAAATAAAAAAAGATAAAAAAATATTTTTTTAATATTATATCTTTTTTTATTTTTCTATGTATTTAAAAGTATGTTTTCTGTTCTACATTTAGCACTATGATTTTCATTACTATTTTTCATTGTTTCTATTTTTAATAAATAAAATAAAATAAATTTTTTTTATACTAATTTTTTATTTTTTAAATACTTATATATATACAAATCTTTATATTTGAGTTTGAGTCTCAAATTATTTTTTTTATAAAAAAAAAGCTTGAAAGAAAAAAAATCAAAATAAGATATTATATATATATATAAAGACTTTCTGCACCACCCCTCCAAACAAAATTGAGAGATGAGTGAGGCTTAATTTTCCTTTGTTTCAAGAAAAGAAAGTTTTTCAAAAAAAATAAAGTAAAATTAAAAAAAAGTTAATTAATTAATCAAATATAATCAAATATGATAAAGTAAAATAAACAATAAGCAAAACATAAAATAATTAGAAAGGAAAAAAGAAACCAATATATAAAAATCTTATTTAATTACCTATTATTATTTATGTATGTATTTATTTATTTATTTATTTATTTATTTATTTATTTAATCATTAATATGAAGTACTATATTTTGATTTATTTATTTCAATTTAAAGAAAGAAATTCCAGAAAAAATTCAAAAGGACATCCAGAAATAAAACCACAATAATCATGAGATAATAGAAAGAATGTAGAAAGAGAAACAGAGAAAAAAATGAGAAAGAAAGAAAAAAAGAAAGAGAAAAAAAGTGGGCTTAAGTATCATGCCAGGATTATCATGCCTTGATTTATGTTTAGCTCCTTTATTTCTTTTCCTCCCCCTTGACTTTTTATTTTTCCTTGAAAGGAACTTATTTAAAAAATTTAGCAGTTCCCCTTTCATTCTTCTTTCATCCATCAAAATTCCTTTGTTGATATACACATCCATACATAAAGTGAATTCAAAATCCACTTGGAAATGCTTTAGTGTAAAATGCCCTTTTCCTGTGCTTTCCTCAATTTTTTTCATGTCTGAATCTTGGAAACTCTTTTTTATGAAATTGACAATCTTCTTTTTTATTTTGAATCAAATTTGAATTTTCTTCCTTAATTTTATCTTTTTTATCAAAGAATTTGGTAGGCTTTTTCCGGATTGATTTTAATGGTTTTTCTTGAATATGATTCTTCTTTAGGAAAAGTTCTGGTTGTTCTGGAATCAATGAACTTGGGTCTTTATCAAGAGAGATTACTTAAGGTGGTGATAATCTTTGTGTAAGGTGTGGATATGAAGCTTTGATTAAAAATCAAGTACTTTTCCTGTCCTCAAAATTTGTTTATGGTAAATATTGATTAAAAATAGTATGAAAGAATATTTTTAAGGGAAAACACACCAATGCTATTGTTTTTAACTTTATTAGTATAAAACAATAATATCATAAAGATTTATTGTTTTACCAACAATAAAAATTTATCCAAAAATACTCTACAAGAGATATTGAAGGCTACAAAAGAAATTTCTTTGAGGGCAATTTCAATTGGAATTAATTGAGAAGAGAACCACAAGAAGTTGATATAAAAACAGAGTCTTTAAAAATATTATCAAAGGGAAAAAACTCCCAAATGTGACCAGAGTGAGTCTGGAAACAAAGTAGCCAAGGTGACAGTGATGAAAGATGCTTTATTTCACTTATGGGGTGGTTCAAGGGGTAAAAATGATGATAGGAGTCACAAACAATGATTATAATATTTTTTTCACGTTATTTAAAGTTTTAAAATGACTTAAAAAGGGTGGTTGGAATCTTTTATTGATTGGTTTAACAGTGTTTGAACTAATTATAAAAGGAAAAGATTCTAACCTGAAGAGAAAAGTGGGGCAAAGAAGACATTATTTTATAGCCAATAATTTTCTTACTCCAAAAGTAAAATTTTCTCTTGTAAGTTGTGAAAAAACTCTGAAAGCAGATAAGCCAATTATGGAATCATTGAACCCTGGTTTAAACCAAAAAAGGGCTGGGTTCAGTCATTTTTGGACCTTTAAATACCTCTTTGCTATAGTAATACTTGGTTTTAAGCCTTCAATACACATCATAATGTGTGTACAAGACATCAAAACCAGTTAAAACTGTTTTTACAATGATTGTTTAATCTTAAGGGTAGTTTTACCCTCTTTGAAACAGTAAAACCTGCCCTGGTTGGTATCAAAACCTCATCATCAATTGAGTCACAGACCCTGTGACTCAATTCCAGGCCAAAGGTGATGAACCTTTGTGTGGATTTCGACATCTAATACCTGTCAGCAAGGAATTTGGGGGTCTGGCTCCCCCTTGAAGACAAGATTCCTTTCCACCCCACAATCAATCTTTCCAATTTATTTTTTCTTTAATCCTCATCATGTATTATACTTATAGTTTACATATGTAATTCAATTGAGTTTTTGCATTACACAACTTTAATAATTGACATCTCATATGTAAATTAAAGTTCACTTATGTAATACACATGCACATTTTGAAATTTCAATTCAAAATACTTCAATTCCTCATAAATTCTAAACTACACACAATACCACAATTTTAACACAAAAGTTGATGATTAACACCACATGTGATGTAAATTGAATTAAGGTTTTGAGGACTTTAAACTTTTTTACAGAAGATACCAAAACCTTAATTTAAGCTTGTTTGGAGTGGAGTTACAGAATTTTTACCCAGAGGTGACCCCACCTCATTTCTTATGAGGAGTCCAATGGTGGAATAATTTACATATTTTTATTTGTAAGATAAAAACTTATGATAATTTTTATTTGACCTTTTTCCAAAAATATTTCAATCTTGTTATTTTTGTTGAAAATTCATTTTTACTTAATTGTTTTAAGTAAAAATGTGTTTTCACAATTTTAAAATTCAATGTAATTTTTGTTTTAAATTACAATTAAATTTTTGTTTTTGTGTTTAAATTTATATTTATATTTTGACTTTTGTTTTGATAATATAAATAAATTTATTTTATTTATAATTGTATATTGTTTTATAATTGGTGGTCTTTTGGGTATCTGAAAATACCTCTAAGACTCACATTCCCTCACCCTAAAAAAGAATATTACTTTTTAATATTGTTATTTATAGTGTTTCTGAACCTTCTGAGAAGCTTATTAGCTTCAGGTATTTTCTTTTCTGCTAACCATTCATCTGCACAAGTTGGGTCACTGTACCTAACAAGGCATTCCTTTACTTTCTTGGTTCTTAACTTTCTTTCTTTGAGAAATTTGGTGATTTTATTAGTACCAGAAGATTCAATAGGAGGCATATGCTGGGGAACTTCATTTCTCAAAGGAAATTTCTCAGCATCACTTAATTTATATGGCTTTACCAAGCTTACTGGAAATGTGGGATGCTTATTGCTAAGTTCTCCAGATAATTCTAGTTGAATTACTTTTCCGCATGGAGGGCTCTAATAAAAAAAGGTCCTGCAAAGGGACTTTTGAGCTTTTTACATCCCTTGATGTTATTGAAGTTAGTGGGGGATACAAGTACTAAATCTCCCACTTTGAAATCTGGAGTGGCATGTGATTTGTCCCATTTGTCTTTGGCATACACTAATGAGTCCTCCATGCACCTTATTGCACACTTTCTAGCTTTGTCTAGAATTCCTTTGAAGCTACTAGCTGTGGGATGTATTTCAACCAAATCCTTTTTTAATGAATCTTGGGGTAGTTTGGGATTCCATCCATTCTCTAGAATAGAAGGAGTTTGATTGGTACTGGCATGAGTGGATGTTTTGTATGCCAATTCCAATGCTGGTAAGAAAGTACACCGATCATGGGTGAACCCATCACAATATTTGAATTCAAGGCCATATGAACCAAATCTTCTCACCATGTCTTCTAAGGTTTGGATCATCCTTTGAGCCAAGCCATCAGTTTGTGGGTGGTAGGCTGTAGAGAAAGACAGTTTAGTGCCAAATAATTGGTGAAGATTTGTCCATAGTGCTGAAGTGAATTTGGGATCCCTATCACTAATGATATTTTAAATATACCAGTCCATGACACTACTCTATTCCATATCAGAAGAGCTGTATCCATGGCTGTATCATCCTTGTGACATGGTAAAAAGATTGGAGTTTTACTGAATCTGTCCACAATTACCAGGAAAGCATTATAACTTCTGTCACCTCCTGGTGGTAGGCCAGTTACCCAATACATATGGACAATTTCCCAAGGTCTGCTTGGTTCTTGGATTTTTATCATATTTCCAAGTCTCTTGCCAGTGGATTTATTTGCCTTTTGGCATCTGTCACAGGTTTTGCAATACTCTGCAACATCTTTCTGCCACATTGGCCATCATATGCAGGTCTTGACTTTCTCTCTTGTTATGTCTTCAGACAGATATCCTGAAAAGGGACTATCATGGCATTCTTTCAGTACAAGATTGATTAATGACCTGTCTACAACTGTCATGACACATGTGTGCTTGGTCCTGTGGTAAATTATACCATCCAGTAGGTGAAATCTTCCTTCATCATATGATTTTTTCCATACTTCATCCAAGGGATATATTAGAGAGTTTTCTTTACAGTCTTTGTTAAGTAATTGGCATAAGATGCTACAATTCTTATCTTGAGTGTAACTACTTCTGACTTATTCAAAGAAGGTGTTGTTCAAGTCTGTAACACTTATTCCTTCTATTGGGATTTGTGGTGAAGCTTCTTCTGGCACATAAGCAGGATTATAAATGTTATTTGGTAATGGCCATCTGCTTAGCCCATCTGCATTCTTATGAATATTCCCATCCTTATGAAAAATAGTCATATTGCCTCTGTGTTCTTGTATGGCTGTTTGCCATCTGAGCATATGTATGTTGGGTGTTTTCATGTTTAAAAGTGATTTGACAGCTGTAAAATCTGTTATCACCTGAAAAACACATTCCTCCGAGAAGTAGTTAAATTTTTCAAAGGCCCAGACAAGACATAGACATTCCATTTGACTTGCTCCATATCTGGCCTCAGTTGGTTTGATTTGCCTGGATATGAAACATATGGGTCCTTCTACAGGTTTATCATTTATTATCTGAACTTGGTGAAGTGCAGCACCCAGTCCATGCCCTGATGCATCAATATACAGTTTGAAAGGCAGTTTAAAGTCTGGCATCAGTAAGAGTGGAGCAGTGGTCAATGCTTCTCTTAGAGATTCAAAAGCTTTGACTCTGTCAACAGTCATTTCAAATACTGTGTCTTTGTCATACAGTTTATAAAGTGGTCTTGCTATGGGTGCAAAATCTTTAATGTGTTGCCTGTAATATCCTTCAAAACCTAAGAATGACTGAATTTCCTTCTTGTTCTGAGGCATGAGCTTTAGCAATACCGCTGCAACTTTGTTTTTGTCAATTCCAAGGGACAAACCAGATACAACATTTCCTAGTGCTTTAAGTTCTCTAAGTCCAAAATGACATTTCTTCAAGGAGATTTTCATGCTTACTGATTGAATTTTTGTCAAAACTCTGGACAATCTGTACATGTGCTCATCCCAAGTCTTGGAACAGACAATAATGTCACCAATGTAAATGATTAACCATCCCTCTGAGAGTTCTTCAGGGAAGATTTCATTCATCATTATTTGGAAGTGTGAAGGTGCATTTTTGATACCAAAGGGCATCCTCAAGTATTCATACACTCCACAATGAACAATAATTCTCAAGTATTTTCTTGCTCTTGGTGTCACCACATTTTGATGGAATCCTTTAAGGGCAACCATAGTGGTTATATACACTGCTTGAGATATTTGAGTAAGGGCAATTAGGATTTTTGGTATTGGGTATCTGTCTGGAACAGTGTAAGTGTTCAGAGCTCTAAAGTCCCCAACCATTCTAGATTTTTCATTATGCCATGCCACTATGACTGGAGTAGGTATTTCTACTTCTTCATTGTGGCCTACTTTTTTGTATTACACCAAGGTCCAGAAGTTCTTTGACAGAATTTCTAGAGCTTCTCTTGATTTTGGACTTGTTGGCATGTAGGTCCTCTCAAGAGTGGTGGATAAGGTCCCTCAATGTTAAGAATGATGTCAACTTCATGACCAATAATTGCTCCTGGAGGTTCTTTGTCTGAAGCAAATGTTCCTCTGTGGCCATACAAAAGGGAAGAAAGTTCATTTTCTTGTTTATCAGTCAGATGAAGGCTTATTTCAGCCTCAGTTAACTGTTCAGACTTGAATTTCTCTAGCTCTAAGATGACTGGTGATACTTTGTTTACTGTAATTTGTCTTTTAAATGGTAAAAAGGAAAGTTTTTGGCGCTTATTTTCTCCAAAAGTAAAGTATCTGTCTTTGTTGTTATGCAAATCTATCCCATACATGATTAAATAGTCATTTTGCAATATAAAATGGGTACTAGAGCAATTTTCCATAATAACAAATTAAACTGTTATTCTTAAATTCCCATTTATGTGTGGGAATATGACATTGGTCTCAAAGATTCCTAATGCTTTCATTGGACTACTTGCACTGTTGAATTTTATACCATCAATTGGTAACAGTTGGTCTTCAAAATTTGGTACACAAGTCTTAAGAAAAGATTTTCCAACACAAGAGCAGAAGGCTCCTGGGTGAAGAAAAGGTTTGGTGGGCTTGTTGTTAATCACCACACCTGTTATACAGGAGTTACAAGCTGTATAACCTTTTCCCCTATTTGGTTTTGTTTTCATAAGCTGTGAATCTTGAAGTTTTGATAAATCAAGTTGACCATTCCTCAATTGTGGCAAGTGGGAATAAGATTCCATGATGTCAAAACTGGCATTGATATTTTCTATATCTTTTGAAGATTCAGAAAATATTGTTGACTTATCATCTGAATTTTCTTCAATTATGTCATCTTTTTCAACATCAGGTTCCTTTTCAATATCAATTTCATTGATTTTTCCCGTCTTTGGACATGTATTGGCTAAATGGGTGGTGCTTTGGCAAATATGGCACTTTCTGACTATATCTGCAGATTTATACTTCATATTATTAGAATTTTCTTTGGAGTTTTTGTCCACAGAATCATTCCAAGGTGTATTAAACCTTGTTTTGAGATTCACCCTACTAGAACCAATTTTGGTTCTGGTGGTTACTTCTTCTAATATATTGATAATATCCTCTGCTGAAGATTGTTCAGTAGTCCTGCTTTTGATAGAATTCTCTAAGTCACCTCCACATGGTCTCAGAATTTTTCTATGGATCATAAATTCTGACATGTCAGGATATAATGCTGTTAATCTGTCTTTTCGTTGGCAAAACCATGGTAAAGCTTTGTCCTTATCAGCATTGAATTTGGCAGATTCAAAAGCTGTTTTAACCTTAAACCTCCAAGCATCATTTGCCCATTTGTTGATGATTTGGGTTTTCCACCAAGTCCAACTCTGGTGTCCATGTGCTTGTCTTATTTTGATGTACCATCTGTGAGCTGATTTGGTAAACAAGATGTTAAATCTGGCCGTTACCAATCTGTCTGGCAATTAAAAATCCTCTTTGATCATGTCAATACCTCTAATGAATTCCATATGGTCATGCTCTCCTTCACCACTGAAGTGGGGCCATTCTTTAAGTTTTGGAACTTCTTTCAAGAGTTGTTGGCCCATTGATGGCTCTAAGTTATGAAAAGAAGTAGAAAATTCATTTTTTAACTGGGAATTTTCAATATCCAATACTTGGGGATTGGGAATTCTTGCCTCTCCATTTTGATTCAGAGGTGTAGACATTCTTGGTAAAGTGTTTAGCCGTTGTTCAATATCGTTCATTTTACTCTTGTTACACCTTTGTGAATTTCTTAATTCATGTTGCAAGTTTTGTATAGAGCTTATGAATTATTTCTATGATCATCCTCTTTATATATTAGCTCATTCCATAATTATTTTTGTTTAGTATTATCAGACATAACTTCATTTAACTTTATTGTTAATTGTTATATTTCCTCTCTTGAGGTATCAAAATTCTCTTTCAGGGCAACTATATTTGTCTTTACTTCAGCAAATGATTTTGAAATATCATCAAGAGCTTTTTTATTATCTTCTTTGATAGTGCTTATGGCTTGGTTTATTCTTGTTTCAATTATGTCATCAATATTGAATTTAGAATATTTGTCTGTTAATTCTTTAATAATGGTAGATTGTTCATTTATCTTAATGCCAAAAGAATTATCATTATTGGAAGTTTTTATTGTTCTTAAAACTCTTTCAAAGCATTTAAGTGTATCATTTATTTGGCTCAGACTCAAGTTTTTTGTCTTAAGATTGTCACAAATTGATGTATTTTTATCAGAAAGATGCCTTTTTATGTCAGAAATAGCTTTATACTACTCTGGAATACAATCAAAAGTATCAGAAATCATTTTTGATATTTGAATCTGGCTTCCTCCTTCTTTTGTAATTCCATCATGGTTCTGGCCATCTGAAGTACATTTTCCATGGCATCCCGTTGAATCTTTGGGATTCTGTAGCCCTGGCTGTAAGGTTTTGGGGCTGGTGCCTTCCCTTTGCCCTTGTTTGGAGTTTGGGGCTGCTTTGTCACGTTGAAATTGCTGCTTCTGGCGACTGGGGCTGTTTTTGGCACTGGTTTGGGTGGTGGAGGGTTGTTTTTCCTCCATTCTAGTGTCAAAAGCATCATGTTTTTCTTCTCCATCAATGGATGCCATCCATTGAGCAATTTGCAAGTATTGGGATGGCCCAGAAATTTTCTCACAGTCAGGTAAGAATTCATCCAGTTTTCCACAGATCTGCAAGGATCTGGTACTCCTTGTACTGCAGGGCATTGTTGTATGCTTTGTGGCTGCCTCTGTATACGTCCACTGAGGCTTGTTGTGGCGGTGTCAGCTCTTTGTGAAGGTAAAATGGTATTATCAGCATCAGGATGACCTTTTTTAGCTTTTTGGAAGTCATCAACTGACCCTTTTCCTTCTTTACCTGGTTGGCTGCTTCCATAATCACATCTATTACCTTTCTGGGAGCTGCTTGAGGGGTTATAGCTGGCTCCTGATCTAGTTGAAGGCATATGTTATGATTAAAAAGGCTTAAAATAGTATTTTTACATCAAAAGACTTACTATTTGCCAAATTCTTAGCTTTCTGAAGGGTATTACCTATATCCAAGTTAATCAATTCAGAAGATATGGGTTCATGTTGGTTATTTTGAGTCATAATAACAGTACTATTATGGTCTGAATTGACAGCACTGGCAGGAATAATTCTGGTGACTGTTGAGGCTTTTTCAATATTTTCTTGTATTACCACATTTTCAGACTCTAAAATTAATGAAAAAGCCAATTAATTAAGTAGAAAAAAGCTTATTTCAAAAAAAGAAATAAGAATATAAGCCTCACTGATAATATGAACAAAATTATTTTTTATTGGTTTTTTGAATTATAAGTATTTTTTATATGTTTTTTAAATTTTTCAATATAAGAAAAAAGGTTTAAGAAAATTAAAAAGAATATGCCACAGGTAAAATATCATGGCTGGGCCCCCAAATGTAAGGTATGGATATGAAAATTAATTAATTATCAAGTACTTTTCCTGTCCTCAAAATTTGTATAAGGTAAAAATCAATTAAAAATAGTAAGAAATATTATTTTTAAGAGAAAACACGCCAATTTTATTTCTCATAACTTTATTAGTATAAAACAGTAATATTATAAAGATTTATTGTTTTACCAACAATAAACATTTATCCAAAAATATGCTACAAGAGATATTTAAGACTAAAAAAGAAATTTCTTCAAGATCAATTTCAATTGGAATTAATTGAGCAAAGAACTGCAAGCAATTAATTAAAGAACAAAGTATTTAAAAAGACTATTAAAGAGAAAACACACCCAAAATTGACCAGAGTGAATTTGGAAAGAAGTGACAAAGTTTACAGTGATGAAAGATGCTTTAATTCACTTTGGGGATGGTTCAGGGGTAAAAATGACTACAAGAGTTACAAACAATGATTATAATGATTTTTTCACATGGTTGAAAGGTTTAAAATGATTTAAAAAAGTTTGTTAGAATCTTTTATTTATTGGTTTGACAGTGTTTAAACTAATTATAAAAGGAAAAGATTCTAACATGAGGAGAAAAGTGGGGCAAAGAAGAAATTCTTTTATAGCCATAAATTTTCTTACTCCAAAAGTGAAATTTACTCTTTTCAGCTGTGAAAAACAGTCTGTCAACAGAAAAGCCAATTATGGCATCATTGAACCCTGGTTTAGACCAAAAAAGGGCTGGTTTAAGCCATTTTTAGCCATTTTTTAGCCATTTTAGACCCTTAAATCAGCCATTACTATAGCAATACCAGGCCTAGAGCCTTCAAACCACGTCAGAATGTGTGTCAGAGGCGTAGAAACCAGTTAAATAATGCTGTTACACAATCCATATGAACTATTTCCCAAGGGGATTTTGGTTCTCGGATTTGGATCATCATTCCAAATTTCTTTCCTGTGGCTCTGTTGGCTTTCTGAAATCTGTCACAGGTCTGGCAGTATTCTTCTACATCTTTCTTCCAATTTGGCCACCAAGAGCAGGTTTTCCCCCTCTCTAGTGTTCTGTCTTCTGAACGGTGTCCAGCTGCAACACTATCATGACACTCATGTAAAATAGTGTTTATCAGGGTTCTATCTGTTAAGGCCATAACACATGTGTGTTTTTTTCTATGGTAAAGGATTCCATCAAGGAGGTGGAATCTTCCTTCATCATATGCCTTTTTCCATGTTTCATCTAGTTTTGATGAAAGTGTTGGGTCTTTGCAGTCTTTCATTAGAAGTTGGCTTAAAATATGGCAATTTTTGTCTATCTCATAGCTTTCTTTAACTTGGTTAAAGAATTTTGTGCCAATGTCTGTAACACATATTCTTTCTATATGGTGTTCTTCCTGTGGTACCCATACTGGATTGTCAGGGGTATTTGCTAGAGCCCATCTACTAAGACCATCTGCATTTTTATGAATATTACCAGATTTATGATCAAAAGTCATATTTCCTGTATATTCTTGGATAGCAATTTTCCATCTCAGCATATGTCTATTTGGATTTTTCATATTTAATAGAGATTTTACAGCATTGCAGTCTGTAATCACATTAAATACTGTTCCATCCAAGTAATAATGTAATTTTTCTAAAGCCCACACTAAGCAGAGGCATTCCATTTGGCTTGCTCCATATCTTGCTTGTAAGGTTTGACTATGAAACAATAAGTAAAAAATTACTAATTTATTACTTATTGTACTCTGAATGTCCTTATAATTGAAATAAATAAGCTTAAAATAATAATAATAATAAAGAAATATTATTATTATGGCCTAAAAATATTATATTATTAAATAAATATAATAATATAATTAATATTATATGAAATTATAATATTATAAATAATATATTAATATAAAATATTTAATATATTATAAAGCTCTTTATTATTGTTACCAACAAATAATAAAGGCGTAAAAAACTGTTTTTTATAAATAAAAAACAATTAATAACAATAATATTACTAATATTAAAGTTATATATTAATATAAATACTATTTATATTAAATAAGAATTATTAAGAGTAATAATAAGAGAGAAATTATTATAATAAGATGAAATAACCTACTTTTAACACTTAAAATAATACTTTTGAGATATTTTACGCCAAAAGAATACAATACAACCTTTTCAAATTGTATTTACAATAAAAAATAAAGAAAATTACTAAAATTCTTGATTTTTACGTGGAAATGAGTTTATATAGAGATTTATAACAAAAACAATTAAAGAATTGATTTAATCACGTAAAAATAGTGATTAATATTAAGATGGTCTTTGGTCTTTAATAATATAAGAGTTTTATATATAAAGAATAAAGAAATTACCTTTTATTTAATTGATTTAATGTTTTTGATGTGTCTGAGGGGAAAATAGAGTAAAAAGAGCTCTATTTATAGTAAATACCTCCCTCCTAGAGTCCAACAGGCTTCTAGTAGACGTGTACTGATCATATCCACTGGAATTGATCAATATTTTAAGGTTTGAGGGTGATTACATCATGATCAAACCATATTACATCATTATTACACCATTATTTAGAGTTATCACTATAACTCTAAGTTTGATGACATCAGAGGCTTGGCAGAACCCCAAATTTCGTGGATTTTATTAGTTTTAATCATAAACTAATAGTATTCACCAATTTTATCACTCTTAATACTGTTAAACTTAAATTAAGGTTACAGTATGTGATCATAACTGCTCAAATTAAGCTCAAACTTTGATCCTCAATAAATTTTAAGATTTACACGCTACAGCAATTCAGAGAGTGAATTCTGATAGCTTGGCATAACCTTATTATGCCGCCAAGAGCATTTCATTACATCATCAAAACTCTAATTTTGATGATTTTTCTTGTAACTCATCTTTTCTGTCGAAATTAAATATTTTAAACTTCAAACCTTGATTTCAGGGGGTTATACCCTGAATTTAATAATGAAAATTACATCACTAGAAGAATCCAACTGTGTACTTTTTTTTAAGTTTGGAACACTTTCACAACAAAGTGGTCAACAGCTCTGTTGATTTTTATCAATAATTCATCATAAGCTTTAATCTTGTTTATAATTTGTAAAATAAAGTTCATATCTGTGTTCTTACAGTAATTACGTGGTAACTTTATTTTTGGTTCATCATTCTATCATGTATAGTTTAGAAGATATTAGGTATGATCCTTGAATATATGCGTTGACCAAAAAAGTGCATATATTCAGGATAATTCCTTAAGTATTAACATTGGAAATTGGCTTATTAATTGTTTTATGTGTGGAATTTCATGGGGAAACCACTGGTACAATTTATTTTACATGTTGTTTCATTGGGCTTTGAGATAAATAAGGTTTTATGGTTTTTATAAGGTATTATACCTTATAATTCCTTAAGTATTGACTTTACAGATATGCCATAAAAATGGTATATGTGTATTTTTCCATGGGGAATCCAATTGTATAATTTATTTTACATGTTTATTCATTGGGTTTTAAGTTAAACCAATTTTTGTACCAATTTATGGTATTTTTTGTATATTTAAGTAATTATTCTTAATGTATAATTATTCTAAGTAATTTTAATATAATTATATTAAAGGTATGATTGTTCTGAGTCTTTTTTGTGACCTTATTGGGTATGTGGTCATATCTCAAAGGCTCACATTCCCTACCACCAAAAAAGATTGTACCACAATCTGATATGTGTGATTAGGGTATCATCCACTGTCCTACCTCTTCAATAGACTTTGTTAGTCTTGAAGCTCAATAATGCTTAACTTTTTTATTTTTCAGGTTTTCTTTCATGTCTGAATCTTCTTAGTAATTTATCAGCATTTGTTATATCTTTCTCAAGTAGCCATTCATCTTCCTGAGTTGAATTTCTATACCTTACAAGGTATTCCCTTTCTTTTTTGTTTCTTGTCCTTCTTTCTTCAAGGACTTTTACTATTTTCTTTTCCTCTCCTTCCTCCAAGGGGGGAATCTCAAGTGGGGGTTTATTTCTTAGTGGAAATAACTCCTTGTCACTTGAACTGTAAGGTTTTATCAGACTTACAGGGAAAGTTGGGTGTTTGTTCATTAGTTCACCTGTGAGTTCTAATTGCACAGCATTGGGTCCATGGAGTGCTTTTATCATAAATGGTCCTGCAAAGGAATCTTTCAATTTCTTTGGGCCTTTTATGTTATTGAAATTAAGGGTTGATACTAAAGCCAAGTCTCCTATTTTGAAATCAGGTGGTTTATGACTTTTATCCCATCTTTCTTTTGCATATTTAAAAGAATCTTGCATGCATCTGTTTTCATGGTGTCTTGCTTTGTCAAGCATTATCTTGAAACTGCTTGCTGTTGGATGTATATCCACTAAGTCCTTTTTGAGGGTGTCATAAGGAAGTCTTGGATTCCAACCTTTATCTAGCATTGCTGGTGTTTTGCCAGTAGAAGACTGGATTGATGTCTTATATGCCAGTTCAAGTGCTGGTATTAGTGTACACCAATCATGGGTAAAACCATCAGAATCTTTGAATTCAAGCCCATAAGCACAGAATCTTCGGATCATATCCTCTAGGGTCTGTATAATTCTTTCTGCTAGACCATCAGTTTGAGGATGATAAGCTGTTGAGAATGACAATTTTGTCCCAAACAAGTTATGGAGATTTGTCCATAATGCTGAAGTGAACTTTGGGTCTCTGTCACTTATAATATTTTGGAATAAGCCTGTGTGGCTAATGAATTTATTCCATATCATTATGGCTGTATCCATAGCTGTGTCATCTTTATGACATGGTAAGAACATGGGAGTTTTACTGTACCTGTCAACTAACACTAGGCATGCATTATAACTCCTGTCTCCTCCTGGAGGTAAGGCTGTTACCCAATCCATATGAACTATTTCTCATGGGGATTTTGGTTGTTGGATTTGGATCATCATTCCAAATTTCTTTCCTGTGGCTCTGTTGGCTTTTTGACATCTGTCACAGGTTTGGCAGTACTCTGCAACATCTTTCTTCCAATTTGGCCACCAAGAGCAGGTTTTCACCCTCTCTAGTGTCCTATCTTCTGAGAGATGTCCAGATGCAACACTATCATGACACTCATGTAAAATAGTGTTTATTAGTGTTCTATCTGTTAAGGCCATAACACATGTGTGTTTTGTTCTATGGTAAAGGATTCCATCAAGGAGGTGAAATCTTCCTTCATCATATGCCTTTTTCCATATTTCATCTAGTTTTGATGAAAGTGATGGATCTTTGCAGTCTTTCATTAGAAGTTGGCTTAAGATATGGCAATTTTTGTCTGTCTTATAGCTTTCTTTAACTTGGTTAAAGAATTCTGTGCCAATGTCTGTAACACATATTCCTTCTATATGGTGCTCTTCTTGTGGTACCCATGCTGGATTGTCAGGGGTATTTGCTAGAGCCCATCTACTAAGACCATCTGCATTTTTATGAATATTCCCAGATTTATGAACAATAGTCATATTTCCTCTATATTCTTGGATAGCAATTTGCCATCTCAGCATATGTCTATTTGGAGTCTTCATATTTAATAGTGATTTCACAGCATTACAGTCTGTGATTACATCAAATACTGTGCCATCCAAATAATAATGCAGTTTTTCTAAAGCCCATACTAGGCATAAGCATTCCATTTGGCTTGCTCCATACCTTGCTTCTGTTGGCTTTATCTGCCTTGAAATGAAACAAATTGGTCCTTCCACTGGTTTGTCATTGATAATTTGTGTTTGGTGAAGTGCAGCACCTAGTCCTTCTCCACAAGCATCAATGTACAGTTTGAAGGGTAGTTTCCAATCTGGCATCAGAAGAAATGGGGCATTTGTTAAGGAATTTTTCAATTCTTCATATGCCTTGACTCTTTCTTCTGTCATCTCATAGACTGTTTGTTGGTCACATAGCTTATACAAGGATTTAGCAATCTTTGCAAAGTCCTTTATATGCTGTCTATAGTAACCAGCAAATCCTAGAAATGATTGCATTTCTTTTTTGGTTTGAGGCATTGGCTTAAGTAGTACTGCTGCTACTTTATTTTTGTCTATGCCTAGACTAAGGCCAGATACTACATGTCCTAGTGCCTTTAATTCACTGTATGCAAAATGACATTTTTTCAAGGAAATTTTCATATTTACTTGGACTATTTTCTGTAATACCCTTTCTAGTCTTGTAAGGTGATTTTCCCAAGTTTCTGAGCAAACTATGATATCATCAATATAGATAATCAACCATCCTTCTGATAATTCTTCAGGGAATATGGTATTCATCATTCTTTGATAATGGGAAGGTGCATTTTTTATTCCAAATGGCATTCTTAAGTATTCAAAAATTCCACAATGGACTATTATTCTTAGTAGTTTCTTGGCATTGTCTGTTAAGACATTTTGATGAAAACCCTTCATTGCATCCATAGCTGTGATGAACTTAGCTTGTGACAATTGGGTTAATGTCTCATGGATTCTGGGTATTGGATATCTGTCTGGAATGGTATAGGTATTCAGGGCTCTGAAGTCTCCTACCATCCTTGATTTTCCATTATGCCAAGCTATAATGACAGGTGTAGTAACTTCTACTTGTTCATTATGTCCAACCTTTCTTAATACTCCAAGGTCCATTAATTCTTTAATGTGCACTTCTAAGGCTTCTCTAGCTCTTGGACTGGCTGGATAAGCAGGTCTTCTTAATAAAGGTGGGTAAGGTTTTTCTACATTAAGAATTATATCCACTTCATGTCCAATTATGGCACCTAGTGGCTCTTTGTCAGTTGCAAAGGCATTTTTATACTTAAATAAGAGATCAATCAATTCTTCTTTCATTTTTTCTGTTAATTCTTGATTGAATTCTGCCTCTATGAGTTGTTCAGATATAAAAAGTTCCTTTTCTGGAATTTTTTCTTCATTCTTAATAACTGTGATTTGTTTTTTGTTATTTAAGAATCCAAACTTTTGTCTTTTGTTATCTCCTATGGTAAAATATCTATCCTTTTCGTTGGAAATATCTATACCATAGATTGATAAGTAGTCATTCCCAAGTATGAAATGATTACTAGTACAGTTGTCCATTACTACAAACTCTACTTTAATTCTGACACATTGTGAGGGGTGAGGAAAAATTAGTGTTAAATCAATTATTCCAAGGGGCTTCATGCTCTCACTTGCACTACTAAATTTGACACCTTGTATTGGCATAAGTTTTTCTTGCCAGTCTGGGACAATGGTTTTTAAATAACTTTTGCCAACATAAGTGCAATATGCTCCTGTATCCAAGTTAACCTTTCCTTCTTGGTTATCAACCATAACAATACTAATACTTGATTTTCCAGCTGTATATCCCATTCCTCTTGCAGGTTTGGTTCTATACATTTTGGCATCTTGTATGTTTGTCAGATTTGTGTCAGATGTTCCAACTTGTGGCAAGTTTGAGTTAACATCCACTACTTCATAAATTATATCAATATTATTAATTTGTGCATTGATTATATTGATTTCATCACTTTCAGAGCTTTCTGATTCTTCTGTCTCTTTTTCAGAGTCAGATTCTTCTTCTTTGTCATTGTGGTTTTCTGTTTCCACAATTTCATTAATCTTTGCTTTTTTAAGGCAATTATTGGCTAAGTGTCCAATACCTCCACATTTATGGCATTTTCTTTGCTCATTATTGTTGGATGTATTGGGCTTAAAGGATTCTTTTGATTTATCTTTTTTGATAAATGGTTTATTTGGGCTTTTAATGTCCAATTTTTTCCAAGTCCTGCCAATTTTTGTTCTTGTCACTATATCTTCTAGTGCATTTATATACTCTTCTGTGGAGCATGGTTCTATACACCTGCTTCTTAGGGCATGTTCTAGTTCCCCTCCACATTTTTTAAGTATTTTCATATGCACCATCTTCTGTGACATTTCTGGGTACAGTGCATTAAGCCTTTCAACTTGTTTTAAGAACCAAGTTAAAGGTTTATCTTTCTCTGGGTCAAAGAAAGAGTTTTCAAATGCATTTTCTATCTTATACCTCCAGGCATCATTTGCCCACTTGGTGATTATTTCTTGTTTCCACCAAGACCAGGTATTTTTACCATTTGTCTGTCTTATGCCATAATACCATCTTTTTGCAGATTTCTCAAATAATGAATGTAATCTTGCAGTGATTAATTCATCTGGTATGGCATAGTCTTCTTGTAACATGTCAATTGTTTTAATAAATGAAATGTGGTCATATTCACCTTCTCCTGTGAATGTTGGCCATTCCTTCAATTGAGGTGCTTCTTTCATTAAGACTTGGTTATTGTCTTGGTGACTCAAGTCTGTTATGAAAGGATTTGACAATTCCTCTTTTGTTTTAACAGGGCTTCTTATATGAGAAAATGGTGTTGATAACTTTGGCATATTTGAATTAGCCTCATTAATTTTATCCATTTTTTCTGTAATAAGCCTTATTTCACTTTGAATATCATCTTTCAGATGCATTCTTGCTTCATCACTTTTTTCCACATGGTCCAAAAGTAATTTTTGGTGTGATGAAGTCTTTTCTTCAAATTTTTCTACAGAAATACTTAATTTATTTAATCTTTCTTTAAGATTGTCAATACTCACATCATAATTGATTGTCAAAGTCTTGTCTTTGATATCTTTTATGTATTTATACAATTCTTGTTGTCCTTGTATTAATTTTTGAGTATTGTCAGTTAAATTCTTTGGTTTATTATTTTCAACAATAAACTTAATGTTGTCAATTTCTTTTTTGTTTTGCACAACAACTTTTGTTAAAGAAGATAAATTGTTATTTATTTCTTGTAGTGATAATAAACTATTTTTAATTTCTTTTAGAGGTAATATACTATTTTTAATTTCTGTTAAAGTATTTACAACATCTTTGGACAAGGTTATTTCTTTGGGAAATGAGGTTGTATCATTCTTTGCTCTTCCTTGTCCTTGAATTCCATCAAGGTTCTGGCCATGTTGAAGACATTGTCCATGGCATCCTTTTGGATTGTTGGGATTCTGTAACTTGGGGAATATGGTTTCCTCCAATGCTTTTTCTTGTTCTTCTTCCCTTCTTGGGGAAGTGGGTTGGCTTGAGGCTTGCTGGTAGAGGCTACTGGGGCTTCTTCCTTGGTTGCCTCCCTCTTTTTGGCATGATAATCCTTGATTTTTTTGATTTGAGGTTTGGATGACAGTGGATTCCATCCATTGGAGTATTTCACTATCTCCTCCTCTTTGAGGAACTTTTTCAGGATGTGCCAGGAGTTCATCACTCCTTGATGTATTTGAGGCAGCATTTCCCAGTCTTTGTCCTTGTATACTGTGTAATACTGCTTGTACTGGCTCATGTAGATGTCTATTTGAGCCCTCTGAATGTGATTTGTACCTATTTGAGTTACTCATACTTAGTTCCAATTCAGGCTCAGATATCATGGGCATTTCTGGGACTTGCCTTTGGGATAAGGCACTTCCTTGTGTGGATTCTGTTCCACTGGGGATATTGCCCTTTCTTTTCCCTTTTGAGGGATCAATTCTACCTCTGAGTCCAGCTCCATCTGATTGGATGGAGTATTGGGAACCTCTTCTGGTAGTCATAATTTAAAGAATAAGAAAAAATAAAAGTATTTTAGAATAAAATTCTTTTATGGCAATTGTCAGCCTGTGACTCAAAACAGAGCACTAGCATGACATCCAACATACCATAAATAATGGTATGACAAGTATTGAACAAACATAGTCAATACAGGTAATAATTAAGAGAAAACAACCCTCTTACATTAAACACCAACCTTATCCAAACAGAATAAGGAAACCTAGAGGAGAATAAACAAGTCAAAACCCTTATTTTCACCTCTCCTCTAACTTATGCATATTTAAGTTATCCTATACCAAAATGGTATTTTTCTTAAAGCTCACATAGAGAGCTACACAATGATATCATCCATGTTGTTGTAACACCACTACAACTGGAGATACCATATAACCTCATTTTCAAAACCAAGTCCCCCTGAAAGTCAAAGAGGGCTTGTACAAAACTGTACAAAAGTATAACCAAATTAAAGATCTCAACAAGAGCTTTAATTTGAGACACCTTAGACCTCTGTATCTCTTAAATTGACTGAGGGATCTTGGTTCAAAGGTTTAATAACCAAAATACAGATATTCTGAAAATAAGAAAATAAACAAACCCCTGTATCTTTGGCATACACTCATACAACTGTACAGTGTCATATACCAAACTGTAGGGCTAATCAAGCCCTACAAAACTGTATCATCAGAATACAGATATCTTCCAAACTGAAGAAGATATCTGGTATGGAAGTTTTTGAAGCCTCATACTGATGTACAAAAATACATCCAAAAACTTAAAACCCTTATAACTTTTGCTATTTTAAAGAAGGGTAAACATGAAGCATACCAAATTGAAGAGCTCATTAAGCCCTTCAATTCTGTGCTCTTAGTTTCTTGATATCTCAAAAACTGACCAAGATATCTTGGTTGGAAGTATTTTGGCCAATACTGGCCTGTACCAAACCTGTACCAACCAGTACAGTCTTAATACTCAAAATAATGGTTGTTCAAAGCTTAAACCCGCCCAGAATGACTAGTATTGGTCATACAAACACCAGAACAACGTCATCCAAGTGCTGACGTGGCAGGTGAAAAGTTTTTTCATCCTGTATTGATCCAGAATGATCATTTGTGGTCCCAAAACCACAATTCTGCCTCTACTGACGTCAGAATTGAGGATCCAGAACCACAGACTGGCCAATGGAGTGAAAATTTTCACTCCTCTGACGTGTGAAGAGTAAATAACTCTTGACAGTCTTGAAAGATATAAAAAGAAGGGTTTTTGCCTTCAAAAATCCTCATCTTATCTTTTTATTATATATTCTTACGTGACAAGACTGTTATCCATCAGTAGTGTCCTTAGAATACTTAAAGATATAATTAAATATAATTATTGTAGTGTCTCTTTACAGTCAAAGATATTAGAACATTGCAACCCAGGTCCTCAATAGACTCATCACCACTGTTACCACGTAGCAGTAGGACCTGAAGAATTATTTTATTACTTATTTTGACGTGTCACAGTCATAGTACTAGCTTGTATTTACTGTTTTTAAGCTTCTACATAGACTCACCCTGACAATTTGGGGGCCTGGCCGTGGTTATTCAACCTTATTGGACGTATTTTGAACTGAATTAGGCGTAAAATTCAGCTATTTAAAAGGTATTTCACTACAAGTGAGTAAAATTTTTATTTTATTATCATTTTTTTTTATATACAATTCTTTTTTACTCCAAAAATATATATTATAAAATATTTTTGTTGAGAATAAGAGTACATATCCTCTTTATTTTTTTTTATTTATTGCAATAAATTCCACGAAATTTCATAATAATACATCTGTATTATTTAAATTTCAATATAAATAATAATATACAAACAGTATATTATTTATTTTACTATTATTTTTCACCAAAGTGCGTGAAAATTAATATATAAACATTTATTAATTAATAATTAATAAATATAAAATAATAAAATAATTTTTTATTATTTTACAAGGAATATTTTAATTAAATATTTCCTTTAAAACAAGATATCACTCAAATTGACGTGAAAACTTGTAATTACTTGATATTTAACTAATATCAAAGTCTTATAATAAATATTATTTATAATATTTATAATAAAAAATCAAATTTATTATAATTTAATAAATTTGACATGTTTACACAAAAACACAATAATATCCAAGTGAATCATTCACAAAACACTTGGATATTACAGTTTTTTCACTTATAAAACATAAGTGAAAAACTCAAAACTGTTATTTTTCAAACTAAAACATATAAAAACAATAAAAAACATAAAAACACTTAAACATTTCGAAAAATAACAGTAGAATTGAATATAATCATTTTGTTTTATCATAAAATACTGATATACAATCTGAAATATCTTTTCTGAATAGTGGAAAAGGACTACATTCCATTAGAAACCCAGTCACAAGGAAACCCATCTGTGACAGCCTCAGAAGACAGAGAGGCGCTGCCAAACACCAAGGGCAAGCAGAAAAGACACAGTGAAGTGACAATCAACTCAAAAGATTGGACACCAATAGCTGTGCCAAGGGCCAAAAAACCCAGAAAAGCTCCAACAAAACCAGTTGGATCACCAAAACAAGTTGAGAAACAGAAAATCACTGTTATCAACCCAGTTGTAAACTCCAAAGGCAAATTGCCAAAGAGTATAGATCATAAATTTGTACAAGGGCCTGCCAAAGGTAAATAAACCTTGAAAAATACAACATTTTTTATTGTCTGTCATTTTTTAACATTGTTAACATGACACCTCCACTTCTTAGAGATCTTGGATTCCCAAGAAATCAACCAGAACACTGGCCAAGAAGACACAGAGGAAGAAGAACTGGAGCAGATGACCAGCAAAGGACTTACCATCAGGGAACTCCTACCCAAAGTCTTGTTCCAAATCAAATTCAACCCAGGAGTCCAACCAGGAGATTGGACAGATGCAGAACAGGTCCTCCAAATACACAAACTCCTGAGAGACCTCTTCACATGGAGCATGGACAACAAAATGTTCACCATGGCAGCATCATGGGCAGAAGTGGGGATAACAACCCAGAAGATCTGTCTCAAGCAAATGGCTTGGATGGAACTTATGACAGAAATGCAAGGTTGGAATCCCAACAAGAATTTCAAACTCTTAGAAGAAAGAGCAATCAGAATCAAAGAGAACCAGGCAGCCATACAAGCCATAGAGAGATCTTGGCACAAGGAAGAGCCCAGTCAGATTCAGGTACCCCCAGAAATGGAAGGAGAAGCCCCATCTTCCCCACAACCATCCAGCAGTTCCAGGCCTTACAAGCCAAAGGAAACTTCATCCAAAGCTCCCCCACCATTCCAGGTAGTTTCCAACAGGAGAAAAGGATCCCAAGGGAAAAACAAAACTTCTTTCAACCAGAGGAAGAAAGAAGCAGACCCATTGATGAAAAAGCTGATGGACTTAGTCCAAGAAGTACACAAAAACAAGAAATAGTTGTACCTACAAATAGTTTTTTTAGTTCTGACTCAATAGACCCAGAATTAATAACTGAAACTACAATGCACACTCATGAGTTTGAAAACAAATTCACATGGACCAAATTGGCCCAATTCATGGAGTGGACACATGAAACCTCAGAAAAAATGAGGACAGAAGTGGAAACATTGAAAGAAGAAAATGCTTTCCAAGCAACAGTCATAAAAGACTTGAATTCAAATCTGGCCAAAATTTGGACAGAATTTGAAAAAACCAACAGACAGTTGAATTCAATTCTAGAAGAACAACAAACTGTGAGGAGGGATCTGAGGAATATCCAGCAGCAGCAGGATAACCTTGACAAAGAAATTGATTACCTCTATGACAGGGAAGACAATCAATACCCTCCAACACAAGGTCAGCCTACTACCTCTACAAAATTAAAAGAAGAGGACAAAGACTATGACCAGGAACCTGAATATCAGATTCCAAAGTTAAGATCAGAGTCAGTGTACCAAGATGGGGAAAATCTCAACTATTCAGAGAAACAGGCACTGAAACAGTTACCAGAAGTAACAAACTGGCCAAAGTTCTCAGGAATAGGGGAATATGACCATATGGAGATCATTGACTATATTGATGGACTCTTTGTTGATTTCCCAAAGATACCAGACTACTGGATCACAACAAGACTCAACACAGCATTCAGAGGCCGTGCAAACATATGGTATACTGAAATGAAAGAAATACATGGCAGGAAAAGCTGGCCATGGTGGAGGAACCAGATTATACAAAAGTATAGCAATGGTAGCTGGATCTGGCAAAAAACCATGTCCTTTGAAAGTGATAGATACTCCACAGAAAAAGACCCTTATGAATGGTGCCTCAAACAAACAAAGAGGCTAAAAGCTATTGATCCCAATATGACAATAGAAATGAGAAACCATAAACTCCTGACAAAATTGCCAGGAGATCTAGAACATGCAGTCAAATGCAGATGCAACAACATCAGCAGCATTGATGACATAGCAAATGTCATACAAGATGTGAGAAAAAAGACCTCCATAGGAAGGTACACATCTTTCAAACCAAACTTCAAAGACAAGAGGTCTGAAGTTAAAGAGACAAACAAAGAAAAAGGGAAAGAAACCCCAAAAAAGAAATATGTGTGCCACAACTGTGGTTCACCAGACCATTATGCCAACAATTGCACAAAACCAAAAAAGAAAATATATGCAATTGATGAAGAATCAGAAGAAGAACAAACAGGTGAAAAATCTGATTCTGACAGCATGGGAAATGGTATGAGAGCAGAATCACAAAGTGAACCTGATACCATAGAAGAATACATAGTGGAATGCAATGAAGAAAGTTCACTTGATATACAAGACATTGAATTGGATTCAGGCATACCACAAATAACAACAGACAAAGAGCTCTGTAAGCACACACAGAATGCACAAACATTCCTGGTAACCCCCAATAGAGGGATGGGATTCATTCATGGAACACCTACAAAATTGACAGTTTATATTGAGAACTGTAAACACCCAATGATCATTGACACAGGAGCAAGTTGCTCCATAGTGGCAAAAGAATACTTGGAACAACATTTCCCCAAATGGGAAGATGATATAATCCCAACAAAAGCCAGAAACTTCAAAAGTGCATCAGGCAAAATGCACTCACTAGGGACAATAATCAAAGAGATAATTATCCCACACCAAAAAGGAAATATCAGACTGGAACCTGAATTTGTAGTTCTAGAAAATGCACATGTACAAGGATTCTTACTAGGTACAGAGTACCAAAGAATGTATGGTATGGATATTTGCAATAGTAAAAACAGATATCTTACCATAGGTACAAACAAAGATAAAAAATTTTCCTTTGACATTAACCATATAACAAATGATAACACCTTGAAAGAACTAGTGGAAGAATTCAAAGAGGCCCAATATGGCACTCAACTCACCAGTAAGATGAAACTCAACTTACTGAAAGTATTGAGAAAGCACAGAGGAGCTTTTGCAATAGGAGATGAACCACTAGGAAAAATCAAAGGACATGATATAGAATTATATCTGGATGTAGAAAGACCATATCCACCTATGCTTAGGAGACCACCATACCCAGCCAGCATGGAAAGTAGGAAAGAAATTGAGAAACACATCAATGAACTCCTAGAAATGGGGGTAATAAGAAAGATAGGACATAATGAGATAGTAGAGGTCACTACACCAGTCCTTATAACATGGCATGATGGTAAATCCAGACTATGTGGTGACTTCAGGGCTTTGAATAATTACACCAAAGCAGATAGGTACCCCATCCCAAGGATACCACATGCACTAGATAAACTAGCAAAAGCCAAGTTCATTACAAAAATGGACTGCATGAAAGGTTTTCACCAGAATGGGGTAAAACCAGATTCCATCAAATTGCTAAGAATTATATGCCATATGGGCATATATGAATATACCAGAATGCCATTTGGCATTAAGAATGCACCAGTCCATTTTCAGAGGATGATGGATACCATATTTCAAGATGAAATAATGGAAGGGTGGATGGTAGTGTACATTGATGATATCATAATATACTCAGAAACATGGGAAGACCATGTGAAGAAAATTGATAAAGTATTGGGAAAATGCACACCAATCAATATGAAGATATCTCTTAAGAAATGTAACTTTGGACAGCAAGAACTGCTAGCCCTAGGACACAAAGTTTCATGTTTAAGTCTAGCTATAGACCAAAATAAAGTTGCTGCAGTACTAAAGAAACCAGTACCAAAGAACATCAAAGAAATGCAATCTTTTTTGGGCTTTGCCAGCTACTACAGAAGCCACATAAAGAACTTTGCACACATCACTAGTAGCCTATACAAACTGTGCTCAAAAGATGTGGTCTTTGAAATTACCAAGGAAAGAAGGGATGCATTTGAAAAGATCAAACATGAACTGACCAATGCCCCTGTCCTAATGATGCCTGATTTTGAACTACCATTCAAACTATACATAGATGCAGCATGTAGCCAAGGGCTAGGAGCAGCACTACACCAGAGGCAACTAGTAGATGGCATACCCAAAGAAGGAGTAATTTGCTATATCTCAAGACAGCTGAAAGACTCAGAAGCTAGATATGGAGCTACTCAGACAGAATGTCTATGCTTGGTATGGGCATTAGAAAAACTCCATTACTACTTAGAAGGAGCAGTATTTGAAGTTTTTACTGACTGCACAGCCCTCAAGTCACTGTTGAACATGAAAACAACAAACAGACACATGCTTAGGTGGCAAATAGCCATACAAGAATACAGAGGGAATATGACTATCATCTATAAAGAAGGGAAAAGTCATACTAATGCAGATGGTCTCAGCAGGTGGCCACTGAAGAATGACCAAGAAAATCCAGCATATGACCCAGAAAATGGGGCCAAGATACCTATACAATGCATGGAGATAGACAGGAGAAAGAACTTCAAACTATCAAACTGGGCATTAGGGAATGATTCATCAAACCCAGCACAGAGCTATGGGGAGATTAAAGAGATACCCATACTGGGAATCAGCTCCTCTAATCTGAATACAGAATTCTTTAGCATAGTACAATCAGCATACAATAAACACAAACAGTGTAGTATATTGATACAACTACTAAAACAAAAGTACAGGAGTCCTGAACTAGAGAGTCAATTGGAAGAGCCATGGCTCAAAAACTTTAAAGAAAATAGATTTTTTCTGATAGATGACCTACTGTACCATAGGGAAAAACACACAAGTGCCCTGGTAATAATAAGTAGAGAACACATTTCCCTCATACTACAGGAATGCCATGACTGCCCATACATGGGACATATGAGTGAAGAAAGAACTAAAGAAAGAGTCTTTAGCACAGCTTGGTGGCCAAAGTGGGAACAAGACTTGAGTGAATACATCAACACTTGTACCAGATGCCAAAAAGCCAACAGAAGTCATGGCAAAAGATATGGATTACTCCAGAGTATAGAGGAGCCCAAACACCCCTGGGAAATAATAAACATGGATTGGGTAACAGGCCTGGTCCCTGGAGGAAAAGACAGCTTTAATGCATGCCTAGTAGTAGTAGACAGGTATAGCAAGAGTGTCAGATGTCTCCCCTGTCACAAAGAGGACACAGCAATGGACACAGCCATATTGCTCTGGAACAATGTGATAGCTAACTGTGGAGTCCCAAGAATTATAATTAGTGACAGAGACCCTAAATTCACATCAGAATTTTGGACTAATCTATATGAGATGCTGGGAACCAAACTAGCATTTTCCACAGCTTACCATCCACAAACAGATGGTCTAGCAGAAAGAATGATCCAAACATTGGAAGACATCATCAGAAGGTTTTGTGCATATGGCATGGAATATAAAGACAATGAGGGATATACCCATGACTGGGTAACCCTCCTACCAGCTGTGCAATTGGCATACAACACAAGTATACACTCAGTGACAGGAAAAACCCCTGCCACATTAAAGAAAGGATGGAACCCACTACTTCCAGTAGATTACTTGAAGAAGAACCTCCTCTCAGTACATCCTACAGCTAAAGACTTTCACACAATGTGGAAGACTGCCTGTGAAAAAGCAGAGCAATGTGTGGCTGAAGCCAAATTATATAACAAACAGAGATATGATAAAAGTCACCAAGAACCTGATTTCAAAGAAGGAGACCAAGTTCTAATCTCAACTCTTAACTTCAACAACCTAAAAGGACCCAAGAAGATGAGAGACTCATTCATAGGACCATTCACCATTATTAAATTGATAGGAAAGAATGCAGTAGAGGTCAACCTGACCAAAGAGTTCTCTAGGAAACACCCAGTTTTCCCTGTGAGCCTGGTCAAACCTTATCACCAGACAGATGAGGAGAAATTCCCTGACAGGAAGAAGACAGTCACCCATGAAAGATTGGTAGAGGAAGATGACTCACCTGGACCAGTGAAAAAGATCATTAAAGCCAGGAAGATCAGAATCAATGGGAAAGACAACAGGCAATACCTGGTTAGATTTAAGAATCAACCAGCAGATAAAGACAAATGGCTAACTGAGAAAGAAATTCCAGATGGACAAATACACCTCAGAAGATTCAGAGCCTCCAAGAGGGCTGAAGAGTCTCATCAATGATGAGCCTTCTTTTGAGGGAGGGTATGTCAGCCTGTGACTCAAAACAGAGCACTAGCATGACATCCAACATACCATAAATAATGGTATGACAAGTATTGAACAAACATAGTCAATACAGGTAATAATTAAGAGAAAACAACCCTCTTACATTAAACACCAACCTTATCCAAACAGAATAAGGAAACCTAGAGGAGAATAAACAAGTCAAAACCCTTATTTTCACCTCTCCTCTAACTTATGCATATTTAAGTTATCCTATACCAAAATGGTATTTTTCTTAAAGCTCACATAGAGAGCTACACAATGATATCATCCATGTTGTTGTAACACCACTACAACTGGAGATACCATGTAACCTCATTTTCAAAACCAAGTCCCCCTGAAAGTCAAAGAGGGCTTGTACAAAACTGTACAAAGGTATAACCAAATTAAAGATCTCAACAAGAGCTTTAATTTGAGACACCTTAGACCTCTGTATCTCTTAAATTGACTGAGGGATCTTGGTTCAAAGGTTTAATAACCAAAATACAGATATTCTGAAAATAAGAAAATAAACAAACCCCTGTATCTTTGGCATACACTCATACAACTGTACAGTGTCATATACCAAACTGTAGGGCTAATCAAGCCCTACAAAACTGTATCATCAGAATACAGATATCTTCCAAACTGAAGAAGATATCTGGTATGGAAGTTTTTGAAGCCTCATACTGATGTACAAAAATACATCCAAAAACTTAAAACCCTTATAACTTTTGCTATTTTAAAGAAGGGTAAACATGAAGCATACCAAATTGAAGAGCTCATTAAGCCCTTCAATTCTGTGCTCTTAGTTTCTTGATATCTCAAAAACTGACCAAGATATCTTGGTTGGAAGTATTTTGGCCAATACTGGCCTGTACCAAACCTGTACCAACCAGTACAGTCTTAATACTCAAAATAATGGTTGTTCAAAGCTTAAACCCGCCCAGAATGACTAGTATTGGTCATACAAACACCAGAACAACGTCATCCAAGTGCTGACGTGGCAGGTGAAAAGTTTTTTCATCCTGTATTGATCCAGAATGATCATTTGTGGTCCCAAAACCACAATTCTGCCTCTACTGACGTCAGAATTGAGGATCCAGAACCACAGACTGGCCAATGGAGTGAAAATTTTCACTCCTCTGACGTGTGAAGAGTAAATAACTCTTGACAGTCTTGAAAGATATAAAAAGAAGGGTTTTTGCCTTCAAAAATCCTCATCTTATCTTTTTATTATATATTCTTACGTGACAAGACTGTTATCCATCAGTAGTGTCCTTAGAATACTTAAAGATATAATTAAATATAATTATTGTAGTGTCTCTTTACAGTCAAAGATATTAGAACATTGCAACCCAGGTCCTCAATAGACTCATCACCACTGTTACCACGTAGCAGTAGGACCTGAAGAATTATTTTATTACTTATTTTGACGTGTCACAGTCATAGTACTAGCTTGTATTTACTGTTTTTAAGCTTCTACATAGACTCACCCTGACAGCAATTTAAAAAGAGGTGCTCACCTTCAGAGTCTTGAATGGTGGGCCCTGGAAAGTCTAATTTCTTAGCTTTCTTTCTTTTGGTGAGAACTGGTGTTGGAGAACTTTGACAAGTTTCTTCCACCAATCTCTCAACAGTAGCTTGGTTGTCTTCTGTTGGGTTATCTCCAAACACTAAAAAAGACAAAAAAATATAAGTCTTTTTATAAGAAGTGTTATTTTTGGCAAGATATGGCAATTTTCCACGTAGAAATTGCTTTTATATCTTTGAAAAATTGAAATAAATAAAGAAATGAATAAAAATGAATAAAAATAAATTTTTTATTTGTTTTTAATATTTTTTAATATTTTTTATATATTTTTTATTTTTAAAGAATAAGATAAAAAATGAATATGATTCTTATAAAATTAAATTATAATAAAAATTATTTTTAATTTATAAAATATCTCTTTTAATCACTAGAGTCACTCAAACAAAGTTCTTGCAAGTCTAAGGATGTGAAAAACCACGTGTAAGACAGTACAATTGCTTTCCAAATGCCTCAATAGCTTTTAAAATCAATAAAATATAAAATTATTATATAATTTATTATTGGATAAACCCAAATAGAATCTTTTTAAAGGTCTTTTAAGTAAATATCACGGCCAGGCCGCCAAATGTAAGGTTTGACTATGAAACAATAAGTTAAAAATTACTAATTTATTACTTATTGTACTCTGAATGTCCTTATAATTGAAATAAATAAGCTTAAAATAATAATAATAATAAAAAAATATTATTATTATGGCGTAAAAATATTATATTATTAAATAAATATAATAATATAATTAATATTATATGAAATTATAATATTATAAATAATATATTAATATAAAATATTTAATATATTATAAAGCTCTTTATTATTGTTACCAACAAATAATAAAGGCGTAAAAAAACTGTTTTTTATAAATAAAAAACAATTAATAACAATAATATTACTAATATTAAAGTTATATATTAATATAAATACTATTTATATTAAATAAGAATTATTAAGAGTAATAATAAGAGAGAAATTATTATAATAAGATGAAATAACCTACTTTTAACACTTAAAATAATAATTTTGAGATATTTTACGCCAAAAGAATACAATACAACCTTTTCAAATTGTATTTACAATAAAAAATAAAGAAAATTACTAAAATTCTTGATTTTTACGTGGAAATGAGTTTATAGAGAGATTTATAACAAAAACAATTAAAGAATTGATTTAATCACGTAAAAATAGTGATTAATATTAAGATGGTCTTTGGTCTTTAATAATATAAGAGTTTTATATATAAAGAATAAAGAAATTACCTTTTATTTAATTGATTTAATGTTTTTGATGTGTCTGAGGGGAAAATAGAGTAAAAAGAGCTCTATTTATAGTAAATACCTCCCTCCTAGAGTCCAACAGGCTTCTAGTAGACGTGTACTGATCATATCCACTGGAATTGATCAATATTTTAAGGTTTGAGGGTGATTACATGATGATCAAACCATATTACATCATTATTGCACCATTATTTAGATTTATCACTATAACTCCAAGTTTGATGACATCAGAGGCTTGGCAGAACCCCAAATTTCGTGGATTTTATTAGTTTTAATCATAAACTAATAGTATTCACCAATTTTATCACTCTTAAGACTGTTAAACTTAAATTAAGGTTACAGTATGTGATCATAACTGCTCAAATTAAGCTCAAACTTTGATCCTCAATAACGTTTAAGATTTACACGCTACAGCAATTCAGAGAGTGAATTCTGATAGCCTGGCATAACCTTATTATGCCGCCAAGAGCTTTTCATTACAACATCAAAACTCTAATTTTGATGATTTTTCTTGTAACTCATCTTTTCTGTCGAAATTCAATATTTTAAACTTCAAACCTTGATTTCAGGGGGTTATACCCTGAATTTAATAATGAAAATTACATCACTAGAAGAATCCAACTGTGTATTTTTTTTTAAGTTTGGAACACTTTCACAACAAAGTGGTCAACAGCTCTGTTGATTTTTATCAATAATTCATCATAAGCTTTAACCTTGTTTATAATTTGTAAAATAAAGTTCATATCTGTGTTCTTACAGTAATTACGTGGTAACTTTATTTTTGGTTCATCATTTTATCATGTATAGTTTAGAAGATATTAGCTATGATCCTTGAATATATGCGTTGACCAAAAAAGTGCATATATTCAGGATAATTCCTTAAGTATTAACATTGGAAATTGGCTTATTAATTGTTTTATGTGTGGATTTTCATGGGGAATCCACTGGTACAATTTATTTTACATGTTGCTTCATTAGGTTTTGAGATGAATAAGGTTTTATGGTTTTTATAAGGTATTATACCTTATAATTCCTTAAGTATTGACTTTACAGATATGCCATAAAAATGGTATATGTGTATTTTTCCATGGGGAATCCAATGGTATAATTTATTTTACATGTTTATTCATTGGGTTTTAAGTTAAACCAATTTTTGTACCAATTTATGGTATTTTTTGTATATTTAAGTAATTATTCTTAATGTATAATTATTCTAAGTAATTTTAATATAATTATATTAAAGGTATAATTGTTCTGAGTCTTTTTTGTGACCTTATTGGGTATGTGGTCATATCTCAAAGGCTCACATTGCTTCTGTTGGCTTTATCTGTCTTGAAATAAAACAAATTGGTCCTTCCATTGGTTTCTCATTGATAATTTGTGTCTGGTGTAGTGCAGCACCCAGTCCTTCTCCACAAGCATCAATGTAAAGTTTGAATGGTAGTTTCCAATATGGCATTAGAAGAAATGGAGCATTTGTTAAAAATTGTTCAATTCTTCATATGCCTTGAATCTTTCTTCTGTCATTCCATAGACTGTTTGTTGGTCACATAGCTTGTACAAGGATTTAGCAATTTTTGCAAAGTCCTTTATATATGCTGTCTATAGTAACCAGCAAATCCTAGAAATGATTGCATTTCTTTTTTGGTTTGAGGCATTGGCTTAAGTAGTACTGCTTCTACTTTATTCTTGTCTATGCCTAGACTAAGTTCAGATACAAAATGTCCTAGTGTGTTTAACTCACTGTATGCAAAATGACACTTTTTCAAGGAAATTTTCATATTCACTTGGACTATTTTTTGTAGTACCCTTTCTAGTCTTGTAAGGTGGTTTTCCCAAGTTTCTGAGCAAACTATGATATCATCAATATTGATAATTAACCATCCTTATGATAATTCTTCAGGAAATATGGTATTCATCATTCTTTGATAATGGGAAGGTGTATTTTTTATGCCAAATGGCATTCTTAAGTATTCAAAAATTCCACAGTGAACTATTATCCTCAGTAGTTTTTTGGCATTGTCTGTTAAGACATTTTGATGAAAAACCTTTAAGGCATCCATGCCTCTAATGAACTTAGCTTGTGACAATTGTGTCAATGTCTCATGGATTCTGGGTATTGGATACCTGTCTGGAATGGTATAGGTGTTCAGGGCTCTGAAGTCTCCTACCATCCTTGATTTTCCATTGTGCCAAGTTATAATTACAGGTGTAGTGACTTCTACCGGTTCATTATGTCCTACCTCTCTTAATACTCCAAGGTCCATTAATTCTCTAATGTGTACCTCCAGGGCTTCTCTAGCCCTTGGACTAGCTGGGTAAGCAGGTCTCCTTAGTAAAGGGGGGTAAGTTTTTTCCACATTAAGAATTATATCCACTTCATGCCCAATTATGGCACCTAGTGGTTCTTTGTCAGTTGCAAAGGCATTTTTGTAATTAAATAGGAGGTTAATCAATTTTTCTTTCATTTTTTCTGTTAGTTCTTGATTAAATTCTGCCTTTTTGAGTTGTTCAGATATAAAAAGTTCCTTTTCTGGAATTTTTCTCCATTCTTAATAACTGTGATTTGTTTTTTGTTATTTAAGAAGCCAAACTTTTGTCTTTTGTTGTCTCCTACGGTAAAATATCTATACTTTTGGTTAGAGATATCTATAGCATAAATTGATAAGTAATCATTTCCCAGTATGAAGTGATTACTAGTACAGTTGTCCATTACTACAAGCTCTACTTTAATTCTGACACATTGTGAGGGGTGAGGAAAAATTAGTGTTAAATCAATTATTCCAAGGGGCTTCATGCTTTCACTTGCACTACTAAATTTGACACCTTGTATTGGCATAAGTTTTTCTTGCCAGTATGGGACAATGGTTTTTAAATAACTTTTGCCAACATAAGTGCAATATGCTCCTGTATCCAAGTTCACTTTTCCTTCTTGGTTATCAACCATAACAATACTTATACTTTATTTTCCAGCTTTATATCCCATTCCTCTTGCGGGTTTGGTTCTATACATTTTGGCATCTTGTATATTTGTCAGGTTTGTGTCAGATGTTCCCACTTGTGGTAAGTTTGAGTTAACATCTAGTACTTCATAAACTATATCAATGTTATTAATTTGTGCATTAATTATATTAATTTCATCACTTTCAGAACTCTCTGACTCTTCTGTTTCTTTTTCAGAGTCAGATTCCTCCTCTTTGTCATTGTGGTTTTCTGTTGCCACAATTTCATTAATCTTTGCCTTTTTGAAGCAATTATTGGCTAAGTGTCCAATACTTCCACATTTATGGCATTTTCTTTGCTCATTATTGTTGGATGTATTGGGTGCGAAAGTTTCTTTTGGTTTGTCTTTTTTGATAGGGTTTATTTGGAATTTTAATGTCCAATTTCTTCCAAGTTCTGCCAATTTTTGTTCTTGTCACTATTTCTTCTAGTGCATTGATATACTCTTCTGTGGAGCATGGTTCTATTCACCTGCTTCTTAGGGAATGTTCTAGTTCTCCTCCACATTTCTTAAGTATTTTCATGTGCACCATTTTTTGTGACATTTCTGGGTACAATCCATTGAGTCTTTCAACTTGTTTTAAGAACCAAGTTAAAGGTTTGTCTTTGTCTGGGTCAAAGAAAGAATTTTCAAATGCATTTTCTATCTTGTACCTCCAGGAATCATTAGCCCACTGGGTGATTATTTCTTGTTTCCACCAAGACCAGGTACTTTTGCCATTTGTTTGCCTTATGCATAGTACCATCTTTTTGCAGATTTTTCAAATAATGAATGTAATCTTGCAGTGAATAATTCATCTGGTATGGAATAATCTTCTTGTACCATGTCAATTGTTTTGATAAATGACATGTAGTCATATTCACCTTCTCCTGTGAATGTTGGCCATTATTTCAATTGAGGTGCTTCCTTCATTTAGACTTGGTTATTGTCTTGGTGACTTAAGTCTGTTATGAATGAATTTGTTAATTCCTCTTTTGGTTTAACAGGGCTTCTTATGTGAGAAAATGGTGTTGATAACTTTGGCATATTTGAGTTAGCCTCATTAATTTTATCCATTTTTTCAGTAATAAGCCTTATTTCACTTTGAATGTCATCTTTCAGATTAATTCTTGCTTCATCACTCTTTTCCACATGGTCCAAAAGTAATTTTTGGTGTGATGAAGTCTTTTCTTCAAATTTTTCTACAGAAATGCTCAATTTGTTTAATTCTTCTGTAATATTATCAATTCTCACATCATAATTGATTTTCAAAGTTTTTTCTTTGATATCACTTATGTATTTGTACAACTCTTGTTGTCCTTGTATTAATTTCTGAGTATTATCAATTAATACTTTTGGTTGATTATTTTCAATCATAAATCTTATGTTATCAATTTCTTTCTTATTTTGTACAACAAGTTTTGTTAAAGATGAGAAGCTATTATTTATTTCTTGAAAAGATAATAAACTATTTTTAATGTCTTTAAGAGGTAAAATATTATTTTTAAGCTCCGTTAAAGTATTTACAACATCAGGAGACAAGGTTATTTCTTTGGGAAATGGGGTTGTCTCATTCTTTGCTCCTCTTTGTCTTTGAATTCCATCAAAGTTCTGGCGATGTTGAAGACATTGTCCATGGCATCGTTTTGGATTTTGGGGATCCTGTAGCTTGGGGAATATGGTTTTCTCCAATTCTTTTTCTTGTTCTTCCTCCCTTCTTGGGGAATTGGGCTGACTTGGGGCTTCTTCCTTGGTTGCATCCTTCTTTTTAGCATGGTACTCCTTGATATTTTTGATTTGAGGTTTGGATGATACTGGATTCCATCCATTGGAGTATCTCACTATTTCCTCCTCTTTGGGGAACTCTTTCAGGATGTGCCAGGAGTTCATCACTCCTTGGTGTATTTGGGGCAACATTTCCCAATCTTTGTCCTTGTACACTGTGTAGTACTGTTTGTACTGGCTCATGTAAATGTCTATTTGAGCCTTCTGAATGTGATTTGTACCTTTTTGAGTCACTCATACTTAGTTCCTATTCAGGTTCAGATATCATGGGAATTTCTGGGACTTCCCTTTGGGATAAGGCACTTCCTTGTATGGATTCTGTTCCACTGGGGATATTGCCCTTCCTTTTCCCTTTTGAGGAATCAATTCTACCTCTGAGTCCAGCTCCATCTGATTGGATGGAGTATTGGGATCCTCTTCTGGTAGTCATATTTAAAAGAAAATAAGCAATAAAAGGATTTCAGAACAGGAATTCTTTTATGGAAATTTTATAATTGAGGCACTCACCTTCAGAGTCTTGAATGGTGGGTCCTGGAAAGTCTAATTTCTTAGCTTTCTTTTTCTTAGTGACAATTGGTGTTGGGGAACTTGGGCAAGTTTTTTCCACCAATCTTTCAACAGTGGTTTGGTTGTCCTCTTTTGGATTGTCTTCAAACACTAAAAAAGACAAATAAATATAAGTCTTTTATATAAAAAGTGTTATTTTTGGTAAGATATGGCAATTTTCCATGTAAAAATTTCTTTTATATCTTTAAAAGGTGAAAATAATTAAAGAAATGAAATTAAAATTAACAAAATAACTTTTTATTTGTTTTTATTTTTAAAGAATAAAATAAAAATGAAATGATTTCTTCATAAAATTAATTTATAATATAAAATTATTTTGAATTTAGAAAATATCTTTTTTAATCACTAGAGTCACTCAAAGAAAGTTTTTGCAAGTCTAAGGCTGTGAAAAACCACGTGTAAGACAGTACAATTGCTTTCCAAATGCCTCAATAGCTTTTAAAATCAATAAATATAAAATTATTATATAATTTTATGATTATAATTTTAATTTACTATTGGATAAACCCAATTAGAATCTTTTAAAGGTCTTTTTTAGAGTAAATATCACGGCCAGGCCCCCAAATGTAAGGTTTGACTATGAAACAATAAGTAAAAATTACAAATATTTTACTTATTGTACTATGAATGTCCTTATAAATGAAACGAATAAGATAAAAATAGCTATAATTATAAATAATTATTATATTTATGGCATAAGATAATTATATTATTAAATAAATATAATAATATAATTGATATTGTAAAAAAATAATATAATAAATTAAATATATTAATATAAGATAATTAATATATTTAAAATCACTTTATTATTGTTACCAACAAATAATAAAGGCGTAAAAAATTGTTTTTTATTAATAAAAAACAATGAATAACAATAATATTACCAATATTAAAGTTCTAAATTAATATAAATACTATTTATATTAATTAAAGAATTATTAAAGTAATAATAAAGAGAAAATTATTATAATAAGAGAAAATAACCTACTTTTAATACTCAATATAATAATTTTGAGATATTTTATGCCAAAAAATGTAAATACAACTTATCCAAATTGTATTTACAATACAAAATAGAGAAAATTACAAATATTCTTGATTTTTACGTGGAAATGAGATTTTAGAGAGATTTTTAACAAAAAAAATTAAATAAATGATTTAATCACGTCAAAATTGATGATTATAATAAGATGATCTTTGGTCTCTAATAATTTAAAAGTTTTATATATAAAGAATAGAGATATTACCTTTTTAATTTTATTGCTTTAATGTTTTTGATGAGTCTGAGGGGAAAACAGAACAAAAAGAGCTCTATTTATAGTAAATACCTCCCTCCTAGAGTCCAACAGGCTTCTAGTAGACGTGTACTGATCATATCCACTGTAATTGATCAATATTTTAAGGTTTGGAGATGATTACATCATGATCAAACCATATTACATCCTTATTACGCCATTATTTAGAGTTATCACTATAAATCTAAGTTTGGTGACATCAAAGGCTTGGCAGAACCCCAAAATTCATGGATTTTATTAGTTTTAATCATAAACTAACAGTATTCACCCATTTTATCACTCATATGACTGTTAAACTTAATTTAAGGTTACAGTGAGTGAGCATAAATGATCAAATCAAGCTCAAATTTTATCCTTAATAACATTAAAGTTTTACACGCTACAGTGATTCAGAGAGTGAATTCTAATAGCCTGGCATAACTGTATTATGCTTCCAAGAGCATTTTGTTACATCATCAAAACTATATTCTTGATGATTTTTCTTGTAACTCATGTTTTCTGTCAAAATTTAATAATTTAAACTTCAAACCATGATTTCAAGGGGTTATACCTTGAATATTATAATAAAGAATACATCATTCTTCACGAATGAGCTAGTAGAGTCCAACTGTCTACTCATTTTTAATTTTGGACCACTTTCACAACAAAGTGGTCAACAGCTCTGTTGATTTTGAATCAATAATCTCTTACAGGTTTTAACCTTATTTATAACTTGTGAAATAAACTTCATTTCTGTATTGCTACAGTAGTTACGTGATGACTTTATATTTGGTTCATCACTCTATCATGCATATTTCAAAAGATATTAGCTAAAATCCTTGAATATATGCGTTGACCAAAAAAGTGCATATATTCAGCTTAATTCTTTAAGTATTGACTTTGGAGCTTAGCTTCTTAATTGTTTTATATGCAGTGTTTTATGAAGAATCCAATGATACCATTCATTTCACATGCTGTGTCATTGGTATTTGAAATAATAAGGATTTATGTTTTTTATGAGGTATTCTTACTTATAACTCATTAAATATTGACTTTACAGATATGCCATAAAAATGGTATATGTGTATTTTACCATGGGGAATCCAATGGTGTAACTTATTTCACATGTTTATTCATTGGTTTTCAAGTTAAAACAATATTTATGCCAATTTATGGTATTTTTGTAGTTTTAAGGTAATTATTTTTAATGTATAATTATTTTATATATTTCTTGTGACCTTTTTGGGTATGTGGTCGTATCTCAAAGGCTCACACTTTTCCTTTTATAATCAGTTTGAACACTGTTAAACCAATCAATAAAAGATTCCAACCACCATTTTTAAATAATTTTAATCCTTTTAACCACGTGACAAAATCATTATAATGATTGTTTGTAACTTTTATAATCATTTTTACCCCTGAAACACCCCAAAAGTGAATTAAAGCATCTTTCATCGCTGTAAACTTTGTCACTTTGTTTCCAAATTCACTCTGGTCACTTTTGGGCATGTTTTCTCTTTAATATTTTTTTCAAAGACTTTGTTCTTTAATTAATTGCTTGCATTTCTTTGCTAAATTAACTCCCATTGAAATTGCTCTTGAAGAAATTTCTTTTGTAGCCTCAAATATCTCTTGTAGAGTATTTTTGGATAAATCTTTATTGTTGGTAAAACAATGAATCTTTATCATATTACTGTTTTATACTAATAAAGCTATAAACAATAAATTTGGCATGTTTTCTCTTAAAAACAATACTTCTTACTATTTTTAATTGATTTTTACCTTATACAAATTTTGAGGACAGGAACAGTACTTGATTTATAATCAAAGTTTCATATCCACACCTTACATTCGGGGGCCCAGCCATGATATTTTACCTGTGACATATTTTTTTACTCTTTTTAAATCTTTTTTCTTATTTTGAAAAATTTAAAAACATATAAAAAATACTTATAATTTAAAAAATCAATAAAAAAAACAATTTTTTTAATATTATAAGTGAGGCTTATATTTTAATTTCTTTTTCGAAATATCCTTTTTTTTACTTAATTAATTGGCTTTTTTTTATTGATTTTAGTGTCTGACAACATGGTAAGACAAGAAAACATTGAAACAGCCTCAACAGTAACCAGCATTATTCCTGCCAGTACTGTTAATTCTGATCATAATAGTACTATTATTGTGACTCAGAATATTCAACCAGAGCCAATTTCTTCTGAATTAGTCAACTTGGAAATAAGTAATACTCTTTAGAAAGCAAAAGATCTGGCCAATAGTAAGTTTTTTGACATAAAATTACTCTTTTAAGCCTTTTTAACCATAATTATGCCTTAAACCAGGTCAGGAGCCAGCTATAACCCCTCCAGCAGCTCCCAGGAAGGTAATAGACGTGATTATGGCAGAGGCCAATCAGGTACAGAAGGAAAAGGGTCAGTTGATGACTTCCAAACAACTAAAATGGGTCATTCTGAAGCTGATAATACCATTTTACCTTCAAAAAGAGCTGACACCGCCACAACAAGCCTCAGTGGATATATACAAAGCCAGCCGCAGTGCATACAACAATGCACTTCAGTTCAAGGAGTACCAGATCCTTGCAGACCTGTGGAAGAATTGCATTAATTCTTACCTGACGGTGAGAAAATTTCTGGGCCATCCCAATACTTGCAAATTGCTCAATGGATGGCATCCATTGATGGAGAAGAAAAACATGATGCTTTTGACACTAGAATGGAGGAAAAACAACCCTCCACCACCCAAACCAGTGCCAAAAACAGCCCCAGTCGCCAGCAGCAGCAATTTCAACGTGACAAAGCAGCCCCAAACTCCAAACAAGGGCAAAGGGAAGGCACCAGCCCCAAAACCTTACAGCAAGGACTACAGAATCCCAAAGATTCAACAGGATGCCATGGAAAATGTATTTCAGATGGCCAGAACCATGATGGAATTACAAAAGAAGGAGGAAGCCAGATTCAAATATCAAAAATGATTTCTGATACTTTTGATTGTATTCCAGAGTTGTATAAAGCTATTTCTGACATAAAAAGGCATCTTTCTGATAAAAATACATCAATTTGTGACAATCTTAAGACAAAAAACTTGAGTCTGAGCCAAATAAATGATACACTTAAGTGCTTTGAAAGAGTTTTAAGTACAATAAGAACTTCCAATAATGATAATTCTTTTGGCATTAAGATAAATGAACAATCTACCATTATTAAAGAATTAACAGACAAATATTCTAAATTCAATATTGATGACATAATTGAAACAAGAATAAACCAAGCCATAAGTACTATCAAAGAAGATAATAAAAAAGCTCTTGATGATATTTCAAAATGATTTGCTGAAGTAAAGACAAATATAGCTGCCCTGAAAAATCATTTTGATACCTCAAGAGAGGAAATATAACAATTAACAATAAAGTTAAATGAAGTTATATCTGATAATACTAAACAAACATAATTATGGAATGAGCTTATATATAAAGAGGATGATCATAGAAATAATTCATAAAGTCTATACAAAGCTTGCAACATGAATTAAGAAATTCACAAAGGTGTAACAAGAGTAAAATGAATGATATTGAACAACGGCTAAACACTTTACCAAGAATGTCTACACCTCTGAATCAAAATGGAGAGGCAAGAATTCCCAATCCCCAAGTATTGGATATTGAAAATTCCCAGTTAAAAAATGAATTTTGTACTTCTTTTCATAACTTAGAGCCATCAATGGGCCAACAACTCTTGAAAGAAGTTCCAAAACTTAAATAATGGCCCCACTTCAGTGGTGAAGGAGAGCATGACCATATGGAATTCATTAGAAGTATTGACATGATTAAAGAGGATTTTGAATTGCCAGACAGATTGGTAACGGCCAGATTTAACACCTCGTTTACCAAATAAGCTCACAGATGGTACATCAAAATAAGACAAGCACATGGACACCAGAGTTGGACTTGGTGGAAAACCCAAATCATCAACAAATGGGAAAATGATGCTTGGAGGTTTAAGGTTAAAACAGCTTTTGAATCTGCCAAATTTAATGCTGATAAAGACAAAGCTTTACCATGGTTTTGCCAACAAAAAGACAGATTAACAGCATTATATCCTGACATGTCAGAATTTATGATCCATAGAAAAATTCTGAGACCATGTGGAGGTGACTTAGAGAATTCTATCAAAAGCAGGACTACTGAACAATCTTCAGCAGAGGATATTATCAATATATTAGAAGAAGTAACCACCAGACCCAAAATTGGTTCTAGTAGGGTGAATCTCAAAACAAGGTTTAATACACCTTGGAAAGATTCTGTGGACAAAAACTCCAAAGAAAATTCTAATAATATGAAGTATAAATCTGCAGATACAGTCAGAAAGTGCCATATTTGCCAAAGCACCACCCATTTAGCCAATACATGTCCAAAGACGGGAAAAATCAATGAAATTGATATTGAAAAGGAACCTGATGTTGAAAAAGATGACATAATTGAAGACAATTCAGATGATAAGTCAACAATATTTTCTGAATCTTCAAAAGATATAGAAAATATCAATGCCACTTTTGACATCATGGAATCTCATTCCCACTTGCCACAATTGAGGAATGGTCAACTTGATTTATCAAAACTTCAAGATTCACAGCTTTTGAAAACAAAACCAAATAGGGGAAAAGGTTATACAGCTTGTAACTCCCGTATAACAGGTGTGGTGATTAACAACAAGCCCACCAAACCTTTTCTTCACCCAGGAGCCTTCTGCTCTTGTGTTGGAAAATCTTTTCTTAAGACTTGTGTACCAAATTTTGAAGACCAACTGTTACCAATTGATGGTATAAAATTCAACAGTGCAAGTAGTCCAATGAAAGCATTAGGAATCTTTGAGACCAATGTCATATTCCCACACATAAATGGGAATTTAAGAATAACAGTTTAATTTGTTATTATGGAAAATTGCTCTAGTACCCATTTTATATTGCAAAATGACTATTTAATCATGTATGGGATAGATTTGCATAACAACAAAGACAGATACTTTACTTTTGGAGACAATAAGCACCAATAATTTTCCTTTTTACCATTTAAAAGACAAATTACAGTAAACAAAGTATCACCAGTAAACTTAGAGCTAGAGAAATTCAAGTCTGAACAGTTAACTGAGGCTGAAATAAGCCTTCATCTGACTTATAAACAAGAAAATGAACTTTCTTCCCTTTTGTATGGCCACAGAGGAACATTTGCTTCAGACAAAGAACCTCTAGGAGCAATTATTGGTCATGAAGTTGACATCATTCTTAACATTGAGAGACCTTATCCACCACTCTTAAGAAGACCTACATGCCAACAAGTCCAAAATCAAGAGAAGCTCTAGAAATTCCATCAAAGAACTTCTGGACCTTGGTGTAATACAAAAAAGTAGGCCACAATGAAGAAGTAGAAATACCTACACCAGTCATAGTGGTATGGCATAATGGAAAATATAGAATGGTTTGGGACTTTAGAGCTCTGAACACTTACACTGTTCCAGACAGATACCCAATACCAAAAATCCTAATTGCCCTTACTCAAATATCTCAAGCAGTGTATATAACCACTATGGATGCCCTTAAAGGATTCCATAAAAATGTGGTGACACCAAGAGCAAGAAAATAATTGAGAATTATTGTTCATTGTGGAGTGTATGAATACTTGAGGATGCCCTTTGGTATCAAAAATGCACCTTCACACTTCCAAATAATGATGAATGAAATCTTCCCTGAAGAACTCTCAGAGGGATGGTTAATCATTTACATTGGTGACATTATTGTCTGTTCCAAGACTTGGGATGAGCACATGTACAGATTGTCCAGAGTTTTGACAAAAATTCAATCAGTAAACATGAAAATCTCCTTGAAGAAATGTCATTTTGGACTTAGAGAACTTAAAGCACTAGGAAATGTTGTATCTGGTTTGTCCCTTGGAATTGACAAAAACAAGGTTGCAGTGGTATTTCTAAAGCTCATGCCTCAGAACAAGAAGGAAATTCAGTCATTCTTAGGTTTTGAAGGATATTACAGGCAACACATTAAAGATTTTGCATCCATAGTAAGACCACTTTATAAGTTGTGTGACAAAGACACAGTATTTGAAATGACTGTTGACAGAGTCAAAGCTTTTGAGTCTCTAAGAGAAGCCTTGACCACTTCTCCACTCTTACTGATGCCAGACTTTAAATTGCCCTTCAAACTGAGTATTGGTTGACAGGTATAGCAAAACTCCCATGTTCCTACCATGTCATAAAGATGACACAGATATGGACACAACCATAATGATATGGAATAAAGTTATTAGACATACAGGCTTATTCCAGAATATTATAAGTGACAGAGACCCTAAATTCACTTCAGCATTATGGACAAATCTCCATAACTTGTTTGGGACAAAGCTATCATTCTCAACAGCTTACCATCCTCAAACTGATGGTTTAGCAGAAATAATGATACGGACCTTAGATGAAATTATCAGAAGATTCTGTGCTTATGGGCTAGAAGTAAAAGATTTTTATGGTTTTACCCATGATTGGTGTACACTAATACCAGCTCTTGAACTGGCATATAAAACATCAATCCATTCTTCTACTGGCAAAACACCAGCAATCCTAGAAAAAGGTTGTGTGAGCCTTGAGGTATATTTTACATACCCAAATAGGCCACAATTATCTTAAAAAGAACTTTTGAATTATACATAACTCATAAATCATGCATGTATTCAAAATTCATCATTTTTGATTTCACAAAAGATGAATAACATTTTATTGAGTAAGTAAATCCATGGATTTAAGGCCAGATTTGGATTCTACACAAAAATTCACCCAGGGTAGCTCCATAGAGTGAATAAGCTCTAATCAACTCTTTGAGGTGGTAAAATGGAAAATACTTCAATACCACATCATCAATACCACATAAAAGATCCATGAAAATTTTTGTTTTTCTTAATTTCACGCCAAAATAATGGGAAAGTGAGAAATCCCATATTACATATACACTAAGAATAGTGTTATGCATTTTTTGAGCACTTAATATCATGGTAGTCTTACATGGACCTTTGGTACACCCATAGTGGATATCTCACTTTAAGCTTAAATTACTATTTTGACGTAAAAAATAGGCAAGGGGGACAAAAGACATCAAAGAGAGCCAGGGTACCCAACTTCTGAGGACTCAGAGGCGTGGATAGCTCCAAAGCTTGGTTCCATGGCTGATCTTGACCCAATTGGTAAACTGAACCTCTTTGGGAACTTGGTTACCATGTCACAACTACTGTAAATCTTAAGAAAATAGCAAATAACCTGCTATTTTGATGTGCCAAGGAGGTAAAGAGCTACTTAGACTCCTGTAACCACGTCAATTCTTAATGACTTTCCATGGATAAACCCCAAAAGAGTAATTAAAACCCTTTTTGGACTTGTATCCATTGATTTACCTCATAGCAACCAGTGAAACACTGATATTTGCAATTCTACGTAGAAATGAGGTAAAACCTTCAAAAATTCATTAAAAATACAATTCTTAATGAATCCTTCTGAAACTTTCAGGACCAATGGAAAACTGTATTATCTATGGTACAACCAAAAAGAATTACAGTTTTACTAGTAAAATTAAAAGATTTACTTACAGTCCATTTTTGACCATTCTACGTGAAACACTGAATCTTCAAAAATTCACAGTAATTAAAACCTGTGATGAAATTGGCAATAACATTGATACCTTTGAGAAATAAATGACTATTTTGGAATAAAAGAAGATTTACAAATGTTACTCCTTTTATTCTTAACCATATTGGGGTTGGTAGTCACGTAAAAGCATCAATTAAGTAATTATGATAATCTTACGTGACAACAGATGATGCAATCATTAATCCAAAAAGGTTTATTGTTTCCTCACTCACTGGTTTTTCAGTTTGCTCCATGGCACGCCTCTGTGAGCTGTTGTTGACTTAAAAGAAGCCTCTTCTTGCTGTTTTTTCCGTATCATCATCATCATATTATTAATCATTTATATCAGTATTATCAACAAGTAAGTATTAGTTAAAACTTTTCTTAAGTGTTTTATTCTTTCAGAATCAATCAGAAAGACGTGAAATCATAGAAATCAACTATATATTGCTGTAATACATTTATAAATTCATTTTGATCCTCTAAATCCACAATTCTACGTCAAATCTCTCTCTCTTATCTTTCAATAAGCTCTTTGGAATATTAGTGAGTGATTTATCTTTAATTCTTAAAGTTTTTCTCTAAAAATAGTTGTCTTCAAGAATTATCATTATAATTATTCTTACAAAAGATAATTATATATTAAAATAATTTTATTATTTTAATAAAAGAAGTTTTTATTATTAAATTCTTCTTGTAATTGATTCTTGTAGACAATTACTTACTCACTGTTAAAATCACTAGTAGTGCTTAACACATGAAAGAAATAATTCTTTAATTATTTAATTGTGGTTATAATAATATTTTATTATTATATTTCATAAGAACAGACATAGTACTGTTGATTAATAGTAATATTATCATCAGTTTCATAGTCACATCTTACAGGTTGGAATCCATGACTTCCTTATGATACCCTCCAAAGGGACTTATTGGATATACATCAAACAGCAAGCAGCTTTAAGATTACTCTTGACAAAGCAAGACACCATGCATGTCAGCCTGTGACTCAAAACCAGAGCACAAGCATGACAGCCAAAATACCATAAACCAATGGTATAGCCAAGATACCACCAAAAAATGGAACTGAGCCAAATTAGCTCAAAAGGTATCAAAGGATAGAGGAAACTTACCTCTTGCTGAAAATATAAGTCCCATCACCATAGGACAAGAAATAACAAAGTTATTCCTGCTCAAAGTTATTGCTGAGCATAAACCTTAATTTTCACCTCTCATCTAAAATCTAGAAGGGGGGCTTAACCCCATCAAAATAGATATTCAAAATGAAGCTCTAAGCCAGGGCTATCCAATGGTACCAGCCAAACTGAGCTAGCACCAATATTACTGGAGTTATGGTCAATTTCAGGCCAAATAAGGGTGAACAAAACATTCACCTCTCATCTAACTTCTACAGTTTTAGTGTGGGATACCTGAAGTGGGGTATCTTTGGAAAGAGCACAATCAGGGCTAACTGATGGTGCCATTCACTTCTTCATATCTCAACTATAAAAGAAGTTATGAGGCAAACAAGCTCAATGCAGCTTTTTGCCCAAACCATGCCTATGTACAAAAAAACCTTGTACATGGGATAACTTTGCCATATTTCATGATAACCATACCAAATTGGGTACCATTGTGTAGGGCTCATACAGGGCTATCCAATGAACCAATTTTGAGGTTGATATCTCAAAACCTGGCAGAGGTATGGCTGGTTTAAGGTCAAAATGCCACCTGCTGTCATATACAGCCTTACCATGGGATAATATCCCATAATCATGAATATGAGGTGTCAAATAGACAAAGAAGCATGTTTTTACTTCAATACCTCATATGTCATCCAATACTGGGGTCCCATACAGTTTCTGTACAGCATTCTACATGTCATACACGTCAGAATCAGGCTGTGAGGCCCCCAGATGAAAATTTTCACCCTGTATTGGTGAAAACTGCCCAGATGTGGTTTCAAATCCACATCTGAGCCCAATAAAGGGTATACAGGCTGTTTGCAAACCACAAGCCTGTCCTGGAGAGTGAAAAATCTTTACTTCCTCTACGTGGAAAGGTCTAGAAGCCTTTCCACCCCAATTTCAGGATAAAAGGAGGGCTTTTCACAGCCAAAATCATCTCCTCATCATGCTCTTGAATAACCTACATAGTAAACTTTCAAAAACAGGTTTATTCTTGGTTAATAATCAGGTATAACTCTAAATTTAATTATTGTAGTCTTTTATTATTGTAACCCAACAGATAAAGCTGCACCCAGGGCTTTCAGCAGCGCTCACCACCACTATATCTATATAGTAAAGCCCTTGAGATCTTAATTTAATCATCCATTATCAACTTTATTATCTTCTAAAACCATTTTTACCATGTCACAGTCATAGTTTTAGTTGTAAATAGCCTTATTACTTCTTCAACATAGACTCATCCTGACATTTTGAGGGCCTGGCCGTATTTTCAATCTTTTTTTTGGACCTTATAAGTAAATCTTTTCTCTTTTTATGACTTATTAACAAGTGTTTTATCTTTCTTTAGGCGTGATTTCTCTATTAAGATATTTATTTTATATATCTTTATCCTTTTCTTTATATATACTCATATTATAAGAGTATCATTCACGTGGTTAATACCCACTGAAAATAACTATTTTTGGCGTGTTTTGTATATAAAAACACATAAGCCATCAATAAGTCCTGTATTCTTGACTGAATAAGGACACCTCTGACTGAAAAACCATCATTTGAGGCGTGTTTAAGTGTATTGTTAACTCAATAACACTTATATAAAACCACTTGTACAGAATACACCTGAAAACCACAAGTGTATCTGTGGGATACTGGCACACAAACAGTGTGACAGGGTACCAAAAGCTGTAATTCTGACGTGGAATTGTTGATTCAATTACACTGTCATTATACAGGGCACATTGTAGTAACATACAAGCCCAGAGGCCACCCTTAGATGTGCAAAACCAGCATTTTTGAGAAGTCTTAACTGACATAAGCCCTCTTCTTTCCTACCTTGATTTCAGTGGAAGAAAACTACATCCCACTTGAGACCCAGTCACAGGCCAACACACCAGTGACACCCTCAGAACCAGAGCGCAGCAAGGGCAAAGGAAAGAAGCACAGTGAAGGTCTCATCACAGCCAAGAAGTGGACTCCAATAGCCACTCAGAGGAGTAGAAAACCACAAAACTCTGCTTCAATACAAGGTAAACCAACCTTAACCACTTGTACAGGAAAGATTACAATTATTAACCCAGTTGTAACTTCCAAAGGCAAACTGCCCAAGTCAGCAGACAATAAATTTGTACAAGGCACAGTCAAAGGTAAATACCCTAAGAACAAAGAAGAACACACTTTTTGTCATTCAAAAATCCAAACAAAACTCTTATATATATATCTTATGTTTTTTAAAGGAAATAGTACAGACATTTACAAGGTCAGAAAGAAATAAATAGCACCTGATATCACTTATAGCATTATATTATTATTAAGGGAAAATAACTTGAAAAATATTGAGGTAAAATGAATTAAATTGACTGGGTGTTGAGTTATATTTATAGCCTAAAAATATTATTACTATGGTATAATATTTGAGATATGTTGTGAGGTTGGAAAATTAATAAATTCATAGCTTATTATTTCCACAAATGCTTTGATCTATATAATGGTAAGCTGTTGGTTTTGAATATTTATCACAGAATAGGAGTAGTATTAATTTAATTTAAAGTTATTAATTTGGTGATAGTTTATGACTGAGAGAAATATATGTCCAGTATAATATGAAAATTGTTTCTTTTGAATTCTGAATCAATAGGTGATTAATGTGAATAGGGATGTGAAAATGTTGTTTATTATCCCAACTCAATTAATTGATCTTGTTGATGGGTTTTATTTTAGTTTTATATGTATATTGATGAAATTTAATTGATTGAAGGGGTTGTGCTTTAGCTTAAAAGTAGTAAAATTACTTTGAAAAATTCAGGTTTTATTTCAAAATCTGAGAAAATCACTTCAAAGTGATGGTTTTATTTTAAAACTATCTAAGATGAACTTTAAGCTTTAATCACTAGACTCCAGAGATTCCTTATTCTTGAGCTTCAAGTATTAAGATCCTAATTATTATGATTACTAGTCTGCCTGCTAGTGAGGGATGAATTAAAATCATTTCACACTGTTGGTTCTCTTAATCTATGTAAACAACGAGCGTCAATTACTGAGATTTATTTCTCAAAATTCTTTTTAATTTAACCTCTCAGATAAGTCATTGGAAAAAATTAGTGGAAGTTACAATTACCACATGGGAAAAAGTCTGGAGAGGAAAAAAGCTCTACTATTTAGATTCTTTATGCGGAATAGGGTTAGGGTTTAGGGGTTTTACAAAATATTTCATGAATATGCATACAAATACTAGTTCCTTTTTAATTTCCCTTGGACTACTAATAATTTCCATAAACCCATAGCTAATTTACTACCACCAATATAAGGTTTTATACATTCACTCCGCTAATTACTGTTGTTACCATTTACACTATACATCCTTAATTATATCTTTTAATAATAATAAACACTAATAATCAACTAAATAATTGTCACCATTAAAATCTAAAGCAATTCCCTTCCACTATCATCAGCTCCATAGAATACTCAAAATAATCCACACTACTGCTATTCTATGTCAAAAAACAAAACAAAATAAAATAAATATACATTTATTAACTCAGAATAATATTTTTATCTATTTCAAATAGAAATTTTTTCTTAATAAGAGAAACTAAGTAAGGCTTTCACAAAATGATTTTGATTAAAACTACCCACAATTAATAAGCTAATATCAAAACAAAAACTCCTATATAACACTACAAAAATACAAGTCTAACTGTTTATATTATTTTTTATTGGAAATTAACACACAATTAGCATTCAAAAACTAAAGAACAAGTTTTGTTCTTGGGCTTGATAATTCTTAAATATGAATATGAATTTAATCAGTAGAATACTTTTCCCTCAAGACCAGGAAAACCCTTACCCCAACCATAGACCCTGGGCTGCAGGAACCAGGAATGGGGCATATATGGTATTTTATACCATTATGCACACCTTTTGCTCAGTACTCCACGGGTGATTCTTTGAAGACTACAGCTCATATTTTTTACATCATGTGACCAATTAATTATCCCATTTCAAAAGAAGACTCAAGTTACTCAAGCTTGAAATCCATGGTGGTATCCACAAGACCGTTCAAAAAAACCAATCACCTGGCCCTTCAGGCTTTGGTCATTTTAATTCAACAGTATTTCCCCAAGGGAATACTGGCCAAGGATTCTTCAAGGGCAGTTTCAAGAGGTTTTTCATTATCAAATCAGATGTCAAGGAATCAAGAGCTCTAGCACTCCTTGGACAACTAAATTTTCCCATACAGGTTGTATTCATGCAACCTGTATGGAATTGACCCTTTTGGGTCAATTTATTTTAACTCTGGAAACTCAAACACGCAGTTAAGTTCTCACGATGGCCAGATCTGTATTGGCCCAAAACAATCAATATGGCTGGGTGATTGCCCCTATAGGATCAGTCTTTCAGCTTTTCACATATACTGGCCACCTTTCTATCCCTGGGGACTTTTTCCCCAGTTAATCACTATAATGGATTTATTCTTATTATCATTTTCTTTTCATTCTTGAAAGTAAAATGGTGATATTTAAAAGTCAGTCATTTTCCTCTTTTCTTTTCCTTCTGGAAGTTTGAAATAGTGAATTGAGGATTCATTTGGTTGGAGTTCTTTGTTAACTGTGACTTTTGGCTTCTCTCTTATCTTTGGAATATTTTTCCTTGCTTTTTTTCCTTAATAAATATAATCTTTCATTTATTTCTTTATTCCTTTGGAGCCTTCCAAGTTATTTCTTGATTCCTGGGTGCCGGTCCACTCTTGCTTTTCCCAAGAGCCGCTGTTAAAGTGTTTCAAGAGCTGATGAATGAACCCATGTCTTATATGCCAGAGCATACCAATCATGGGTAAAAACATAGGAATATTTGAATTCTAGGACATAAGCACAGAGTCTTTTAATCATGTCTTCTAGAGTTTGTATCATTCTTTCCACCAGTCCATTAGTTTGAGGGTGATAGGCTGTTGAGAATGATAATTTTGTGCCAAACAGATTATGGAAATTTTTCCATAGAGCTGAAGTAAATTTGGGATCTCTATCACTTATGATATTCTGGAATAAGTGTTTCTGGATGATTACTCTACTCAATACCATGATGGCTGTATCTATGGCTGTGTTCTCTCTATGACATGGTAAGAACATTGGGGTTTTTCTCTACCTATCAGCTAACACTGCGCCTGCATTGAAGATTCTATCTCCTCCTGGGGATGAAGCTGTTACCCAATCCATATGAACTATTACCCTTGGGGATTTTACCTCTTAGATTTGGATCATCAATCCAAATTTCTTACCTTTGGCTCTCTTTGATTTTTGGAATCTGTCACAACTTTGGAAATATCATGTAACATACTTTCTCCAATTTTTCCACCAAGAGCAGGCTTTCACCATATCTAATTTCCTATATTTTGAGAGATTTCCAGAAACAACACTATAATGGAATTCATGTGGTATAGTGTCTCTTGAAAATTTATCTTCTCAGGTCATAACACATGTATGTTTTGTTCTAGGATAAAGAAGTCCATCAAGGAGGTGGAAGCTTCCTTCATTATAATCATTTTTCCATATTGTATCTAGTTTGGAAGATAATTATTGGTGTTTGCAGTCTTTCATCAAGAGGTTGCATAAAATATTGAAATCTTTGTCCAGCCTATACATTTATTTGACTTTTTTAAAGAATTATCTTTTGATGTTTGTGACAAATATTCCTTCTATATGTTTTTCTTCCTGTGGTGACCATTCTGGGTTTTCAGGCATATTATAGAGGGCCCATTGGCTAAGACTACCTGAAATTCTATGATCATTTCCAGATCTTTGGACTATAGTCATATTTCCTCTATACTATTGGATAGCAATTTTCCATTGAAGCATATGTATATTTGGTTTCTTCATTTTTAATGATGATTTTACAGAATTACAGTCTGTAATGATGTAAAAGACTGTTCCATCTAAGTAATAGGATAGTTTTCCAACTACCACACTAAGAAATTTTTTTTTTGACTTTCCCCATACCTTTCTTCTTTTGGCTTGATTTGTCTTTAAATGAAGCAAATTTGCCCCTCAACAGGTTTATCATTGATAATTTGTGTTTGGTTTAGTGCAGCACCTAATCCATTTCCACCAGCATCAATGCACAGTTTCAAAGGGAATTTCAAATCTGGAATTAAGAGAAAAGGGTAATTTGTGAGGGATCTTTTAAGTTCCTAATATGCTTTGACTCTTTCTTCAGTCACTTCATAGACTGTTTGTTGATCTTAGAGTTTATACAGAGATTCTGAAACTTTTTTCAAAATCTTTTACATGCTTCCTGTAATATTTAGCAAATCCTAAGAATGATTTCATTTATTATTTTAGCCTGGGGAATTGGTTTCAGTAGTACTTCTGCTACCTTATTTTTATCTAAGCTTTAACATAGTCCATATAAAGCAGATTCCAGTGCTTTCAGTTCACTATATGCAAAATGACACTCCTTAAAGGAAATTTTCATATTTACTTGTACCATTTTTTTGTAAAACTCTTTCAAGTCTTTTCAGGTGATTTTCACACATTTCTGAGGAAACTATGATATCATCAATCTATATAATTAGCCATCCCTCTGATAGCTCTTCAGGAAATATGGTATCAATCATTCATTGATAATCGGAAGGGTCATTTTCTATACCAAAAGGCATTCTTAGGTATTCATATATGCCACAGTGGAATATTATCCTTAGTAGTGTTCTGGAATTGTGTGTTGAGCCATTTTGATAAAAATCTTTGAGAGCATCCATGGATGTAATTAACTTAACCAGTTATAGTTGTGTTAATGTCTCATGGATTCTAGGTATTGGTTATCTGTCAGGGCTGGTAAAAGTATTTAAAGCTCTAAAATCCCCTACCATTCTTTATTTACCATTGTTCCAAGCTATAATAACAGGTGTAGTAACCTTTACCTGTTCATTATGTCCTACTTCCCTTAAAGCCCCTATTACCATTAGTTCTTTAATGTGTACCTCCAGGGCTGGCTGGATAAGCTGGTGTTCTCAGCAGGGCTGGATAAGGCTTTCTATATTTATAATAATATCTAACTCTTGTCCAAGAATCTAACCTAGTGGTTCTTTTTCAGTTTCAAGGAGATTATTGTATTTATATAAGAGATAAATTACCTTTTCTTTATTTTTTTTGGTTAATTCTTGATTGAATTAGGACTCTTTTAGTTGTTCACTTATCAATAAGTGCTTTCTGGGCTTCACTCTTTATTTTTTATAAGAGTAGTTTGTTTCTTATTATTTAAGAAGCCAAATGTTTGGTATTTTATTGTCTTCTATTGTAAAATACCTATCTTTTTGGTTTGACATATCTATTCAATAAATAGGTAAGTAATCATTTCCAAGTATGAAATTTTTACTGGTACAATTAAGAATTACTATAAACTCCCCTTTAATTGTTAAAAATTGAGATTGATGTGGGACAATTAAAGCTGAATAAATTATTTCAAGGGGCTTCATGCTTGCACTTGCACTAAAACAGTTAACCCCTTGTATTGGTAGAAAGTTCTCTCCCCAATCTGGTATAAGTGCTTGTAGATAATTTTTTCCAACACAGGTGCAGTGTACCCCTGTGTCCAGATTTATCTTTTTCTCTTGATTTTTTAACATAATATTACTTATACTTCATTTTCCAGCTTTATAAGCCATTCCTTTTTCAGGTTTGGTTCTATGCAATCTAGAATCTTGCATTTTTGTGATTCATGTATCAGATGTTCCAGCTTGCAGTAAATTCTAGCTTAAACCTAGTAATGCATATATTAAATCAATTTTATTAACTTTAGCATTAATTATGTTTATTTCATCACTTCCTGAGGCTTATTACTCTTCAATATCTCTTTTGGAATCAGATTTGTTTTCTTTGTCATTGTGGTCTTCTGTTTCCACAATTTCATTGATTTTTGCTTTCTTGAGACAATTATTGGCTAGGCTTCCAATACCACCACATTTAAGGCATTTTCTCTGCCCATTAGTGTTATTGTGTTTGGAAGATGTTTTGGTTTGTCTTTCTTCATAAAGGGTTTGTTTGGGCTTTTTATGTCCAACTTTTTCCACGTTCTGCCTATTTTGGTTCTTGTAACAATGTCTTCAAGTGAAGTAATGTACTCTTTTGTGGAACATATCTCTATGCATATTCTTCTCAGGAAATGCTCCAGTTCTCCTCCACACCTTTTGAGTATTTTCATATTAAAAGTATTTTGTGACATTTTGAGATATAATGAATGTAATATTTCATCTTTTTTTAAGAACCAAGTCAAAGGTTTGTCTTTCTCTGGGTAAAAGCCTGAGCTGTCAAATGTGTTTTCTATCTTATATCTTGAGGTATCATTTTTTCACCAATACCAGGTTTTCTTTCCTTTTCCTGCCTTATGCCATAATACCATCTCTTTGCAGATTTTCCAAATAATGAATGTAATCTTGCAGTGAGTAATTCCTCTGGTATGGAATAATCTTCTTGCAACATGTCAATTGTTTTAATAAATGACATGTGGTAATATTTTCCCTCACCTGTGAATGTTGGACATTCTTTGAGTTGAAGTGCTTCTTTAATTAATACTTGGTTGTTTTCCTGATGACTAAACTATTTCATAAAATGATTTTTTATTTGCTTTTTTGGTTCAACAGGGCTTCTCATATAGGAAGATGAGGTTGATAACTCTGGAATATTTTATTCATTTTCTCTGTGATGAGTCCTATTTCACTTTGAATGTAATCTTCAAGATTATTTATTGCTTCATCACTTTTTTCTACATGGTCCAGAAGTGGCATTTGGTGTAATGAAGTCTTTCCTTTAAATTTTTAACTGAAATAGACAATTTGTTTAATTTTAATGTCAAGTTGTCAATATTTTGTTCTAAATTTATTGTCAAGATATTTTACTTGATATCTTTTATGTACTTATACACCTCTTTTTGTCTCTGTATCAATTTTTGAGTATTTTCAATTGGAATTTTTGGTTTATTATTTTCAGCCATAAATTTAATACTATCAATTTCTTTCTTATTTTTTACAACCATTTGGGATAAAAATAAGATACTACTTTTATTTATTTTAGGGTTAATGAAATTTCTTTATTTTACTTTAAAGGTAAGATACTAATTTGAATTTCTAATAAATTTTTTACAGCTTTGGCAGAAAAAGTTCTTTCTTTGGAAATGATGTTTGTGTCATTATTTTCTCCTCTTTGTCCTTAAATTCAATCAAGGCTCTGGACAGTTTGAATATATTGTCCATGGCATCTTCTTTGATTATTGGGATCCTGTAACATGGGGTATGGTCTCTTCCAGTTCTTTTCTCATTCTTCTTCCCTTCTTGGGTAGGTTGCTTGACTTTAGGCTTTCTGGTAGAAGCTATTGGAGATTCCCCCTTGCTTGCCTCCCTTTTTTTGTTGTTCCATTACTTTATATTTTTGATTTGAGGTTTAGATTATAGTTCATTATATGCATTCACAATGAAAAGAATCTATCCCTGGCTGTATCAGTAGCAGGTCCAACCTAGGTCTAACGCAGCTTCTAACTTGCTATTATTATATTGGAAGCTTCCAATCCATATTTTCAAAATTCAGAAGTACATCATATAAAAGTAATAGAATTATATAACTTTTGGGAATCCCAAAGAATCCTTCATTACAAAAACTTCTTTAAGAAAAAATTAATAATTTTGATATCAAGATGAAGCTATTAACCATTAAGTATTGGCTTTTTAAATTTATCAAAATCAAAATATCCTTTTTTGTCATCACTTACAGTATGCCTCCCTTCATGAATTCCTTTCTCTTCCAATTTTTAATGATCTTACAATATCTCCAACCTTGAAATTATATAAATCAAATTAATTGTCTTTGAATACATCCTCATAATACATTCTTCTCCCTCACAAAAAAAAAACAATATGTTTATGTTCAGTTTTCACTTTCTCCCAAATTCATAATTTATCTTGATTCTCAGACATTAGGCCAAATTTACAGTACATCATTCTGTTCTTTAACAACTTTGAGACAATCTTATAGATTTTATGTGGATATTAATTTCAAAACAAATATTCCTCAAAAAAACTCACTTAGTATATTTTTTGTTTTCTCTTATCCCTGATACCCATTTATTTCTTGAAAATTTGAGAATATTGTTTCAATTTTCCAGAATTTACAATATACTCACTGTGACACCATTTTTGCATGATAGAAGTGGCCTGAGAAGCTCTATTTATCAAATTTAATTCATTTTCATTTCAAAGAAAGTATAAGATACCCAACAGCTCCAAAATAAACTACTTGATAGGAATATATCTCAAAATTTCATTTACTTAATACAAAGGATATTATTCACCAATAATTCATTATATCCTTCCAATTTTTATTTAATGAATGTAAACTGAGGTTTTGAATTTATTTATTTCTTAAAAAGAGAAATAAGTAAGGTTATGAGCATTTTTCCACATTATTAAAATAACAATCTTACAATTTCACAATTATGATTTAAATTCCTGATATGAACAAGAATTGTATTTGGATTAAAGATTTGCACTAAGATCTGCATAATATCAGAATTGGCAATCAATTTTCAAAGCTGTTTTAGACTTAAGAAATGATTGGGGGAAGTAATAATTTGAATCAAAATTAACTCTAAGGATATGTATTTTGAATTTTCTCATAATTAATTTTCCAAAGAAAATTATTTCTCTCAAAATAAATTTTGGAATTGATTTAAAAATACATTTCAGATTCTGATTCCCCTGATAATTACAAATTAATTGCAATTGTGCAATTTCATGATGAATAATAATCATTTTGGTTTTACAAAGAATATCAATCAAGTGGGGATATTTCTTTGAAAACATCAACGCACTTGTATATGTATATTCGGATCTGATTGAAAACAAAAAATAAACACATTCCAAAACTTGATTAATCATCATATAAATTTAATTTCTCTTATGACTATTTGGCACTATATCAAGAAATTTACAATAATACTCAAACATAAAACTGTCATTTGGGGTGAAACTAGTATTCTTAATTCAAACCTTTCCCCTTAAATACCTTTATAAAATGTTACTCGTTATTATTTCTTTCATAAAAAGCGAAGGTATGATATTTTTATATGTGTTATAATCTAAAAGTAGTGGTGAAGCTGATCTCTTTCAATAAGCTCATTTAATTCTTCAATTTCACTTATTTATAACATGATATTTGTTGCTTCAACCTGGAAGGTTTGAAATAATATTATTCCAATAGTTATTGTCGCAGTTATATGGAAGAATTGAGACCTTTTAAGTGTAGTTATACTCAGAAAGATTGTAACCTACTTTTATCTCTACTTTTGGAAAATACAGAGTATATTAAAAGATACTCACTTTCAGATTCATATAGTCTAATATACTTAATGAGAACTAGAAACGATGATACCCCAGTCATTTATCCCCTAAAAAACGAAATTGGACAACAATGTTTGAGTTATTTAGTTATCTGGAATTTTTGAATTTTTCCTTTGAAACAGAAATTCTTGTCAGATTTTCAAAGTAAATACATATATAAGCTTACCTCTTTTTTTTATTATAGTTTGGTACAAGATTTGGATTTGAAATATTCCCATGATATATGTATCTTGCTTATAAAGATCCAATACTAGACCTAAAGAATTTCAATAAAAATCAGTATTATCTTCCTTAAGTGAAGAATTATTGCTATCAATTCTTTCAAAGACTCAATATTTGAAGCTGAAACCGCTACTCTCTACTTCATACCATTGTTCCACACTAAATTATGTTTCAATATAGGCAAAATCCCAATTTTATTTCCTCTTTGAAGAACATTTTTATTTTTGAATGGGAAAAAAATATATAAAGCATTCATGGTAATGATCTATGCCAATTATTTATTTGTTTTGATTCAGAAAAGAGCATTAAAAGGCAATTTAACTTAATTATTGAAATCATTCTTTTTCATGCATCCTAGTGGGATAAATTGTTTGATTATAACCATTGCAATTCCTAGTTTAAGAGCTTTGAACAAATCTTATTCAATGAATATTTGAAGTGAAATATTTTTCAAGCTTTGGGTAAGCAATATTATCATTAATGTCTCCATGTAAAAGTTTGTAATATTATTAAGATCTCTCATATTGATAAACACTGATTATGGACTCTTCAGATATCAGATTAAAAGCTAATAAGAGCTCCCTTTTGATTTTTCTCAAGATTTGTAAAATATTCTGCTGAGTGGTCAAAATGTTTGTTTATTATGCAAAGTATTACAGCCTCCAGAATTAATCATGTAGAAAAATGGCTCCTACAGACCTTTATGTGGTTACTTTTATTTTTTAGCTTTGAAGGAACCTTAAATTAACCTCCATTCAAATTTGGCGCAAGCCTTTGTCCAACTGGCTTTCACCATCTGGGCTGTAGTCAGGTTAAAAAAATTGGATGTGGAATTATCTCCTAATCCAATCCTATTATAAATTCCTGAATTTAAAGCCTACTAAGTGTATTTTGGAGGCTATTTGTTCAAATAACAAACACATATCATGGGTTGAATTATCCCACATAGATATCCTCTGACATCTTATCAATAATTCCAAAAACTGTGATATATTGTGTTTAACATCTTTAAGAATCCTTTAATGATGTTAAAATATAACCATAATAATCTGAGTCAATTGTGGTGTCAATATATTTTGATCCGTTAGGATTTATTATGTAAAAGATTCCTTTTTTTTTGATTTATCTAAACATTGCTACATCAGAATGCTTTATTATCTTATTATAATATTTTCAACCAGTTTATTCTTTACATCAGATTATTTGTATTTTTATATTTATTTTCTTTTTCTCTCATTTTTTTTAATGTAATTTTCCCCTTTGACCAATATAGTTCCAAATAAAATAATGATTTTAGCTGTGTATGTGTTTTCTTAACTTTTCTCTTATTAGGTTTGAATTTTGAGTTGCTTATGTTCTCACTTTTGTTTTTTTTTGATTTTTTGACTTGTTTCTAATTTTATTTCATTTTTGTTGATATTTCTTTTTTTCTTTTTGATTTTTCTGTTTCCCTTTTCTTCTTGTTTTTTATTTTGTTATTTTCTTAATGTATTATTCTCTTATTTTATCTTTTTCTTTTCTTAAGATTTCACTTTTTTTGGGGGTGGGTGAAAGTACTCCAAAGCGGTGTAGATACACTGTGTTGGAGTATTTGCACCCACCCAATAAAAAAACAATTAAAAAGATAATCAAAAAAATTAAAAAAAAAAATAAGAAAAAAAGTGAGAAAAATAAAAGAAAAATGAAAAAAATAAAAAAAATAAAAAAAATAAAATAAAAGAAAAAAATAAAAAAAAAATAAAAAAAAATAAAAAAAATAAAAAAAAATAAAAAAAAATAAAAAAAAATAAAAAAAATAAAAAAAAATAAAAAATAAAAAAAATAAAATAAAATAAGAATAAAACAAAAATAAAAATAAATAAAAATAAAATAAAAAAAACAAATAAATTCAAAATTGAAAAAACACTTATTCAGGATTGAGAAATTAAAGGATGAAAATGAAATCATAACAGAAAAATTTACTCAAAAAAAAACTGAAATAATACAAGCATAAAAATTACAAAAAGCAAAAAATGAAGTTATAAATTTACCAGAAATATTGACAAGAATTGAAAAATTGAAAAAAAATTGGAAAAAATTAAGAATAAAATAAAATTCCTTTCAAAACTCAAAAAGATAATTGAGAAGATATAGCTTACCAAAAAATAATAACAAAAAATCTCAAATTAAAAGAGAAAATTGAAATTTTAATAAATAATTAGTTTTATTTTATTATTTCTACTTGTTTCAAAAGAGATTCTAAAATTTAAAATACTTTGACTACTAAGAGAAATTAGGATATCTGGAAGTACATAGCTCAGAACTTTGAAAACTCAATAATCATATTCTTTTCAAATTTTCATACAGAAATTTTGAGAAAAAGGAGTGAATTGTGAATAATGATTAGGTATTTGAAAACAATTAACAATGTGAGGCAAATAAAGTACAATTTTTTACAGACCAGATTGAATAAATTGAATGAGGATTCAACTAATTATGCAAGGAAATGTAAATTGGAAAAGAGGCTTGATAATTAATATTTTCAATTACATTGAAAGAAGCTCTTAAATCTGTAAGGATAGACTTCAAATCAATAAATAAAGCGATTTATGAAAGAGCAAAAATCTTTGGAGAAAAGAATACAACTCCTGATTGATGTAAGTTCATAGACAAAAATCTAGCTCCAATTAATTGTGAAAACAATGTTTTCAACATAAATATGGGATATCAATATGTCATAAAACAATTTTGTACTTGTAAAAAAAACATTTAACGCTCATAATTTCTTTTTAACAGGTATGTAAATCATGTAAGAGGGGAGAAAAAATGATAGGATGCAGGATTTGGCTGAAAATGGGTTGTCCTTTGAAAGATCTATTTTTATACATTGAATTTTTCATTAAAAATAATTACAGATTAACCTTTTGTCATGTTGGGCACATATGAAGTAAGCCAATTTTTTAAATAGGAAATAAATTTACCTTAATTTGGAATTATTTCAAATATATTTATGGCAGAATCTTCCTTCCCTGTTGAGAATTAGTTTCTTTCAAGATATTCTTGTATGAAGGAGTGGTGAATATTTAATTCATAAAGAAGTCAATAAAAATATTGAAAGATCCATAATATTCTATTTTAATTGACTAAACTTCTGAATTATTAAAGCTGTGGCTGAAATTATATACAAAATTATTTCAAGGTTAGACTCACAGTTAAGACCCATGTTGAAAGTAGGTTGGACCTGGGTTGGACTTGCTACCCTGCAGGGAGGGATAGCTTTTTTTCATGGTGATTGAAGTGTTTCACTATTCCTGCCACCTTCAGAAATTTCTTGAGGATATTCCAGGAGTTCATTACTCCTTGGGGGATCTGTCGCAGCATTTTCAAGTCTTTGTCTTTGTATAATATGTGATATTGCTTGTACTGGATCATTTATATGTCTATCTGAGCCCTCTGAATATGATTTTTCTCTGTTTGAAATACTCATACTTAGTTCTAATTGAGGTTCATAAATAATGGGAATTTCAGGGACTTGCCTTTGGGATTTGGCACTTTCTTGTGTGGGTTTTTTTCCACTTGGGATTTTGACCTTTTTTTCCCTTTTGTGGAATTATTTCTACTTCTGGGTCCACATCAGTCTGGTTGGATGGAGTATTGGGAGCCCCTTCTAGTAGTCATGTTAAGGAATAAGAATATAATAAAAAGAAATTAGAAAAGAAATTTTTTCATGGTAATTTAAGAGAGGTAATCACCTTTAGAGTCCTGAATGGTGGGTCCTGGAAAAACAAATTTCTTGGGTTTTCTTTTCTCAGTTATTACTGATGTTGAAGAGCTTTTGCAATTTTCTTCCACCAATCTTTGAACAGTAGTTTGGTTATCCTCTGTTGGGTTATCTTCAAACACTAAAAAAGACAAATGGATATGAGTATTTTTATAAAATCTTATTTTCATGAAGATATGGAACTTTTCATTGAAAAATTTCTTTTATATCTTCTTTAGATAAGAGGGATGAGAAAAAAAATGTTTTCATTTTTTTTATTTTTGAATTTATGAATAATAAGAAAAATAGTAGGATTGTTTAATTAAATTATAATATAAGCTTATATTTTCAATTACTAAAGTCACACAAAGAAAGGTCTTGAAAGTCTAAGGATCTGAAAAACCATGTGTAAGACAATACAATTTGTAAGGTTTGTCTATGAAACTCTTGATAATAGTGACAATATCAAGAGTACTATGACTGTCCTCAGTAGAAAAATATAATATAATGAAATATTATAACCACAAATTTAAATATAATTATTAAAAATAATTATATAAAAAAAATAAATTTAATTATTATTATAATAATATAATAATAAAAAAAAATATAATAATTATAATAAATTATAATTATTCTATTATTGTTATAGTCACTGACAGTTATAACAATAAGAAGTGTAAAGCTCTTAATGAGACAATTACACGTGGAAAATAAGAATATTAACCACTTATAAATAATATAAATATTATTTATAAAAAAGAATTAATCACACACTGTGCAGAAATAATTCTTTATAGAATAAAATTCTATATAAAAAAACTAATAATAGATAAAAAAATATAGAACTTTAAAGAAAACTTACTTATAATATTTATTTAATACAACAAGTTATAAAACAACAGTTATTATATTAAATAATAATTATAAGTTAAAAACACGCCAAAAATCAATAAAATCAAAGATAAAACAACTTTTTATACTAAAATTTATGATTAAAGAGTTTTTGAGAGGAATTTGTGGATTTTAAAAGATATTTAAGATGAAAATTTTATATAATAAAATTTATTATAGATGATTACAACAATAATCTGAATTCTATGACTTCAATTCTTTAATTTAATAAATAAAGAATAAAAATAACTTAAGAATTACTTTTAATAATAAGATTTTATATTTAATAAAACTTTACCTGTTTAAATGTCTAATATGATTGGATTGATTATGAATGATGGACAAAAACAGTGATGAAAAGACTCTTTTTATGTCTACAGAGCACCTCTCATGATTCATAATGGATGTAGAGGGCGTGCTCAGATCAAAACTGAAAAACCATGCTTAAAAATTAAGTTCTTAACTTAAGGCAACTTATTTTTACTTCCAATTTAAAGTTACCAGTGTTATTCTTAACTCCAAGTAACTTTAATCCTCATTTAGTTTAATTATTTTAAGTTTTAATATAAAATAAGTTTATTTATATTAAAGTTCATCACATGAACAACATAAAATCAGAGTTTCAAGCAGAAATCTCTTAAACTGAATTTTTTAATTAATTTTTAAAGAAATCATAATTTTCTTTAAGCTTAATTAAAAAAGTAATTTTCCAGGCTAATTACCCAGGAAACCTATTAATAAAAGATACTTAAAATTTAATTTATATATTGATAATATTAAATTCTAAGCTGTGTGAAATTTTCAAGCAAATCCATTAAGATTTGGATTTTTAATGAATTTTTGAAGTTATTACTATTTTTCCACGTAAAATAGCAATACACACAAAACCTTAAGTTTTGATAAGGTTTTGATGATTGAAACCTTAGAGTTTTAAGCTTATTTAAGCTTTTTAAGCTTGATTAAGCTTTGACAGTTCTTAAAACCTTGATTCCAAGCCTGCTTATTGGGATTTACCCTCTTGGCAGCTTGAAATTCCTGTCCAATTTAGGATAAAACCAGTTTAAACCTTAAGGTTGGATCAAAGTCTAATCTTAAAGTTTAAATAAGGTTGAAAATCCTCCAATACAGGTGGACAACCTTAATTGAATCCTTGCAGATCCAAAAAGTTGGGTACCCCAGCTCTATTTGGTCTTTTTCCTTTGTCCCACCTTTTTGCGTGGATTTTGCCCTTTTATTTATTTAAAGCCATACTATGGCCTTAAACCCTTTTAAATTGAGCTCACGCAGGATTTACATTCTGTATGGCAAATCCTTAGCCAATTCAGTAAATATACACCACACCTCAATTTTAACTAAAATTTTGGTAAAGTTGCATAAACCTTATGTAACTTTAAATTTAAGCTTAATTAAGCTTAAATTTAACAATTTTAAAAAAATGTTAAAAAGTTACATTAGTACTGTGAGATTCTTAAATCTTCTAATAACACAAGAAATAAGTGTTTTTGGGTATAACACTCTATGGGTGTACCCTAGGTTATTTTTGGTGTAGAATCCAAAAATGACATAATAATTATAACTTTGTTTATCCAAAAAAAAGTTATACTTATTTTTTATTATTTTTTATTTTAAATTCAACTAAAAAGTCTGTTTAAGACAAATTTAATTGTTTATAAAATCATTTGTGGCCTTATGGGTATGTTAAACATACCTCACAGGCTCACATTCCCTACCACCAAAAAAAATTGTACCACAATTTTCCTTTGTAGTATACCCCCAAGTTATTTGGGGGGGGTATAATCCACTGTCCAACCTCTCTACTTATACTGTTCAAGTATGTAAAGCACACAATTCAAACTTTTATTGAGGAATTGGTCTTCTCTCATGTCTGAATCTTCTGAGAAACTTTTGGGAATCAGGTAGCTTACTTTCTTCAACCCACTCATCTTCATGTTGTGGATTTCTGTACCTGACTAAGTATTCTCTTTCATTTTTACCCCTAAGTCTCCTTTCTTTTAAGACCTTCAGTACTTTCTTTTCCTCACTTGGTTCAAGTGGGGGTACTTCTAAGGGTGTTTCATTTCTCAAAGGAAATAATTCCTTATCACTTGATGTGTAATGCTTTACAAGACTGACGGGGAAAGTTGGGTGTTTGTTTCCTAACTCTCCTGACAGTTCTACTTGTACTGCATTTGTCCCATGGAGGGCTTTAATAATAAATGGTCCTGCAAAGGAATCTTTCAATTTCTTTGGACCTTTAATATTATTAAAGTTCAAGGTTGAAACTAGTATTAAGTCCCCTACTTTGAATTCTGGTGTCTTATGACTTTTATCCCATTTCTGCTTAGCATATTCAAAGGCATCATTCATGCTTTGATTTGCATGATGTCTCACTTTATCAAGCAGCAGCTTAAAGCTTGAAGCAGTTGGATGAATGTCAACCAAATCTTTTTTCAAAGTATTAACTGGAAGTTTGGGGTTCCATCCTTTTTCCAACATTGCAGGAGTCTTGCCTGTTGAAGCATGGATGGAGGTCTTGTAGGCTAATTCCAATGCTGGTATAAGAGTACACCAATCATGGGTAAAGCCATCAGAATCTTTAAACTCCAGGCCATAAGCACAAAATCTTCTGATCATGTCCTCAAGGGTTTGAATCATTCTTTCTGCCAGTCCATCTGTCTGTGGATGGTAGGCTGTTGAAAATGATAATTTTGTACCCAAAAGCTTATGTAGATTAGTCCATAAGGCTGATGTGAATTTTGGGTCTCTATCACTAATGATATTTTTAAAGAGACCAGTATGGGATATGACTCTGTTCCAAATTAGAAGAGCTGTATCCATAGCTGTGTCATCTTTATGGCATGGTAAAAAGATTGGTGTTTTGCTATATCTGTCCACAATAACAAGACATGCATTGTAACTTTTATCACCTCCAGGTGGTAAAGCAGTTACCCAATCCATGTGAACCACTTCCCATGGGGTACTTGGTTCTTGAATATGGATCATTAAACCAAACCTTTTACCAGTAGCTTTATTGGCTTTCTGGCATCTATCACAACTATGACAGTACTCAATGACATCTTTTCTCCAAGATGGCCACCAGGCACATGTCTTAATTCTTTCCATTGTTCTGTCTTCAGACAGATGTCCAGAATAAATGTTATCATGGCATTCTAGTAGTATTGTGTTAATCAACATTCTACTACATAGGACCATGACACATGTGTGTTTAGATCTATGATATAGTATACCATCAAACAAATGAAATCTTCCATTATCATAAGATGTTTTCCAAATATCATCCAGAGAATTAGCCAAGGCTACATCTTTACAATCTTTGTCAAGTAGAGCAGTAAGAATATGACAATTCTTATCTTGCCTGTAGCTTTCTCTAACCTCTTCAAAGAATTCTGTTCCAACATCTGTGATATTGATTCCTTCAATTGGGATTTGAGGTTCTGCACTTGTAGGAACATAGGCAGGATTATCAGGTGTATTGGGTAATGCCCATCTACTTAAGCCATCAGCATTCTTATGAATATTTCCAGCTTTATGTACTATGGTCATGTTGCCTCTATACTCCTGTATAGCAATCTGCCATCTTAACATGTGTCTGTTTGGAGTCTTCATGTTAAGAAGTGATTTTACTGCATTACAATCAGTAATTACTTCAAACACACTACCATCAAGATAATAATGAAGTTTTTCCAGAGCCCAAACAAGGCAAAGGCACTCCATTTGGCTAGCTCCATATCTTGCCTCAGTAGGTTTAATTTGTCTTGAAATAAAACAAACTGGACCTTCATAAGGTTTGTCATTGACAATTTGAACTTGATGAAGAGCAGCTCCTAAACCATCACCACATGCATCAATATACAGCTTAAAAGGAAGTTTCCAGTCTGGCATCAATAATAATGGTGCATTGGTCAAGGCATACTTGATTTTATCATATGCTTGAATTCTCTCCTGTGTCATTTCAAAAACAGTCTGTTGATCACAAATTCTGTATAATGATCTGGCATGGATTGCAAAATCTTTAAGGTGTTGCCTGTAATAACTGGCGAATCCTAAGAAAGACATCATCTCTTTTTTGTTCTGGGGCATTTGTTTCAGTAAAACTGCAGCCACTTTGTTTTTGTCAACACCAAGGCTTAGTCCTGATACTATATGTCCCAGAGCTTTCAACTCATGAAACCCAAAATTACATTTTTTAAGAGAAATTTTCATGTTCACTTGTAGAATTTTCTTAAGTACTAATGAAAGTCTCTCTAAATGTGATTGCCAGGTTTCTGAACAAATGATAATGTCATCAATATAAATGATTAACCATCCCTCTGATAATTCATGTGGGAATATGGTATTCATCATTCTTTGATAATGAGAGGGTGCATTTTTAATACCAAAAGGCATCCTCAAATATTCATAAATACCACAATGAGCTATTATTCTCAATAATTTCCTTGCATGAGGTGTTAAAACATTCTGATGGAAGCCTTTAAGAGCATCCATGGAAGTAATAAACTTTGCTTTGGATAATTGAGTCAAAGTCTCATGGATTCTAGGGATTGGATACCTGTCTGGAATAGTATAGGTGTTCAATGCCCTAAAATCCCCAACCATCCTTGACTTATCATTATGCCAAGTAATGATTACTGGAGTTGTGACTTCCACTTCCTCATTGTGTCCAACTTTTATAAGAACTCCCAGTTTCATTAGTTCATGAATATGACTTTCTAATGCTTCTCTAGCCCTAGGGCTAGCTGGGTAAGCTGGTCTTCTTAATAGTGGGGGATAAGGTCTCTCCACGTTAAGCATGATATCCACTTCATGGCCTTTTATAGCCCCAAGTGGTTCATCATCAGAAGCAAAGGCTTTTTGAAATTGAAATAAAATTTCAATAAGTTCTTCCTTCATTTCTGGTGTTAATTCAGGACTAATTTGTGCTTCACTTAATTGATCTGACACAAATTTTTCTTTATTAACATTTTTTACTTGTTGAATGACAGTAATTTCTTTTCTTTCTGGAGAAAAAGCAAATTTTTGCCTTTTATTTTCCCCTATAGTGAAATATCTGTCCTTATAATTATTAATATCAATACCATAGATATTGAGATAATCATTCCCAAGTATAAAGTGTTGTGAAGTACAATTATTCATAACAACAAATTCAGCTTTCAATCTCATACTTCCTGCAGGGTGAGGAAATATTATTGTAGCTTCAAATATACCCAAAGGATGCATATTCTGGCTAGCACTGCTGAATTTTACACCTTCAATTGGCATCAACTTGTCTTGCCAATTGGTATAAATTTTGTCAAGATAATCTTTCCCAACACAAGTGCAAAAAGCACCTGAGTCAAGATGTATCTTGGCTTCTGTGTTATTTATCACAATATTAGTGATACAAGATGACCCAGCTGTATAACCTTTACCTCTGGCAGGTTTGGTTTTTTGCATTCTGGCATCTTGCACATGTATGAGATCCATACATTCATCACTGTACTGTGGTAAGTGAGTATGTACCTCAGTGACCTCAAAAGAAACATTAATATTCTCTATACTAAGTTCTTCTGATGTTTCTTCTTTTTCTGAAGGTTCAGAATCACTTTCATGTAAAGCTACCTCAGTTTCTTTTGTGTCTTCCGCTTTTTCTACACTTATCTCATTGACTCTTGTCTTTTTTGGACAAGTGTTTGCTAAATGAGATGTGCTTCCACATTTATGACATTTCAAAGGAGGTCTGTCATGTGGTTTATTTGGTTTTGAAATTGGTTTCCCACTAGTCTTGTTGTCTATTGGGGGTTTATACCAATTTCTTCCAATTTTTGTTCTAGTAGTGATATCCTCCATAGCATTGATATAATCTTCTGTAGAGCAAGGCTCAATACATCTGCTTCTTATAGCATGCTCAAGGTCACCACCACACTTTCTTAATATCCTTTTATGTACCATTGGTTCACACATATCAGGATGAAGGGCAGTTAATCTGTCCTTCTGTTTAAGAAACCAAGTCATGGGCTTGTCCCTCTCAATATTAAAAATGGCTTCCTCAAAAGAATTTTCCATTCTAAATCTCCAGGAATCATTTGCCCATTTGGAAATAACTTGTTCTTTCCACCAAGGCCAGGAATGTTTTCCATGGTCTTGTCTCATTTTATAATACCATTTCTTAGCTGATTTGGTAAATAATGAGTGTAATCTGGCACTTATGTATTCATCTGGTATGTTAAAGTCTTCTTTGAACATATCAATTGTTTTCATAAATTCCATATGATTATATTCTCCTTCACCACTGAAGGTTGGCCATTCCTCTAATCTTGGAATGTCTTTGTAATTGCAAGCAGTTTCCACATCATTACTTGAAATTGTATGATGTAAATCATTATTCAAGTTAAGATCATTTCTGTCAAGAAATGGTGTGGATTGCCTTGGCAATTCATTTTTTAGTGATATATTATTAATACTTGATTGAATATCTTCTTTCAATTCAAGTCTTGCTTTATCACTTTTTTCCAATTGTTCTTGAAAAAGAGCTGCATTGTGGCCAGTTGAATTTTCCAAGTTTTGAACTTGTATTTTCAATTCTCTTAACTGTCCAGTTATAAAAGAAATTGAATTCTCATCTGGTTGATTGAGTAAGGTAAATTTATGCTCAAGTCTTTCACAAATTTGCGTCAAAGACAACATATTTGCCTTATTAACATTTTCAAGGCCAATAATGGTCTTTTGTTGGTCTTTAACTTGTACTATCTCATTGCCCAGCTTTTGTTGGACATGATCAAATGCTTTAAATTTTGCCATAATTTCTTTATTACAAGATTCAAAGTAAGTTACAAGCTTTACAGGGTCTATTTCTTTGGAAAGGATTGGTTCAATCTTTCCTCCTCCTTGTTTTTGAATTCCATCAAAGTTCTTGCCATATTGAACACATTGTCCATGGCTGTCTTTTCCTTCTTTGGAATTCTGTAATTCTGAGGGTAGGGCTTGTTCCACTTGGGCTTTGCCTTTCCCTTTGCCTTTTGCTTGCCCTTCTGGTTGGTCTTTGGGGCTTGCTTGGGCTTGTTTGGCACTTGTTGAGGCGGATTTTTGCTGGTGGATGCTTGAGGAGCTTCCACTTGGCTGTTGTCCTTGCCCTGGGCCAACTTCTTCTTCTGGTCTTCTGATAACATGCTTTGGTTTTTCAACCAAGCTTTTATCTGTTGGACTTGTCCTTTGACAGACATTGGTGTCCAACCCAATAGAAGATCTTCTGTCTTTTCTGGCCCCATGAACTTCTTCACTTGAAGATAAGAGTTCATGGTGCCTATCCAAAGACTTGGAAGGAGTTCCCACTCTTGTTGTTTTGACGCCAGGAACCAGTTTTTCCATTGGGATTGATAAATTTCCACAGTTGCCTGTTGGAAATGGTTCAGGTCTAACAGCAATAGCAGTTATGTCAGCTTCTGGACTCTCAATAAGAGGTTCAAAGGTGCTGGCTAACCTTTGGGAACTGGTGGAAGTTCTGGCATCCTCCATTTGTGCCTCTCCTCTGGGAGGACATTCTTGCCTTTTGGATTTATGGCTGGAATGTCCTGGTCCAGATCCATTTGATTGGATGGAGTAGTTGCTTCCACTTCTAGTAGGAGTCATTTCACGTCAATTTTAATAAAAATTAGAGTAAAAGTGGATTGAATTCACCTGCAGGACCTTTAAAGGGCTCTTTGGTTATTAAACCCCTTGGTGCTGGGCTGGTTTGAATTTCAATACTGGACTCTGAGGCTTCAGAGTCTGAAGAACTTTCTCTGATGGAAGACACTAGAGAAAATTTAAAAATATAAGTTATTTTATCAAATAATAAAAATAACTTATAAACTCAACTTATTTAATAAAGTTGTTTTTATGTAATTTATGGCAAATTACGTCAAAAATAAAGAAAAATGTCTAAGATAAAAAGAAAAAACGTTTTTAGTAAAGATTTTTATTTTTTTAAAAGATTTTTTATTTGATTTATTCTTTAAAGAAATAATAATTATGCAATCAATAAGTTAATAATCAAAATTATATTTATTATTCACTTTATACTAGAATAACTCAAAGAATAAATTTCAAGTCTGTGATGTGAAAAAGCCACTAGTTAGACAAAAGAAATTTATTCCAAGTCACTCAATAGTATATTGTTTCAAACAATATTCTTAAGAAAAAAATAACTTTATCAATATTATAAAGATTATTTATAAGGGATAAGTCCCAAAAAAGCCAATATTAAGACAAATATGGCAATTTTACGTCAAAAAATAGTAAAATAAGGTCTAGAATATGATTTATGTCCCAAAAATTGGTTTAAAATCACGGCCAGGCCCCCAAATGTAAGGTTTGTCTATGAAACTCTTGATAATAGTGACAATATCAAGAGTACTATGACTGTCCTCAGTAGAAAAATATAATATAATGAAATATTATAACCACAAATTTAAATATAATTATTAAAAATAATTATATAAAAAAAATAAATTTAATTATTATTATAATAATATAATAATAAAAAAAAATATAATAATTATAATAAATTATAATTATTCTATTATTGTTATAGTCACTGACAGTTATAACAATAAGAAGTGTAAAGCTCTTAATGAGACAATTACACGTGGAAAATAAGAATATTAACCACTTATAAATAATATAAATATTATTTATAAAAAAGAATTAATCACACACTGTGCAGAAATAATTCTTTATAGAATAAAATTCTATATAAAAAAACTAATAATAGATAAAAAAATATAGAACTTTAAAGAAAACTTACTTATAATATTTATTTAATACAACAAGTTATAAAACAACAGTTATTATATTAAATAATAATTATAAGTTAAAAACACGCCAAAAATCAATAAAATCAAAGATAAAACAACTTTTTATACTAAAATTTATGATTAAAGAGTTTTTGAGAGGAATTTGTGGATTTTAAAAGATATTTAAGATGAAAATTTTATATAATAAAATTTATTATAGATGATTACAACAATAATCTGAATTCTATGACTTCAATTCTTTAATTTAATAAATAAAGAATAAAAATAACTTAAGAATTACTTTTAATAATAAGATTTTATATTTAATAAAACTTTACCTGTTTAAATGTCTAATATGATTGGATTGATTATGAATGATGGACAAAAACAGTGATGAAAAGACTCTTTTTATGTCTACAGAGCACCTCTCATGATTCATAATGGATGTAGAGGGCGTGCTCAGATCAAAACTGAAAAACCATGCTTAAAAATTAAGTTCTTAACTTAAGGCAACTTATTTTTACTTCCAATTTAAAGTTACCAGTGTTATTCTTAACTCCAAGTAACTTTAATCCTCATTTAGTTTAATTATTTTAAGTTTTAATATAAAATAAGTTTATTTATATTAAAGTTCATCACATGAACAACATAAAATCAGAGTTTCAAGCAGAAATCTCTTAAACTGAATTTTTTAATTAATTTTTAAAGAAATCATAATTTTCTTTAAGCTTAATTAAAAAAGTAATTTTCCAGGCTAATTACCCAGGAAACCTATTAATAAAAGATACTTAAAATTTAATTTATATATTGATAATATTAAATTCTAAGCTGTGTGAAATTTTCAAGCAAATCCATTAAGATTTGGATTTTTAATGAATTTTTGAAGTTATTACTATTTTTCCACGTAAAATAGCAATACACACAAAACCTTAAGTTTTGATAAGGTTTTGATGATTGAAACCTTAAAGTTTTAAGCTTATTTAAGCTTTTTAAGCTTGATTAAGCTTTGACAGTTCTTAAAACCTTGATTCCAAGCCTGCTTATTGGGATTTACCCTCTTGGCAGCTTGAAATTCCTGTCCAATTTAGGATAAAACCAGTTTAAACCTTAAGGTTGGATCAAAGTCTAATCTTAAAGTTTAAATAAGGTTGAAAATCCTCCAATACAGGTGGACAACCTTAATTGAATCCTTGCAGATCCAAAAAGTTGGGTACCCCAGCTCTATTTGGTCTTTTTCCTTTGTCCCACCTTTTTGCGTGGATTTTGCCCTTTTATTTATTTAAAGCCATACTATGGCCTTAAACCCTTTTAAATTGAGCTCACACAGGATTTACATTCTGTATGGCAAATCCTTAGCCAATTCAGTAAATATACACCACACCTCAATTTTAACTAAAATTTTGGTAAAGTTGCATAAACCTTATGTAACTTTAAATTTAAGCTTAATTAAGCTTAAATTTAACAATTTTAAAAAAATGTTAAAAAGTTACATTAGTACTGTGAGATTCTTAAATCTTCTAATAACACAAGAAATAAGTGTTTTTGGGTATAACACTCTATGGGTGTACCCTAGGTTATTTTTGGTGTAGAATCCAAAAATGACATAATAATTATAACTTTGTTTATCCAAAAAAAAGTTATACTTATTTTTTATTATTTTTTATTTTAAATTCAACTAAAAAGTCTGTTTAAGACAAATTTAATTGTTTATAAAATCATTTGTGGCCTTATGGGTATGTTAAACATACCTCACAGGCTCACACAATTACTTCCCAAAATTCTTAATAGCTTTTAAAATTCTTAAATATAAGACTATTATAAACTTTTATAATTACAAATAAAAATTTTTATTGAATAAACCCAGCTTTAATGTTTTTATAAAGTTTTTATATAAATACCACAGCTGGGCCCCTAAGTGTAAGGTTTGACTATGAAAAATAATTCAGAATTACAAATATTTTACTTATTGTACTCTCAATGTTCTAATTCAAATGAATAATAAGATTCAAAATAATTATAATAATAAACTGTTACTATAATTTTGACATAAAAATATTTATATTATTTAAAAGGAATAAAATAATAGAATAGAATAAATATATTATTTATTGCAATTTATTATTGTTAAGAAAATAATAAATACATGAAGACCTGGTATTTAATAATGAAAAAATATATAAAAGTAATATTACTAATATTAAATTCATATGTTAATATAAACACTATTTATATTAATAAAAGAATTTTTAAGAATAACAATTAGAAAGAGAATTACCTACTTTTAACACTTAATATAATAATTTTGATTGATTTTAGGCTTAATAATATGAATAAAAATTATTCAAATTTTATTTACAATGAAAAATAGAGAGAATTATATATTTTACTATTCTTATGTGGATTTAGAGATTATGAGAGAAATTAACAACTTAGAAAGAATATTAGTGTAATCAAGTATAAAATAATGATTGCTATAAGATAAGACTCTGGTCTTTAATTATATAAGATTTTCATATTTAAAGAGTAAAGAAATTTACCTTTTATTGAATGTTTTTATTATATTGTTTGCCTCCAAGGGGGGGAACTGAGGGATTTTATCCACTTGAATTGATCAATATCTTGAGGTTTGGTGATGATTACATCATTATTATGCCAGTTTTTAGATTTCTCACTAGAACTTTAATTTAATGAAATCATAAGATTTGAATATGATTTTTTTTGTGTAGTAAAGTAGTTTTAAGCATAAAATATAAAGATAAACTTCAAATAAGAGTAGAGTTACTGATCATAAATGACCAATTTTGAGCCTCAACTTTAATTGTTGATAACTTTGAGGTTTTTCATTCTACCCAAATTAAGAGAGTTAATTATAGTACCTTTAAATTTCCTTAATCAAGTGCCAATAGGATTTCATTACATCATCAAAACACTATTTCTGATGATTTTCTTGTAACTCCACTTTCCTGTAAAAATTTACTATTTTGGACTTCAAACCATAATTTCATGGGTTTTTTCTTTGAATACAATAATACAAATTACATCATTATTAACATTTGAGAGAGTATAGTATAAATATCTACTTTTTTCTAAGGCTGGAAAGCTTTTTGATTTTAAGTGGTCAACTGGTATTGTTATTTAAACCAATTTCCTCTTATTATTCTTAACCTTGTTTATAAGTTTTCAAGCAAATTTTGAATCCTCATTTTTACAGTTACTTTTTGGTAACTTCAGTTTTGAATCAAGTCCCTAACATGTGTATTTGAAAAGATATGAGATAAAAAACATGAATTTATGTGCTGATCATAAAAGTGCATATATCCAGGTTATCTCTGTAGGTATTGGGTTTACAGATATCAAATAAAAGAGTTGTATGTGTATGTCTCAATGCAGAATAAATTGGTGTAATTTATTTCAAATTTGTATGCATTGGTTTCTGAGATAATCAAGAATTCATTCTTTTATGGAAGTTTTACTTATTTTAAGATTATAATTTGAATTCTCACTATTAAAGTGCATTTTTAAAGGTGTTTTGTGACTTTTTTTTGTATGTGTCCATATCTCAAGTTCCCACACAGGAAACCCTTCTGAGGATATGACAAGAGAAAGGATTAAGATCTGAATATGATGGCCAATTTGGCAGAAGGATGTTTCAGAACACTGAAAAACCTGTGAAAGATGTCAAATGCCCAATAAATCCACTGGAAAAATATTTGGAAATATTATCAAAATACAAGACCATAGTAGGGCTTAGGTAACTGTCCATACGGATTGGATAACTGGTTGACAACCAGGAGGAGAAAGAAGTTCTAATTCCTGCCTAGTGAATCAAATAATGAATCAATTATTCCATTTAGTAGCTATATACTACTAGTGATATAATGGTAAGAATTAACTTTCTACTAGACTAAGCCAAAATAATTGTGTAGTGATACAGTGTATTATCAAGGAAATGATAAGTAACTGTCATTAATGACAATTGTTCTCAAGGATAATTATAATTGATTATTGAATAAAAATACATAAATTGGAGTACTTAATTGAAGACCTGATTAAAAAAGAGAGTGAAGCTTTAAAATAACCTTAAAGTAACTTGGGAAAGGGTGTTTCAACCGATAATTTGCAGATATAAAGAATTAAAAGTATTTCAAAGATAAAAATATAATAGCAATAGTCACAAAGCCAGTTTTTAATAAAGTGACATACTTTTATTTCACAGATTTATCAATTGTTTTGACAGATTACAAATGCTTCAAAATGGTTTTGTAACTAATTTAACCAATTATATTGAAGATATGATGTTTGTACTGAATGATGCTGATTAATATAAAGATTTAAAACTTATTAAATGCTCTTTTTAAGCCTTCCAAACAGCTAAAAGGTTTGTTTGGGGATTTTAAATGAAAAAACCTGATGATAAATCAACCACCTAATTACTTGGCATGTAAAATTATCTTTATGACTTAATTACCTGATCTTACATGGATACAAGTCGATTTATGTTTAGAAAGAATAATATCACTTCTTCCAGTTCTGGCTTATTTAAAAATGAATCCTTATTTTATGAATTTATTAAATTTGTTGAACATTTAATCACAGGTTGTATTGTATGTGAGTTTCTGAAGATTGAGTATTTGACTTAAAATTGTCAAAACTGAACTATGAGAAAACCTTTTAATTAGGATTGTGAACTCAGGATAATCTTTTTTCTTCATTATAGATCATTATTTTTCTTGTTATTACTGGGAATTTCATTTTAACTCATTAGTGGATGTATCTTAGATTATTTTTGAGCTTTTACCTAATTCTTTACATAAAGCAGGATTCAGAAAAGATAAAAGCCTGTTTCCAAGAGGTAATTCCATGAATTCTTGTCCAAAAAAAGGATTTCAAATATTATATTTTGTTATATAAATGATAAATACCAAAGAAACCACTGGTTACAGGATTCAGAGGTGCTCATTGCCTTGTTGGTAGATCAGAATAGAATCTTATTTGGTATTTTCTTATTATTTAATGGGACTTAGGAATTGTAACCAAGCTGATTAAATTTTTTAATCACTTAATAGGTTAATGATAAGAGATTTATTATTTATTTGGAGCTTTCTATTCCTCAGAATATGAGGTACAGTGAATTTCCTCACTTCCCTTTGGCCCCTTTAGCTCCTTTTCACATAAAAATAGCCAACTAGGGACTTAAGACTCCTATTTTGGTATGTAAGATTTACCACAAGGCTCATCAAAACCCATAGTCTCAACAAATACATTGAAAATAATAGAAAGGCCTGTTTCCATTTTTCTGAAAGACTTCTGAGGTAATTTTTACTTAAAAAAGAAATAAAAAGATCATATTTACCATTGAAAGAACTTCTACTTGATATTGAAAATTACTCATTTCCATCCAAACACCCTAATGTTCAATTTCTGGATTTTTCTTTACTTAAAATACTTATTAATCCCAAAGGAAATTAACAAAATTATTTTTAAATTTTATCTCCTAAGATCAATTGAAATTAAGCTCCATTTCTTAAATTCAAACCTGAATCACCTCAGATGCCATTTGAGAACTCTTTAATTACTACTTCACTAAATTTATTCCTTTTTCTTTTTTTAAATTTTCTTTCTCAAAGGAGTTGAATTTTGTAAAATAAATCAATTGAAAGGAGTTAGTTGTTTTCATCTTTCATATTGAATAAATTTGGCCTAGAAGAACTGACTTCTAAAAAGGAACCTAGGAAAACAAGAATCTTTTAGAAAGCTACAAGCCATGTAAGATGGGGGGTTTTGAATTCTTGAAGGAATTGGATTATTATCATATCCAGAATAACATTTTAGATTTCAATGAGATAATTGGCAAATTTAACTTGAAAATTCATAATTAAAGCTTTATGATACATGTTTAATTTCCTTTCAAATTGCAAAAACAAGTCACCCCTGACATATGGTAGTGCATTTGGAAAGTGAATTGGAGCCAGCTAAGTCTAAGGCTAGTCCTTTTCTTTCAGCTGGGTTTAGCCCATACTTTAAATTATTTTTCCCACTTCAATTTATTCTAAGCAACTAGAAAGTTAGAAAATTTCCATTATTTACTTTTTTCTGTTTGGATGAATACATGGTAAGGAATTTCATTTGTAATTTGATGATATCTTGAAATGATTGAGCAAGTATTCCCATTTAATTAATAATGTTATCAAAATTTCCTTTCCTATGAGATTTTGGCTTACAGCTAGCTATATTTAAGTTTGAAAATTAATTCCTCTCTTTTGAAATCCCAGTGGGAAAAATACAATTTCCAAATGAACAAAGCTCAAGCTATACCTCATTTTTCACAATTTTCAGAATTCTTTAAAGTTCAATATTGTTTTGCTTTTAAACAGGCCTCGCAAAAACTACTATTGTTGAAGCCTTCACCATGGGTAAGATATGCTCTAGTGTTTTCATTTTAAGAAGTAAATTGTTTTTTTAGTTTAGAAAAAAAATAAGATTTTATGTCTTTGAAAGTTTGCTTCAAGAATAAAACAGATAAAATTAAGATTTAACTCTTTACTTTAGATATTAATAGTTTTGAACAGATATTTTTGTTATCTTCTTTTTTTTAATTTTTTTAATTTTTTTAATTTTTTTAATTTTTTTAATTTTTTTAATTTTTTTAATTTTTTTAATTTTTTTAATTTTTTTAATTTTTTTAATTTTTTTAATTTTTTTAATTTTTTTAATTTTTTCAATTTTTTTAATTTTTTTAATTTTTTAATTTTGTTTTAATTTTTACAATTTGTTAAATTTTTTTATTTTTTTTAATTTTTTCAATTTTTTCAATTTTTTTAATTTTTTTAATTTTTTTAATTTTTTTAATTTTTTTAATTTTTTTAATTTTTTTAATTTTTTTAATTTTTTTTTTTCATTTTTTTTAATTTTTTTAATTTTTTAATTTTTTTGATTTTTTTAATTTCTTGAATTTTTTTCAATTTTTTTTAATTTTTTTTTAATTTTCTCATTATTTGAAATTTAATAAGATTTTTGATATTCAATTTTAGACTTAACTAATCGAAATAGATTCTTGTTAAAAAATATAGAGAATTATTTTTAACCCAAGTTCATTTCAAATAAAAAATCGAGTATTTAAAAATATGAGATTTATCTTTATTACTTGAAATGTTTTTCTTGATAATTATTAATTACCAATAAAAGCTATACAATCCCTATTACTTTCTGTTATGAAAGATTTTTTTTGGAAGAAAGGTTGTTTTGTATTAACTTTTTTAGTTTACATTAGGATTTGAAAGTATTTATTTTATATTGGTAGGGTTTTATATATATTAAAATTTCATTCATTTACAAGGTAGTTCTTTTTACTTTTCAAGTTTTAATTTGAGAAAATTTTGGAGTTGGGAGCAGAATAATTCTGTGCTAATTTCTTTCTTTTGCAGCGATGTAATTACAAAACCCCTTTCTTATTATTTTTTCTCATGTGTTCTTAGAGAGACAAGATAATGAAAATTTGGCATGATTTCGTTAATTGTGGTTTGATTTAAAGCCAAAGTCAGATATCGAGTTGAAGAGTGGAATAAGATGGTCATACCAATATGTTGGTAGATAGGTTGGATACTCATTCAAGAATAAGTCTATCACAACGACCACCAAGAATTTTTCCAATGAAAAGAATCTTCAAATAAATAGCCTGCCAAGTAATTTGACTCAGTTGGCTATGACCTCGATCCTTAAAGGCATGATTGAGTACACCTCCTGTGCTCTAGCTTTTGCGAATATTATGAAATGCGCATAGTAAAAAAGACCAATGCATTAGTGGTGCTTCTCGTGGATAGTCGAGCTCAAATAGTAGGCTTAGATTGGACTCTGAGCGGCTAACAGTTGTTTTATTTGCTCACGCGAAATAATTGCTTTAGTTGTGGAAAATGAACGCTAGAAAAGTGAGGACTCATCTTCGTTGAAGTTTGCACTAATAACGAGGATAATCAACCGAAATTTTAGTTGATGAAAGAATTTAAGAATTCTTTTCAAATTTCGTTGATGTGATGATGATCACTTCTTTCAAATTTTAATATCAATTAGCTTTGAGCTTCTCCAAAAATCCCAGTTAATTTCCAAAAATACCTTGATTCGATGAGAAACTGACTGAAAGAAAAGGCAACTATTTGATTTGGCTTGAGGTCTAAGCTATCTATTAGGAATAAGTTGCTCTTTGGCAATACATCTAGCCCGGCGACTAGACGTCTGCCAAGTTCGATACCCATTTTAGGCTATGGGTTGTGGCAATACAGTAGAAAAGTCTTGAGAATAACTTGAAACTTGGTGGTGCCCTGGTAGGTTTTCCCTAGTCTAACCCTTTGGAGTATTCCTCATAACGCTTTTGCTGATGAATCCTGGAGTCTCATCAATTTCAATTTATAAGGGAATTTTCTCCTTGCGACTGTTCTTTAGTCAAAAATCAAATGAAGGTGATTATAAAAAATCCTAAACATCCATCAAAGAGTCGCCTTAGGGAGATTCTCCTATGTCTCAATGAAGCTTTATGGGTACGAGCTTTGTATCAAAAGTATTTTAGAGCCATTCTTTTGATTGGTCTGTGAGATTGTTCTATTCCTGTATCCTGTTCAGGCGTTCTGCACATGCACTCCACTATGTCTTCGCTAAAAAAAACTCAACTGTTATAGCAATACTTTTAGGTTTATTGCGCATTGAAAGTTCCTTGTTATTAGAAGCTTTAGAGCAACTACTACAGCGTTTGGATAGCATGGCCCAACAACTTGTCCTACCAAATGTATCTTATCTGAGTATAAAGCATAGATCTCATAAGCAAAAGAACCTTTGCAAAAAATTCAATTTACTTCTTTCTTCTCAACTTGCCATTCCATCTTTCTATTATTGCTTTCAATCCCATTCATTCAACTTGGATTTGAAAGGGATAACCCAAAATTTCATATTTTTCCAGCCATTTCATTCGTTTTCTTTTATTGAAAGCCATATTGATTCATTCTTTTGACTATTCCCTTCACCTCCGCTGGTGACCTTGAGAGCTTGAAATTAAACAGTATTACCCTTTTTCTTTAAGAAAATACAATTGAAAAAACTCTATTCCCACTTCAAAATGCCGACTCTGTTGGACGAACGAACAATCAAGCTTATCAGTATCACCCAAACTTACTTCGCAGGTTTATCACTCATTTTGCTTGCATTTGCTTCAGTTTTTCTAAAATGCTAACTAAGTCTTGCTCCCTAAAGCAATGTATGCCGTTGCCGTGTGGGATTGGATCATTTCTTTTCCCCGAGAATATCGCCGGTTTGCTTCTTCAAGATAATTTGTTTCAAAGTTAGCAACCTTAATTCATAGGCTTATTTGATACTTGATTACTTTAGAATTTGGAAAGCTCCGCGTTCCCTCATAAAAGTATTATACTATTGCAATCGATATTACACTTTGGCAAATTTGCTCTTTGTGCTTTACGTCAGCGACAAGTTTTCCTATCTGAAGCTGAGAGGTCTCACTGATCCTTATGTAAATCTTCTTTTTCAGGGCTTCAACTCGCAAATGACAGAATCTGAGTGCGTCAGCTTTTACAAGTGGGAACCTGGATTAGCCTCTTTTACCACAATCTTTGCAGAAGCGTACGCTCAATCATGCTACTCTAATTCTGAATTTTCCAATAAACAATTTGTTCCCCTTTGACCAAAGTCCCATCTTTTAGAATCCTGGTGGTCAGAACTTACGCATTATGGGGAAGAAACAAGTATATCCTTGTAATTTTACTATCTGGTCTTACGATCGAATGTGTGGTCTTGTTCTTTGCCGTTACTCGCTTTCAGCCTGTCCCAACAAGGGACCCATTAGATCCCAATAGTCGTGGTGCTTGTATAGCAGGAGGTGGTCCTGGGGGTCATGACTGGACGATGGTCTGTTTAATTTTATTGAAGGGTCAACTGATCAGGTTAAAGTTGGAGCTCAAACCAACTTTCTGCTTCAACGTTGAACACTTCTCTTTTTAGGCGTACTGGGTTTCACCAATTGTAATGGACACTGTCATGTTGGTTCTAAGCAGTATTCGCGTAAGTATTCAAAACACAAAGAAATATGTCAAACTACTCTTAATACTTCTCATAGCGTTGGCTGAAGAGCTCTTACTATTATGAAAAAAAGGCGCTTCAATATCATCGCAAAGGCGTTGATAGTAGTGTCTTTCAAACTTTTCTTAAAGATGGGATTGTAAGTTCACACTACTTTTCCCTATACACTAAGACTTTACTAACCCCTAAAAATCATACTCAGCTTTACTACGTTGTTGTCTTTGCGGTCAACTTGTAAATTACTTTCCTCACGTAAAAAAGCAATTCAATAAGATTCCAGGATACTGATTCAACAGAAAACCTATACTTTTACCTTCCCTATTTTAGGATCAACACTATATTTTATGCTTTACCTTCTCAAGCGCTCCAAGCGATCAATAGCCCGATGTCTCTCTTGGTCAGTATAGATACAATGCCAAAGAGATTTTTTTTGAAATTTGACATAAGAAACTTTTCTCATAATTGTTTTAGATGACTTCAATAATGTGTTCACACATTGTGCTCTCCCTTCGAGGAGAGGAGAGGAAAGAAGTGGAGGCGGTGAGCAAGCAGTGGCAACTCAACACTTGTGAGTTTGCTGATCAATTCATAACAAAGGTTTCGACAACTGAAAAAAAAACCTAAAACATGTCTCCGAAAAATGTATATTAAATAATTTAATTTATTTTTTTTTGGCAGATTTACGTAAGAAAAAGAGCGAGAACTCGACTAGCGTTGAAAAGAGTAGCGGCGGAGTGGTCCAAACCATTGATCACGATAAGTTATTTACCAGAGACATCAACCTGGAAGCTTTTACCATTTCCCCACCGTCAATCCTGTCACCTCATCCTTATACTGAGAATTTTAACCTAGGTACCAGTGGCATGGTCCCGAATGACGGGGTTCACAAAAAAGCTTATGGTGGAGTTAAAATTCACATTGAACAAGGAGAGAAATACGAAGATGTAGAAGATGACAATCCCAAAGCAACCTTAACGGATGAAAATGTTTGAGAAGCATTAAAAAACGCCGCAGAACAACTTTCGAATTGGGCTAGCCTTGACAGTTGAAATTTTTTCAACACAGAAGCTGGTATAGCGCAAAGTCTCAAAAGAGCGCATTAGGTTGGATTATTTGGGGTCTACCAAGTCTTCAGGCCGGATAACACTTGTTTATTCATGGACAATTTTGGATTAATTTCGTTTGGGTTGCTGACAGTGATAGTTTTTGCAAAGCACTTTGGTTGTACTTAGTAGTATTATTTAATAATTTTTTTGATGTAAAACTTTACCACCACGTATGTTCATTTGCTAAAAGCAGAATTTGGCAAAGATTTGCAAGCATGACAGTTTATTGCGTAAATGAGGTATACTTAGGGAAAAGCTCATACAAGTAGCACTTTATATGGCGTTTTTTTGACAATGAGACTCATAAAAACATGAAATTCTAGCGCTGAATTGCGAACTCTGATTCACGAGGAAACCCATAAGTTTTTTGACTCAATATGGTGGTGGATCTTTTCACATATGATAACTGGTTAGGGATCGATAATGCTAGAATAGGGGAGTTCAAGGCGTGCATATTTCTCTGCTCATAAGATTAAAAATTTCGCTCAGGTAAGTTTTCTTGATCATTAAATTTTAAACTCATAAGCGATGCTATGAGGTATCTTTTGTCTTAACTCATACGTTGTCTTATGAGCTTGCTCATCACTTGCTCAGGACTCCGCTCAGACCGCATCAACACTTGGGTATTAATCAAGATTGTATTTACCCATTTTGATCGAGTCCACTTACACAAAAAGCCGCGGCGATGCGAGAGCTCACTTCCCTGGGCCAGACGAGGGCCTCATCTCGTTGTTTATCATGCCATCTCATCATCTGGCACTTAGCGGTGATTTTGAACTTCTTTATCTTCCATCCACTTGGGGATATACTTATCTGTCTCAAAATTTCAAATCAGATTCTGAGATAGTTATTTTGACAATGTCACTACCTCAGCAATCATCAGTTCTTTCACCTTTACCCCAACTCGGATTCGGAATCCTAAATACAAATGAATCAATGCATGAATCTCCAACCTTTATGTCATCACCACACCAAATGCTATATGCAAATGAGTGTCACTATCAGACACCAGGAGACTATTGACCGTCTTCTCAAACTAATATTGGTCAGGATATGTCTTTGTTTGCTTCAAATCAAGATGGACAAGACAATTCAACCATTTCGGATGTAAATGAAAATTTGGCATTTGGAAATATGGTCCAAGCTCAATCAGTAAACATGACTGGGGGTCTCAAGAAATGAATTTGTTAATTGCAACACCTGCAAAGCCCCAAGAAGAATCTATAAGTCCAAAATTACCATCAGAAAGTTCCAAAAGGATCTGACAAACAAAGCAGCAGCTAGAAGATGCAGCAAAGAGTGGATCTAAAAAGAAGTCAGGTCAAGTGAACAAGAACAAGAAGGGAGCCAAAGATTTCAATCCTGTATTTGTGCAGTCAGATTATGAAAATATTTGCAGTTATTTAGAGGATCAGGATCATTACAATGGTATGTTTTTGATCCATTGTATTATATGAAATGGCTTGTATAAAATTCTGATTGTTTACATTTGAATATTTGCTTGGAGATATTAAGAAGACTACTTGGGGGAAAACACACACAAGAGCACAGGAATTCAAATGGTTTTCCCAATATATCAATGATCACCATGAATTGGGAGCATTGAATTTGAGTAGATTTAATGCTGAGCAAAGTTGGAGAACATAAAAATGAAAATTTGTTGATTCATCTTGGTTATTACTCCAAACTGGTTCTGGCCTCATGGAACTCACAAATACAATGCTTCAGGAGGAAGTGGATGATCAATGCCCTTGCTTTGAGAAAATATGTGTGATCTTTGGGGATAAACAAAATATTACAGGATTTAATTCATTTGATAGCTCACTTAAAACAAAAAAAAAAATTCTAATTAAAGTTCAAGTAATTGTGACTCTTTTAGCAACTAAGCCAAATCTTCATCTGAAGAAGGCAGATCATTTGATGCACTGGTAACAATTAGTCCTGGAGAAAATCAACTACCTTTGGGAAACTCAGACAAATAAAGATCAACTTTTACTTCAGGAGGCACAAAAAAACCTTCAAGTCCTAGGTTTAAGAATATTCATACCAGTGATTCAAGAATTACTTCAACTCCCAATAAACATGTGAGGACAAAAGGGAAAGATCCTAGAGATTCCAGACCTCAACGCAAATTACCTGACACAATGAGCATGAGGAAATCACAATCATTGGAAGATGTTTTGGAGAAAACAATTGATTTTCAGGATAATCAATTAGAAAATCAGATGAAAAGTAAAATAGACAATCTACATAAGCATTATGCAGTTCAAGGAGAGTTTAAGGGTTTGGAAATGTGTGATAATAAAGAAATAGAATACCAACCCAAGCTTTGCAATGAGAAGAACCAGTACCTCAAGGCTCAAAAGGACCAGACAACTGAAGTGAATAATGTGAAGTTAAGATTTTAAGAAGAGGAATTAACTCTCAAACAGAGTGCTTCCATATGCAATGTCAAGAAGCACAAGGAATTGGCTAGGAAGGTAAATAGGGATATAGAGTCATCAGAAAGGAGAACTCAATTGGAATATGACTTCAAACATAAGGAGCTCAAGTAAATACAGGAGAAGATAAATCAGGAGTTGGCACAGAACCAACAGAAAATTAATCACAAAATCAGTTTAGATAGCACTTCCCAAAAATTGAAGGAAATTATCAGATTACATAAAGAGGGGATGTCAGCTGAGGAAATTGAGACCTACTTCCCTGTGGCCTTTGACAGTTGAAACAATTAAATTGTGCCTCCCATAATGGCGAGTTTTTGAAAAATTAATAAATTCATTTTAATTAAATACATTTTTTTAGTAGCAATGCTAAGATAAATGTGATCAACATAACCAATAATTCATTTTTGTAAGGTGTGGATATGAGACTTTGATTAAGAATCAAGTACTTTTCCTGTCCTCAAAATTTGTATAAGGTAAAAATCAATTAAAACTAGTAAGAAATATTATTCTTAGGAGAAAACACACCAATTTTGTTGTTTATAGCTTTATTAGTATAAAAAAATAATATTATAAAGATTTATTGTTTTACCAACAATAAAAATTTATCCAAAAATACCCTACAAGAGATATTTAAGGCTACAAAAGAAATTTCTTCATGAGCAATTTCAATCGGAATTAATTGAGCAAAGAGCTGCAAGCAATTAATTAAAGAACAAAGTCTTTAAAAAGAATACTAAAGATAAAAAATGCCTAAAAGTGACCAGTGTGAATTTGGAAACAAGTGAAAAAGTTTACAGTGATGAAAGATGCTTTAATTCACTTTTGGGGTGGTTCAGGGGTAAAAATGATTATAAGAGTTACAAACAATGATTATAATGTATTCTTCACGTGTTTAAAAGGTTAAGAATGATTTAAAAAAGGTGGTTGTAATATTTTATTGATTGGTTTAACAGTGTTTAAGCTAATTATAAAAGGAAAAGATTCTAACATTAAGAGAAAAGTGGGGCAAAGAAGACATTCTTTTATAGCTATCAATTTTCTTACTCCAAAAGTAAAATTTACTCTTGTCAGGCGTGAAAAACAGTCTGAAAACAGAAAAGCCAATTATGGCATCATTGAACCCTGGTTTAGACCAAAAAAGGGCTGGTTTAAGCCATTTTTAGCCATTTTGAGCCATTTTAGAACCTTAAATCTGCCATTACTATAGCAATACCTGATCTAGAGCCTTCAAAACAGACCGGAATGTGTGTAAGAGGCGTAGAAATCAGTTAAAACTGTTTTTACTAACATTGTTTTAACTTAAGGGTAGTTTTACCTTCTTGGCAGCAGTTTAAACTATCCTGGTTAGTATCAAAACCTCATCATAAATTGAGCCACAGACCCTGTGACTCAATTTGAGGCCAAAAGTGATGAACTTTTGCGTGAATTTTGACATCTCATGCCTGTCAGCAAGGATTTTGGGGGTCTGGCTCCCCCTTAGAGCTAGATTTCCTTTTCCCCCCCATTTTTAATCTTTCCAATTTTTTTTACGTTTAATTCCTTATCATGTATTATACTTGTAGCTTACATATGTAATTCAATTGAATTGTACAGTACAATACAGTAATAATTGATACCTCATATGTAAATCAAAGTTCACTTATGTAATACACGCACACATTTTGACATTTCAATTGAATTCAATTGAAAATACTTCAATTCCTCATAACTTCTAAGCTAAACACAACACCTCAATTTCAACACAAGAATTGATGGTTAACACCACATGTGGTGTGAATTAAATTAAAGTTTTGAGGATCTTCAATTTTTGTATTGAAAATACTGAAAACTTAATTTAACCTTATTTAGAGTAGAGTTACAGAAATTTCATCCAGAGGTGACCCCACTTTATTTTTTATGAGGAATCCAATTGTGTGATAATTTCTTTATGTTTACTTATTGGATGAAAAGTTATAATATATTTTATATAACTTTTTACCAAAAATATTTTAATTTTATAATTTTTATTAAAAATTGATTTTTACTGAATTTTTACAAGTAAAAATGTATTTTCATAATTTTAAATTTTATTGTAATTTTATTTTTAAATTATAATTAAATTTTGATTTCTAAATTTCAATTTGTATTTATATTTCAATTTTTATTTTGAAAATATAAATAAATTTATTTTATTTATATTTGGATCTTAATTTATCATTTGCGGTCTTTTGGGTATATGAAAATACCTCTAAGGCTCACATTCCCTCCCCCTTAAAAAGAACATTACTTTGTAATATTGTTATTTCTATTATGTCTGAACCTTCTGAGAAGTTTAGTAGCTTCAGGCATGTCCTTTTCTGGCAACCATTCATCTTCACAAGCTGGGTCACTGTACCTAACAAGGTATTCCCTTACTTTGTTGGTTCTCAATTTTCTTTCTTTGAGAACTTTGATAATTCTCTTACTACCAGATGGCTCAACAGGAGGTATAGCTTGGGGAATTCTATTCCTCAAGGGAAATGCTTCAGAATCACTAGACTTATATGGCTTTATCAAGCTCACTGGAAATGTAGGATGCTTATTGCTAAGTTCTTCAGATAGCTCTACTTCAACAGCATTTTCTCCATGGATGGCTTTAATAACAAAAGGTCCTGCAAAGGAGTCTTCAAGCTTTTTACATCCTCTGATGTTATTGAATTTAGTGGTAGATACAAGAACAAAGTCCCCCACTTTGAAATCTGGAGTTGCATGTGATTTATCCCATTTGTCCTTAGCATATGCAAACGAGTCCTCCATGCACCTTACTGCATTATTTCTAGATTTGTCCAGCATTCCCTTGAAGCTAGCAGCTGTGGGATGTATTTCAATCAAATCTTTCCTCAAGGAATCTTGGGGTAATTTGGGGTTCCATCCTTTTTCTAGGATAGCAGGAGTTTGATTGGTACTGGCATGGATTGATGTTTTATATGCTAATTCCAGTGTGTCACAGGGGCTCTTGGACAGAAATACAAGAGTGGCCTTGCACTCAGCAATCAGGGAACTCACTTGGAAGACTCCAAAAGGATGAAGAATAAAATTTCATAAGAATGAATTCCTCTAAAAGATATGCAGGTACAAGATGAGATGCAAAAGAGGAAAGGGAAGCCAAATGGCCAAAGAGCCAACCAAGTAAGTCCTTAATCACTGTTTCAACCTGCCAAAAATGAATAATGGAATTAGTAAGGATATGACCACCAAATATCCATTGACAGGCGAAGAAAGAGAAAGAGAAAGGTGCTAAATGACTGACTTAATAATATCAGTATTTGCTTAACTAAAATGAAAAGAAAATGGAGATAAAATAAAATCAAAATATATTAATTAACTGGGGAAAACCCCCCAGGGTGGAAAGGGTAGCCGGTATATGTGAAAAGTTGGGAGCTTGAGTTCTTCAGGCTGAAAACTGATCTGTATTGATCCTTGAGGCTGTATTGATTGTTTTGGGAATTGATACAGCTGGCTAATATTGAAATTGAATTGGGTTGAATGAATTTCCCATGATTGAAAATGAAATACAGGTCTTGATGGATCCAGACTGTATTGAAATGAATATGGTTGCCAAGATGGATTGAGTGGAGCTTTGACACTTGACAACTTCTTTTTGGCACTGCCTCTTGAATACACTTGAGAATGAATTGGAAGTATTCCTTTGGAAGGAATACTTGGAGTGAGAATAACCAATGACTGGTTGATGGCGTCATTGGTCTTTGACCCTGAAACACTTTCTCTTGAGCCTTGATGATGCCTCTGAATGATTGGGTGCCTTGATGAAATGATGAGATGTTGGAATGTTGAAATGACCATTTGATATTGCCACCATTGAATTGCTGTTGAAAAATGATGCACAATGATATATAACATCATTTATGGCATATTGGTTGATTGGCAAGAAGATTACGTCCAAAGGTCTTGAGATGGAAAGGCAGAGGGAAAAAGATGGATGTGATGGCTTCAGAGCTTGGAATGGTGTTTCTGGGCCTTTTGGGGTTTTTGGCCATTTTTGGGTTCTGAGCCAAAAACTGGCCCAAAAGGCGGGAAAGTGTCTTTTGGACACTTTGCGTCAAAGTGCGCAAAATGCGCAAAAGTGCGCAAATGCGCAAAAGTGCGCAAATGCGCAAAAGTGCGCAAATGCGCATTATGAGCCCAAATGGCCAAAAACAGCCATTTGGGCCATTTCCCCTGATTTTTAGGGAAATGACCAGGAATACCCATTTGGGCATAAATTGCCGCTATGGGTTCTGGATTGAGGTGAAGGGCCATGAAGGCCCCAAAACACAAACGGCCATAAATGGTCCATAAGATAATGACGTGGCCATATTGGCCACTGGTGATGGATATGGCCAATTGGCCATAAAAGAACCGTGGCTTGATATGCCATATGGGGATCCAAGGAGGTGAATTGCCATGGTTGTGACAGTACCCCCCACCTTGAAATGGTGAGCTCCTGAGCACCAATACAAGGTGAAGCCTGTTGAGGCTATTGGAAAGATTTTGAGAGAGTGATTCAAGAGGACTGATTAAGATAAAAAATTTGAAGACTGATATTAAAAATTTGACATTTGACACAGGACTTGCTTGATCTTCTTTTGACATTGGCTTCATGATTTGAATTGAATTTTAAAATGAATAAAAATTTTGACGTGATAATTGACGTGATAAGAGAAAATGTAAAATGAAAATAAAATAAAAATAAAGAATGAAAATGAAAATAAGAAAAGAAAAGGAAAAGAAAAAGAGAAAAGAATTGAATCTTGAGGAGGTTCCAATCTTCATCACGGAGGTTGATAACTGATTTTGAAATTGGCCAAGGACTTTTGGTAGTTACCACTCCCGCCAGTGCCATAAAAATAAAACAAAACTGTTGAAGGAATGAATTTGAATTTGGAATCTTGGAAATGAATTGAAAAGTGAATGGCCCATTGTCCCAAGTGAAAATGGCCATAAGATTGGAAATGAAGTTGAAAGCCATGCCAAAGATCTGTGTCCAAAATTGCAAAGTGCTCACAGAGTGGCCAAGGTGATGCTTACAACAAAAACAGTAGAATACCCCTAAAGGTGCATACCAGGAGTGGGACTTACTTTTGGTAATTCCTCTCCCCACCAAGCACCATAATGAATCAAGCTTTTGAAGAATTTGGCCCAGGCTTGTCAGGATATAATGAATGAAAATCTTTGACAAGTTCAGGACAATTCTTGAGGTTTTCGGTTGGTTCCCAAGTGGATCTTTCTGGGTCTTGACTGAAACCTTTCCATTCCACCAGATACCATAATTTTCCTCTCTTGAGCTTTGAGACCAGTATTTGAGAGACTTCCCATTCTTCTTCTTCAATGGTGATTGGAGGAGGAGGCTCTTGATGCCTATTTGGGATTGTTGACGTCTTGACTGGTTCCAAAAGGGAAATATGGAAAACTGGGTGGATGGATTTCAATTGAGATGGAAGCTTGAGGTGGTAGGCATGAGTGCTGACTTTCTTCAAGATTGGAAAAGGACCCAGCCATCTTTCAGACAGCTTTTTGGTGGGTCTGGTTGATTTGATGTTCTTGGAAGAGAGCCATACCATGTCACCGGGATTGAAAGCAGGTGGACTTGCTCTACTTTTATCTGCATACCTCTTAAACCTGTTTATGGCAACTACAAGTTCTCTCTTGACATCTTGCTGTACTGATTGGATTTTTGTTGAATACTTTCCAGCCGGGGTGTCTTGAGTGATGTGAACTGAGTCAAAATGAGGATCTCTTCCATAAACAGTAAAAAACAGTGATTGTTTTGTTGAAGAGTGGTCAGAGTTATTGTAGGCAAATTCAGCCAGAGGGAGCCAGGTGTTCCAATCATCTTGATGATAACTGACATACATCCGAAGGTACTGTTCTAGTATCTGATTTACCCTCTCTGTCTGTCCATCAGTTTCTGGATGGTAAGCAGTTGACAAGTCTCTTGAAATCTTGAGCTGCTGACAAAGGTTGGTCCAAAAAGAAGAAACAAAAAGAGAACCTCGATCACTAACAATGCTTGAAGGAAGGCCATGCTTTGAGAAAATATTCTTGATGAATAAATGGGCCAAATCTAATGAAGTGATTGAAGCTATTGTTGGAATAAAAACCGCCATTTTTGAGAATCTGTCCACTATGACTAAAATTGAATCAAAGGAATTGGACAGTGGCAATTGAGTGATGAAATCCATTGAAAGACAAATCCAAGGACCACTTGGAATTGGAAGAGGCTTGAGGAGTCCAAGCTTCTTGTGATGAATATTTTTGTTTCTTGAACACTGTTGACAGGATGATACATAATCCTTGATAAATTGAGTCATGCCGGACCAGTGGAAATCCTGCTTGACAAGTTTGAGAGTCTTCTCTTGGCCAGGGTGTCCAGCTAGAGGAGAGTCATGCCGATTTTGAAGTACATTGAGTTGAATTGTGGGGTCATTTGGGACCACCACCCGATCTTTGAAAAGGAGAAGTTTGGAAGAGGAATAAAGAGAATAATCTTGGACAGATTTACCTTTACCCAAATCTTCAAGGACACTTCTATATTGAGAATCTTGCCACACTGCCTTCTGAATTGAATCAATCAAATTTGAAAATGAATCCACCTTGACTGCAAAAAACTTTGAGGCTTGAATTTCATCTTGCTTAATTATCTTCTGATAGTTCATTGGATTCTTGCTGATGAAATACTCCCCCCTCTCCGGGTAAACGTCGTCCCGACGTGACAAGGCATCTGGAAGGGTGGCCAAGCGGCCAGGGCGGTAAGTGATTGAGACATGGAATTCAGATAAAAATTCAGCCCAGCGGGCTTGACGGCGAGTGAGAATCTTGGAAGACATGAAATATTGAAGAGATGAATGATTGGTGAGAACTTCAAAAGGGGAAGAAATTGAAAGAAGGAAAGCTCTCCAGCGCTTGAGAGCCCAGACTATGCCAAGGAGCTCCTTGTCATGAATCTCATAATTGAGCTCAGCTGGGAGAAGCTTGCGGCTATCAAATGCAATGGGATGTTTTCCTGAGTCAGAGACCTGACTCAGTACAGCACCCAAGGCATAATCTGATGCATCGGTCTCTACAATGGTGGGTAGAGAAGGATTGAAATGAGAAAGGATTGGAGCAGTGGTGAATGCCTCTTTGAGTTAATGAAACTGTCTAAGAGCTTCCTCATTGAGGGGAAAACGGGAATCTTTCTTGAGGAAACTTGTGAGTGAACTAATTTTCTTTGAATAATTCTTGATGAAACGGCGGTAAAAATTGGCAAAGCCAAGGAATGATTGAAGAGCCTTGAGGTTTCTTGGAGGTGGCCAATTGAGAATTTGCTGGACTTTTGCTTGGTCCATCTTGAGGCCTTCAGAAGAAACTACATAACCAAGATATTCCACACTTGAAACATGAAATAGGCATTTGGACGCCTTAGCAAAGAGGTTATTGGCTCTGACTCTGGAAAGAACAGTGGACACATGAGTGACATGTTCTTCCTCAGATTTGGACAAGACCATAATGTCATCCAAATATACCACAACATAAACATCAAGAAGATCATAAAAAATATCATTGACGAGATTTTGAAAAGAAGCAGGAGCATTGGTAAGCCCAAATGGCATAACCAAGTACTCATAACTACCATATTTGGTTCTAAAACAAGTCGAATGTTCATCACCTTCCTTGATTCTGAGCAGGTTATATGCACCACGCAAATCAATCTTGGAGAAGATAGAAGAACCATTTAAAACAGTGAGAAGCTGATTCATAGGAGGAACAGGATACTTGTTCTTCCTAGTAACAGCATTGAGCTTGCGGTAATCAACACACAAACGGAGGCCACCATCTTTCTTTTTGACAAAAAGAACAGGTGCTCCTGTAGAAGAGGAGCTTGGACGGATGAAACCTTTCTCTACATTCTCTGAAATGTAGGCCCTGAGTGTATCTGACTCTTGGTTTGATAAAGAGTAGATCACCCCAACTGGAGGTAGAGACCCCTCCAGCTCGATATGATGATCACAGGCGCGGTGAGGAGGAAGTTTCTCTGCTTTCACCTTGGAAAATACATCCAAGTATTGGTGATAAACAGAAGGAACAACCTTCATCACAGTTTCTATTTCTTCTGGCTCTTCCTCTTCATCCCATAACTCCTCCAGGGAGTCATGATAAGATGAAGGAGGGAGGTCCATATTCCCAAAGAAGAGATGAAGTGAAGATACAGAATTATCTTCTCCAACATCTTGAATCTCTTTGAAGACTTCATCTCTAGATGATAGTAATGACTGATGGGAATTAAGGGCAGGAATATGGACAGAAGACGGAAATGATGGTGTTCTAGAATCACCAACCAGAGCTGCACATGATTTGGCAGAAGAAAAGTCATTACTGAAAGAAATTGAAGGATCATTATAGTCCTTATGATCAGAATTAAAGGTGATAAATCCTTGCCTCCAATCAATAAATGGATTAAAATGATTGAGAAAGTCAAAGCCCAATATGAGGTCTTCTCCCTTGGGAGTATCAATGACTAAAAAGTCCCATTCAAAGCTTGGGAAGGAAGGGAGCTCAACCATATATTTAGTATGGTGAGTCACAAATAAAGAAGGAGACTCAGAGGAGTCAAGAATAATAAGGGGAATCTTCTCCGGGAGTTCTGACATGGTCAAAGAATACTTGTGAACAAACTGCTTTGCAATAAATGAGTTGGTAGCACCAGAATCAATGAGAATACTGTAAAACATATCAGAGAGAGAAGAAAAAACAAAAAATTTAAGAGAATTTTTGACACCAGTATTCAGAATGCACAATTGTGCTCTGGATGGAAAACTGTGAAGACCATTGAACACAGCATGATCTTCACTCAAGCTTTTCCCTGGCTGGGAAATTTGCCTGACGGTTGGGTAAGCTTGTTTTGAGGCCTTTTGAAACAGGACTCAAGACTATGCTTCCCACCACAATAGGTACAAAGACCCTCCTTGATTCTTCTTTCTTTTTCAGAATTCATGAGCTTGAAATCTTTAATCAACAAAGAAGAATGGGGCTTGTCCCTCTTCTGAAAATTCTTCTTCTTCTTTTGACTTGAGCTTGAAGAATTTTGAGGATGAGAAGAACTTGACTTTGAGGCTTCTGGCTTCTTCTCTTGATGATGACTCTTTTCATTTTGCCTCTCATGGTACCTGGTATCAAGTTCCAGGGTAACGTCCATTAAGTCTTGAAGAGAGTCAATTCTTGAAGGATGGGAGGCCAATTGATCCAAAATCCTGGATGGCAATCCCTTCCTGAAATGATGGATGAGAGCTCTCTCACCCCAATCCCCGATTCTTGAGACTAAGCTTCTGAAATCAGCAATGTATAAAGATACATGCCCACCTTCTTTCATTCTTAAAGAATCCAACTCAGCTTCTGCTTTTCTGACTTCATTCGGGTCACCAAATAGAGTGAAAAGTTGAGATTCAAATAAAAGCCAAGAATTGAGAAGGTAATTTGAATCTTGATTGGTGAGATTGGAAAGATAAGGCTCAATCCATTTTGCAGCCCTGCCAATGAGAAATGAAGTGGCATAAAGGACCTTCTTTCTGTCTTGAGCGAAGTTTGCCGGATCATTATGAAAAATCAATTGGCAACACTGAATAAAGCTTCTAACTTTGAAGGGCTGAGTCCCATCAAAGCATTCCGGTGCCTTCATAGATGGAGTCTTGAAGGCTGGTGGTCTTGATGCTTCAGAAGATGAAGCTGCTTGAAGATTGGCCATAATCTGAGTCATTTGCTGCATGATGGCCAATAAAGATGGTTCAGACTGATGAGAGACAGGCTGATTAGACTGGGCTAGAGTTGGCCCTCCAGTACCTTGGGATGCCTCCACCGGAGCAGGGACACCTTCAGTACCATCAGACTCTTCCTCTTCCACAGAATTCTCCTCCTCCTCTTAACCATCTTCACCTGGACCTTTGAAAATAGTCCTTGAAGTTCCTGGAAATCCGCCAACTACTCCTGAGAATGAACATGATCTTCTTGGCCCTCTTCCTTCCTTCCTGGATGGTGCTGCTCCTTCCATGCGGGGTCCTCTATCTAATTGGGCCCTCAGTTGAGGAACTGCTGGGGTGCCATCTAGAGGAGCTCTTGGAGTTGGAGTGAGAACAGCTTGAGCTCTGGCCTGAGATCTTGTCTGTCTTGCCGGAGGTGAGTGTTGAACAGGCATGATATCAGGAATAAAATGAAATAAATGAATTAAAAATCAAAATTTGCTTGAAGTGAAAAGAGTCAACAATCAAATCTTGAGGAAAATCAATGAATCAAAATGAAAATATTCAAGTACGTCAATAAATCAAAATAAAATGAAGTCTTGAAGTCAAATCAAATCAATGTCTTGAAGTAAATCAATGAATCAAGGTCAAAAGAGATCTTCAATTCAATAGTTCAATCAATCAAATCAATCAAAATCAAAATCTTGCAAAAATCAATCAATCAAATGATATCTTGAAGAAAAATCAATTTATGTCAAAATTCTTGATGTGAAAAAAATCAGCAAAATCAATGAAATATTCAGGTCGATCAATTTTCTTGAGGTCAATATCAAATATGTCAAATCAATAAATCAATCAAAATCAAGTGAATTATTCTTTAAAACCAAAATTTTTGAAGAATGAATCAATTATGAATCTTGATGTGAATAACGTGTCTGAATATCTTGATGAAAAATTTGAAAATCAAAGAAAATCAAGATGACGCCTGAATTATGAATGAAAATGAAAATTTGATGATTTGAAAAGATTTTAAAAAGAATAACAAAAATAAAAATTGGGTCAGCTTTGAATTTTCAAAATGAAGAATGAATGAAAGAAAATTGAGAGGTGACGATGAATCATTAAGTTCATAAGCATAAAAGAATCATAATTTCGATGAAATGAGTGAATGAAATTATAAAGAAAGAATGAACAGAATGAAAAAGAAATTATGAGTTAATTAATATAATGTCACAGGGGCTCTTGGACAGAAATACAAGAGTGGCCTGGCACTCAGCAATCAGGGAACTCACTTGGAAGACTCCAAAAGGATGAAGAATAAAATTTCATAAGAATGAATTCCTCTAAAAGATATGCAGGTACAAGATGAGATGCAAAAGAGGAAAGGGAAGCCAAATGGCCAAAGAGCCAACCAAGTAAGTCCTTAATCACTGTTTCAACCTGCCAAAAATGAATAATGGAATTAGTAAGGATATGACCACCAAATATCCATTGACAGGCGAAGAAAGAGAAAGAGAAAGGTGCTAAATGACTGACTTAATAATATCAGTATTTGCTTAACTAAAATGAAAAGAAAATAGAGATAAAATAAAATCAAAATATATTAATTAACTGGGGAAAACCCCCCAGGGTGGAAAGGGTAGCCGGTATATGTGAAAAGCTGGGAGCTTGAGTTCTTCAGGCTGAAAACTGATCTGTATTGATCCTTGAGGCTGTATTGATTGTTTTGGGAATTGATACAGCTGGCTAATATTGAAATTGAATTGGGTTGAATGAATTTCCCATGATTGAAAATGAAATACAGGTCTTGATGGATCCAGACTGTATTGAAATGAATATGGTTGCCAAGATGGATTGAGTGGAGCTTTGACACTTGACAACTTCTTTTTGGCACTGCCTCTTGAATACACTTGAGAATGAATTGGAAGTATTCCTTTGGAAGGAATACTTGGAGTGAGAATAACCAATGACTGCTTGATGGCGTCATTGGTCTTTGACACTGAAACACTTTCTCTTGAACCTTGATGATTCCTCTGAATGATTGGGTGCCTTGATGAAATGATGAGATGTTGGAATGTTGAAATGACCATTTGATATTGCCACCATTGAATTGCTGTTGAAAAATGATGCACAATGATATATAACATCATTTATGGCATATTGGTTGATTGGCAAGAAGATTACGTCCAAAGGTCTTGAGATGGAAAGGCAGAGGGAAAAAGATGGATGTGATGGCTTCAGAGCTTGGAATGGTGTTTCTGGGCCTTTTGGGGTTTTTGGCCATTTTTGGGTTCTGAGCCAAAAACTGGCCCAAAAGGCGGGAAAGTGTCTTTTGGACACTTTGCGTCAAAGTGCGCAAAAATGCACAAAATGCGCAAAGTGCGCAAAAATGCGCAAATATGCTCAAATGAGCAAAGTGCGCAAATGCGCAACAATGCACAAAATGCACAAAAGTGCGCAAATGCGCATTATGAGCCCAAATGGCCAAAAACAGCCATTTGGGCCATTTCCCCTGATTTTGAGGGAAATGACCAGGAATACCCATTTGGGCATAAATTGCCGCTATGGGTTCTGGATTGAGGTGAAGGGCCATGAAGGCCCCAAAACACAAATGGCCATAGATGGTCCATAAGATAATGACGTGGCCATATTGGCCACTGGTGATGGATATGGCCAATTGGCCATAAAAGAACCGTGGCTTGATATGCCATATGGGGATCCAAGGAGGTGAATTGCCATGGTTGTGACACAGTGCTGGCAACAGAGTACACAAATCATGGGTAAATCCATCGCAATCTTTGAATTCAAGGCCATATGCACAAATTCTTCTTACCATGTCCTCTAAGGTTTGGATCATCCATTCAGCCAGACCATCAGTTTGTGGGTGGTAGGCTGTAGAGAAAGACAGCTTAGTTCCAAATGATTGGTGAAGATTTGTCCATAGTGCTGAAGTGAATTTGGGATCACTGTCACTAATGATATTTGTAAATATGCCGGTCCATGACACTAATCTATTTCATATCAGAAGAGCTGAATCCATGGCTGTATCATCTTTGTGACATGGTAAAAAGATTGGAGTTTTACTGAATCTGTCCACAATCACTAGGAAAGAATTATAAACTCTGTCACCTCCTGGTGGTAGGCCAGTTACCCAATCCATATGGACAATTTCCCAAGGCCTGCTTGGTTCTTGGATTTTTATCATATTTCCAAGTCGCTTGCCAGTGGATTTATTTGCTTTTTGACATCTGTCACAGGTTTTGCAATACTGTGCAACATATTTTTGCCACATTGGCCACCATATACAGGTTTTGACTTTTTCTCTTGTTCTGTCTTCAGACAGATGTCCTGAGAAAGGGCTTTCATGGCATTGTTTAAATAGAAGATTGATTAATGACCTGTCCACAATGGTCATTACACATTTGTGCTTGGTTCTGTGGTAGATTATACCATCCAGTAGGTGAAATCTTCCTTCATCATGAGATTTCTTCCATACTTCATCCAAGGCATGTATTAGAGAGTTGTCTTTACAGTATTTGTTAAGTAATTGGCACAATATGCTAAAATTCTTATCTTGATTGTAACTGTGTCTTACTTCTTCAAAGATGGTGGTGTTCAAGTCTGTAACACTTATTCATTCTATTGGGATCTGTGGTGAAGCTTCTTCTAGGACATAAGCAGGATTATCAATATTATTTGGTAATGGCCATCTTTTCAGTCCATCTGCATTCTTATGAATATTCCCATCCTTATGAACAATAGTCATATTGCCTCTGTATTCTTTTATGGCTATTTGCCATCTGAGCATATGTCTGTTTGGTGTTCTCATGTTTAAAAGTGATTTGACAGCTGTACAATCTGTTATCACCTCAAAAGCACATCCCTCTAAGAAGGAGTTCAATTTTTCCAAGGCCCAGAAAGAGCATAGACATTCCATTTGACTTGCTCCATATCTGGCTTCAGTTGGTTTTATTTGCCTGGATATGAAACATATGGGTCCTTCTACAGGTTTATCATTTATGATCTGAACTTGGTGAAGTGCAGCACCCAGCCCATCCCCTGATGAATCAATATAAAATTTAAAAGGCAATTTAAAGTCTGGCATCAGTAAGAGTGGAGCAGTGGTCAAGGCTTCTCTTAGAGACTCAAAAGCTTTGACTCTGTCAACAGTCATCTCAAACACTGTGTCTTTGTCACACAAATTTTAAAGTTGTCTTGCTATGGATGCAAAATCTTTAATGTGTTGCCTGTAATATCCTGCCAAACCTAAAAATGACTGAATTTCCTTTTTGTCCTGAGGAATGGGTTTTAGCAATACTCCTGTAGCTTTTTTCTTGTCAATTCCAAGGGACAACCCAGATACAACATGTCCTAGTGCTTTAAGTTCTTTAAATCCAAAATGGCATTCCTTCATGGAGATTTTCATGTTTACTTATTGAATTTTTGTCAAACCTCTGGACAACCTGTACATGTGCTCCTCCCAAGTCTTGTAACAGACAATAATGTCATCAATGTAAATGATTAACCATCCCTCTGAAAGTTTTTCAGGGAAGATCAAATTCATCATTCTTTGGAAGTGTGAAGGTGCATTTTTGATACCGAAGGGCATTCTTACATATTCATACACTCGACAATGAACAATAATTCTCAAATATTTTCTCCCTCTTGGTGTCACCAAATTTTGATGGAATCCTTCAAGGGCATCCATAGTGGTTATGTAAGGTTTGACTATGAAACAATAAGTAAAAATTACTCATTTATTACTTATTGTACTCTGATTGTCCTTATGAATTGAATAAATAAGATTAAGAATATAATAATAATAAATAATAATTATTATTATGGCGTAAAATAATTATATTATTAAATAAATATAATAATATAATTTATATTATGAAAATATAATATAATAAATAAATATATTAATATAAAAGAATTAATATATTCAAAAAGCTCTTTATTATTGTTACCAACAAATAATAAAGGCGTAAAAAATTGCTTTTTATTAATAAAAAACAATTTATAACAATAATATTACTAATATTAAAGTTATGAATTAATATAAATACTATTTATATTAATTAAAGAATTATTAAGAGAGTAATAATAGAGAAATTATTATAATAAGAGAAAATAACCTACTTTTAACACTTAATATAATAATTTTGAAATATTTTACGCCAAAAAATATAAATACAAATTTTTCAAATTGTATTTACAATAAAAATAAAGAAAATTACAAATTATTCTGGATTTTTACGTGGAAATGAGTTTTAGAGAGATTTTTAACAAAAACAATTAAATAAATGATTTAATCACGTCAAAATAGATGATTATAACAAGGTGGTCTTTGGTCTTTAATAATATAATAGTTTTATATATAAAGAATAAAGAAATTACCTTTGATTTAATTGATTTAATGTTTTTGATGCGTCTGAGGGGAAAATAGAGTAAAAAGAGCTCTATTTATAGTAAATGCCTCCCTCCTAGAGTCCGAAAGGCTTCTAGTAGACGTGTACTGATCATATCGAGTGCAATTGATCAATATTTTAAGGTTTGGAGATGATTACATCATTATCAAACCATATTACATCATTATTACACCATTATTTAGAGTTATCACTATAACTCTAAAGTTGATGACATCAGAGGCTTGGCAGAACCCCAAATTTCGTGGATTTTATTAGTTTTAATCATAAACTAATAGTATTCACCAATTTTATCACTCTTAAGACTGTTAAACTTAAATTAAGGTTACTGTGAGTGATCATAACTGCTCAAATTAAGCTCAAACTTTGATCCTCAATAACTTTTAAGATTTACACGCCACAGCAATTCAGAGAGTGAATTCTGATAGCCTGGCATAACCTTATTAGTCTGCCAAGAGCTTTTCATTACATCAACAAATCTCATTTTGATGATTTTTCTTGTAACTCATCTTTTCTGTCGAAATTCAATATTTTAAGCTTCAAACCTTGATTTCAGGGGGTTATACCCTGAATTTAATAATAAACATTACATCATTCTTCACGAATGAACTAGTAGAATCCAACTGTATACTTTTTTTTAACTTTGGAACACTTTCACAACAAAGTGGTCAACAGCTCTGTTGATTTTAATCAATATTTCATCATAGGTTTTAACCTTGTTTATAATTTGTAAAATAAAGTTCATATATGTGTTTGTACAGTAATTACGTGGTAACTTTATTTTTGGTTCATCATTCTATCATGTATAGTTTAGGAGATATTAGCTATGATCCTTGAATATATGCGTTGACCAAAAAAGTGCATATATTCAGGTTAATTCCTTAAGTATTAACTTTGGAAATTAGCTTATTAATTGTTTTATGTGTGGAGCTTCGTGGGGAATCCACTGGTACAATTTATCTCACATGTTGGTTCATTAGTTCTTGAGATAAATAAGGTTTTATGGTTTTTATAAGGTATTATACCTTATAATTCATTAAATATTGACTTTACAGATATCCCATAAAAATGGTATATGTGTATTTTTCCTTGGGGAATCCAATGGTATAATTTATTTTACATGTTGATTCATTGGCTTCCAAGTTAAACCAATTTTTGTACCAATTTATGGTATTTTTTGTATATTTAAGTCATTATTTTTAATGTATAATTATTCTAAGTAATTTAATATAATTATATTAAAGGTATAATTATTCTGAGTCTTTTTTGTGACCTTATTGGGTATGTGGTCATATCTCAAAGGCTCACATTCCCTACCACCAAAAAAGATTGTACCACAATCTGATATCTGTGATTAGGGTATCATCCACTGTCCTACCTCTTCATTAGACTTTGTTAGTCTTGAAGCTCAATAATGCTTAACTTTTCTATTTTTCAGGCTTTCTTTCATGTCTGAACCTTCTTAGTAGTTTATCAGCATTTGTTATATCTTTCTCAAGTAGCCATTCATCTTCTTGAGTTGAATTTCTACACCTTACAAGGTATTCCCTTTCTTTTTTGTTTCTTGTCCTTCTTTCTTTAAGGACTTTTACTATTTTCTTTTCCTCTCCTTCTTCCAAGGGGGGAATTTAAAGTGGGGGTTTATTTCCTAGTGGAAATAACTCCTTGTCACTTGAGCTGTAAGGTTTTATTAGACTTACAGGGAACGTTGGGTGTTTGTTCATTAGTTCACCTGTGAGTTCCAATTGTACAGCATTGGGTCCATGAAGTGCTTTTATCATAAATGGTCCTGCAAAGGAATCTTTCAATTCCTTTGGTCCTTTTATGTTATTAAAGTTAAGAGTTGATACTAATACCAAATCTCCTATTTTGAAGTCAGGTGGTTTATGACTTTTGTCCCATCTTTCTTTTGCATATTTGAAAGAGTCTTGCATGCATCTGTTTGCATGGTGTCTTGCTTTGTCAAGCATTATATTAAAACTGCTTGATGTTGGATGTATGTCCACTAAGTCCTTTTTGAGGGTATCATAAGGAAGTCTTGGATTCCAACATTTTTCTAGCATTGCTGATGTTTTTCCAGTAGAAGAATGGATTGATGTTTTATATGCCAGCTCTAGTGCTGGTATTAGTGTACACCAATCATGGGTAAAACGATCAGAATCTTTGAATTCTAGCCCATAAGCACAGAATCTTCTGATCATGTCCTCTAAGGTCTGTATCATTCTTTCTGCTAAACCATCAGTTTGGGGATGGTAAGCTGTTGAGAATGATAGCTTTGTCCCAAATAAGTTATGGAGATTTGTCAATAATGCTGAAGTGAACTTTGGGTCTCTGTCACTTATAATATTTTGGAATAAGCCTGTATGGCTAATAACTTTATTCCATATCATTATGGCTGTGTCCATAGCTGTGTAATCTTTGTGACATGGTAAGAACATTGGAGTTTTACTGTACCTGTCCACTAACACTAGGCATGCATTATAACTCCTGTCTCCTCCTGGAGGTAATGCTGTTACCCAATCCATATGAACTATTTCCCATGGGGATTTTGGTTCTTGGATTTGGATCAACATTCCAAATTTCTTTCCTGTGGCTCTGTTGGCTTTTTGACATCTTTCACAGGTTTGGCAGTACTCTGCAACATCTTTCTTCCAATTTGGCCACCAAGAGCAGGTTTTCACCCTCTCTAGTGTCCTATCTTCTGAGAGATGTCCAGATGCAAGACTATCATGACACTCATGTAAAATAGTGTTTATTAGTGTTCTATCTGCTAAGGCCATAACACATGTGTGTTTTGTTCTATGGTAAAGTATTCCATCAAGGAGGTGGAATCTTCCTTCATCATATGCCTTTTTCCATATTTAATCTAGTTTTGATGAAAGTGATGGATCTTTGCAGTCTTTCATTAGAAGTTGGCTTAAGATATGGCAATTTTTGTCTGTGTTATAGCTTTCTTTAACTTGGTTAAAGAATTCTGTGCCAATGTCTGTAACACATATTCCTTCTATATGGTGTTCTTCTTGTGGTACCCATGCTGGATTGTCAGGGGTATTTGCTAGAGCCCATCTGCTGAGACCATCTGCATTTTTATGAATATTTCCAGATTTATGAACAATAGTCATATTTCCTCTATATTCTTGGATAGCAATTTGCCATCTCAGCATATGTCTATTTGGAGTCTTCATATTTAATAGTGATTTCACAGCATTACAATCTGTGATTACATCAAATACTGTGCCATCCAAATAATAATGCAATTTTTCTAAAGCCCACACTAAGCATAGGCATTCCATTTGGCTGGCTTAATACCTTGCTTCTGTTGGCTTTATCTGCCTTGAAATGAAACAAATTGGTCCTTCCACTGGTTTATCATTGATAATTTGTGTTTGGTGAAGTGCAGCACCTAGTCCTTCTCCACAAGCATCAATGTACAGTTTGAAGGGTAGTTTCCAATCTGGCATTAGAAGAAATGGGGAATTTGTTAGTGAAGTTTTCAATTCTTCATATGCCTTTACCCTTTCTTCAGTCATTTCATAAACTGTATGTTGGTCACATAATTTATATAAGGATTTGGCAATTTTTTCAAAGTCCTTTATATGCTGTCTATAGTAACCAGCAAATCCTAAAAATGATTGCATTTCTTTTTTGGTTTGAGGCATTGGTTTAAGTAGTACTGCTGCTACTTTATTTTTGTCTATGCCTAGACTAAGTCCAGATACAACATGTCCTAGTGCGTTTAATTCACTATATGCAAAATGACACTTTTTCAAGGAAATTTTCATATTTACTTGGACTATTTTCTGTAGTACCCTTTCTAGTCTTGTAAGGTGATTTTCCCAAGTTTCTGAGCAAACTATGGTATCATCAATATAGATAATTAACCATCCTTCTGATAATTCTTCAGGGAATATGGTATTCATCATTCTTTGATAATGGGAAGGTGAATTTTTTATGCCAAATGGCATTCTTAAGTATTCAAAAATTCCACAATGGACTATTATTCTTAGTAGTTTCTTGGCATTGTCTGTTAAGACATTTTGATGAAAACCCTTAAGAGCATCCATAGCTGTGATGAACTTAGCTTGTGACAATTGGGTCAATGTCTCATAGATTCTGGGTATTGGATATCTGTCTGGGATGGTATAGGTGTTCAGGGCTCTGAAGTCTCCTACCATCCTTGATTTTCCATTATGCCAAGTTATAATGACAGGTGTAGTAACTTCTACTTGTTCATTATGTCCAACCTTTCTTAATACTCCAAGGTCCATTAGTTCTTTAATGTGCACCTCTAAGGCTTCTCTAGCCCTTGGACTGGCTGGATAAGCAGGTCTTCTTAATAAAGGTGGATAAGGCTTTTCTACATTAAGAATTATATCCACTTCATGTCCAATTATGGCACCTAGTGGCTCTTTGTCAGTTGCAAAGGCATTTTTATACTTAAATAAGAGGTCAATCAATTTTTCTTTCATCTTTTCTGTTAATTCTTGATTGAATTCTGCCTCTTTAAGTTGTTCAGATATAAAAAGATTCTTTTCTGGCATCTTTTCTTCCTTCTTAATAACTGTGATTTGTTCTTTTTTATTTAAGAAGCCAAACTTTTGTCTTTTATTATCTCCTATGGTAAAATATCTATCTTTTTGGTTGGAGATATCTATACCATAGATTGATAAGTAGTCATTCCCAAGTATGAAATGATTACTAGTACAGTTGTCCATTACTACAAACTCTACTTTAATTATGACACATTGTGAGGGATGAGGAAAAATTAGTATTAAATCAATTATTCCAAGGGGCTTCATGCTCTCACTTGCACTACCAAATTTGACACCTTGTATTGGTATAAGCTTTTCTTGCCAGTCTGGGACAATGGTTTTCAAATAACTTTTGCCAACACAAGTGCAATATGCTCCTGTATCCAAGTTAACTTTTCCTTCTTGGTTATCAACCATAACAATACTTTTACTTGATTTTCCAGCTGTATATCCCATTCCTCTTGCAGGTTTGGTTCTATACATTTTGGCATCTTGTATGTTTGTCAGGTTTGTGTCAGATGTTCCAACTTGTGGTAAGTTTGAATTAACATCCAGTACTTCATAAATTATATCAATATTATTAATTTGTGCATTAATTATATTGATTTCATCACTTTCAGAGCTTTCCGACTCTTCTGTCTCTTTTTCAGAGTCAGATTCCTCTTCTTTGTCATTGTGGTTTTCTGTTTCCACAATTTCATTAATCTTTGCTTTTTTAAGGCAATTATTGGCTAAGTGTCCAATACCTCCACATTTATGGAATTTTCTTTGCTCATTATTGTTGGATGTATTGGGCTTAAAGGATTCTTTTGATTTATCTTTTTTGATAAATGGTTTATTTGGGCTTTTAATGTCCAATTTTTTCCAAGTCCTGCCAATTTTTGTTCTTGTCACTATATCTTCTAGTGCATTTATATACTCTTCTGTGGAGCATGGTTCTATAGACCTGCTTCCTAGGGCATGTTCTAGTTCTCCTCCACATTTCTTGAGTATTTTCATATGCACCATTTTTTGTGACATTTCTGGGTACAATGCATTGAGTCTTTCAACTTGTTTTAAGAACCAAGTTAAAGGTTCATCTTTCTCTGGGTCAAAGAAAGAATTTTCAAATGAATTTTCTATTTTATACCTCCAGGCATCATTTGCCCACTTGGTTATTATTTCTTGTTTCCACCAAGACCAGGTATTTTTACCATTTGTTTGTCTTATGCCATAATACCATCTTTTTGCAGATCTCTCAAACAATGAATGTAATCTTGCAGTGATTAATTCATCTGGTATGGCATAGTCTTCTTGTAACATGTCAATTGTTTTAATAAATGACATGTGGTCATATTCACCTTCTCCTGTGAATGTTGGCCATTCTTTCAATTGAGGTGCTTCCTTAATTAAGACTTGGTTATTATCTTGATGACTCAAATCTGTTATGAAAGGATTTGACAATTCCTCTTTTGTTTTAACAGGGCTTCTTATATGAGAAAATGGTGTTGATAACTTTGGCATATTTAAATTAGCCTCATTAATTTTATCCATTTTTTCAGTAATAAGCCTTATTTCACTCTGAATATCATCTTTCAGATGCATTCTTGCTTCATCACTTTTTTCCACATGGTCCAAAAGTAATTTTTGGTGTGATGAAGTCTTTTCTTCAAATTTTTCTACAGAAATACTTAATTTATTTAATTTTTCTGTAAGATTGTCAATACTCACATCATAATTGATTGTCAAAGTCTTGTCTTTGATATCTTTTATGTATTTATACAATTCTTGTTGTCCTTGTATTAATTTTTGAGTATTGTCAATTAAATTATTTGGTTTATTATTTTCAACAATAAACTTAATGTTGTCAATTTCTTTCTCGTTTTGCACAACAATTTTTGTTAAAGAAGATAAATTGTTATTTATTTCTTGTAGTAATAATAAACTATCTTTAATTTCTTTTAGAGGTAATATACTATTTTTAATTTCTGTTAAAGTATTTACAACATCTTTGGACAAGGTTATTTCTTTGGGAAATGAGGTTGTCTCATTCTTTGCTCTTCCTTGTCCTTGAATTCCATCAAGGTTCTGGCCATGTTGAAAACATTGTCCATGGCATCCTTTTGGATTCTTGGGATCCTGTAGCTTGGGGAATATGGTTTCCTCCAATGCTTTTTCTTGTTCTTCTTCCCTTCTTGGGGAAGTGGGTTGGCTTGGGGCTTGCTGGTAGAAGCTACTGGGGCTTCTTCCTTGGTTGCCTCCCTCTTTTTGGCGTGGTAATCCTTGATTTTTTTGATTTGAGGTTTGGATGACAGTGGATTCCATCCATTGGAGTATTTCACTATCTCCTCCTCTTTGAGGAACTTTTTCAGGATGTGCCAGGAGTTCATCACTCCTTGGTGTATTTGAGGCAGCATTTCCCAATCTTTGTCCTTGTACACTGTGTAATACTGCTTGTACTGGCTCATGTAGATGTCTATTTGAGCCCTCTGAATGTGATTTGTACCTATTTGAGTTACTCATACTTAGTTCCAATTCAGGTTCAGATATCATAGGCATTTCTGGGACTTGCCTTTGGGATAAGGCACTTCCTTGTGTGGATTCTGTTCCACTGGGGATATTGCCCTTTATTTTCCCTTTTGAGGGATCAGTTCTACCTCTGAGTCCAGCTCCATCTGATTGGATGGAGTATTGGGAACCTCTTCTGGTAGTCATAATAAAGAAAATAAAAGTATTTTAGGATAAAAATTCTTTTTTATGGAAATTATAAAAGAGGTGCTCACCTTCAGAGTCTTGAATGGTGGGTCCTGGAAAGTCTAATTTCTTAGCTTTCTTTCTTTTGGTGATAAATGGTGTTGGAGAACTTTGACAATTTTCTTCCACCAATCTCTCAACAGTAGCTTGGTTGTCTTCTGTTGGGTTATCTTCAAACACTAAAAAGACAAATAAATATAAGTCTTTTTATAAGAAGTGTTATTTTTTGCAAGATATGGCAATTCTCCACGTAGAAATTGCTTTTATATCTTTAAAAACTTGAAGTGAATAAAGAAATGAATAAAAATGAATAAAAATAACTTTTTTATTGGTTTTTAATATTTTTTAATATTTTTTATATTTTTTATTTTTAAGGAATAAAATAAAAATTAATATGATTCTTTATAAAATTAAATTATAATAAAAATTATTTTTAATTTATAAATTATCTTTTTTAATCACTAGAGTCACTCAAAGAAAGTTCTTGCAAGTCTAAGGATGTGAAAAAACCACGTGTAAGACAGTACAATTGCTTTCCAAATGCCTCAATAGCTTTTAAAATTAATAAAATATAAAATTATTACATAATTTTATGATTATAGATATAATTTATTATTGGATAAACCCAATTAGAATCTTTTTAAAGGTCTTTTAAGTAAATATCACGACCAGGCCCCCAAATGTAAGGTTTGACTATGAAACAATAAGTAAAAATTACTAATTTATTACTTATTGTACTCTGAATGTCCTTATGAATTGAATAAATAAGATTAAGAATATAATAATAATAAATAATTATCATTATTATGTCGTAAAACAATTATATTATTAGATAAATATAATAATATAATTTATATTATGAAAATATAATATAATAAATAAATATATTAATATAAAATAATTAATATATTTAAAAAGCTCTTTATTATTGTTACCAACAAATAATAAAGGCGTAAAAAATTGCTTTTTATTAATAAAAAACAATTTATAACAATAATATTACTAATATTAAAGTTATGAATTAATATAAATACTATTTATATTAATTAAAGAATTATTAAGAGAGTAATAATAGAGAAATTATTATAATAAGAGAAAATAACCTACTTTTAACACTTAATATAATAATTTTGAAATATTTTACGCCAAAAAATATAAATACAACTTTTTCAAATTGTATTTACAATAAAAATAAAGAAAATTACAAATTATTCTGGATTTTTACGTGGAAATGAGTTTTAGAGAGATTTTTAACAAAAACAATTAAATAAATGATTTAATCACGTCAAAATAGATGATTATAACAAGGTGGTCTTTGGTCTTTAGTAATATAATAGTTTTACATATAAAGAATAAAGAAATTACCTTTGATTTAATTGATTTAATGTTTTTGATGCGTCTGAGGGGAAAATAGAGTAAAAAGAGCTCTATTTATAGTAAATACCTCCCTCCTAGAGTCCAACAGGCTTCTAGTAGACGTGTACTGATCATATCCACTGGAATTGATCAATATTTTAAGGTTTGGAGATGATTACATCATTATCAAACCATATTACATCATTATTACACCATTATTTAGAGTTATCACTATAACTCTAAAGTTGATGACATCAGAGGCTTGGCAGAACCGCAAATTTCGTGGATTTTATTAGTTTTCATCATAAACTAATAGTATTCACCAATTTTATCACTCTTAAGACTGTTAAACTTAAATTAAGGTTACTGTGAGTGATCATAACTGCTCAAATTAAGCTCAAACTTTGATCCTCAATAACTTTTAAGATTTACACGCTACAGCAATTCAGAGAGTGAATTCTGATAGCCTGGAATAACCTTATTATTCTGCCAAGAGCTTTTCATTACATAATCAAAACTCTAATTTTGATGATTTTTCTTGTAACTCATCTTTTCTGTCGAAATTCAATATTTTAAACTTCAAACCTTGATTTCAGGGGGTTATACCCTGAATTTAATAATAAAAATTACATCATTCTTCACGAATGAACTAGTAGAATCCAACTGTATACTTTTTTTTAAGTTTGGAACACTTTCACAACAAAGTGGTCAACAGCTCTGTTGATTTTAATCAATATTTCATCATAGGTTTTAACCTTGTTTATAATTTGTAAAATAAAGTTAATATCTGTGTTCTTACAGTAATTACGTGGTAACTTTATTTTTGGTTCATCATTCTATCATGTATAGTTTAGGAGATATTAGCTATGATCCTTGAATATATGCATTGACCAAAAAAGTGCATATATTCAGGTTAATTCCTTAAGTATTAACTTTGGAAATTAGATTATTAATTTTTTTATGTGTAGATTTTCGTGGGGAATCCACTGGTACAATTTATTTCACATGTTGTTCCATTAGTTCTTGAGATAAATAAGGTTTTATGGTTTTTATAAGGTATTATACCTTATAATTCATTAAATATTGACTTTACAGATATCCCATAAAAATGGTATATGTGTATTTTTTCATGGGGAATCCAATGGTATAATTTATTTTACATGTTGATTCATTGGTTTTTAAGTTAAACCAATTTTTGTACCAATTTATGGTATTTTTTGTATATTTAAGTAATTATTTTTAATGTATAATTATTCTAAGTAATTTAATATAATTATATTAAAGGTATAATTATTCTGAGTCTTTTTTTGTGACCTTATTGGGTATGTGGTCATATCTCAAAGGCTCACAGGTTATATACACCGCTTGAGATATTTGAGTAAGGGCCATTTGGATTTTTGGTAGTGGGTACCTATCTGGAACAGTGTAATTGTTTAGAGCTCTAAAGTCTCCAACCATTTGGGATTTTCCATTATGCCATGCCACTACAACCGGTGTAGTTATTTCTCCTTCTTCATTATGGCCAACCTCTCCTATTACACCAAGGTCTAGAAGTTCTTTGATATGGGTTTCCAGAGCTTCTCTTGACTTGGGACTTGCTGGGTATGCAGGTCTTCTCAAGAGTGGTGGATAAGGTCTTTCAATATTAAGAATGATATCAACTTCATGACCAATTGTCGCTCCTAGAGGTTCTTTGTCTGAAGCAAATGCTCCTCTGTGGTCATAAAAATGGGAAGAAAGTTCATTTTCTTGTTTATCAGTCAGATGAAGGCTTATTTCAGCCTCCTTCAACTGTTCAGATTTGAATTTTTCCAATTGTAAGCTGACTGGTGATACTTTATTTACTCTAAAGTGTCTTTTAAATGGTAAAAAGGCAAATACCTGACGCTTATTGTCTCCAATAGTAAAGTATCTGTCTTTGTTGTTATGTAAATCTATTCCATACATGATTAAATAGTCATTTCCCAATATGAAAGGGGTGCTAGAGCAGTTTTCCATAACAAATTCAACTGTGATTCTTAAGTTCCCATTAATGTGTGGGAATATTACATTGGTCTCAAAAAGTCCTAATGCTTTCATTGGATTACTTGCACTATTGAATTTTATACCATCAATTGGTAACAATTGGTCTTCAAAATTTGGTACACAAGTTTTAAGAAAAGATTTTCCAACACAAGAGAAGAAGGCTCCTGGGTCAAGCAAACGTTTAGTGGGCTTGTTGTCAATCACCACTTCTGTTATACAGGAGTTACCAGCTGTATAACCTTTCCCTCTGTTTGGTTTGGTTTTCATAAGTTGTGCATCTTGAACCTTTGATAAATCAAGTTGACTATTGCTAAGTTGTGGCAAGTTGGGATAAGATTCCATGATGTCAAAAGTGGCATTGATATTCTCTATATCTTTTGAAGATTTGGAAAATATGGATGACTTATCATCTGAATTGTCTTCAATTATGTCATCTTTTTCAATATCAGGTTCCTTTTCAATATCAATTTCATTGATTCCCCCCTTTTGGGACATGTATTGGCTAAATGGGTGGTGCTTTGGCACATATGGCACTTTCTGACTGTATCTGAAGATTTATCCTGAAAATTATTCAAACTTTTTTTGGGGTTTTTGTCCACAGAATCTTTCCAAGGTGTATTAAACCTTGTTTTGAGATTCACCCTACTAGAATCAATTTTGGTTCTGGTGGGTCCTTCTTCTAATATATTGATAATATCCTCTTTTGAAGATTGTTCAGTAGTCCTGCTTTTGACAGCATGCTCTAAGTCACCTCAACATTGTCTCAGAATCTTTCTATGGATCATAAATTCTGATATGTCAGGATATAATGTTGTTAATCTGTCTTTTTGTTGGAAAAACCATGGTAAAGCTTTGTCTTTATCAGCATTAAGTTTTGCAGATTCAAAGGCTGTTTCCACTTTAAACCTCCAAGTATCATTGCCCATTTTTTGATAATTTGGGTTTTCCACCAATTCCAACTTTGGTGTCCATGTACTTGTCTCAATTTGATATATCATCTGTGAGATGTTTTGGTAAATAAGGTGTTGAACCTAACTGTTACCAATCTGTCTGGTAATTCAAAATCTTCTTTAATCATGTCAATTCCTCTGATGAATTCCATATGGTCATATTCTCCTTCACCACTGAAGTGAGGCCATTCCTTAATTTTGGAACTTCTTTCAAGAGTGCTTGGCCCATTGATGGTTCCAAGTTATGAAAAGAACTGGATAATTCATTTTTAAACTGTGAATTAGCAGGATCCAATACTTGTGTATTTGGGAGCCTTGTGCCCTCATTTTGATTAAGAGGTGTAGACATTCTTGGTAAGGTGTTTAGTAGCTTTTCAATATCATTCTGTTTACTGTAGTTACATCTTTGTGAATTTCTTAATTCATGTTGTGAGCTTTGTATAGAGGTTATTACATTCTTTTTATGATCATCCTCTTTATATGTCAGCTCATTCCATAATTCTGTTTGTTTAGTATTATCAGATATAACCTCATTTAACTTTATTGTTAATTTTGATATTTCCTCTTTTGAGGTATCAAAACACTTTTTCAAGGCAATTATATGTGTCTTTACTTCAGTAAATGATTTTGAGATATCATCAAGACCTTTCTTATTATCCTCCTTGTTAGTATTTATGGCTTTTTTATTCTTGTTTCAATAATGTCATTAATATTGAATTTAGAATATTTGTCTGTCAATTCTTTAATAATGGAAGATTGTCCATTTATCTTATTTCCAAAATAATTATCATTATGGGAAGTTTTAATTGTTTTTAAAACTTTTTCAAAACATTTAAGTGTCTCATTGATTTGGCTCAGACTCAAGTTATGTGTTTTAAGATTGTCACAAATTGATGTATTTTTATCAGAAAGATGACTTTTTATGTCAGTTATACCTTCATACAACTCTGGAATAGAATCAAAAATATCAGAGATCATTTCTGATATTTTAATCTGGCCTCCTCTTTCTTTTGTAGTTCCATCAATGTTCTGGCCATCTGAAACACATTTTCCATGGCATCCTGTAGCCCTGCCTGTAAGGTTTGGTGGCTGGTGCCTTTCCTTTGCCCTTTTTGGAGCTTGTGGCTGCTTTTTCACGTTGGAATTGTTGCTGCTGGCTACTGGGGCTGTTTTTGGCACTTGCTTAGGTGGTGAAGGGTTGTTTTTCCTCCATTCTAGTGTCAAGAGCATCATGTTTTTCTTCTCCATCAATGGATGCCATCAATTGAGCAATTTGCAAGTATTGGGATGGCCCAGGAATTTTCTCACAGTCAGGTAAGAATTCCTGCAGTTTTTCCACAGATATGCAAGGATATGGTACTCCTTGTACTTCAGGGCATTGTTGTATGCTTTGTGGCTGGCTTTGTATATGTCCACTGAGGCTTCTTGTGGTGGTGTCATCTCTTTGTGAAGGTAAAATGGTATTATCAGCATCAGAATAACCTATTTTAGTTGTTTGGAAGTCATCAACTGACCCTTTTCCTTCTGTACCTGGTTGGCTTCTGCCATAATCACATCTATTACCTTTCTGGAAGCTTCTTGAGGGGTTATAGCTGGCTCCTGATCTAGTTGAAGGCATATTTCATGATTAAAAAGGCTTAAAATAGTATTGTTATGTCAAAAGACTTACTCTTTGCCAAATTCTTAGCTTTCTGAAGGGTATTAATTATATCCAAGCTAATCAATTCAGAAGATATAGGCTCATGTTGGTTATTTTGAGTCACAATAACAGTACTATTATGGTCTGAATTGACAGCACTGGCAGGAATAATTCTGGTGACTGTTGAGGCTGTTTCAATTTTTTCTTGTCTTACCACATTGTCATACACTAAAATTAATGAAAAAGCTAATTAATTAATTAAGTAGAAAAAAGCTTATTTCAAAAAAAGAAATAAAAATATAAGCCTCACTGATAATATGAAAAATATTATTTTTTATGGGTTTTTTGAATTATAAGTATTTTTTATATGTTTTTTGAATTTTTCAATATGAGAAAAAAGGTTTAAAAAAAGTAAAAAGAATATGTCACAGGTAAAATATCATGGCTGGGCCCCCAAATGTAAGGTGTGGATTTTGACATCTCATGCCTTTCAGCAAGGATTTTGGGGGTCTGGCTCCCCCTTAGAGCTAGAGTTCTTTTTCCCCCCCAGAATTAATCTTTCCAATTTATTTTTTCCTTTAATTCCTCATCATGTATTATACTTGCAATTTACATATGTAATCCAATTGAATTGTACAGTACAATACAGTAATAATTGATACCTCATATGTAAATCAAAGTTCACTTATGTAATTCACGTGCACATTTTGACATTTCAATTGAATTCAATTCAAAATACTTCAATTCCTCATAACTTCTAAACTAAACACATCACCTCATTTTTAACACAAAAATTGATGGTTGACACCACATGTGGTGTGAATGAAATTAAAGTTTTGAGGATTTTCAATTTTTGTATTGAAAATACTGAAAAGTTAATTTAAGCTTATTTAGAGTTGAGTTACAGAAATTTCATCCAGAGTTGATCCCACTTTATTTTTGATGAGGAATCCAATGGTGTGATAATTTCTTTATGTTTATTTATTGGATAAAAAGTTATAATATATTCTATATAACTTTTTACCAAAAATATTTTAATTCTATAATTCTTATTAAAAATTCATTTTTACTTAATTTTTACAAGTAAAAATGTATTTTCATAATTTTAAATTTTATTGTAATTTTATTATTAAATTATAATTAAATTTTGATTTCTAAATATAAATTTGTATTTATATTTCAATTTTTATTTTTATAATATGAATAATTTTATTTTATTTATATTTGTATCTTAATTTATCATTTGTCAATAAGAGCGATATCCCTATGTTATTGGTAGAACCCCTAATTCATAATTATGCATGACTCATCTGTCTCTCACCACCCTTTGAAGTTCAGCTGCAGTCGGTGAAGGTGCCTCATTAAGAAATATACCTAGACATTTGTTATGAGCTTCCTCACTCGACTCTGCCCATGGTTACATGAGCTTATATAACATTTTGTGCAAGATGAAGCATGCTTTGATCCAGCTCACATGTTGAAGTATATCATTTGTGCCATGTAGCTGCAATTGCATCTCTCTAAGTGATTCCCATTGCCCTTTGAGTATCCCAATTGCATGTTAATTTTGTACACACAATTTAGCCAAACAGAAATTGAATTCTGTATGTATGCATGAATCTTCCACTGAGGCCTAAATTTCTGGAATGAGATTATCATTAAGTGAGTATCCTGAATCAGCTAAAAGAAATTGTCCTCAAAAAAGGAATTCAAAAATCAGGTATTTCAAAATAAACAATTAAAACACAAAAAATCTGAGAACTGATGATATTCACATTTGTCAAAGAATCTATCTGTATTAATGAACAGGCCTATGTTCCTATAAACCATGGAATCTGAACATGAAGTAGGCCAACCTGTTATGATTTCTGGTATTGTTTTATCACAATCACAAAGAATTCGAGAATTAAGTGAGTAATTCTTCTGATCTAAGACAACTTCACCCTGCCATGCAGGTTGTTGATATAATGGAAAGGTTTTCTCATCTATGAAGCCTATGCACCCTTAATACTCTTGCTCCTTCATTACCTGAGAGAAATCCTTTGTTCTAATTTGGTTTGGCCATTTGATGTAATGGTACTCAGAATAATTGATTGCCTCAATCACACATCTTGTGATTGATATGACTGTCCCTCATCCAACTTAGAAATTTTGTGTGAATTTCCCAACAGACCCCCCATTACCATTTGAGCCTAAATGTTCAAGTGCTAGGGCTAAGTGGTTAGAAATTGGAAGCTTTTTGAATGTGATGTTATTCTTAAAAACAGAAGGGTTTTTGATTTTTTCATAAAGGAACACAAATACCTCTTTTGAGGCTTTCATCTCTTTCCGGAAAGCATCATCTCTCATATCAAGGAAAGAATTCATGTCAAACAATTCTAGTGGCTGTTTATTCAATAGTATGGACATGTATTGACTGTTAAGTGTCATTACCAGGGCCCAAAGGTATAGTGTTGAGGAGAAACTGGCCAAGGATGCATAAGAGGTTCCCAAAAGGTCATTTTTTGGAACAAGAAAGTGCAAAGGTAAACACTGTGTGATGATACAACTTTTTAGTAAACCAATATTCTGAAAAGGTGAGTCAAGTATTTTCATGTTTATTTCTTCAATATGCTTTTCATTTTCTTTGATTTTATTGAAAAGCCACATGAATTGTGTCAGGCTGAGTCTAGGGTAAAGTAATAATAATGGTATATAAAACTTTGACTGTTAGTGTGAAAAGGATAGAATAGTGATAAAAGAGCTTCCAATTGATAATTAAGGGCTTTAATAAAAGACTTTGGTGGTGGTGAGTGCTACTGAAAGCTGTGGGTGCAGCTTTACCAATTGGATTATTATAATAAAGTCTACAATAATTAAGAATATAATTATACCTGATTATTTTCCAAGAGTATAAATGTTTTTGAAAGCTGTACTACATAGGAATTCAAGAGCAGGCGAAGGAAACCTTTTCTGGTGGAGAAAAGGCCTTCCTTTATCCGAAAATGGGGTGGAGTGGACCTCTAGACCATCCACGTAGAGGAAGTGAAGAGTTTTTCACATTGGGGTACTGACTTGTGGTTTCCACAAGCCCTGTATACACTGTATTGGGCTCAGATTTGGCTTTGGAACCACATCTGGGCAGTTTTCATCAATACAGGGTGAAGGTTTTCATCTGGGGACCATACAGCCCTCTTCTGTTGTGTATGACGCATAGAATGCTGTACAGAACCTGTACGGGACCCCATTATTGAATGAACTATGAGGTATTGAAGCATCAATATGCTTCTTTGCCTGTTTGACACCTCATAATCATGGTTGTTGGATATTATCCCACAGTAAAGGTGTATTGGCCCAATTGTGGGATGTTAATCTTTAAACTCCTATGAATTTGTCAGTTTTTGAGATATTGAGCTCAAAGTTGGTTCATAGTGTTTCCGTAGATGGGATATAGACAATGGTACTTCATTTGTTATGGGTAAAATTAAATATTGCAAAGTTATGCCATTTACAAGTTTTGTTATTCATAAATATGATTTTCTCAATATCTGTATGGAGCTTATTTGCTCCATAGCCTATGTTCTAGATGAGATATGGAGAAATAAAAGGCATCATCAGATATCCCTGATTGTTCTCTTTCCAAAAAGACCCCACTTTCATTATCTCACACTAAAATTGTAGATGTTAGATGAGAGGTGAGTATTTTGTCCACCCTTATTTGGCCTTATTTTGGCCATAACATCTGTAATTTGGTTTTAGCTCAATTTGGCTAGTGCCATTTGATAGCCCTGACTTAGAGCTTCAATTTTAATACTCACCCCCTGAGGTTAAGCCTCTTCCTCTGTATTTCAGATGAGAGGTGAAAGTTAAGGTTTATGCTCAGCAACAACTTTTTTATCCTTTGTCCAATGATAATGGGACTTGTATTTTTGGAAGGAGGTGCATTTCCTCCTTATTTTGATACATTTAAATATGATTTGGCTCAGCTCCATGTTTTGGTACTATCTTGGCTTTACCATTCGTTTATGTTATTTGGCTATGATTCTTGTGCTCTGGTTTTGAGTTACAGGCTGACATACCCTCCCTTCAAAAAAGGCTCATCATTGATGAGACTGTTTAGTCCTTCTAGAGGCCCTGAATCTGCTCAGATGAAGGTTCCCATCTGGTTTGGCATCCTATTCCAGCCATTTGTCTTTTTATGCTGTCTGCTTTTTATTTTGACCAAATACTGTCTTTGGTCTTTACCATTCAGTCTAATCTTTCTGGCCTGAATGATCTTCTTCACAGATCCAGGCAAGCCCTCCATTTCCACTATCTCTGGTGGGTTGTTTGTCTTCTTTGTGGAGGGGAACTTGTCCTCTCCTGTCTGGAAGCATGGTTTGACCTGAGTTACTGGGAATACTGAGTGTTTCCTGGAGAATTACTCTGTTGGTCTAACCTCCACTGCATTCTTCCCTATCAGTTTGATGATAGTTAAGGGTCCCACAAATAAATCTCTCAGTTTCTTTGGTCCCTTGATACTGTTGAAGTTGAGTGTATACACTAACACTTGGTCCCCCTTTTTGAGTCTGGTTCCCTATGTGTCTTGTCATACCTCCACTTTTTGTATTCTTTAGCTTCAGCTATGTACTTAGCAGCTGCATCACAAGCTCTCTTCCACATGTCATGGAAGTCCTTGTCTGTGGGGTGAATATTCAGAAGATTTTTCTTCAGGTGATCCACAGGAAATAAGGGGTTCAACCCAATTTCTACCAGTGAGGGTGACTTCCCTGTGGTAGAGTGGTGGGTTGTGCTGTACACTAGCTGGACCTCTGGGAGAAGTGTGACCCAGTCATGAGTATACCCTTTGTGGTCCTTATATTACATGCCATATGGACAGAATCTTCCAATGTTGTCCTTCATTGTTTGAATCATCCTTCCAGGTAAGCAATCTGTCTGTGGATGGCAAGCTGTGGAAAATGAAAGTTTTGTGCCCAGAATGTCATAAAGTTTGGTCCAAATTTCTGATGTGAATTTTGGGTCCCTATCACTGATGATAATTTTTGGGACTCCACATGTGGCTATGATGTTATTCCAAAATAACAAAGCTGTATCCATTCCTGTTTCCTCCTTATGACATGGCAAGCACCTCACACTTTTGCTATACCTATCAACTATGACTAGGCAGGCATTGAAATTTTCTTTGCCTCCTGGGACAAGTCCTGTGACCCAGTCAATATTAATGGTTTCCCATGGGTGTTTGAATTCTTCTGTGTATTGAAGTAGCCAGTATTTTGTACCATGTTTTCTGTTTGCCTTTTGGAGTTTTTCACAAGTGTTGATATATTCACTCAACTCTTGCTCCCATTTGGGCCACCAAGCTGTGCTTGCCACCCTTTCCTTTGTCCTGTCTTCACTCAAGTGTCCCATATAGGGGCAGTCATGACATTCCTGAAGGATCAGGAATATGGGTTCCCTGTCCACCACTGTGAGGGCACTTGTGTGCTTCTCTCTGTGATAGAGTAGTCCATTTATAAGGAAGAATTTGTTATACTTATAGTCCCTCAACCAGGGCTCCTCTAAATCGGATTCCAGTTCTGGGCTCCTGTATTTCTGTTGAAGGAGTTGCAAACATATGCCACACTGTTTTTATTTGGCATAAGTTTTCATTACTGCACTGAAGAATGCATTGTGTAGTTCTGAGGAGCTGATCCACAATATGGGATCTTCTGTTCCTTCTGATTCAGTGTCTTCACTGTCTGGGATACCACTTCCTGGTGCCCATTAAGAAAATCTGAAGTTTTTCCTCCTGTCTGTTTCCATGAAATGAATAGGGATCTTGGCTGCTACTTCATGGTCATGAGCTGGGTTTCTTTTGAAATTATCCAGTGGCCATCTGCTGAGGCCATCTGCATTGGTGTGTCTTTGGCCTTTGTATATGATGGCAATGTTACCTATATACTATTGGATGGGTATTTCCCACCTCCACATGTGTCTATCAGTAGTATTCATATTAAGTAAAGACTTGAGTGCTGTGCAATCTATATAGACTTCAAAGACTCAAACCTCCACATAACAATGGAGTTTCCCCAGGGCCCAGACTAGGCATAGGAATTCAGTCTGTGTTTCTCCATACCTAGCTTCTGAATCTTCCAGTTGCCTGGAAATTTAGAATATCACCCCTTCCCTTGGTTCACCATCCACAATTTGTCTTTGGTGTAAGGCTGCTCCTAATCCTTGCACACAGGCTGCATCTATATACAACTTGAATGGTAATTCAAAGTCAGGGAGTATTAGTAACAGTGCATTATTGAGTTCATGTTTGATCATCTGATATGAATCTCTCCTTTACTTGGTAATTTCAAAAACTACATCTTTTGAGCATAACTTGTATAGACTACTAGTCATGTGAGCAAACTTTTTGATGTGGTTTCTGTAGTAGCTGGAAAACCCAAGGAACAATTGCATCTCTTTGATGTTCTTTGGTACTGGTTTTTGCAGTATGGATGTTACTTTATTTTGGTCTATGGCCAGGATAAGGCCTGAGACTTTATGACCTAGTTCCAGTAATTCTTGTTGGCCAAAATTGCACTTCTTAAGTGAAATTTTCATATTGATGAGTGTGCATTTAGCTAGTACTCTGTCAATGTACTGCACATGGTCTTCCATGTCTCTGAGTATATAATGATGTCATCAATATATACTAACATCCAGCCTTCTAATACTTCTTCTTTGAATATTGTGTCCATCATCCTCTGGAAGTGGGCTGGTGCATTTTTGATGCCAAATGGAATCCTTGTATACTAATATATACCCATATGGCATGAAATTCTGAGTAACTTCATGGAGTTTGGTTTAAATCCATTCTGGTGGAACCCTTTGATGCAATCCATCTTGGTTATATATATGGCTTTTGCCAGTTTATCTAGGGCATGAGGTATCCTTGCTATAGGGTACATATCAGCCCTTGTGTAGTTATTTAGGGCTCTGAGATCCCCACACAACCTAAATTTTCCATAATGGAAAGTGGGAAGGACAGGAGTGGTAATTTCCACTATTTCATTGTGTCTTATTGTCCTGATGACATCCATGTCTTGTAGTTTATTGATGTGCTTCTCAATTTCTTTCCTAGTTTCGAGGCTTACTAGATATGGAGATCTTCTCAGCATGGGTTGATCAGATCTTTCCACATCTAGATGTAATTATATATCATAGCCTCTTCTTTTTCCCAAGGGTTCTTCACCTATGGCAAATGCTAATCTATTTTTTCTCAGAATTTTAAGTAAACTGAGTTTTTGTTTACTGGCAAGGTTGGTGCTTAATTTGACCTCTCTCAATTCATTGAGGAGCTCTTCCAGAAGGTCATGGGTCAATATTTGGTATATATCAAGTGAAAATTTCTTTTCCTTGTTTGTACCAATGGTAATATAGCTGTTTTTACTATTGTAAATATCAATTCCATACATCTTTTGGTAGTATGTTCCAAGTAAGAATCCTTGTATATGGGCATCATCCAGCACAACAAACTCTGGGTTGAGTCTGATATTCCCTGTCCTATGAGGTATAATTATCTCTTTGAGAATTGTCCCAATGGATCTCATCTTCCCTGATGTACTTTTAAATTTTTTTTGCCTTGGTTGGAAAGAGCTTCTTCTCTCAATTTCGGAAGTGGTTATTAAGATAATTTTTGGCCACTATTAAGCAGTGTGAACCACTGTCAATGATCAATTGGTGTTGAGCATCGTCAATAAAAACAGTCATCTTTGTGGCTGTCTCATGTATATATGCCATCCCTTTAGCTGGTGTGACTAGGAATTTTTGTGCATCTTGTGTGTGTTTACACAAGTTTTTATCTTCAGTATCTTGTGATATTCCTGCCTATAACTGTATTTCCTGAATTTCTATTTGTGTTTCTTCTTGGTACTCCACTAAAAATTCTTCTCTTGGGTCTTGGTCATCATCAGAATGTTCTCTGATGGCATCACCCATAGAGTCTGCTTCAAAATCCTCTGTTGGGGATTCTTCCTCTAGGACTTTCTCAATGGCATAAAATTTCTTCTTTGCCTTTGGAAAGTTATTGGTATAGTGGTATTTTGAACCACAATTGTGACAAGAATTATTCTCCTTTGCCACTTATGCCATTTTTTCTTTGAGTTTGTCTTTGAAGTCCACCCTGAAAGCTTGTTACTCTTTGAAACTACTGCTTCTAAATTGGGAAATTTTCCCTATATTTTTTCCTTTCCTTACATCTTGTAAGGTGTTTGAAATGTCATATAGAGTGAAAAGTTGGTTGCATCTGCATTTCACTGCATGCTCTAGTTCGCTGTCAGCCTGTGACTCAAAACCAGAGCACAAGCATGACAGCCAAAATACCACAAACCAATGGTATAGCCAAGATACCACCAAAACCTGGAGCTGAGCCAAATTAGCTCAAAAGGTATCAAAAGATAGAGGAAACTCACCTCTTCCTTAAAATATAAGTCCCATCACCATAGGACAAGGAATAACAAAGTTATTCCTGCTCAAAGTTATTGCTGAGCATAAACCTTAATTTTCACCTCTCATCTAAAATCTAGAAGGAGAGGCTTAACCGCATCAAATGGGTACTCAAAATGAAGCTCTAAGTCAGGGCTATCCAATGGTACCAGCCAAACTGAGCTAGCACCAATATTACTGGAGTTATGGTCAATTTCAGGCCAAATAAGGGTGAACAAAACATTCACCTCTCATCTAACTTCTACAGTTTTAGTGTGGGATACCTGAAGTGGGGTATTTTTGGAAAGAGGACCATCAGGGCTATCTGATGGTGCCATCCATTTCCCCATATCTCAACTACTGCAGAAGTTATGGGGCAAACAAGCTCAATACAGCTTTTTGCCTAAAAACACGCAAATGTACAAAAATCTTGTACATGGGATACCTTTGCCATATTTAATGATACCCATATCAAATGAGGTACCATTGTGTAGAGCACATACAGGGCTACACACTGAACCAATTTTGAGGTTGATATCTCAAGAATTGGCAAAGTTATGGCTGTTTTAAGGTCAAAATCCCACCTGCTGTCATATACAGCCTTACCATGGGATAATATCCCATAATCATGAATATGAGGTGTCAAATAGACAAAGAAGCATGTTTTTACTTCAATACCTAATATGTCAGTCAATACTCGGGTCTCATACAGTTTCTGTACAGCATTCTACGTGTCATACACATCAGAATCAGGCTGTGAGGTCCCCAAATGAAAATCTTCACCCTGTCTTGGTGAAAACCGCCCAGATGTGGTTTCAAAACCACATCTGAGCCCAATACAGGGTATACAGGCTGTTTGCAAACCACAAGCCTGTCCTGGAGCGTGAAAAATCTTCACTTCCTCTACGTGGAAAGGTCTAGCAGCCTTTTCACCCCAATTTCAGGACAAAAGGAGGGCTTTCCACAGCCAAAATGATTTCCTCATCCTGCTCTTGAATAACCTACGTAGTAAACTGTCAAAAACAGTTTTACTCTTGGTTAATAATCAGGTATACTCTTAAATTAAAGTATTGTAGTCTTTATTAGTGTAACCCAACAGGTAAAGCTGCACCCAGGGCTTTCAACAGCGCTCACCACCACTATATTCATTATAGTAAAGCCCTTTTATTTTAAATTAAATCCATCTTAAAACCTTTACAAATCATTTTTAAACTATTTTCCACGTGCAACAGTCATAGTTTTAGTTGTCAATAGTTTTATTACAACTTCATCATAGACTCATCCTGACATTCTCCTGGAATTTGTGTCAGGAGTTTCTGATTCCTCATTTGAATGTTCAGTTGAGGATGAATGGCTTCAAGTCCTTTATACTGTCTAAAACACCACTCATATGGATCTTTGTCCACAGAGTACTTGTCATTTTCAAATGTCATGGTCTTTTGCCATATCCAAGTACCTTTTCTGTACTCTTGGATGATCCAACTCTTCCATCATTGCCAGCTTCTTCTGCCATGGAGTTCCTTCATTTCTATGTACCAAATACTAGCATGACCTTAAATTCTGTATTTAATCTAGCAGTGATCCAGTAATCTGGAATGCTTGGTACATCAATGAAGAGTCCATCAATATGATCAATGTGTTTCATGTGATCATATTCTCCTGTGCCAGAGAATTTGGGCCATCTTGAGTCCTCTGGAAGCGGTCTTAAGGCTTCCTTCTCAGAATAAGACATATTGTCTCCATCGTGGTATTGAGATGGATACCTTGCCCTATTCACCAATAAGGCATCTGGTTTAATGTCTTCTTGGTGGTATGGATCATCCAAAATAGGGCGTTGTGGTTGGGGCTTCATAATTTGGTAGACATTAAAAAACTTTTTTATATCTTGATCCAAACAATTCCTGTCCCTTTTGGAGGGCTTCTCTTCTTCAAAGACTTGATTCAGTCTTTTATTGGTTTCCTCAGATGATTTGCTCAATTGAGCATGGCCTTCTTGAAGAGTTTGAAGAATCTGGTCCATGGAGGCTGTTAATATTTTCATCCTCTCATGGCTTTCTTGGAGTTCTGAAAACTGGTTTTGAGTTTGGTCTGCAAATTGGGACATTTTTAACCATAGTGCATCACTGTTTAGGTCACTCTCAGGTGTAACAACACTGTGTTCATTCTGAGTGGGGGTAATATTTCTATTATTGGGGCTACTGATTCTAGAAGTATTGAGACCATTTCTGGCTCTTGTGTACTTCTTTCACAAAGTCAAACAGCCTCTGGATCATTGTGTCTGGCTCTTCCTGCCTTTGGCTGAAATATGTCTTGTTTTTTCCCTTGTATCCTTGACTTCTCCTGGAAAATACCTAGGATTGTGAATAATGGTGAATATTGGCCACTGATTTGTTGGTTCCTGAATGATGTGAAGCCACTGGAGAGTTGGGTTGGTCTAATCCTTGTGAGCCCGAAGGAATTGGAGTAGGCCCTGTCTGGTTCAGCGGTTCTTCTATAGCTTGGATGGTGGTTTGATTCACCCTTATCCCGGTTGCCCTCACCTCCAGGAGTATGAAATACATGGTAGGATTCTCTCCTTTTTGTGATTTTCATCAGGTCTTTCAAGGGTATCTCTCTGGGCATATCTTCTGGAAACTTGCTTCACATTCTTCCCAGTGTGATGCTGGGTTTAACCTCCTGTTGTCCATTCTCCATTGTAAAAGAGCTTTGAGGAGTTGTTGGATCTGAAGAGCTTGATCCATATCCTTCCAGTCCTCTGGTTAAAGGTTTCCATTGAATTGGAAGGTGAATGGCAGATTGGGTATGATTTCCCTCAGCGTCTTGCCATCCACCACTGTGTCCAAGGTGTCCTCTTCCTGTTCTTCTGGTTTTGGACAAACCTTCTCTGTCCTCTGGCTGTTTCCTTGGCATTCCGAGGTTCCTGAGGTGTACAGGTGACAAATCAGTGTTTGCAAGCAGTCAACAACTTAATGTTCTTAGGGTATTTACCTTTGACTGTGCCTTGTAAAACTTTATTGTCTACTGCTTTAGGCAATTTGCCTTTAGAGGTTACAAATGGGCTAATTATGGTAATTTTCCCTGCAAAAGTTATCAAGGTTGGTTTACCTTGTATTGATGCAGAGGTTTGTGGTTTTCTACTCCTCTGAGTGGCAATTGTTGTCCAATTCTTTGATGTTATGAGGCTTTCACTGTGCCTCTTTCCTTTGCCCTTTTTGCTTTCTGGTTCTGCAGATATCACAGGGGTACTGCCTTGTGAATGGGCTTCAAGTGGTATGAAGTTCTCTTCCACTTCATCTAACAGGAAAAAGAGGGATTATGTCAGTTAAGATTTCTACAAGGGCTATTTGCATGTCTAAGAATGGCCTGTTGGCCAACATATTTCTATATTATACCCTTGTATCATGATGGTGTAATTGAAATGATTAATTAAATGTAAAAAATACAGCTTTGTGGACTTCTGGCATACTGTTTGTATACCAGTATCTCTCAGATTAACCTTTCATTACAAAGTTTAATCGAGGAAGTGGTTTTGCAAAAGGCAATTGAAACTATCAATATGGCCATGCACACCTCTAATGCTGTTATTTACAGCAAGAGAGGTGTTCTTTTTAATTAACAATGAGCTGGATTTTGGGCCTTTAAGTGTTTTAATATGTAAAACACACCAAAAATAAGTATAATGGTGATTAAATCATAATCAACCACGTGAAAGAGACAATATTGATAAAAAAAACACAATGGTATATAATTATATACCACTTAAAAAATAATGATGAGATATATATTATACTGTTTTTTTTGATAATTTCATTCCTCAAAAGAGAAACAATAATGTTAGAAATTAAGAATATAAGAGAAAAAACTCCCTTTTTACATGAAAAAGGTCAAAAAAACAGCCAGGCCCCCCAAAGTGTCAGGCTGAGTATATGATAAAGTACTAATAATGGTATATAAAGCTTTAATTAGGACTTTGACATGGATATAATTGTGATAAAAGAGTCTTAATTGATAATTAAGGGCTTTACTAAAGGATTTTAGTGGTGGTGAGCACTACTGAAATCCCTGGGTGCAGCCTTACCAATTAGATTATTATAATAAAGTCTAAAATAATTAGAATATTATTATACCTGATTATTTTCCAGGAGTATAAATCTTTTTGACATTTGTACTACATAGGAATTCAAGAGCAGGATGAGGAAACCTTTTCTGGTGCAGAAACGGCCTCCTTTTATCCTCAAAAGGGGTGCAATGGCCCTCTAGACCATCCACGTTGGGCAAGTGAAGAGTTTTTCACTTCTGGGTACTGGCTTGTGGTTTCCAAAATGCCCGTATACACTGTATTGGGCTCAGAGGTGGCTTTGAAACCACAACTGGGAAGTATTCACCAATACAGGGTGAAAATTTTCATCTGGGGACCACATAGCCCTCTTCTGACGTGTATGACGCGTAGAATGCTGTACAGAACCTTTATTTAAACCCAGTATTGAATGAACTATGGGGTATTGAAGTATAAACGTGCTTCTTTGTCTGTTTTAGACCTCATAATCATGGTTGTGGGATATTATCCCACAGTAAAGGTGTATTGCCCCAACTGTGGTATTTTGCCCTTCAAACTGCTATTCATTTGTCAGTTTTTGAGATATTGAGTGCAATGTTGGTTCTTGTGTAGCTCCAGATGGGATCTGCACAATGGTAACTAATTTGGTATGGGTAACATTAAATATTGCAAAGTTATGCCATGTACAAGCTTTGTTATTCATACATATGATTTTCCAAATATCTGTGTGGAGCTTATTTGCTCCATAACGTTTGTTCTAGATGCAATATGGAGAAATGAAAGGCACTAGGAGATGGCCCTGATTGTGCTCTTTCCTGAAAGACCCCACTTGAAGTATCTCACACTAAAATTGTAGAGGTTAAATGAGAGGTGAATATTTTGTTCACCCTTATTTGGCCTTATTTTGGCCATAACTTCTGATATTTTGGTGTTAGCTCAATTTGGATAGTACCTTTGGATAGCCCTGAAGAAGAGCTTCAATTTGAATACCCATTTGCTGGGGTTAAGCCTCTTGCTCTGGATTTCAGATGAGAGGTGAAAATTAAGGTTTATGCTCAGCAACAGCTTTGAGCAGGAATAACTTTGTTATTCTTTGTCCTATGATAATGGGACTTGTACATTTGGAAAGAGGTTATTTCCTCTTTCTTCCAATAGCTTTTGATCTGATTTGGCTCAGCTCCATGTTTTGGTGGTATCTTGGCTATACCATTGGTTTATGGTATTTGGCTGTCATGCTTGTGCTCTGGTTTTGAGTCACAGGTTGACAAATTGAAGATCCTTTATTCTTTGCTTTATTTCTAAGATTCTGGGAATCTTGACCAGGATGGGTAAGGTGTTGAATTTTTGGAAAATGATGATGAAAGCCCATGTTATACATGTTTTCTGGGAGAAAATCTCACTGGAATACATGTACACAGATTCAAAGTACAGACAAAATGACTGCGGAGTCTGTGTTTTAAAACAGTTTGTGTGGGGGTGTGTGAACAATGCAAAGAAATTACAATTTTTGGTTCAAAATATTGTAAAATATCTTATTTTTATCTCTCATAAGCAAGCATATGAGCAAGCTCATGAGGTTTGTCTGTAATTGTTCATTCCCGCTCATGAATTAAAAAAGGTTTGCTTATGAAACCTGGCGTTGAACTCCCCTAATGGTAAAGGTAGGAAGAGAAAGAAAAAAAAACAAAAACAATATTTATTTTAAGATTATCATAGATGAGTATTGTATTTTAGTCTGAAATCATCTAATTGTATGAGTTGTAACATATGTTAAATCCAAGGTGCTAAGTTCACCATCTACAAAAAATGATCTTAAAACCAAGGCATCTGTTGTATACTGAAATAATGTTCAACCTGTCAGGATAACAGAGTCCTTACAGTCACATCAAAGATATTGTGTGTCTATTCAAAGTAGACCACACTTTGTAATATTGTATTTCCTCATCTTTTTGTGACCTGTTTCTTTCTTGAATGAAAACCTCATTTATCCTCACAATTTCTTGCATAGTCCTGCTTCAAAAATCCATTCAATATGTAATTGGAATTATTTAGGAGAGGGTTCATATTAGATTTTGAAAGAATTTTTGTTTGAGGCTAATCTCTCAACTTCTTCAAAGTCAGAAATAGGGTCCTTTCATTCCTTACAAGAGAGTATAAATCTACTTCACTGAATGAAACTGCAGCGATGTCTTATCATCACAATAAATTCAATCTGTTTTTATCTTTTTTGATTATTAATTATTTTCCATAGAAAAAAACCAAAATTTTAAGGAGATAATGAAAAAAATAAAAATATTGGAAAGTGATTTTTCTTAATGAAAAACAATCTGAGAACAGATATTGAAATTTTTCATTATTTTGATTCTCAAATTTTTTGGTTTTTAGAAAAAAAAGGAAATATCATTTGGGGCTGGATTAAACCCATGCAACAAATATTTGACAAATAAACACTGGGGTTCTATGCCTTCCCTGCACCTGATTTCAATTTATAAATTTCATGGGTTGAATTGACACCGCTTTTCACCAAATAAATTCAAAAATAGAATTTTCTTCATAATATGGGTGGCATAAAGAGCATTTAACTCATAATGATATTTTAGGCCAATTTTGCTCTTCCTTTCAAAGGCATTGGGTCTTCATAGCCCCAAATTTCCCAAAATTAATTCCCAGATAGCATTTATTCAATATGTTAGTGGAAAAAATAGAATTGAATGAAAAATGACATTTGAGGCCCATGTTTCTCATCCTTTTAAAGTAATTAGATCTTCTAACCCCCCAAACATTTCCCAAGAGAAATATATTCATCTCTTTTTATAGCCCCAATTTTTCCAAATAAGAAAACTTTGGAAAATTTGATTTTTCCATTTGGCAAATGAAAATGATTTAAGTTCTTCTTCTATAATAATTTCTAAGCAAAAATATGGGTACTTCATATTTTAACCAATTTGATAGAGTTTTTGGGTCTATATTGGAGTCCAAAGGTAGAATTTTAATCAATTTTAAAGGGCTTGATTAGTAAATATTGGAATTGGATCCTTGAAGTTGAATCAAAAATCATCCTTTTCTGATCACAAAGAGAAATTTATTTTATAATTAATATTAAATCAAAATCTAAATATAAATTAGTTACTTTTTAAGGATTAATTAATGAACAAACTCTCATTTTAAAGGAATCAGAAAGTCCAATATTTAAAGAATAAAGACTGAGAATGAAATATTTTGAAATTGAAGAGAAATTACAAGGAAATTTTAGCTTTAATTTGGCTAAATTAAAAAGAAGCCCTATTTAATTAATCAAAATGAGAAATAAATTTGGTATGAGCTTGGTCAAAGTAGTCATAAATTCCAATTTAGTATTTTTTTTGAGTAGTTGAAAAGTATACTCAATGAAGATAATTGAAAGTGGTTTCTGTCTCAAATACAATATTTTTTTGTTGGGAAATTTTGTTGGAAATTTTCTTTCACATACTGATTTTCTTAGTCATGATTCATTCCCGACAATTTTTAGAGGAAAGCAATATATATTTATCCTTCAATCAATAATTAATTTCAAAATATATAGCTTAATACTTTGATTTTTACCAAAAAAACAGAAATTAAATATTCATTTCATGAGAGATTTTCAATTTTTTCTAACAATATCCTAAATTTTAATTTATTGAAAATTTATTTCAATTCAGGGGTTTTTCAAGGAAAACACAGAAAAAAGTGGGGTTTTAATTTCTTTTGTAAAGAATGAAATTTATATATATTTATGAAAAAAAGAGAAACTTATTGAAAAAAAATTCAAATTTGGAAATAATAATAATTGAACCAAAAAAATATTGAAAAATACAAAAGAATATTTAAAAAGAAGAAGTTAAGCTCAATTAATTGGATGAAAAAAGATTAAAAATGAGAATATTTAATTACATTCTTTCTTTGAAGTTGATGTATAAAAATGAATAAAATATTTCAAAAGAATAGTTTATCTTGGGGTTTTGTTAATTTATGCAGCGCAGGTTTTCATTTATCAATAAGGAAAGATTCAATTAATAAATTTAAAGTTACAAAAAAAATCACCTGCTTTTTTTCTATCTTCATATCTTATCATCTGGGAACCCATTCATGTTTTTCAGTATTCCAAATGGATTTTCTCCAACTGAATTAGGTAATCAAACACTTCTTAACAATAAATCAAATTGAACAACCAATTAATGTGTCTTGAAAATATTTAATAAAAACAAAATTTCTTCTTTTATGAGATAATCCATAAATTTAAGTAATTATCTCCAATTTCTTCAGAATAGTTTTATGTATCACCTAAGTGGTCTCTCTTTTATGAGCTATATAATAATAGTTTTGGAGAGAAACACATGGCTTGATATTTGGTAAAAAATATTTATAAAAGGGAATTTTCTTTTGATTTGAACATTTTTACTTCAATTTGGCAGTAATTTCTATTTATTTATTTCTTTGTTACTCATGATGCTTCTTTGATTAGTGGGGATGACCTTTCTATTTGTTTGGTAGGAGGCTTAAGTATCGTAAGAGTTTTCTGCTGGTGGATATAAGGATAAAAATATTGGATAAAAAGATTCTTCACTTGGACTTTGATAATTACAACTAATTATCAAATACTAAAGTTAGCCAAAGATTAATTTATTTAGTGAATATTCAGAGGAGAATGTATCCATTATCATTTACACAAAAATAACACTCACTTAAATCATGAATTAAGGCATAAATTTCCAAGAAATTTACAGATTATCAATCTGATTAGTGGCTATTTCCAAGGTGATTCTTCAATTATAATTGTATTGAGGATCATGTGAAATTTGAGAAAAAATCATGAACTAACTAAAGTGATAGGAGAAGAATCATGGATGAAGGAATAATAGCAGAGTCATGTCAACCAAGATTGAGGAAAATAGCCAAGCTGGTGATAATTGAAGAGAAAAATATTTGAAAATCCCAGAAATCAATAGAAATTATAGTTAAAAACCATGGAAACAAGTCTTTTTCAGCTTCCTAAAACCATATGGAAGAACTCGTTTCATCATCTATGGAGGGATTTCCACAACACAGCTTTAGGGGATTTCCTGGACACTAACTTTTTGGCCACTTTTGAGGCAAATCAAAAATTTGCAAACCATGTTTGGTGAGGCCACTTTTTGTGAGTTTCAGAGGTATTTTAATAAACCCAAAAGAACACAAAGAATTAATCAAGTTATGATTAAAAATGAAATTTACATTTTTAAATTTAAAAAAATACAAATATAAATATAAAATTCAAATATAAGGATAAAATTTAAAATTGAAATTTAATAATTGATTTAAATTAAAATTTCAAAGTGTAAACTTATATTGTTATTTGAAATAATTAATTAAAAATAAAATTTCATCAAAAATATTGAGAATAAAACATTTTCTGAAAAAAAAGTTGATAAAAATTATTATAATTTTTTTCCAATATATAAACTTATAAAAATTAGTTCATCATTGGATTCCTAATCAAAGATCATGTGGGGTCACGTCTGAGTAAAAGGTTTGTAGCTCAACTCTAACTAAGGTTAAATTAAGTTTCTAGTATTTTTTATGAAAATCTGAAAATCCTCAAAAACTTAATTTAATTCACACGACATATTGCATTAATCATCAATTCTTTTGTTAAAGTTGAGGTGCGGTATGTAGCTTAGAGGTTATGATACCAATTAGGAAAGTTTTAACTGTTACCAAGAGGGGAAAACTAACCTTCAGTCAAAAACAACTTAATAAAAATAACTGTAACTGGATTTATGGATTCAAGCACACATTATCACATGTTTTGAAGGCTATAAACAAACTATTACTACAGCAATGGCTGTTTTAAGGGACTCAAATGGATAAAACAAGGCCTTTTTTGGTCCAAAACTGGGTTTAATGATACTATAATTTGCTTTTATGTAGGTAGTGTGTCTCTAACAACTCATTAGAGTGAATTATAATTTTTGAGTAAGAGAATCAGTGGATATGAAAGAATTTCATCTTTGCCCCACTTTTCTTTTCATGTTTCACTCTTTTTCCTTTAAAAATTAGTTTGGACACTGTTGAAACAATCAGTAAAAGTTTCCAACAATCAGATTTAAATCATTTTAAATCTTTCAACCACATGAAAAACTTATATAATAATTTTTACCCTTGAGCCACTACAAAAGTAAATTGAAGAATCTTTCATCAATGTGAACATTTTCACTTTGTTTTGAAATTCACTTTGATCACTTTTGGGAGTTTATTAATTTAAAAAATGTTTTGAGGGACTCTGTTATCATGTTAATTCCTTGAAGCTCTTTTCCAAATTAATTCCAATTTAAATTTCTCATGAAGAAATTTATCTTTCAGCCTTAAATATCTTCTTCAGAGTATCTTTAGATAAACCTTTGTCATTGATAAAACAATAAATCTTTATAATATTATTTTTTCATACTAAAAAAATCTAAAAACAATAATGTTGTGTGTTTGTCTCTTAAAACTCTTAAAACTACCAATTGTGCTCAATGTTGTAAACAATGTTTTGGGGACAGGAAAAGTGCCTGATTTCAATCAAATCTTCATATCCACAGCTTACATGTGGGGCCCCAGCGTTGATTTTGACCTGTGACTTTTTTTTAAACTTTTTGCAATCCTTTTCTTATATTGAAAACTTAGAAATCCACAAAAAATACTTATGGTTTGAAAAACTCCATAGGTATTTTTTTGCATACAATAAGTGAGATTTTTTTTTCATTTTTATTATAAAAAATCCTTTTTTTACTTACATAATTTCTTTTCTCATTAATTTTAGTTTTTGACAATGAAATTGAACCAGAAAACCATGAAACAGCTTCAACAGTCACTACCCTTGTTCCAGCCAGTACTGTCAATTCTGATCATAATAGTAAAGCTATTATATCTGATAATAATTGTACAGAACCAAATTATTCTGAATCAATTAATTTAGATATCAGTAATACTCTCCAAAAAGCAAACAATGGGGCCAATAGTGAGGTTCTGGTGTGAAATTACTAGCTAAAAGCTTTTTACTTATAATTATGCCTTAAACCAGATAAGGAGCCAGATATAAACCCTCAGGAAGCTTGCAGGAATATTATAGCTGAGATTATGGCAGACACCAATCTGTTACAGAAGGACAGGGGTTATTAAATGAAACCACAAAAGACAAATTATTCCATTCTAAAGCTGATGACACTATTTTACCTTGAAGAAGTGCTTAAAACATCACAAGAATCCTCAGTAAACATTTAAAAAGCTAGTCTGAAGGCATACAGCAATTCACTTCAGTACAAGGAGTATCAGATCCTAGCCAACCTCTGGAAAAACTGCCTGAACTGCTCTCTGCGCTTGAAAGAGTTTCTGGGCCATCCCCGTACTTGCAAGTTATTGAATGGATGGCATCTATTGATAGAAAAAAGAACATAATTCTTCTCACAGACAAATAGAGGGGAAAATCCTCAAACACCCAAAAAAGTGACAAAACCAACCCAAGTGGCCAAAAGCAGCATTTTCAATGTGAAAAACAGCCACAAGCTCAGAGAAAGGACAAAGGAAAGGCACCAGTAACCAAACCATACAGCCCACACTACAGAATCCCAAAGATTCAACAAGATGATATGTAAAATGTGTTTCAGATGGTGAGAACTATGATGGAAAATCAAAAGACAGAGGAATCCAGATTAAAATATCCAAAATGATATATGAGATTTTGGATAGAATTGAAGCTTTTTATATAACCATAGATAAAATAAAATATCATATTTCTGATAATAATTCAAATATTTTTAACAATCCTAAGAAAAATACTCTAAGTTTGAGACAAATAAACAAAAAATTGATGTGTTTTGAGAAGGTATCAAGAAAAATCAAAAAATTAGATAGTGAAACTTTATTTTCAAACAAAAATGAACAAACAATCTGGAATTATGCAAGAATGAACCAACAAATATTCTAAATTAAATATTGATTAGATGCTTGAGACAAGAATAATAAGTGCCATTAATATCATCAAAGAAGATAATAAGAAGATCCTTGATGATATCTCAAATTTCGTTTTTCAAGTAAAGACAAATACAATGAGCTTGAACAAGTATTTTGATACTTCACAAGAAGAAGTATCACAGTTAAAAATCAGGATTAATCAAATTATTTCTGAAAATACTAGAAAAAAAGAAATATGGAAGCAGAAGACAATCAAAGAGGACATGTATAAAATTTAGTTAATAAATTTGATCCAACGTTTCCAACATGAAGTCAGAAATTCCACAAGGTGTAAGAAAAGTAAAACGAATGAAATTGAACAACTACTTCAAGATTTGCTAAGAGCTTCTACACCTCTGAATCAAAGTGAGGGTGTAAGGAATTCCAACCCACAAGTATTGGATGTGGAGAATTCACAAATAAAAAATGAATTTTCCATGTCTTTCAATAGCTTGGAATTATCAATGGGCCAAGCACTTTTGAAAGAAGTACCAAAGCTTAAAGAATGGTCTCAGGTAAGTGGTGAAGGAGAGTATGACCATATGGAGCTTATCAGAGGCATTGAAATTATAAAAGAGAACTTTGAATTAACAGAAAGACTGGTGACAGAAAGATTTAACAACCTGTTTAGTAAATCAGAAGATAGATGGTATATCAAGTTAGGATATGCACATGGACACCAAAGCTGCACTTGGTGGAGAACCCAAATAATCAACAAATGGACCAATGAACCTTTGAGACTTAAGGCTAAAGCAGCTTTTGAATCTAAAAGATTCAATTCTAAAATAGACAGAGCTTTACAATGGTCTTTCCAGAAAAAAATACAGAATAACCACATTATATCCTGACATGCAAGAATTTATGATCCATAGAAAGATTCTGAGACAATGTAGAGAATATTTAAAAAATCCTGAAAATAGAAGGACTACTGGAAAAATCTTCAGCAGAAAATATTATCATTAAATAAGAAGAAGTAACCACTAGAACAAGTATTTGTTCTAGTAGGATGAATAAGAAAAAAAAGTTTAAAAATTATAGTAATTGAAAAACCAATCCTCAGAAAAATCAGGAAGTACCAAATTTTCCAAAACATCAAACATTCAGCCAAAGAATTTCAAAAAAGAGGGAAACTCAATGAAATCAAAATTGAGAAAGATCCTGATGAGGAAAAAGATGATGTGACTGAAGAAGAGTTGGATGATAAATCATCAATATTTTATAAAAACTCAAAAGATATATAAAATATAAATTTCACATTTAAAATAATGCAGTCTTACTCCAATTTCACACAGCACAGTAATAGTCAACTTGAAATATCAAAATTTCTATATGCACAAATTAGGAAAAATAGACCAAACATGGGGAAATGCTATAAAGATGGAAAATTCCTGTATAAAAGAGGTGATTATTGATTAAAAAAACCACTAAGCTGTTACTTGGACCAGAAGCCTTCTGCTCTTTTGTTGGGAAATTGTTTGTCAAACATTGTGTACTAAATTTTGAAGATCAATTATTACCAATTGATGGTCTAAGATTAACCAGTTCAACCACTCCAATGAAGTTATTAGAAAGATTTGAAACCAATGTCTTATTGCTACATATAATTGGCAATTTGAGATTTACTGTTGAATTTTTTGCCATGGAAAACTGCTCTAGTACCCATTTTATATTGGGAAATGATTATTAAATCATGTATGGTGTAACTTTACATAACAAAAAAGGACAGATACTTTACTATTGGTGACAATAACTATCAGAAATTTTACTTTTTAATTTTTTAAAAGGAAAATTAAATTAAATAAAGTATCCCCAGTCAACTTGGACATAAATAAGTTTAGATCAGAGCAGACAAATGAAGCTGAACTCAGTTTTCATCTTACTGAAATACAAGAAAAATAGGTTTATGCGCTTTTATATGACCATAAAGAAGTGTTTGCATAAGATAAAAAACAACTGGGGGAAATTATTCTTCATGAATTCTAGATTATTTTAAGCATTGAGAGAACTTACCCACCACTATTAAGGAGGACTGAATACAAAGAAAGCCTAAGCTTTAGAGAAGCCCTTGAGCTTAAAATTAAAAGATCTTGGACCTTGGTGTAGTAGAAAGGTTTTCCACAATAAAGGGGTAGAAATAACTACACTAGTCATAGTGTTGTGGCATAATTGTCAGCCTGTGAGGTCTGTATGACATACCCATAATGCCACAAATAACTTCATAAACAGCTAATTGAGTCTTGAGCAGACTTGTAAATTGGATTGAGAATAAAAAATAACAAAAAGTAAGGATAAATTCTTGTTGGGTAAAAAAACCTGTAATTATTATGTCATTTTTGGATTCTACTCCAAAAATGACCTAGGGCAGACCCATAGGGTGTTATACTTAAAAATGTTTATTTCTTATGTTATGAGAAGACTTGAGAATGTCACAGTACAATTGCAATTTTTGTAACATTTTTTCAAAATTGTTAAATTTAAGCTTAAATAAGCTTAAATTTAAAGTTTCATAAATCTTATTCAAAATTACCAAAAATGTAGTTAAAATTGAGGTGTTGTGTATATTTACTGAATTGGCTAAGAATTTTCCATACAGAAGTTAAATCATGCATGAGCTCAATATAAAAGGGTTTGAGACCATAGTATGGCTTTAAATAAATAAAAGGGAAAAATCCACATAAAAAGGTGGGACAAAGGATAAAAAGGAAACAGAGCTGGGGTATCCAACTGTTTGGATCTTCAAGGATTCATTTAAGGTTTTCCACCTGTATTGGTGGATTTTAAACCTTATTCAAAGATTAGACTTTTATCCAACCTTAAAGTTTGAACTGATTTCATTCCAATTTGGAAGGGAATTTCAATCTGCCAAAGGGTAAATCCAAATATGCAAGCTTAAAATCAAGGTCTTAAGATGTGTCAAAGTTTTAAATTTACAAGTGTTGAAGCCTTATCAAAAGTTTAGGTTTGATGTGTATTGCTATTTTATGTGGAAAAATAGCAATAACTTCAAAACTTCATTAAAAATACAATGCTTAATGGAGTTGCTTGAAAATTCCACACAGCTTAAAAGTTGATGTTATCTGTTTATACATTAAATTACGAGTATCTTTTATTAATGGGTTTTACTGGTAATTAGCCAGGAAATTTACTCTTTCAATTATACTTGAAGAAAACTGAGATTTATTTCAAAATTAATTAAAAATTGAGTTTAAGAGATTTTTTCTTGAAAGCATATTTTTGAGATTTCAATGTGATGGAATCTGATGTAAATAAGCTTAATATATATTAAAAACTAAAAGAATTAATCCAAAAGAGGATTCAAATTACCTGGAGTTAAGAATAACACTGGTAACTTTAAATTAGAATTAAAAATAAGCTACCTTAAGATAAGAGGCTTATTTTTAGGCGTGGTTTTTCAGGTTTTACCTGAGAACAACCTCTATATCCATTAGTAATCATGAGAGATGCTCTTCAGGCATAAAAAGAGCATACAGATCACTGTTTTTGTCAATAATCATTAATAATTCCAATCATATTAGAAATTTAAACAGGTAGAGTTTTATTAATATAAAATATTATTATTAAAGTAATTCTTAAGGTATTATATTATTTATTAATCTTAAAATCAAATAATTGAAATCATAGAATTCAGCTTATTGTTGTAATCACCTATAATAGATTTCATTATATAAAATCATTGTCTTAATTAGCTTTCAAATCCAAAAATTCATCTTGAAAGGTCTTTAATCCTATTTTTTATCATAAAAAGTGGTTTTATTAATTTAAAATATTGCCCTTTGGCGTTTTTTGAACTTATAATCATTATATAAAATAATAAAAATTATTGTTTGAATTGTTGTATTAAATCAATATTATAAGTAAGTTTTCTCTAAAGCTCTATATTTTTTATCTATTATTGGTTTTTTATATAGAGTTTTCTATAATAATTATATCTGCACAGTGTGCGTAATAATTTTGCTTATTAAAATATATATATATTTCATAAGTCGATAAATACTATTCTTTTCCACATGTAATTGTATCATCAAGAGCATTACACTTCTTATTTTTATAATTTTCAGTGACTATAACAATAATAGGATAGGTATAGCTCATTATAATTATTTAGATGTTTTTCAGTATCAAATTATATAATAATAATTAAATTTATGTTTTTATTATAATTTTTTTAATAATTAGACAAATTTGTGGTTATAATATTTAATCATATTATATTTTCTACTGAGTACAGTCATATTACTCTTGATATTTGCTACTATTATGAAGAGCTTCATAGAAATACATTACAATAATGGAAAATGAGAATTGTTGGGTATTTCAGAGCTTTGAATATTTACACTGTCCTAGACAGGTATCTCATACCAAAAATACAAATTGCCCTTACTCAAATATCTCAAGTATTTTATATTGTTAACAATGGATTCCATGAAGATATTCAAGCAGAATGTAGTGAGACTAAGAGAAACAAAATGTTTGATAATTATTTTCCATTGTGGAGAGTATGAATACTTGAGGATTCCTTTTGGTATCACCAATAAAACTTGAAACTTTCAAAGAATGATGAATGAGATCTTTATTTAAGAACTTTCAAAGTATTTCTAATCATTTTTATTGATGACATTGATATTTATTCTAAGAATTGGGAAGAGGATTTAGATAAATTATTTAGAGTTCTGGAGAAAATTTATCTAAATAAAAGTCTTTTTGGATTAAAAAAACTCAAAGCCCTTGGACATGTAGTATGTGGTCTATCCATTGGAATAGACAACAATACAGCTGCAGAAACTATATTAAAGGCTATGGCTAAGAAAAGAAGGAAATCAAGCCATTTCCAGGCTTTTGAGGTTACTACAAGCAGCACATTAAAGATTTTGTGTGAATTGAAAGATCTCTTTATAGGACGTGTGACAAGGATACAGTATCTATGTAAGGTGTGGATATGAAACTTTGATTAAAAATCAAGTACTTTTCCTGTCCTCAAAATTTGTATAAGGTAAAAATCAATTAAAAATAGTATGAAATATTATTTTTAAGAGAAAACACGCCAATTTTATTGTTTATAACTTTATTAGTATAAAACAATAATATTATAAAAATTTATTGTTTTACCAACAATAAAAATTTATCCAAAAAATACTCTACAAGAGATATTTTAAGGCTACAAAAGAAATTTCTTCAAGAGGAATTTCAATTGGAATTAATTGAGCAAAGAACTGCAAGCAATTAATTAAAGAACAAAGTCTTTAAAAAGAATATTAAAGAGAAAACACGCCCAAAAGTGACCAGAGTGAATTTGGAAACAGAGTGACAAAGTTTACAGTGATGAAAGATGCTTTAATTCACTTTTGGGGTGGTTCCGGGGTAAAAATGATTATAAGAGTTACAAAAAATGATTATAATGATTTTTTCACGTGGTTAAAAGGATTAAAATGATTTAAAAGTGGTGGTTGGAATCTTTGATTTATTGGTTTAACAGTTTTAAACTAATTAATAAAAGGAAAAGATTCTAACATGAAGAGAAAAGTGGGGCAAAGAAGACATTCTTTTATAGCCATCAATTCTCTTACTCCAAAAGTAAAATTTACTCTTGTCAGTCGTGAAAAACAGTCTGACAACAGAAAAGCCAATTATGGCATCATTGAACCCTGGTTTAGACCAAAAAAGGGCTGGTTTAAGCCATTTTTAGCCATTTTTAGCCATTTTAGACCCTTAAATCAGCCATTACTATAGCAATAACAGGCCTAGAGCCTTCAAAACACGTCATAATGTGTGTCAGAGGCGTAGAAACCAGTTAAAACTGTTTTTATTATGATTGTTTTATCTTAAGGGTAGTTTTACCCTCTTGGCAACAGCTAAAACTACCCCAGTTGGTATCAAAACCTCATCATCAATTGAGTCCACAGACCTTGTAACTCAATTCCAGGCCAAAAGTGATGAACGTTTGCGTGAATTTTGACATCCCACGCCTGTCAGCAAGGATTTTGGGGGTCTAGCTCCCCCTCAGAGCTGGAGTTCCTTTTCCCCCCCAAATTTAATCTTTCCAATTTATTTTTCCTTTAATTCCTCATCATGTATTATACTTATAATTTACATATGTAATTCAATTCAATTGTACAGTTCAATACAGTAATAATTGACACCTCATATGTAAATCAAAGTTCACTTATGTAATACACGCGCACATTTTGACATTTCAATTGAATTCAATTGAAAATACTTCAATTCCTCATAACTTCTAAACTAAACACAACACCTCAATTTTAACACAAAAATTGATGGTTAACACCACATGTGGTGTGAATTAAATTAAGGTTTTGAGGATTTTCAACTTTTGTATTGAAAATACTAAAAACTCAATTTAAGCTTATTTAGAGTTGAGTTACAAGAATTTCACTCAGAGGTGACCCCACCTGATTTTTTATGAGGAATCCAATGGTGAAATAAATTTTATATGTTTATTTATTGGATAAAAAGTTATAATAAATTTTATTTAACTTTTTTCCAAATTTATTTATTTTTTCACAATTTTGTTAAAGTTTCATTTTTACTTAATTTTTTCAAGTATAAATGTAATTTTATATTTACAAAATTTAATGTATTTTTTATTTTTAAATTATAATTAATTTTTTTATTTTTAATATAATTTTATATTTATATTTTGATTTTTATTTTAATAATATAAATAAATTTATTTTATTTATATTAATATGTTATTTTTTATATTTGTGGTCTTTTGGGTATATGAAATTACCTCTAAGGCTCACATTCCCTCCCCCTAAAAAGAATATTACTTTGTAATATTGGTGTTTCTAGTGTGTCTGAATCTCCTCAGTAGTTTGGTAGCTTCTGGTATATCTTTTTCTTCTAACCATTCATCTTCACAAGTTGGGTCACTGTACCTAACAAGGTATTCCCTTACTTTCTTGGTTCATAATTTCCTTTCTTTAAGAACTTTGGTTATTTTCTTAGTACCAGATGTCTCAATAGGAGGTACAACTTGGGGAACCTTATTCCTCAAGGGAAATTTCTCAGCATCACTAGATTTATATGGTTTTATCAAGCTCACTGGAAATGTAGGGTGCTTATTGCTAAGTTCTTCAGATAACTCTACTTCAACAGAATTTTCTCCATGGAGGGCCTTAATCACAAAAGGTCCTGCAAAGGAGTCTTTCAACTTTTTACATCCTTTGATGTTATTGAAGTTAGTGGTGGATACAAGAACTAGGTCCCCCACTTTGAAATCTGGAGTTGCATGAGATTTATCCCATTTGTCTTTAGCATATGCAAAAGAGTCCTCCATGCACCTTACTGCATGCTTTCTAGCTTTGTCTAGCATTCCTTTGAAGCTAGCAGCTGTGGGATGTATTTCAACTAAGTCTTTCCTCAAGGAGTCTTGGGGTAACTTGGGGTTCCATCCTTTTTCTAGAACAGCAGGAGTCTGATTGGTACTAGCATGGATTGATGTTTTATATGCTAATTCCAGTGCTGGTAACAGAGTACACCAATCATGGGTAAATCCATCACAATCTTTGAATTCAAGGCCATATGCACGAAATCTTCTCACCATGTCCTCTAAGGTTTGGATCATTCTTTCAGCCAGGCCATCAGTTTGTGGGTGGTAGGCTGTAGAGAAAGACAGTTTAGTGCCAAATAATTGGTGAAGATTTGTCCATAGTGCTGAAGTGAATTTGGGATCTCTATCACTGATGATATTTGTAAATATCCCAGTCCATGACACTACTCTATTCCATATCCGAAGAGCTGTATCCATGGCTGTATCATCTTTGTGACATGGTAAAAAGATTGGGGTTTTACTAAATCTGTCCACAATTACTAGGCAAGCATTATAGCTCCTGTCACCTCCTGGTGGTAGGCCAGTTACCCAATCCATATGGACAATTTCCCAAGGTCTGTTTGGTTCTTGGATTTTCATCATATTTCCAAGTCTTTTGCCAGTGGATTTATTTGCCTTTTGGCATCTGTCACAGGTTTTGCAATACTCTGCAACATCTTTTTGCCACATTGGCCACCATATGCAGGTCTTCACTTTCTCTCTTGTTCTATCTTCAGAAAGATGTCCTGAAAAGGGACTATCATGGCATTCTTTCAGTACAAGATTGATTAATGACCTGTCTACAACTGTCATGACACATGTGTGCTTGGTTCTGTGGTAAATTATACCATCCAGTAGGTGAAATCTTCCTTCATTATAAGATTTTCTCCATACTTCATCCAAGGTATGTATTAGAGAGTTGTCTTTACAGTCTTTGTTAAGTAATTGGCATAAGATGCTACAATTCTTATCTTGAGTGTAACTATTTCTGACTTCTTCAAAGAAGGTGGTGTTCAAGTCTGTAACACTTATTCCTTCTATTGGAATTTGTGGTGAAGCTTCTTCTGGAACATAAGCAGGATTATCAATGTCATTTGGTAATGGCCATCTGCTTAGTCCATCTGCATTCTTATGAATATTCCCATCCTTATGAACAATAGTCATATTGCCTCTGTATTCTTGTATGGCTATTTGCCATCTGAGCATGTGTCTGTTAGGTGTTTTCATGTTCAAAAGTGATTTCACAGCTGTACAATCTGTTATTAATTCAAAAACACATCCCTCTAAGAAATAGTTCAATTTCTCCAAGGCCCAGACAAGGCATAGACATTCCATTTGACTTGCTCCATATCTGGTTTCAGTTGGTTTGATTTGCCTGGATATGAAACATATTGGTCCTTCTACAGGTTTGTCATTTATGATCTGAACTTGGTGAAGTGCAGCACCTAGTCCATCCCCTGATGCATCAATATACAGTTTGAAAGGTAATTTAAAGTCTGGCATCAGTAAGAGTGGAGCAGTGGTCAATGCTTCTCTTAGAGATTCAAAAGCTTTGACTCTGTCAACAGTCATCTCAAATACTGTGTCTTTGTCACACAACTTATAAAGTGGTCTTGCTATGGATGCAAAGTCTTTAATGTGTTGCCTGTAATATCCTGCAAAACCCAAGAATGACTGAATTTCCTTCTTATTCTGAGGCATGGGTTTTAACAATACTGCTGCAACTTTGTTTTTATCAATTCCAAGGGACAAACCAGATACAACATGTCCTAGTGCCTTAAGTTCTTTAAATCCAAAATGACATTTCTTCAAGGAGATTTTCATGTTTACTGATTGGATTTTTGTCAAAACTCTTGATAATCTGTACATGTGCTCCTCCCAAGTCTTTGAACAGATAATAATGTCATCAATGTAAATGATTAACCATCCCTCTGAGAGTTCTTCAGGGAAGATTTCATTCATCATTCTTTGGAAGTGTGAAGGTGCATTTTTGATACCAAAGGGCATCCTTAAGTATTCATACACTCCACAATGAACAATAATTCTCAAGTATTTTCTTGCTCTTGGTGTTACCACATTTTGATGGAATCCTTTAAGGGCATCCATAGTGGTTATATACACTGCTTGAGATATTTGAGTAAGGGCAATTTGGATTTTTGGTATTGGGTATCTGTCTGGAACAGTGTAAGTGTTCAGAGCTCTAAAGTCCCCAACCATTGTGGATTTTCCATTATGCCACGCCACTATGACTGGTGTAGTTATTTCTACTTCCTCATTGTGGCCTACTTTTCTTATTACACCAAGGTCTAGAAGTTCTTTGATATGAATTTCTAGAGCTTCTCTTGATTTTGGACTTGCTGGATAAGCAGGTCTTCTTAAGAGTGGTGGATAAGGTCTCTCAATGTTAAGAATGATGTCAACTTCATGACCAATAATTGCTCCCAGAGGTTCTTTGTCTGTAGCAAATGCTCCTCTGTGGTCATACAAAAGGGAAGAAAGTTCATTTTCTTGTTTATCAGTCAGATGAAGGCTTATCTCAGCCTCATTTAACTGTTCAGACTTGAATTTTTCTAACTCTAAGTTAACTGGTGATACTTTGTTTACTGTAATTTGTCTTTGAAATGGTAAAAAGGCAAATTTCTGGCGCTTATTGTCCCCAATTGTAAAGTATCTGTCTTTGTTATTATGTAAATCTATCCCATACATGATCAAATAGTCATTTCCCAATATAAAATGGGTACTAGAGCAATTTTCCATAACAACAAATTCAACTGTGATCCTTAAATTCCCATTTATGTGTGGGAATATGAAATTGGTCTCAAAGATTCCCAATGCTTTCATTGGGTTACTTGCACTGTTGAATTTTATACCATCAATTGGTAACAATTGGTCTTCAAAATTTGGCACACAAGTCTTAAGAAAGGATTTTCCAACACAAGAGCAGAAGGTTCCTGGGTCAAGCAAAAGTTTGGTGCGCTTGTTGTCAATTACCACTTCTGTTATACAGGAGTTACCAGCTGTATAACCTTTTCCTCTGTTTGGTTTTGTCTTCATAAGTTGTGCATCTTGAACTTTTGATAAATCAACTTGACCATTGCTTAATTGTGGTAAGTGGGAATAAGATTCCATGATGTCAAAAGTGGCATTGATATTTTCTATATCTTTTGAAGATTCAGAAAATATGGATGACTTATCATCTGAATTGTCTTCAATTATGTCTTCTTTTTCAACATCTGGTTCCTTTTCAATGTCAATTTCATTGATTTTCCCCCTCTTTGGACATGTATTGGCTAAATGGGTGGTGCTTTGGCAAATATGGCATTTTCTGACTGTATCTGAAGATTTATATTTAATATTACCAGAATTTTCTTTGGGGTTTTTGTCCACAGAATCTTTCCAAGGTGTATTAAACCTTGTTTTGAGATTCACCCTACTAGAACCAATTTTGGTTCTGGTGGTTACTTCTTCTAGTATATTGATAATATCTTCTGCTGAAGATTGTTCAGTAGTCCTGCTTTTGACAGCATTCTCTAAGTCACCTCCACATTGTCTCAGAATTTTTCTATGGATCATAAACTCTGACATGTCAGGATATAATGCTGTTAATCTGTCCTTTTGTTGGCAAAACCATGGTAAAGGTCTGTCTTTATCAGCATTAAATTTGGCAGATTCAAAGGCTGTTTCAACTTTAAACCTCCAAGCATCATTTGCCCATTTGTTGATGATTTGGGTTTTCCACCAAGTCCAACTCTGGTGTCCATGTGCTTGTCTTATTTTGATGTAACATCTGTGAGCTGATCTGGTAAACAAGGTGTTAAACCTGGCTGTTACCAATCTGTCTGGTAATTCAAAATCCTCTTTGATCATGTCAATACCTCTAATGAATTCCATATGGTCATACTCTCCTTCACCACTGAAGTGAGGCCATTCTTTAAGTTTTGGAACTTCTTTCAAGAGTGCTTGGCCCATTGATGGTTCCAAGTTATGAAAAGAAGTGGATAATTCATTTTTTATTTGTGAATTATCAGGATCCAATACTTGTGGATTTGGAATTCTTGTGCCCTCATTTTGATTTAGAGGTGTAGACATTCTTGGTAAGGTGTTCAGTATTTGTTCAATGTCATTCATTTTACTGTTGCTACACCTTTGGGAATTTCTGTATTCATGTTGGAAGCTTTGTATTAAATTTATTACTTCAATTTTATACATGTCTTCCTTATGTGTCAGTTCTTGCCATAACTCTGTCTGTCTTGTATTATCAGCAGTGACTTGATTCAATTTCATTGATAATTTTGATACTTCTTCTTGTGAAGCATCAAAACACTTTTTCAAGGCAATGATATATGTCTTTACTTCAGTAAATGAATTTGAAATGTCATCAAGGACATTCTTGTTATCTGTTTTGATAATATTTATGGCTTGTTTAATTCTTGTTTCAATCATGTCATCAATATTGAATTTAGAATATTTATCTGTTAATTCTTTAATAATGGCAGATTGTTCATTTATTTTAATGTTGGAAGAATTGTCATTATTAGAATTTTTAATTGTTCTTAAAACTTTTTCAAAACACATAAGTGTTTCATTAATTTGGCACAGACTCAGGTTGTTTGTTTCAATGTTGTTACAAATGGTGTCATTTTTATCAGAAAGATGTTTTTTCACGTCATTTATAGCATTATACAACTCTGGGATGGAATCAAATATGTCAGAAATCATTTCTGGAACCTTAATCTGGCTTCCTCCTTCTTCTGTAATTCCATCATGGTTCTGGCCATCTGAAATACATTTTCCATGGCATCCTGCTGAATCTTTGGGATTCTGTAGCCCTGGCTGTAAGGTTTTGGGGCTGGTGCCTTCCCTTTGCCCTTGTTTGGAGTTTGTGGCTGCTTTTTCACGTTGGAATTGCTGCTGCTGGCCACTGGGGCTGTTTTTGGCACTGGTTTGGGTGGTGGAGGGTTGTTTTTCCTCCATTCTAGTGTCAAAAGCATCATGTTTTTCTTCTCCATCAATGGATGCCATCCATTGAGCAATTTGCAAGTGTTGGGATGGCCCAAGAATTTTCTTACTGTCAGGTAAGAATTCATGCAATTCTTCCACAGGTCTGCAAGGATCTGGTACTCTTTGAATTGAAGTGCATTGTTGTATGCACTGTGGCTGGCTTTGTATATGTCCACAGAGGCTTGTTGTGGCGGTGTCAGCTCTTTTTGAAGGTAAAATGGTATTATCAGCTTCAGAATGACCCTTTTTAGTTGTTTGGAAGTCATCAACTGACCCTTTTCCTTCTGTACCTGGTTGGCCTCTGCCATAATCACGTCTATTACCTTTTTGGGAGCTGCTTGAGGGGTTGTAGCTGGCTCCTGACCTGGTTGAAGGCATAATTATGGTTAAAAAGGCTTAAAATAGTATTTTTACGTCAAAAAACTTACTATTGGCCAAATCTTTAGCTTTCTGAAGGGTATTACTTATGTCCAAGTTAATTAATTCAGAAGATATTGGTTCAGGTTGGTTATTTTGAGTCACAATAACAGTACTATTATGATCAGAATTAACAGTACTGGCAGGGATAATGCTGGTTACTGTTGAGGCTGTTTCAATGTTTTCTTGTCTTACCACGTTGTCAGACACTAAAATTAATGAAAAAGCCAATTAATTAAGTGAAAAAAAGGATATTTCAAAAAAGAAATAACAATATAAGCCTCACTTATAATATGAAAAAAAAGTTATTTTTTATGGATTTTTTGAATTATAAGTATTTTTTATATGTTTTTTAAATTTTTCAATATAAGAAAAAGGATTTAAAAAGAGTAAAAAAAAATATTTCACAGGTAAAATATCACGGCTGGGCCCCCAAATGTAAGGTGTGGATATGAAACTTTGATTAAAAATCAAGTACTTTTCCTGTCCTCAAAATTTGTATAAGGTAAAAATCAATTAAAAATGGTATGAAATATTATTTTTAAGAGAAAACACGCCAATTTTATTGTTTATAACTTTATTAGTATAAAACAATAATATTATAAAAATTTATTGTTTTACCAACAATAAAAATTTATCCAAAAAATACTCGACAAGAGATATTTTAAGGCTACAAAAGAAATTTCTTCAAGAGCAATTTCAATTGGAATTAATTGAGCAAAGAACTGCAAGAAATTAATTAAAGAACAAAGTCTTTAAAAAGAATATTAAAGAGAAAACACGCCCAAAAGTGACCAGAGTGAATTTGGAAACAGAGTGACAAAGTTTACAGTGATGAAAGATGCTTTAATTCACTTTTGGGGTGGTTCAGGGGTAAAAATGATTATAAGAGTTACAAACAATGATTATAATGATTTTTTCACGTGGTTAAAAGGATTAAAATGATTTAAAAGTGGTGGTTGGAATCTTTTATTGATTGGTTTAACAGTTTTAAACTAATTAATAAAAGGAAAAGATTCTAACATGAAGAGAAAAGTGGGGCAAAGAAGACATTCTTTTATAGCCATCAATTCTCTTACTCCAAAAGTAAAATTTACTCTTGTCAGTCGTGAAAAACAGTCTGAAAACAGAAAAGCCAATTATGGCATCATTGAACCCTGGTTTAGACCAAAAAAGGGCTGGTTTAAGCCATTTTTAGCCATTTTTAGCCATTTTAGACCCTTAAATCAGCCATTACTATAGCAATACCAGGCCTAGAGCCTTCAAAACACGTCAGAATGTGTGTCAGAGGCGTAGAAACCAGTTAAAACTGTTTTTATTATGATTGTTTTATCTTAAGGGTAGTTTTACCCTCTTGGCAACAGCTAAAACTACCCCAGTTGGTATCAAAACCTCATCATCAATTGAGTCCACAGACCTTGTAACTCAATTCCAGGCCAAAAGTGATGAACTTTTGCGTGAATTTTGACATCCCACGCCTGTCAGCAAGGATTTTGGGGGTCTAGCTCCCCCTCAGAGCTGGAGTTCCTTTTCCCCCCCAAATTTAATCTTTCCAATTTATTTTTCCTTTAATTCCTCATCATGTATTATACTTATAATTTACATATGTAATTCAATTCCATTGTACAGTTCAATACAGTAATAATTGACACCTCATATGTAAATCAAAGTTCACTTATGTAATACACGCGCACATTTTGACATTTCAATTGAATTCAATTGAAAATACTTCAATTCCTCATAACTTCTAAACTAAACACAACACCTCAATTTTAACACAAAAATTGATGGTTAACACCACATGTGGTGTGAATTAAATTAAGGTTTTGAGGATTTTCAACTTTTGTATTGAAAATACTAAAAACTTAATTTAAGCTTATTTAGAGTTGAGTTACAAGAATTTCACTCAGAGGTGACCCCACCTGATTTTTTATGAGGAATCCAATGGTGAAATAAATTTTATATGTTTATTTATTGGATAAAAAGTTATAATAAATTTTATTTAACTTTTTTCCAAATTTATTTATTTTTTCACAATTTTGTTAAAGTTTCATTTTTACTTAATTTTTTCAAGTATAAATGTAATTTTATATTTACAAAATTTAATGTATTTTTTATTTTTAAATTATAATTAATTTTTTTATTTTTAATATAATTTTATATTTATATTTTGATTTTGATTTTAATAATATAAATAAATTTATTTTATTTATATTAATATGTTATTTTTTATATTTGTGGTCTTTTGGGTATATGAAATTACCTCTAAGGCTCACAATTTACAATATATGTTGATAGAGTCAAAGCCTTTGTATCCCTGGGACAGGCCTTAACTACTGCTCTACGTGTAATAATGCCAGATCTTAAACTACCCTTCAAGGCTTATATTGATGAATCAGGAGATGGACTAGGAGATTCACTTCATAAAGTCAAAATTATCAATGAAAAACTTGTGGAAGGCCCCATAGGCTTTATATCTAGGGAAAAAAACCAGTGGGAGCCAGATAAGGAGCAATTCAGATGGAATGTCTATTTCTTGTCTGGGCCATAAAACTGAATTATTTTCTTGAAGGATGTGTTTTTGAAGTAATAGAAGATTGTACTTCTGTGAAGACACTTCTCAATATGAAGAAACCCAAAATACATATTCTTACATGGAAAATAGCCTTACAAGAACATAGAGGAAGTATAATCATTGTACATGCAGGTAGAAATATTTATAAAAATGGAGACAGATTGAGCAGATGGCCATTACCAAATGATATTTAGAATCCTCCTTATGTTACAGAAGAAGATTCCCCACAGTTCCAAATAGAAAGGATTTGTATTAAATACCTAAACAATACCTTGTTTGAATAAGTGAGAAGCAGCTATGATCAGGAAAGAATGGAAGAATAATATTCCAATTTCTTGCTAAAGATTTTCAAGATAGCTATTTGATAAGTTCCTTGTATAACATGTGGAAAAATTCATATGATGATGGAAGATGTCACTTACTTGATGGCATAATCTAACATAGAACAAAGCACACCTATATTATGAAGGTTGTGTATAGGATCTTAATGAATCTTTTAGTTAAAGAATGCCATGAAAGCGCCTTCTAAGGAAAGCTTTATGAAGATAGTAAAAGAGATAATATTAAGACCTGCATATGGTGGCCAATGTGACAAAGGGATATTGAAGAATACTTCAAAGCCTCTTCCAGATTTCAAACGGCTGATAAATATGTTGGGAAAAGACTTGGCAATATGGTAAAAGTCCCAGATCCCAGTAGACCTTGGGAGATTGTCCATATGGATTTGGTAACTAGTCTACAACCAGGGGGTGATAGAAGCCATAAGGCCTGCCTAGTTACTGTCAAAATATTTAGCAAGACTCCAATATTTTTATCAGGTCACAAAGATGATATAGCCATTGATATAGCTCTTTTAATAAGGAAGAAATTATTATCATTGAATGGTTTTTTTTTGAATATTATTACTAAAAAAGATCCTAAGCTTACCTAAGCATATGTAAAAATCTACACCAATTATATGAGACTACATTATCCTTCTCTACTGCTTACCATTCACAAACTGATGGCTTAGCTGAAAGAATGATCCAGAACTTTTGAGAAATGTTCAGAAGATTTTTTGCATATGGATAAGAGCTCAAATATTGTTATGGATTCACCCATGATTGGTGTATTCTTCTACCTGCAGTGGAAATAGCATATAAAACATCTATCCATTACAGTACCAATCAGAGTCCTGCTATTCCAGAAAAAGGATAATATCACAGACTAACCCATGAATATTTCAGGAAAGATTTGGTCAATATACATTCCACAACTGCTAGATTGAAGGAAATGTTAGACAAAGCTAGAACACATGCAGTAAGATGCATGGATAACTCATCCACATATGCGAAGAACAAATGGGATAAGTCACATGCTACCCCAGACTTCAAGGTAGGAGACCTGGTACTTGTATCCACTAATAACCTTAATAACATCAAATGATGAAAAATACTAACAAATCATTTGCAAGAACTTTTTTCATCAACAACATTCACGGAGAAAATGCTGTTGAATTAGAATTATTCAAAGAGCTTACTCATAAGAGTCCTGAATCTACAGGAAAATTTATGAAACCTTACAAAGCTGGTGATGCTGAGAGATTTTCCTTAAGGAATAAAGTTCCCCAAAATATACCTCATGTTGAAACATCTAGTACTCAGAAAATCACCAAAGCTCCTAAAGAAAGAAAGCTAAGGAATATGAAAGTGAGGGGATATCTTGTAAGATACAGTGATCAAACTTGTGAATATGATTGGTTAACAGAAAAGGAAATACTTGAAGCTACCAAACTTCTCAGAAGGACCAGAAACACTACAAATAGAAATGTTTCAAAGTACTATTCTTCTTTTGGGGGGAGGGAATGGGAGTCTTAAGAGTATTTCCATATAACCAAAAAAACACAGAAAATCAATTGAGCTATAATTAAAAATACAAATTTTATCAACAAATGTAAAAAAAATTATAAATAAAAAGAAGATTTATATTTAAAATTTGACAATGAACTTACATTAAATTTTACAAATGCAAAAATATATTTTGACTTGAAATAATGAACTAATAATGAAACAATTTTTGGAAAAGGTTGACAAGAATTATTATGGATTTTTTTCAATAAATAAATATATTGAAATTATTCCACTATTGGCTCCTCATAAAAAATAATGTGGGCTCATCACCTCTGAATGAAAATTCTGTGAATCAATGCTAAATAATTTCAAATTAAGCTTGTAGTATCTTATGTATGGAAATCTGAGAAACCTAACAGCTTCAAATGAGTTCACACCGCATGTGGTGTTGTGGTATTCCATACCTTTTTACCAGTTTCATGAAATTTTTTGGAAATTAAAAGTTGGAAAATCAAGATCAAAATGGCTAATTCAGGAAATCACCACTCAAAGGACATGATTGAAAATCACACACACTCAGGAACAACATCAATAGTAGGGAGGAATGGAAGATTTTAGCATTCACAATTGAAATATTCAATACACTTCTATAATTAAATGAATAATAGAGGAGTCCAATCTTATGGAGTTACACAATAGAACTTACATATAAGGCTTACATGATCAACAATAGGCTTAATACATACAGAAAACTCAAAATTACATGGACAAAGTAACATTGTAGTATTATATCCACCCTAAAGCCACCAAGAAGATTATATTACCAACAGTTACAGTAACCAAATACAGTGCATGTGACACAAGGATCATATGACAGTATCCAATTCAACTCAATACATGAAAATCAACTAAAAACTTAAAAAATTACACAACAATACAGGAGCCCAAATAAGACTTATGCAGTCCACATGCATAAGATCTGTACAGTACACAGCCTCAGGATCATCAAATACAACTCAATTCAATTTCAACCAGCTTCATGCAAGGGGAATACACTAAACTGTAAACCACACAGCAATTACAGTAATCAAGAATTAAAACTCAAGAAGCTATCCCCACATTACACAGCATAATCACCTGGAACTAAATAAATCTTACAAACAAATTATACAGGGGCTTATTCACATTACACCACCTTCATCCTTAACTCACCAGCATTAATTCCTCAAGGCTATGCAAGCTGACTAAAGCAGTGCAAAAGAGAAGTCACCTGATATTTTTATCAAAATCCCCACCAAGAAAAACATCTCAACCTTCGTTTTGACCAAACAAATGGAAAAAATATCTCAGTCATATGACACCATTCTCAATTTTACACACTAGCATTAATCTCTCAAGGCTGTGCAAGATTACTAATACAGTGTAGCAGATAGGTCATCTGACTTTTGTTACAAAAAATCTACACCAGCGAAATTATCTCAAGGGAAAGAATACAACTTTACATGGAGAGCCCATGGGTACTTCTCACAACATAAAAGGTGGTCTCTCTCTCACATTTTCTCCTCTTCTCCCCATGAATGCAAATAATTATATACCAAGAAGGAGAATAATTATTCATCCCTTACTAGTAGGTTAATCTAGAAATTATTATTATTATTATTATTATTATTACATTACATTAAAAGTGATTTATATATAGCTGTAGTTAACAGTAGGTCTGCCTATATTATAAATTCATCTATTAGTGAAATACTAATACTCAACAAAATATTCATATTATACTCTTCTCACTAGAAGAAAATCCATATCACTATTATTATTATCACAAAATATATATTTAACATATTATCAAAATTATTTATCAATTACACTTATTTAAAAATATCAAACAATATTATTATATTATCACTATTACTAAATTTTCTCATATTGAGCTATTATCCATTAAAAAAAAAATACCTTCAACAAAGAAAAAAACTTAAAATCACCACTCAGTACTATTATATCTCTTATTTATTTTACTCAATTATTACTTTATTATCCTAAAATCACCTACAAATTTATCTTTTGAAGTTATTTTATCTAAATTAGTATTATTATTTTATCATTAGTCTGATTATTGAATAGGTCTGATAGAGACTGCTGAAAAGTCTTCTCTAGTTGTAAAGCCACAATCTTAAATATTGATTTGTGAGCTCTGTAGGGAGATTGTTTAGTATATTCAGAGGGGCAGCTAAAACACCATTAGCACCCTTGGTTACAGGATTATTTCAGCAATTCAAAACTGTTTACCTGTGATTTCCCCCTCAAGGACTGCCTTATCCAATCCCACACTAAAAGGAGTTCCACAGTGTCAACCTTCAATTTCTGTGTTACAATTGAGGTGTTGTGTGTAGTTTGAAAGCTATGAGGAACTGAAGTATTTTCAATTAATTTCTCAAAATGTGCAGGTGTATTACATTGGTGAATCTAAATTTACATATGTGGAAATAATAATTATGGTTTTTTACTGGAATTTTTCAGAAAAATTACATTTGTGAGCTTGGAATATAGTACATGAGGAGCAATTAGAGAAATAATGAATTGGAAATATTAAATATTTTTGGGGGAAAGAAATTATTGCCCCCAGGGTTCCAGGCTACCCTGAATTCCTTGCTGAAAGGTGTGGGATGTCAAAGCTAATGAATAACTTAATCACTTGGAATGTAGAATTGAGTCACAGGTTCTGTGAGCCAATTTATCCGGAGTTTTTGATACCAACCAGGGAAGCTCTAACTGTTTCCAAGGGGGCAAAATTCCCTGAAGTTGAAATAAACTCAATAAAAATAGTTTTAGCTTGCTTCAATGTCTCTAAAATACATTCTGACATCCTTTGAAGTGTATAAACCAATTATTACTATAACAATGGGTAAAACCAGTCCTTTTCATGCTCCAAGCCAGGGTTCAATTATGCCATAATTGGATTTTCTGTTGTCAGTGTGTTTCTCACAACTAATTTTATTAAAATCTAGTTTTGTAATAGGAGAGATAGTGGCTATATAGGAATGTCTTCTTTGCCCCACTTCTCTCTTCATGTCAAAACCTTTTTATCTTATAATTAGTTTGAGAACTCTTAATCCCATAAATCAAAAATTCCAAATACATCTTTCAACCAACTTTAAACATTTCAGACAGATGAAAAATTATTATAATCAATTTTTGTAGCTATTCATATCAATTCTTACCCTTGAACCACCCCAGAAGTGACTCTAAGCATCCTTCATCACTTTTAACTATGTCACTTTGGTCACTTTTTAGCGTGTTTTCTGTTTTTTCTTAAGTGATTCCAATTGAATTTTCTCTAGAAGAAATTCCTTTTTTAGCTTCAAATCTCTCTTGTTGGGTATTTCTGGATAGATTATTACTGTTGGAAAAACAATAAATCTTGAAAATATTATTTTTTAATACTATAAAATTTGAATTTGTTTTTTGTGTGTTGTTCTTTTAAAACTCTTGAAATTGCTACTATTACCAAATTTTACCTTGAAAACATTTTGAGGAAAAGAAAAACCTTACTTTTAATCAAAGTTTCAAATCCACCCCTTACAATAATGAAGACCTCAAGGTTTATATCTATAAGCTTCATGAAGCGTAATAATATGAGCAGGGAAAAAATTCAAATATTTTTATCTTTGTATTCAATGAACCTTTACATCCTAAATATATTTTGGAGTCACCAAAGCATTCAGCTATAGCAATAATTTTAGAGAAAAAAGAACTTTGAAAATTTCATTATAGCATAATCTGAGAGGGATTCAATCAGAAATACCAATTTGAAACACAAAATTGTGCAATTCCAAGTAGGTTTATGTAGATAAAATCATTTAGAAGAAATATCAAGAAATTAATTTTTGATAATTGTATTTGAGCCAGATCAACTATCATCTTATTACACTAAATGTTCAGAGAATTTCACAAACTGAGGTGCTCCATACCTAAATATTATGACTCCAATTATGTAACAGACTTTATATATTATCCCTTGAGGCAATTTGATTGAAATAAATTATGAATAAATTTTTAATAATTTTGCAAAAAAACATATATTTAGATAAATTTGTGAAGATCCAAGCTCTATTAAGACTCTTAAACAAATACTTTCTTCTTTGGAAGCTTTACTCAAAGGGATGTTTTCTTAAGAAATGAAATTCAATTTCAGGAAGTGCAAAGCTGTTTAAAAATAGCTCTTGGCTTTTCCTCTGATTTTTTTTGTGAAGAATTGGAAATATGAAAGATTAATTAATGAATGACTTAGAAATCTCCAAATTCACAAATCATCAGTCAATGATATAGATATAGTTAGATTTGGGAGGTATTCAAGCTATATTTAAAAGAATTTTGAAACTTTTTTATAAATATTTCACTACTTGTGACACAATCAGAGAGCTGCATGGAAAATTGTGCTAATTTATTTTCTGTGATGGGATATCTTCCTTGGATCCTGTACCAATAGGAGTAATTATTCAGCAATAAATTGAGCACAGATAACCCAAAACTAACTAGTAGCTTGCTATAACGAGTTAACATTTCCAAAAAGACATTTGAAATTTGAATAGTCTTTCAACTCCAACTTCTTCTAATTATCAAAATACCAAATACTAGCTTCCAGATCTTATACTAACTGCAGGATCCTTAAATAATTAAAATGAGGCAGCAGGGAAAATCAGAATTCAAGTGCAGTCTATTGACTTGGAGTCATGCTGCCATCACACACCAGAAAGGAATTCAGGCTTCAAGCAGAATTCAAGAGAGTTTCACTCCCTTCTCATGAGTAATTAATAACCAGGGAAAATCACTGTTCAAGAAGTGGCACTGAGTACAGTAAATATTTCATTTCAGTGCCACACCTCAAGCAGAGGTACTTACTGCAGCTCCTGCCCTCCAACAGGGGTACTTTCTGAATCTTTGAACCTTAATCAGGGGTACTTACTGCAGTTCCAGATTTCAAGTGGAGATATGTACTGCAGTGCCAGACCTCAGGTAGGGGTACTAGTTTAAGCTCCAGACCACAAGTTAGGGTAATCACTTCAGTTTCGGACCCCAAGTGGGGTACTAACTTTAGCTGCAGGCTCAAAGTGGGGGTATTCACTTCAGCTCCCAACCCCAGCTAGGAGTAATTCCTGCAGTGCCAGACGTTCAGGGGGCAGAATTCTTGCAACTCTGAACCTCTTGTGGGGTTGCGAACTAAAAATCAAGAGGTCAAGTGGGGGACTTACTGCAACTCCAGATCTCTGGCAAATTACTGTCAGCCTGTGACTCAAAGCCAGAGCACAAGCATGACAGCCAAATATCATAAACCAATGTTAAAGAAAAGATACCACTAAAACATAGAGCTGAGACAAATCAGATAAAAACATAGCAAAAGAAAGAGGAAACTCACCTCTTTCCAAATATACAAGTCCCATTATCATAGGACAAAGAATAACAAAGTTATTCCTGTTCAAAGTTTCTGCTGAGCATAAACCTTAATTTTCACCTCCCATCTGAAATCCAGAGATAGAGGTTTAACCCCAGCAAATGCATATTCAACTTAAAGCTTCAAGTCACAGCTATCCAATGGTACTAGCCAAATTGAGCTAACACCAAAATTACAGAAGTTATGGCCAAAAGAAGGTCAAATAAGGGTGAACAAAATATTCACCTCTCATCTAACTTCTACAATTTTAGTGTGAGATACTTGAAGTGGGGTCTTTTTGGAAGGAGCACAAGAAGCACTATCTGAATGTGCCTTTAATTCCTTCATATCTCATCTAGAACAAACATTATGGAGGAAATAAGCTCCATACATATATTGAGAAAATCATATGTATGAATAAAAAAACTTGTACATGGCATAACTTTTCCATATTTAATGTTACCCATATCAAATGAGGTATCATTGTTTGAATCCCATCAAGGGATACAAAATGAACCAAATTTGAGCTCAATATCTCACAAACTACCAAAGTTATAGCAGTTTTAAGGTTAAACTCCCACAATTGGGCCAATACACCTTTACTGTGGGATAATATCCCACAACAATGATTATGAGGTGTAAAACATACAAATAAGCATTTTTATACTTCAATACCTCATTTTTCACTCAATACCGGGGTCCTATACAGGTTCTGTACAGCATTCTACATGTCATACATGTCAGAAGAGGGCTGTTTGGTCCCCAGATGAAAACTTTCACCCTGTATTGGTGAAAACTACCCAGATGGGGTTTTAAAGCCACATATGAGCCTAATACATTGTATACAGGCTTTGTGGAAACCACAAGCAAGTACCAAGAAACAAAAAACTCTTCACTCCCTCTAAATGGATGACCTAGAGGGCCACTCAACCCCATTTTAGGATAAAAAGAGGACTTTTCTCCACCAGAAAAGGTTTCCTCATCCTGTTCATAATTTCCTACATAGTAAAACTGTCCAAAACAACTATAATATTGGAAAACAAGTCAGGTATACTTTAAAACTTAAGTATTGTCGTCTTTATTATTGTAACCCAACAGGTAAAATTGCATCCAGGACTTTCAGTAGCTTCACCAACATTAATTTTATTCGAAAAGCCCTTAATATCCTTAACCCAAACCTTTTTAAATACTTTTAATCCGTTTAACAGTCTTAGTTAAAGCTGTATATACCTTTATTAAGACTTTATCATATACTCAGCCTGACATTTTGGGGGCCTGGCCGCGTTTTTTTAACTTTTTGGACTTTATTTCATGTAAAAGTGAGTTTTCTCTCTTATATTCTTATTTAATGAAATTATAGCTTCCACTTTTAGGCTTCAAAATTTTTAAAATAATAATAATAATATATTTTTTTTATTATTTTTTTGAGTGGTATACCATCATATACCACTGTTTTTTTTGCTTTTCACATAGTTGAGTATAGTATAATCATGACAATACATATTTTTGGCATGTTTTTCATATTAAAAGACTTAAAGCCATTAATATTGTTCTTTTTCAATCAAAAAGAACACCTCTCTTACTGTAAACCAACAGTATTAGGGGCATGGTTGGGCATATCTATAGTTTCAATTGCCCATTACATAACCACTTCTGAGATTTCACTTGTTAGTTACAAGTTGATCTGTGAGATACTGGTACACAAACAGTGAATGAGAAGTTCATAAGCTGCATTTTTTATGTGTAATTGATAATTTCAATCAAACCATCATGATACAAGGGTATAATATAGAAATAATTTGCCCAGAGGCCATTCTTATACAGGCAAATCACATTTTAAGAAGTATTAAATGACATAAGCCCTCTTCTCCATTAATTCAGTGGAATAAAACTTCATACCACTTGTACCCCAGTCATAGGCCAACACACCAGTGACACCCTCAGAACTAGAGGGAAACAAGGGCAAAGGAAAGAGGCACAGTGAAGGCCTCATCACAGCAAAGGAGTGGAAATAAACTGCCACCCAGAGGAGGAGAAAACCACAAAACTCTGAATGAGTAAAAGGTAAACCATCCTTAATCACTTGTACAGGTAAGATCCCAGTAATTAACCCAGCTGTAACCTCTAAAGGTAAATTTCCCAAACCAGTACACAATAAGTTTGTACAAGGCAGAGTCAGAGGTAAATACCCTAAGAACATTAAGTTGTTGACTGCTTGAAAACACTGATATGTGACCCGTACAACTCAGGAACCTTGGAATCCCAAGGGACCAGCCAAAGGACAGAGAGGGCTTGTCCAGAACCAGAATACCTGGAGGAGGACACCTTGGACACAGTGGTGGATGGAAAGACATTGAGGGAAATCATACCCACTCTGCCATTCACTTTCCAATTCAGCTGAAACCTCAAACCAGAGGACTGGAAGGATATGGATCAAGTTCTTAAGCTCCACCAACTCCTCAAAGATCTTTCCCAATGGAGCATGGACAAAAAGAGGGTCAACGTAGCATCCCACTGGGCAGAACTTGAAGAAAGTTGCCAGAATATAAGTCTCAAAGAGATACCCTTCAAAGAACTTATGGAAATAACAAAAGGTTGAAACCCCACCAGGAAATTCAGAATCCTTGACGAGAGGGAAACCAGGATAAGGGAGATTCAAGAAACTTTACAAGCTATAGAAGAACAGCTGAAACAGACAGGGCCTACTCTGATTCCTTAAGGCTCACAAGGAGTAGAACAAAACAGCTCTCCAGTGGCTTCACACAATTCAGGAACCAACAGATCAGTGGCCAAGAGTCACCATTGTTCACAATCCTAGGTAGTTATCAGGAGAAGACAAAGATATAAGGGAAAAAGAAGGCCTCTTTCAACCATAGGAAGAGAGAGTCAGAAACAATCAGCCAGAAGCTGTTGGACTTGGTGAAAGAAGTACACAAGAGCCAGAAATAGCTGTAAATACTTCTAGAATAAGTAGCCCCACTAATAGAAATATTACCCCCACTCAGACAGAACATAATGGTGTTACACATGGGAATGACCTAAACAGTGATGCACTGTGGTTACAAATGTCCCAATTTGCAGTGCAAAATCAAGAGCAACTTGATGATTTCAAGAGACTGAATGAAAAATTGCAAAGAAATGCAATCTTACAGGAGGCTACAAATAAAGCCATCCAAGAGAGCTGTGCTCAAATGAGAAAAGCATCTGGAGAAACCAACAAAAGACCGAATCATGTCTTTGAAGAGCAACACCACTGCAAAAGGGACAGGGATTGGCTGGATCAGGACATAAACACATTGTTTAATGTCTACCAAAAGATGAAGCCCCAACCACAAGGCCATGCTTTGGATGATCCTTACCATCAAGAAGACATCAAACCAGATGCCTTATGGAGGAATAAGGAAGGATCTCCATCTCAATACAAAGATGGAGATAATATGTCTTATTCTGAGAAGGAAGCCTTGAAACAGCTTCCATAGGCCTCAAGCTGGCCAGAACCCTCTGGAACAGGAGAATATGATCATAGGGTGTTGGAGCATGTTATAGCTTCTCTTACGCATGCTTGCACACCTGCTGCACCATGCTTAGGCAGGGCTAATACATAGTCAAAGCAGGCATGGATTCTTCACTCGCCGCTCATCTGCAATAAGCACTTAGCTCAATTAGTAAGAGCATTGCTCATGAATGCCGATGATGAGGGTTCAAGTCCCTCAGTGCTTGGTATTCATGGATTAAGGTTGAGAGACCAAAACTAACTCTGTCATGGTAGCAAGAGTCAGTTGCTTCAATAAACACTCTAGTGAGTGGAAGTAGTCCATTTTCCAAATTGGAAAATCTCCCAAAATATTCAGAATCCATCAAAAATGACATTGAAACACTGCACAGAGCAAAGGGGAGTGTTGGAGCATGTTATAGCTGCTCTTAAGCATGCTTGCACACCTGCTGCGTTATGATTAGGCAGGGCTAAGACATAGTAAAAGCAGGCATGGCTTCTTCACTCACCTCTCATCTGCAATGAGCACTTAGCTCAATTGGTAAGAGCATCGCTCATGAATGTCAAAAATGAGGGTTTGAGTCCCTCAGTGCTTGGTATTCATGGATTAAGGTTGAGAGACCGAAACTAACTCTGTCATAGGGAGCTCCGTGATTATATTGATGGACTCTTCATTGATTTACCAAGCATATGAGATTACTGGATTACTTCTAGACTCAATACAGCATTCAAAGTTCATTCTAGTAGATGGTACACAGAGATGATGGCAATCCACAGCAGAAGAAACTGGCCATGGTGGGAGAGTCAGATTATCCAAAATTTCAACAATGGTACTTGGATATGGCAAAAGACCATTCAATTTGAAAATGACAAGTACTCTGTGGACAAAGATCCATATGAGTGGTGTATTAGACAGTCCAAAAGACTTAAAGCCATCAATCCTCATATGAAAATTCAAATGAGGAACCACAAAATCCTGAAAAAAGTGCCAGGAGAACTAGAGCATGCAGTAAAATGCAGATACAACCAAAGTTTCACTCTAGATGAAATTGCAAACACCTTACAAGATGTAAGAAAAACAACAAATATAGGCAAATATTCCCAATTTAGAAGCAGTAGTTTCAAAGAGAAATAACCTTTCAGGGTAGACTTCAAAGAGAAACAACCTTTCAGGGTGGATTTCAAAGAGAAACACAAAGAAGAAATGACTGAAAAGACCCAGAAGAAGAATACTTGTCACAACTTTGGTTCAACAGACCACTATGCCAATAACTGTCCAAAGGAAAAGAAGAAATTATATGCCATTGAGCAAGTCCCAGAGGAGGAATACCCAACAGAGGATTCTGCATCAGACTCGGTGGGTAATGCCATCAGAGAAAAATCTGATGATGACCAAGACCCAAGAGAAGAATTTATAGTGGAGTACCAAGAGGAAACACAAATAGAAATTCAGGAAATACAGTTAGAGGCAGGAATGCCACAAGATACTTCAAATAAAAACTTGTGTAAACACACACAATATGCACAAACATTCCTAGTCACACCGACTAAAGGAATGGTGTATATATATGTGACAGCCACAAATATGACTTTTTGTATTGAGAATGCTCAACACCATTTGATCATTGAAAGTGGTTCAAACTTCTCAATAGTCGCCAGAGATTATCTGGATCATCACTTCCCAAATTTGGAAAAACAACTCTTTCCAACCAAGGCAAAGAACTTCAAAATTATATCAGGGAAGATGAAATCCATGGGGACAATTATCAAAGAGTTAATTATACCCCATAGAACAGGTGATATCAGACTCAACCAAGAGCTTGTTGTGCTTGAAGATGCCCACATCCAAGGGTTTTTACTTGGGACATAATACCAGAGGATTTATGGCATTGATATTTAAAATAGTAAAAACATCCATATTACCATTGGTACACACAAGGAAAAGAAATTTTCTCTTGATATTGTGGGAACTACTTGGAATGTGGGAGAAAACAAGGCAGTACCTGGAAGGGGAAATCACAAGAAAACACTTTTGAATTGCTGTTTGAGACTTGTAACCCTTGCTCTGCTCGTTTGCTAGAATAATCTAGACTGCCCTTTCTAATATGCTAAGGTATCTTAACTAAGTTCACCAAATGAATTTTTATTATTGATGGTGGCTTGATCAAAAAAATATTGTACTCAACAATAACTAATCAGACTTTGCTCTACTCAAAACAATGGTTATTTAATAACTTTACAAATAAGTTGTTTTTAAAACTTGCGGAAGGCGAAGTGAATTCCAGCAGATGATTGTACAAAAATATGCAAAAAACTATAATAAAAAAAATGATAAATAACAGTAAACACTATTTTATAATACAAAACCACAAAATATTCTTTTCTTGATAATTCTTGAATAAATATAGAAGCTAATAGCTAGGATGACAGCAATATTAAATTCTCTGAAATAATAAAATTGAAAAGGATAAAAATATATTTCAAGCCCTTTTGATTTGATGGATAGGCTAATACTCTAATAATTGTTAATGATATAGTATAATATAGGTAGTTTAATGTTATGTTTGGTGATGTGTTTTAAAAATAAACTATATAATCTCTTCTGGGCTGTCGATAATAATACTAGCTAGTTGCTATAGGTTCAATATTAGTTTCAACTAAACACTAAAGTATCTAATTTTATTTTGTTCCTTGATGATAATTTATTAGGTATTACCCAATAAATAAAAGTCCACTTTTATTTTAAAAGTAGTAAAATTAATTTGGTTGTGCAGGTTTGCTTTTAAAACAAGCAAAATGACCCTCTTTGAGGAAGTTTACGACAAAAACTAGCCCAAATTGAATTAAAATGGTTAGGTTTTATTTTAAAGCCAACAAAATTACTTTTTTTATGGTTTTCTTTTAATACTCTCTAAAAATGACTTTTAAGGATTTAAACACTAAACTCCAGAGACGCCTTGCTCATGAGCTTCTAGCTTTAAGATCCTAATTAAATAAGGCACTAGTTTACCTGCTAGTAAGGGATAAATTAAAGTCGATTCACCCTATTGGTTCTCTTGTTCTATGTCAACAATGAACCTCAGTTACTAGGCTTAATTTATCAAATAGATTTCTAGTGTACCTCCTAGAAGAGGGATCAGAAAAAACAAATTCAATTTACAATTTCTAGATGGGGGAAAGGGAAAAATTGGGAGAGAGGTCCTCTATTTATAGCTGTGGGGCCCTTGAAAGGCGTGAAAAAAAGAGGGGACTTAGAAATTTTCAGCCTCTGGTGGCTGTGCAAAGCTGTGCAAACTTTAATTGTGCATTTTAAGGGCATCGTGTTGTGACAAGACACAAGTATGGATTTCTGACCAATCAGATTGCTTCACTTCACTTTTCATAATAACGTGGCATGTTTCTCACCAATCACATCAATTCATTCTTCTCTCACCTATTCACATGACGTGTTTGTGACATGTGGCTGTGAAATACAGTCAAACCTTAATTTCTGGCCTTGGAACCCTTATCTCCATGTATTACTCAATTGATTACTAATCTGTCAACTGATTTTACGGGATTATAGTTTTTGGGCCTTTGAGGGCTGACTTGTGGGTTAGGTTTCACCGTTGTATGAAAATTCACATAGGACTGATTACCTGTATTCCTTGTTGGCCTGTATTACCTGTCTTCTTCCTAAAAATGCCGAATTCTTCATAAATCTTCCCAAAACTCCCTAAATATTCCCAAATCTTCCTAAAACTTCCAGAAATTTCATTTTCCCAAAATTTTCAATTTTTTAGAATGTTGCCACTGTGGCTTGGGCCCTTGACCTTTCCAGATCTCAGCTTCAGAGATCCTCCTTACCAACTCTGCCAGTTGGCCTTTCCTGAGACTTCCAAAATAGTGACCACATTCACATTTCCCATTCCTTTTCTCTTCAAAAATATTTTTTCAAGCTTACTATACTTGCATAATTTCCTTAAAAGAGGAGGACTATGCAAGAATAATAGATAAAAAAAAATACACAAACTAATACATACCATATCCCTCCCAACATCCAGTCCCACTCTCTATTTCTGCAGCTTCAATGAGAAATTTGGGGGTTACATTAACAGAAAGGTTGATGTAATATGGACTTTCCAATTCCACAATAAATTATTTCAGTATTCAAAAATTAATCATTTAATTATTTAGAGGAACTAAATTATGCTTATCCCCTTCTTGGGTGGTTCATAACAGCAAAAGATACATGAAATTTCCCAAAATTGATACCTCAAAAGTGTTTTGTTCCACACCTTGAACCTTCTATGTCCCCTATGATGCCTACAACTCTTCCCTTTATTATTGGCATCCTAATTGTGACTCTGATTATATCAATCACCCAATTGCTTCTATTTAAGCATATTAAAAAAAATATATGAAAAAATTATTTACAGAGAAAATTGAAAAATATCTTTTATTTGGGTACTGTCCATCACAATTTTGTGTTGGATAGTGCAGTGGGGTGACACTGGAAGAGAAAATCTGTGGTCAATTTTCCTTGGTGAATATATCATTTGTGTTATTCCATATTTATTTTACTGTTACTTTCTCTCAAAGGTGATTTCCTACTATTGATATCCTCTTTTATATGAATAATTACCATAAAAAACAAAAATTTATTCAGCTGAACTTTCATGGTATACCACAATATATACCAAATATCTACCCATTACCTTCAGGAAGAACTACTGAATGAATTCAGAGAGGGCCAATTCAGCACCAGCCTCACCAGTAAACAAAAACTTAGTTTACTGAAAATGCTGAGGAAAAATAGACCAGCATTTGCCATTGGTGAAGAACCTTTGGGAAAAATAAGAGGCCATGATATACAATTATATCTAGATGTTGAAAGACCCTATCCACCCATGCCAACAAGACCTTCATACCCAGATATTCTGGAAACTAGGAAGGAAATTGAGAAACACATTAATGAGCTCCTAGACATGGACGCCATCAGGAAGATAGGACACAATGAATTAGTGGAAATCACCACTCCTGTCCGTATCACCTGGAATGATGGAAAATCCAGGTTGTGTGAGGATTTCAGAGCTTTGGATAACTACACAAAAGCTGACAGGTACCCTATACCAAGGATACCTCATGCCCTAGATAAACTGGCAAAAGCCAAATATATAAGAAAGATAGATTGTATGAAAGGCTTCCACCAGAATAGAGGTAAACCAAACTCCATGAAGTTACTCAGAATTATATGCCATATGGGTATATATGAGTACACTAGGATGCCATTTGGCATCAAAAATGCACCAACCCACTTCTAAAGGATGACGGATACTATATTTCACAAAGAAATATTGGAAGGCTTGATTGTAGTAAATATTGATGACATCATCATATACTCAGAGACATGGGAAAATCATGTGCAGTACATTGACAGAGTAATACGTAAATGCACACCCATCAATTTGAAAATTTCACTTAAGAACTGAAATTTTGGCCAACAAGAATTACTGGCACTAGGACATAAAGTCTCAGGTCTTACTCTGGCCTCAGACCAGAATAAAGTAGCAGAAGTACTTCAAAAACCAGTACCAAAGAACATCAAAGAGATGAAATATTTCCTTGGGCTTGCTAGCTACTACAGCAACCACATCAAAAACCTTTCCCACATAACACCAGGGAAAATCTCGTGTCAATCATTGGCGATTGACTTCACGTCAAGTAAACGTCAAGCAGGATAAAAGTTGAGCTCACGTCAAGCAAAAATCAAGCGAACGTCAAGCACGCGTCCCACTCTTGTCTTACACCAAATCCTGTGACATCCACCAATATTGGTTCCCCTGTGCCTTCACCTCAGATTCCTCACCACCTGATTATCCCGCAACTGTCCGATGGTTGTTAAAAATTACACAAGACCTGCCTGTTTGCACAAACACACATCAAAGAGGTCCTTCAGCCAGTCTTGATGTAGGCAGGGGGTTTTACTTCACCAGGGCGTCCATGAAAGTACTCCGCCTGAGCAGGATTGCTGTTTTGCAGATGACACTGGTAGAGCCCATCGCACAATACCGCGCGTGCCGGTGTGTGTGCGTGATGGGCACACCATGGCCAAATGATGTGTTGTCCTAATTTTGTGTAGCCATGAATCAGCTAGCTCAGCAGGAGGGGGTGACATGGTTAGAGCCCACTGCACAATACAGTGGGTGTATGGGTGACACATGCACACAAAGGCAATACATGTGAAGGCCTAATGTCAGGTGGCATTGACCATTTGTGGGTGACACATGAAGCCACTCTTGGCGGGTGCGCTTGCTCTTGGGTGTGCATTGGCGGGTGCGGGTGCAGGTGTGCTTGCACTGGCGTGTGCATTGGAAGGTGCGGGTGCGCAAGGGACGATTCCCCTTCCAACATGATGATGGCGCAGTTAGAAACTTTGGATGCTGTGAAAGGGGAGTGTGCGAGTCATTTGATCATTGAACTTGGCTTATTCACACTTTACCCAATGTAAAAATAGTAAGTTCTTTGTGGCAATGTGAAATAATGGGCTTTTCTTGTCACAATGGCATGTCTCTGTCACTAAATTTTGAGGAAGTTATTTCACTAGCAAAATTTCTAATGAATCTGAGAGATTTGCATTTTTGTAGACTAAATATCATGAAATAACAGCTTTATCATTACAAGCAGTCCACATGACAGAACTTTGTTATCATACAATCCAAAGTTACCTTCTATTTCTTCTTCAGATATAATCAAGTGTTCATTATCAAAACCAACAGCTTTATAAATATTCAGATGCGGCAAATCTGGTAAGAAATTCACATCAATCTTCAAAGTTTTTAAGATCAGAAAGCTATTGTTCAGTATGCTAGATGGCTCAGAGACTTTGAGAATACTATTAATAATACCAAATCGTCGTGAGTTTCCCCTCAGAAAACATATCACACTGTTGCTGACAATTTTGGATTCAGTTGAAAATATATTGTTCCCAATATTAATGTTTGAAACTGGAAAATACCAAGGTTAGACAATCCTTGAAGTGAGAGGACTTGTGGATTGCATGGTAGTGTCTAAGCTGATCCAATCAACTATTTCCCTTGTTGAATGAAAATTATGTCAGTACTCAGCCAGGCAATCATAATTTTCTTGGTCATGGCGGGATGGTTTGTTATATCTATGGTGATTGAACAGGGCAGGTGGCTGTGATTCGAAAAGCTGTTTTCTTTCACATGGCAAAGATGGGGGTTTCAGGAGAATGGAAAGGTTGGAACATCAACAGATATGTTGAAGTAAGGTTTTATCTATATCATCTATTCAGAGCTTCAAGAAGTTAGTCTTATTCAGTTCAGGTGTTTAATAAATATGAATATATTGATCTTATTAATTGACATACATATTTTGTCATTTGTTGGCATTTTTGCAAATACTCCAATCAAGCGCTCATAACCCCATGTGGCTGAGGCTTGTGCGGGGCCCCAACGTTGGAAGAGTTTGGGAATATGATCAGCAAAATGATGATTTGGTTTACTTTTCTGTTTTGGGAACAGGTGTTGATTGGAAAGGCGGAATTTTTTCCAATGTTCAGCAAATGCAGTTGCATCATCTATTGAAACAGTCCAACTTGTGGCAATGTTGATAGCACTACTCAAATGGAATGTATTCTTGGTTAGTTAATTTGCAAGTTTTTCTGACTGACCCATTTTTCTTTGAATGTTGGCCAATTGGTGTACATCTAATGACATCTATTGACTGAGCATTAAAAATGGAATATAGATCTTATATAAGAGAGCCCATTCAGCGGCTTGTAAGCTACCATGAGAGGGGGAACCCATGTTGCAAGGTACTATTGTCCATGATGAGGGAATTATCGTCTCAGATATGATTTTTTGGAGATGCTCCAGAGCCTCACCCTTGATCTGGTGATCACTCAGTGCAGTGATATCCAATTCAGAGGGGATTTTAGAAGTGGGGATGTAATTTGCATCAAATGAAGGAATCTCCGCAGAACCACTAGATGGATGTTCTGTGTGAGGGGTGGGCATTGGGAAGTAGTTTTTTCCGGTTGAAGTAGTGGGGAGTGGCTCATTTATTATTTTTGCTGCGTCTCTTCTCAGGGAGCGGGCCTCTCTCAATGTGATTTTATCAAGAGAGCTGTTGGAGGTCATGGAATCTGAGTCTGAACTGTTGGTATCATTGGATTTCCTGCGGGACCTGAGGTAAATTTTTGATTTGGACTCTGGAATGCACAATTTGAAAGTTGCATGATCCTTCAAAATTCCCAGTCTTAAATTATGCATTATGTCAAGATTAACCATTGTGGTTTCATCCTAATACGGAAGGTCTTCTAAAATTGAATATTGCACTCCTTACTCAGAGAAAATTGCTTGTCTTTGTTGTTGGGTTTCCCGAAGCCATTTGGCAATGGTTGATTTATGATTTTGATATGAGCGTGTGTAGTGAAATTGAGGACCAATTTCTTCAATTTGAACATTGTGAATGGTGCAAAAATTACAAAAGTGGTTTCCTGAATGGGAAATATATCCAGAAAGCTTGCGCATGGCAACCACATCTGCAATGGCTGTGAGAATGGCAACACGGATAAAGGATCCTGAAGGACCTGTTGAGGTGGGTGAAAAATGGTAACCTTTCCATAGCTCTTTGAGCTCCTTGATGAGTGGCATTAATAGGTAATTCAATTGAAGGTAAGTTGGCTCCTTCAGACCAGGGATGATTCCTGCAACATAGACATTCTCTGGCTTCAATCTTTCACTTGGGGGGGGATTAAGACAAATAAGCATGATAGGTCCAATGCTGGCCAACTGGGTTGACTTTTGATGTGCATTAAACCAGTCCACATAAATGGAGAAAGCCAATGCACTGGGAATGGACATGAATAGGGGGTCATTGATATTTGATGTGCCAGTGAAGCATCTCCAGACCAATCCATCCCAGACGTCACAATTCGGGGAACGTTTGGGAGTTTGGGATTAATGATGTTGATGCAGAATTTCCATAATTCCAGCATGCGGAAGAAATCTGGCAAGCCAATTTTTGAATGGTTGATAAATGAAATGTTTTGTTGGTATAAGCTTTTGCTTCATGTTGGTTGTGTTTTGGGTGCAGGGTTCAAATGAATAGACAAATTTGCCTAATGATTATGTGCAAGGGGGATCATGATCATTTGGGTCATTATGGCGTTGACAGTGGGGTTGGTCAGTTGTGACCGATTTAGTAAGGCCATTAAGAGAGAAACATTGAGTAGAACATATATAGTTTTGAATCACTGGTTCCAATTGGAGATGTTCAAATATGGTACTCAGATCTTGAGGTGTATGGAATGCAGGAGTGGGGGGAACACCGGAGCTTGAGATGCTGGACTTGATCAGCAGGTTTAGGGAGGGGTTGAGAATGGGTGAAGCCCTGCAGGGTATATTATACCTTAATGATAGAATGGGAGATATTATCATTCCAAGGTCTTGTGGGGGAAGGTTTTGACTGCTGCTGTATGGTTTCTGGGCAGTTGAATTGAGACCTGGTGCTGTGGAGAAGGTGCTTTGGGTCAATGGTGAATAATCAGCTGGGAATATTTGATCCAATAGAAGTTGTGGGCACTCAGATCCTAATGCAGAAGTAGGGATGTTTGGAAGAGATTTGGGTGCAATGGTTGATTTGAGCTTTTTAATGTGCTGTTTATATTGGAAAGGTGTGAAGGCAACTCTGTGCCTATCACCCTCAGGGGAAGAGTGTGTTTGAGTTGAGCAGTGTTGACACATGCATATACGCATTGAGGAATAGCGGCGGGTTGTCATTGTTGCAGGAATTGGGAGTATGGTTGGTTTGTGTATAAATATCTATGGCTGATGTGAAAGTGTTTAGGAGTGTTACTAATTGGAAAAAAAATTGAGTGATTATTTATGAAGTGGGAGATGATTTGAGCCATCTGAGAGTTTTATCCCATTTGTAATGTTGCGTGAGCTGCAGCTGATAAAGTGTAACATGTCTCATCTGGATGGCAGAATTGGTTAGGAGTTTAATTGGGTAAAATGCCGTGCTTCTCAATGCTCATACATATTCTACTTTATTTACACATGGTGATACTGCGGTTTTGACCCTTGAGCGGTGTTCCAATAGGGATGTGTCAACATTGAATTGAGGGGATTGACATTCAAACCATGTATGCTGGCACGCCATCGTACATGGCTTAAACCTTATAAAAGACATTACGATATAACTCTATTACATAAGGGGTTGGAGTGCAGCTAAATTCTTGGTATTTGGTTTGAGTGCAGCAGGCCTTTAATTGGTTGGAATGTGATTTGGATTGTCTCGCCTTTCTTGAAAAGGTTAAGTCTCTTTTGTGGGTAAATCCTTCATGAATATACTCCTTTACGGATGTACAATGCGGTGGAATTTCCATGCATATATTGGCAGCTTGGATAATTCACAAAATGTGACAATGGGGAGGTGGAATTGTTACTGAATATGATTACTTATGGATGATGGGTCCCCTTTGAGATCAAGGGAATATTATATTATATGGTGGTAGGCCATGCAGGGTGGTTTCCAACAAAAGCGGAGGATCTCAAGAGGAGGCAGGGAGGATTCTCCTAAAAAGAGTCTTATTGGACTTCCACACAACACTTGGTTCCAACTATTCATAGAATTTCTCTATTCTAAATTTGAAAAGATTTCATCTCATATCACTCTATTTTATGATAATACTGAGGTGTTTTATCTAGTTAAAAAGATTACTGTACTTTTTCCGCCCTTATGTCATCTTCCAAGCCACATAAATCCCGTTAAGGTTCTGTTCATGAATCAGATAGTGAATCTAGCATAGAATATGTTTGAACACAGTCACCATTGAGTCTCAACATTCCTCTCACAACCCCTATCACATCCTCAATGAATGTATCAGGTCTTAACATTGATGTGGGAAATCCAAAGGCTCCAACTTCAAGCACTTGGTTGATCCCAAATATTTCCGTCACACCAATTCCCCCAAATCCCACTAATACACAAATGCATGTGTCTCAGGGGCCAGAAGGCACACCTCAAATATCATCAAACGCTAATCCCCAATCAAAATTTCCATGTGAGCTCCTCCTAAATCCCGGTCAGAATCCAGTCGCATCCCAGGATCCCTTTGGCCAAAGTAAACAGCCAACCCTCAATATTCCATCAGGATCTCAGGTTCATGTGGGCGATGAAAGGCACGTTGATGGGGGGCGACAAAAAAGACCATTGGAGTGGTCTGTCGGAGGGAAATCCAGGATTGACGGTTCATCAAAGTAAGTCATTTGAACTTCAGAGTATAACCTTTTTCACAATTTGATATTTTTGTTTCATGGGTTAGATATGGCACCTAAAGGCAAGTCAGTCCAATCTCAGGAGCCAATTTAAGATTGTGAGTATGACTAGTCTTCATTAATTTTTTGATGTGTTAACTGATGATGTGCATCGCAGGTGATGAACTTTATGCATCTTCACCTCTGGTCCATAAAGAGAAAGTCACTGGACGTCATCATCCATATGCCTCCAAACCAAGAACAGCTCATGCCAGTTCATCAAGAGAAAAAATGGTGGATGATGAGGATGAGAACATGTCTCTGACTCAAATGGAAACAAATGATGAACCAAGGAGGGACAATTTCACAGCGCATGAGCATGGAACTCAGTCAAATAGTGAGTTCACCCATCCTCAAATACCCTTTTCCCAGAGTATGCTTGAACAATCTGAGGTCAGACAGCAAAGGAACCAGTCTTGTAAAGCTCACAATGTGGTAAAGCGTGAAAGCCAGAGGGAGCAACGAAAATGGCTGAAAGCAGAACTTCCAGAGAATGTCAATGGAATGGGATCAGCAGTGCATGCCCATTGCCTGTTCCTACTCAAAGTTAGGGATAAGGATTTTTCCTCACTACCAGCACCACCAAGCACAGAAGAGTGTGAAATTGCAATTCAAGTGGCTGGTCATCTCGGATATGTCCCCAAGGATGTTTTCAATGAGCCATCAACACAGGTTCAGTCTCAGGGTTTCCAAATCTACTGCAAAAATGAGCTCCACAATCTAGGACTAAAGAAATTCACTTGGGACTGGGAGAGCTCATGGCAACACCTGTTGAATGAGCTGATGTCTATGGCGTTTTACCATACCTTCCGTCTCGCACTTGTCAGCACTGAGTATCATTATTACTGTTGGAATAAGGATCATAATATTTATGGGGTCGTGGCGGCTAGCTCTCAAAGATTTGTCAAAGGGTTAGTTAATGTATCTCTTCTTCATTGTGAGCAAAGACTGATGATGATCTACTTGATTATGTGCAGACCTGTGAGCGCGGTCGTGAATGGTGTGATATGGCTAAATTTCTCATTCTAGCATCACAATTCAATGACCCTCGAGTATGCTCAGATACTGAGGAGGTACTGGAAAATGGCCATCAAGTTTACCGCAAAGTGGGCTTACGCTGGCGCTCCCAGTTATTTAATGAATTGGTATTAAAAATGGATTGAGACATAGAGTTTTGTAATTGCATTAAAAAAAAGGGTAAAAAAACTATTGATAGATTTCCAGAATTACAATCGACAGATGATGGTGATATTCTGGAAGGCTTATCATTTCAGGTATTTGATCAAGATTGGCTCAAAAGCTGTAGTAAGATGCAGACTAGCGCCCTCAAAATACTTGACATGCCAGTTATTAGGCCGAATGGTGATGCTCTGCAATAACTTAGTAATATAAATGTATAGCACCGTTATAAATTAACATTTTGTGTATTATTTGTGCAGGTGTAATTCAATTGTATTATTATTTCTTAAAGATGCAACAACTTGCTAAATATGTCAGAATATAGAAAATATGAGTTGGACTGTATCACCGTCTCCCTTAGAAATAATACTCTATTGCTCATTTTCATTGAGGAAATATTGAAGGAGTTCGATCCAGCTCGTGGTGTTCATAATTGTGGACCTGTGCCAGGGTGCGCAGGTGTGATCAACTTGGTCAAACCCAAATTATATAATATCAGTAAGGCTCACGCAGTTAATGATTTTTTCTTTTCTTGGACCTATTGGTGTTTGGAAAATGGCATTTCCATAAGGAAGGATTTTAGAATAGCAATACAATCAGGGTCAAAGATGAGCTTGAAAGGTACCCTCCGCATGTTGACCTCAACTGAATGACCTTTACAGGTTGTTGTTGGCCAGTACGATGGAGTCGATCAACAGCCTGAGCCTCAATGGCTGGGTTCCAATTTGGCTCCTGGAAATGTGGATGTCAAAGGCCAAAAATCAGGGTACAATTTTGGGGGTCCCCTCACCATTAGATAGACAAGATTAGCAAAAGTTATATTGAGGCCAGTTCCAGCTGCGGCAATGGATGCAATCAGTACTTAACAGTCAGGATTATTGAAGTAATTGTCCAGTGCCTTCTCCTGCACTACTGCTGTAATTGTTCCATCAATTTGTGCTGAAAGGATAGAGTGATGGGAAAGTGCAATACCAATTCTACAATATAAAAAAGTCAGATGGATTTAATTGGTAATGGATGCATATTAGAATTAACGCACAAATCTAGAAATTGGGTCCATTGGGTCACCAGGGCGAATCTCGCGTCAATCGTTGGCGATTGACTTCACGTCGCACCGCGGTCAGTATAAAATCTTGCTTCAGTCGCGTTAGTGTCACTTTATAGCCACTGGATTTAGTGGGTCACGTCACGTCAGCGTCAAGACAACGTCAATCGTCACATGTGTCACATGAGAATGTCACTCAAAGCCCAAACCCATTTGAACACTATGCGCAACGTTCATGTAATTTCACCTCATTGGCTTCCGCCTCCCCGACGCTTAGCATGCTTACGCACCCGCACCGCCCTCCATCCGGATGAGACTCTGACACTGCCTGCCCCTCTCCGTCCTCACCACTCCTTACGCTTTCACACCCCCGCCCCTACCATCCTTACGCTTGTGTAGTACCCTCCCGACATGCCTCCGACAATGCTTACCATCCTTACGCTTGTGTAGTGCCCTCCCGACATGCCTCCGACACAGCTTACCATCCTTACGCTTGTGTAGTGCCCTCCCGACATGCCTCCGACACAGCTTACCATCCTTACGCTTGTGTAGTGCCCTCCCGACATGCCTCCGACAACGCTTATTATCCTTACGCTCATGTAGTGCCCTCCCGACAGGCCCCCGACAATGCTTACCCTCCCTCCCGACATTATCCCGACACTGCTTACCATCCTTACGCTCATGTAGTGCCCTCCCGACATGCCTCCGACAACAGTTACCCTCCCTCCCGACATTCTCCCGACACTGCTTACCATCCTTACGCTCATGTAGTGCCCTCCCGACATGCCTCCGACAACGCTTACCCTCCTCACGCTTCCGTATTACATCCATAGTGTACAGTACGGTGGCTTGTTGGCGTACACGATGAACGCAATTGCCAAAATACGCTGAGTGGCCTTCTCTGCCAACAGGACCTAAGGGGATATTGGTCAGTATATTCACCATGTTGTGGTTAGGGTTTAAATGATGAGACTCACAAATTAAAACCTAATAAGTGGACTATTTAAGACAAGAATTGTGTCTCCTGTTTTGCCGACAAAACCATTTTATTTCATATCAATCAAATGAACACTTTGCTCAGTCCTTACCTCATGAGCGTTGAATAGTTCAAAAGTTGACTTTAGTAGGTTTCTCACTAGTCAACTTTATTCAATGTCTCACAGGGAAGTGATTTCATTTGCATGATATGAAATAATTTGCAAAACATCGCCTCCTTCAATTTCCGGACAAATCACATTTTGCAAATGTGATTATTTTACTTGCACCTTTTTTCTTGAATTTGGATCTTTTTATTCAAAAATTTTCAAACAAGTTATCAATAAACTCGTCACCATCTATTTGCTTAATAAACTACCTCCGCTATGGCTCGAACCCCGGGAAATTCAACTGAATTCAATGAACGACCAGCTTCAGCCCCAGAGAGTGGAAGTGAAATCTCTGATATCGCCAGTAGTCATGAATTAGGCATTGAAGTAGAGAGCCAGTCACATGAAGATAATCAAGATCCACCAGTTCTCCCGGAATGTGAGTATGCATCCATCTTGAATATTTCAAATCTCTCAAAACCTGATATTGTGTCATAGCCTTTATTTCAGGGCAGCCTCCAAGCTCTCAGAAACCGAATTTTAAAAGTTATGAGAAGGAAAAGACTGTTGAACCTTGTGCACCGACAGAAGATGATGGGAAAGATGATGTAATTTTCAGTGGGGAGGTGGAAATTATATCCAAGGAACAATTTGTCTCCAACATTGCTCAAACAATCCCAAGGCTCGAAAAAATCCAAAATGATAGTAAAATTCCTGATTATGTGCGTCAAAAGATTGCTGAAGCCATGAGCCTGCTCAAAATGGTTTTGAACCGTAAGTCCATTACTAATTCAAAACAAAATTGATATCAATAGCTGCTTACAATATATGGGCAGGTGTGGAGGTGGGAGAATCTCTACCTGAAGGATCTCGAGTCGTAATTGGATTTCCAGGCAAAGGATTAGGAAAAAGACCAAATATACATGCAACCAAAAAAACAAACAAAAAACGCCGTACCTTTGAAGCCGCAAACGATTCTCGCGATCAAGGTCATGAAATTATCAATGTTGAAGGGGACCATATTGATAATCAACCTCTGCATACTGAACCCCGCCCAATACTCAATGAAACAATCCATGATGAAGCTCCACATACTGAAAGCCCCCCAATACCCAATGAAACAATGCATGATGCAACCCCTCCCGCCTCTCCTCAGAATATTCAAGCCTTTCAAGAAAGGGAAACAATTAAACATGATACAATGGGACGAGATATGACTGATATAATTCCCGACGCTGAGCCCGAAGTGTCATCCGCTGCGAATTTTCAAGGAATATTTTTATCCCGCATGGAAGAGTTTGCAGGCATTTTGAATTATCATTCCAATATTTCTCAACAATCATGGAAAAGGGGGCTTGATAATATCAATAGGATTTAAAAAAATAGATGGGACAATTTACCAACAAAGGATGCTCATACATTCCTTCCTGTTGGTATTAAGGTGATCAGTAACCAAGAGCTTAACATGTCGGCCTGGCTGGAGGACCTTGAGATGGCAGGTGAGTTTTATCTTTGTGCATGATACATGATTATTGGCTGTTGACTGGTGATATAAATTGCAATATACAGGGTTAGATTTTTCTAAGCCAACCGAAGCAGAAGCGTTTTTTGATCACAACATTTGGAATCTCAAATTGATGAAGGAATCAGCTAAACCTCCAGATAATCTCCCAAAATCTGAACACTCCTTCTTCAAAATGGTTCAGAGCCTTCTTTACCCCGCCAATCCAGTTAAACATTTTTGGGCAAATGTTATGTTTGAATCCATTAGTTTAGTCTCATACGATGTGATTGCACCCAAACCATATGTTGCACCAACAGCAAATTCGACCGATCCTCTTGGACTCGAACGGGGAGCAGTTGAATACCTTGCCTCCTGCTTGAGTAAATTGAAGCAACGTGCAACCCAACTCAGCATTGAAGGTGGCGGGGCTGACAATGAGATATCCACAAAGCCGCACAAGAACCTGGAGGATCTAATGGATACAGTTATCCATTTGATGATTGCGTACAACATGGTACGTGCACATACAAAGGTCGAAGTTAATGGCATCAAAGGAAAACTCACAAACTCAAAAAAAAATGAGGCCATCAAAGATCTTTTGACGTGTCACAATAATCTCGGAATAAATCGAATTTGCTATGGTATATTAGCGGCATTCTGTGCGGCGGGGATTCGTGGTTTGATGGTATGCTCAGATGACTGGAGAACAAGCTCAGTTAAAGGGGCTTTATCACTAATTGACATTTCGGAAAAACCTTCAGAGGGTAAAAGTCTAGTGGAGCCAGTGTGGCTACGTACTAATAAGTATATATGTGATTTAATGAATAAAAGTTTCTTCTCATCAGAGTCTTTTAACCCCGCTGTACCTCTTAGATTTGAATTTGCACGATGCTTAGTATTAGACTTTGGTGATGCCTGGGTGGCGAAACGCGGGCTTGGTTCAAGTGATGAGGTCACCTTGACTGTACCCAGGTCAGCTAAACTCACAACCAGGATTGACCTGTTTTAGATTAGCTTTGTACTAGATAGATTGTAATTGAATTTTGCAGAGTTATTTATGAATTTAATAATCATGACTTCCTATCCTACTACTGCCCGGATGCCACAGTCTGAGTACCAATAGTAATTGTACGGCGGAATGCCTCCGTACATCATTGCAAAGACTCCGACAAGACGCAAGCTGAGTCAGGCAATGTGCCCGCGAGTAGCACACGTGGGTGCATTGCAGGAAGTCGCGTTTATCACTTCCCGCCAGCCCATAATAGGCCAAATGTTCCTGTGTCTTTCAAGAGGACTAGGATAGCTAGGGATCCGCAGCAGGATGCATATTGCATTTGCGTGTGCTTGCAATATTCCAAATGGTTGGATTGGAAAGTGATTGCATGGGAACATCAATGTGTAAAATTGAATAATGCACTATCCACTGCAATTTTCAGGTTCAGGTATTTGAGATCGTGAATTTGCCAAGGTCAGGCATGAGCTTTCTTTTTAGCCGCAATCAAAAAAGATTCATCCACCACAATCCAATTTAGGTGATATTAAGAAATCAGTAATCATTTGGTTTCATTTCATTTTCTGCTGAAAGCATGCCATTCACGAAAGAAGGAAAAGAGCGTAAAAGGGAACTCGCAAGAAAGCATCGGGCTGAGGAAGGAAAGTGTGAGTTACTCGCTTAATCTCAGTGTATATATATAGATATATATATATGCTTCCACATTTATGTGGCACCCTCATTGGGCCCCATTGAAGAACATTGGCTTTAGTCGGTTCATATTGTGCCAATGTCATGTGGGCTCCAACAGGGAAGTCAAAGGATGTGTGCCGAAGAAACCTCCTTGGCAGTATCTGATATCTTGTGTGCTTCAACACATAGTGATCCCTCAACCACTCGGGAATAGTAGCAGATCCCAAAAGACAAATGAGCGCAAAACGACCCGAATGAATAGGTTGTTTTCCTCCTCTCGCCCAACAGCACAAATATCAATGCCAGTATCAGCAAATATCACCCCAAGTGAAATTCGGAGGGTTGTGGATGTCAATCAGATCAAACGCATTCACTTTGGGCGTGTGGCAATTTTCTCTTCAACCGGATTACTCATTGCCCTTGTTGAATTCCGACCATTCACAACAATGAGTGAAGTCGAGGTCAATCAATGGGATGAATTATCACAATTCCTATTTCGCGAAAAGAGATTCACCAACCCGATTGCAACCAATGGAGCATTACTGGAGGGATTTATGTTTGCGATTGGGTGGTGCAAATGCAGCACGAAGAATGAACAATTTGGTCTGTATGGAAGTGTCGGGAAAATTGAAAACGCAAAAGATGAATGGCAGAACCGAGGTCCCAATTTTAGCTCGGTGGGTTGCATTCTAGGTCAATCCTTACGATATGTTGGGGATAATTTATTTGAGAGGATTCAAAATTGCTACAATTCATTGGGGGTTCCGTCTTTTGATCAAGTCAACTATGAAAGCAATATTCCGGAAAATCAGGGTGCATTCAAGTTTGCTTCCGCACTCACTTTCACCATGAATGGGTTCAAGAACGCACCTCATGTTGATAAGGATGCATCGCTGTATGCTTCGGGATGGTGGTTTCAAGCTGATAAGCGGACCGTCCAAATTCAAAGAGATGCGTCAAAGCGGTGTACAGGGGGAAAATTGATTTTCCCAAATGAGCATTTTTGGATTGATCTATCCGCATGTCATGGGCTCATTCAGGTAGTGTGGGCCAGTAGTACATTTGTTCATTATACTGATCCAGCACAGGACAACGAAAGCACGACACTAGTGGGTATGTCCGCACAATGCTCAAGCAGGTTAGCAAAAACAATGTGGCAAAAAAGCCATGGCTATTATGAGATTGCCGAGAGAGCGGGCTATCAAATCAGGGATGGTAATACAATCTCATGCTGATTCAAAGAATGAGGAGATTTGCATGTGTGTTGGGTAAGTAATGGTGGGGTAAGGCAGAGGACAATATACACGAGGATTGGATGGATTCTAGTGCGGGAGATGGGGTGTCTGACATGAAAAAGGGGTGAAGTGGATTATGTACGGTGGCATGCCATCGTACATCTGTCCTGATTTGTTGCTATTGTCCAGGATGCCAATGCTTCACACGCGAATCCTCATGCTTGTGCAGGTTCTGACAATGCTAAAAGTTCCTTACGCCTATGCGGGGTGCCAACGCTACACACGCCAATCCTTGGGCCTGTGCAGGCTCCCGAAAATTTACACGCCAATCCTTACGCCTTTACAGGCTTTCGACGATTCACACGCCAATTCTTACGCTTGTGAAGCTTCCCCACAATGCTGAAATTTTCTTGGCCTGTGCAGGAATCCCAAGAATTCACACGCCAATTCTTACGCCTGTGCAGGCTCCCAACAATTCACACGCCAATCCTTATGCTTGTGAAGGGTCCCAAAAGTGCTAAAATTCCTTACGCCTGTACAGCCTTCCGACAATTCACACACCAATCCTTACGCATGGGAGGGTTGCCAACAATTCTGACAAATTCTTGCGCCTGTGCAGGCTCCCAACAATTCACACGCCAATCCTTATGCCTGTGCAGGCTCCCAACAATTCACACGCCAATCCTTATGCCTGTGCAGCCTCCCAACAAGTCACACACCAATCCTTACGCTTGTGAAGGTTCCAGACAATTTAAACAATTCAATACATGAGTAAGATTAATGGCGTGTGACCATAGGAAAGGCCATGTTTCACGAATCTGGACTGGATTGCTCACATACGGGAACCTCCCGCTTTTTTACAGTTAAGAATGGGTATGGCTCTAAACCATGGAAGAAGAAAATATAGGAGAGGATAACGGCAACTATTGGCGCATTTTGAGAAAAAGAGGTTCACGAAAACAAATACTCACTCAAACTCTTGGTGGGGCACTTACAAAAATAATTCTCACGCAATCAGGGTTTTTCTCTAAGGAGGAAATAAGTAATTTTTACGTGAACAAAGAATGTAATAGAATTTGAACATAATAATAATTGATTACAAATGATAATTTATTTAAAAGAAAGTATTACAAATGATAAAAAGTGGAAATAATGGGATTTTTTTTTAAATTTTTATTTTTCAAGGAATTTGGAGACTATCCCGGTTATGTCCTCCTTTGGATAAGCCTCCAGTGCCTGGGCAAGGAGGCAGTTTAGTTCGTCCCGGAATTCCCGGTGCATCTCATTTCGATGAGTTGCATCCACGAAAGGAATCATGTGGAGCAAGCGACGATGCTCCAACAATATTCGGTTGATCGAATCGTGGACGATGGCTCGAGGAATCATTAGGGTCGGTCGCAGGTCGGTGAATTCCTGGCGAGCGTCATCGTGGGAATGAGAGGAGCTTGGCACCGGGGGGAGGAGGCGTTGGGGTTCTTGGGGGCACTGGAAGGGATCTCTGGGGAGGGAACCGGGGTTGGAGTGGAGGGGGGGGGAATGGAAGGGGAAGGTGGGCGAGTCGGGTAAGAAGAAGGGGGATGGGGAATTGGGGATCCCACGGGCGTATCGTTGATGATGATTATCGAGCGAGGAGTGGTGGGACGATCTGGAGACGGTCGAAGAAAAAATGAGAAAAAGTGGATGTGGATTGAAGAGAAAGGAGGGGTGACTTACCATAAGCTTCCTCCATGGATTGCGTAGGAGCCACCTCAGGTTCTGGCTCACGAGTCATATCGTCTTCAGGTTGTTGGGACGTTGGACTTGGGCCAGGAATAGGTGGCACTTCGGTTCGGGAGGGTTCTAAAAAAGGAGGAAGAGTCAGTTCACTCGACTCGAAAGTGATAGTGAAAATGAAATGAAAATTTGGCTGCTTACCGCGGAATAATTCCTCAGACCATCGGGTGCCACTCGGGCCTGGAGTGGGTTGCCGGGGGGTTTGCTCGCGAGGCCAACTAGGAACAGGAGAGTCTTGTCGGGGGGGATTCGGGGGGTTTTGTTCTATGAGAAATGGAAAAAAGTCAGTATTATTGCGTGAAGAGAAATGAGATAAGGAGGAGAAAGAAAACTTACTTTGGCGTTTGAATCCCATTGGTGACAAGACATGGTGACGATCAGCCCAAGCTCGAATGTCCTCTCGCCATCGCCATCCTTCATCGGCCGGATAATCACTTCGCTCCGGTTGAGGAGTGAAGTGACCATCGGATGGTGGCCTAGGAGGGGGAGGGGACAGGGCTAATCGTCCGGAATCGTTCCCGTTGGCCTGTTTGGGGGCCCGGCGTCCATTCACGCTTGGAAATGGTTTCATCATCGTTGACCACAAAGGAGTCCTCGCGAGGGCGTCTTGGGCGAGAACTCCTCTGGCCTCGTGGTCAGAAGGGGCGGACAACGAACGAACATTTCTTGTGTGCTTGTCGGCAAGCATCACAAGCGTCGTTCGTCATCGAGGAACGAATGCAGGGGATACCCCGCTTGGTGCATAAAGTGCACGACATCTAAAAACAAAAAAATTGGGGTTTGTAACTGAATAGAAAGTAAGCAATCATGAAAGAAAATGAAGACATACGATGAATTATATAAATTTAAAATGGAATCAAATTAAAAACGCTCTAGTCGGAAGTTTTTCAAAGTGTGGAAGGAAGTCGTGAAGAAAGAAAATATTAATATCGGTACATAATGTTGACAAAAGTTAAAAAAAGAGGTAACGCACAAGGTGGATAGAAGGGAGGTTCTGAACGGATCAGAAGAATAAACAAACAGGCAAAAGGAAGGGAAGTGGGTTTAGTGGAGTGCGAAAGACAAAAATAGAAAGGCAGGAAGACGAAGGGGAATATGCACAAGAAGGACAAACGCGGGTGAGGTTGAACGAAGTGGAGCGGGTGAGAAAGAAAGTGAAGTGCGTGTCGTGTGAAGATGGTCTTTTATACCATGGTGAAGCTGAGACGATCTCAGCAGTTACAGCACCCGCAAAAGTCTCAGCTTCAAGGCGTGTGGGCAAAATTGAAGCTGAGTCTCAGCGAATGCTGCAACTGAGAAGTGAAATGCTCACGTGAGGCAGAAGAACAATGGGGGTCTGGCTGAGTATTGCAATTTATTGAATTGTCAAGCTGAGTCAAATCCCCTTTGTTTCCTTAAATAGCCACCCGATCACCCAGGAGGGTGGTCGTGAGGCCCTTATTGATTGTGCATTGTGGTTGCAATGCACAAGTGACCGCGGCAAGATCACCGGCCTTATGGCCTGGTGATAGTATTTGAATAAAGGGGGGGCTGTAAGACAAGTGAATACAGCGTGAGCTTGCCTCGACCCATTGCTCAGGTTTGCTTTCGGGTCATAATTGAAATGCTCAGTGGCTGAACATTTTAATTGCACAGTAATTGAACAATTGATATAACAATATCAAATGCACCGCTGAGTATTGCAATTTATTAAATTGTCAAGCTGAGTCAAATCCCCTTTCTTTCCTTAAATAGCCACCCAATCACCCGGGAGGGTGGTCGTGAGGCCCTTGTTGAATGTGCATTGTGGGTGGAATGCACAAGTGACCCATGCAGAAATGCACCCGGTGCATTTGGTCACAAGTGACCGCGGCAATATTACCAGCCGTATGGCCTGGTAATAGTATGTGAACAAAGGGGGGGCTGTAGCACAAGTGAATACAGCGTGAGCTTGCCTCAACCCATTGCTCAGGTTTGCTTTCGGGTCATAATTGAAATGCTCAGTGGCTGAACATCTTAATGGCACAGTGATTGAACTATTGATATAAAAATATCAAATGCACCATGCTGAGCCATTGCTCAGTCGTTTTTGTATGCCCACAATCTGAGCATTTGGCACAGCATCGGGTGACATTTCAGCCAGGTGCAGCATTTCACACGCTTTGGTGAAGTGCTCCAAACTGAGCCTTCCAATGAACTATTGCAAAAATAGTTCATTCCATGGCTTTACTGAGCACTTTCACACGGTGCTTTTGACCATGATATGCTCAGCTTGCGTGTGCAAATCGGGTGAAACGCAATCCTGAGCATGTGGCACATGAGCTACGTATATGCAAACGATCGGAAGGTGCATGCACATTCGCTATATGCATGCAGGCTCAAGTAGTATAACACCTTCCTTATCTGTACAGCCAACACTTTAGTACGCAGTACAACTGTGTAAATGTATGCTGTGGGGCAGAGCAAAAGCTGTTCAGCAATGTAACATGAAAATCACGTCAAGCCATTGAGTCATATATCTCAACTGCATCCCTTTGGTGCACCTTTTTGCAGAGCTCTGCCTAACAATGGCATAGACGCGGGTGTAATCCGAGTTAATGAAAGTGGGTCATAATGGGATGACTTATTATTTGGGTAATACACAAACAGTGGATTCACTCCGGTGCCATTGTCGGGGCCAACAATGACTGGCCCTGCTTGTTCATTGCACGTGCTCATTGTCGGGCAGCCACACGCTTTCATACGCACCCCCCAACGGGTCATACACAGGCAACTTTCACACACCTGGAAGACATTTGACTGCCAGTCTTCCAACTGCCTATTGTCTTGGTCGGTTTGTCAGCTTGACTGCAGACGCTCACCCGCTTGCGCGTGGAAACCTGAGGCCAATCAGTGTGGATTTGATTCAGCCTCATCCACATTAGAATAATCCCAGCCTATGATTGCTGAGGCTGGTCATGTTTGCGTGGGTATCTCCCACCGCAGGTCATTTTGTGCACATTCTCACGCGCCCCGCACAAGCTGTGGGGCCTGGCTGGCAGCCAAAAATTCCCTTGGGCGTGTGGCCTCTTTCTCCAGAGTTTTGTACACACGTGAGGCAAAGACCATGATCCCAATCTCTGGGGAATAGTAGCCTCCTCAAACGCAATAGGGGTGAATGTAGATGTGCATCATGCCACACTTCCCCCCCTGAAGCCTAGTTGGAATCAGTCATCAAAAACCTTCACGCAAAACCAAAGTCATGTTTGGTGGCACGCCACCAAACATATCTCACCCGCTCACACACAAACATCCTCACAGTGAGATTGCCCTCTGAAACGGCCAACATTGCCCAGTAGGTCCCTGTGCTACAATTAACCTGGGGAAGATATATATGCATCCATGTTCGCTGTCACACCAGCGAACATGACTGCATGCCTCTGATATGCCCTCCACAATAAGTTTCTACAACCCACCCAATTTGGGATATGCTAATGTCAACCTTGTTCCACCAAGGGTTTTGTACCTTGCTGCAGATCCAGCAGTCATATCGGTGCACCCACATTTTGGCCACCTTGCCTTGATATATGCCCCAAATCGGATATGAAAATTATGAGCCCAAGAGGCCCACCCCCATGAAGACCATGCACGTAACCACAGGCCATCCCCCCTTGACCCCATTGCTGCCTCTCATATAAGTTCCCCATCTGCGCCTATTTGTCTTCATTCCGTTTAGCTAACCCTTCCCGATCATATAATTTCTGACTATCCCCAAATAATTTAAAATAGCCATCATGTCAACCCCTTCACAACCACTTTGCATTGGGATGATTAATATTCGTATTCCAATAAATAGTGATATAGCCTTAAATCCTGAGAATTCCCACTTAGCTTCTTGGATTATCATATGGCACAATCAACACAACATATTTGTTTATCTCCCCAATCACCAGCGTGCTATTGGCTCTCTACCTTCAACCCTTTCCAAAACGTTGATACCATTCCTTGGGGCACCAAAAACTTTCATGCACTGTGGTCCTGGTGGGGCATGGATTGAAAATTGCCAATCCAATCCTACTCAAATATTATTTGTTGAGGGAGTATTTATGACTGATGCAAATGATCCCTCCTCATCTCAGAAACCCAATCTAGCATTGATGTTCTTCAAATGGTATCCAAACCTTTTATTCATAATGGAAAGCTTTCGAACACAAGATTTCAAGCTTGAAATGCCCAAAGAATATGACTGTAATGCTCATAGTCAATGTCAACTTTTTACTCCATCATTTACCGCTTCAAGCTCAATGCAAGCTTCATATCCTGCTGTTTCATCATTGATTTCCAAGCAAAAACTGATACAATTACCCAGTGGATCAGACCTCCCCATGATGACCCCTCCCCATGCCATTATTCAAACCCCCCTCCTCCCTCATCAATAGACCAGACTAGCTTTTCTCTGGGATCGAGAAATCCCCAATGGACAATCAGCCCATAACCTTTGGGCCACCTCACCCCCAGGATCCACTTTCAATGCCAGGCACATCATTACAAACAAGGTCGTTAGCTCATTTGAATCCCTTTCGACCAATACCCCTCTTGGAGGACTGCTCGCGGATGATATGGGATTAGGTAAAACCATTCAGGCCATTGCTCTAATTGGTACCTCCAAGGAGCGGATGATTGCAAACCCCCATCGCTCCACGCCCACCATGATCATCTGCCCCCCTCGCTTAATTACCAACTGGCAATCAGAAATATCCAAGCATGCTCAGGCTGGAGCGCTGCATTCCAAAATCTACCATGGTCCCACTCGTCACTCATTATCCAAAGACGACATCTTAAAATATGATATCATCATCACTTCTTACAATACTGTCACCCAAGAATTTAAGCAATCCAATACCTCTACATCATTCTTTTTTCAAATCAATTGGCATTGTGTAATTTTGGATGAAGCACAGTGAGTGTCTGACCTTAAATGATTCAAATTACCTTTTATATCCAATAACCCTTGCCCCATCTTATAGCTATATTCGCTCTCAATACACTGCCACTCACCGTGCCATCAATAGCCTCCTTTCATCCCGCCAAATATGTTTAACGGGCACACCTATTCACAACACCATTTATGACCTTTTGGGCATAATATCATTCATCACTCAAACCCAGAGCGCCGATCAAGATAACTGGTCACCATTCATCCTGAGTAGTCTTTCCAAAGGTTGCAATGATATCTTGCATTTGGCATTGCGGCATTTAAGTTTGCGCCGCACCGAAACCACACATCTCGAATCCCTCCCCACTATTAGCCATCATTATGAGCTGCTCCCACTCAACCCGACCATGCAGCAAGAATATTCCATATTATATGAAGAATTCCTATCATCCAAAAGCAAAGGACCAGGAGAATTTTTCAGAAATATTAATAAGCTGCGAATATGTTGTAACCATCACATCATGCTTAACACAATTGCGGAGGCGGATTTGGAAGACCCCGAGGGCAGGAGCACTCAGGATAACTCGCCAACAATCACACAAACTATTGTGGATGTCAAAACATGCATGATGAGTAGTAAAATTTCACACCTCCTACAAAGCTTAATGAAGAACAAACAAACAAGGTGTGGTCCAACCAAATCGGTGGTTTACTCCCAATGGACCCAATTTCTAGATTTGTGCGTTAATTCTAATATGCATCCATTACCAATTGAATCCATCTGACTTTTTCATATTGTAGAATTGGTATTGCCCTTGCCCATCACTCTATCCTTTCAGCACAAATTGATGGAACAATTACAGCACGAGCACAGGAGAAGGCACTGGAGAATTTCTTCAATAATCCTGAATGTGAAGTACTGATTGCATCCATTGCCGCAGCTGGAACTGGCCTCAATATAACTTGTGCTAATACGGTCTATTTAATGGTGAGAGGACCCCCAAAATTCTTCCCTGATTTGCGGCTCCTGACATCCACATTTCCAGGAGCCCAATTGGAACCCAGCCATTGAGGCTCAGGCTGTTGATCGACTTCATCGTATTGGCCAACAACAACCGGTAAAGGTCATCCACTATATCACTCCTCATTCAGTTGAGGTCAACATGCGGAAGGTACCTTTCAAGATCATCTTTGACCCTAATTGTATTGCTATTCTAAAATCCTTCCTTATGGAAATGCCATTTTCCAAACACCAATAGGTCCAAGAAAAGAAAAAATCATTAACTGCGTGAGCCTTACTGATATTATATAATTTGTGTTTGACCAAGTTGATAACTCTTGTTTACCCTGGCATAGGTCCACAATTATGAACACCATGAGTTGGATTGAACTCCTTCAATATTTTCTCAATGAAAATGAGCAATATAGTATTATTTCTAAGGGAGACGGTGATACAGTCCAACTAATATTGTCTATATTCTGACATATTTAGCAAGTTGCATCTTTAAGGATTAATACTCAGATTGTATTACACCTGCACAAATAATTCACAAAATGTTAATTTGTAACGGTGCTATACATTTATATTACTAAGTTATTGCAGAGCATCACCATTCGGCCTAATAACTGGCATGTCAAGTATCTTGAGGGCGCTAGTCTGCATCTTACTACAGCCTTTGAGCCAATCTTGATCAAATACCTGAAATGATAAGCCTTCCGGAATATCACCATCATCTGTCGATCGTAATTCTGGCAATCTATCAATAGTTTTTTTACCCTTTTTTTTAATGCGATTACAAAACTCTATGTCTCGATCCATTTTTAATACCAATTCATTAAATAACTGGGAGCGCCAGCGTAATCCCACTTTGCGGTAAACTTGACAGCCATTTTCCAGTACCTCCTCAGTATCTGAACATACTCGAGGGTCATTGTATTGTGATGCTAGAATGGGAAATTTAGCCGTATCACACCATTCACGACGGTGCTCACAGGTCTGCACATAATGAAGTAGATCATCATCAGACTTGGTCCACAATGAAGAAGAGATACAGTAACTAACTCTTTGACGAATCTTCGCGAGCTTTTGATTCTCCTTCTTTTTAACCAAATACTCCGCATCCTTTTGAATAGACTTCCATTCTCTTTTCAAATAAGTGAAATATCACTCCATTAAAGCCGCCACGACCCCATAGTTATTATGATCCTTGTTCCAACAGTAATGATGATACTCGGTGCTGACCAGTGCAAGACGGAATGTATGGTAAACCACCATAGACATCAGCTCATTGAACGGATGTTGCCATGAGCTCTCCCAGTCCCAAGTGAATCGCTTTAGTCCTAGCTTGTGGAGCTCATTTTCGCAGTAGCTTTGGAAACCCTGAGACTGAACCTGTGTTGATGGCTCATTGAAAACATCCTTGGGGACATATCCGAGATGACCAGCCACTTGAATTGCAATTTCACGCTCTTCTGTGCTTGGTGGTGCTGGTAGTGAGGAAAAATCCTTATCCCTAACTTTGAGTAGGAACAGGCAATGTGCATGTACTGCTGATCTCATTCCATGGACATTCTCTGGAAGTTCTGCTTTCAGCCATTTTTGTTGCTCCTTCTGGCTTGCACGTTTCGCCACATTGTGAGCTTTACCAGCCTGGTTCCTTTGCTGTCTGACCTCGGATTGTTCAAGCATACTCTGGGCAAGGCCCATTTGAGGATGGGTGAGCTCATTATTTGACTGAGTGCCATGATCATGCGCTGTGAAATTGTCACTCCTTGCTTCATCATTTTTTTCCATTTGATTCGGAGACATGTTCTCATCCTCATCATCCACCATTTTTTCTCTTGATGAACTGGCATGAGCTGTTCTTGGTTTGGAGGAATATGGATGATGACGTCCAGTGACTTTCTCTTTATGGACCAGAGGTGAAGATGCATAAAGTTCATCACCTGCCATGCACATCATCAGTTAACACATCAAAAAATGAATGAAGACTAGTCATACTCACAATCTTCAATTGGCTCCTGAGATTGGACTGACTTGCCTTTAGGTGCCATATCTAACCCATGAAACAAACATATCAAATTGTGAAAAAGGTTATACTCCGAAATTAAAATGACTTACTTTGATGAAGCGTCAATCCTGGATTTCCCTCCGACAGACCACTCCAAGTTACATTCTCCAATGGTCTTTTTCGTCGCCCCCCATCCACGCGCCTTTCATCACCCACATGAACCTGAGATCCTGATGGAATATTGAGGGTTGGCTGTTTACTTTGGCCAAAGGGATCCTGGGATGCGACTGGATTCCGACCGGGATTAAGGAGGAACTCACGCGGAAATCTTGATTGGGGATTAGCGTGTGATGAGATTTGAGGTGTGCCTTCTGGCCCCTGAGACACATGCGTTTGTGTATTAGTGGGATTCGGGGGAATTGGAGTGACGGAAATATTTGGTATCGACCAAGTGCTTGAAGTTGGAGCCTTTGGATTGCCCACATCAATGTTAAGACCTGATACATTCATTGAGGATGCGATAGGGGTTGTGAGAGGAATGTTGGGGCTCAATGGTGACTGTGTTTGAACATATTCTTTGCTAGATTCACTATTTGAGTCATGAACAGAACCTGAACGGGATTTATGTGACTTGAAAGATGACATAAGGGCCGAAAAAGTACACTAATATTTTTAACTAGATAAAACACCTCAGTATTATGATAAAATAGAGTGATATGAGATGAAATCTTTTCAAATTTAGAATAGAGAAATTCTATGAATAGTTGGAACTAAGTGTTGCGTGAAAGTACAATAAGCCTCTTTTTAGGAGAATCCTCCCTGCCTCCTCTTGAGCTCCTCCGCTTTTATCGGAAACCACCTGGCACGGCCTACCACCATATAATGTAATATTTCCTTGATCTCAAAGGGGACCCATCATCCATAAGTAATCATATTTGGTAACATTTCTGCCTCCCCATTGTCACATTTTGTGAATTATCCAAACTGCCAATATATGCATTGAAATTCCACAGCATTGTACATCTGTAAAGGGGTATATTCATGCAGGATTTACCCACAAAAGAGACATCACCTTTACAAGAAAGGCAAAACAATCCAAATCACACTCCAACCGATTAAAAGCCTGCTGCACTCAAACCAAATACCAAGACTTTAGGTGCACTCCAACCTTTTATGTAATAGAGTTATATCGTCATGTCTGTAATAAGGTTTAAGCCATGTACAATGGCGTGCCAGGGTACATGGTTTGAATGTCAATCCCCTCAAATCAATGTTGGCACATCCCTATTGGAACACCCCTCAAGGGTCAAAACCGCAGTATCGCCATGTGTAAATAAAATAGTATATGTATGAGCATTGAGCAGCATGGCATTTTACCCAATTAAACTCCTAACCAATTCCGCCATCCAGATGAGACATGTTACACTCCATCAGCTGCAGCTCACGCAACATTACAAATGGGATAAAACTCTCAGATGGCTCAAATCATCTCCCACTTCATAAATAATCACTGTGAGCCTTTGAGATATGACCACATATCCAATAAGGTCACAAAAAAGATTAATAATAATTATACCTTTAATATAATTATATTAAAATTAATTAGAATAATTATACACTAAAAATAATTACTCAAATATACAAAAAATACCATAAATTGGTACTAAAATTGGTTTAACTTAAAAACCAATGAATGAACATGTGAAATAAATTATACCATTGGATTCCCCATGGAAAAATACACATATACCACTTTTATGGCATATCTGTAAAGTCAATATTTAAGGAATTATAAGGTATGATACCTTATAAAAATCATAAAACCTTATTTATCTCAGAAACTAATGAAGCAACATGTGAAATAGATTGTACCAGTGGATTCCCCACAAAAATCCACATATAAAACAATTAATAAGCTAACTCCCAAAATCAATACTTAAGGAATTATCCTGAATATATGCACTTTTTTGGTCAACGCATATATTCAGTGATCATAGCTAATATCTTCTAAAATATACATGATAGAATGATGAACCAAAAATAAAGTCACCACGTAATTACTGCAAGAACACAGATATGAACTTTATTTTACAAGTTATAAACAAGGTTAAAACCTATGATGAAATATTGATAAAAATCAACAGAGCTGTTGACCACTTTGTTGTGAAAGTGCTCCAAACTTAAAAAAAAGTACACAGTTGGATTCTACTAGTTCATTCGTGAAGAATGATGTAATTTTTATTATTAAATTCAGGGTATAACCCCCTGAAATCAAGGTTTGAAGTTTAAAATATTGAATTTCGACAGAAAAGATGAGTTACAAGAAAAATCATCAAAATTAGAGTTTTGATGATGTAATGAAAAGCTCTTGGAAGCATAATAAGGTTATGTCAGGCTATCAGAATTCACTCTCTGAATTGCTGTAGCGTGAAAACCTTAAAAGTTATTGAGGATCAAAGTTTGAGCTTAAATTGAGCTGTTATGATCACACACTGTAACCTTAAATTAAGTTTAACAGTCTTAATAGTGATAAAATTGGTGAATACTATTAGTTTATGATTAAAACTAATAAAATCCACGAAATTTGGGGTTCTGCCAAGCCTCTGATGTCATCACACTTAGAGTTATAGTGATAACTCTAAATAATGGTGCAATAATGATGTAATATGGTTTGATCGTGATGTAATCACCCTCAAACCTTAAAATATTGATCAATTCCAGTGGATATGATCAGTACACGTCTACTAGAAGCCTGTTGGACTCTAGGAGGGAGGTATTTACTATAAATAGAGCTCTTTTTACTCTGTTTTCCCCTCAGACGCATCAAAAACATTAAATCAATCAAATCAAAGGTAATTTTCTTTATTCTTTATATATAAAACTGTTATATTATTAAAGACCAAAGACCACCTTGCTATAATCATCTATTTTGACGTGATTAAATCATTTATTTAATTGTTTTTGTTAAAAATCTCTCTAAAACTCATTTCCACGTAAAAATACTGAATAATTTGTAATTTTCTTTATTTTTATTGTAAATACAATTTGAAAAGGTTGTATTTATATTTTTTGGCGTAAAATACTTCAAAATTATTATATTCAGTGTTAAAAGTAGGTTATTTTCTCTTATTATAATAATTTCTCTATTATTACTCTATTAATAATTCTTTAATTAATATAAATAGTATTTATATTAATTCATAACTTTAATATTAGTAATATTATTGTTATTAATTGTTTTTTATTAATAAAAAACAATTTTTTACGCCTTTATTATTTGTTGGTAACAATAATAAAGAGCTTTATAATATATTAATTATTTTATATTAATATATTATTTATAATATTATAATTTCATATAATATTAATTATATTATTATATTTATTTAATAATATAATATTTTTACGCCATAATAATAATATTTCTTTATTATTATTATTATTTTAATCTTATTTATTTCAATTATAAGGACATTCAGAGTACAATAAGTAATAAATTAGTAATTTTTACTTATTGTTTCATAGTCAAACCTTACATTTGGGGGCCGGGCCGTGATATTTACTTAAAAGACCTTTAAAAAGATTCTATTTGGGTTTATCCATAATAAATTATATTTATAATCATAAAATTATATAATAATTTTATATTTTATTGATTTTAAAAGCTATTGAGGCATTTGGAAAGCAATTGTACTGTCTTACACGTGGTTTTTCACATCCTTAGACTTGCAAGAACTTTCTTTGAGTGACTCTAGTGATTAAAAAAGATAATTTATAAATTAAAAATAATTTTTATTATAATTTAATTTTATAAGAATCATATTTATTTTTTATTTTATTCTTTAAAAATAAAAATATACATAAAAAATATTAAAAAATATTAAAAACCAATAAAAAAAAGTTATTTTTATTCATTTTTTATTCATTTCTTTATTTATTTCATTTTTTTAAGATATAAAAGCAATTTCTACGTGGAAAATTGCCATATCTTGCCAAAAATAACACTTCTTATAAAAAGACTTATATTTATGCGTCTTTTTTAGTGTTTGAAGATAACCCAACAGAAGACAACCAAACTACTGTTGAGAGATTGGTGGAAGAAACTTGTCAAAGTTCTCCTACACCAGTTATCACCAAAAGAAAGAAAGCTAAGAAATTAGACTTTCCAGGGCCCACCATTCAAGACTCTGAAGGTGAGCACCTCTTTTTAAATTGCCATAAAAGAATTTTATTCTAAAATACTTTTATTTTTTCTTATTCTTTAATTATGACTACCAGAAGAGGTTCCCAATACTCCATCCAATCAGATGGAGCTGGACTCAGAAGTAGAATTGATCCCTCAAAAGGGAAAAGAAAGGGCAATATCCCCAGTGGAACAGAATCCACACAAGGAAGTGCCTTATCCCAAAGGCAAGTCCCAGAAATTCCCATGATATCTGAGCCTGAATTGGAACTAAGTATGAGTAACTCAAACAGGTACAAATCACATTCAGAGGGCTCAGATAGACATCTACATGAGCCAGTACAAGCAGTATTACACAGTATACAAGGACAAAGACTGGGAAATGCTGCCTCAAATACACCAAGGAGTGATGAACTCCTGGCACATCCTGAAAAAGTTCCTCAAAGAGGAGGAGATAGTGAGATACTCCAATGGATGGAATCCACTGTCATCCAAACCTCAAATCAAAAAAATCAAGGATTATCATGCCAAAAAGAGGGAGGCAACCAAGGAAGAAGCCCCAGTAGCTTCTACCAGCAAGCCTCAAGTCAACCCACTTCCCCAAGAAGAGAAGAAGAACAAGAAAAAGCATTGGAGGAAACCATATTCCCCAAGCTACAGAATCCCAAGAATCCAAAATGATGCCATGGACAATGTCTTCAACATGGCCAGAACCTTGATGGAATTCAAGGACAAGGAAGAGCAAAGAATGAGACAACCTCATTTCCCAAAGAAATAACCTTGTCCAAAGATGTTGTAAATACTTTAACAGAAATTAAAAATAGTATATTACCTCTAAAAGAAATTAAAGACAGTTTATCATCACTACAAGAAATAAATAACAATTTATCTTCTTTAACAAAAATTGTTGTACAAAACAAGAAAGAAATTGACAACATTAAGTTTATTGTTGAAAATAATAAACCAAAGAATTTAATTGACAATACTCAAAAATTAATACAAGGACAACAAGAATTGTATAAATACATAAAAGATATCAAAGACAAGACTTTGACAATCAATTATGATGTGAGTATTGACAATCTTACAGAAAAATTAAATAAATTAAGTATTTCTGTAGAAAAATTTGAAGAAAAGACTTCATCACACCAAAAATTACTTTTGGACCATGTGGAAAAAAGTGATGAAGCAAGAATGCATCTGAAAGATGATATTCAAAGTGAAATAAGGCTTATTACTGAAAAAATGGATAAAATTAATGAGGCTAATTTAAATATGCCAAAGTTATCAACACCATTTTCCCATATAAGAAGCCCTATTAAAACAAAAGAGGAATTGTCAAATCCTTTCATAACAGACTTGAGTCACCAAGACAATAACCAAGTCTTAATGAAGGAAGCACCTCAATTGAAGGAATGGCCAACATTCACAGGAGAAGGTGAATATGACCACATGTCATTTATTAAAACAATTGACATGGTACAAGAAGACTATGCCATACCAGATGAATTAATCACTGCAAGATTACATTCATTGTTTGAGAAATCTGCAAAAAGATGGTATTATGGCATAAGACAAACAAATGGTAAAAATACCTGGTCTTGGTGGAAACAAGAAATAATCACCAAGTGGGCAAATGATGCCTGGAGGTATAAGATAGAAAATGCATTTGAAAACTCTTTCTTTGACCCTGAGAAAGATAAACCTTTAACTTGGTTCCTAAAACAAGTTGAAAGACTTAATGCATTGTACCCAGAAATGTCACAAAAGATGGTGCATATGAAAATACTTAAAAAATGTGGAGGGGAACTAGAACATGCCCTAAGAAGCAGGTGTATAGAACCATGCTCCACAGAAGAGTATATAAATGCACTAGAAGATATAGTGACAAGGACAAAAATTGGCAGGACTTGGAAAAAATTGGACATTAAAAGCCCAAATAAACCATTTATCAAGAAAGATAAATCAAAAGAATCCTTTAAACCCAATACATCCAACAATAATTAGCAAAGAAAATGCCATAAATGTGGAGGTATTGGACACTTAGCCAATAATTGCCTTAAAAAAGCAAAAATTAATGAAATTGTGGAAACAGAAAACCACAATGACAAAGAAGAGGAATCTGACTCTGAAAAAGAGACAGAAGAGTCAGAGAGCTCTGAAAGTGATGAAATCAATATAATTAATGCACAAATTAATAATATTGATATAATTTATGAAGTACTGGATGTTAACTCAAACTTGCCACAAGTTGGAACATCTGACACAAATCTGACAAACATACAAGATGCCAAAATGTATAGAACCAAACCTGCAAGAGGAATGGGATATACAGCTGGAAAATCAAGTATTAGTATTGTTATGGTTGATAACCAAGAAGGAAAGGTTAACTTGGATACAGGAGCATATTGCACTTGTGTTGGCAAAAGTTATTTAAAAACCATTGTCCCAGACTGGCAAGAAAAACTTATGCCAATACAAGGTGTCAAATTTAGTAGTGCAAGTGAGAGCATGAAGCCCCTTGGAATAATTGATTTAACACTAATTTTTCCTCATCCCTCACAATGTGTCAGAATCAAAGTAGAGTTTGTAGTAATGGACAACTGTACTAGTAATCATTTCATACTTGGAAATGACTACTTATCAATCTATGGTATAGATATCTCCAACCAAAAGGATAGATATTTTACCATAGGAGATAATAAAAGACAAAAGTTTGGATTCTTAAATAACAAAAAACAAATCACAGTTGTTAAGAATGAGGAAAAAATTCCAGAAAAAGAACTTTTTATATCTGAACAACTCAGAGAGGCAGAATTCAATCAAGAGTTAACAGAAAAAATGAAAGAAAAATTGATTGACCTCTTATTTAAGTATAAAAATGCCTTTGCAACTGACAAAGAGCCACTAGGTGCCATAATTGGACATGAAGTGGATATAATTCTTAATGTAGAAAAACCTTACCCACCTTTATTAAGAAGACCTGCTTATCCAGCCAGTCCAAGAGCGAGAGAAGCCCTAGAGGTGCACATTAAAGAATTAATGGACCTTGGAGTATTAAGAAAGGTTGGACATAATGAACAAGTAGAAGTTACTACACCTGTCATTATAACTTGGCATAATGGAAAATCAAGGATGGTAGGAGACTTCAGAGCCCTGAATACCTATACCATTCCAGACAGATATCCAATACCCAGAATCCATGAGACATTGACCCAATTGTCACAAGCTAAGTTCATCACAGCTATGGATGCTCTTAAGGGTTTTCATCAAAATGTCTTAACAGACAATGCCAAGAAACTACTAAGAATAATAGTCCATTGTGGAATTTTTGAATACTTAAGAATGCCATTTGGGATAAAAAATGCACCTTCCCATTATCAAAGAATGATGAATACCATATTTCCTGAAGAATTATCAGAAGGATGGTTAATAATCTACATTGATGATATCATAGTTTGCTCAGAAACTTGGGAAAATCACCTGACAAGACTAGAAAGGGTACTACAGAAAATAGTCCAAGTAAATATCAAAATTTCATTGAAAAAATGTCATTTTGCATATAGTGAATTAAAAGCCCTAGGACATGTAGTATCTGGCCTTAGTCTAGGCATAGACAAAAATAAAGTAGCAGCAGTACTACTTAAGCCAATGCCTCAAACCAAAAAAGAAATGCAATCATTTCTAGGATTTGCTGGTTACTATAGACAGCATATAAAGGACTTTGCAAAGATTGCTAAATCCTTGTATAAGCTATGTGACCAACAAACAGTCTATGAGATGACAGAAGAAAGAGTCAAGGCATATGAAGAATTGAAAAATTCCTTAACAAATGCCCCATTTCTTCTGATGCCAGATTGGAAACTACCCTTCAAACTGTACATTGATGCTTGTGGAGAAGGACTAGGTTCTGCACTTCACCAAACACAAATTATCAATGATAAACCAGTGGAAGGACCAATTTGTTTCATTTCAAGGCAGATAAAGCCAACAGAAGCAAGGTATGGAGCAAGCCAAATGGAATGCTTATGCCTAGTATGGGCTTTAGAAAAACTGCACTATTATTTGGATGGCACAGTATTTGATGTAATCACAGACTGTAATGCTGTGAAATCACTATTAAATATGAAGTCTCCAAATAGACATATGCTGAGATGGCAAATTGCTATACAAGAATATAGAGGAAATATGACTATTGTTCATAAATCTGGAAATATTCATAAAAATGCAGATGGTCTTAGCAGATGGGCTCTAGCAAATACCCCTGACAATCCAGCATGGGTACCACAAGAAGAGCACCATATAGAAGGAATATGTGTTACAGACATTGGCACAGAATTCTTTAACCAAGTTAAAGAAAGCTATAAGACAGACAAAAATTGCCATATCTTAAGCCAACTTCTAATGAAAGACTGCAAAGATCCATCACTTTCATCAAAACTAGATGAAATATGGAAAAAGGCATATGATGAAGGAAGATTTCACCTCCTTGATGGAATCCTTTACCATAGAACAAAACACACATGTGTTATGGCCTTAACAGATAGAACACTAATAAACACTATTTTACATGAGTGTCATGATAGTGTTGCATCTGGACACCTCTCAGAAGATAGGACACTAGAGAGGGTGAAAACCTGCTCTTGGTGGCCAAATTGGAAGAAAGATGTTGCAGAGTACTGCCAAACCTGTGACAGATGTCAAAAAGCCAACAGAGCCACAGGAAAGAAATTTGGAATGATGATCCAAATCCAAGAACCAAAATCCCCATGGGAAATAGTTCATATGGATTGGGTAATAGCCCTGATGGTCTAGCAGAAAGAATGATACAAACCCTAGAGGATATGATCAGAAGATTCTGTGCTCATGGGCTAGAATTCAAAGATTCTGATGGTTTTACCCATGATTGGTGTACACTAATACCAGCACTTGAACTGGCATATAAGACATCAATCCATTCTTCTACTGGCAAAACACCAGCAATGCTAGAGAAAGGTTGGAATCCAAGACTTCCTTATGATACCCTCAAAAAGGACTTAGTGGATATACATCCAACAGCAAGCAGTTTCAAGATAATGCTTGACAAAGCAAGACACCATGCAAACAGATGCATGCAAGATTCTTTTAAATATGCAAAAGAAAGATGGGATAAAAGTCATAAACCACCTGACTTCAAAATAGGGGACTTGGTTTTAGTATCAACCCTTAATTTCAATAACATAAAAGGCCCAAAGAAATTGAAAGATTCCTTTGCAGGACCATTTATGATAAAAGCACTTCATGGACCCAATGCTGTGCAATTAGAACTCACAGGTGAACTAATGAACAAACACCCAACTTTCCCTGTAAGTCTAATAAAACCTTACAGTTCAAGTGACAAAGAGTTATTTCCACTAAGAAATAAACCCCCACTTGAAATTCCCCCCTTGGAAGAAGGAGAGGAAAAGAAAATAGTAAAAGTCCTTAAAGAAAGAAGGACAAGAAACAAAAAAGAAAGGGAATACCTTGTGAGGTATAGAAATTCTACTCAAGAAGATGAATGGCTACTTGAGAAAGATATAACAAATGCTGATAAGTTACTAAGAAGGTTCAGACATGAGAGAAAACCTGAAAAATAAAAAGTTAAGCATTATTGAGCTTCAAGACTAACAAAGTCTATTGAAGAGGTAGGACAGTGGATGATACCCTAATCACATATATCAGATTGTGGTACAATCTTTTTTGGTGGTAGGGAATGTGAGCCTTTGAGATATGACCACATATCCAATAAGGTCACAAAAAAGATTAATAATAATTATACCTTTAATATAATTATATTAAAATTAATTAGAATAATTATACACTAAAAATAATTACTCAAATATACAAAAAATACCATAAATTGGTACTAAAATTGGTTTAACTTAAAAACCAATGAATGAACATGTGAAATAAATTATACCATTGGATTCCCCATGGAGAAATACACATATACCACTTTTATGGCATATCTGTAAAGTCAATATTTAAGGAATTATAAGGTATGATACCTTATAAAAATCATAAAACCTTATTTATCTCAGAAACTAATGAAACAACATGTGAAATAAATTGTACCAGTGTATTCCCCACAAAAAACCACATATAAAACAATTAATAAGCTAACTCCCAAAATCAATACTTAAGGAATTATCCTGAATATATGCACTTTTTTGGTCAACGCATATATTCAGTGATCATAGCTAATATCTTCTAAAATATACATGATAGAATGATGAACCAAAAATAAAGTCACCACGTAATTACTGAAAGAACACAGATATGAACTTTATTTTACAAGTTATAAACAAGGTTAAAACCTATGATGAAATATTGATAAAAATCAACAGAGCTGTTGACCACTTTGTTGTGAAAGTGCTCCAAACTTAAAAAAAGTACACAGTTGGATTCTACTAGTTCATTCGTGAAGAATGATGTAATTTTTATTATTAAATTCAGGGTATAACCCCCTGAAATCAAGGTTTGAAGTTTAAAATATTGAATTTCGACAGAAAAGATGAGTTACAAGAAAAATCATCAAAATTAGAGTTTTGATGATGTAATGAAAAGCTCTTGGCAGCATAATAAGGTTAGGTCAGGCTATCAGAATTCACTCTCTGAATTGCTGTAGCGTGAAAACCTTAAAAGTTATTGAGGATCAAAGTTTGAGCTTAAATTGAGCTGTTATGATCACACACTGTAACCTTAAATTAAGTTTAACAGTCTTAATAGTGATAAAATTGGTGAATACTATTAGTTTATGATTAAAACTAATAAAATCCACGAAATTTGGGGTTCTGCCAAGCCTCTGATGTCATCACACTTAGAGTTATAGTGATAACTCTAAATAATGGTGCAATAATGATGTAATATGGTTTGATCGTGATGTAATCACCCTCAAACCTTAAAATATTGATCAATTCCAGTGGATATGATCAGTACACGTCTACTAGAAGCCTGTTGGACTCTAGGAGGGAGGTATTTACTATAAATAGAGCTCTTTTTACTCTGTTTTCCCCTCAGACGCATCAAAAACATTAAATCAATCAAATCAAAGGTAATTTTCTTTATTCTTTATATATAAAACTGTTATATTATTAAAGACCAAAGACCACCTTGCTATAATCATCTATTTTGACGTGATTAAATCATTTATTTAATTGTTTTTGTTAAAAATCTCTCTAAAACTCATTTCCACGTAAAAATACTGAATAATTTGTAATTTTCTTTAGTTTTATTGTAAATACAATTTGAAAAGGTTGTATTTATATTTTTTGGCGTAAAATACTTCAAAATTATTATATTAAGTGTTAAAAGTAGGTTATTTTCTCTTATTATAATAATTTCTCTATTATTACTCTATTAATAATTCTTTAATTAATATAAATAGTATTTATATTAATTCATAACTTTAATATTAGTAATATTATTGTTATTAATTGTTTTTTATTAATAAAAAACAATTTTTTACGCCTTTATTATTTGTTGGTAACAATAATAAAGAGCTTTATAATATATTAATTATTTTATATTAATATATTATTTATAATATTATAATTTCATATAATATTAATTATATTATTATATTTATTTAATAATATAATATTTTTACGCCATAATAATAATATTTCTTTATTATTATTATTATTTTAATCTTATTTATTTCAATTATAAGGACATTCAGAGTACAATAAGTAATAAATTAGTAATTTTTACTTATTGTTTCATAGTCAAACCTTACAATCACGCAATTTTTTTTCCAATTAGTAACACTCCTAAACACTTTCACATCAGCCATAGATATTTATACACAAACCAACCATACTCCCAATTCCTGCAACAATGACAACCCGCCGCTATTCCTCAATGCGTATATGCATGTGTCAACACTGCTCAACTCAAACACACTCTTCCCCTGAGGGTGATAGGCCTGGAGTTGCCTTCACACCTTTCCAATATAAACAGCACATTAAAAAGCTCAAATCAACCATTGCACCCAAATCTCTTCCAAACATCCCTACTTCTGCATCAGGATCTGAGTGCCCACAACTTCTATTGGATCAAACATTCCCAGCTGATTATTCACCACCATGGGCCCAAAGCATCTTCTCCACAGCACCGGGGCTCAATTCAATTGCACAGAAACCATACAGCAGCAGTCAAACCCTTCCTCCACAAGACCTTGGAATGATAATATCTGCCATTCTATCACTAAGGTATAATATACCCCGCAGGGCTTCACGCATTCTCCACCCCGCCCTAAACCTGCTGATCAAGTCCAGCATCTCAAGCTCCGGTGGTCCCCCCATTCCTGCATTCCATATACCTCAAGATCTGAGTACCATATTTGAACATCTCCAATTGGAGCCAGTGATTCAAAACTATATATGTTGTCCTCAATGTTTCTCTCTTAATGGCCTTACTGAATCAGTCACAACTGACCAACCCCACTGTCAACACCATAATGACCCAAATGATCATGATCCCCCTTGCACACAATCATTAGGCAAATTCATCTATTCATTTGAAGCCCACACCCAAAACACCACCAACATGAAGCAAAAGTTTATACCAACAAAACATTTCATTTATCAACCATTCAAAAATTGGCTTGCCAGATTTCTCCAGCGGGCTGGAATTATGGAAATTCTGCATCAACATCAACAATCCCAAACTCCCAAAGATTCCCCAAAATGTGACGTCTGGGATGGATTGGTCTGGAGACGCTTCACTGGCACTAGAAATATCCATGACCCCCCATTCATGTCCATTCCTGGTGCATTGGCCTTCTCCATTTATGTGGACTGGTTTAATGCACATGGAAAGTCCACCCGTTTGGCCAGCATTGTACCTATCATGCTTATTTGTCTTAATCTCCCCCCAAGTGAAAGATTGAAGCCAGAGAATGTCTATGTTGCAGGAATAATCCCTGGTCCGAAGGAGCCAACTTCCCTTCAATTGAATCATTTATTAATTCCACTCATCAAGGAGCTCAAAGAGCTAAGGCAAGGTTACCATTTTTCACCCACCTCAACAGGTCCTTCAGGATCCTTTATCTGTGTTGCCATTCTCAAAGCCATTGCGGATGTGGTTGCCATGCGCAAGCTTACTGGATTTATTTCCCATTCAGGCAACCACTTTTGTAATTTTTGCACCATTCACAAAGCTCAAATTGATGAAATTGGTCCTCAATTTCACTACACACGCTCATATCAAAATCATAAATCAACCATTGCCAAATGGCTTCGGGCAACCCCACAACAAAGACAAGCAATTTTCTCTGAGTATGGAGTGTGATATTCAATTTTAGAAGACCTTCCGTATTGGGATGCCAGCAGAATGGTTAATCTTGACATAATGCATAATTTAATACTTGGAATTTTGAAGGATCATGCAACTTTCAAATTGTGCATTCCAGAGTCCAAATCAAAAATTTACCTCAGGTCCCGCAGGAAATCCAATGAAACCAACAGTTCAGACTCAGATTGCATGACCTCCAACAGCTCTCTTGATAAAATCACATTGAGAGAGGCCCGCTCCCTGAGAAGAGACGCAGCAAAAATAATAAATGAGCCACTCCCCACTACTTCCACCCAAAAAAACTACTTCCCAATGCCCACCCCTAACACAGAACAATCATCTAGTGGTTCTGCGGAGATTCCTTCATTTGATGCCGATTACATCCCCACTTCTGAAATCCCCTCTGAATTGGATATCACTGCACTGAGTGATCACCAGATCAAGGGTGAGGCTCTGGAGCATCTCCGAAAAATCATATCTGAGACAATAATTCCCTCATCATGGACAAGAGTACCTCGCAACATGGGTTCCCCCTCTCATGGTAGCTTAAAAGCCGCTGAATGGGCTCTCTTATATAAGGTCTATATTCCATTTTTAATGCTCAGTCAACAGATGTCATTAGATGAACACCAATCGGCCAACATTCAAAGGCAAATGGGTCAGTCAGAAGAACTTGGAAATGAACTAACCAAGAATACATTCCATTTGAGTAGTGCTATCAACATTGCCACAAGTTGGACTGTTTCAATAGGAGATGCGACTGCATTTGCTGAACATTGGAAAAAATTCCGCCTTTCCAATCAACTCCTGTTCCCAAAACAGGAAAGTAAACCAAATCATCATTTTGCTGACCATATTCCCGAACTCTTCCAACGTTGGGGCCCAGCACAAGCCTCAGCCACATGGGGTTATGAGCGCTTGATTGGAGTATTTGCAAAAATGCCAACAAATAACAAAATATGTACGTCAATAAATAAGATCAATATATTCACATTGATTAAACACCTGAACTGAATAAGATTAACTTCTTGCAACTCTAAATAGATGATATAGATAAAACCTTACTTCAACATATCTGTCGATGTTCCAACGTTTCCGTTCTCCTGAAATCCCCATCTGTGCCATGTGAAATAAAACAGCTTTTCGAATCACAGCCACCTGCCCTGTTCAATGACCATAAATATAACAAACCATCCCGCCATGACCAAGAAAATTATTATTGCCTAGTTGAGTACTTACAGAATTTTCATGCAACAAGGGAAATAGTTGATTGGATCAGCTTAGACACTACCGTGCAATCCACAAGTCATCTCACTTCAAGGATTGTCTCACCTTGGTATTTTCCAGTTTCAAACATTAATATTGGGAACAAAATATTTTCAACTGAATCCAAAAATGTCAGAAACAGTGTGATATGTTTTCTGAGGGGCAACTCACGACGCTTTGGTATTATTAATAGCATTTTTAAAGTCTCTGAGCCATCTAGCATACTGAACAATAACTTTCTGATCTTAAAAACTTTGAAGATTGATGTGAATTTCTTACCAGATTTGCCGCATCTGAATATTTATAAAGCTGTTGGTTTTGATAATGGACACTTGATTATATCTGAAGAAGAAATAGAAGGTAACTGTGGATTGTATGATAACAAAGTTCTGTCATGTGGACTGCTTGTAATGATAAAGCCGTTATTTCATGAAATTTAGTATACAGAAATGCAAATCTCTCAGATTCATTAGCAATTTTGCTAGTGAAATAACTGCCTCAAAATTTAGTGACAGAGACATGCCATTGTGACAAGCAAAGCCCATTATTTCACATTGCCACAAAGAACTTACTATTTTGACATTGGGTACAATGTGAATAAGCCAAGTTCAATGATCAAATGACCCACACACTCACCTTTCACAGCATCCAAAATTTCTAACTGCGCCATCATCATGTTGGAAGGGGAAGCGGCCCTTGCGCACACGCCAATGCACACGCAAGCGCACCCGCACCCACACACGCGGTATTGTGCGGTGGGCTCTACCAGTGTCACCTGCAAAACGACAATCCCGCTCAGGCGGAGTCCTTTCATGGACGAGCTGGTGAAGGCAAACCCCCCGCCAAAATTTCTAACGGCGCCATCATCATGTAGGAAGGGGAAGCGACCCTTGCGCACCTGCACACGCAAGCGCACCCGCACACGCCAATGCACACGCATGCGCACCTGCACACGCACACGCGGTATTGTGCGGCGGGCCCTACCAGTGTCACCTGCAAAACGACAATCCCGCTCAGGCGGAGTCCTTTTATGGATGACCTGGTGAAGTCAAACCCCCCGCCTACATCAAGACTGGCTGAAGGACCTCTTTGATGTGTGTTTTTGCAAACAGGCAGGTCTTGTGTAATTTTTACCAACCATTGGATGGTTGCGGGATGATCAGGTGGTGAGGAATCTGAGTTGAAGGCACGGGGGATCCAATATTATTGGATGTCACAGGATTTGGTGTAAGACCAGAGTGTGACGTGTGCTTGACGTTCGCTTGATTTTTGCTTGATGTGAGCTCGACTTTTATCCTGCTTGACGTTTGCTTGACGTGAAGTCAATCGCCGACGATTGACACAAGATTCGCCCCAGTGGGTATAAACCACCAATTTGGTTGGACCACACCTTGTGTGTTTGTTCTTCATTAAGATTTGTAGGAGGTATGCAATTTTACTACTCATAATGCATGTTTCCACATCCACAATAGTTTGTGTGATTGTTGGGGAGTTATCCTGAATGCTCCTGCCCTTGGGGTCTTCCAAATCCACCTCCGCAATTGTGTTAAGCATGATGTGATGGTTACAACATATTTGCAGCTTATTAATATTTCTGAAAAATTCTCCTGGTCCTTTGCTTTTGGGTGATAGGAATTCTTCATATAGTGTGGAATATTCTTGCTGCATGGTCAGGTTGAGTGGGAGCAGCTCATAATGATGGCTAATAGTGGGGAGATATTTGAGATGTGTGGTTTTGGTGTGGCACAAACTTAAATGCCGCAATGCCAAATGCAAAATATCATTGCAACCTTTGGAAAGACTACTCAGGATGAATGGTGACCAGTTATCTTGATTGGCGCTCTGGGGTTGAGTGATGAATGATATTATGCCCAAAAGGTCATAAATGGTGTTGTGAATAGGTGTGCCTGTTAAACATATTCAACAGGATGAAAGGAGGTTATTAATGGCAGTGTATTGAGAGCGAATATAGCTGTAAGATGGGGCAAGGGTTTTGGATATAAAAGGTAATTTGAATCATTTAAGCTCAGCCACTCACTGTGCTTCATCCAAAATTATATGATGCCAATTGATTTGAAAAATGAATGATGTAGAGGTATTGGTTTGCTTAAATTCTTGGGTGATAGTATTGTGAGAAGTGATGATGATATCATATTTTAAGATGTCGGCCACAGATAATGAGTGACAAGAGGGACCATGGTAGATTTTGGCATGCAGCGCTCCAGCCTGAGCATGCTTGGATATTTCTGATTGCCAGTTGGTAATTAAGCGAGGGGGGCAGATGATCATGGTGGGCGTGGAGCAATGGGGGTTTGAAATAATCTGCTCCTTGGAGGTACCAACTAGAGCAATGGCCTGAATGGTTTTACCTAATCCCATATCATCCGCAAGCAGTCCTCCAAGAGGGGTAATGGTGGAAAGGGATTCAAATGAGCTAACGACCTTGTTTGTAATGATGTGCCTGGCATTAAAAGTGGATCCTGGGGGTGAGGTGGCCCAAAGGTTATGGGCTGATTGGCCATTGGGGATTCCTTGATCCCAGAGAAAAGCTAGTCTGGTATTTTGATGAGGGAGGAGGGGGTTTGAATAATGGCATGGGGCGGGGTCATCATGGGGAGGTCTGATCCACTGGGTAATTGTATCAGTTTTTGTTTGGAAATCAATGATGAAATAGCAGGATATGAAGCTGGCGTCGAGTTTGAAGCGGGAAATGTGGGAGTAAAGAGTTGACATTGACTATGAGTATTAAAGTCATATTTTTTGGGAATTTTAAGCTTGAAATCTTGTGTCCAAAAGCTTTCCATTATAAATAGAATGTTTGGATACCATGTGAAGAACATCAATGCTAGATTGGGTTTCTGAGATGAGGAGGGATCATTTGCATCAGTCATAAATACTCCCTCAACAAATAATATTTGAGTAGGATTGGATTGGCAATTTTCAATCCATGCCCCACCAGGACCACAGTGCATGAAGGTTTTTGCTTCCCCAAGGAATGGTATCAAGGTTTGGGAAAGGGTTCCAGGGAGAGAGCCAATAGCACGCTGGTGATTGGGGAGATATACTAATATGTTGTGTTGATTGTGCCATATGATAATCCAAGAAGCTAAGTGGGAGTTCTCAGGATTTAAGGTCATATCACTATTTATTTGAATATGAATATTAATCATCCCAATGCAAAGTGGTTGTGAAGGGGTTGACATGATGGGTATTTTAAATTATTTGGGTGCAGTTGGAAATTAGATGATTGGGAAGGGTTAGTTAAAGGCAATGAAGACAAATAAGCGCAGGTGGGGAACTTATATGAGAGGCAGCAATGGGCTCAAGGGGGGATGGCCTGTGGTTACGGGAATGGTCTTGATGGAGGTGGGCCTCTTGGGCTCATAATTTTCATATCCGATTTGGGGCATATATCAAGGCAAGGTGGCAAAAATGTGGGTGCACCAATATGACTGCTGTATCTGCAGAAAGTTAAAAAACCTTTGGTGGATCAAGGTTGCATTAGCATATTCAAAATTGGGTGGGTTGTAGCAACTTATTGTGGAGGGGCATATTAGAGGCATGCAGCCATGTTCGCTGGTGTGACAGCAAACAATGAGCATATCTTCCCCAGGTTAATTGTTGCACAGGGACTTCCTGGGCAATGTTGGCGGTTTCAAAGGGAAATCTCACTGTGGGGATGTTTGTGTGTGGGCGGGTGAGATATATTTGGTGGCGTGCCACCAAACATGAGCTTGGTTTTGCCTGAAGTTTTTTTCTGACTGATGCCTACTGGGCGTCCAGGGAGGAATGTGTGGCATAATCAAAGGGGGTGCGGGCTGTGAACCGTGATCCACATATACAGTCACCCCTATTGCGTTTGAGGCGGGTACAAATCCACTGAGATTGGCATCAGGGTCTTTGCCTCACGTGTGTACCAAACTCTGGCGAAAGAGGCCACCCACCCAAGGGAGGTTTTGGCTGCAAGCCAGGGGCCACAACATGCGCAGGGCGCGTGAGAACGTTCAGAAAATGACCTGCGGTAGGCAATCCTCACGACAAAATAACCAGCCTCAACAATCATAGGTTGGGATTATTCTAATGTGGATGAGGCTGAAGCAAATCCACACTGATTGGCCTCAGGTTTCCACACGCGAGCAGGTGAGCATCTGCAGTCAAGCTGACCACCCGACCAAGAAAATAGCTGGTTGGAAGACTGGCAGTAAAATGTCTTCCAGGCCTGTGAAAGTTGCCTGTTTATGACCCGCCGGGGGTGCGTATTAAAGCTTTTGCCTGCCCACCAATGAGCACGCGCGATGAACAAGCGCAGCCAGTCAAAGTTTGCCCAGAAATGGCACCGGAGTGAATCCACTGTTTGTGTATGACCCAAATAATAAGTCATCCCATTATGACCCACTTACATTCACTTGGATTACACGCGCATCTGTGCCGTAGTTAGGCAGAGCTCTCCAACAAGGTGCATAAAGGGATGCAGTTGAGAAATTTAACTTGATGGCTTGGCATGATTGCATGTTACATTGTTTTACAGCTTTTGCTCTGCCCCACAGCATACATTTACAAAGATGTACTGCGTACTACAGTGTAGGCTGTACAGACTAGGATGCTGTAATACTACTTCAGCCTGCATGCATATAGCCAATGGGTATCCACCTTCCAATTGTTTGCATATACGTAGCCCATGTTCCACATGCTCAGAATTGTGTTTCACCCGATTTGCACACGCAAGCTGAGCATGTCATGGTCAAAAGCACTGTGTGGAAGTGCTCAGTAAAGCCATGGTCCGGACAATTTTCGCAAAAGCTCATTGGAAGGCTCAGTTTGGAGCACTTCACCAAAGCGTGTGAAATGCTGCACCTGGCTGAAATTTCATCCAATGCGGTGCCAAATGCTCAGATTGTGTGCATACAAAAACAACCAAGCAATGGATCAGCATGGTGCATTTTATATTGTTATATCAATAGTTCAATTACTGTGAAATTAAAATTTTCAGCCACTGAGAATTTCAATTATGACCCAAAAGCAAACCTGAGCAATGGGTTGAGGCAAGCTCACGCTATATTCACTTGTCTTACAGCCCCCCCTTTGTTCAAACACTATTACCAGGCCATACAGCCGGTAATCTCGCTGCGGTCACTTGTGACCAAATGCACCACATTCTTTTCTGCATGGGGCATTTGGGAATTGCACCCACCATGCACATTCAATGAGGGCCTCACGACCACCCTCCTGGGTGATTGGGTGGCTATTTAAGGAAACAAAGGTGATTTGACTGAGCTTTACAATTCAATTAATAGCAATACTCAGCCAGAACCCCATTGTTCTTCTGCCTCACACCAGCATTTCCCTTCTCAGTTGCAGCATTTGCAGCGACTGAGCTTCAATTTCGCCCACATGCCTTGAAGCTGAGACTTTTGCAGGTGCTGCAACTGCTGAGATCTTCTCAGCTTCACCATGGTATAAAAGACCATCTTCACACGACAAGCCCTTCACTTTCTTTCTCACCCACTCCACTTTGTTCCAGCTCACCCGCTGTTTTCCTTCTTTTGCATATTCCCCTTGATCTTCCTGCATTTCCATTCTTTTCTTTCACAATCCACTGAACCCACTCCCCTTCCTTTTGCCTGTTTGTTTTTCCTGCTGATCCTTTCAGACCCCCACTTCTATCCACCTTGTGAATTACCTCCATTTGAAACTTTTGTTGTCCTCATGTTCCAAACTTAATACTTTTTTTTCTCCTCTTCCAGACTTTTAAAAACTTCGGACTAGAGCGTTTTTATTTTGTTTCTGTTTTAAATTTATCTAATTCATCATACCTCTTCATTTTCTTTCTTGATTTTTTATTTTCTATTCAGTTACTAACCTCAATTGTTTTGTTTTTAGATGTTGTGCACTTTATGCACCAAGCGGGGTATCCCCTGCATTTGTTCCTCAATGACGACCGACGCTTGTGATGCTTGCCGACAAGCACACAAGAAATGTTTGTTCGTTGTCTGCCCCTTTCAACCAAAAGGCCAGAGGAGTTCTTGCCCAAGAAACCCTTGCGAGGACTCCTTTGTGGTCGACAATGATGAAACCATATCCGAGCGCGAATGGACATCGGGACCTCAAGCAGGCCGAAGGAAACGATTCTGGACAATTAGCCCTGTCCTCTCAAGTATTGATTTTTCCACCCCCCTCCTAGGCCACCATCCAATGGTCACTTCACTCCTCAACCTGAGCGAAGTGATTATCCGGCCGATGAAGGATGGCGATGGCGAGAGGACATTCAAAATTGGGCCAATCGTCACCATGTCTTGTCACCAATGGGATTCAAATGCCAAAGTAAGTTTTCTTTCTCCTCCTTATATCATTTATCTTCACGCAATAAGACTGACTTTTTTCCATTACTCATAGATTAAAACCCCCCGAATCCCCCCCAACAAGACTCTCCTGTTCCTAGTTTGCCTTGCAAGCAAACCCTGCGGCAACCCACTCCAGGCCCAAGTGGCACCCAATGGTCAGAGGAATTATTCCGCGGTAAGAAGCCAAAGTTTCATTTCATTTTCACTTTCACTTTCGAGTCAAGTTAACTGACTCTTACTCCTTTTTTAGAACCCTCCCAAACCAAAGAGCCACCTATTCCTGGCCCGAGTCCATCCTCCCAATCACCTGAGGACAATACAACTCGTGAGCTAGAACCTGAGGTGGCTCCTACACAATCCACAGAGGAAACTTTTGGTAAGTCCCAATTTCACTTTGAAAACTCTACTCAACTTTTCCTCACGCCTCCTTTGACCATCTCCAGCTCGTCCTGCCACTCCCCGCTCCATAATTTTCATCAACGATACGCCCGGTGGATCCCCCCCTCCCCCTCCCCCTTCTTCTTCCCTGACTTGCCCACCTTCCCATTCTGTTCCCCCCCTCCACTCCAAACCTGGCTCCTTCCCCAGAGATCCCTTCTAGTGCCCCCAAGAACCCCAATGCCTCCTCCCCCCGGTGCAAAGCCCCTCTCATTCCCATGATGACCCTTGCCAGGAATTCACTGACTTACGACCAACTTTGATGATTCCTCAAGCCATCGTCCAGTAATCAATCAACTGAATCTTGTTGGAGCATTGCCCCTTGCTCCACATGATTCCTTTTGTGGATGCAACTCATTTAAATGAGATGCACCAGGAATTCTGGGAGGAACTAAACTCCCTCCTTGCCCAGGCACTGGAGGCTTATCCAAAGGAGGACATCACTGGGATAGTCTCAAAATACTTAGAAAAATAATTTTTTTTAAAAAAGAATCTCATTATTTCCTCTTTTTATTATTTGTAATACTTTCTTTCAAATAAAGTATTTGTATCCAATGATTGTTATTTTCCATTTCTATTACATTTTTTGCTCACGTGAAATTATATTTTGCTGAATGGTTCAAATATCCTATTGTGTGAGAAAAAACTTTATAAGTGCCCCACCAAAAGTTTGAGTGAGTATTTGTTTGTGTGACCCTCTTTTGCCAAAAATGTGCCAATAGTCACTGTTACCGTCTCCTATATATTCTTCTTCCATGGTATAGAGCCATATCAATTCTTAACTGTAACAAAGCAGGAGGTTCCCGCATGTGAGCAAGCCACTCAAGATTCGTGAGGAATTGCCTTTCCTATGGTCACACGCTATTAATCTTAGTCACGTATTGAATTGTTTAAATTGTCAGGAACCTTCACAAGCGTAAGGATTGGTGTGTGAGTTGTTGGGAGCCTGCACAGGCGTAAGGATTGGCGTGTGAATTGTTGGGAGCCTGCACAGGCGTAAGTATTTGCGTGTGAACTTTTGGGAGCCTGCACCGGCATAAGAAATTTTCAGCATTGTTGGCAACCTTCACAAGCGTAAGGATTGGCGTGTGAATCATTGGAAGCCTGTACAGGCTTAAGGAACTTGTAACATTTTTGGCAGCCTTCACAAGTGTAAGGATTGGCATGTGAATTGTCAGGAGCCTGCACAGGCGTAAGGATGGGCGTGTGAATTGTTGGGAGCCTGAACAGGCGTAAGAATTGGCGTGTGAATTGTTGGGATCCTGCACAGGTGTAAGAAATTTTTAGCATTGTGGGGAACCTTCACAAGCGTAAGGATTGGCGTGTGAATCATTGGAAGCCTGTACAGGCGTAAGGAATTTTTAGCATTTTTGGGAACCTTCACAAGCGTAAAAATTGGCGTGTGAATTTTTGGGAGCCTGCACATGCGTAAGGATTGGCGTGTGAGTTTTTGGGAACCCCCACAGGCGTAAGGATTGGCATGTGAAGCATCGGCAGCCCGCATAGGCATAAGGAACTTTTAGCATTGTCGGAACCTGCACAAGCATAAGGATTTGCGTGTGAAGCATTGGCATCCTGGACAAGAGCAACAAACCAGGACATATGTACGATGGCATGCCACCGTACATAATCCACTTCACCCCTTTTTCATGTGAGACACCCCATCTCCTGCACTTGAAACCATCCAATCCTGGTGTATATTGTCCTCTGCCTTACCCCACCATTATTTACCCAACACACATGGAAATCTCCTCATTCTTTGAATTGGCATGAGATTGTATTACCATCCCTGATTCGATAGCCCGCTCTCTTGCCAATCTCATAATAGCCATGGCTTTTTTGCCACATTGTTTTTGCTAACCTTCTTGAACATTGTGCGGACATAGCCACTAGTGTCGTGCTTTTGTTGTCCTGTGCTGGATCAGTATGATCAACAAATGTACTACTGGCCCACACTACCTGAATGAGCCCATGACATGCGGATAGATCAATCCAAAAATGCTCATTTGGGAAAATCAATTTTCCCCCTGTAAACTGCTTTGACGCATCTCTTTGAATTTGGCTGGTCTGCTTATCAGCTTGAAACCCCCATCCTGAATCATACAGAAATGCATCCCTATCAAGATGAGGCAAGTTTTTGAATCCATTCATGGTGAAAGTGAGTGCGGAAGCAAACTTGCATGCACCCTGATTTGCAGGAATATTGCCTTCATAGTTGACTTGATCAAAAGACGGAATCCCCAATGAGTTGTAGCAATTTTGAATCTTCTCAAATAAATTATCCCCAACATATTGTGAGGATTGACCTAGAATGCAACCCACCAAGCTAAGATTGGCACCTCGGTTCCGCCATTCATCTTTTGCGTTTTCAATTTTCCCGACACTTCCATACAGACCAAATTGTTCATTCTTCGTGCTGCATTTGCACCACCCAATCGCAAACATAAATCCCTCCAGTAATGCTCCATTTGTTGCAATCGGGTCGGTGAATCTCTTTTCGCAAAATAAGAATTGTGATAATTCATCCCATTGATTGACCTCGACTTCACTCATTGTTGTGAATGGTTGGAATTTTACAAGGGCAATGAGTAATCTGGTTGAAGAGAAAATTGCCACATGGCCAAAGTGAATACGTTTGATCGGATTGACATCCACAACCCTCCGAATTTCACTTGGGGTGATATTTGCTGATACTGGCATTGATATTTGTGCTGTTGGGTGAGAGGAGGAAAACAACCTATTCATTTGGGTTGTTTTGCACTCATTTGGCTTTTGGGATCTCCCACTATTCCCGAGTGGTTGAGGGATAAATATGTGTTGAAGCAGACAAGATATCAGATACTGCTTCCTGCCATTTGAAGCTAAGGAGTTTTGATTACAGAATGGTGCCCAATGCCCAAGGAGCTTTCTTTGGCACACATCCTTTTACTTCCCTGTTGGAGCCCACATGACATTGGCACAATCTGAACCAACTAAAGCCAATGTTTTTCCGTGGGGCCCAATGAGGGTGCCACATAAATGTGCAAGCATACATATATATCTATATATATACACTGAGATTAAGCGAGCAACTCACACTTTCCTTCCTCAGCCTGACGCTTCCTCGCAAGTTCCCTTTTATGCTCTTTTCCTTTTTCGTGAATGGCATGCTTGCAGCAGAAAATGAAATGAAACCAAATGATTACTGATTTATTAATATCACCTGAATTGAATTGCGGTCGATGAATCTTTTTTAATTGCGGCTAAAAAGAAAGATCACACCTGACCTTCGCCAATTCGCAATCTCAAATACCTGAACCTGAAAATTGCAGTGGATAGTGCATTATTCAATTTGACATATTGATGTTCCCATGCAATCACTTTCCAATACAACCATTTGGAATATCACAAGCACACGCAAATGCAATATGCATCCTGCTGCGGATCCCTAGTTATCCTAGTACTCTTGAAAGACACAGGAACATCTGTCCTATTATGGGCTGGCAGGAAGTGATAAACGCGACCTCCCGCAATGCCCCCGCGTGTGCTTATTGCGCGCACAACTGCCTGACTCAGCTTGCATCTTGTCGGAGTCTCTTCAATGATGTATTGAGGCATGCTGCAGTACAATTACTATTGGTATTCAGACTGTGGCATCCGGGCAATAGTAGGATAGGAACTCATGATTATTAAATTCATAAATAAATTTGCAAAATTCAATTACAATATATCTAATACAAAGCTAATCTAGAACGGGTCAATCCCGGTTGTGAGTTTAGCTGACCTGGGTACAGTCAAGGTGACCTCATCACTTGAACCAAGACCGCGCTTTGCCACCCAGGCATCACCAAAGTCTAATGCTAAGCATCGTGCAAATTCAAATCTAAGAGGTAAAGTGGGGTTAAAAGACTCTGATGAGAAGAAACCTTTATTCAGTAAATTACATATATACTTATTAGTACGTAGCCACACTGGCTTCACTAGATTTTTACCCTCTGAAAGTTTTTCGGAAATGTCAATTAGTGATAAAGCCCCTTTAACTGAGCTTGTTCTCCAGTCATCTGAGCATACCATCAAACCACGAATCCCCGCCGCACAGAATGCCGCTAATATACCATAGCAAATTTGATTTATTCCGAGATTCTTGTGACACGTCAAAAGATCTTTGATGGCCTCATTTTTTTTTGAGTTTGTGAGTTTTCCTTTGATGCCATTAACTTCGACCTTTGTATGTGCACGTACCATGTTGTACGCAATCATCAAATGGATAACTGTATCCATTAGATCCTCCAGGTTCTTGTGCGGCTTTGTGGATATCTCATTGTCAGCCCCGCCACCTTCAATGCTGAGTTGGGTTGCACGTTGCTTCAATTTACTCAAGCAGGAGGCAAGGTATTCAACTGCTCCCCGTTCGAGTCCAAGAGGATCGGTCGAATTTGCTGTTGGTGCAACATATGGTTTGGGTGCAATCACATCGTATGAGACTAAACTAATGGATTCAAACATAACATTTGCCCAAAAATGTTTAACTGGATTGGCGGGGTAAAGAAGGCTCTGAACCATTTTGAAGCAGGAGTGTTCATATTTTGGGAGATTATCTGGAGGTTTAGCTGATTCCTTAATCAATTTGAGATTCCAAATGTTGTTATTAAAAAAAGCTTCTGTTTCTGTTGGCTTAAAAAAATCTAACCCTTTATATTGCAATTTATATCACCAGTCAACAGCCAATAATCAAGTATCATGCACAAAGATAAAACTCACCTGCCATCTCAAGGTCCTCCAGCCAAGCCAACATTTTAAGCTCTCGGTTACTGATCACCTCAATACCAATGGGCAGGAATGTATAAGCATCCTTTGTTGGTAAATTGACCCATCGATTTTTGTAAATACTATTGATATTATCAAGCCCCCTTTTCCATGATTGTTGAGTATTATTGGAATGATAATTCACAATTCCTGCAAACTCTTCCATGCGGGATACAAATATTCCTTGAAAAGTACCAGACGATGACACTTCGAGCTCAGGGTCAGGGATTTTATCAGTCATATCTCGTCCCATTGTATCATGTTTGATTGTCTCCCTTTCTTGAAAGGCTTGAATATTCCAAGGAGAGGCAGGAGGGGTTTCATCATGGATTGTTTCATTGGGTATCGGGGGCTTTCAGTATGTGGAGCTTCATCATGGAGTGTTTCAGTATGCGGAGGTTTATTATCAATATGGTCCCCTTCAACATTGATCATTTCATCACCTTGATCCCAAGAATCCTTTGTGGCTTCAAAGGTACGGCGTCTTTTGTTTGTTTTTTTGGTTTCATGTATATTTGGTCTTTTTCCTAATCCTTTGCCTGGAAATCCAATTAAAACTCGAGATCCTTCAGGTAGAGATTCTCCCACCTCCACACCTGCCCATATATTGTAAGCAGCTATTTTTATCAATTTTGTTTTGAATTAGTAATTGACTTACGGTTCAAATCCATTTTGAGCAGGCTCATGGCTTGAGCAATATTTTGAAGCACATAATCAGGAATTTTACTATCATTTTGAATTTTTTCGAGCCTTGGGATAGTTTGAGCAATGTTGGAGACAAATTGTTCCTTGAATTTAATTTCCACCTCCCCACTGAAAATTACATCATCTTGCCCATCATCTTCTGTTGGTGCCCAAGGTTCAACAATCTTTTCCTTCTCATAACTTTTAAAATTTTGTTTCTGAGAGCTTGGAGGCTGACCTGACATAAAGGCTATGGCACAATATCAGGTTTTGAGAGATTAGAAATATTCAAGATGGATGAATACTCACATTCTGGAAGAACTGGTGGCTCTTGATTATCTTCATGTGATTGGCTCTCTACTTCAATGCCTAATTCACGACTACTGGCCATATCAGAGATTTCACTTCCACTCTCTGGGCTGAAGTTTGTTGTTCATTGAATGCATTTAAATTTCCCGGGGTTAGGGCCATAGCAGAGGTGGCTTATTAGGCAAATAGATGGTGACTAGTTGATTGATAACCCAATTGAAGATTGTAGAATAAAAAGATGCAAATTGAAGAAAAAAGGGGGAAGTAAAATAAGTTTAAAATAATTGATTCTTTTTGAGGTAATATTGGAGAATTTTGGAAAGTTTGAAAGAAGTTAAATATCAATTTAAAGCAGTTTAGGAGTTATTGAATATTCTAGAAAGAATATATTTTAGAACCACAAGCTGACCAAAATAAACCTGCGCATCAACAGACTTGGTACCTTCTATTGAAATTGTATTGCATTTGGAAAATATGATTTGTCGGGAAATTCAAGCAGGTGATGTGTTGCAAATTATTTCATATCATTCAAATGAAATCACTTCCCTGTGAGACATTGAATAAATTTGACTAGTGAGAAACCTACTAAAGTCAACTTTTGAACTATTCAACCCTCATGAGGTAAGGACTAAGCAAAGTTTTCCATTTGAATGATATGAAACAAAATGGTTTTTTTGGCAAAACAGGAGACACAATTCTTGTCTTAAATAGTCCACTTATTAGGTTTTAATTTGTGAGTCTCATGATTTAAACCCTAACTACAACATTGTGAATATACTGACCAATTTCCCCTTAGGTCCTGTTGGCAGAGAAGGCCACTCAGCATATTTTGGCGATTGCGTTCATCGTGTATGCCAACAAGCCACCATACACTATGGATGTAGTAATGAAGCGTAAGGATAAGTGGTGTTGGGAGCATGTTGGGAGGGCACTCGGCAAGCGTAAGGATGGGCAGCAGTGTCGGGAGCATGTTGGGAGTGCACTCTGCGAGCGTAAGGATGGTAAGCAGTGTTGGGAGGGCACTACACAAGCATAAGGATAAGTGGTGTTGGGAGCATGTCGGGAGGGCACTCCTAGCATAAGGATGGTAAGCAGTTTTGGGAGCATGTCAGGAGGGCACTCGGCGAGCGTAAGGATGGTAAGCAGTGTAGGGAGCATGTTGGGAGGGCACTACACAAGCGTAAGGATGAGTGGTGTCGGGAGCATGTCAGGAGGGCACTCCCCAAGCGTAAGGGTAAGTGGTGTCAGGAGCATGTCAGGAGGGAACTCCGTGAACGTAAGGATGGTAAGCAGTGTCGGGAGTGCACTCCGCAAGCGTAAGGATGGTAAGTGGTGCCGGGAGGGCACTCCGCAAGCATAAGGATGGTAAGAAGTGTCAGGAGGGCACTACACAAGTGTAAGGATGGCTAGCGGTGTCGGGGGCATGTCGGGAGGGCACCACGTGATCATAAAGATGGTAAGGGTGGGGGTGTGAAAGCGTAAGGAGTGGTGAGGACGGAGATGGGGGGGCATTGTTGGAGTCTCATCTGGAGAGCGGTGCAGGCGCGTAAGCATGTGAAGCGTTGGGGTGGATTAGGTGGGGATGCGGAAGCCAATGAGGTGAAATTACCCAAACATTGCAAATAGTGTTGGAATGGGTTTGGGCTTTGAGTGACATTCTCATGTGACACATGTGACGATTGACGTTGTCTTGATGCTGACGTGACGTGACCCACAAAATCTAGTGACTATAAAGTGACACTAACGCAACTGAAGCAAGATTTTATACTGACTGTGGTGCAACGTGAAGTCAATCGCCAACGATTGACGCAAGATTTTCTCTGGTGTAAGTAATAGTCTTTACAAGTTATGTTCGAAAGATTTAGTTTTTGAAATTATCAAAGAAAGGAGGGATTTGTATGAGATGATAAAACGTGAACTCACTAATGCACCTGTGATCATCTGACCTGACTTTGAACTAACATTCAAGTTATATATAGATGCAGCCTGTAGCCAAGGCTTAGGGGCAAGCCTTCACCAGGACAAATTGTAGATGGTGAACCAAGAGAGGGAGTAATATCCTACATCTAAGGTGCAGTCTTTGAAGTCTACACAGACTGAACAGCCTTGAAGTCTTCCTTGTACATGTAGACTACCAATAGACACATGTTGACATGGAAAATATCCATCCAGGAGTATACAGGAAATATGAACATCATATACAAGGAGGGAAACTGCCACACCAATGAAGATGGCTTCAGCAGATGGCCACTGGATAATGTCAAAAGCAACCCATCTTATGACCCTGAAGTAGCGGCAAAGAATTTGTAAGGTTTGACTATGAAACAATAAGTAAAAATTACTAATTTATTACTTATTGTACTCTGAATGTCCTTATAATTGAAATAAATAAGATTAAAATAATAATAATAATAAAGAAATATTATTATTATGGCGTAAAAATATTATATTATTAAATAAATATAATAATATAATTAATATTATATGAAATTATAATATTATAAATAATATATTAATATAAAATAATTAATATATTATAAAGCTCTTTATTATTGTTACCAACAAATAATAAAGGCGTAAAAAATTGTTTTTTATTAATAAAAAACAATTAATAACAATAATATTACTAATATTAAAGTTATGAATTAATATAAATACTATTTATATTAATTAAAGAATTATTAATAGAGTAATAATAGAGAAATTATTATAATAAGAGAAAATAACCTACTTTTAACACTTAATATAATAATTTTGAAGTATTTTACGCCAAAAAATATAAATACAACCTTTTCAAATTGTATTTACAATAAAAATAAAGAAAATTACAAATTATTCAGTATTTTTACGTGGAAATGAGTTTTAGAGAGATTTTTAACAAAAACAATTAAATGAATGATTTAATCACGTCAAAATAGATGATTATAGCAAGGTGGTCTTTGGTCTTTAATAATATAACAGTTTTATATATAAAGAATAAAGAAAATTACCTTTGATTTGATTGATTTAATGTTTTTGATGCGTCTGAGGGGAAAACAGAGTAAAAAGAGCTCTATTTATAGTAAATACCTCCCTCCTAGAGTCCAAAAGGCTTCTAGTAGACGTGTACTGATCATATCCACTGGAATTGATCAATATTTTAAGGTTTGAGGGTGATTACATCATGATCAAACCATATTACATCATTATTGCACCATTATTTAGAGTTATCACTATAACTCTAAGTGTGATGACATCAGAGGCTTGGCAGAACCCCAAAATTTCGTGGATTTTATTAGTTTTAATCATAAACTAATAGTATTCACCAATTTTATCACTATTAAGACTGTTAAACTTAATTTAAGGTTACAGTGTGTGATCATAACAGCTCAATTTAAGCTCAAACTTTGATCCTCAATGACTTTTAAGGTTTTCACGCTACAGCAATTCAGAGAGTGAATTATGATAGCCTGACATAACCTTATTATGCTGCCAAGAGCTTTTCATTACATCATCAAAACTCTAATTTTGATGATTTTTCTTGTAACTCATCTTTTCTGTCGAAATTCAATATTTTAAACTTCAAACCTTGATTTCAGGGGGTTATACCCTGAATTTAATAATAAAAATTACATCATTCTTCACGAATGAACTAGTAGAATCCAACTGTGTACTTTTTTTTAGTTTGGAGCACTTTCACAACAAAGTGGTCAACAGCTCTGTTGATTTTTATCAATATTTCATCATAGGTTTTAACCTTGTTTATAACTTGTAAAATAAAGTTCATATCTGTGTTCTTACAGTAATTACGTGGTGACTTTATTTTTGGTTCATCATTCTATCATGTATATTTTAGAAGATATTAGCTATGATCACTGAATATATGCGTTGACCAAAAAAGTGCATATATTCAGGATAATTCCTTAAGTATTAACATTGGAAATTAGCTTATTAATTGTTTTATATGTGGATTTTTGTGGGGAATCCACTGGTACAATTTATTTTACATGTTGTTTCATTAGTTTCTGAGATAAATAAGTTTTTATGGTTTTTATAAGGTATTATACCTTATAATTCCTTAAATATTGACTTTACAGATATGCCATAAAAATGGTATATGTGTATTTTTCCATGGGGAATCCAATGGTATAATTTTTTTTACATGTTGATTCATTGGTTTTTAAGTTAAACCAATTTTAGTACCAATTTATGGTATTTTTTGTATATTTGAGTAATTATTTTTAGTGTATAATTATTCTAATTAATTTTAATATAATTATATTAAAGATATAATTATTATTAATCTTTTTTGTGACCTTATTGGATATGTGGTCATATCTCAAAGGCTCACAGAATTTTATCCACTTCATGCAAATGGATAGGAGGAAAAACTTCAGATTTTCTGAATGGGCACCAGGAGGTGGGACCCCAGACATTGAAGACACTGATTCGGAAGGAACAGAAACTCCCAAATGGAGAATAAGCTCCTTAGAACTGCATAATGAGTTTTTCAGTGCATGAAGACCTATGCCAAACATAAACAGTGTGGCATACTGTTGCAACTCCTTAAACAGAAGCACAGGAGCCCATAACTGGAATCCCAGTTAGAGGGACCCTGTTTGAGGAATTATAAAGATAACAAGTTTTTCCTTATAGATGGCCTGCTCTATCATAGAGAAAATCACACAAGTGCACTGACAGTGATAGACAGAGACCATATATCCCTGATACTGCAGGAATTTCATGAATGCCCCTATATGGGACACATGAGTGAAGACAGGACCAAGGAGAGGGTAACAAGCACAGCCTGGTGGCACAAATAGCAAAAAGAGTTGAGTGAATATATCAACACTTGTGAAAGATGCCAAAAGGCAAACAGAAAAAATGGGAAGAAGTATGGGCTACTTCAACACATAGAAGAACCAAAACACCCATGGGAAACGATCAAAATGCACTTCCTGACAGGACTTGTCCCAGGAGGCAGAGAAGGCTTCAATGCTTCTCTGATCATAATCGATAGGTTCAGTAAAAGTGTGAGGTGCCTACCATGTCAAAAGGAGGATGGAGAAATGGATACTATTTTTTTATTTTGGAATAACATCATACACACATGTGGAGTCCCTAAAGTTATCATTAGTGACAGGGACCCAAGATTTACATCAGAATTTTGGACTAACCACTATTACATGTTGGGTACAAAACTTGCATTTTATACAGCTTACCATTCACAGACAGATGGTTTAGCTGAAAGAATGGCTGAGACTATGGAAGATATCATCAGGAGATTCTGTTCATATTGCGTGGAATACAAGGACCATCAAGGATATACCCATGTCTGGGTTACCCTTCTACCAGCAGTACAGCTGGCTTATAACACAAGCCAGCGCTCTACCACAGGAAAAACACCTTCATTGGTAGAGAAAGGGTGGAATCCCCTATTGCCCGTGGATCACTTGAAGAAAAATCTTCTGACCATCCACCCCAAAGCCAAAGATTTCCACGATATGTGGAAAAAAGGCTTGTGACACAGCTGCCAAATGCATAGCTCAGGAAAAGGAATATAAAAATCAGAGGTGGGACAAATCACAAATGGAACCTGACTTTAAAGAAGGGGAACCAGTGTTAGTGTCTACAATGAACTTTAATAATATCAAAGGACCTAATAAAATGGGAGACTCATTTTTATGGCCCTTCACTATCATTAAATTGATAGGGCAGAATGCAGTGGAAGTCAAACTCACAGAAGAGCTTTCTAGGAAACACCCAGTCTTTCCAGTGATTTTAGTCAAGCCATACTTCCAGACAGAGGAGGATAAATTCCCCTCCAGGAAGAAAAACCCCACCCTGGAAGATATAGTGGAAGTGGAAGACTCCCCTGGGCCAGTGAGGAACATCATCAAGGCCAGGAAGATCAGACTTAATGGTAAAGACCAAAGACAATACTTGGTCATATTCAAGAAGCCAACAGCTGATAAAGACAAATGGTTGGAAGAGGATGCCATACCAGATGGGAAACTTCACTTCAGAAGATTCACAGCCTCTAGGAGGACTGAAAAGTCTCATAAATCATGAGGCTTTTCTAGAGGGAGGGTATGTCAGCCTGTGACTCAAAATGAGAGCACAAACATGACAGGCAAATACCATACATCAATGGTAGAGCCAAGATACCACCAAAGCATGGGACTGAGAGAAACATGCTCAAAAAGTATCAAAATAAAGAATAAAATCACCCCTTTCTAAATATACAAGTCCCATAATCATAGGACAAATAATAACAAAGTGATTCCAGCTCAAAGTTGCTGCTGAGAATAAACCTTATTTTTCACCTCCCATCTAAGATACAGAGGAAGAGACTTAACCCAATCAAATGGGTATTTAAATTGAAGCTCTAAGTCAGGGATATCCAATGGTACCAGCCAGACTGAGCTAGCAATAGTATTACAGGAGTTATGACCAAAATAAGGTCAAATAAGGATGAATAAAATATTCACCTCTCATCTAAATTCTACAGTTTTAGTATGAGATACCTAAAGTGGGGTCTTTTTGGGGAGAGCACAATCAGAGCTATCTGATGATACCATCTATTTCCACATATTGCATCTAGAACGAAGGTTATGGAACAAACAAGCTCTATACATTTTTTGGCAAATCATTAATGTGTATAAAAAAAACTTGTACCTGGCATAACTTTGCCATATTCAATGATAGCCATACTCAATGAGGTACCATTGTGTAGAACACATCCAGGGCTACACAAGGAACCAATATTGAGCTTGATATTTCAACAACTGACAAATTGATGGCTGTTTTAAGGTCAAAATTCCACAGTTTGGCCACTTCAGCCTTACTGTGGGATAATATCCCATAGCTATGATTATGAGGTGTCAAAAAGACAAATAAGCATGTTTATACTTCAATACCTTATAGTTCATCCAATCCTGGGGTCCCATACAGGTTCTGTACAGCATTCTACACATCATACACATCAGAAGAGGGCTTTGTGGTCCCCAGATAAAGGTTTTCACCCTGTATTGGTGAAACCTGCTCAGATGTGGTTTCAAAACCACATCTGAGCCCAATACAGACCATACAGGCACTATGAAAACCAAAAGCCCGTATCTGGAAGTGAAAAATATTCACTTCATGTATGTGGAAAAGACTATATCTCATCAATAACAAACATTATGGAGCAAATAAGCTCCATACATATATTGAGAAAATCATCTGTATGAATAACAAAACTTGTACATGGAATAACTGTGCCATATTTAATTTTACCCTTACCAAATTAGGTACAATTGTGTAGATCCCATACAGGCCTACACAATGAACCAACGTTAAGCTCAATATCTCAAAAACTGACAAAGTTATAGCGGTTTTAAGGTTGAATTCTAACAATGGGGACAATGCACCTTTACCGTGGGATAATTTCCCACAACCATGATTATGATGTGTCAAACAGGCAAAAAAGCATTCTTATACTTCAATACCTCATAGTTCATTTAATAATGGGGTCCTATACAGGTTCTGTACAGCATTCTACATGTCATACATGTCAGAAGAGGGCTGTGTGGTCCCCAGATGAAAACTTTCACCCTGTATTGGTGAAAAATGCCCAGAAGTGGTTTCAAAGCCACATCTGAGCCTGATACAGCTTATACAGGCTTTGTGGAAACCACAAGCAAGTACCCAGAAGTGAAAAACCCTTCACTTCCTCTATGTAGATGACCTAGAGGGCCATTCCACCCCATTTTAGGATAAAAGGAGGCCTTTTTTCCACCAGAAAATATTTCCTCATCCTGTTCTCAAGCTCCTAAATAGTACAACTGTCCAAAAAAGCTATACTCTTGGAAAACAAGTCAGGTATACTTCCAAACTTGAGTATTGTAGTCTTTATTATTGCAATCCAACAGGTAAAACTGCATCCAGGGCTTTCATTAGTGCTCACCACCACTAATTTTATCATTAAAGCCCCTAATATCTTTAACCCAAAGCTTTTTAATTACTCTTTATCTGTGTCACAGTCATAGTTAAAGTTTTATATACCTTTATTAACACTTTATCATAGACTCAGCCTGACAGTTAGATACTTTAACTCCAGACCTCAAGCAGAGGTATGCACTTCACCTCTGGACCCCAAGAAGAGGTACTTATTGCAGCTCAAGACTGCAACTCTGCAGCCCTGGCAGGGTTAGATACTTCAACTCCAGACTTCAGCTGGGAATACTTACTGTAATTCCGGACCTATGGTGGGGTTACATACTGAATCTCTTGGCCTCAAGAAGGGGTACTTACTGCAGCTCCAGACCCCTGCAGGGGTACTCACTTCAGCTTTGACCCCAAGCAGGGGTAATTCTTGCATCTCCGAACCTTCAGGGGGGACTTACTGCAGCTACAGAGCAGGGGAAGGGCTACATCATGCAACTCCAGACCTCAAGTGTGGGGACTTGCTACATATCTGGACCTTTGATGGGGCTACACACTGCATTCCTAGACCTCAAGCAGGTGAACTTACTGCAGCTCCAGAAATCAATAAAAGTCAGTCCTGAAGCTCTGGACCTCAATGAGGACACCTAGATGGTCTAATATGGGGAGAATAATACAAAATTCATTCATTAAGCATATCAATTATCATGCTAAAGGGTATTCATCATGAACAAAATCCCACAACACTTTGGAATATGATTATAAAGATCACATTGTGCATCTATTAAGTTTTCATATATAATATATTGCTGTTATTCCAAATAATCACTTTAAAGATCTTAATATGTGGCTAACTATTCAAGAATGTGCAATCAATTTTTAATTGTTTAATTTGAGTAAATTTATTGTTGAATTTATACAAACATTAAGTAACCTTGTCTATTTGTTTTATTTTTAAAAATTGAAATTTCCCATTTATTTTGAAATGAATAATGATATTTTTCATGTTTTGAACTTCAGTTGTGAGATTCTGAATGTTGATTTTTATACTAGACAATGGTATATGCCATGGTGAAACAGCAAGGGCTTTTCTGATGGCAATAGATTATTCCATGTCAAGCTGATAGAAAATCTAATGAGAAGGAGCCAGAAGAGGTAATTAAAGTATAAAATAGTGAAACAGTAAGGAAATCAAAGAGGAACTGGAGCAGATGAGAATAAGATTGTAAATGTCCATATAAGACCCAGAGAAAGGGCTAACACCTGAGTTAAGTGGAAGAAATGAAACAGATGAAGAATAAAGTCAACAGAAAAAATTTAAAATTGATCAAAAGCAACTTGCATAAAATTATTAACTAATACACAAAGATTCTTTCAATCTATTTCAAAAAGAAAACAGCTCCAAAGCTGACACAATCAAGTCATTGGAAAAAAAACAATTGGAATAATTGAAAAATGAAAGTACCATAATCTTTGCATATAGAATAGATCAAGCTGAAGATTGAAATATGAACAATAGAATGAAAAAAGAAGGGAAAATATCCAGAGGAAGGAAAATTTCTACAATCAGAAAATGAATTTAATTTATATAAACAAAACCATGGAAACTGGAAAGATAAATATAAGCAAGGAAGAAGATATAAAGACCTAGAAGAAGGAGAGTTATCAGAGAGTAGACTGATTCTATCTGAGATTCACATTCTAAAACCCAATATGCCAGTTGAAGTTACAAATGAAATTCATGATTCCTGTGAAAAAATATACTGTTTTAAAAATATCTCACTTTCAAACTCAACTGAGTTATTTAATCAAAATCAATATATTAAGCCCAGATTAACTAATGGCATACAGGCAGACATACCAGAGTATGGGGAAGAAGAAGATTATGCAATACTTCCAATGCTAACATTCCAATAACTGTATTATTATGAGCTAGATTAACAAGTGATTAAAAGAATATATATTTTACACCTAGAATGTTGATTTTTTGGAATTAGTAGCTACTATGGAACAAATAAAATTTACAAAGTCCCGACTGGAAGAATCATTATGGATATCATTGAAGGACAATGGAATGGCTTTATTACAAATTGCTATGGGCTCAAGAAGATTTCAATGTAGATGTTTTGGAAATCTTAGGAGGAACTCCTTACTGGTATGATTTTTGATATATATTTATCACTGATATCAAACATTTTTTTTCAGAATTGTAAAGAAAATACACAAAGAGAACAATGCAACAGGTAATTTGGATAGATATCTGTCAGTAATTCACAACAAAAGATTGATTATTTCTCAGTGATAGCTCAAGGAATCAATTCTTAAAATTTTCAATCACAAATTGAAAATACAACCTTCATCTAAAATATTTTCAACTTCAGTGGCAGTGAATTCCTGCCTTATTAAAGTGGAATCCTGATTTATTCAAAAAAAATTCCAAGACTTGTCAATCAAGGGGAATTTAAACTCATTCAAACTAATAGAAAAAACCTTTTCTCAACACTATGATACCTCCAGGTAGTGGCCTCTTGCCGTATAATAGAGAAACTACAATTTTTTGGATTTTTTTGCAGGACTCATATCAATTAAGAGCAGTGAACTCCTGTTTTATCAAAGAGGAATTTCAATTTATTGAACTTACTTCAAAAAAAACTCTCCATTTAAAATATTCCCATATTTCAGTTTCAGAAACTTCATGCCTGATGAACGGTCATTATTATTTAATTGTAAAGCTCAATATTCTCACAAAAGGTAGCACAGAATTCAAGGAAAGAAAATCAAAATAAAATTTGTATCCTCATCAGAAGATCTAATTCAAAAATCAATAAAATAATCTCATCAAGTGTAAATACACAGGACTAAGCCAAACTGAGAACAACAGTCAAAGAAAAACTTTCCAACTGGATCTACACTTGAATCCCCACAACAGTGGGTTTAGCAAGTCTATCACTGGCAAAAAATCTTCCAGAAATTGAATATTGTACTTCCCAACTAATAATCAGAGTTGAGCATCTCCAATTACAGCAGGTTTTTAATAATCAATCAGCATTGACAGAGTCAATGAACACATAAATACTAGTTTTCATCTCAAAGCTTTCTCAGGGCTCATAATTTGCTACCCAGCATGGTTACCTTATTCCAAAAACTGACAGGTCTGGAAGAAGAAAATACTACCACAGCAGGGAATTGAACCCATTCCAAAGCTGGTGAAGGTTTAAAATGACCTGAAATCATCAACTACTACAGTACTTTCATCAATGTGAGCCTGCAAGGGATGTATGACATACCCATGAGGCGAAATAAAGCCTTTCATACAGCTGATTTGGTATTGAAAAGACTTATCAAGTGAATTTAAAACAAAAATTACAAAAGATAGGTATCAATTTAATTTTAATAAAGAAAGCTATGATCATTATGTTAATTTTGGGGTCTACACCAAAAAAACCTAGGGTTTGGATGTAGGATGTTATAACCAGAAATGGCTATTTCTTATGTCATTGGAAGTTTCAAGAATCTCACAGTACCAATATAAATTTTAAAATGTTTATTGAAATTTTCAGATTGTTAATTTGAAGAATGAATTTAAAGTTGCATAAGGTTTATGCAAGCTTTCAATAGTTCAGTTAAAACTAGGGTGTGGTGTATATTTACTGATTTGGCTAAGGATTTGTCGTACATGATGTAAATCCTGTGTGAGCTCAATTTAAATTGGTTTAAATCCATTTTATGGCTTCAAATAAATTAAAGGGAAAAAGTCATGCAAGAAGGTAGGACAAAGTAAAAAAGCCAAATAGAGCCAGGGTACCCATAATTTGGGATCTGCAAGGACTCAATGAAGGGTTTAAACCTGTATTGGAGGATTTTTAACTCTATTTGAGCTCTAAGATTAGAATTTGATTAAATATTAACATTTAAACTGGTTTATCCCAGTTTGGACAGGAATTAAAAGCTTCCAAAGGGCAAATCCCCATATGAATACTTGTAAACAAAACTTTAGCAAATTTCAAAGCTTAATTAAGCTTAAATAGGGTCAAAATTACAAGCTCCAAGTATTAAAACCTTATCAAATGTAAAGGTTTGGAGTGTATTGCTATATTACATGTAGAAATAGCAATAAATTCAAGAATTCATCAAAAATCTTACTCTTGATGGACTTGTTTGAATATTTCACACAGCTTGAAACAATGTTCTTTGGGTATAAATTAGGGTTTCAGGCAATTTTTAAATAGGATTGTTTGGTAATTAGCCTTGACATTAGCTCTCTTGATGATTCTTAAAGGAAATTAAAATATCGTCAAAAACTAATCAAAAATACAGGTGAGGTGACTCTCTCTTGAAACTTTATTTTTAAGTGATTCATGTGATAAACTTTAATATAAATCAGCTTATTTGATATTTAAACTTGAAATAATTATCCTCAAAGAGTATCAAAGCTACTTGTATCTAAGAATAAAACTAGTAGCTTTGAAGTGAAATGAAAAAGGAGTTACTTTAGGTTGAGAACCTTATTTTTAAGTATGGTTTTGAAGCTTTGATCTGAAACTTCCTCTATATGAAACATTAATTATGCAACCTTCTCTGAAGGCCCATCATTGTTTTTTCCCATCACAATAATAAATCAATCAATCAATCATGTTAAAAAGGTAATATTTTATTCCATATGTAATCTTATATTGTTAAAGTGATTCTTGTGTTCTTTTACTATATATAAATTAAAAAATAAAGAATTGGATTCATAGAATTTAGATTTTGCTGTTGTAATCACCTATAAGAGATCATATTTAAAAAAAATTTTTTCTTCAAATATCTTTTGAATACACAAATTTCTTTTAAAAAGTGTTGAATATTGTTTTATCATAACAAAGCTGTTTTGCTCCTTTGAAATATTGATCTTTGGAGTTTTTTCAACTTATAAACCTCATTTCATGCTATAAGCCTTTTTCTGACCTATTGTATCAAGCAAATATTATAAATAAGTTTTCTCCAAATTTCTATATATTTCTTATCCATTGGTAGTTTTTTTATATAGAATTTCTCTACAAAATTTATCTCTGGACAGTGTGTGAGCAATTTCTTTTTCAAACAATATTTATATTATTTATATGTGGATAAATAATATTATCTTTCACATATGAATTTTTTATTAAGAGCTTTTATATTTTTTATTATTATAACTTTCAGTGACTATATGTCACAGGGGCTCTTCTTGTCAGCTGGAGTCTATGTTGAAGCAGTAATTAGGCTATTTACAACTAGAACTATGACTGTGACACGTGGAAATGATTTTCAAATAAGAGATTTTAATTGAATAATATGATTTATAATATAATATAATATAAGGGTTCTACTATTGAGGAAATAGTGGTGGTGAGCGCTATTGAGAACCCTGGGTGCAGTCTTACCAGTTGGATTACTATAATAAGAACTACAATAATTAAGATTATAATTTTACCCTGATTATTACCCAAGAGTGAAACTGTTTTTGAAAGTTTACTACGTAGGATATTCAAGAGCAGGATGAGGAAACAATTCTGTCTGTGAAAAGCCTCCTTTTTATCCTGAAATGGGGTGGAAAGGGTGCTAGACCTTTCCACATAGAGGAAGTGAAGATTTTTCACTCTCTAGTACTGGCTTGTGGCTTGCAAACAGCCTGTATAACCTGTATTGGGCTCAAATGTGGCTTTGAAACCACATCTGGGCAGTTTTCACCAATACAGGGTGAAAGCTTTCATCTGGGGACCTCACAGCCTGATTCTGATGTGTATGATGCATAGAATGCTGTACAGAAACTGTATGGGACCCCAGTATTGACTGAATCATGAGGTATTGAAGTATTAACATGCTTCTTCGTCCGTTTGACACCTCATATTCATGGTTATGGGATATTATCCCATGGTAAGGCTGTATATGACAGCAAGTGGGAATCTGACTTTAAAACAGCCATACCTTTGTCAATTATTTAGATATCAACCTCAAAATTGTTTCCGTGTGTAGCCCTGTATGTGCTCTACACAATGGTACCTCATTTGATATGGGTATCATTAAATATGACAAAGCTATCCCATGTACAAGATTTTTGTACATTTGCATGGTATAGGCAAAAAGCTGTATTGAGCTTATTTGCCCCATAGTTTTGTTCTAGTTGATATATGGGGAAATGGATGTCACCATCAGATAGCCCTGATTGTGCTCTTTCCAAAAAGACCCCACTTCAAGTATCTCACACTAAAAATGTAGAAGTTAGATGAGAGGTGAATGTTTTGTTCACCCTTATTTGGCCTGAAATTGACCATAACTCCAGTGATATTGGTGCTAGCTCAGTTTGGCTGGTACCATTGGATAGCCCTGACTTAGAGCTTCATTTTGAGTACCCAATTGATGGGGTTAAGCCTCTCCTTCTAGATTTTAGATGAGAGGTGAAAATTAAGGTTTATGCTCAGCAATAACTTTGAGCAGGAATAACTTTTTTATTTCTTGTCCTATGGTGATGGGACTTATATTTTCAGAAAGAGATGAGTTTCCTCTTTCTTTTGATACCTCTTGAGCTGATTTGGCTCAGCTCCATGATCTGGTGGTATCTTGGCTATACCATTGGTTTATGGTATTTTGGCTGTCATGCTTGTGCTCTGGTTTTGGGTCACAGGCTGACACTTCTAAATGAAGAGGGCCTGGCCCTCAGTCAACAGACTTACTTATGGAGGGCTCAATGGAAGTACTCAAAGGATAAAAGCAATAAGATAAAGTGTTAAATTCCTACTGATAGAGAATGAGCATTAAAAGACATGGAATAAAAACAAAAGCAATAGGAAAGAGCCAACCACAAATAATCCGGAATCATTGTTTCAACGTGTTCAGAAAAGAGAAAAGAATTAATAGGGATATGACTGCCAGGACTCTTCTGAACAGGTGAGGGAAGGCTAGGACTAACTTATTAATTAATAAACTAATACTTTTTAGTAAGAAATAAAATAATATTCAAAAATAAATCAAATATTTTAATGAACTGGGGGAAAACCCCCAGGTGGGTGAAAGGGGGCTGGTATATGTAAAAAAAGTGCCACCTTGGAGTTTGAGTGTTGAGAACCCATGACTGTATGATGGAGGAATCTGTATTTGAGATGTAAACCTGTATTGTTGCATCCAATACAGGTATTTGTGCATGTATTGAGGATGGTCCTGTATTTGGTGAATCCTGTATTTGGGTTTTGCCTGTATTGAGCTGTATTGAGGTTTGAAACTGTATTTGGTGTATCTTCCATGAAACGCCCTTGTTGATTAGTTGTTGGAAGATTTTCAATTGGTAATGATTGGTAATTCCCTGCCCTGTCTCCATTGCTGTGAAACTATCCCCTCTTGAAAGTGGTGAGCTCTGAGCACCATAAGGCAAAGTGAATATTGATGAGGTCAATTAAAACAAAACTCTTTTTCCCCCAATTACCCAATTTTCATCCCTCATAACTCCAAAAAATTATCCATCTTCATAGCTTGTAGGTCCTTTTGATTTGATTTGATTCTGGTTCTTCTCTTCTTCTTCCTCTGTGGTATTTTTATTTCTTCTTCTCATTCCAGTTTTCTTCATCCAACTTGTATTGAGTATTCATGGCTCATTATAAGTAGAGGGTGTGGTATTCCATACCAGTTCTTCCAAGGTTCAAATCCACAATTTCAAAGCTAAAACTTGGATCAATAATAATAATAATAATATATATATATATATAAAGAAAATAAAGATAAAAAGTGAAAGATAAAAGTAAAAATATTGCAAGAAAAAGGAAGAGAATTATATTAAAAGAACAAAAATAAGTATTCCACTGGAATCTACATCAAATTTTGCCTATATTCACATATTGCCTCAACCCCATAATGTCAATAATTTTCTAGATATCATGGATTAAAGAAGAGAAATGATACTATACACTCTATACTAGGTACAAGAATATGCTTAAAGATAATGCAGCTTGTCTAAATATTCAATATGAATAAACATTTTTAATATTACATAAGTGATACCATTACTCTTACAACATCATGTGTTACATGTCTTTACATAAAAAAAACACTTACATATAAGTTAACAAGGTGTTACATTACCCAATCACCACTTAAACTCCCATAACCAAACATTACAGGTATTATTTACAAATTAAATTTTACATAGAGAAATACTCAACTAAATACAGATCAAGGCTGTGAAGAAGAAAAATAAGGTTAGTAGAGATAAGAATAAAGTTTTTAAAAAAATGGTGCAATCAACCAAACATATGGTGCAATATCTGTATCAAATGACACCATTCCAAATTTAACCACCAGCAAAAATTTCTCAAGGCTGTGAAAAAGAGAAATAAGGTTAGTAATGATAAGAATACAGTTTTTTTAAAATGGTGCAATCAACCAAACATATGGTGCAATATCTGTATCAAATGACACCATTCCAAATTTAACCACTAGCAAAAATGTCTCAAGGCTGTGCATAATAAGAATAAAGTTTAGTTAAAATAAGAGTATAATTCAAAAAGGATGGTTCAATCAACCAAACATAAAGTGCAATATCCTGAACAAATGACACCATTCCAAATTTAACCACTAGAAAAAATGTCTCAAAGCTGTGCACTGACAATAATAAGGTTCAGAATGGTGCAATCAACCAAACATATGGTGCAATATCTTGATCAAATGACACCATTTTCAATTTACCCACCAGCAAAATTGTCTCAAGGTGGAATTTTTTCTAAGTCCCTTGTTTTTGAAAGGCTCTATGGAGGGCCCAAAAGGTATAAATAAAGGGCCTCTCTCCCTGTTTTTCCCCCGCATTCTTCTGATTCAGACAATAATCTTGAGGATCAATCCATCCCTTCTCTAGTAGGATAATTTAGTATTTATATTGAAAGAGATCAGTAGCAAGGCTCAGTATCTTATAGTATTATTTATGATTAATTAATGAAAGATATTTATAATATTAATAAAAGAGTTTAATATTATTCAATAGTCTTACCATTATAGTAGTAGTGTTGAAGTAGTGTTTGAAAATATTATCATTAGTGATCTTATCTAATTTATCAATAACCCTTATTTATAGAAGGGATATCATCTTACCCTTATAGCTTATATCATAAGCCCTTTAGGTATATTGGATTATATTTATATTAATCCCAATAGTATTATATTACTATTCTATCATTTATATCTTACCCTTATATTAAACAAAACCACCCTTAAAGAATTATCTTACCCTTGAATTATTATAGCTATATTGATAGTATTATTGAATCAACTTTAAAAGTATTAGCTAGCTATCAAGATTATTATTAATATTAATAGTGATCTTAAGCAATATTCTTTAAATATCTCAGGTATTGAAAGAAGGAATACTAGAAGAATTAATTAAAAAGAATTATAATCAATAACAAGAAAGTTAAGCAAACCTAAATTATTAAAAAAATGTATTAACTATTACCATTATTATCATAGTGATCTTTTATTGACAGACTGATAGAGACTGCTGAAGAAAATTCTCTAATTGAAAAGCCACAAAACTAAATAACTTATTTGTGATCTCATCAAAAAGGGTATCTTTTTCAGTATATTTAGAGGGGCATCTAATACACCTTAGCACCCATGGTTATTGGCTCATTCTGAAATTCAAAACAGACTCACCAATAATTTCCGCCTCAAGGTACTTCCTATTAGTTATCCCACAACAAAAGGAGTTCCCACATCTGGTGTCCCAACAGTGGCCTTCCAATCTCAATTATGATTAATAAGATCACATTATCAATCTTAAAAACATAAAAAAAATCAAAAAAGAATCAATCAAAAAAAACAATTAAAAATTAAATCATTGTTTAGATCACAACTATAATGGAGGAATCATCATCCTCAAACAAGGCTCTAACCTTGGAGGAGGAATTGGAAAAAGAGAAGTCCAGAATTGAAGAATTAGGTTAGGAAGAAAGTGAAGAAGAGGATTTTTCTTATGTAGAAAATGATGAAGAATTTCAAAAGAAAAGGTTATAATTACAGAAGGCTATGGAAAGAGCTGCAAGAAGACATGGAAAGAAGACAAAATCAACTCAATTCTCACCTGAAACTACTGGGGATGCAACTATTGAAAGAATGCTCAGACCCCAGCAACTATCACCATCACCAACCCCAAAGACATTAGCAACATCCACACCAGGAACATTGCTAAGAGCTGCAAGATTCGCAAAAAGGGTACATATTACAACACCAACTCAGCAACCTGAAAGAGTTACAATACCCACCAGAAAGATTTTTAAAATAAAGGCAAAGGATTATAACCTCAACTTTGATGGAAGTGACGTTGAGGATTTTATCAAGGGGGCTGAAAGGATAGCATCAATTGAAGGAGCCAATGAAAGGGATTTGGCCATGCAAATAGCATTCTGGAGTGAAGATAAGGATATCAGATATGAAATTGAAGGAATTCCAGGATATGAAATGGAGGATTGGGATCAATTGAAAAAGGAAATGATCAGTGAAGGGGGAAAGGTGGAACCAGAAAGAAGACACAGGAAAGATTCATTAACAAGACTATTTAATCAAACTCAACAGGAGGGAGGAGTCAAGAGTTTGTCCCAATACAGAAAGTTTATTGGGGAATATGACATAATTTCAAAATATCTTCTTAAGTATGGGTATATCAAAAAGGAAAATGATTATCATGAAGATGTCTTTGATTCTTTATCACCAGAAATTAGAAGTAGTGTTACTAAATAAATGATCAAAGACAGAACCGTGGTTCAAGAAAGAGATGGAGGATATATCTTACCTGAGATGGATATCCTCAGAAATTATATTGAGGCAGAATTGGAGGCAGAAGTAGTTATTAAAGGGAAATCACAATTATCAAATTCAGATGAAATCAAAAGCAAAAATAAAACCAAATTTGAAGATGAAAGCTGGGAGGAGGTTATCAAGCAAATGAAAGATATTACAAAGAAAATAAAGAATCCACCAGTTTAAGAGGCTCATGTTAATGAAGCACCAAAAGAAGTAAATCCAATGAAGTATGTGTTGGACCAGCTTAAAGAACTATCAGAGGATGTTAATCCACCAAAGAAGGTCTGGAAGGATAAACCAAATACACAAGGATCAGGCTTAGCACCAAATGCACAACCATTCAGACCAAGAAATACCCAGGCACCTTTACCTGCAAATTATCAACCTTATGTTCCAGCACAACTGTATCCAAGACCACCCTTAAGGTGCTATTACTGTTTTCAAAATGTTCATTCATTGACAAGATGCAGCTACCTGGCAGAAGATATGGAAAAAAGAATTGTTAGTAGGCAAGGATTAAATTTCCTTTACCCTAATTTCCAAACAGTACCCTCAGAAGGAACCAAATCTCCAAAGGATTTAGTCAGGGAATTTGATAAGGAAAAAAAAGAAATTTCAAACAAGATAATTGAAAAGGAAAAGCCTTTATCAAGACCAGAACATCAAAAGATAGTTGAGCTGAAAAAGGAAGAAAAAGATGTTTCAATTGCTCAAGTAGAAGACTGGGGTAATTGGGAACCACCAATAGTATCTTCACCCACTGAGATGTTGGAAACACATGCAACTCTCAGACAGACAAAGCAAAGATTGTCTAAGCAAGAAAGCCAAAATAGAGAAGATTCTCAAAGTAAAAAGCCTATACTACCAGGAACCTATCATGAGGATGAGGCTGAAGAAGAAATGAAGATTATTGTTCCAACCAAATATAAAGATAAACATACTAAAAGAGATGAGACATTTGAAGGAACTGAAAGTAAAGAAAAAGAGAATGTTGAGGAGGAAAGTGACAAGCTAAATAAAAAGATGGTTCACCACAAAACTGAAAAGAAAGAATTCATAAAGGATAAGAAGGAATTAAAACCAAAATTAGCAATTGAAAATGTGATAAAGAAAATCTTGGAACAGAAAATTAACTTAACCTTGGAAGAAATCTTATCAGTTTCCCCAACCTTCATTCACAGGCTGCAAGGGATTTCTCTTGAAGAAAAGGAAGCTTTGAAATCAGTTAACACTTTGGACATTAAAGAGGAGGTTATTTCTATAAGGATTAAAGACTTTGAAAAACCAAGACTTCATTATGCCTGTCCACTTGGGTTTATGCAAGTATTTGTTGGAAAAGAAGAATATCCAGTAATGGCACTGGTAGATACAGGATCAGAGCTCAACATAATCACTGAAGATGCAGCAATAAAAGCCTCTCTTCCAAACAGAAAGCTCAACATGAATTTAAGAGGAATTGGAGGACATACAACATCATTAATTGGATTTTCTGAATTCACACAAGTACTTTTGCCTTCTGGAGAAGAAAAAGAAATTCATTTTTGCATTTCCAAGGGAGCAGTACATACAGTCCTTGGAAGGCACTTCTTGGCAGACAATAACATTAGATTGGACTTTTCACAGAAACAAGGTGAAATATTTAGCTATCAAGAAGCAGATGGTAGAAGATTATGTATGCCAATATGCAAACCCCATATGTTAGGATGGCAAACAGGACCACCAAGAGGAATGGAGCTTTGTTCAATGGGAAAAATAAAGGATTGGTTTAGCAAAGTAAAATTAAAAGAAGCTGAAGATAAATCTAAAGCAAAAATAAAAAGTATTTTCAAATCAACTAAAAACAAGGATTATTAAAAGATAAAGTCTATGGAATGTAATTTAGATGAAAGATTAACCATAATGGATAGGGGAATAGAGAATGAACCTCAGGAGGAATTGGAAGGAGACCAAGAGGTAGAAACACAAGAGCAAAAACAGGGACCATCAACAGAAGCACTATCAAACCAAATAAAATCAGAAGAACCAAAGTCATTAGCCTGGTACTTAGACAAGGCAATAAAAGAAAACAAGGAACGGGCTACATTTTATCCCAAAAAGTGGGAGGAATGGATTAATAGAAATCTACCACCTTCAAGTGAATATGAAGATTATGTTAAAAATAAAAACCCTCAAGTAAACAATCTAAGCTTAAGCCCATGCCCTGACTTCTGGAAAATTAATTATGAACCTGAAAACAACAAAAGTTATATATGGAAACAAGATGAAAAATCAAATTGGTATATGGAAGAAGTCAATGAAGCAGAGAAAAAGGAAAATAAAGCTAGCTATAAACCAATTGACACCAACAATATGTTATATCAGGTTATGGTTAATGGCTCAGAAATCATAGAAGGACCACCAATACATAGTAGAAAGAATCTTTTTGACATATTTTCCAAGCAAAAATACCCACAAGATATGGAAATTGAAATGAAGCCAAAAATTAACAGTGATCAATACTGTGAAGACTCATTGGAAGATCTTAGAAATAAAATTAATGACTGTTTCAAAGATGAAGAATTTATGAAGGAATACAATAAAGAGGAATATCATCAAACTGATGAATTCCAAATAAATGAAATTTCTCAAGATCTTCCAAAGAAGAAAATAAAGCACTCTCATGCTTATGAAAATCTTCGGGAGGCCTACAATCATTATGACTCTTTAAAAGAAATTAAACCAAGATTATCTTCATATTCAAAGCCAGAAGCAAAGTTGATAGAAGTTGAAGTCTCACCATTGCAAAAAGATCTCATGAACACTATTCTGTCATATGATTTAAACCCAAAAAGCCCATGGAGAATCGATAAAGACAAGGAAATGGACTTGGAGAAAGAAAGTTTCTTGAATTATTATGATGAAATGTCTTACTGGAAACTTCCAACACCTGAAGAAGAGCCATATTCTATAATTCTTCCCTACATTGAACTCAAAGAGATATACTTTGAGGGTCCATCAAGAATAAAAGGTGGAAAATGGTTGAAGAATATTCCAGGATATGACCTTTCAAAATTAGACTTCATGGAACTCTTGAATGAGGAAGGAATTAGGGGTAATTTGGAAAACCAGTATTGGGAGGAAGTTTTTTCCTTTGATGAACAAACAAGGAAGGCTCTTTATGATTGTAGAATTTGACCACAAGAAGACTTCAATTTGCATAATATGGAGCTTCTTGGTGGAAATCTTTTCTGGGAAGGGTATGGATACCTCTTTATACACAAAGAAGAAGGATTCATAAGAAATTGCAAAGGTAATACCCTAGAAGAAAGGAAGAAAGGAAGGAAAATACTGGGAGAAATAGCAAGGATATATGTGTGAATAAAGTTCTTCAGAAAAAAGAAAAAGGAAAATGGGTTTCATGAATTGAATAAATTTTTCTGCACATGTAGAAAAAAAAAAAAAAAAAAAAAAAAAAACTTAAAAAATAACTTAAAAAATAACTTAAAAAAAAAATATTAAAATCAAAAAAAAATATAAACTCAAAAAAAAAAATTAAAAAATTAAAAATAAATTTATGACTGATGATTTGGGTATGCAATAGTTTTAACTTTAAAAGTATCATAAGGCTATGTTTGAAATTAAAAAAAAGGGGGTGGGTGTCTGTTTCTTATTCCACCTCTAATGGTTTAAGTTTTTGGGATGAAATCCTTGGGAATTTCAATATCAATTTCTATTAAATTTTAATATCAATATCATTAATTTCAAGACCTTTTAAAATAGAAAAAATTGATAAGATCATAATCTTTAATAAAATTAACAAAAAATCAAGATGCCAAAGCTTGGATGTTATGGGGATGAATTGTTGGAGGATGAAGAGATTTTGGATCAAAGGCAATTGAAGAAACAATATGAAGAATTCATTTTTGAGTATGAAGATGAATTTCAAGAATGTCAGTCATCAAGTCACCAAATAAGAGAAGAAAAGGAACAATTTGAAGAAATAAGGTTGTTATTGGAGGAACTTAGAGTTTTGAATGAAAAATTAGCTTATTATAGAAATTACTTACCATCAATGAGCAAAGTACAGCTGAAGCCAATTCTGAAAACCTCCAGCGTACATAGTTCAAAAACAAAGAAGAGAAGAAAATCAGTAAAATTCAATTTAAATAATCAAGTCCAGTATTTTTGGCAGTGACTTCCTGCCTTATCAAAGAGGACCCAAATATTTCTCACCTTATTACTTAAAACTTCAATTGATTCAAGCTTTTGGCAGTAACTTCCTGCCTTATCAAAGAGGATTAATTTTTTAAGAAAATATTCTACTGAGATTATTTATTTCATCCACCTTTACCAAGAAGCTATTATAATTACTCATATTTTCTTTAACATCAAGAAACCATTAGCAATTTCTTCATCATATTTTATATTTTATAATCATCATTTCTGAAACTAATGGAGCAGAAAATACCATCTGGATCTATTGGCCACACTCAGAAACAAATGAAGAAAGCCAATACCTCTGGATTAATCATAATTTTCAAGGACTTAACAATGAAGACCAAAGATGGGGCTTACCAATTATTGAATGCTTCAAGATACCAATTATTCAAAGTATCCCCTTTATTGAATTTGAGGATTTATTTGGAAATGAAGATATTACTCAAGAAACACCTATAAAAGCCTCTTTAAGACAGCTTCCTGGATCAAACCTTTCAAAACTAGAATCCATGTATATACTTAATTATGATGGAATTAAAGGAAATCTCAATAATGACTTTTGGAATGACATTTTCTATATGGATTCAGATATAAGGAGTAGTCTTTACTGTGGAAAAATACAAGCTCAGAGATGGTTTTGTCTTGAAGAATATCAAATTGAGGGTAGAAGTATTAAATGGAGAGGGGATTGCTATATTATTGAAAAGGGATTGGATTTTGATTTAGAGGATAAAGTATTACAGTTAATAATTATAATGAATAATCACAAGCTTTGTTTGAAGAAAAAAGAATGGAACAAGTTATGGAAAGAAATTGTCATCAGCAAGATTGAAATGAAAATGAAGAAGAATCAAGATTATTTTAAGAAAATTATTCTTCAGAAAATCAAAGGCCCAGAATGGCCTTAAACTGCAATTCAACTATTTGGCTACTGTTTCTCTTACTCTATTTTAAGTCAGTTCATCAAAAAAAAGAATATATAAACACATGCAAGTACCAATGATACATGATGGCCCAGCATGGCCTTAAACTGCAAATTTAATTTCTGAATTTTCTGTAATAGTATCAAAAAAAACATAAAATATATATATATATATATAATCCATTAATAATCAATAAATCAATGAAGAAAAAAATCTATATATAACTAATAAAACAATAAAAATTAATACTGATATGGAGATCAGAAGTGATAGTTGTGGTAAAGATATTTCAATTACTCTGAAAAAAAAGAAGAAAAAAAAGAGCTGGTTATCAAACTCATCTAGATAGAATTTCTTAGGTTTTGATTCTGTAATAGTATCAGTAGTTTTCATATTTAAAAAATAAGGGTGGTTAACTATTTCTTATACCACCCAAAGCACAAGTGGGTATAAGTTTTGTGGAAAGTGGGACTTTAATAATTAAACATCAGTTTATAGCTCTAATAAATGAAAATCAATTTCAGTTCTTTTACCTTAATAAAGAATTATCAATTTACTATTAAATAATAGCTTATTTTCAATTAATTAAACACTTAGATATCTCTTGAATTATAAATTTCATAAATAATTATGTGAGCCTTAGAGGTAATTTCATATAGCCAAAAGACCACAAATATAAAAAATAACATATTAATATAAATAAAATAAATTTATTTATATTATTAAAATAAAAATCAAAATATAAATAGAAAATTATATTAAAAATAAAAAATTAATTACAATTTAAAAATAAAAATACATTAAATTTTGTAAGTATAAAATTACATTTATACTTGAAAAAATTAAGTAAAAATGAAATTTTAACCAAATTGTGAAAAAATAAATAAATTTGGAAAAAAGTTAAATAAAAATTATTATAACTTTTTATCCAATAGATAAATACATAAAAATTATTTCACCATTGTATGCCTCATAAAAAATCAGGTGGGGTCACCTCTGAGTGAAATTCTTGTAACTCAACTCTAAATAAGCTTAAATTAAGTTTTGAGTATTTTCAATAAAAAAGTTAAAAAACCTCAAAACCTTAATTTAATTCACACCACATGTGGTGTTAACCATCAATTTTTGTGTTAAAATTGAGGTGTTGTGTTTAGTTTAGAAGTTATGAGGAATTGAAGTATTTTCAATTGAATTCAATTGAAATGTCAAAATGTGCACATGTATTACATAAGTGAACTTTGATTTACATATGAGGTGTCAATTATTACTGTATTGTACTGTACAATTGAATTGAATTACATACGTAAATTATAAGTATAATACATGATGAGGAATTAAAGGAAAAATAAATTGGAAAGATTGAAGTTGGGGGGGAAAAGGAACTCCAGCTCTAAGGGGGAGCTAGACCCCCAAATTCCTTGCTGACAGATGTGGGATGTCAAAATTCAGGCAAAAGTTCATCACTTTTGGCCTGGAATTGAGTTACAGGGTCTGTGGACTCAATTGATGATGAGGTTTTGATACCAACTGGGGTAGTTTTAGCTGTTGCCAAGAGGGTAAAACTACCCTTGAGATAAAACAACCATAGTAAAAACAGTTTTAACTGGTTTCTACGCCTCTTACACACATTCTGACGTGTTTTGAAGGCTCTAGGCCTGGTATTGCTATAGTAATGGCTGATTTAAGGGTCTAAAATGGCTAAAAATGGCTTAAACCAGCCCTTTTTGGTCTAAACCAGGGTTCAATGATGCCATAATTGGCTTTTCTGTTGTCAGACTGTTTTTCACGACTGACAAGAGTAAATTTTACTTTTGGAGTAAGAGAATTGATGGTTATAAAAGAATGTCTTCTTTGCCCCACTTTTCTCTTCATGTTAGAATCTTTTCCTTGTATTAATTAGTTTAAACGCTGTTAGACCAATCAATCAAAGATTCCAACCACCATTTTTAAATCATTTTAATCTTTTTAACCACGTGAAAAAATCATTATAATCATTGTTTGTAACTCTTATAATCATTTTTACCCCTGAACCACCCCAAAAGTGAATTAAAGCATCTTTCATCACTGTAAACTTTGTCACTTTGTTTCCAAATTCACTCTGGTCACTTTTGGGCGTGTTTTCTCTTTAATATTTATTTTAAATACTTTGTTCTTTAATTAATTGCTTGCGGTTCTTTGCTGAATTAATTCCGATTGAAATTGCTCTTGAAGAAATTTCTTTTGTAGCCTTAAAATATCTCTTGTAGAGTATTTTTTGGATAAATTTTTATTGTTGGTAAAACAATAAATTTTTATAATATTATTGTTTTATACTAATAAAGTTATAAACAATACATTTGGCGTGTTTTCTCTTAAAAATAATAATTCTTACTATTTTTAATTGATTTTTACCTTATACAAATTTTGAGGACAGGAAAAGTACTTGATTTTTAATCAAAGTTTCATATCCACACCTTACAAATTACCTTTCATTAGGTCAAAAAAAATCACTTAGCATTGCACTTCTTCAAAAGAAGGTCATTGTTTGTTAAAAAAACTAATTCAAGTTTCAATTTCAAAAGAAAATAATTTTGAAATATAGTTCAACAAAATAATCTGAAAAGAAGGAATATTTAATCAGTATTATTATTCAAATAAATAAATAAAATAAGCTTTATGAACTTACTAATACAAGAGGATATGTTGAATAAAAAATACTTCAAGATTCCTTCACTACAAGGAGACAATATATTTTACAAAAAAAAACCTGATCAGTTATGTGTAGCATCAACCCTCAAAAGAAATTAAGAAGGAACTTATCTTAATACTATAGAACTGAAGAAATCAGGAAGCCAAGAAAAAGAATTAAGCTAAATTACTCAACACACATACATGCTACATACATACACACAGCATGCACACACACATAGCACATACATAGAATCCAACTCACAAGGAGGGTTTGCCAGATTTTTTAATTTAATTTTTCTCTTTTTTCAATTTTTAATTTTTTTAATTTTTTTTAATTTTTTTTTTATTTTTTTTTTAAAAAAAAAAAAAATTAATAAAAACAACTGGCCACCCCCCTTGCTTTAAAAAGAAATAAAAACCCAAAATAAACAAAAAGAAAACCAATTCATGAGGAAGGAGGAATAAATATAGCACATCAATATAAAGCCATATTGAATAAGATAATATTGTAATAATATAAGTATTATAATATTATAATATTGAAAATAAAATAATATTAAAATAAGAATAATATCATAATACTATAATATTCTAAGGGATAATATATAATCCCAATAACATATTATATTTAAGAAACAACTATTTTTTTAATTTAGTAACATTATTATTTGATAAAAAAAATAATGTTATATGGATATCCTTAAGTGATTTTGTGAAAATAATATAATTTTAAATTCAATAAAAGAAAAAACAGCTATATTAAAAGGGATATGTCCCTGAATGATGAATAAATATAAATAATCTTATTTATTTAACATGATAACATGTAGAATATAATTTTAACTTTAAAATATATATAATGATAGATATTATCAAGGTTATTCAAAAAGATATATATACAGAGGCAACTGGCCAGGTTGACCCTGCATAATTTATTTTTTAACCTCACTTGGTTCAAAGCATAAAAAAAAAAAATTTTAGAATATTTTTCTCTAAATATATAAATAAAGAATTACTTTGAAAAGAATAATTATAAAAAGCATGGGAGAGTAGCTTGAAAATGTAGCTGCTTTTATATTGAAGAGAAGAGCTTTTTTTTCACCCACAACTTGATCATCATAACACTAGAAATAAAATAAATTTGTGGTTTCTTTGCAAATTTTTAGTTTAATTTATTTAAGTTTTGAATTAATCTTAACATTTAATTTATCTTTAATAAAATTTTTCAAAATGAATATATATAAATATATACAAATACATATAAATATAAATAAACATAAATAAATATAAATAAATATTCAATTAAAAAAAATAAATTTTTATACATATAAATAAATCTAAATAAATAAAAATATAAATAAATATAAATATAAATTTATATAAATTAATATATATAAAAACAAATAAATATAGACAAATATAAATATAGATAAGTATAAATTAAATAAGTATAAACAGGTTTTAATTAAATACAAATAAATAAATTTAAATACAAATATAATTAGATATAAATTTATATAAATAAATATATATAAATACAAATAAAAACTATATACAAACATAAAAAAAAATTTAATTAAGTAAAGCTAAATACAAATAAATACAAATTAAAAACAAATAAAGATAGTTAAATGTTAATTAATATAAATTAATATAAATAGAAATAAATAAATATAAATAAATGTTAATTAATATAAATTAATATAAATAAATATAATTTAATATAAATAGATATAAATAGATACAAATAAATATAAATAAATTCAAACAACTATTGATCAATTGAAGAAGTTTCTTTTTTTTTCTTTTTTTTTAAAAAAAAAAAGCATTGGAATTACAGGAACAGTATATTTCACACCTTACAATACAGTAATGTACAAATATTATACAATGATTAAACAATTTAAAAAAAACAAGAAAAACTCTATGCGATTAAGCAGTAATGAACAGTTTAATATTTTTTTTAAAACATAATAGCATTTGACAGTAGTAATATAACTATTCAATTACAAATTAAAATAATAATAATAATAACACAATAAAACAATAAAAAAAAAGATCACTCAAGCAATCAAATATAAAAGAAATCAATAAAAAAAAAAGAGACTACGTGATTAAAAAAGAAAAAGAGTAGAGTGCATTACTGTACTGTACAAAAAAAATAAAAAAAAAAAAACAATAGTAAAAAATTATTAATAACTTAATGTAAAAACATTTACTAAATACTTAAAAAAAAAAAAAGAAAAGATCGCTCAAGTGATTAAATATAAAAAAATTAATAGAAAAAACCTAGACGCGATTAAAAAAAAAGAGAAGTGACTAAAGTACACTGTATAACAGTACACTACAGTAATGTTACTGTACTGTAAACTCTAGTATGAAAAATTATAATAAAAGAAAGAAAAAAGCTCATTAAATTAAAAAAAAAAAAAAAAACAGAACGCAACTTGTAGTAGAAATCAGTTATAAAGTATTTTCTTTAAAAAAAAAAAAAAAAAAAAAAAAAAAAAGAACAATAAATAAAATGAATAATATAAAAAAAAAAAAAAACGTTCATGATTAAAAAAAAAGAGAGTACAGTGTATTACTGTACTATACAGTTATTCACTGGTACTTGAACAAAAAAAAACCATCATCATATATAAAAATAAAAAAATAAAAAAAAACTAATAGATGCAATTGAAAAAAAAAATAGAGAGACTAAAGTACTATACATACTATACAGAAGAAAAATAATGATAATAATAATAATCACAATATAAAATAAACTACTTTACAGTACAAAACTGTACTTTACTGTAATGTCAAGCTCCTCTTTACAGTAATGTAGTAATTAATTAAAAAAAAAATAAAGATCGCTACTGAAATAAAATAAAAAAAAAGAGAATTAATATAATAAAATGACTGAAAATAAAAAATTAAAAAAAAATAAAGAAATAAATTGCAATGTTAAGTTTTTAAAGAATGGGAAAAATTGAAGAAATGAAATTTTGATAAACAGTACAAACTTACAATGATTTGCTGTACTGAAATTTACACTACATACAAAAAAATAAGCAAATAAATAAATAATAAAAAAAATAGAAACTCTAGCAATTCACAGATAGTATAAGTGAATTAATAAAAAATTATTATTATTCATTATTATCAAAAATAATAATAAGAGATATTAAAGTAAATAACATAGAATATATATATATATGATAACATAAATTGAATGGATACGAGTATAATAATAAGATAATCAATGAAAGATAGTTAGAATTAAGAATGAAATCCTTCATTCTTGTATTTTTGTTAAAAAAAAGAGAAGAATATTATTTAAAATTAATCAAAAAGTAATAGTTATAATAAAATAATAATAATAAAAACAACTAAAGTTTAAAATCAATCAAGTTATTATAGTTATCAGCCTGTGACTCAAAACCAGAGCACAAGCATGACAGCCAAAATACCATAAACCAATGGTATAGCCAAGATACCACCAAAACATGGAGCTGAGCCAAATCAGCTCAAAAGGTATCAGAAGAAAGAGGAAACTCACCTCTTCCTGAAAATATAAGTCCCATCACCATAGGACAAGAAATAACAAAGTTATTCCTGCTCAAAGTTATTGCTGAGCATAAACCTTAACTTTCACCTCTCATCTAAAATCTAGAAGGAGAGGCTTAACCCCATCAAATGGGTATTCAGAATGAAGCTCTAAGCCAGGGCTATCCAACGGTACCAGCCAAACTGAGCTAGCAACAATATTACTGGAGTTATGGTCAATTTCAGGCCAAATAAGGGTGAACAAAACATTCACCTCTCATCTAACTTCTACAGTTTTAGTGTGGGATACCTGAGGTGGGGTATTTTTGGAAAGAGCACAATCAGTGCTATCTGATGGTGTCATCCATTTCCCCATAGCTCAACTAGAACAAAAGGTATGGGGCAAACAAGCTCAATACAGTTTTTTGCCCAAAACACGCAAATGTACAAAAATCTTGTACATGGGATAACTTTGCCATATTGAATGATACCCATATCAAATGAGGTACCATTGTGTAAAGCACATACAGGGCTACACACTGAACCAATTTTGAGGTTGATATCTCAAGAATTGACAAAGCTATGGCTGATTTAAGGTCAAAATCCCACCTGCTGTCATATACAGCCTTACCATGGGATAATATCCCATAAACATGAATATGTGGTGTCAAATAGACGAAGAAGCATGTTTTTACTTCAATACCTCATATGTCAGTCAATACTGGGGTCCCATACAGTTTCTGTACAGCATTCTATGCGTCATACACGTCAGAATCAGGCTGTGAGGTCCCCAAATGAAAATTTTCACCCTGTATTGGTGAAAACCGCCCAGATGTGGTTTCAAAACCACATCTTAGCCCAATACAGGTTATACAGGCTGTTTGCAAACCACAAGTCAGTCCTAGAGAGTGAAAAATCTTCACTTCCTCTACGTGGAAAGGTCTAGCACCCTTTCCACCCCATTTCAGGATAAAAGGGAGGCTTTTCACAGCCAGAATTGCCTCCTCATCCTGCTCTTGAATAACCTACGTAGTACACTGGCAAAAACAGTTTTACTCTTTGTTAAAAATCAGGTATACTCTTAAATTAAAAGTATTGTAGTCTTTATTATTGTAACCCAACAGGTAAAGCTGCACCCAGGGCTTTCAACAGTGCTCACCACCACTATATCTCTATAGTAAAGCCCTTAATATCTTAATTTAATCATTTATTATCAACTTTATTATCTTTTAAAGCTATTTTTACCGTGTCACAGTCATAGTTAAAGCCTGTAAATACTTATATACACCTTTATCATAGACTCATCCTGACAATAGTCAAAGATAAAAGTTGATAATTTTCTAGTTAATATTATACAATCAGGTCCTTGAATGATAATAATAATAAAAAAATTTGGTTATAAATATTATAAAATAATACATATAAAAAATATTCAAATATTTGTTTAATATGAAGATCAATATCATAAAAAAAAATTGAAGAAGAAAGTATATGTAGAAAGAAAAAATAATGATAGTAATTAAGTTAGCCAGGTCCACTATGACCTAAAAATGGATTAGTTGGTAAAATTATAACATAAGCTTTTTTTGGTCCCCCATGACCTAAAACTGGAAAATCATTCCTCTACTTATTATCTATTTTAATTGATACTTAATTTCTAAAAAAAATAATATGATACTATATAGATATATTCATTACCACATAAGCTATAAGATTGATTATAGTAGGATCTTAAAGAAACAGGTCCACCATGACCTTAAACTGTAGATATTAAAATCTCAATACTATAAAAGATTATATATAAAAAATTCAAATATATATATATAAATAGATATAAATATATATGTACTCAAAAAATTAAAAAAAAAACAAATAAAAAAAGAAGAAAACATAAGAATTATCAATCACTGAAAGATTAGAAATATGATGTTTATTATTAATATTGTTATTAGGAAAATCTCATTCAGAAAAGAGAGGCTTTAATGGTCTTCCTGCTCTAGGTGGCACTTGGACAACTGGTCTATATGTACATAGAAAATACATATACACTGAGCAGCCAGGGTCAGACCTGGTCTGATGAGGGGAAATATCTCTGAGTTGATTAGAGTTATAGCCTTGTAGATGCCCACTATATAGTGTCAGGCCACCACAAGAATTAAAACCCTCTTCTTAGTTTGAATAAGACTCAAAATAATAATAATAATAATTTAGCTGAAAATTCAAAATTTGGCAAGAAAATATTTCAAGAATCAAAGACAAAACAACATAAAGTAAAAAGAAAAAAAAAATTAACTACAGAAATTTAAATGGAGAGGGGGTCTTATCTCAAACCTGAAGATTAATATTACAGATAGAAAGAAGAAGAATAAAAAAAAAGATATCTTAATAGTATCTTGAAAGCTCAATCATGATATGAAGAATTTTCATAATAATGAATGGAAGATGATAAATATAGACTGGCTTTCCTTTAATCTCATCATAAAAACATCCTGAACACATATTCAACTCTAAAATTATGAGAATTTCTTTCAATATATAAAATTGGAAATTTAATGAATCCATGAAGGGAGTAGTGGAATGTTAAGTCCTTGTATGACTTAAAACTACAGGGGTGGCACACCTGAGAGCTTATAATCTATTTCTTTATTTTAGTCCATTAAAGGAGTAGTGGTATTAAAGAAATAATGTGAAGAAAGAAGAGGTAAGATTTGAAATGGTTCAAAAAAAATCCTCAAATATATATGATAAATTGGCCAAAGAATAAAATATTGAAGAAAGAAGGACGAAAATGTAGAGTTTAAATATGCAAGGAGATTGGTAATGACTGAAAAGAAGAAAGAAATATCTATCAACCCAAACATTTCATGAATTATTAAGCCTCAAGGTATCTTAAGTTGATATTATTATAAGGAATCTTTCAACTTAACAAAAAAATAAATAAATAAAAAAATAAAATAAACTGCCCTTGGATCAAGTCAAATTGAAGACCAGGAGGTCCTCAGCATGACATGAAACTGCTCCCTTGTGAAGAAATGGACAAGGGGTCTTATTGTCCTTGTATGACATAAAAAGGCAGGATTTTGTATACCTAATATACAGGGTCTGCACACCTGAGTTGTAGGGTCCTGTATGACCTTAAACTGCAACCTCAAATGTATGGACAGAAAAAGATAAAAGAAGTGAAGATTTATTTAATTTAAGAAATTATTAAAATAAGGAGAAAAAATAAAGAAAATAGAAGAATTGATATTATATTTCAACTTAACCAGTTTTAAAAAAAATATAAAAGAAATAAAAATATCAAAGAGAAAAAAACAGAATCATTTCAGTGATATTGCAAAATGGATTACCAAAATAGTGCAGCAAAATACAAATCAGTACTCAAAAAGGTCAAACCAGTTAGTGAGCCTATGCCACAAGACATAAATCCTCCTTTAGGAAGGCCACCATTATAAAGAGACCCTCATAATACACCACTATCACCAAAACCACCTAAATTTATGATCACATCAAAAATAACACAAGAAAGATTTGAATTGATAAATTTTAGACCACCTGCATGGCTTGCAGAAGAAGAAAGGAGTCTTCTGATGAGTGTCATAGTTTTAAGAGAAAAAGCAATTGCATTCAGTGCAGAGGAAAGGGGTTTACTGAAACATTCATATGGAAAACCCTACAAAATACCAGTAATACCACATACACCTTGGCAAAAGAAGCCAATACCAATACCAAAGCCCATAATAACTCAGTTTATTGAATTGGTAAGGGAAAGGATTAGAACAGGCTTGTATGAGAACTCTACCTCTAGCTATACATGTCAGCCTGTGACTCAAAACCAGAGCACAAGCATGACAGCCAAAATACCATAAACCAATGGTATAGCCAAGATACCACCAAAAAATGGAGCTGAGCCAAATAAGCTCAAAAGTTATCAAGAGAAAGAGTAAACTCACCTCTTTCTGAAAATATAAGTCCCATAACCATAGGACAAGAAATAACAAAGTTATTCCTGCTCAAAGTTATTGCTGAGCATAAAACTTAATTTTCACCTCTCATCTAAAATCTAGAAGGAGAGGCTTAACCCCATCAAATGAGTATTCAAAATGAAGCTCTAAGCCAGGGCTATCCAATGGTACCAGCCAAACTGAGCTAGCACCAATATTACTAGAGTTATGGTCAATTTCAGGCCAAATAAGGGTGAACAAAACATTCACCTCTCATCTAACTTCTACAGTTTTATTGTGGGATACCTGAAGTGGGGTATTTTTGGAAAGAGCACAATCAGGGCTATCTGATGGTGCCATCCATTTGCCCATAGCTCAACTAGAACAAAAGTTATGGGGCAAACAAGCTCAATACAGCTTTCTGCCTAAAACACGCAAATGTACAAAAGTCTTGTACATGGGATAACGTTGCCATATTTAATGATACCCATATCAAATGAGGTACCATTGTGTAGAGCACATACAGGGCTACACACTGAATCAATTTTGAGGTTGATATCTCAAGAATTGACAAAGTTATGGCTGTTTCAAGGTCAAAATCCCACCAGCTGACATATACAGGATAATATCCCATAATCATGAATATGAGGTGTCAAATAGACAAATAAGCATGTTTTTACTTCAATACCTCATATGTCAGTCAATAATGGGGTCCCATACAGTTTCTGTACAGCATTCTACGCGTCATACACGTCAGAATCAGGCTGTGAGGTCCCCAAATGAAAATTTTCACCCTGTATTGGTGAAAACCGCCCAGATGTGGTTTCAAAACCACATCTGAGCCCAATACAGGGTATACAGACTGTTTGCAAACCACAAGCCTGTCCTGGAGAGTGAAAAATCTTCACTTCATCTACGTGGAAAGGTCTAGCAGCCTTTCCACCCCAATTTCAGGATAAAAGGAGGGCTTTTCACAGCCAAAATCATCTCCTCATCCTGCTCTTGAATAACCTACGTAGTAAACTGTCAAAAACAGTTTTACTCTTGGTTAATAATCAGGTATAATTATAAATTTAATTATTGTAGTCTTTTATTATTGTAACCCAACAGATAAAGCTGCACCCAGGGCTTTCAGCAGCGCTCACCACCACTATATTTCTATAGTAAAGCCCTTAAAATCTCAATTTAATCATCCTTTATCAACTTTTATCCTTTAAAACCATTTTTTTTACCGTGTCACAGTCATAGGCTTAGTTGTAAATAGCCTTATTACTTCTTCAACATAGACTCAGCCTGACAATACAAGTCCAGTATTCTGTGTTGCAAAGTCAAATGGAAAACTCACAATTTTCCATGATTTACAGGATCTTAATAAGGTAACAATTAAAGATGCAGGATTACCACCACATATTGAAGAATTTGTAGATGCCTTTTCAGGGAGAGCTTGTCATGGACTTGGTGACGTAATGGGAGGGTATGACGAAAGAGAATTAGACATTTCTACAAGACCCTTAACTACATCTGAAACACCACTTGGAAGGCTACGACTCACAAGATTACCACAAGGAGCAACCAATTCTGTTGCAGTTTATCAAGCCCAAATGACTTGGATACTTCAAGAAGAAATACCAGAGAGTGTAGGAATTTTTATTTATGATGGAGGGATAAAAGGTCCAAGATCAACATATAATGATGAGGCTTTACAAGAAAATAATTTGATAAGAAGATTCATTTGGGAATATGCAGTTACATTAGAGAGAATATTATTCAGAATCGAAGAGGAAGGACTTACCATATCAGGTATCAAATTTGAATGTTGTGTGCCAGCATTGGACATAGTAGGGCATGTAGTTTCTTTGAATGGAAGAAACATTTCAAAGCGAAGATTAATAAAATACAAATTTGGCCAAAGCACCTCAATAAAAAGGAAGTAAGAGGCTTTTTGGGACTTTGTGCATATGTTAGAATGTTCATTCAAAATTTCTCTCAGATTGCATCACCACTAAAAATATTAACAAGAGATGATTAAGAATGGGAATGGAATACTAAATGTGATGAAGCATTTGAAAAGTTAAGAAAAATGGTAGGGGAGGAAATAACATTAAAAAATTTGGATTATGAAAAGGGAGCAGGGAAGCTTAAATTAGCAGTAGACTCAAGCTATATAGCTGCAGGAGCAGTACTTACTCAAGAAGACAAAGAAGGAAAGGAAAGACCAGTTCTTTATGAATCAATAACATTCTCAAGATTGGAATCAAAATACTCAAAACCAAAGCTGGAGCTATGTGGAGTGGCCAAAATGCTCAAGAAACTCTAAACAGTACTGTGGGGGCAACATTTGGAGATACAAGTAGATGGAAAAGCCTTAATTGAAATGATAAACTCATCCTGTTTGCCAAATGCCCCAATTACCAGATGGGTTGCATTTATTCAATTGTTTTCTTTTGACTTAGCTCATAAGCCAGGGAAGACCTTCACAATGCCAGATGGGCTGTCAAGAAGACCTCAGTCAGAAGATGAAGAAAAAGAAAAATCTGATTTTGATGAAGAAGAAGAATGGATAAAACCACAACCAGGGTTTGGAGTAAAACATAATAATATAATAAAATCAGCAGGAATAAAGCTACAATCAAAGCAAGAGGGATTTTGGAGAAGAATGGTAGACTACTTAAATACATTGAAAAGGCCCTTTGTTGGTAAAGAGGATGACTTCAAAAAAGTTAGAAGGAAGTCATCAAATTTCTTTCTGGAGGAAGGCCAACTCAAAAGAAAAAATACACCAAATCCACAAGTAGTTGTGTCAAGTCAGAGTTCTCAAAGAAGAATATTAAAATCATTACATGAAGAAATGGGACACAGAGGAGAAAATGAAACATACAGAAGAGTTAAAGAAAGATTTTGGTGGGAAGGAATGAAGAAAATAGTCAAAAAATGGGTCAAATCTTGTAAAGCTTGTCAAAAGAGAAGTCATTATCACCAAAAAGAGGAAGGAAGAATCTCATTCACCTCAACATTATTTGAAAGAGTCAGTATAGATGCAGTACATGTAAAAGCAGGAAGATGGAAGTATTTAGTAGTGGCCAGGGATGATTTCTCAGGATGGCCAGAGACAATTGGTTTAGTAAAGCTTACAGCAAAGCCAGTATCAGAATGGTTCACTTCTGAATGGATTTGCAGGTATGGAGCCCCAAAGGAGGTCACAGTAGATGGAGGGCCTGAGTTTGGAAAGGAATTACAAGAAGCAGTAAAAAAAGCAGGCTCAAAGATAAGGGTAACAACACCCTACTACCCTGAGTCACAAGGAATGGTAGAAAGGGGGCATAAACAATTGAAGGATGCATTGGTGAAGATGTGTGGTGAAAATGGTTCAAAATGGAAAGAATACTTACCTTTGGTTACATTTTCTGACAGAATATCAACCAAAAGAACAACAGGTTACTCCTCATTTGAGCTTCAATTTGGTCAAAAGGCAGTACTACCAATAGACATTGAAGCAAAAACATACTTATCAATTGAATGGCACAAAGTCCAACCAACAGAAGATTTATTGGAAGCAAGAGCTGAACAGCTATCAGGAAAAGAAGAGATAAGAAAAAGGGCAAAAGAGAAGTTAAAAAAGGCCAGGGAGGATTCAGTAAAATACTGGGACAGGAAATTAGCACATCAAATAAGAAAGCCAATTCATCCAGGTGAAATTGTTCTTATATACAATAAAAACATTGGAGTCACAATGGTGATTATTGTTGAAGAATAGATGGGATGGACCCTATAGAGCTGTGAGACAAATAAACAACGGTCCATATGAGCTGGAAGAATTAGATGGTACAAAGCTAGCAAGAAGGTTTTCAGAAAGTCAAATAAAGAAGTTCTATCCAAGAGGAAAAGAGTTGGACGCAGAGTAAGAAGAGGAAGAAGGAGAAGAGGAAGTTGAAGATGAATCTCAATTGGAAGATGAAGAGGACTTTGATGAATAAAAATCCTTTTATTCAAAAAAAGGGGGGAAATGTTTCATTTTTTGAGAAAAAAAGTAAGTGGATTATCACCTTGAATGCTGGGGACAGCATTAAATGGAGAGGGGGATGTGGTATTCCATACCAGTTCTTCCAAGGTTCAAATCCACAATTTCAAAGCTAAAAATTTGATCGATAATAATATATATATATATATATAAAGAAAATAAAAATAAAAAGTGAAAGATAAAAGTAAAAATATTGCAAGAAAAAGGAAGAGAATTATATTAAAAGAACAATAATAAGTATTCCACTGGTATCTACATCAAATTTTACCTATAGTCACATATTGCCTCAACCCCATAATGTCAATAATTTTCTAGATATCATGGATTAAAGAAGAGAAATGATACTATACACTCTATACTAGGTACAAGAATATGCTTAAAGATAATGCAGCTTGTCTAAATATTCAATATGAATAAACATGTTCAATATTACATAAGTGATACCATTACTCTTACAACATCATGTGTTACATGTCTTGACATAAAAAAAAACACTTACATATAAGTTAACAAGGTGTTACATTACTCAATCCCCACTTAAACTCCCATAACCAAACATTACAGGTATTATTTACAAATTAAATTTTACATAGAGAAATACTCAAGTAAATACAGATCAAGGCTGTGAGGAAGAAAAATAAGGTTAGTAGAGATAAGAATAAAGTTTTCAAAAAAATGGTGCAATCAACCAAACATATGGTGCAATATCTGTATCAAATGACACCATTCCAAATTTAACCACTGGCAAAAATTTCTCAAGGCTGTGAAGAAGAAAAATAAGGTTAGTAGTGATAAGAATACAGTTTTTTAAAATGGTGCAATCAACCAAAAATATGGTGTAATATCTGTATCAAATGACACCATTCAAAATTTAACCACTAGAAAAAATGTCTCAAGGCTGTGCATAATAAGAATAAAGTTTAGTTAAAATAAGAGTATAATTCAAAAAGTATGGTGCAATCAACCAAACATAAAGTGCAATATCCTGAACAAATGACACCATTCCAAATTTAACCACTAGCAAAAATTTCTCAAAGCTATGCACTGACAATAATAAGGTTCAGAATGGTGCAATCAACCAAACATATGGTGCAATATCTTGATCAAATGACACCATTTCCAATTTACCCACCAGCAAAAATGTCTCAAGGTGGAATTTTTTCTAAGTCCCTTGTTTTTGAAAGGCTCTATGGAGGGCCCAAAAGGTATAAATAAAGGGCCTCTCTCCCTGTTTTTCCCCCGCATGCTTCTGATTCGGACAATAATCTTGAGGATCAATCCATCCCTTCTCTAGTAGGATAATCTAGTATTTATATTGAAAGAGATCAGTAGCAAGGCTCAGTATCTTATAGTATTATTTGTGATTAATTAATGAAAGATATTTATAATATTAATAAAAGAGTTTAATATTATTCAATAGTCTTACCATTATAGTAGTAGTGTTGAAGTAGTGTTTGAAAATATTATCATTAGTGATCTTATCTAATTTATCAATAACCCTTATTTATAGAAGGGATATCATCTTACCCTTATAGCTTATATCATAAGCCCTTTAGGTATATTGGATTATATTTATATTGATCCCAATAGTATTATATTACTATTCTATCATTTATATCTTACCCTTATATTAAACAAAACCACCCTTAAAGAATTATCTTACCCTTGAATTATTATAGCTATATTGATAGTATTATTGAATCAACTTTAAAAGTATTAGCTAGCTATCAAGATTATTATTAATATTAATAGTGATCTTAAACAATATTCTTTAAATATCTCAGGTATTGAAAGAAGGAATACTAGAAGAATTAATTAAAAAGAATTATAATCAATAACAAGAAAGTTAAGCAAACCTAAATTATTAAAAAAATGTATTAACTATTACCATTATTATCATAGTGATCTTTTATTGACAGACTGATAGAGACTGCTGAAGAAAATTCTCTAATTGAAAAGCCACAAAAATAAATAATTTATTTGTGATCTCATCAAAAAGGGTATCTTTTTCAGTATATTTAGAGGGTCATCTAATACACCTTAGCACCCATGGTTATTGGCTCATTCTGAAATTCAAAACAGACTCACCAATAATTTCTGCCTCAAGGTACTGCCTATTATTTATCCCACAACAAAAGGAGTTCCCACAATGGCATCAGCTTTATGTCCTAAGAACACTCTGCCTTGAATAACTTTTCTTCATCTTGAAATTGTGCTGAAATTTGCCCTTTCTTGATTGTGCAAAATTTGCAGAAACCTATTGGAATCTCCCCAAATTTTGTGTTTTCTGTTTTTTTTTTGGCCAATTTGGCCAAAATGCGGTAAATGCACAATTAAGGCATTATGCAAGAGTATAAATAATTTGGTGAAGTTTTGATAAAAAAGGGCTGAATTGACAATTTTGATGTTTTTGAAGTAGTAATAACCAGAAATATGCAAATGTGCAGATGTGCACAAAGTGCACAAAAATGCACAAAATGTGCAAATATGCCAATATACATGAAAATGGAATAGTTGACGAAACTTTGAGTAAAATGAAGTTTTTGAAGGTTTTTTAATCAGAATTAGCCAAAATGTGAAAAGTGTGCAAAATGCACAAAAATGAACAAACGCACCAATTAGCCATTTTTCTTTGATTTTGATGTTTTAAAGGCATTTCAGATGATTTCAAGATGATTTGAAGTGATTATGCACAAATGCAAAAAAATGGCCAATTTGGCCAATGAGACAGCTTTTAATGATAATTTCCTCTATTCTCTTGTGCTTCACTCCATTATTGAAGTTCAAATCTCCATCATTGACTTGCTGACTTGGATTTGTCCATGATTTGCTTGGTCTTGGATTTGAATCTTAACTTGATGAGTTCAAAGCTGACTTCCATTTGTGACTTCAATCACTCTGATTCTACAACTTCTATACTTTATGGTGCTGGTGTCTTTGATAACTTGAGGGAGAATTCTGAAGAGAGTATGTCCCCTACAGAGATTTATGACATTAACAAAACCAATGATGGTTTTCAATCTGTTACAGTTATTGAGCCACCCTGCATCAATTGTCAAAAGAAGGCAGTTGCGTGTGTTGAACCTGCTACTGCTACGACCACCAGCTGCCAATTCTACAACCTTGGAAAAGGGAATTTCTCTCAGGCCAGCCATAGATTCCCAGAAAATCCCAGAAGATTATTGTCAGCCTGTGACTCAAAACCAGGGCACAAGCATGATAGCCAAATACCATAAACCAATGGTATAGCCAAAATACCACCAAAACATGGAGATGAGCCAGAACAGCTCAAAAGGTATCAAAAGAAAGAGGAACCTCACCCCTTAATCATCATAGGACAAAGAATGACAAATTTACTGCCGCTCAAAGTTGTTGCTGAGCATAAACCTTAGTTTTCACCTTTGATCTTAAATACAGAGTAAGAGGCCCCACCACATCAAATGGGTATGCAAAATGAAGCTCTAAGCCAGGGCTATTCAATTGTACCCACTCAACTGAGCTAGCACCAGTATTACAGAAGTTATGGTCAAATTTAGGCCAAATTAAGGTTAATAAAACATTCACCTCCCATCTAACTTCTACAGTTTTAGTGTAAGATACTTGAAGTGGGGTCTTTTTGGAAAGGGCACAATCAGGGCTATCTGATGGTGCCATTCATTTCCCCATATCTCATCTAGAACAAAGGTTATGAGGAAAATAAGCTCAATACAGCTTTTTGCCTAAAACACGCATATGTACAAAAAACGTATACATGGGATAGCTTTGCCATATTTAATAATAACCACATCAAATAAGGTACAATTGTGTAGAACACATACAGGGCTACACACAGATTCACTTTTGAGGTTGATATCTCAGGAACTGACAAAGGTATCGCTGTTTTAAGGTAAAAATCTCACACTTTGACCAATACAGCCTTATCATGGGATAATATCCCATAACCATGATTATGAGGTGTCAAACTGATGAAGAAGCTTGTTTTTACTTAAATACCTCATAGTTCATTCGGTACTGGGGTCCCATACAGGTTCTGTACAGCATTCTACGCCTCATACACGTCAGAATCAGGCTGTGTGGTCCCCAGATGAAAATTTTCACCCTGTATTGGTGAAAACAGCCGAGATGTGGTTTCAAAACAACATCTGAGCCCAATAAAGGCTATACAGGCTTTTTTTATAACACGAGCCTGTCCTAGAGAGTGAAAAACCTTCACTTTCTCTACATGGAAAGGTCTAGCAACTTTTTCACCCCATTTGAGGATAAAAAGGGGGCTTTTCACAACTAGAAAAAGCTTTCCTCATCCTTCTCTTGAATTCCTATGTAGTAAACTGTCACAAACAGCTTTACTCCTGAAAAATAATCAGGTTATACTATAAATCTTATTATTGTAGCTCTCGTTATAGTAATCCAACTGGTAAGACTGCACCCAGGGCTTTCAGCAGTGCTCACCACCACTATCTTTGATAGTAAAGCCCTGTTATTTTATTAAATACCCTTATTATCTTTATAATCTTTATTCTAAACTTTTTTTCCGTGTCACAAACATAGTTAAAGTTGTAATAAGTCTATTTTAAACCTTTATCATAGTTTCATCCTGACATTTTGGGGCCTGGCCGTGTTTTTTGAAATTTTTGGACCTTCCAAGTAAGTTTTTCACTTTTTATTGCTTTCTGACAATTTTTTCTATATTTTTTAGGCGCATTTTCTCTTACATATATATATATATAATATTTTCTTTCTAAATTGGTGTATATACCATCTTACACTCATATTATAAGAGTACTTGTCATGTGGCAAATAACCACAAGACCTTTATTTTTGCCATATTTTACATATAAAAAACACTGCAGCCATTAATATGTCCTATATTTTTTACTAAATAAGGGCGCCTCTTACTGTGAAACCAAAGTTTGAGGCATGGTTAAGTGTATTGTTGACTCAACTACACTTACACAGCACCACTTCATACAGATTGTACTTGAAAACCACAAGTCAATCTGGGGGATACTGGTACACAAACAGTGTAACAGGGTACCAACAGCTGTAATTCTGACGTGGAATTGTTAATTCAATTACAATGTCATTATGCAGGTCAGATTGTAGTAATATACAAAGCCCAGAGGCCATTCTTAGATGTGCAAATAGCATTTTAAGAAGTCTTAACTGATATTAAGCCCTCTTTTCCTGTTTTGATTCAGTGGAAGAAAATCATATCCCACTAGAGACCCAGTCACAGGCCAAAACACCAGTGACACCCTCAGAACCAGAGGGAATTAAGGGAAAAGGAAAGAGGCACAGTGAAGGCCTGATTACAGCAAAGAAGTGGACACCAATAGCCACCCAGAGGAGTAGAAAACCACAAACCTCTGCATCAATACAATGTAAACCAACCTGGACAACTTGTACAGGGAAGATTACTATAATTAACCCAGCTGTAACCTCCAAACATACATTGCCCAAATCAGCAGAAAAGAAATTTGTACAAGGCACAGTCAAAGGTAAGTACCCTAAGAACATAAATCTTTTGACTTCTTGCAAACACTGATATGTCACCTGTAAACCTCAGAGACCTTGGCTTCCAAAGGAACCAGCCAGAGGACAGAGAAGGTTTGTCTAGAACCAGAAGACCTGGAAGAGGACACCTTGGACACAGTGGTGGATGGAAAAACAATGAGGGAGATAATATCAACCCTGCCATTCACACTCCAATTCAACAGGAACCTCAAACCAAAGGACTGGAAGGATATGGATCAAGTTCTTCAGCTCCACCAACTCCTCAAAGATTTATTTCAATGGAGCATGGAAAACAAGAGGTTCAACCTAGCACCTCACTGGGAAGAACCTGGAGCAAGTTGCTAGAGGATGTGTCTCAAAGAGATAGACTTCAAGGACCTGATGGTAATCACCAAAGGTTGGAATTCTACCAGGCAGTTCAGACTCCTGGACGCAAGGGCAAACAAGATAAGGGAGAATCAAGCCACTATCCAAGCTATAGAAAAACAGCTAACCCAGAGAGGGCCTACTCAGATTCCTTCAGGCTCATAAGGAGCAGGCCAAATCAGCTCTCCAGTGGCCTCACACCATTCAGAAACCAACAAGTCAGTGACCAGGAGTCACCATTCTTCACAATTCCTGGAGGTTTCCAGAAGAAGACAAGGATACAAAGGGAGAAACAAGACCTCTTTCAATCAAAGGAAGAGAGAGTCAGACCCAATGATCCAGAGGTTGTTGGATTTGGTGAAAGAAGTTCACAAGAACCAGAAGTAGTTGTAAACCACTCTAGCATCAGTAGTCCCATTAATAAAAATATTCCCCAACTCAGATAGAACATGATGCTGTCTCAACTGAGAGTAACATGAACAGTGATGAACTCTGGTTACAAATGTCCCAATATGCTGAGAAAAGCCAAAAGCAGTTTGCAGAAATTGAAGCAAGCCATGAGAGGATGAAAACATTAACAGCCTCCATGGATGGAATTGCTAAAACGCTTCAAGAAGGACATGCTCAATTGAGCAAAGCCTATGAAGAAACCAACAAAAGACTGAATCTAGTCTTCAAAGGACAACACCACAGCAGAAGGAACAGGGATTTTCTGGACCAAGAAATAAACAAATGGTTTAATGTCTATCATAGCATGAAGCCCCAACAACAAGGCCATGTTATGGATAATCCATATCACCCAGATGACATCAAACCAGATGCCATGTTGGCAAATAAGGCAAGATTTCCATCACACTACCAAGATGGAGATAATATGCCTTACTCTGAAAAGGAATCCTTGAAACAGCTTACTGAGGCCTCAAACTGGCCCAAATTCTTTGGAACAGGAGAATATGATCATATGGAGCTCATAGATTATATTGATGGACTATTTATTGATTTACCAAGCATACCAGATTACTATATTACTGCTAGACTAAATACAGCATTTAAAGGTCATGCTAGTATATGGTACACAGAAATGAAACACATCTATGGTAGAAGAAACTGGCCATGGTGGAAGATTCAAATCATCCAGAAGTACAGTAATTGTACTTGGATATGGCAAAAAACCATGTCATTTGAAAATGACAAATACTCTGTGGAGAAAGATCCATATGATTGGTGTCTCAGACAGTCTCAAAGACTTAAACCCATTGATCCTCAAATGAACATCCAAATGAGGAATCACAAGCTTCTGACACAACTGCCAGGGGAGCCAGAGCATGCAGTAAAATTCAGATTCAATCAAAATTGAACTCTGGATTACATTGCTGATACCTTACAAGATATAAGGAGAAAAACTAATATAGGTAAATTCATCCTATATAGAAGCAGTAGTTTCAAAGAGAAACAACCTCTCAGGGTAGATTTTAAAGAAAAACCCAGAGAAAGAGTGGCAGAAGTGGCAAAGAAGAAGAATTCTTGTCACAATTGGGGTTCAGCAGACCACGGTGCCAACAACTGTCCAAAGTCAATGAAAAAAATTTATGCCATTGAGAAAGTCCCAGAAGAGGAATCCCCAACAGAGGATTCTGAATCAGACTCTATGGGTGATGCCATCAGAGAACCATCTGATGATGACCAAGACCCAAGAGAAGAATTTCTGGTGGAATACCAAGAGGAATCCCCACTAGAGATTTGGGAAATACAGTTAGAAGCAGGGATTCCACAGGATACTGCCAACAAAAACTTGTGCAAACATACCAAAGATGCACAAACATTCCCGGTTACACCAACCAGAGGAATAGCATATATACATGGAACAGCCACAAAAATGACTGTCTGTATTTACAATTCTCAACATCCATTGATAATTGATAGTGGGGCACACTGCTCCATAGTGGGAAGAAAAGATCTGGATAACCACTTCCCAAATTGGGAAAAGCAGCTGTTGCCAACCAAGGCAAAAATATTAAATAGTGCATCAGGAAAGATGAATTTTATTCATAAAATTATTAACCAGATAATTATACCTCATAGGAAGGGTAATATCAGACTCAACCCGGAGCTTGTAGTGCTTGATGATGCCCACATCCAAGGGTTTTTTCTTGGAACAGATTACCAAAGGATGTATGGCATAGATCTTTACAATAGTAAGAACAGGAATATTACCATTGGTACCAACAAGGAGAAGAAATTTTCACTTGATATATGCCAACTCTCTGCCCATGGCCTACTGGAGGAGCTACTGAATGAATTCAGGGAGGGCCAGTTTAGCACTACCCTAACCAGTAAACAAAAACTAAGTTTACTGAAGATGCTAAGGAAGAATATACCAGCATTTGCCAATGGTGGAGAACCACTAGGAAAGATTAGAGGCAATGATGTAGAACTATATGTGGATGTGGAACAACCTTATCCACCCATGCTCAGGAGACCTCCTTATTGAGAAAGTCTGGAAAGCAGGATGGAAATTTCAAAACACATCAATGAACTCCTGGAAATGGATGTCATCAGGAAGATTGGACATAATGAAATAGTGGAAATAATCTCTCCTGTCCTAATAACCTGGCATGATGGTAAGTCTAGACTGTGTGGAGACTTCAGAGCTGTGAATAACTACACAAAAGCAGACAGGTACCCTATACCCAGGATACCTCATTCCTTGGATAAACTGGCAAAAGCCAAAAACATAACCAAAATGGATTGTATGAAAGGCTTCCACCCAAATGGTGTTAAACCAAACTCCATGAAATTACTAAAAATAATATGCCATATGGGCATAAATCAGTAAACCGGGACTGGAAACCAGGATAGAAATTTCAAAACACATCAATGAACTCCTGGACATGGTTGTCATCAGGAAGATTGGACATAATGAAATAGTGGAAATAACCTCTCCTGTCCTAATCACCTGGCATGATTGTAAGTATAGACTGTGTGGAGACTTCAGAGCTCTGAATAACTACACAAAAGCAGACAGGTACCCTACACCCCGGATACCTCATGCCTTGGATAAACTGGCGAAAGCCAAAAACATAACCAAAATGGATTGTATGAAAGGCTTCCACCCAAATGGTGTTAAACCAAACTCCATGAAATTACTCAAAATAATATGCCATATGGGCATAAATGAGTACACCAGGATGCCATTTGGCATCAAAAATGCACCAGCCCACTTTCAAAGGATGATGGACACAACACTTCAATAAGAAATATTGGAAGGATGGATGGTGGTATATATTGATGATATCATTATATACTCATCAGAGACATGGAAAGACCATGTAAAATACATAGACAGAGTTCTAAGTAAATGTACACCCATCAATCTAAAAATTTCTCTGAAAAAGTGTAATTTTGGACAACAAGAGCTACTAGCTCTAGAACATAAAGTCTCAGGTCTTAGTCTGGGAATTGACCAGAATAAAGTAGCAGCAGTACTGCAAAAGCCAGTACCAAAGACCATTAAAGAAATGCAATCTTTCCTTCGGTTTGCTAGCTACTATAGAAACCACATCAAGAATTTTGCCCACATAACTAGTAGTTTATACAAGTTATGTTCAAAAGATGTAGTTTTTGAAATTGCCAAGGAAAGGATAGATACATATTAGAGGATCAAGCATGAACTTACAAATGCACCTGTGCTCATCTTTCCTGACTTTGAACTACCATTCAATTTATACATAGATGCAGCATGTAGCCAAGGCTTAGTAGCAGCCCTTCACCAAAGAGAAATTGTGGATGGTGAACCAAGAGAGGGGGTAATATGTTACATATTTAGGCAACTGAAAGATTCAGAAGCCAGGTATGGGGCCACCCAGACTTAATTTCTATGCTTAGCCTGGGCTCTGAAAAACTCCATCATTATTTGGAGGGTGCAGTCTTTGAAGTTTACACATACTGCACAGCCTTGAAGTCTTTACTAAACATGAATACTACAAATAGACACATGCTGAGATGGCAAATGGTCATCCAGGAGTGTAGAGGGAACATGACCATCATATAAAAAGAAGGTAAGAGCCATACCAATGCAGATGGCCTCAGTAGATGGCCACTGGATAATGTCAAAAGCAATCCAGCTTATGCCCCTGAAGTTGCAGCCAAGATCCCTATCCATTTCATGGAGATAGGTAGGAAGAAGAACTTCAGAATTTCTGAATGGGCACCAGAAGGTGGTAACCTTGACAGTGGAAACACTGATTCAGAAGGAACAGAAGCTCCCATACTGGGAATAAGCTCCGCAGAACTGCACAATGAATTTTTCAGTGCAGTACTAAAGTCTTATGCCCAGCACAAACAGTGTGGCATCTTACTTCAACTCCTTCAACAAAAATACAGGAGTCCAGACCTGGAATCCCAGCTGGAAGAACGCTGGTTGAGAGCCTATAAGGATAGCAAGCTCTTCCTTATAGATGGCCTGATCTACCACAGAGAAAGACACACAAGTGCACTCACAGTGGTAGACAGGGACCACATCTCCCTGATTCTGCAGGAATGCCATGACTGCCCCTATAAGGGACACATGAGTGAAGACAGGACCAAAGACAGGGTAGCAAGCACAGCTTGGTGGCCCAAGTGAGAACAAGAGTTGAGTGAATACATCAACACTTGTGAAAGATGCCAAAAGGAAAATAGGAAACATGGGAAGAAGTATGGGTTACTTCAATACATAGAAGAACCCAAACACCCATGGGAAACCATCAATATGGACTGGGTTACAGGACTTGTCCCAGGAGGTAAAGAAAACTAAAATGCCTGTTTAATCATAGTTGATAGGTTCAGCAAGAGTATGAGGTGTCTTAAATTCCATAAAGAAGACACAGCCATAGATACTGCTCTGTTATCCTGGAATAACATCATATTTACCTGTGGAGTCCCTAATATCATCATTAGTGATAGGGACCCAAAATTCACATCTGAATTTTGGACCAACTTGTATGACATGATTGGCACCATGCTTTCATTTTCCACAGCTTACCATCCATGAACAGATGGCCTAGCTGAAAGGATGATCCAGACAATGGAGGACATCCTTAGAAGGTTCTGTGCCTAGCCCATGGAATACAAGGACCATGAGTGATACACCCATGACTGGGTTACCCTCCTACCAGCTTTCCAACTGGCTTATAATAGAATTCAGCACTCTACCCCAGAAAAAACACCTGCACTGGTAGAGAAAGGGTGGAATCCCCTTTTACCTGTTGACCACTTGAAGAAGAATCTTCTAACCATCCACCCCACAGCAAAAGATTTCCATGAAATGTGGAAGAGTGCTTGTGACACAGCTGCCAAATGCATAGCTGAGGCAAAGGAGTAGAACAGGCAGAGATGGGACAAGTCACACATGGAACCTGACTTCAAAGGGGACCAGGTGAGGTTGTCTACACTAAAGTTTAATAATCTCAAAGGACCTAAGAAGATGATAGACTCATTTTTAGGGCCCTTCACTATCATTAAATTGACAGGGAAAAATGCAGTGAAAGTCAAACTGACAGAAGAATTTTCCAGGAAACACCCAGTATTTCCAGTGAGCATGGTCAAGCCATACTTCCAGACAGTGGAGGATAAATTCCCCTCCAGGAAGAAGAACCCCACACCACCAGAAATAGTGGAAGTGGAAGACTCCCCTGGATCAGTGAAGAGAATCATCAAGGCCAGGAAGATCAGACTTAATGGTAAGGATCAGAGACAATACTTAGTTAGATTCAAGAAGCAGACAGCTGATAAAGACAAGTGGTTGGCAGAAGATGCCATACCAGATGTAGACCTTCATTTAAGGAGATTCAGAGCCTCAAGAAGGACTGAACAGTCTCATCAATGATGAGCCTTTTTTAGAGGGAGGGTATGTCAGCCTGTGACTTAAACCCAGGACACAAGCATGACAGCCAAATACCATAAACCAATGGTATAGCCAAGATACCACCAAAACATGGAGCTGAGCCAAATAAGATCAAAAGGTATCAAAAGGAAGAGGAAATAACCTCTTTCCAAATATACAAGTCCCATTATCATAGGACAAAGAATATCAAAGTTATTCCTGCTCAAAGTTGTTGCTGAGCTTAAACCTTAATTTTCACCTCTCATCTGAAATACAGAGTAAGATACCTAACCCCATCAAGTCGGCATGAAAAATGATTTTCTAAGCCAGGGCTATCCAATGGTACCAACCGGCCAAGCTAGCATTAGTATTACATAAGTTATGGTCAAATTCAGGTCAAATAAAGGTGAATAAAACATTCACCTCTAATCTAAATTCCTCAGTTTTAGTGTGAGATACTTAAAGTGGGGTCTTTTTTGAAGGAGCACAATCAGGGCTATCTGATGGTGTCATTCATTTCCCCATATCTCATCCAGAAAACAAGGTATGAGGCAAATAAGCTCAATACAGCTTTTTGCCTAAAACACACATATTCACAAAAAACTTGTACATGGGATAACTTTGCCATATTTAATGATAGCCACATCAAATAGGGTGTAATTGTGTAGATCACATACAAGGTTAAGAACCGATTCAATTTTGAGGTTTATATCTCAGGAACTGACAAAGTTATAGCTGTTTTAAGGTCAAAATCTCACACTTTGACCAATACAGCCTTATCATGGGATAATATCCCATAACCAGGATTATGAGGTGTCAAACTGATGAAGAAGCTTGTTTTTACTTAAATAACTCATAGTTCATTCAATACTGGGGTCCCATACAGGTTCTGTACATCATTCTATGCGTCATACACATCAGAATCAGGCTGTGTGGTCCCCAGATGAAAGTGTTCACCCTGTATTGGTGAAAACGGCCCAGATGTGGTTTCAAAACCACATCTGAGCCCTATACATGCCATAAAGGCCTTTTGTAAACCACTAGCCTGTCCTAGAGAGTGAAAAATCTTCACTTCCTCTACATGGAAAGGTCTAGACACTTTTTCACCCCATTTCAGGATAAAAAGGGTGCTTTTCACAACCAGAAAAGCTTTACTAATCCTGATCTTGAATTCCTACGTAGTAAACTGTCAAAAACAGTTTCACTCTTGGAAAATAATCAGGTTATACTATAAATCTTAGTATTGTAGCTCTTACTATAGTAATCCAACTGTTAAGACTGCACCCAGGGCTTTCAGCAGTTCTTACCACCACTATCTCTTGATAGTAAAGCCCTTTTTTTATTAAATACCCTTATTATCTTTAAAATCTTTATTCTAAAATTTCTTTCCATCTCACAAAAATAGTTCAAGTTTTAATTAGTCTATTTTACACCTTTATCATAGTTTCATCCTGAAAATTATGGAGCAGAATCAAGAAGGGTGGACAATTTGGATTGGAAGCTCCTGTTTATGAACATCCATCCTCTGATGCCACCTCTGGACACTCCAATTGTGAGTTGAATGGGCAAGGAATTGCTGAGTTACTGACTTCTTTGGTTTCTTTTTTTCTGGTTCAGTGACTGGATCCAGAATGAGAGGTGTCAACAATAGAGTAATACCAGCAGTTTCTGGGCCAACACTGGAGGACCCATTCCCCCCAAGGCAACCCCATTGAAGTAGCCCCAGAATTTCCTATTTTGGTCACCAGAAAGGATGGAAGACTTTGAAAATTGAACAGAAATTTGGTGGTTCAAGATGAAAATGATACTGATACTGAAGGCAGTGATGAGTTTGATGGAGAAGAACTTGAAATTACTACCCCCATCCAAAAAAGAATAATAAAATTCACTTCACTATCCCCAGGCCAAGTAAGTACCACCATGCATGAAGTAATCAGGTCCCCCAACCACCTCAACCCCCAATTAGATTGCCAACCAGGCCAGCCACACTTGCCCCTACCTCAACCAATGTGCAACCACCTATGGCTGGCACGTCTAGAGACCCAATGTCTCCAGAACCTGAATCAATCTTTGAAAACCGTTGACACTGGAATATAATGGGAAACTTCACTTATCAGAAGAAGTTGAATAAGAAGGTGGTAACATCCGTATTTGTCAAAGTGGATGCCTTGAATGAAGGTTTTGTGGATAAAGCTATGAAGAGTGCTGTTCCAGGTGAACCCACTAGGGCTTTGACCAGAGAGGAAATTGCTTATGAAGATGCCTTGGTTGTTAAATTTAGAGAATCCTTGAAGAAATTTTGATGAGGATTATCTGTAGTTTGTATTTATCATGACCAGTGTTTTTCTCTTTGATCATAAAATAAATTAACTACCCAAATAATATCTGGGAGTGATGACTGCTTCTTTTGAAAACAAGAAATAAAAAATAAAATCTTACAAGTAAAAGAAATGAAATAAAATGAAAAGAAAAAAGTTAGAGAAAAAGAGAGCAAAGAAAACAAAAGAAAGAAACTTCTGAGTATTGATATTCTTGTGGTGAGTTGTTTGATTTTGGCCATGTTTTTCCTGAAAAGATAAAACCAAACACTTGATTCTCACAAAGTGGCCAAGGTGTTGTTTTACAAGTTGAACCCTCAGAGATACATACCAGGAGATGGAACTTACTTTCATTACTTCCACTCCCCACCAATCATCATAAACAAATAGAAAACTTGGCCATAAAGGAATTTGAGTTAATTAATGTCTTGATAGTAATACATGGAATAATTTGGTATAATAAAATATGAAAGAAAAAGAAAATAATAAAGAAAACAGAGAATTTGGCCATATCTTGATCAAAGGTCCAAATTTGGGGGTATTGATGTTGCAAGGCCTTCTAAACATGTCAAAAAAAATTGAGAAGTGCTCACAAATTTCCAAGGTGATCCTTACAACAGATTTGGGTAGTATACCCCCTTAAAGGTGCATACCAGGAGAGGAACTTACTTTCATAAACTCCAATCCCCACCAAGCAGAATAAATCAAACTCTTGAGGTATTTGGGCCAGGATTGTCAGGATTAAAAGTGTGGGAATCCTTGACAATATCTGGGGAGTTGGTAGGGCTGGAAGCTGTTTCCCAAGTTGTTCTTTCTGAGTCTTCATTGAATCCTTTCAGCTCCACAAAGTACCATAATATACCTCTCTTGAGTTTTGAGTCCAGACCCTGAGCCACTTTGCATTCTTCTTTCTCTTCCACTATGACTTGTGGTGGTCACAATTTATGTCAATTTGGGATATTTGATTGCTTCATTGGTTCCAAAAAGGACACATGTAAGACAAGGTGAACTGGCTTCCATTGTTGAGGAGACTTGAGGTGATATGCATCGCTGCCAATATTCTTCAGAACTTAAAACATCACAGCCATTTTTCTGAGAGTTTCTTGGTGGGTCTTGTTGTCTTTACGCTCTTGGGGTCAGCCTGTGACTCAAAACCAGAGCACAAGCATGACAGCTAAAATACCATAAACCAATGGTATAGCCAAGATACCACTGAGACATGAGACTGAGCCAAATCAGCTCAAAACGTATCGAAAGAAAGAGGAAACTCACCTCTGTCTGAAAACCTAAGTCCCATCACCATAGGACAAGAAATAACAAAGTTATTCCTGCTGAAAGTTATTTCTGAGCATAAACCTTAATTTTCACCTCTCATCTAAAATCTAGAAGGAGAGTCTTGACCCCATCAATTGGGTACTCAAAATGAAGCTCTAAGCCAGGGATGTCCAATGGTACCAGCCAAACTGAGCTAGCACCAATATTACTGGAGTTATGGTCAATTTCAGGCCAAATAAGGGTGAACAAAACATTCACCTCTCATCTAACTTCTACAGTTTTAGTGTGGGATACTTGAAGCGGGGTCTTTTTGGAAAGAGAACAATCAGGGCTATCTGATGGTGCCATCCACTTCTTCATATCTCAACTATAACAGAAGTTATGAGGCAAACAAGCTCAATACAGCTTTTGCCCAAACCACACCTATGTACAAAAAACCTTGTACATGGGATAACTTTGTCATATTTAATGATACCCATACAAAACTGGGTATCATTGTGTAGAGCTTATACAGGGCTATCCAATGAGCCAGCTTTGAGCATGATATCTCAAAAACTGACAGAGGTATGGCAATTTGAAAGTTATAATCCCACAATATGACAAATACAGCTGTATTATGACAGGATACAGTTGTACTCTGATTATGAGGTGTCAAACGGACGAAGAAGCATGTTAAAACTTCAATACCTCATGATTCAGTCAATACTGGGGTCCCATACAGTTTCTGTACAGCATTCTATGTGTCATACACATCAGAATCAGGCTGTGGGTCCCCAGATGAAAGCTTTCACCCTGTATTGGTTAAAACTGCCCAGATGTGGTTTCAAAACCACATCTGGGCCCAATACAGGCTATACAGGCTGCTTGCAAACCACAAGTCAGTCCTAGAGAGTGAAAAAATCTTTGCTTCCTCTACGTGGAAAGGTCTAGCACCCTTTCCACCCCATTTCAGGATAAAAGGAGGCTTTTTCCCAGCCAGAATTGTCTCCTCATCCTGCTCTTGAATACCCTATGTAGTAAACTGTCAAAAACAGTTTTACTCTTGGGTAATAACCAGGTATACTCTTAATTTAAAGTATTATAGTCTTTATTATTGTAACCCAACAGGTAAAGCTGCACCCAGGGCTTTCAACAGCACTCACCACCACTATATTCCTTATTGTAAATCCCTCTTATTATTAAATTAGACCATCTTTAACTCTTATAAAACCCTTTTAAACCTTTATTTACCATGTCACAGTCATAGTTAAGAGTTTTAAATACTTTTTAATACTCTCATCCTAGACTCAGCCTGACATTTTGGGGGCCTGGACGTGTTTTAAAAACCTTTTTTGGACCTTTACAAGTAAGTTTTTTCTCTATTATCATTCATTGAAACTTGTTTTATCTTTTTTTAGGCATCATTTTCTTTAAAAATATATATTTTTATATATTTTTCTTTATTTTTTTTTTAAAAAAAATGCTCATATTTTAAGGAGTATCTGTCACGTGGTTAATAACCACAAGACCAGTATTTTTGGCGTGTTTTGTATATAAAAACACTTGTAAGCCACAAATACAGTCTTAATTCTTAATTGAATCAAGACAGCTCATACTGATAAACCAACAGTTGAGGCGTGTTTGGGCACATTGTTAACTCAATTCCCCTGTAATACACCACCTTTGACAGATTATACTTGCTAACTACAGGTATTCTGTAGGATATTGGTATACAAACAGTCTACCACATATCAATAAGCTGTATTTTTGACGTGGAATTGTTAATTCAATTACACTGCCATCATACAAGGGCATATTGTAACAATATACAAGCCCAGAGGCCATTCTTAGACGTGCAAAACCAGCCTTTTAAGAAGTCTTAACTGACATAAGCCCTCTTTTCCTGTTTGATTCAGTGGAAGAAAATTTCATACCACTTGAGACCCCGTCACAGGCCAACACACCAGTGACACCCTGAGAACCAGAGGGCAGCAAGGGCAAAGGAAAAAGACTTAGTGAAGGCCTCATTACAGCCAAAAAGTGGACACCAATAGCCACCTAGAGGAGTAGAAAACCACAAAACTCTGCTTCAATACAAGGTAAACCCACCTTAACCACTTGTACAGGAAAAATTACAATTATTAACCCAGTTGTAACCTCCAAAGGAAAACTGCCCAAGTCAGCAGATAACAAATTTGTACAAGGCACAGTCAAAGGTAAATACCCTAAGAACATAAAGTTTTTGGCTGCTTTCAAACATTGATATGTCCCCTGCATACCTCAGAGACCTTGGTTTCCAAAGGAACCAGCCAGACGACAGAGAAGGCTTGTCCAGAACCAGAAGACCCGGAAGAGGACACCTTGGACACAGTGGTGGATGGCAAAACCATGAGGGAGATAATATCAACCTTTCCATTCACAATCCAATTCTACAGGAACCTCAAATCAGAGGACTGGAAGGATATGGATCAAGTTCTTCAGCTCCACCAACTCCTCAAAGATTTAATTCAATGGAGAATGGACAACAAGAGGTTCAACCTGGCAAGTCACTGGGCAGAACTTGGAGCAAGTTGCCAGCAGATCTGTCTCAAAGAGATAGACTTCAAAGACCTGATGGTAATCACCAAAGGTTGGAATCCTACCAGGCAGTTCAGACTCCCGGAGGCAAGGGCACAGAGGATAAGGGAGAATCAAGCCACTATCCAAGCTATAGAAGAACAGCTAACCCAGACAGGGCCTACTCAGATTACTTCAGGCTCACAAGGAGCAGGCCAAATCAGGTCTCCAGTGGTTTCACACCATTCAGAAACCAGAAGATCAGTGGCCAAGAGTCACCATTCTTCCGATTCCAGGAAGTTCCCAGGAGAAGACAAGGAAACAAGGGCAAGAACAAAACCTCCTTCAACCAGAGGAGGAAAGAGTCAGACCCCATCATCCAGAAGCTGTTAGATTTGCTAAAAGAAGTACACAAGAACGAGAAGTAGCTTTAAACCACTCTAGAATCAGTAGTCCTCGTAATAGAAACATTACCCCCACTCAGACTGAAAATAACATTGTCACATCTGAGAGTAACATCAACAGTGATACACTGTGGTTACAAAAATCCCAATATGCTGAACAATCTGCAAAGCAGTTTGCAGAAATTAAATCTGGCCAAGAGAGGATGAGAGAAACTCAAGCCTCCTTGGAACAGATAGTTAAGAACCTTCAGGAAGGATATGCTCAACTGAGCAAAGCCTCTGAAGAATCCAACAAAAGACTGAACCAAGTCTTTGAAGAACAACACCACAGAACAAGGGACAGGGAGTGTATGGATCAAGATATTAACAAATTGTTTAATGCCTACCATAGCCTAAAGCCCCAACAACAAGGCCAAGCTATGGAGAATCTATATCAACCAGATGACATCAAACCAGATGCCATGATGTTGAATAAGGCAAGATCTCCATCACAATACCAGGATGGAGATGGCATGTCGTATTCAGATAAGGAAGCCTTGAAACAGCTTCCTGAGGCCTCAAACTGGCCCAAATTCTCTGGATCAGGAGAATATGATCATATGGAACTCATAGATTATATTGATCAACTCTTCATTTATGTACCAAGTGTCAGCCTGTGACTCAAAACCAGAGCACAAGCATGACAGCCAAAATACCATAAACCAATGGTATAGCCAAAATACCACCAAAATATGGAGCTGAGCCAAATTAGCTCAAAAGGTATCAAAGGAAAGAGGAAACTCACCTCTTTCTGAAAATATAAGTCCCATCACCATAGGACAAGAAATAACAAAGTTATTCCTGCTCAAAGTTATTGCTGAGCATAAACCTTAATTTTCACCTCTCATCTAAAATCTAGAAGGAGAGGCTTAACCCCATCAAATGGGTATTTAAAATGAAGCTCTAAGCCAGGGCTATCTAATGGTGCTAGCCAAACTGAGCTAGCACCAGTATTACTTGAGTTATGGCCAAATTCAGACCAAATAAGGGTGAACAAAACATTCACCTCTCATCTAACTTTTACAGTTTTAGTGTGAGATAACTAAAGTGGGGTCTTTTTGGAAAGAGCACAATCAGGGCTATCTGATGGTGTCATCCATTTCCTCATAGCTCAACTACAACAGAAGTTATTGGCCAAACAAGCTTAATACAGCTTTTGCCCAGACCACGCCAATGTACAAAAATACTTGTACATGGGATAGCTTTGTCATATTTAATGATAACCATGCAAAGTTGGGTACCCCTGTGTAGAGCCCATACAGAGCTATTCAATGAACCAACTGTGAGCTTGATATCTCAAAAACTGACAGAGTTATGACCATTTTAAAGTCAAAATCCCACCTGCTGTCAGATACAGCCTTACCATGGGATAATATCCCATAACCATGAATATGAGGTGTCAAATAGACAAACAAGCATGTTTTTACTTCAATACCTCATATGTCAGTCAATACTGGGGTTCCATACAGTTTCTGTACAGCATTCTACGCGTCATACACGTCAGAATCAGGCTGTGAGGTCCCCAGATGAGAATTTTCACCCTGTATTGGTGAAAACTGCCCAGATGTGGTTTCAAAACCACATCTGAGCCCAATACAAAGTATACAGGCTGTTTGCAAACCACAAGCCTGTCATAGAGAATGAAAAATCTTCACTTCCTCTACGTGGAAAGGACTAGCAGCCTTTCCACCTCAATTTCAGGATAAAAGGAGGGCTTTTCACAGCCAAAAACCTTTCCTCATCCTGCTCTTGAATAACCTACGTAGTAAACTGTCAAAAACAGTTTTACTCTTGGTTAATAATCAGGTATACTCCTAAATTAAAAAGTATTGTAGTCTTTACTATTTTAACCCAACAGGTAAAGCTGCACCCAGGGCTTTCAACAGCGCTCACCACCACTATATCTTTATAGTAAAGCCCTTAATATCTTAATTTAATCCTTTATCATCAACTTTATTATCTTTTAAAGCATTTTTACCGTGTCACAAACATAGTTTGAGTTGTAAATAGCCTACATTATCACTCTTTCATAGTTTCATCCTGACATTTTGGGGGCCTGGCCGTGTTTTAAATCTTTTTTGGACCTTATAAGTAAGTCTTTTCTCTCTTTATGACTTATTAACCAGTGTTTTATCTTTTTTTAGGCATAATTTCTTTATTTAAATATATATTTTATATATATTTATCCTTTTTTATATATATACTCATATTATAAGCGTATTATTCACATGGTTAATACCCACTGAATTTAACTATTTTTGGCGTGTTTTGTATATAAAAACACATAGGCCATCAATAAGTCCTGTATTCTTGACTGAATAAGGACACCTCTGACTGAAAAACCATCAGTTGAGGCGTGGATTAAGTGTATTGTTAACTCAATAACACTTATACAAAGCCACTTGTACAGAATACACTTGAAAACCACAAGTGTATCTGTGGGATACTGGCACACAAACAGTGTGACAGGGTACCAAAAGCTGTAATTCTGACGTGGAATTGTTGATTCAATTACACTGTCATTATACAGGGCACATTGTTGTAACATATAAGCCCAGAGGCCAATCTTAGACGTGCAAAACCAGCATTTTTAAGAAGTCTTAACTGACATAAGTCCTCCCTTTTCTGCCTTGATTTCAGTGGAAGAAAATTACATCCCACTTGAGACCCAGTCACAGGCCAACACACCAGTGACACCCTCAGAACCAGAGGGCAGCAAGGGCAAAGGAAAGAGGCACAGTGAAGGTCTCATCACAGCCAAGAAGTGGACACCAATAGCCACTCAGAGAAGTAGAAAACCACAAAACTCTGCATCCATACAAGGTAAACCAACCTTAACCACTTGTACAGGAAAGATTACAATTATTAACCCAGTTGTAACTTCCAAAGGAAAACTGCCCAAGTCAGCAGACAATAAATTTGTACAAGGCACAGTCAAAGGTAAATACCCTAAGAACATAAAGTTTTTGACTGCTTGCAAACACTGATATGTCCCCTGTATACCTCAGAGACCTTGGCTTCCAAAGGAACCAGCCAGAGGATAGAGGAGGATTGTCCAGAACCAGAAGACCTGAAAGAGGACACCCTGGACACAGTGGTGGATGGCAAAACAATGAGGGAGATAATATCAACCTTGCCATTCACACTCCAATTCAACAGAAACCTCAAACCAGAGGACTGGAAGGATATGGATCAAGTTCTTCAGATCCACCAACTCCTCAAAGATTTATTTCAATGGAGCATGGACAACAAGAGGTTCAACCTAGCAACTCACTGGGCAGAACTGGGATCAAGTTGCCAGAAGATCTGTCTCAAAGAGATAGACTTCAAAGACCTTATGGTAATCACCAAAGGTTGGAATCCTCCCAGGCAGCACACACTCCTGGAGGCAAGGGCACAGATGATAAGGGAGAATCGAGCCACTATCGTAGCTATAGAAGAACAGTTGAACCAGACAGGGCCTACTCAGATTCCTTCAGGTTCACAAGGAGCAGGCCAAATCAACTCTCCAGTGGCTTCACACCATTCAGACACCAGCAGATCAGTGGCCAAGAGTCACCATTCTTCACAATTCCAGGAAGTTTCCAGCAGAAGACAAGGAAACAAGGGCAAGAACAAAACCTCCTTCAACCAGAGGAGGAAAGAGTCAGACCCCATCATCCAGAAGCTGTTGGATTTGGTAAAGGAAGTACACAAGAACCAGAAGTAGTTGTAAACCACTCTAGAATCAGTAGTCCTAGTAATAGAAACATTACCCCCACTCAGACTGAAAATAACATTGTCACATCTGAGAGCAACATCAACAGTGATACACTGTGGTTACAAGTGTCCCAATATGCTGAACAATCTGCAAAGCAGTTTGCAGAAATTAAAGCTAGCCAAGAGAGGATGAGACAAACTCAAGGCTCCTTGGAACAAATAGTTAAGAATCTTCAAGAAGGATATGCTCAACTGAGCAAAGCCTCTGAAGAATCCAACAAAAGACTGAACCAAGTCTTTGAAGAACAACACCACAGAACAAGGGACAGGGAGTGTCTGGATCAAGATATTAACAAATTGTTTAATGCCTACCATAGCCTAAAGCCCCAACAACAAGGCCAAGCTATGGAGAATCTATATCAACCAGATGACATCAAACCAGATGCCATGATGTTGAATAAGGCAAGATCTCCATCACAATACCAGGATGGAGATGGCATGTCGTATTCAGATAAGGAAGCCTTGAAACAGCTTCCTGAGGCCTCAAACTGGCCCAAATTCTCTGGATCAGGAGAATATCATCATATGGAACTCATAGATTATATTGATGGACTCTTCATTGATGTAGCCAGCATATCAGATTACTGGATTACTGCTAGACTGAATACTGCATTTAGAGGTCATGCAAGTATATGGTACACAGAAATGAAAGAAATCCATGGCAGAAGAAACTGGCCATGGTGGAAGAGTCAAATAATCCAAAAGTACAGTAATGGAACTTGGATATGGCACAAGACCATGTCATTTGAAAATGACAAATACTCTGTGGACAAAGGTCCATATGAGTGGTGTCTCAGACAGTCTAAAAGACTTAAAGCCATTGATCCTCAGATGAACATCCAGATAAGGAATCACAAACTTCTGACACAACTGCCAGGAGAATTAGAGCATGCAGTGAAATGCAGATGCAACCAAAATTGCACTCTAGATGACATAGCCAATACCTTACAAGATATAAGGAAAAGGACTAATATAGGGAAATTCACCCCATATAGAAGCAGTAGTTTCAAGGAGAAACAACCTTTCAGGGTGGAGTTTAAAGACAAACCCAGAGAAACAGTGGCAGAAGTGGCAAAGAAGAAGAATTCTTGTCATAATTGTGGTTCAACAGACCACTATGCCAACAACTGTCCAAAAGCAAAGAAGAAATTCTATGCTATAGAAAAAGTCCCTGAAGAAGAACATCCAACAGAGGATTCTGAATCAGACTCTATGGGAGATGCCATCAGAGAACCATCTGATGATGATCAAGACCCAAGAGAGGAATTTCTAGTGGAATACCAAGAGGAAACCCCATTGGAAATCCAGGATATACAGTTGGAAGCAGGCATGCCACAGGACACTGCCAACAAGAACTTGTGCAAACACACACAAGATGCACAAACATTCCTGGTTACACCAACCAAAGGAATGGCATATATACATGGAACAGCCACAAAAATGACTGTATGTATTGACAATGCTCAGCACCCACTTATCATTGACAGTGGAGCACATTGCTCCATAGTGGCCAGAAAGTATCTGGATAACCACTTCCCAAAGTGGGAAAAGCAGCTCTTACCCACTAAGGCAAGGAACTTCAAAAGTGCATCAGGGAAGATGACTTCCATTGGGACAATTATCAAAGAGATAATTATACCCCACAGGAAGGGTAATATCAGGCTCAACCCAGAGATTGTAGTGCTTGAAGATGCCCACATCCAAGGGCTTTTACTGGGAACAGATTACCAGAGGATGTATGGCATAGATATTTACAACAGTAAAAACAGGCACATTACCATTGGTACCAACAAGGAAAAGAAATTTTCACTTGATATATACCACATATCTTCACAGGATCCACGAGAAGAACTCTTGAAGGAATTCAAGGAGGGACAGTTTAGCACTACCCTCACCAGTAAACAAAAACTGAGTTTACTGAAGATGCTGAGGAAGAACAGACCAGCATTTGCCATTGGTGAAGAGCTACTAGGCAAGATTAAAGGCCATGATATAGAACTATATCTGGATGTGGAAAGACCTTATCCACCCATGCTGAGGAGACCTCCTTATCCAGCAAGTCTGGAAACCAGGAAAGAAATTGAAAAACACATCAATGAACTCCTGGACATGGATGTCATCAGGAAGATTGGACATAATGAAATAGTGGAAATCACCACTCCTGTCCTAATCACCTGGCATGATGGCAAGTCTAGATTGTGTGGAGACTTCAGAGCCCTGAATAACTACACAAAAGCAGACAGGTACCCTATACCAAGGATACCTCATGCCTTGGATAAGCTGGCCAAAGCTAAATGCATAACCAAAATGGATTGTATGAAAGGCTTCCACCAAAATGGAGTTAAACCAAACCCCATGAAGTTGCTCAGAATAATATGCCATATGGGCATATATGAGTACACCAGGATGCCATTTGGCATCAATAATGCACCAGCCCACTTCCAAAGGATGATGGACACCATATTTCAAGAAGAAATAATGGAAGGCTGGATGGTAGTATATATTGATGATATCATTATATACTCAGAGACATGGGAAGACCATGTAAAATACATATACAGAGTGCTAAGTAAATGTACACCCATCAATCTGAAAATTTCACTTAAAAAGTGTAATTTTGGCCAACAAGAGCTACTAGCTCTAGGACACAAAGTCTCAGGCCTTAGTCTGGCAATTGACCAGAACAAAGTAGCAGCAGTACTGCAAAAGCCAGTACCAAAGAACATCAAATAGATGCAATCTTTCCTTGGATTTGCTAGCTACTATAGAAACCACATCAAAAACTTTGCCCACATAACTAGTAGTTTATACAAGCTATGCTCAAAGGATGTAGTTTTTGAAATAACCAAGGAAAGGAGGGATGCATATGAGAGTATCAAATATGAACTCACAAATGCACCTGTGCTCATCTTGCCTGACTTTGAACTACCATTCAAGTTATATATAGATGCAGCATGCAGCCAAGGCTTGGGAGCAGCCCTTCACCAAAGACAAATTGTGGATGGTGAACCAAGAGAAGGTGTAATATGTTACATCTCCAGGCAACTGAAATATTCAGGAGCCAGGTATGGGGCCACCCGGACAGAATGTGTATGTCTGGTCTGGGCTCTAGAAAAACTCCATTATTATTTGGAGGGTGCAGTCTTTGAAGTCTACACAGCCTGCACAGCCTTGAAGGCTTTACTAAACATGAAGACTACTAATAGACACATGCTGAGATGGCAAATAGCCATCCAGGAGTATAGAGGGAACATGAACATCATATACAAGGAAGGTAAAAGCCATACCAATTCAGATGGCCTTAGCAGATGGCCACTGGACAATGTCAAAAGCAATCCAGGTTATGACCCTGAAGTTGCTGCAAAAATTCCTATCCATTTTATGGAAATAAATAGGAAGAAGAACTTCACATTCTCTGAATGGGCACCAGGGAGTGGTACCCTTGACAGTGGAAACACTGATTCAGAAGGGACAGAAACCCCCATACTGGGAATAAGTTCCTCAGAACTGCACAATGAATTTTTCAATGCAGTGCTGAAATCATATGCTAAACACAAACAGTGTAGCATACTACTCCAACTCCTTCAACAAAAATACAGGAGCCCAGAACTGGAAACCCAGCTGGAGGAACCCTGGTTGAGGGCCTATAAGGACAATAAATTCTTCCTTATAGATGGCCTGATTTATCACAGAGAAAAGCACACCAGTGCACTCACAGTGATAGACAGAGACCACATCTCTTTAATCCTGCAGGAATGCCATGACTGCCCCTACATGGGACACATGAGTGAGGACAGGACTAAAGAGAGGGTAGCAAGCACAGCTTGGTGGCCCAAGTGGGAGCAAGAGTTGAGTGAATACATTAACACTTGTGAAAGATGCCAAAAGGCAAATAGGAAACATGGTAAGAAATATGGGTTGCTTCAACACATAGAAGAACCCAAACACCCATTGTGGAACTCCTTTCAGTGTGGGATTGGATAAGGCAGTCCTTGAGGGGGAAATCACAGGTAAACAGTTTTGAATTGCTGAAATAATCCTGTAACCAAGGGTGCTAATGGTGTTTTAGCTGCCCCTCTGAATATACTAAACAATCTCCCTACAGAGCTCACAAATCAATATTTCAGATTGTGGCTTTACAACTAGAGAAGACTTTTTAGCAGTCTCTATTAGACCTATTCAATAATCAGACTAATGATAAAATAATAATAATTTTAAATAAATAAATTTGTAGGTGATTTCAAGATGATAAGATAATAATTGAGTAGATAAATAATAGATATAATAGTACTTAGTGGTGATTTCAAGTTGTTTTCTTTGTTGAAGGTATTTTGTTTAATGGATAATAGCTCAATATGATAAAAGTTGAGTAATAGTGATAATATAATAATTTTGTTTGATATTTTAAATAAGTGTAATTGATAAATAATTTTGATAATATGTTAAATATATATTTTGTGATAATAATAATAGTGATATGGATTTTCTTCTAGTGAGAAGAGTATAATATAAATACTTTGTTGAATATGAGTATTTCACTAATAGATGAATTTATAATATAGGCAGACCTACTGTTAACTACAGCTATTTATAAACCACTATTTAGTGTAATTTTAATAATAATAATTTCTAGATTAACCTACTAGTAAGGGATGAATAATTATTCTCCTTCTTGGTATATAATTATTTTGCATGAGGAAAGAGGAGAAAAATGAGGGAGAGAGGACCTCTATTTATATTCTTTGGGCCCTCCATAGAGGCACTCAAAAACAAGGGACTTAGAATTTTTCACTTCTTTTGGCTGGGATAATTTCTTTCTAGTGGTGAGATATCATTTGTTTGGTTTTTTGCACCAATTTATGTATGATTATGTAATGTGAGATGTTTTTTCTGGTGAGGAATTTTGAGCTGGTGTCATTTGATCAAGATATTGCACCATTTGTTTGGTTTGTTGCACAATTTTTGGTGGTATGAGATGATTTTGTACAGTTATTGCACCATAGGTCTGTGCATTGTTTGAGCTGTAGGTGGAGAATGCTGTGTATTGTTGGGATTCTATTTGTCCTGAATGAGTTTCTTCTTTTCTTTATCTAACTTAATTCTGCTTTTAATTTAGATTTACTGGCTTATCAGGTGGCTGTGCTTGTGTTTCCACAGATATGCTGTTTAATTTAAGGTTTTTTGATAAATTTTCCTTGCATAAATTAATTGATTTCTTTTTCTTTCTGTCTTGTGACTGTTGATTGATACAGTTTTAATTTATTCCTTATTGAAGTGGCCTCAGTTTAATAACTGCATTGCTGAGTAATCCAAAGGTTGAGCAGAGCTAGGGTAGCTTGAATGTTACACTACCCCTTTCACTGGTAACTTTAACATTCTTGCTAGTTTGTCTTTTTCTTTTCCTTATTTTATTGTTATTCTTGTAATCAAATGGTCCATTCTTCAAGGATTTGATTATGAGATTGTACATTTTTATGAATTTAAATCCATTTTATTGATGAATTCCTCTATTATAGTTGATTAATTATTGATTTTTCTTTGTTATTTCTTCAAATTATAGTCCTATAAATGAAATTCCACTTGAAACTGGGCCATTAAGGTATGGAATACCACACCATGGGAAACCATAAACATGGACTGGGTCACAGGACTTGTCCCAGGAGGCAAAGAAAACTACAATTCCTGCTTAATCATAGTTGATAGGTTCAGCAAGAGCATGAGATGTCTACCATGCCATAAAGAGGACACAGCCATGGACACTGCTCTGTTATTTTGGAATAACATCATATCCACCTGTGGAGTCCCTAAGACCATAATTAGTGACAGGGACCCAAAATTCACATCTGAATTTTGGACCAATTTATATGACATGCTTGGCACCAAGCTTGCTTTTTCCACAGCTTACCATCCACAAACAGATGGCCTAGCTGAGAGGATGATCCAAACAATGGAGGACATCCTCAGGAGGTTCTGTGCCTATGGCATGGAATACAAGGACCATGAGGGATACACCCATGATTGGGTCACCCTCTTACCAGCAGTCCAACTGGCTTATAATACAAGCCAGCACTCTACCACAGGAAAAACACCTGCACTGGTAGAGAAAGGGTGGAATCCCCTGTTACCTGTGGATCACTTGAAGAAAAATCTTCTGACCATCCACCCACAGCCAAAGACTTCCATGATATGTGGAAGAAAGCCTGTGATACTGCTGCCAAATGCATAGCTGAGGCCAAAGAGTATAACAAGCAGAGGTGGGACAAATCACATATGGAACTTGACTTCAAGGAAGGGGACCAGGTGTTAGTATCTACACTGAACTTTAACAATCTCAAAGGACCCAAGAAAATGAGAGACTCATTTGTAGGGCCCTTCACTATCATTAAGTTGATAGGGAAGAATGCAGTAGAGGTCAAGCTCACTGAGGAGTTTTCTAGGAAACACCCAGCCTTTCCAGTAAGCCTGGTCAAACCATACTTCCAAACAGAGGAGAATAAATTCCCCTCCAGGAAGAAAAACATCACTCCACCAGAAATAGTGGAAGTAGAAGACTCTCCTGGACCTGTGAGTAAAATCATCAGGGCCAGAAAAATCAGACTTAATGGGAAGGATCAGAGACAATATCTAGTCAGATTCAAGAACCAGACAGCTGACAAAGACAAATGGTTGGCAGAGGATGCCATACCAGATGGAAACCTTCATTTCAGGAGATTCAGAGCCTCTAGGAGGACTGAACAGTCTCATCCATGATGAGCCTTTTTTAGAGGGAGGGTATGTCAGCCTGTGACTCAAAACCAGAGCACAAGCATGACAGCCAAAATACCATAAACCAATGGTATAGCCAAAATACCACCAAAACATGGACCTGAGCCAAATTAGCTCAAAAGGTATCAAAGGAAAGAGGAAACTCACCTCTTTCTGAAAATAGAAGTCCCATCACCATAGGACAAGAAATAACAAAGTTATTCCTGCTCAAAGTTATTGCTGAGCATAAACCTTAATTTTCACCTCTCATCTAAAATCTAGAAGGAGAGGCTTAACCCCATCAAATGGGTATTCAAAATGAATCTCTAAGCCAGGGCTATCTAATGGTGCTAGCCAAACTGAGCTAGCACCAGTATTACTTGAGTTATGGTCAAATTCAGACCAAATAAGGGTGAACAAAACATTCACCTCTCATCTAACTTCTACAGTTTTAGTGTGAGATACCTAAAGTGGGGTTTTTTTGGAAAGAGAACAATCAGGGCTATCTGATGGTGTCATCCATTTCCTCATAGCTCAACTACAACAGAAGTTATTGGCCAAACAAGCTTAACACAGCTTTTGCCCAGACCACGCCAATGTACAAAATACTTGTACATGGGATAACTTTGTCATATTTAATGATAACCATGCAAAGTTGGGTACCCTTGTGTAGAGCTCATACAGAGCTATTCAATGAACCAACTGTTAGCTTGATATCTCAAAAACTGACAGAGGTATGACCATTTTAAGGTCAGAATCCCACCTGCTGTCAGATACAGCCTTACCATGGGATAATATCCCATAACCATGAATATGAGGTGTCAAATAGACAATGAAGCATGTTTTTACTTCAATACCTCAGATGTCAGTCAATACTGGGGTCCCATACAGTTTCTGTACAGCATTCTACGCGTCATACACGTCAGAATCAGGCTGTGAGGTCCCCAGATGAAAAGTTTCACCCTGTATTGGTGAAAACCGCCCAGATGTGGTTTCAAAACCACATCTGAGCCCAATACAGAGTATAAAGGCTGTTTGCAAACCACAAGCCTGTCATAGAGAATGAAAAATCTTCACTTCCTCTACGTGGAAAGGACTAGCAGCCTTTCCACCTCAATTTCAGGATAAAAGGAGGGCTTTTCACAACCAAAAACCTTTCCTTATCCTGCTCTTGAATAAGCTACGTAGTAAACTGTCAAGAACAGTTTTACTCTTGGTTAATGATCAGGTATACTCTTAAATTAAAAAGTATTGTAGTCTTTATTATTGTAACCCAACAGGTAAAGCTGCACCCAGGGCTTTCAACAGCGCTCACCACCACTATATCTTTATAGCAAAGCCCTCAATATCTTAATTTAATCCTTTATCATCAACTTTATTATCTTTTAAAGCATTTTTACCGTGTCACAAACATAGTTTGAGTTGTAAATAGCCTACATTACCACTCTTTCATAGTTTCATCCTGACACCAAGCATACCAGACTACTGCATTACTGCTAGATTGAATACTGCATTTAAAGGTCATGCCAGTATATGATACACAGAAATGAAAGAAATCCATGGTGGAAGAGTCAAATCATCCAAAAGTACAGTAATGGAACTTGGATATGGCAAAAGACCATGTCATTTGAAAATGACAAATACTCTGTGGACAAAGATCTATATGAGTGGTGTCTTAGACAGTATAAAAGACTCAAAGACATTGATCCTCAGATGAACATCCAAATGAGGAATCACAAACTTCTAACACAATTGCCAGGAGAACCAGAGCATGCAGTAAAATGCAGATGCAACCAAAATTGCACTCTAGATGACATTGCCAACACCTTACAAGACATAAGGATAAGGACTAATATCGGGAAATTCAGCCCATATAAGAGCAGTAGTTTCAAAGAGAAAAAACCTTTCAGGGTAGAGCTTAAAGACAAACCCAGAGAAAGAGTGGCAGAAGTGGCAAAAAAGAAGAATTCTTGTCACAATTGTGGTTCAACAGACCACTATGCCAACAACTGTCCAAAGGCAAAGAAAAAAGTCTATGCCATTGAGAAAGTCCCAGAAGAGGAATCCCCAACAGGGGATTATTAATCAGACTCCATGGGGGATGCCATCAGAGAACCATCTGATTATGATCAAGACCCAAGAGAGGAATTTCTAGTGGACTACCAAGAGGAAACCCCACTAGAAATCCAGGACATACAGTTGGAAGCAGGCATTCCACAGGACACTGCTAAAAAGAACTTTTGCAAACACACACAAGATGCACAAACATTCCTGGTTACACCAACCAAAGGAATGGAATATATACATGGGACAGCCACAAAAATGACTGTTTGTATTGACAATGCTCAGCACCCACTGATCATTGATAGTGGAGCACACTGCTCCATATTGGCTAGAAGGTATCTGGATACCCACTTCCCAAACTGGGAAAAACAATTCTTTCCCACTAAGGCAAAGAGCTTTAAAAGTGCATCAGGGAAGGTGACTTCCATTGGAACAATTATCAAAGATATAACTATACCCCACAGGAAGGGTAATATCAGACTCAACCCAGAGTTTGTAGTGCTTGATGATGCCCACATCCAAGTGTTTTTACTGGTAACAGATTACCAGAGGATGTATGGCATAGACATTTACAGCAGGAGAAATAGGCAAATCACCATTGGTACTAACAAGGAAAAGAAATTTTCACTTGATATATACCAGATATCCTCTCAAGACCCACTAGAAGAACTTCTGAAGGAATTCAGAGAGGGAAAGTTTAGCACTACCCTCACCAGTAAACAGAAACTAAGTTTACTGAAGATTCTGAGGAAGAACAGACCATTATTTGCCATTGGTGAAGAACCATTAGGCAAGATCAAAGGCCATGATATAGAACTATATCTGGATGTGGAAAGGCCTTATCCACCCATGCTTAGGAGACATCCTTATCCAGCGAGCCTAGAAACCAGGAAAGAAATTGAGAAACATATAAATGAACTCCTGGATATGGATGTCATCAGGAAGATTGGACATAATGAAATGGTGGAAATCAGCACCCCTGTCCTAATCACCTGGGAAGATGGCAAGTCTAGACTGTGTGGAGATTTCAGAGCTCTGAATAACTACACAAAAGCCGACAGGTACCCTATACCCAGAATACCTCATGCCTTGGAAAAACTGGCAAAAGCCAAATATATAACCAAAATGGATTGTATGAAAGGCTTCCACCAAAATGGAGTTAAACCAAATTCCATGAAATTACTCAGAATAATATGTTATATGGGCATATATGAGTATACCAGGATGCCATTTGGCATCAAGAATGCACCAGCCCACTTCCAAAGGATGATGGACACAATATTTCAAGATGAAATATTGGAAGGCTGGATGGTAGTATATATTGATGATATCATTATATACTCAGAGACATGGAGGACCATGTGCAATACATAGACAGAGTACTAAGTAAATGCACACGCATAAATCTCAAAATTTCATTTAAAAAATGCAATTTTGGCCAACAAGAGTTACTGGCTCTAGGACATATAGTCTCAGGTCTTAGTCTGGCAATTGACCAGAACAAAGTAGCAGCAGTACTGAAAAAGTCAGTACCAAAAAGCATCAAAGAGATGCAATCCTGTCTTGGGTTTGCTAGATACTATAGAAGCCACATCAAAATCTTTGCACACATAACTAGTAGTTTATACAAGTTATGTTCAAAAGATGTAGTTTTTGAAATAACCAAGGAAAGGAGGGATGCATATGAGAGGATCAAATATGAACTCACTAATGCACCTGTGCTCATCTTGCCTGAGTTTGTACTACCATTCAAGCTATATATAGATGCAGCATGCAGTCAAGGCCTAGGAGCAGCCCTTCACCAAAGACAAATTGTGGATGGTGAACCAAGAGAAAGAGTGATTTGCTACATCTCAAGCCAGCTGAAAGATTCAGAAGCCAGGTATGGGGCCACCCAGACTGAGTGTCTATGTCTAGTCTGGGCTCTAGAAAAACTCCATTATTATCTGGAGGGGCAGTCTTTGAAGTCTACACAGACTGCACAGCCTTGAATTCTTTACTAAACATGAAGACTACAAATAGACACATGCTGAGATGGCAAATAGCCATCCAGGAGTATGGAGGGAACATGACCATCATATACAAAGAAGTTAAAAGTCCTACCAATGCAGATGGCCTTAGCAGATGTCCACTTGATAATGTCAAGAGCAATCCAGCCTATGACCCTGAATTTTCAGCCAAAATCCCTATCCATTTCATGGAAATAGATAGGAGGAAGAACTCCAGATTTTCTGAATGGGCACCAGAGAGTGATACCCCTGGCAGTGGAAACACTGATTCGGAGGAGACAGAAACTCCCATATTGGGAATAAGTTCTCCTGAACTGCACAATGAGTTTTTTAGTGCAGTACTGAAGTCTTATGCCAAACACAAACAGTGTGGCATACTACTACAACTCCTTCAACAAAAATACAGGAGTCCAGAACTGGAAGGCCAACTGGAAGAACCCTGGTTGAGGGCCTATACGGATAACAAGTTTTTACTTATAGATGGCCTGTTATACCACAGAGAAAAGCACACAAGTGCACTGACAGTGGTAGACAGAGACCACATCTCATTGATCCTGCAGGAATGCCATGACTGCCCCTATATGGGACACTAGTGAAGACAGGACCAAAGAGAGGGTAGCAAGCACAGCTTGGTGGCCCAAGTGGGAGCAGGAGTTGAGTGAATACATAAACACGTGTGAAAGATGCCAAAAGGAAAATAGGAAACATGGGAAGAAGTATGGGTTACTTCAGCACATAGAGGAACCCAAGCACCCATGGGAAACAATCAACATGGACTGGGTCACAGGACTTGTCCCAGGAGGCAAAGAAAAATATAATTCCTGCCTCATCATAGTTGATAGGTTTGCAAGAGCATGAGGTGTCTACCATGCCACAAGGAGGACACAGCCATGGATACTGCCCTGTTATTCTGGAATAACATCATATCTACCTGTGGAGTCCCTAAAATAATCATTAGTGATAGGGACTCAAAATTCACATCTGAATTTGGGACCAACTGGTATTACATGCTTGGCACCAAGCTTGCTTTTTCCACAGCTTACCATCCCCAAACAGATGGCCTAGCTGAGAGGATGATCCAGACTATGGAAGACATCCTTAGAAGGTTCTGTGCCTGTGTCATGGAATACAAGGACCATGAAGGATACACCCATGACTGGGTTACCCTTCTACCAGCTGTCCAAATGGCCCATAATACAAGTCAGCACTCTACCACAGGAAGAACACCTGCAGTTGTAGAGAAAGGGTGGAATCCCCTTTTTCCTGTGGATCACTTGAAGAAGAATCTTCTAACCATCTACCCCACAGCCAAAGACTTCCATGATATGTGTAAGAGGGCTTGTGACACAGCTGCCAAATGTATAGCTGAGGCAAAAGAACATAATAAACAGAGGTGGGACAAGACACACATGGAACCTGACTTTAAAGAAGGGGACCAGGTGCTAGTGTCTACACTAAACGTTAAGAATCTTAAAGTACCCAAGAAGATGAATGACTCATTTGTAGGGCCTTTGACTATCATTAGGTTGATAGGAAAGAATGCAGTGGAAGTAAAACTTACAGAGGAATTTTCCAGGAAGCACCCAGTCTTCCCAGCAAGTTTGGTCAAACAATACTTCCAAACAGAGGAGGATAAATTCCCCTCCAGGAAGAAGAACCCCATACCACCCAATATAGTGGAAGTGGAGGACTCCCCGGGGCCTGTGAGTAAAATAATCAGGGCCAGAAAGATCAGACTTAATGGAAAGGATCAAAGACAATACTTAGTCAGATTCAAACACCAAACAGCTGATAAAGACAAATGGTTGGCAGAAGATGCCATACCAGATGGGAACTTTCATATAAGAAGATTCAGGGCCTCCAGGAGGACTGAACAGTCTCATCATTGATGAGCCTTTTTTAGAGGGAGGTTATGTCAGCCTGTGACTCAAAACCAGAGCACAAGCATGACAGTCAAAATACCATAAACCAATGGCATAGCCAAGATACCACCAAAACATGAGACTGGGCCAGATAAGCTCAAAAGGTATTGAAAGAAAGAGGAAACTCACCTCTTTCTGAAAATATAAGTCCGATCACCATAGGACAAGAAATAACAAAGTTATTCCTGCTGAAAGTTATTGCTGAGCATAAACCTTAATTTTCACCTCTCATCTAAAATATAGAAGGAGAGGCTTAACCCCATAAATTGGGTACTCAAAATGAAGCTCTAAGGCAGGGCTATCCAATGGTACAAGCCAAACTGAGCTAGCCACAATTCTACTGGAGTTATGGTCAATTTCAGGCCGAATAAAGGTGAACAAAACATTCACCTCCCATCTAACTTCTACAGTTTTAGTGTGGGATACTTGAAGTGGGGTCTCTTTGGAAAGAGCACAATCAAGGCTATCTGATGGTGCCATCTACTTCTTCATATCTCAAATATAACAGAAGTTATGAGGCAAACAAGCTCAATACAGCTTTTTGCCCAAACCACGCCTATGTACAGAAAACCTTGTACATGGGATAACTTTGTCATATTGAATGATAGCCATACCAAATTGGGTATCATTGTGTAGAGCACATACAGGGCTACACACTGAACCAACTTTGAGCATGATATCTCAAAAACTGACAGAGTTATGGCCATTTGAAGGTTATAATCACACAATATGACCAATACAGCTGTATTATGACACGATACAGTTGTACTCTGATTATGAGGTGTCAAACAGACAAATAAGCATGTTCATACTTCAATACCTCATAAGTCAGTCAGTACTGGGGTCCCATATAGTTTTGATACAGCATTCTACGCGTCATACATGTCAGAATAAGGCTGTGAGGTCCCCAGATGGAAACTTTCACCATGTATTGGTGAAAACTGCCCAGATGTGGTTTCAAAACCACATCTGGGACAAATATAGGATGTACAGGCCATTTGCAAACCACAAGCCAGTCCTAGAGAGTGAAAAATCTTCACTTCCTCTATGTGGAAAGGTCTAGCACCCTTTCCACCCCATTTCAGGATAAAAAGGAGGCTTTTTCCCAGCCAGAATTGTCTCCTCATCCTGCTCTTGAATACCCTATGTAGTAAACTTTCAAAAACAGATTTACTCTTGGGTAATTACCAGGTATAATCTTAACTTAAAGTATTGTAGTCTTTATTATTGTAACCCAACAGGTAAAGCTGCACCCAGGGCTTTCAACAGCACTGACCACCACTATATTCCTTATAGTAGAGCCCTCTTATTATTAAATTAAACCATCTTTAACTCTTATAAAAATCTTTTAAATCTTTAGTTACCGTCTCACAGTCATAGTTAAGAGTTGTAAATACTTTTTAATACTCTCATCATAGACTCAGCCATACAGCTGTGCATAATAATCTGAAAGTTTAATTGAAATATATGTCAAGTCCCAGAAATTGTGCAATATACCAAACATATGGTGCAATACCTTGAAGAAATGACACCATCTCAAAATTTCTCACCAGCAAAAACATCTCAGATTACATAATCATACATAAAAATGGTGCAATCAACCAAACAGATGGTATCTCACCACTATAAAGAATTATCCCAGCAAAAAGAAGTGGAAAAATTCCAAGTCCCTTATTTTTGAGTGCCTCTATGGAGAGCCCAAAGAATATAAATAGAGGGCCTCTCTCCCTCATTTTCTCCTCTTCTCCCCATGAATGCAATAAATTATTAAGAAGAAGGAGAATAACTATTCATCCCTCAATAGTAGTTCAATGTAGTATTATTATTTAAATGGGAATTATATACCAAGATGGAGACTAATTCATCCATCCCTTACTAGTAGGATAATCTAGTTATTTTATTGAGGTATTATAGACCTATAAGCTTAATTCATAGTGATTTCTAATTAATAGTAGTTAACAGAAGGTCTACTTTATATTATTAATCAACCCTATGTTTGAATTATTAGTCTTATAATTATAATATTATCAATAATACTCATAATATTGATTTTATCCCCATAGCCTTTACATTATAAAGGAAAAAAATTCTTATTATATCTTCATATTAAAAAAAACAACTTTACAAATAAATATTTTATAAAAAGAAAATTACACTTACATTCTATTATATCAATCATATATTTAACAAATATCCATTCTATATTAGAAATATATTGTACAAATATATTAGTAAAGGTCTTGTTGTTATATTATATTAGCAATTACCCTCCCAGAAAAAATAATTCTCATAACAGAGATAACATCAAATTGAACTTACCCCTTTAAAATATATATTATTAATATTATATTTAATCAACCTCTTATACTATTAAGGTCTTACCCTTAAGATCATCTTATATTAATATTTGAAAACTATATTTTAGACTATTTTAACGTTTAAGTTACTTATATTATTATTAAATAGGTCTGATTGAGACTCCTAAAAAGTCTTCTCTGGTTGTAAAGCCACAATACTTAATATTGATTTGTGAGCTCTGTAGGGAGATTGTTTAGTATATTCAGAGGGGCAGCTAAAACACCATTAGCACCCTTGGCTACAGGATTATTTCAGCAATTCAAAACTGCTTAACTGTGATTTCCCCCTCAAGGACTGCCTTATCTAATCCTACACTAAAAGGAGTTCCACATCTGGTGTCCCAACAGTCACCATTTTAACTTTAACATTCAACAATCATTCAATCATCAATAAAAGAAAAAAACCAAATCAACTTAACTTACAAAAAAAATATCATTTATCAATAATTAACTATCAAAACATTAATACAATCTGGAACCTGGAAATAAATATCATTCCAAATCATCATCACCCTCACAATCATCAAATCAATCATACCATTTTTGTTATCCAGTAAAGGAAAGAATACCAGAAAATCAAACACCTCAGGATATTCATTTACTCATTGCAACACCAAGAACAGAACAGAAGGAAAAAGAAGAATTAAGGAGATTTTTTTAAACTTAATTCAAGAAGCAAAGAAAAACAAGAGAATTACAAAAGAATTTAAAGGATCAGTTTATCAAGTAGAAATGAATAAACAATCAACATATGACTTACCACCATTACGTGAAGATACTGTAGAAGGACAGTATGTAGAAGAAAGTGAAGAAGAAGATCAAACAGTACAGATATAAAGTCTTATAAAACAAATGCAAGATATATTGTTAACACAAAGCAAAAAGAAAGGTAAAAGAAGGGAAAAAAACATCTTACACACCTGTAGCTAGTCCAAGTGAACCCACATTCCCATGGCATGTTAGGCCTGAAGACTCACCAATATCACCTACACCTGGTCCTAGAGCAACCTCTACTCCAGTCACAGAACCAAGAACTCAAAATATTCCAAGCAGAGTTTTTGTCACTACACCTAATAATCCAAGTACATCACAGCAGAAAGTGCCAAGACAAGAAAGACCTGTAGTTAAAATTAAAGCAAAAGATTACAAATAAATTTATCAGAAAAGTGGAAAGGATAGCTCAAATTGAAGGCGAAACAGATGAAGACCTAGCAATGCAAATGGCATTTTGGACTACAGAACCAAGAATTAATGATGCAATTGAAGCTATGCCAGGTTATGAAGAAGGAAATTGGACACAACTTAAGAAAGATCTTATAACAAAATGGGGCAGAGTTGAACATGAAAGAAGATACAGAAAAGACTCACTCATTAAGCTTCTTAATGATACTCAAGAAGATGGAGGAATTGGTAGTCTATCACAATATACAAAATTTATGGGAGAATATGAAACTATTGTTACTTACTTATTAAGATAGAGGTATATTCCTCAAGATAACATGTTACATGAAGATTTATTTGACTGCCTCTCAGCTGATATTAAAGGAGCCATAAGTAAGGAAATGATTAAAGATAATGTCATGGTTAGAGCGGAAGATGGAGGATAACTTATACCACCTATGAAGATCCTCAAGAAGTACATTGAACAAGAATTGGAAGCCAGAATATTATTAACCAAAGGAGTCTCATCATCGAGAGATACAGGAAGGAATGTTACTGAAAATAAAAAGAGAGTTCACTTCAAGGCAGAGGCTTTTCCAGGAATGAATGAAGCTTTTAATAAGATGAAGTAAATTACTGAATCCCTCAAAGAACAAAAAATGGAAACTAGAAAGCAGGCACAAGGGGAAAATGAAGATTTCAAGAAATTTATGACTCAACTGGAAGAATTGAAAAGTCTATCCAAACCTCAAATGGGAGGGGTTACCAATAATCAATTCAATAATCAAAAGTTCAAGCCAAGAAATAATTTACCTCCATTATCACAAAGGCATGTTCCTTATTCACCAGCACAACACATACCAAAGCCTTATGTCAAATGTTAATACTGTCTTGAGGAAGGACATTCAGTGAATAGATGCAACTACCTCTTTGATGATCAAAATAAGAAATGGGTCAGCAGACAAGGAGGCTAATTTTTTTTTACAATTGGCAAAGAGTTCCAACTGATGGTAAAATGGCTCCAAAGAAGTTGTTTGAAGATTTTGCAAAAGAGCAAGAAGAACTCACAAAGAAAATGAAAGAATATGAAGCTAAAGAATCATTACCCAAACCTAATCCAATGAGCATAATACAATTAAAGAAAGATGATAGTGCAACTGCTATAGCCAAAGTTGAGAACTGGGGAAGCTGGAAACCACCAACTATTTCATCAGCCAATGAGCCACTTTTAAGTAATTATGGATTTAGAAATACTAAAGAAAGAAATTCAAGAGCAGAAAATACCAATCAAGATTCTTTAAGATCACATCCAAAAGGGGAAACACCTATAAAGAAAAGACCAAATATACCTGGAGCTTATATTGAAGATGAGAAAAAGGAAGAAGAGAAAACAATTATTCCAGCTAAATATAAGAACCCTCAACTGGTGAAAAATGAAAAAGGAATACTTCCACAGGAACCTAAAATTGATCAAACTGAAAATACTCAAGAACAAATGAAAAAATTCAATGAAAGGAAAATCATAAAAGAGGAGAAATTAGATATTCAAGAGACTATGGCACAAATTATCAAAAAGGTATTGGATCAGAAAATAAATCTTACCTTGGAACAAATTTTAGTCATGTCGCCAAAGTTTTTGAATCAATTGAAGAACCTGTCAGAGGAAGAGAAAAAATCTATTAACTCAATTGATACAAAGGAAATTCAAATCAAACTAATAAATCATCATTTGGGTAATTATGAACAGCCAAAATTACATTATGCCTGTCCATTGGGATTTATGCAAGTATATTTAGGAGATGAAGGACATAAAATAATGGCATTAATTGACACAGGATCAGAATTGAATATAATACCAGAGGATTCAGCAATCAAAGAAGGACTTACCACAAGATGCCTTGACATGAATTTAAGAGGAATTGGTGGTCATTGTACCTCAATAGTTGGATTAGCAGAATCTACCCCAATCACTTTAGTCACTGGGGAAGAAAGAAAGATACATCTTTTTGTAGCAAGAGGAGCAGTTCACACAGTATTGGGAAGGCCTTTCCTTTCAGATAATAACATAAGATTGGACTTTTCTACACAGAAAGGGGAATATTCAGTTATGTAGAGCCAGATGGAAGAAGACTTTGCTTACCAATGTGCTCACCACAGAAAGTAGGATGGAGAGAAGATCCACCAGCAGGAATTGTGAACCTTTGAGATATGAGCACATACCCAAAAAGGTCACAAGAAATATTCAAAATAATTATACCTTCAAAAAAATTACCTTAAAACTACAAAACTGCCATAAATAGGCATAAAACTTGGTTTAACTTAAAATCCAATGAATAAAAATGTGAAGTAAATTACACCATTGGATTTCTCATGGTAAAATACACATATACCATTTTTCTGGAATATCTTTAAAGTCAATATTCAAAGAGTTATAAGTAATAACACCTTATAAAAAACATCAATCCTTGATTATTTCAAATATCAATGAAACAAAATCTGAAATAAATTGTCCCATTGGATTCCCCATAAATTTCTACACATGAAATAATTGAGAAGCTAATCTTCAAAGTCAATACTTAAGGAGTTAAGCTGAATATATGCACTTTTTTGGTCAACATGTATATTCAAGGATTGTAGCTAATATCTCTTTAAATATACATGATAGAGTGATGAACCAAAAGGAAAGTCCCCACATAAATACGGTAAGAATACAGAAATGAACTTCATTTCACAAGCTATAAACAAGGTTAAAACCTGTGATGGATTATTGATTAAAATCAATAGAGCTGTTGACCACCTTGTTGTGAAAGTGGTCCAAACTTAAAAAGAGGTAGACAGTCAGATTGTACTAGTTCATTCGTGAATAATGAAGTATTTTTTTATTATAATATTCAAGGTATAACCCCTTGAAATCATGGTTTGAAGTTTAAAATATTAAATTTGGACAGAAAAGATGAGTTACAAGAAAAATCATCAAAAATAGAGTTTTGATGATGTAATAAAATGCTCTTGGAAGTGTAATAAGGACATGCCAAGCTATCAGATCCACCTCTCAGAATAGCTGTAGCATGTATAGCTTAAAAGTTATTAATGATCAAAGTGTAAGCTAAAATTTGATCATTTAAGATCACTCACTGTAATCTTATCTAAGCTTAACAGTCATATAAGTGATAAATCTGGCAAATAGTATTAGAATATGATTAATACTAATAAAATCTACAAAGTTTATGCTTCTTCCAAGCCTATGATGTTGTCAAACTTAGAGTTATAGTAATAACTCTAAATAATGGGGTAATTATGAGGTAAGATGGCTTAATCATTATGTAATCATCACCAAAACTCAAAATATTGATCAATTCTAGTAGAAAGCATCAGGACACGTCTACTAGAAGCCTGCTGGACTCTAGGAGGGAGGTATTTACTATAAATAGAGCTCTTTTTGCTCTGTTTTCCCCTCAGATGCTTACAAAACACTAAAATATTTAAATCAAAAGGTAATTTCTTTATTCTTTATATATAAATCTCTTATATTATTAAAGACCAAAGATAATCTTATTATAATCATCATCTTTGATGTGATTATTCTATTTATTTAACTGTTTTGTTTAAAAATCTCTTAAAAATCTCAATTCCACGTAAAATTTAGAATATTTGTAATTTCTCTTAAACTTTATTGTAAATACAATTTAAAAAGGTTTTATTTACATTTTTTGGCGTAAAATTATTCAAAACTATTATATTAAGTATTAAAAGTAGGTTATTTCTTCTTATTATAATAATTTTCTGTCTATCATTACTCTAAATAATTCTATAGTTAATATAAATAGTATGTATATTAATTCACAACTTTAATATTAGTCATATTATTGTTATTAATTGTTTTTTATCAATAAAAAACACTTTTTTACGCCTTCATTATTTGTTGGTAACAATAATAAAGTGCTCTTAAATATATTAATTATCTTATATTAATATATTTATTTATTATATTATTTTTTTCATAATATAAATAATATTATTATATTTACTCAATAATATAATTATTTTTGCGCAATAATTATAATAATTCTTTATTATTATAATTATTTTTATCTTTTTTATTTTATTTATAAGGACATTCATAGTACAGTAAGTAAAGTATTAGTAATTTTTACTTATTGTGTCATAGTCAAACCTTACAGGAATGGAAACATGTGCAGTTTCTAACTTGGAATATTGGCAATAATTACAAAAAGAGAATGAATCAAGCCTCAAAAACCAAGAAAGCTTTGTGGAAAACTCTCATCAAGTACTTGATAGTGAAGAAGTGAAGGATTCAAAATACAAAGTGAAAATTCATGAGGAATTAGCTCCAATTGATACAGAAGATTTCAATTCAAATCTTAAAGAAGAAAACTCTCTAGGAACTTTAGCCTCAAGAAAAGACAATGGAAATACTTGTAGCCAAATATCTCAAGCCATCAAGAGTTATAACTTCAAGAATACTGAAGACATCAAAGGAAAAACATTAAAAAAGTTTATCTCACCTACTAAATCTTTGAAATACCTTTCAAAGGGATTATTTAAGAATAATTGGAAGTCAAGTATCAAGCCAGTTGTAACAATATTTAGTGTCAGCTCAGAATCTAAAGTTTAAGTTCTCAAATTGATAAATTAGCACTCAACTCATTAAAATAATTTTCCCTCAAATATAACATTTCCAAAAAGAAGTACATTACTACTCAAAATCAGCTCAAAATCCAGGAGGAAAATATTGATATAATTCCAAAATCTCAAGAATATGCAAGTTTAAATGAAATTTTGAATGATACTATTGAAAATTCACACCATAATTAAAATACTTATCCTCAATAAATTTCAATATCTGATGAAGGAGCAAGTAAGACAATTAATAAACATAATTTTCATCAAAGAGCTATACACAAAAAGAAATTTACTAATTTTGAGAAGTCACAAATCTTTTTTCCCTCAAAATTTGAAAATATTGATCCTAGAATTTTGATGGAAGTAATTAGTGGAGAAAATAAATCATGCCCTAATATGGAAAATATTGATCCAAGACTTATCAGAAAAGAATTAGACTTAGAAAAACAAATTGAAAACCCTATAGGGGGAAATGACCAAAATAAAGCAAAAGATATACCCTTTTTCTTAGAAGAAGAACCTTTAAAAATGGAGTTCCCTTTTTTTAACTCAACAAGAAAAGATATAGAATGCAGTTTCAGTACAGTTAAAAATATCAATGAAGCTAACATGGATGAGTCAACATATCATGATTCAATCAATTCACTGTCACAAATTGACATACAACAGGAATTAAATCAACAAACAGCCTTACCCCGTGAAGACAAATCCTCTGGAGAAGCTTATAATAACTTTGATATTGAACAAGAAAATAATTCAAGATTCAAGAAGCTTAAATACATCAGGGACAATTCCATAAATGAGTTCATAAAAAATACAATACACTCACCAAATAGCTTAGCAAAACATCTTTCTGAATCAGAATGCAAGAATTAAGTAGGATTATTTTCTCAAATGGAAATACAAGAAGAAGCTGAAGAAGAACAGAAGTCTATACTTACTGAAGAAGAATTCCCTTGGGAAGGTTATAAAAATTCGCAACCTCTTAGAAATGCCAATCTTGTTGATTACAATAATAATAATCCTAGGAACAACTATGAATGTGCAAACCAACATGTCAAGTGGTTGGAAGATAGTAGTAAACCAAAGAATAACAAATTAGAGAGAATCAAAGATAAAAGTAGTAAACAGAAGAAGAAGACTAAGGAAGAAAAGGAATATTTTTGGATTACTCAGAATAAAAAGATGTGCCCAAGCTTGCAAGCCTATTTGGCAAGGAAATAACAAATTTCAAGCCAAAAAGAGGATTGGACAGAAAATAGAAATAGAAGTGAAAATATTATCCAGGATTACTTTAATGAGAATGAAGATGTTCAAGATCAATATCTCAATGAAGAAAGAAGAAATGAGCTTACAGCTAAGAAGGCCAAATTCAAGAGTAGGCTTGACAGCAAACTTTTACATTATAAATGATTGTTTTATTATAATAATAAAGCTTTTTTTTCTTATATCATAAATTTTAGTTTTATTTTAGTATCAAATATGAATAAAAAATATATAAAAATATAAAATAATATATAAATCAAATATCAAAATATATGAAAAAAAGAGTCTCAAGTGTATCAGTATCATAATTCTTTGTTTTTTTATGTATTATAAGAAAAAAAAACTTAACTAAAAAATAGGGTGGGTATCTATTTCTTAAATCAATCCTTCATGATTTAAGGTTTTGGGATGAAATTCTGGGTAATTTCAATTTTACTCTATAATTTTATCCTCATCAATATTCAATATAATAATAAATAATATCAACTTATTCAAGAATTCAATTCAAGGTGAATGATCACAAAAACAACTCAAGTATATATCTGAAAGCTTTGAAGAAGTCTTATAATATGAAATAAATTAAGAAGAAGATACAACTATGGCCAAACAAAACACACAGCCTCATAACACACAAAACAAGAGTGGTGACAAGTTTTGTTTATGGTTATTTATTTTTTTTAGTAAAATTATATTTTTTTATGGTTTATTTTTTTTTAGAATTTACTAGTCACCCCCCTTGCCTAAAAGAACAATTTTCAAAATAATCAAGATAATAAAGCAAGATTAAATAACAATAACAATAACAGTTTATAAAACCAAGCATTAAGAAGGTCAAAGTCATCCAGAAAAAATCAATAAGATCTCTCAAGAAATCTTATTAGTTTTAATTTGTTCAAATAATAATTTTATCATAATAATAAAATAAAGAATATATAATGAAAGGTATAACTGGCCAGGTTAAACCCAAATGAAAATATTTCTTTATAAAATTAATTTTTTTTATAAATTTACTTTGAATATTTAAAATATCTTATTATGAAAGACACAAAATTATATTTTTTTATTGGGAATTGGGAGAAAATACCTTCTTTTATATTAAAGATGGAGAAAGTTTCTTCTTCCCAAAGATTAGCCATTGAACCTCTCATATATCAAAGGCTATGCAAAATTCTAAACATACATCTTATCAACCATTTAACCTCATTGAGAATTTAATTCAAAAGTAGATAAATAAATTGCATAGATTAAATCAATAATATATTTATTGCATTACCCAAACAAATTAATATTTAATTTAAAATTCAGAATTTTAATTAATTTGATCTTATATGATTTGGTCAAATCAAAGCTTAACCCCACTCCAAATTTCAAAATAAAATAAAATAAAATAATACACAAATCACATCAACCTCATATTGATTAATTCTCAAGATTAAATTGAACTTTAATTTAATTTTTTTAAAAAAAAACCCCTAGTTACTTTAGTCTTACATTATTTGGTTAAATTAGTTGTTAGCTCCACTCAACTAAACAAATACTAAATTGAAACCAATTGAACTTGATTCATTGATATATTTACTTTGATGGTTTACAACGCATTCATTGGTTAAAACCATAATTACGAATATTTGAATTCTATACAATAAAAGTCGAATTTAAAAAAAACTCTCTTCAAAAAAAAAGAAAACTTAAAAAAATAATCATATAATATTATTAATTTAGTATATTCAATTAAAATAAAAAGAATTAAATAAAAAAAAGAACTAAAAAAATATATATAATTTTTAAAAGAAAAAAAAGCATCATATCAATGCAAAACAGTAAAAAAAATTAAAACAATAAAAAAACACAATCAATCACAGTAGAAAAAAAACAGTCCAACTGTACTGTGAAATAAAGTAAGCCTTATTAATTTTGTTGTTTTATAATATTTTTTAATTGTTTATTTGTTTTTTTATGAAAAATAAAAAAATAAAAAAAATAATACATATATAAATAAAAAAAGAAAAAAAAAACAGCAATCGCAACGAAAAAGGAGGAGTACAGTACCATACTACAGTATTGTACTCTACAGTACTGTAAACACTTGCAAAAAAAAATAAAAAAACAGCATAAATTAAATTAAAAAAATAAGAAAAACAAAAAGATAATGATTGCAATAAAAAAAGAAGAAGAATGGTAGTTTAGTATACTGTACAGTTTAGACATTACATAAACAAGAAAAAATTAAAGTTTTCATTTTTTTATTTTTTTTAATGAATTTTATTTTATCTTTGTGAGGCTTAGAGGTATTTTCATATACGTAAAAGACCACAAAAGATAAATCAAGACACAAATATAAATAAAATAAATTTGTTTATATTATCAAAATAATAAATTGAAATATAAATACAAATTTGTATTTAAAAATCAAAATTTATTTATAATTTAAAAATAAAATTACAATAAAATTTAAAATTATGAAATTATATTTTGACTTATAAAAATTAAGTAAAAATCAATTTTTAATAAAAATTGTTAAATTCAAAGATTTTTGGTAAAAATTTATATAAAATATATTATAACTCTTTATTCAATAAATAAACATAAAGAAATTATCACACCATTGGATTCCTCATAAAAAATAAAATGGGGTCACCTCTGGATGCAATTTCTGTGACTCAACTCTAAATAAGCTTAAATTAAGTTATTACTATTTTCAATACAAAAATTTAAAATACTCAAAGCTTTAATTTAATTCACACCACAAATGGTGTTAACCATCAATTTTGGTGTTAAAATTGAGGTGTTGTGTTTAGTTTAGAAGCTATGAGGAGTTGACGTATTTTCAATTGAATTCAATTGAAATGTCAAAATGTGCGCATGTATTACATAAGTGAACTTTGATTTACATATGAGGTATTAATTATTACTGTATTGTGCTGTACAATTCAATTTAATTACATATGTAAATTACAAGTATAATACATGATGAGGAATTAAAGGAAAAAATAAATTGGAAAGATTAAAATTGGGGGGGAAAAGGAACTCTAGCTCTAAGGGGGAGCCAGACCCCCAAAATCCTTGCTGACTGGCGTGGGATGTCAAAATCCACGCAAACGTTCATCACTTTTGGCCTGGAATTGAGTCGCAGGGTCTGTGACTCAATTGATGATGAGGTTTTGATACCAACCAGGGTGGTTTTAACTGCTGCCAAAAGGGTAAAAGTACCCTTAAGCTAATACAATGTTAGTAAAAACAGTTTTAACTGGTTTCTACGCCTCTTACACACATTCTGACGTGTTTTGAAGGCTCTAGACCAGGTATTGCTATAGTAATGGCTTATTTAATGGTCTAAAATGGCTAAAAATGGCTTAAACCAGCCCTTTTTTGCTCTAAACCAGGGTTCATTGATGCCATAAATAGCTTTTCTGTTGTCAGACTGTTTTTCTCGAATGACAAGAGTAAATTTTACTTTTGGGGTAAGAAAATTGATGGCTATAAAAGAATGTCTTCTTTGCCCCACTTTTCTCTTCATGTTAGAATCTTTTCCTTTTAAAATAGTTTAAACACTGTTAAACCAATCAATAAAAGATTCCAACCACCTTTTTTAAATCATTTCAAACCTTTTAACCACGTGAAAAAAAATCATTCTAATCATTGTTTGTAACTCTTATAATCATTTTTACCCCTGAACCACCCCAAAAGTGAATTAAAGCATCTTTCATCACTGTCAACTTTGTCACTTTGTTTCCAAATTCAGTCTGGTCACTTTTGGGCATGTTTTCTCTTTAATATTCTTTTTGAAGCCTTTTTCCTTTAATGAATTGCTTGAAGCTCTTTGCTGAATTAATTCCAATTGAAATTTCTCTTGAAGAAATTTCTTTTGTAGCCTTAAATATCTCTTGTAGAGTATTTTTGGATAAATTTTTATTGTTGGTAAAACAATACATCTTTATACTATTATTGTTTTATACTAATAAAGCTATAAAAAATAAAATTGGCATGTTCTCTATTCAAAATAATATTTCTTACTATTATTAATTGATTTTTACATTATACAAAACTTGAGGACAGGAAAAGTACTTGATTTTTAATCAAAGTTTCATATCCACACCTTACAATTTTAATGGAAGTGGAAAGAGGGTTGAATTAAAGTTGGAAGAAACGCCATCACCCGCGGCAAGATAAAAAGTACAGCTGTTTAAGCTTGAAGTATTCACACTGGTAACTTCAAAAAAAAAAAAAAAAATCAAATTAATATATATATAAATATATACTTTTGAATCAAGATTCCTTATATTATCAAAGAGGGTTACTTAAATTATTTATTAGAAGATAAAAGATAAAAAATAAAACAAAATAAAATAATATCATTAGACTTCTTATATTATTACTTTAGTATAGTCAAGTAAGTAAATAAAATAAAAATAAAAGAAGAACAATAAGAAAATTATTATTATTTATATTACATTAACTTTATTATTAGAAAAAAAATAATAAATTAAAATAAATAAATTAAAATTAGGGTCAAAGTATTAAATGGAGAGGGGGTGTTAACCCTCAATAACAAAATAAAAAGGCGACTTACCATGAATAATAATGAATATACCAAAAAAAAAAAAAAAGAGAGATCTATCATGACCTTAAATTATTTTTTTTCTCAGAAGCAATTAAATAATATACCTTATTGTTTTTTTTTATCATCTATATTACTTGATATCATTTTTATTATTATGTGAGCCGTGAGGTATGTATAACATACCCATAAGGCCACAAATGATTTATAAACAGCTAATTTTGTCTTAAACAGACCTTTTAGTTGAAATTAAAATAAAAAATAACAAGAAATAACAAGAAATAAGTAGAACTTTATTTTGGATAAACAAAGTTATAAATATTATGTCATTTTTGGATTCTACACCAAAAATAACCTAGGGTACATCCATAAGGTGTTATACCCAGAAACACTTATTTCTTGTTTTATTAGAAGATTTAAGAATCTCACAGTACTAATGTAACTTTTTTAACATTTTTTTAAAATTGTTAAATTTAAGCTTAAATAAGCTTAAATTTAAAGTTGCATAAGGTTAATGCAAACTTACCAAAATTTTAGTTAAAATTGAGGTGTGGTGTATATTTACTGAATTGGCTAAGGATTTGCCATACAGAATTTAAATCCTGAATGAGCTCAATTCAAAAGGGTTTAAAGCCATGGTATGGCTTTAAATAAATAAAAGGGCAAAATCCACGCAAAAAGGTGGGACAAAGGAAAAAGACCAAATAGAGCTGGGGTACCCAACTTTTTGGATCTGAAATGATTCAATTAAGGTTTTCCACCTGTATTGGAGGATTTTCAACCTTATTTAAACTTTAATATTAGACTTTGATCCAACCTTAAGGTTTAAACTGGTTTTATCCGAATTTGGACAGGAATTTCAAGCTGCCAAAGGGTAAATCCCAATATGCAAGCTTGAAATCAAGGTTTTAAGAACTTTCAAAGCTTAATCAGGCTTAAAAACCTTAAATAAGCTTAAAACTTTAAAGTTACAAGCATCAAAACCTTATCAAAAGCTAAGGTTTGGTGTGTATTTCTATTTTACGTGGAAAAATAGTAATAACTTCAAAAATTCATTAGAAATCCAAATCTTAATGGATTTGCTTGAAAATTTCACACAGCTTAGAATTTAATATCATCTATATATAAATTAAATTTTAAGTATCTTTTATAAATAAAATCCCTGGGTAATTAGCCTGGAAATTTACTCTTTTAATTAAGCTCAAAGAAAATTATGATTTCTTTAAAAATTAATTAAAAATTGAGTTTAAGAGATTTCTGCTTGAAACTCTATTTTTAAGGTGTTCATGTGATGAATTTTAATATAAATAAGTTTATTTATATTAAAAACCTAAAATAATCAGCTTGAATGAGGATTAAAGTTACATGGAGTTAAGAATAACACTGGTAACTTTAAATCGGAATTAAAAACAAGTTGCCTTGAGCTAAGAACTTTGTTTTTAAGTATGGTTTTTCAGTTTTGACCTGAGAACACCCTCTATATTCATTATGAATCATGAGAGCTGCTCTGAAGACATAAAAAGAGTCTTTTCATCACTGTTTTTGTCCATCATTCATTATCAATCCAATCATATTAGAAATTTAAATAGGTAAAGTTTTATTATTTATAAAATCTTATTATTAAAATAATTCTTAAGTTATTTTATTCTTTATTAATTGTAAATTAAAGAATTGAAGTCATAGAATTCAGATTATTGTTGTAATCATCAATAATATATTTTATATTATAAAATTTTCATCTTAAATATCTTTTAAAATCCACAAATTCCTCTTAAAAACTCTTTAATCTTAAATTTTATCATAAAAAGTTGTTTTATCCTTAAAATTATTGATTTCAGACGTGTTTTGAACTTATAATCATTATTTAATATAATAACTGTTGTTGTTTAACTTTTTGTATTAAATAAATATTATAAGTAAGTTTTTCTCTAAAGTTCTATATTTTTTTATCTAGTATTAGTTTTTTTATATAGAATTTTATTCTATAAGAATTATTTCTGCACAGTGTGTGCTATAATTATTTTATAAATAGTATTTATATTATATATAAGTGGTTAATATTTATATTTCCACGTGTAATTGTCTCATTAAGAGCTTTACAATTCTTATTGTTATAACTGTCAGTGACTGTGAGCCTTGAGGTATATTTTACATACCCAAATAGGCCACAATTATCTTAAAAAGAAATTTTTGAATTATGCAAAACTCATAAGTCATGCATATATCCAAAATTCATCATTTTCAATTTCAGAAAAGATGAATAACTTTTTATTGAGTAAGTAAATCCATGGATTTAAGACCAGATTTGGATTCTACACAAAAATTTACCTAGGGTAGCTCTATAGAGTGAATAAGCTCAATTTAAGTATTTGAGGTGGTAAAATGGAAAATACTTCAATACCACATCATTAATACCACATAAAAGATCCGTGAAAATTTTTGTTTTTCTTGATTTTTAGCCAAAATAATGGGAAAGTGAGAAATCCCATGTTACATATACACTAAGAATACTGTTATGCATGTTTTGAGCACTTAATATCATGGTATTCTTACATGGACTTTTGGTACACCCATAGTGGATATCTCACTTTAAGCTTAAATTTCTATTTTTACGTGAAAAATAAGCAAGGGGGACAAAAGACATCAAAGAGAGCCAGGGTACCCAACTTCTGAGGCCTCAGAGGCGTGGATAGCTCCAGAGCATGGATCCATGGCTCATCTTGGCCCAATTGGTAAACTAAAACTCTTTGGGAACTTGGTTACCAAGTTACACCTACTGTAATCATAAGAAAAATAGCAAATAACCTGCTATTTTGACGTGCCAAGGAGGTAATGAGCTACTTAGACTCCTGTAACCACGTCAATTCTTGATGACTTTCCATGACTAGACCCTAAAAGAGTAATTAAAACCCTTTTGGCATCCATATTCATTGATTTACCTCATAACAACCAGCAAAATACTGCTATTTGCAATTCTACGTAGAAATGAGGTAAAAACTTCAAAAATTCATTAAAAATACAATTCTTAATGAATCTTTCTGAAACTTTCAGGACCAATGAAGAACTGTATTATCTATGGTACAACTAAAAAGAATTACAGTTTTACTAGTAAAATTAAAAGTTTTACTTACAGTCCATTTTTGACCATTCTACGTGAAACACTGAATCTTCAAAAATTCACAGTAATTAAAACCTGTGATGAAATTGGCAATAACATTGATAACTTTGAGAAATCAATGATTCTTTTGGAATAAAAGAAGATTTACTGTTGTTACTCCTTTTATTCTTAACCATATTGGGGTTGGTAGTCACGTAAAAGCATCAATTAAGTAATTATGATAATCTTACGTGACAACAGATGATGCAATCATTAATCCAAAAGGGTTTATTGTTTTCTCACTCACTGGTTTTTCAGTTTGCTCCATGGCACGCCTCTGTGAGCTGTTGTTGACTTAAAAGAAGCCTCTTCTTGCTGTTTTTTCCAATCATCATCATCTTATCAATTTATTAACTCATTATTACCAACAAGTAAGTATTAGTTACAGCTATTATTAAGTGTTTTAAATCTTTCAGAATCAATCAGAAAGACGTGAAATCATAGAATCGAACTATATATTGTTGTAATACTGTTATAAATCCTTTTGATCCCTTAAATCCACAATTCTACGTCAAATTACTCTACTCTTATCTATCAATAAGTTCTTTGGAGTATTAGTGAGTCATTTATTCTTAATTATTAAAGTTTTCCTCTAGTAATAGTTTTCTTCAAGAATTATCTTTATAATTATTCTTGCAAAAGATAATTCTATATTAAAATAATTTTATTATTTTAATAAAGAAGTTTTTATTATTAAATTCTTCTTGTAATTGATTCTTGTAGACAATTACTTGCTCACTGTTAAAATCACTAGTAGTGCCTAACACGTGAAAGAAATAATTTTTTAATTATTCAATTGTGGCTATAATAATATTTTATTATTATATTTCATAAGAACAGACATAGTACTGTTGATTAATAGTAATATTATCACCAGTTTCATAGTCACATCTTACAGTGACTATAACAATAATAGAATAATTAAAATTTTATTATAAATATTATATTTTTTTTTATTATTATATTTTTATAATAGTAATTAAATTTATTTTTTTATATATAATTATTTTTAATAATTATTTTTAAATTTGTGGTTATAATACTTTATTATATTATATATTTCTATTGAGGACAGTCATAGTACTCTTGATTTTGCTACTATTATCAAGAGTTTCATAGACAAACCTTACATTTGGGGGCCTGGCCATGGTTTTCAACCAATTTTTGGGACATAAATCATATTCTAGACCTTATTTTACTATTTTTTGACGTAAAATTGCCATATTTGTCTTAATACTGGCTTTTTTGGGACTTATCCCTTATAAATAATCTTTATAATCTTAATAAAGTTAATTTCTTCTTAAGAATATTGTTTGGAACAATATACTATTGAGTGATTTGGAATAAATTTCTTTTGTTTAACTATTGGCTTTTTCACATCACCGACTTGAAATTTATTCTTTGAGTTATTCTAGTATAAAGTGAATAATAATACCATTTTGATTAATTAACTTGTTAATTGCATAATCATTATTTCTTTAAAGAAAATAAAAATCTTTAAAAATATAAATCTTTACTAAAAACATTTTTTTCTTTCATCTTAGACAATTTTCTATATTTTTGACGTAATTTGCCATAAAATTACATTAAAACAACTTTATTTAATAAGTTGAGTTTTTAAGTTATTTTCATTATTTGATAAAATAACTTATATTTTTAATTCTCTCTAATGTCTTCCATCAGAGAAAATTCTTCAGACTCTGAAACCTCAGAGTCCAGTGTCAGCCTGTGACTCAAAACCAGAGCACAAGCATGACAGCCAAAATACTATAAACCAATGGTATAGCCAAAATACCACCAAAACATGGAACTGAGCCAAATTAGCTCAAAAGGTATCAAAAGAAAGAGGAAACTCACCTCTTCCTGAAAATATAAGTCCCATCACCATAGGACAAGAAATAACAAAGTTATTCCTGCTCAAAGTTATTGCTGAGCATAAACCTTAATTTTCACCTCTCATCTAAAATCTAGAAGGAGAGGCTTAACCCCATCAAATGGGTATTCAAAATGAAGCTCTAAGCCAGGGCTATCCAATGGTACCAGCCAGACTGAGCCAGCACCAGTATTACTTGAGTTATGGTCAAATTCAGACCAAATAAGGGTGAACAAAACATTCACCTCTCATCTAACTTTTACAGTTTTAGTGTGAGATACCTAAAGTGGGGTCTTTTTTTAAAGAGCACAATCAGGGCTATCTGATGGTGCCATCCATTTCCTCATAACTCAACTACAACAGAAGTTATTGGCCAAACAAGCTTAATACAGCTTTTGACCAGACCACGCCAATGTACAAAAATACTTGTACATGGGATAACTTTGTCATATTTAATGATAACCATGTCAAGTTGGGTACCATTGTGTAGAGCTCATACAGGGCTATTCAATGAACCAACGTTGAGCTTGATATCTCAAAAACTGACAGAGTTATGACCATTTTAAGGTCAAAATCCCACCTGCTGTCAGATACAGCCTTACCATGGGATAATATCCCATAACCATGAATATGAGGTGTCAAATAGACGAAGAAGCATGTTTTTACTTCAATACCTCATATTTCAGTCAATACTTGGGTCCCATACAGCTTCTGTACAGCATTTTACGCGTCATACACGTCAGAATCAGGCTGTGGGGTCCCCAGATGAAAATTTTCACCCTGTATTGGTGAAAACTGCCCAGATGTGGTTTCAAAACCACATCTGAGCCCAATACAGGGTATACAGGCTGTTTGCAAACCACAAGCCTGTCCTGGAGAGTGAAAAATCTTCACTTCCTCTATGTGGAAAGGTCTAGCAGCCTTTCCACCTCAATTTCAGGATAAAAGGAGGGCTTTTCACAGCCAAAAACCTTTCCTCATCCTGCTCTTGAATAACCTACGTAGTAAACTGTCAAAAAAAGCTTTACTCTTGGTTAAATAATCAGGTATACTCTTAATTTAAAGTATTGTAGTCTTTATTATTGTAATCCAACAGGTAAAGCTGCACCCAGGGCTTTCAACGGCGCTCACCACCACTATATCTTTATAGTAAAGCCCTTTAAATCTTAAATTATATCATTTATTATCAATCTTATCATCTTTTAAAAACCATTTTTACCGTGTCACAGTCATAGTTAAAGCTTGTAAATACTCATATACACCTTTATCATAGACTCAGCCTGACATCCAGTATTGAAATTCAAACCAGTCCAGCACCAAGGGGTTTGATAACCAAAGAGCCCTTTAAAGGTCCTGCAGGTGAATTCAATTCAATTTTACTCTATTTTTTATTAAAATTAATGTTAAATGACTCCTACTAGAAGTGGAAGTAACTACTCCATCCAATCAAATGGATCTGGACCAGGACATTCCAGCCACAAATCCAAAAGGCAAGAATGTCCTCCCAGAGGAGAGGCACAAATGGAGGATGCCAGAACTTCCACCAGTTCCCAAAGGTTAGCCAGCACCTTTGAACCTCTTCTTGAGAGTCCAGAAGCTGACATAACTGCTATTGCTGTTAGGCCTGAACCATTTCCAACAGGCAGCTGTGGAAATTTATCAATCCCAATGGAAAAACTGGTTCCTGGCGTCAAAACAACAAGAGTGGGAACTCCTTCCAAGTCTTTGGCTAGGCACCATGAACTCTTATCTTCAAGTGAAGAAGTTCATGGGGCCAGAAAAGACAGAAGATCTTCTGTTGGGTTGGACACCCATGTCTGTCAAAGGACAAGTCCAACAGATAAAAGCTTGGTTGAAAAACCAAAGCATGTTATCAGAGGACGAGAAGAAGAAATTGGCTCAAGGAAAGGGCAACAGCCCAGTGGAAGCTCCTCAAGCATCCACCAGCAAAAATCCGCCTCAACCAGTGACAAACAAGCCCAAGCAAGCCCCAAAAACCAACCAGAAGGGCAAGCAGAAGGCAAAAGGAAAGGCAAAGCCCAAGTGTAACAAGCCTTACCCGCAGAATTACAGAATTCCAAAGAAGGAAAAAACAGCCATGGACAATGTGTTCAATATGGCAAGAACTTTGATGGAATTCAAAAACAAGGAGGAGGAAAGATTGAACCAATCCTTTCCAAAGAAGTAGATCTTGTAAAGCTTGTAACTTACTTTGAATCTTGTAATAAAGAAATTATGGCAAAATTTAAAGCATTTGACCATGTCCAACAGAATTTGAGTAATGAAATATTACAAGTAAAAGACCAACAAAAGACCATAATTGGCCTTGAAAATGTTAATAAGGCAAATATTTTCTCTTTGACGCAAATTTGTGAAAGACTTGAGTTTAAAGTTACCTTACTCAATCAACCAGATGAACATTCAATTTCTTTTATAACTGGACAGCTAAAAGAATTGAAAATACAAGTGCAAAACTTGCAAAACTCAACTGGTCACAATGCAGCTCTTTTTCAAGAACAATTGGAAAAAAGTGATAAAGCAAGACTTGAATTGAAAGAAGATATTCAATCAAGTATTAACAATATATCACTAAAACATGAATTGCCAAGGCAATCCACACCAATTCTTGACAGAAATGTACTTAACTTGAATAATGAATTACATCATACAATTTCAAGTCATGATGTGTAAACTGCTTGCAATTAGAAGGACATTCCAAGATTAGAGGAATGGCCAACCTTCAGTGGTGAAGGGGAATATAATCATATGGAATTTATGAAAACAATTGATATGTTTAAAGAAGACTTTAACATACCAGATGAATACATAAGTGCCAGATTACACTCATTATTTACCAAGTCAGCAAAGAAATGGTATTATAAAATGAGACAAGACCATGGTAAACATTCTTGGCCTTGGTGGAAAGAACAAGTTATTTCTAAATGGGCAAATGATTCCTGGAGATTTAGAATGGAAAATTCTTTTGAAGAATCCATTTTTAATATTGAGAAGGACAGGCCCATGACTTGGTTTCTTAAGCAGAAGGACAGGTTAACTGCCCTTCATCCTGATATGTCTGAAACAATGGTACATAAAAGGATATTAAGAAAATGTGGTGGTGACCTTGAGCAGGCTATAAGAAGCAGATGTATTGAGCTTTGCTCTACAGAAGATTATGTCAATGCTATGGAGGACATCACTACTAGAACAAAAATTGGAATAAATTGGTCCAAAACCCCAATAGACAATAAGACTAGTGGGAAACCAATTTCAAGACCAAACAAACCACATGACAGACCTCCTTTGAAATGTCATAAATGTGGAAGTACATCTCATTTGGAAAACACTTGTCCAAAAAAGACAAGAGTCAATGAGATAAATGTTGAAAAAGTGGAAGACACAAAAGAAACTGATGTATCTTTACATGACAGTGATTCTGAGCCTTCAGAAGAAGAAGAAATATCAGAAGAACTGGGTATAGAGAACATTAATGTCTCTTTTGAGGTCACTGAGGTACATACTCACTTACCACAGTATAGTGATTAATGTATGGATCTCATACATGTGCAAGATGCCAGGATGCAAAAAACCAAACCTGCCAGAGGTAAAGGTTATACAGCTGGGTCATCTTGTATCACTAATATTGTGATAAATAACATAGAAGCCAAGATACATCTTGACTCAGGTGCGTTTTGCACTTGTGTTGGAAAAGATTATCTTGACAAAATTTATACCGATTGGCAAGGCAAATTAATGCCAATTGAAGGTATAACATTCAGCAGTGCTAGCCAAAATATGCACCCATTGGGTATATTTGAAGCAGCAATCATATTTCCTCATCCTGCAGGAAGTATAAGACTGAAAGTTGAAATTGTTGTTATGAATAATTGTACTTCACAACACTTCATACTTGGGAATGCTTATCTCAACATTTATGGTATTGATATTAATAATCATAAAGACAGGTATTTCACTATAGGGGAAAATAAAAGACAAAAATTTGCTTTTCCTCTAGAAAAAAGAGAAATTACTGTCATTAAACAAGTAACAAATGTTAATAAGGAAAAATTTGTATTAAATCAATTAATTGAAGCAAAAATTGGTCCTGAGTTAACACTGGAAATGAAGGAAGAGCTTATTGAAATTTTATTTCAATACAGGGAAGCCTTTGCTTCAGATAATGAACCACTTGGGGCTATAAAAGGCCATGAGGTGGACATTATGCTTAATGTGGAAAGGCCTTATCCGCCACTATTAAGAAGACCAGCTTACCCAGCTAGCCCTAGGGCTAGAGAAGCATTAGAAAATCATATTAATGAACTGATGAAACTGGGAGTTCTTAGAAATGTTAGACACAATGAGGAGGTGGAAGTCACAAACCCAGGAATCATTACTTGGCATAATGATAAGTCAAGGATGGTTGGTGATTTTAGAGCACTGAATACCTACACTATCCCAGACAGGTATTCAATCCCTAGAATTCATGAGACTTTGACTCAATTATCCAAAGAAAGATTCATCACTTGTATGGATGCTCTAAAAGGCTTTCACCAGAATGTTTTGACACCTCATGCTAGGAAATTATTGAGAATAATTGCTCATTGTGGTATTTATGAATATTTGAGGATGCCTTTTGGTATTAAAAATGCACCCTCTCATTACCAAAGAATGATGAATACTATCTTCCCACATGAACTATCAGAAGGATGGTTAATCATTTATATTGATGACATTATTATTTGTTCAGAAACCTGGCAATTACATTTAGAGAGATTTTCATTAGTATTTAAGAAAATTCTACAAGTGAACATGATAATTTCTCTTAAAAAATGTAATTTTGGTTTTCATGAGTTGAAAGCTCTAGGACATGTGGTCTCAGGACTAAGCCTTGGTGTTGATAAGAACAAAGTGGCTGCATTTTTACTGAAACAGATGCCCCAGAGCAAAAAAGAAATGATGTCTTTCTTAGGTTTTGCCAGTTATTACAGGCAACACCTTAAAGATTTTGAAATCCATGCCAGATCATTATACAGGATTTGTGATCAACAAACTGTTTTTGAAATGACTCAGGAGAGAATTCAAGCATATGATAGAATCAAGTATGCCTTGACCAATGCACCATTATTACTGGTGCCAGACTGGAAACTTCCTTTCAAGCTGTATATTGATGCATGTGGTGAAGGTCTAGGAGCTGCTCTTCATAAAGTTCAAATTGTCAATGACAAGCCTTATGAAGGTCCAATTTGTTTTATTTCAAGACAAATTAAACCTACTGAGGCCAGATATGGAGCTAGCCAAATGCAGTGCCTTTGCCTTGTTGAGGCTCTGGAAAAACTTCATTACTATCTTGATGGCAGTTTGTTTGAAGTAATTACTGATTGTAATGCAGTAAAGTCACTTCTTAACATGAAAACTCCAAACAGACACATGTTAAGATGGCAGATTGCTATACAGGAGTATAGAGGCAATATGACCATAGTACATAAAGCTGGAAATATTCACAGGAATGCTGAGGGCTTAAGTAGATGGGAATTACCCAATACACCTTAAAATACTGCCTATGTTCCTACAAGTGCAGAACCTCAAATTCCAATTGAAGGAATTAACATCACAGATGTGGGAACAGAATTCTTTGATGAAGTTAGAGAGAGCTATAAGCAAGATGAAAATTTCCATATACTTACTGCTCTACTTGACAAAGATTGCAAAGATGCAGCATTGTCTAATTCTCTGGATGATATTTGGAAAACATCTTATAATGATGGAAGATTCCATTTGTTTGATGGTATACTATATCATAGATCTAAACACACATGTGTCATGGTCCTATGTAGTAGAATGTTGATTAACACAATACTACTAGAATGCCATGATGAAATTTATTCTGGACATCTGTCTGAAGACAGAACAATGGAAAGAATTAAGACATGTGCCTGGTGGCCATCTTGGAGAAAAGATGTCATTGAGTACTGTCATAGTTGTGATAGATGCCAGAAAGCAAATAAAGCTACTGGTAAAAGATTTGGTCTGATGATCCATATCCAAGAACCAAGTACCCCATGGGAAGTGGTTCACATGGATTGGGTAACTGCATTACCACCTGGAGGTGATAAAAGTTACAATGCATGTCTTGTTATTGTAGACAGATATAGCAAAACACCAATATTTTTACCATGTCACAAAGATGACACAGCTATGGATACAGCTCTTCTGATCTGGAATAGAGTAATATCCCATACTGGTCTCTTTAAAAATATCATTAGTGACAAAGACCCAAAATTTACATCAGCATTGTGGACTAATTTACATAAGCTTTTGGGTACAAAATTATCATTCTCAACAGCATACCATCCACAAACAGATGGGTTAGCAGAAAGAATGATTCAAACCCTTGAGGACATGATCAGAAGATTTTGTGCTTATGGCCTGGAGTTTAAAGATTCTGATGGCTTTACCCATGATTGGTGTACTCTTATACCAGCATCGGAATTAGCCTACAAGACCTCCATTCATGCTTCAACAGGCAAGACCCCTGCAATGTTGGAAAAAGGATGGAACCCCAAACTTCCAATTGATACTTTGAAGAAAGATCTGGTTGACATTCATCCAACTGCTTCAAGCTTTAAGCTATTGCTTGATAAAGTGAGACATCATGAAAATCAAAGCATGAATGATGCCTTTGAATATGCTAAGCAGAAATGGGATAAAAGTCATAAAACCCCAGGTTTCAAAGTAGGGGACTTAATACTAGTTTCAACCTTGAACTTTAATAATATTAAAGGCGCAAAGAAATTGAAAAATTCCTTTGCAGGACCATTTATTATTAAAGCCCTTCATGGGACAAATGCAGTACAAGTAGAACTGTCAGGAGAACTGGAAAATAAACATCCAACATTCCCTGTCAGTCTAGTAAAGCATTACACTTCAAGTGACAAGGAATTATTTCCTTTAAGAAATGAAACACCCTTAGAAGTACCCCCACTAGATCTAAGTGAGGAAAAAAAGGTACTAAAAGTCTTGAAAGAAAGAAGACTTAGGGGAAAAAATGAAAGAAAATACTTAGTCAGGTATAAAAATCCACAACATGAAGATGGGTGGATTGTAGAAAGCAAAATACCTGATTCCCAAAAGTTTCTCAGAAGATTCAGAAATGAGAGAAGACCAATTGCTCAATAAAAAGTTTGAATTGTGTGCTTTACATACGTAAAAGTAAAAGTAGAGAGGTTGGACAGTGGATTATACCCCCCCAAATAATTTGGGGGTAAACTACAACAGAAAAATTGTGGTACAATTTTTTTTGGTGGTAGGGAATGTGAGCCTGTGAGGTATGTATAACATACCCATAAGGCCACAAATGATTTTATAAACAGCTAATTTTGTCTTAAACAGACTTTTTAGTTGAAATTAAAATAAAAAATAACAAAAAATAAGTACAACTTTATTTTGGATAAACGAAGTTATAAATATTATGTCATTTTTGGATTCTACCCCAAAAATAACCTAGGGTACATCCATAAGGTGTTATACCCAGAAACACTTATTTCTTGTGTTATTAGAAGATTTAAGAATCTCACAGTACTAATGTAACTTTTTTAACATTTTTTTAAAATTGTTAAATTTAAGCTCACATAAGCTTAAATTTAAAGTTGCATAAGGTTAATGCAAACTTACCAAAATTTTAGTTAAAATTGAGGTGTGGTGTATATTTACTGAATTGGCTAAGGATTTGCCATACAGAATGTAAATCCTGCATGAGCTCAATTTAAAAGGGCTTAAAGCCATGGTATGGCTTTAAATAAATAAAAGGGCAAAATCCACACAAAAAGGTGGGACAAAGGAAAAAGACCAAATAGAGCTGGGGTACCCAACTTTTTGGATCTGAAATGATTCAATTAAGGTTTTCCACCTGTATTGGAGGATTTTCAACCTTATTTAAACTTTAATATTAGACTTTGATCCAACCTTAAGGTTTAAACTGGTTTTATCCGAATTTGGACAGGAATTTCAAGCTGCCAAAGGGTAAATCCCAATATGCAAGCTTGAAATCAAGGTTTTAAGAACTTTCAAAGCTTAATCAGGCATAAAAACCTTAAATAAGCTTAAAACTTTAAAGTTACAAGCATCAAAACCTTATCAAAAGCTAAGGTTTGGTGGGTATTTCTATTTTACGTGGAAAAATAGTAATAACTTCAAAAATTCATTAAAAATCCAAATCTTAATGGATTTGCTTGAAAATTTCACACAGCTTAGAATTTAATATCATCTATATATAAATTAAATTTTAAGTATCTTTTATAAATAAAATCCCTGGGTAATTAGCCTGGAAATTTACTCTTTTAATTAAGCTCAAAGAAAATTATGATTTCTTTAAAAATTAATTAAAAATTGAGTTTAAGAGATTTCTGCTTGAAACTCTATTTTTAAGTTGTTCATGTGATGAACTTTAATATAAATAAGTTTATTTATATTAAAAACCTAAAATAATTAGTTTAAATGAGGATTAAAGTTACATGGAGTTAAGAATAACACTGGTAACTTTAAATCGGAATTAAAAACAAGTTGCCTTGAGCTAAGAACTTTGTTTTTAACTATGGTTTTTCAGTTTTGACCTGAGCACGCCCTCTATATTCATTATGAATCATGAGAGCTGCTCTGAAGACATAAAAAGAGTCTTTTCATCACAGTTTTTGTCCATCATTCATTATCAATCCAATCATATTAGAAATTTAAATAGGTAAAGTTTTATTATTTATAAAATCTTATTATTAAAGTAATTCTTAAGTTATTTTATTCTTTATTAATTGTAAATTAAAGAATTGAAGTCATAGAATTCAGATTATTGTTGTAATCATCAATAATATATTTTATATTATAAAATTTTCATCTTAAATATCTTTTAAAATCCACAAATTCCTCTTAAAAATTCTTTAATCTTAAATTTTATCATAAAAAGCCGTTTTATCCTTAAAATTATTGATTTCAGACGTGTTTTTAACTTATAATCATTATTTAATATAATAACTGTTGTTGTTTAACTTGTTGTATTAAATAAATATTATAAGTAAGTTTTTCTCTAAATTTCTATATTTTTTTATCTAGTATTAGTTTTTTTTATAAAGAATTTTATTCTATAAGAATTATTTCTGCGAAGTGTGTGTTTAAATCTTTTTATAAATAATATTTATATTATTTATAAGTGGTTAATATTTATATTTCCACGTGTAATTGTCTCATTAAGAGCTTTACAATTCTTATTGTTATAACTGTCAGTGACTATAACAATAATAGAATAATTATAATTTTATTATAATTATTATATTTTTTTTATTATTATATTTTTATAATAGTAATTAAATTTATTTTTTATATATAATTATTTTTAATAATTATATTTAAATTTGTGGTTATAATATTTTATTATATTATATATTTCTATTGAGGACAGTCATAGTGCTCTTGATTTTGCTACTATTATCAAGAGTTTCATAGACAAACCTTACATATTAGCTTTTATTACTTACTTATATTATTATTATTATCCATTATTATTTCACTATTATTATATTATTCTTTCTTTAATACAGTATTATTATTAAAAAAACATTATAAATTCATATTAAATTAAATTTATTATTATAAAAAATTGAAGTTATGGTAAAATTTTTGAATGGAGAGGGGATGGCCCTACCATTTAAGGTTATTTTCAGCAAAATCAAAGACAACAAGAAAGAACAACCCAATCAGATAAACAAAATTAATTCAATAATAGGTCCTAGATAAGACCTTAAACTGTCAAAATATTTCTTATATCTTATCAACAAAATTAATTCAAGAATAGGTCCTTGACAAGACCTTAAACTGTCTGAAGAATTTTTTTTTATTTTTTTATCAATTATTAATTCAAATAACTCAAGATATGGTCCTGAGTATGACCTTAAACTCCATAATTATAAAACAACAAATTGTCTTTTTCAATATTGAAGTAATCAAAATAATCAATGTGTGGGATGAATTTATGGATTCATCTATCTTTTGCCTATTTTATTCATCTCAGAAGAACAACAAAAAAAAACAAATTACATAATTTTTAATGAAAAAAGCAAATAATTTAAAAAAAATACATCAATAAATAATAATCATAATAATAGACAATAAAATTCATTCAAAAGAAGAAAAAAACAAAGAAGACAACACAAAAGAAGAAACCATGGAGATTCAAAATCAATATAAAAAGCTACAAATAGTGAATATCAAGTCAATTTATTAGAATAGAGGTTTAAATAAAGAAATTTTTGATAAATGAACCCAGAATATTCCTCTTGAAACTGGAATGCTGGTGACATCATTAAATCAAGAGTGGGATGTGGTATTCCATACCTTATTGGCAAAGTTTCAAGTGGAATTTGGTTGATAGGAATATAACTTGAAGACTGAAGAAAAAAATTAGTAATTAATCAAGTAAAATAGAGGAATTCAGCAATACAATGGATTGAAGGTCATCAGAATGTATAATCCCATAAGCAAAAGCTGGAAGAATGGTCCATTTGATTACAAGAATAACAATAAAATAAGGAAAAGAAAAAGACAAGCTAGCAAGAATGTTAAATTTGCCAGTAAGAGGGGTAGTGAAACACTCAAGTTACCCAGGCTCTTCCCAACCTTTGGATTACTCAGCAATGCAGTTATTAAACTGAGGCCACTTCAATAAGGAATAGATTCAAACTGTATTAAACAACAGTCACAAGACAGAAAGAAAAAGAAATCAATTAATTTATGCAAGGAAAATCAATCAAAAACTTAAACTACACAGCATATCTGTGGAAACACAAGCACAGCCACCTTATAAGGCAGTAAATATAAATTAAAAACGGAATTTAATTTAAATGAAGAAAAATTAAAACTCATACAGGAAAAATAGAATCCTCACAATACACAGCATTCTCCACCTACAGTTCAAACAGTGCACAGACGTATGGTGCAATAGCTGTACAAAATCACCTCATCCCCCCAGAGATGGTGCAATATCCTGATCAAATGACACCATTTGGATATCTCTCACCAGGTAAATCCCCTCAAGGCTGTGCATAATAATCTTAAGGTTTAATTAAAATATAAGTAAAGTCCCAGAAATGGTGCAATATACCAAACATATGGTGCAATACCTTGAAGAAATAACACCATCTCAAAATTTCTCACCAGAAAAAAATCTCAGATTACATAATCATACAGAAAAATGGTGCAATCAACCAAACAAATGGTATCTCACCACTATAAAGAATTATCCCAGCAAAAAGAAGTGGAAAAATTCTAAGTCCCTTGTTTTTGAGTGCCTCTATGGAGAGCCCAAAGAATATAAATAGAGGGCCTCTCTCCCTCATTTTCTCCTCTTCTCCCCTTGAATGCAATTAATTATTACCAAGAAGGAGAATAATTATTCATCCCTCAATAGTTGGCCAATCTAGTATTATTATTTGAATGGGAATTATATACCAAGAAGGAGAATAATTCATCCATCCCTTACTAGTAGGATAATCTAGTTATTTTATTAAGGTCTTATAGACCTATAAGCTTAATTCATAGTGATTTCTAATTAATAGTAGTTAACAGAAGGTCTACTTTATATTATTAATCAACCCTATGTTTAAATTATTAGTCTTGTAATTATAATATTATCAATAATACTCATAATACTGATTTTATCCCCATAGCCTTTAGATTATAAAGGAAAAAAATTCTTATTATATCTTCATATTAAAAAAACAACTTAACAAATAAATATTATATAAAAAAACCTTACACTTATATTATATTATATCATTCATATATTTAAAAAATATCCATTCTATATTAAAAATATATTGTAAAAATATATTAGTAAAGGTCTTGTTGTTATATTATATTAGCAATTACCCTCTCAGAAAAAATAATTCTTATAACAGATAAAACATCAAATTGAACTTACCCCTTTAAAGTATATATTATTAATATTATATTAACTCAACCTCTTATACTATTAGGGTCTTACCCTTAAAAGCATCTTATATTATTATTTGAAAACTATATTTTATACTGTTTTAACTTATAAGGTACTTATCTGATTATTAAATAGGTTTGATAGAGACTGCTAAAAAGCCTTCTCTAGTTGTAAAGCCACAATATTAGATATGGTTTTGTGAGCTCTGTAGGGAGATTGTTTATTATATTCAGAGGGGCAGCTAAAATACCATTAGCAGCCTTGGTTACAGGATTATTTCAGCAATTGAAAACTGTTTACCTGTGATTTCCCCCTCAAGGACTGCCTTATGCAAGCCCACACTAAAAGGAGCTCCACAACGTAAATAACAAAAAGGGAAAATATGTTACTATAGGAGACAATAAGCATCAGAAATTTGGATTTTTACCATTTAAGAAACAAATTAAAGTAAGCACAGTAGCACCAGTCAGCTTAGAGTTGGGGAAATTCAAATATGAACAGCTAAATAAAGCTGAAATAAGCCTTCATCTGACTGATAAACAGGAAAATGAACTTTCTCCCTTTTTATATGACCACAGAGACGCATTTGCATCAGAAAAAGAACCTTTGGGGGAAATTATTGGTCATAAAGTTGACATTATCCTTAATATTGAGAGACCTTATCCACAACCCTTAAGAAGACCTGCATATGTGGCAAGTACTAAATCAAGAGAAGCCTTGGAAATTCATATTAAAGAACTTCTAGACCTGGGTGTAATAAGAAATGTTGGCCATAATGAAGAAGTAGAAATAACTGCACCAGTCATATTGGTATGGAATAATGGAAAATCTAGAACGGTTGGGGACTCTAGAGCTCTGAACACTTATACTGTTCCAGACAGGTACCCAATACCAAAAATCCAAATTTCCCTTAGCCAGATATCTCAAGAAGTGTATATAAACACTATGAATGCCCTTAAAGGATTTCATCAGAATGTGGTAACACCAAGTGCAAGAAAATACTTGAGGATTATTGTTTATTGTGGAGTATATGAATATTTGAGGATGCCTTTTGGTATAAGGAATTCACCTTCACACTTCCAAAGAATGTTGAATGAAATCTTCCCTGAAGAACCTTTAGAAGGATGGTTAATCATTTACATTGATGACATCATTGTTGTCAGCCTGTGACTCAAAACAGAGCACCACCATGACATCCAACATACCATAAGTAATGGTATGAGGAGTATTGGACAAATATAGCCAATACAAGTAAGTTATAAAGAGGAAACCTCCTCAAATATAATAAGAAAGGACAAAGATATGCCCTATCAAAGATAAGACCAAATAAGCAAAAACTCTTATTCTAGCCTATAATCTAACTTATACATATTTCATGAAACCCCAACCAGAATGGTTTTTTTCTTGAAGCTCTAACATAGAGCTATCCAATGGTATCATCTATTCATCCGTAGCACTCTTAAATCAGGGAATACCATTATACCACATTTTTTCACCAACAACCCCTCAAAGGTGTAGGAGGGCTTGTACAAAACTGTAGAAAAGTACAGCCAAATTGAAGGTCTGACTGAGAGCTTTAATTTGAGATACCTTAGACCCCTCTATCTTCCAAATTGACAGAGGGATCTTGGTTTAAAGGTTTACATCTCAAAATACAGGATTTCTGAAACTAACCATATAAAGAAACCCCTGTATCTTTGGAATATATTCATACAGCTGTAAAGTGTTGTATATCAAACTATAGATCTAATCAAGCCCTACAATACTGTATCATTGGAATACAGATATCTTCTAAATTGGAGAAGATATCTGGCTTGGAAGGTTTTGAAGCCTCATACTGATGTACAAAAATACATCCAAAAACTTAAAGTCCTTATAGCTTTTGCTATCATAGAGAAGGGTAAGCATGAAGCATATAAAATTGAAGATCTCATTAAGCCCTTCAATTCTGTGCTCTTGGATTCTTGATATCTCAAAAACTGACCAAGATATCTTGGTTGGAAGTATTTTGACCAATACTGGTCTGTACCAAACCTGTACCAACCAGTACTGGCTTGATACTTAAAATAATGGTTGTTTAAAGCTTAAACCCGCCCAGAATGACTAATATTAGTCATACAGACACTCTGGACATGTCACAATGGTGCTGACGTGGCCTGTGAAGAGTTTTTTTACCCTGTATTGATCCAGAATGATCATTTGTGGTCCAAAAACCACAATTCTGACTATGCTGATGTCAGAATTGATGGTACAGAACCACAACCCAGCCTCCAGAGTGAAAATTTTCACTCTGTAGACGTGTGAAGAGCCTACCAGTCTTTCACAGTCCTCAGAGGAGATAAAAGCAGGTCTTTCCTCACTGGAAAAGACTCATCTTATCATGAATTAACATCCTTACGTAGTAAAACTGTCTTATACCAGTAGTACTCTTAGGATTATATTGATATAATTAAAATAATTAATTATTGTAGTGATTTTCACAGTCAATTGATATTAAATCATTGCAACCCAGGCTCTCAATAGATTCATCACCACTGTTATCATATTACAGTAGAACCTGTTTACTATTATAAAAAATTAATTTTTGTGTGTCACAGTCATAGTGCTAGCTTGTATTTACTATTTTTAAGCTACTACATAGACTCACCCTGACAATTGTCTGTTCCAAGACCTGGGAAGAACATATATACAGATTATCCAGAGTTTTGACAAAAATCCTATGTGTGAACATGAAAATTTCTTTGAAGAAATTCCATTTTGGATTTAAAGAAATTAAAGCACTGGGACATGTAGTATATGGTTTATCCGTTGGAATTGATAAAACCCAGATTGCAGCAGTATTGCTGAAACCCATGCCTCAGAACAAAAGGGAAATTCAGTCATTTTTGGGGTTTACAGGATATCACAGGCCACATATTGAAGATTTTGCATCCATAGAAAGACCTCTTTATAAATTATGTGACAAAGACACAGTATTTGAAATGACTGTTGACAGAGTCAAAGCCTTTGAATATTTGAGATAGGCCTTGACCACTGCTCCACTATTACATATTCCAGACTTTGAACTGCCTTTCAAACTGTAAATTGATTCATCAGGGGATGGGCTATGTGCTTCACTTCATCAAGTCCACATTATAAATGATAAATCTGTGCAAGGAGCCATATATTTCATATCCAGGCAAATCAAAACAACTGAAGTCAGATATGGAGCAAGTCAAATTCAGTGTTTATTCCCTTTCTGGGTCTTTTAAAAATTAAATTACTTCTTGGAGGGATGTGTTTTTAAGTAATACAAGACTGTACCACTGTCAAATTGCTTTTAAGCATGAAGACACCTAACAGACATATGCTCAGATGGAAAACAGCCATACAAGAGTACAGGGGAAATATGACTATTGTTCACAATTATGAGAATATTCATAAGAATGCAGATGGACTGAGCAGATGGCCACTACCAAATAATATTGATAATCCTGCTTATGTAGCAGAATAAGCTTCCCCACAGATCCCCATAAAAGAAATAAGTGTTACAAACCTAAACACCACTTTCTTTGAAGAGGAAAGAAACCGTTATACTCAGGATAAGAATTGTATCATTTCATGCCAATTACTTATTAAGGACTGTAAAGAAAATTCTTTGATACATGCCTTGGATGAGATATGGAAAAAATCATATGATGAATGAAGATTCCACTTACTGGATGGTATAACGTTACATAGAACTAAGGATACATGTGTCATGACAGTTGTAGACAGGTCCTTAATCAATCTTGTACTTAAAGGATGCCATCACAGACCTTTCTCAGTACATCTGTCTGAAGACAGAACAAGAGAACAATTAAAAACCTGCATATAGTGGCCAATGTGGCAGAAAGATGTTTCAGAGTATTGCCAAACCTGTGAAAGATGTCAAAAGGCAAATAAATCCACTGGAAAAGGACTTGGAAATATGATCAAGATCCAAGAACCCAGCAGACCTTGGGAAATTTTCCATATGGATTGGGTAACTGGCATACCACTAGGGGGTGATAGAAGTTATAATGCTTTACTAGTGATTGCTGACAGATTTAGTGAGACTCCAATTGTTCTCCCACATCACAAGGATGATACAGCCATGAATACAGCTCTTCTGATATGAAATAGAGTAGTATCATGGACTGGCATATTCACAAACATAATTAGTAACATAGATCTCAAATTCACCTCAGAACTACAGACAAGTCTCCACCAACTATTTGAGACAAAATTATCCTTCTATACAGCCTACCACCCACAAACTGATGGTCTGGCTGAAAGGATGATCCAAACTTTGAAAGATAATGTAAGAAGATTTTGTGCATGTTAACTTGAAGTTAAAGATTGTGATGGATTTACCCATTATTTGTGTCCTCTTTTACCAAAACTGGAATTGGCATATAAGACATCCATTAATGCCAGTACCAATCAAAGTCCTGCTATTTTAGAAAAAGGATGGAATCCCAAATTACCTCAAGATTCCTTGAAGAAAGATTTTGTTGAGATACATCCTACAGCTGCTAGCTTCAAAGGAATGCTAGAAACAGCTAGAAAACATGCAGTAAGATGCATGGAAGACTCATTTGCATATGCTAAAGATAAATGGGACAAATCACATGCCACTCGAGATTTCAAAGTGGGGAATTTAGTACTTGTATCCTTACTAACTTCAATAACATCAAAGGATGTAAAAATCTCAAAAGCTCCTTTGCAGGACCTTTTGTTATTAAGGCCCTCCATGGAGAAAATGCTGTTGAAGTAAAATTATCTGAAAAACTTAGCAAGAAGAATCCTAAATTTCCAGTGAGCTTGATAAAGCCATATAAATCTAGTGATTCTGAAAAAGTTCCTTTGACAAAGCAAATTCCTCAAGCTATACCTCCGATTGAATCATCTAGTATTAAGAAAATTACCAAAGTTCTCAAAGAAAGAAAGTTGAGAACCAATAAAGTAAGAGAATACCTTGTTAGGTACAGTGACACAGCTTGTGAAAATGAATGGTTAGCAGAAAAGGACATACCTGAGCTAAAAGACTTCTCAGAAGGTTCAGAAACACTAGAAATCACAATATTATAAAGTAATATTCTTTTTTTAGGGGGAGGGAATGTGAGCCTTAGAAGTATTTTTATATACCCAAAAGACCACAAATAACAAAATAAGATACAAATATACATAAAAGAAATTTATTTATATTATCAAAGTATAATTTAAAATATAAATAAAAATTATATACAAAAATAAAACAATTTAATTATAATTTAAGCAAAAAATAACATTAAATTTTAAAATTATGAAAATACATTTTGACTTGAAAAAAATCAAGTAAAAATGAATTTTTAATAAAAATTAATGAAAGTGAAATATTTCTGGTAAAACGTTACATAAAATATATTATAGCTTTTTATCTAATAAATAAACAGAAGAGAATTACTTCACCATTGGATTCTTCATGAACAATAAGGTGGGGTCACCCCTGGGTAAAATTTCTACAACTCAACTCTAAATAAGCTTAAATTAAGTTTTAGTATTTTCTGTACAAAAGTTGAAAATACTCAAAAACTTAAATAAATTCAAATCACATATGGTGTTGAATATCAATTTTTGTGTTAAAGTTGGGGTGTATGTGTAGCTTAGAAGCTATGAGTAATTGAAGTATTTTCAATTGAAATGTCAAAATGTGCATGTGCATTACATAACTGAGCTGTAATTTAAATATGAGGTATTAATGATTACAGTTGTGTACTGTTAAAGCTCAATTTAATTGCATATATAAATTACAAATGTATTACATGATGAGAAATTGAAGAAAAAATAAGTTGGAAAGATTAATTCTGGGGGGGAAAGGAACTCTATCTCTAAGGGGGAGCCAGACCCCCAAATTCCTTGCTGACAAGCATGGGATGTAAAAATTCACGCAAAAGGCCATCACTTTTGGCATGGGGATGAGTCATGGGTTCTGTGTCTCAATTGATGATGAGGGTTTGATACCAACCAGGGCAGTTTTAACTGGTGCCAAGAGGGTAAAGCTACCCTTAAGCTAAAGTAATGTTAAAAAAACAGTTTTAACTGGACTTTATTTCTCTTACACATATTCTGATGTGTTTTGAAGACTCTAGACCAGGTATTACTATAGTAATGACTGATTTAAGGGTCTAAAATGGCTAAAATCAGCCCTTTTTGGTCCCAACCTGGATTAAATGATGCCATAATTGGCTTTTCTGTTGTCAGAGTTATTTCCACAGCTGACAAGAGTAAATGTTACTTTTGGAGTAATAAAATTTATGGCTATAAAAGAATGTCTTGTTTGCCCCACTTTTTTCTTCATGTTAGAATCTTTTGCATTGATAATTAGCTTAAACATTGTTAAACCAATCAATAAAAGATTACAACCACCTTTTTATATCACTTTGAACCTTTTAACCATTTCAAAGAATCATTTTAATCATTCTTTGTAACTCATATAATTGTTTTTACCCCTTGAACCACTGTAAGGTGTGGATATGAAACTTTGATTAAAAATGAAGTACTTTTCCTGTCCTCAAAATTTGTATAAGGTAAAAAATCAATTAAAAATAGAAAGAAATATTATTTTTTAGAGAAAAAACACCAATTGTATTTTTTATAACTTTATTAGTATAAAACAAGATTATTATAAAGATTTATTGTTTCACAAACAATAAGAATTTATCCAAAGATACTCTACAAGAGATATTTAAGGCTACAAAAGAAATTTCTTCAAGAGAAATTTTGATTGCAATTAATTCAGCAAAGAGCTTCAAGCAATTCATTAAAGAACAAAGTCCTTAAAAAAATATTAAAGAAAAAACACGCCCAAAAGTGACCAGAGTGAATTTGGAAACAAAGTGACAAAGTTAACAGTGATGAAAGATGCTTTAATTCACTTTTGGGGTGGTTCAGGGGTAAAAATGATTATAAGAGTTAAAAACAATGATTATAATGATTTTTTCACGTGGTTAAAAGGATCAAAATGTTTTCAAAAGGGTGGTTGGAATCTTTTATTGATTGGTTTAACAGTGTTTCAACTGATTATAAAAGGAAAAGATTCTAACATGAAGAGAAAAGTGGGGCAAAGACATTCTTTTATAGCCATCCATTTTCTTACTCCAAAAGAAACATTTACTCTTTTCAGTCGTTAAAAACAGTCTTACAACAGAAAAGCCAATTATGGAATCATTGAACCCTGGTTTAGACCAAAAAGGGTTGGTTTAAGCCATTTTTAGCCATTTTATACCCTTAAATCAGCCATTACTATAGCAATACCTGGTCTAGAGCCTTCAGAACACATCAGAATGTGTGTAGGAGGCGTAGAAACCAGCTAAAACTGTTTTTACTAACCTTGTTTTAACTTAAGGGTAGTTTTACCCTCTTGGCATCAGCTAAAACCACCCTGGTTGGTATCAAAACCTCATCATCAATTGAGTCACAGACCCTGTGACTCAACTCCAGGCCAAAAGTAATGGACTTTTGCGTGAATTTTGACATCTCATGCCTTTCACAAAGGGTTTTGGGGTTCTGGCTCCCCCTTAGAGCTAGAGCTCCTTTTCCCCCCAATTTTAATCTTTCCAATTTATTTTTTCCTTTAATTCCTCATCATGTAATATACTTGTAATTTACATATGTAATTCAATAGAATTGTACAGTACAATACAGTAATAATTGATACCCCATATGTAAATCAAAGTTCACTTATGTAATACACGCGCATATTTTGACATTTCAATTGAATTCAATTGAAAATACTTCAATTCCTCATAACTTTTAAACTAAACACAACACCTCAATTTTAACACCACATGTGGTGTGAATTAAATTAAATTTTTGAGGATTTTCAATTTTTTATTGAAAATACTAAAAACTTAATTTAAGCTTATTTAGAGTGGAGTTACAGAAATTTCATCCAGAGGTGACCGCACTTTATTGTTTATGAGGAATCCAATGGTGGGATAATCTCTTTATGTTTATTTATTGGACAAATCGTTATAGTATATTTTATATAAATTTTTCCCCAAAATGGTTTAATTTCACAATTTTTATTAAAAGTTCATTTTTACTTAATTTTTACAAGTAAAAATATAATTTCATAATTTTAAATTTTATTGTAATTTTATTTTTAAATTATAATTGAATTTTGATTCTTAAATATAAATTTGTATTTATATTTTGATTCTTATTTTTATAATATAAATATATTTCTTTTATTTATATCTGTATCTTAATTTATCATTTGTGGTCTTTTGGGTATATGAAAATACCTCTAAGGCTCACAACCACCCCATAAGTGAATTAAAGCATCTTAATCACTGTTAAATTTGTCACTTTGTTTCCAAATTCACTCTGCTCACTTTTGGTCATGTTTTTTCTTTAAATATATTTTTAAAGACTTTTGTTGTTTAATTGCTTGCATAGCTTTGCTCAATTAATTCCAATCAACATTGCTCTTGAAGAAATTTCTTTTGTAGCCTTAAATATCTCTTGTAGAGTATTTTTGGATAAATGTTTATTGTTGGTAAAACAATAAATCTTTCTAATATTATTGCTTTATACTTATAAATTTAAAGACAATCATATTGGGATTTTTTCTCTTAAAAATACTATTTCATACTTTTTTTAATAATTATTTCCTTTATACAAATTTTGAGGACAGGAAAGTTAATTGTTTTCAATAAAAGTTTCATATCCACACCTTACAATAAATCTGCATATGCAATCAGAAAATGCTATATTTGCTAAAACACCACATATTCAGCTAATGCATGCCTCAGGAAGGGAAAAATCAATGAAATTGACAATGAAAAGGAACCTGATGTTGAACAGGATGATTTAAGTGAAGATAATTAATATGATCCATGAGAAATATTCTTTGAATCTTCAAATGATATAGAATATATCTATGTCTAATTTGACATCATGAAATCCTGTTCCCACTTGCCACAATTGAGCAATGGTCAACTTGATTTCTCAAAAGTTCAAGGTGCACAACTTATGAAAACCAAACCAAACATAAGTAAAGGCTATACATCTGGTAATTCCTGCATAACAGAAGTGGTAATTCATAATGAACCCACTAAAATTGTACTTGACCTAGGAGCCTTCTTCTCTTGTTTTGGCAATCCTTTTCTTTAGACTTGTGTACCAAATTTTGAAGATCAATTGTTTCCGATTGATTGCATAAAACTCAACAGTGCAAGTAATCCCATGAAATCATTGGGCATATTTCAAACTATTGTCATATTTTCAAATATCAATGGAAATATACCAATACCTGTTGAATTCGTTGTTATGGAAAACTGCTCTAGTACCCATTTTATATTGGGAAATGACTATTTAATCATTTATGGCATAGATCTACATAACCATAAAGCCAGATACTTTACTATTGGGGACAATAAGCATCAAAAATTTACTTTTTTTATCATTTAGAAGACAAATTACAGTAAAAACAGTATCACGACTCAACTTAGAGTTAGAAAAATTCAAGTCTGAACAGTTAAATGAAACCAAAATCAGTCTTCATCACACTGATAAACAAGAAAATGAACTTTCTGCACCTCTATATGACCACAAAGAAGTGTTTGCATCAGAAAAAGAACCTTTGGGGGCAAAAATTGGACATGAAGTTGACATTATTCTTAATATTTAAATATCTTATTCACCACTCTTAAGGAGGCCTGGATATCCAGCAAGCCACAAATGTAGAGAAGCTCTGGAGATTCATATTAATGAACCTCTAGACCTTGGTGTAATAAGGAAAGCTGGCCGCAATGCAGAAGTAGCAATAGCTACACCAGTCACAGTGGCATGGCATAATGGAAAGTCTAGGATGGTTTGGGATTTCAGACCTCTGAACACATACACTGTCCCATACAGGTACCCAATACCAAAAATCTAGATTACCCTTACCCAAATATCTCAAGCAGTGTATATAAGCACTATGGATTCCCTGGAGGGATTTCACCAAAATGTGGTGACACCTAGAGCAAAAAAATGCTTGAGGATCATTGTGCGTTGTGGGATGTATGAATATTTGAGGATTCCTTTTGGTATCAAAAATGCACCTTCACACTTCCAAAGAAAGATGAATGAAATACTCCCTGAAGAACTTTCAGAAGGATGGTTAATCATTTGCATTGATGATATTATTGTCCGTTTCAAGACCTGGGAAGAAAATATATACAGATTATCTAGAGTTTCAAACAGAATTCAATCTGTAAGCATGAAAATTCCTTTGAAAAAATGTCATTTTGGATTCAAAGAACTCAAAGCACTGGGACATGTAGTATCTGGTTTATACCTTGAAATCGACAAAAACAAAGTTTCAGAAGTGCTACTGACGCCTATGCCTCAGAACAAAAGAGAAATTCAGTCATTTTTGGGGCTTTCAGGATATTAAAGGAAGCATATTAAAGATTTTTCATCCATAGAAAGACCTCTTTATAAATTATGTGACAAGGGCACAGTATTTGAAATGACTGTTTAAAGAGTCAAAGCCTTTGAATCTTTAAGACAATCCTTGACCACAGCTCCACTCTTACTGATGCCAGACTTCAAGCTTCCCTTTAAGCTTTATATTTATTCATCAAGAGATGGACTAGGTGCTGCACTTCATCAAGTCCAGATTATACATGGTAAACCTGTGCAAGGACCCAAATGTTTCATATCCAGGCAAACCAAAACTTCTGAAGCTAGATATGGGGCAAGTCAGATGGAGTGTTTATGCCTTGTCTGGTCCTTAGAAAAAATCAATTAATTCCTAAAAGGATGTATTTTTGAAGTAATAACAGATTGTAGTGCTTTTAACTCACTTTTAAACATTAAAACACACAACAGGCATATGCTCAGATGGCAAATAACCATACAGGAGTATAGAGGTAATATGGCTATTGTTCACATAGATGGAAAGATTCATAAAAATGGAGATGGATTGAGCAGATGGCCATGCCCACATAATATTGATAATCCTGCTTATGTGCCAGAAAAGCTTCCCCACAGATCCCAATAGAATGAATCAGTGTTACTGTGAACCTTTGAGATATGAACACATACCCAAAAACGTCACAAGAAATATTTTATATAATTATACATTTAAAATAAGTACCTTAAAAACTATAAAAATACCATAAATTGGTAAAAAATTTGGTTTAACTTAAAAACCAATGAATAAACATGTGAAATAAATTACATCATTGGATTCTCCATGGTAAAATACACGTATACCATTTTTATGGCATATCTGTAAAGTCAATATTTGATAAGTTATAAGTAATAATACCTTATAAAACCACAAATCCTTATTTATTTCAAACACTAATGAAACAACATCTGAAATAAATGGTACCATTGGATTCTCCATAAAGCTCCACACATAAAACAATTCATAAGCTAAGCTTCAAAACCAATACTTAAGGATTTAACCTGAATGGAATGCCTCTGCTTAGTATGGGCTTTAGAAAAATTAGATTATTATTTGGATGGCACAGTATTTGATGTGATTACAGACTTTAATGCTGTAAAATCTCTATTAAATATGAAGACTCCAAATAGACATATGCTAAGATGGCAAATTGCTATCCAAGAATATAGAGGAAATATGACTATTGTTCATAAATCTGGAAATATTAATAAAAATGCAGATGGTCTTAGCAGATGGGCTCTAGAAAATACCCCTTACAATCCAGCATGGGTACCACAAGAAGAACACCATATAGAAGGAATATGTGTCACAGACATTGGCACAGAATTCTTTAACCAAGTTAAAGAAAGCTATAAGATGAACAAAAATTGCCATATCTTAAGCCAACTTCTAATGAAAGACTGCAAAGACCCATCACTTTCATCAAAACTAGATGAAATATGGAAAAAGGCATATGATGAAGGAAGATTCCACCTCCTTGATGGAATCCTTTACCATAGAACAAAACATACATGTGTTATGGCCCTAACAGATAGAACCCTGATAAACACTATTTTACATTAGTGTCATGATAGTGTTGCAGCTGGACACCTTTCAGAAGACAGGACACTAGAGAGGGTGAAAACCTGCTCTTGGTGGCCACATTGGAAGAAAGATGTTATAGAATACTGCCAAACCTGTGACAGATGTCAAAAGGCCAACAGAGACACAGGAAAGAAATTTGGAATGATGATCAAAATCCAAGAACCAAAGTCCCCTTGGGAAATAGTTTATATGGATTGGGTAACAGCACTACCTCCAGGAGGAGACAGAAGCTATAAGGCATGCCTAGTATTGGTTGACAGGTATAGCAAAACTCCCATGTTCCTACCATGTCATAAAGATGACACAGCTATGGACGCAGCCATAATGATATGGAATAAAGTTATTAGCCATACAGGCTTATTCCAGAATATTATAAGTGACAGAGACCCAAAATTCACTTCAGCATTATGGACAAATCTCCATAACTTGTTTGGAACAAAGTTATCATTCTAAACAGCTTACCATCCTCAAACTGATGGTTTAGCAGAAAGAATGATACAGACCTTAGAGGACATGATCAGAAGATTCTGTGCTTATGGGCTAGAATTCAAAGATTCTGATGGCTTTACCCATGATTGGTGTACACTAATACCAGCTCTTGAACTGGCATATAAGACATCAATCCATTCTTCTACTGGCAAAACACCAGATATGCTAGAAAAAGGTTGGAATCCAAGACTTCCTTCTGATACCCTCAAAAAGGACTTAGTGGATATACATCCAACAGCAAGCAGCTTTAAGATAATGCTTGACAAAGCAAGACACCATGCAAACAGATGTATGCAAGACTCTTTCAAATATGAAAAAGAAATATGGGATAAAAGTCATAAGCCACCTGACTTCAGAATAGGAGACTTGGTCCTAGTATCAACCCTTAATTTCAATAACATAAAAGGTCCAAAGAAATTGAAAGATTCCTTTGCAGGACCATTTATGATAAAAGCACTTCATGGACCCAATGCGGTGCAATTGGAACTCACAGGTGAACTAATGAACAAACACCTAGCTTTCCCTGTAAGCCTGATAAAAACTTACAGTTAAAGTGACAAGGAGTTATTTCCACTAAGAAATAAACCCCCACTTGAAATTCACCCCTTGCAAAAAGGAGAGGAAAAGAAAATAGTAAAAGTCCTTAAAGAAAGAAGGACAAGAAACAAAAAAGAAAGGGAATACCTTGTAAGGTATAGAAATTCAACTCAAGAAGAGGAATGGCTACTTGAGAAAGATATAACAAATGCTGATAAACTACTAAGAAGGTTCAGACATGAAAGAAAGCCTGAAAAATAGAAAAGTTAAGCATTATTGAGCTTCAAGACTAACAAAGTCTATTGAAGAGGTAGGACAGTGGATGATACCCTAATTACACATATCAGATTGTGGTACAATCTTTTTTGGTGGTAGGGAATTTGAACCTTTGAGATATGACCACATACCCAAAAAGGTCACAAGAAATATTTTATATAATTATACATCAAAAATAAGTACCTTAAAAACTATAAAAATACCATAAATTGGTACAAAATTTGGTTTAAATTAAAACCCAATGAATAAACATGTGAAATAAATTACACCATTGGATTCCCCATGGTAAAATACACATATACCATTTTTATGGCATATCTTTAAAGTCAATATTCGATAAGTTATAAGTAATAATACCTTATAGCAACCACAAATCCTTATTTATTTCAAAAGCTCATGAAACAACATGTAAAATGAATGGTACCATTGGATGTTTCACACAAATCCACACATAAAACAACTAATAAGCTAAGCTTCAAAACCAATACTTAAGGAATTAACCTGAATATATGCACTTTTTTGGTCAATGCATATATTCAAGGATTTTAGCTAATATCCCTTGAATTATACATGATAGAGTGATGAACCAAAAAGAAAGTCATCCCGTAATTACTGTAGGAACACAGATATGAAGTTTATTTTACCAGTTATAAACAAGGTTAAAATCTGTAAGGAATTATTGATTAAAATCAACAGAGCTGTTGACCACTTTGTTGTGAAAGTGGTCCAAACTTAAAAATAAGTAGACAGTTGGATTCTACTAGCTCATTCGTGAAGAATGATGTATTTTTTATTATAATATTCAAGGTATAACCCCTTGAAATCATAGTTTGAAGTTTAAAATATTAAATTTGAACAGAAAAGATGAGTTACAAGAAAAATCATCAAAATCGAGTTTTGATGATGTAATGAAATGCTCTTGGAAGCATAATGAGGTTATGCCAAGCTATCAGAATTCACTCTCTGAATTGCTTTAGCGTGTAAATATTAAAAGTTATTAAGGATAAAAGCTTCAGCTTAATTCGATCATTTATGATCACATACTGTAACCTTAAAATTAAGTTTAACAGTCATATAAGTGTTAAAATTGGTGAATACTATTGGTTCATGATTAAAACTAATAAAACACATGAAATTTGGGGTTCTGCCAAGCCTTTGACATCATCAGACTTAGAGTTATACTGATAACTCTAAATAATGGCATAATAGTGATGTAATGAGGTTTGATCATGATGTAATGATCACCAAACCTTAAGCTATTGATCAATTCCAGTGGATATGATCAGTACACGTCTACCAGAATCCTGTTGGACTATAGGAGGGAGGTATTTACTATAAATAGAGCTCTTTCTGCTCTGTTTTCCCCTCAGACGCATCAGAAACATTAAATAAATACAAACAAAAAGGTAATATCTTGATTCTTTATATATAAAACTTTTATATTATTAAGGACCAAAGTTCATTTTTGTTATAATCATCAATTTTGACGTGGTTAAATCATTTTCTTAACTGTTTTTGTTAAAAATCTCTCTAAAACTCATTTCCACGTAAAAAATCAAGAATATTTGTAATTTCTCTCTTTTTTATTGTAAATATAATTTGTATAAGTTGTACTTATATTATTTGGCGTAAAATATCTCAAAATTATTATATTAAGTGTTAAAAGTAGGTTATTTTCTCTTATATTAATAATTTTCTCTATATTATTCTTTTAATAATTCTTTAATTAATATAAATAGTATTTATATTAATTTATACCTTTAATATTAGTAATATTAATGTTATTAATTGTTTTTTATTAATAAAAACCAATTTTTTATGCCTTTTATATTTGTTTGTAACAATAATAAAGTGCTTTTAAATATATTAATTATTTCATATTAATATATTTATTTTATTATATTTTATTTTATAATATAAATTATATCATTATATTTTTATTAATAATATAATTATTCTTACACCATAATTATAATAATTCTTTATTATTATAATTACTTTTATCTTATTTATTTCATTCATAAGGACATTCATAGTACAATAAGTAAAATATTAGTAATTTTTACTTATTGTTTCATAGTCAAACCTTACATTTGGGGGCCTGGCAATGATATTTACTCTAAAAGGCCTTTAAAGAGATTCTAATTGGGTTTATCCAATAATAAATTATACTCATAATCATAAAGTTATATAATAATTTCATATTTATTGATTTTAAAAGCTATTGAGGCATTTGGAAAGCAATTTTACTGTCTTACACGTGGTTTTTCACATCCTTATACTTGCAAAAACTTTCTTTGAGTGACTCTAGTGATTAAAAAAGATATTTTATAAATTAAAAAGAATTTTATATTATAAATGAATTTTATAAAAAGAATCATACTCATTTTTATTTTATTCTTTAAAAACAAAAACATATAAAATAATACAAATATTAAAAACCAATAAAAAAGTTATTTTATTCTTTTTAATTTCATTTCTTTAATTATTTTCATTTTTTTTCTATAAAAAAGATATAAAAGCAATTTTCACATGGAAAATTGCCATATCTTACCAAAAATAACACTTTTAAATAAACGACTTATATTTATTTGTCTTTTTTAGTGTTTGAAGACAACCCAACAGAGGATAACCAAACCACTGTTGAAAGATTAGTGGAAGAAACTTGTCAAAGTTCTCCAACACCAATAATTACCAAAAGAAAGAAAGCCAAGAAATTGGACTTTCCAGGACCCGCCATTCAGGACTCTGAAGGTGAGTACCTCATTTATAAACTTCCATAAGAAATTTCCTGTTCTGAAATCCTCTTATTTCTTATTTTTCTTATAATATGACTACCAGAAGAGGCTCCCAATACTCCATCCAATCAGATGGAGCTGGACTCAGAGGTAGAATTGATTCCTCAAAAGGGAAAAGGAAGGGAAATATCCCCAGTGGAACAGAATCCACACAAGGAAGTGCCTTATCCCAAAGGCAAGTCCCAGAAATGCCCATGATATCTGAACCTGAATTGGAACTAAGTATGAGCGACTCAAACAGGTACAAATCACATTCAGAGGGCTCAAATAGACATTTACATGAGCCAATACAAACAGTACTACACAGTTTACAAGGACAAAGATTGGGAAATGTTGCCTCAAATACACCAAGGAGTGATGAACTCCTGGCACATCTGGAGAAAGTTCCTCAAAGAGGAGGAAATAGTGAGATACTCCAATGGATGGAATCCACTATCATCCAAACCTCAAATCAAAAAGATCAAGGAGTATCATGCCAAAAATAAGGAGGCAACCAAGGAAGAAGCCCCAGTAGCTTCTACCAGCAAGCCCCAACTCAACCCATTTCCCCAAGAAGGGAAGAAAAACAAGAAAAAGAATTGGAGAAAACCATACCCCCCAAGCTACAGGATCCCCAAGATCCAAAAATATGCCATGGACAATGTCTTCAAAATGGCCAGAACTTTGATGGAATTCAAAGACAAAGAGGAACAAAGAATGAGACAACCCCATTTCCCAAAGAAATAACCTTGTCTCCTGAAGTTGTAAATACTTTAACAGAGCTTAAAAATAGTATCTTACCTCTTAAAGACATTAAAAATAGTTTATTATCTTTCCAAGAAATAAATAACAGCTTATCATCTTTAACAAAACTTGTTGTACAAAATAAGAAAGAAATTGATAACATAAAATTTATTATTGAAAATAATAAGCCAAAAGTATTAATTGACAATACTCAGAAATTAATACAAGGACAACAAGAGTTGTATAAATACATAAGTGATATCAAAGAAAAAACTTTTACAATCAATTATGATGTGAGTATTGACAATCAATTATGATGTGAGTATTGACAATCGTACAGAAAAGTTAAACAAATTAAGTATTTCTGTAGAAAGATTTGAAGAAAAGACTTCATCACACAAAAAAATACTTTTGGACCATGTGGAAAAAAGTGATGAAGCAAGAATGCATCTGAAAGATGACATTCAAAGTGAAATAAGGCTTATTACTGAAAGAATGGATAAAAGCAATGAGGCTAATGTAAATATGCCAAAGTTATCAACACCATTTTCTCACATAAGAAGCCCTGTTAAACCAAAAGAGGAATTAACAAATCCATTCATAACAGACTTGAGTCACCAAGACAATAACCAAGTCTTAATGAAGGAAGCACCTCAATTAAAAGAATGGCCAACATTCACAGGAGAAGGTGAATATGACCACATGTCTTTTATCAAAACAATTGACATGCTACAAGAAGATTATGCCATACCAGATGAATTAATCACTGCAAGATTACATTCATTGTTTGAAAAATCTGCAAAAAGATGGTATTATGGCATAAGGCAAACAAATGGAAAAAATACCTGGTCTTGGTGAAAACAAGAAATAATCACCAAGTGGGCTAATGATGCCTGGAGGTACAAAATAGAAAATGCATTTGAAAATTCTTTCTTTGACCCAGACGAAGACAAACCTTTAACTTGGTTCTTGAAAAAAGTTGAAAGACTTAATGCATTGTACTGAGAAATGTCACAAAAAATGGTGCATATGAAAATACTCAAGAAATGTGGAGGAGAGCTAGAACATGCCCTAAGAAGCAGGTGTATAGAACAATGCTCCACAAAAGAGTATATCAATGCACTAGAAGACATAGTGACAAGAACAAAAATTGGCAGGACTTGGAAGCAATTGGACATTAAAAGCCCAAATAAACCATTTATCAAAAAAGATAAATCAAAAGAATCCTTCAAGCCCAATACATCCAACAATAATGAGCAAAGAAAATTCCATAAATGTGGAAGTATTGGACACTTAGCCAATAATTGCCTTAAAAAGGCAAATATTAATGAAATTGTGGAAACAGAAAACCACAATGACAAAGAAGAATAATCTGACTCTGAAAAAGAGTCAGAAGAGTCAGAAAGCTCTGAAAGTGATGAAATCAATATAATTAATGCACAAATTAATAATATTGACATAATTTATGAAGTAATTGATGATAACTCAAACTTACCACAAGTTGGGACTTCTGACACAAACCTGACAAATATACAAGATGCCAAAATGTATAGGACCAAACCTGCAAGAGGAATGGGATATACAGCTGGAAAATCAAGTATAAGTATTGTTATGGTTGATAACCAAGAAGGAAAAGTTAACTTAGATACAGGAGCATATTGCACCTGTGTTGGTAAAAGCTATTTAAAAACCATTGTCCCAGACTGGAAAGAAAAACTTATGCCAATACAAGGTGTCAAATTTAGTAGTGCAAATGAGAGCATGAAGCCCCTTGGAATAATTGAGTTAACACTAATTTTTCCTCATCCATCACAATGTGTCAGAACCAAAGTAGAGTTTGTAGTAATGGACAACTTTACTAGTAATCACTTCATACTTGGAAATGATTACTTATCAATTTATGGTATAGATATCTCCAACCAAAATGATAGATATTTTACCATAGGAGACAACAAAAGACAAAAGTTTGGCTTCTTAAATAACAAAAAACAAATCACAGTTATTAAGAATGAAGAAAAAATTCCAGAAAAGGAACGTTTTATATCTGAACAGCTTAAAGAGGTAGAATTCAATCAAGAATTAACAGAAAAAATGTAAGAAAAATTGATTGACCTCTTATTTAAGTATAAAAATGCCTTTGCAACTGACAAAGAGCCACTAGGTGCCATAATTGGACATGAAGTGGATATAATTCTTAATGTGGAAAAACCTTACCCACCTCTACTAAGAAGACCTGCTTACCCAGCTAGTCCAAGGGCTAGAGAAGCCTTAGAGGTACACATTAAAGAACTAATAGACCTTGGAGTATTAAGAAAGGTAGGACATAATGAACAGGTAGAAGTCACTACACCTGTCATTATAACTTGGCATAATAGAGAATCAAGGATGGTAGGAGACTTCTCAGCTCTGAACACCTATACCATTCCAGACAGGTATCCAATACCCAGGATCCATGAGACATTGACACAATTGTCACAAGCTAAGTTTATCACAGCCATGGATGCCTTAAAGGGTTTTCATCAAAATGTCTTAACAGACAATGCCAAAAAACTACTGAGGATAATAGTCCACTGTGGAATTTTTGAATACTTAAGAATGCCATTTGGCATAAAAAATGCACCTTCCCATTATCAAAGAATGATGAATACCATATTTCCTGAAGAATTATCAGAAGGATGGTTAATCATCTATATTGATGATATCATAGTTTGCTCAGAAACTTGGGAAAGTCACCTAACAAGACTAGAAAGGGTACTATAGAAAATAGTCCAAGTGAATATGAAAATTTCCTTGAAAAAGTGTCATTTTGCATACATTAAACTAAAAGCACTAGGACATGTTGTATCTGGACTTAGTCTAGGCATAGACAAGAATAAAGTAGCAGAAGTACTACTTAAACCAATGCCTCAAACCAAAAAAGAAATGCAATCATTTCTAGGATTTGCTGGTTACTATAGACAGCATATAAAGGACTTTGCAAAAATTTTCAAATCCTTGTATAAGCTATGTGACCAACAAACAGTCTATGAAATGACAGAAGAAAGAAGCAAGGCATATGAGGAATTGAAAAATTCCTTAACAAATGCCCCATTTCTTCTAATGCCAGATTAGAAACTACCCTTCAAGCTGTACATTGATGCTTGGGGAGAAGGACTGGGTGCTGCACTACACCAGACACAAATTATCAATGATAAACCAGTGGAAGGACCAATCTGTTTTATTTCAAGACAGATAAAGCCAACAGAAGCAAGATATGGAGCAAGCCAAATGGAATGCCTCTGCTTAGTATGGGCTTTAGAAAAATTAGATTATTATTTGGATGGCACAGTATTTGATGTGATTACAGACTTTAATGCTGTAAAATCTCTATTAAATATGAAGACTCCAAATAGACATATGCTAAGATGGCAAATTGCTATCCAAGAATATAGAGGAAATATGACTATTGTTCATAAATCTGGAAATATTAATAAAAATGCAGATGGTCTTAGCAGATGGGCTCTAGCAAATACCCCTTACAATCCAGCATGGGTACCACAAGAAGAACACCATATAGAAGGAATATGTGTCACAGACATTGGCACATAATTCTTTAACCAAGTTAAAGAAAGCTATAAGATGAACAAAAATTGCCATATCTTAAGCCAACTTCTAATGAAAGACTGCAAAGACCCATCACTTTCATCAAAACTAGATGAAATATGGAAAAAGGCATATGATGAAGGAAGATTCCACCTCCTTGATGGAATCCTTTACCATAGAACAAAACATACATGTGTTATGGCCCTAACAGATAGAACCCTGATAAACACTATTTTACATTAGTGTCATGATAGTGTTGCAGCTGGACACCTTTCAGAAGACAGGACACTAGAGAGGGTGAAAACCTGCTCTTGGTGGCCACATTGGAAGAAAGATGTTATAGAATACTGCCAAACCTGTGACAGATGTCAAAAGGCCAACAGAGACACAGGAAAGAAATTTGGAATGATGATCAAAATCCAAGAACCAAAGTCCCCTTGGGAAATAGTTTATATGGATTGGGTAACAGCACTACCTCCAGGAGGAGACAGAAGCTATAATGCATGCCTAGTATTGGTTGACAGGTATAGCAAAACTCCCATGTTCCTACCATGTCATAAAGATGACACAGCTATGGACGCAGCCATAATGATATGGAATAAAGTTATTAGCCATACAGGCTTATTCCAGAATATTATAAGTGACAGAGACCCAAAGTTCACTTCAGCATTATGGACAAATCTCCATAACTTGTTTGGAACAAAGTTATCATTCTAAACAGCTTACCATCCTCAAACTGATGGCTTAGCAGAAAGAATGATACAGACCTTAGAGGACATGATCAGAAGATTCTGTGCTTATGGGCTAGAATTCAAAGATTCTGATGGCTTTACCCATGATTGGTGTACACTAATACCAGCTCTTGAACTGGCATATAAGACATCAATCCATTCTTCTACTGGCAAAACCCCAGATATGCTAGAAAAAGGTTGGAATCCAAGACTTCCTTCTGATACCCTCAAAAAGGACTTAGTGGATATACATCCAACAGCAAGCAGCTTTAAGATAATGCTTGACAAAGCAAGACACCATGCAAACAGATGTATGCAAGACTCTTTCAAATATGAAAAAGAAAGATGGGATAAAAGTCATAAGCCACCTGACTTCAGAATAGGAGACTTGGTCCTAGTATCAACCCTTAATTTCAATAACATAAAAGGTCCAAAGAAATCGAAAGATTCCTTTGCAGGACCATTTATGATAAAAGCACTTCATGGACCCAATGCTGTGCAATTGGAACTCACAGGTGAACTAATGAACAAACACCTAGCTTTCCCTGTAAGCCTGATAAAAACTTACAGTTAAAGTGACAAGGAGTTATTTCCACTAAGAAATAAACCCCCACTTGAAATTCACCCCTTGCAAGAAGGAGAGGAAAAGAAAATAGTAAAAGTCCTTAAAGAAAGAAGGACAAGAAACAAAAAAGAAAGGGAATACCTTGTAAGGTATAGAAATTCAACTCAAGAAGAGGAATGGCTACTTGAGAAAGATATAACAAATGCTGATAAACTACTAAGAAGGTTCAGACATGAAAGAAAGCCTGAAAAATAGAAAAGTTAAGCATTATTGAGCTTCAAGACTAACAAAGTCTATTGAAGAGGTAGGACAGTGGATGATACCCTAATTACACATATCAGATTGTGGTACAATCTTTTTTGGTGGTAGGGAATTTGAACCTTTGAGATATGACCACATACCCAAAAAGGTCACAAGAAATATTTTATATAATTATACATCAAAAATAAGTACCTTAAAAACTATAAAAATACCATAAATTGGTACAAAATTTGGTTTAAATTAAAACCCAATGAATAAACATGTGAAATAAATTACACCATTGGATTCCCCATGGTAAAATACACATATACCATTTTTATGGCATATCTTTAAAGTCAATATTCGATAAGTTATAAGTAATAATACCTTATAGCAACCACAAATCCTTATTTATTTCAAAAGCTCATGAAACAACATGTAAAATGAATGGTACCATTGGATTTTTCACACAAATCCACACATAAAACAACTAATTAGCTAAGCTTCAAAACCAATACTTAAGGAATTAACCTGAATATATGCACTTTTTTGGTCAATGCATATATTCAAGGATTTTAGCTAATATCTCTTGAATTATACATGATAGAGTGATGAACCAGAAAGAAAGTCATCCCGTAATTACTGTAGGAACACAGATATGAAGTTTATTTTACCAGTTATAAACAAGGTTAAAATCTGTAAGGAATTATTGATTAAAATCAACAGAGCTGTTGACCACTTTGTTGTGAAAGTGGTCCAAACTTAAAAATAAGTAGACAGTTGGATTCTACTAGCTCATTCGTGAAGAATGATGTATTTTTTATTATAATATTCAAGGTATAACCCCTTGAAATCATAGTTTGAAGTTTAAAATATTAAATTTGAACAGAAAAGATGAGTTACAAGAAAAATCATCAAAATAGAGTTTTGATGATGTAATGAAATGCTCTTGGAAGCATAATTAGGTTATGCCAAGCTATCAGAATTCACTCTCTGAATTGCTTTAGCGTGTAAATATTAAAAGTTATTAAGGATAAAAGCTTCAGCTTAATTCGATCATTTATGATCACATACTGTAACCTTAAAATTAAGTTTAACAGTCATATAAGTGTTGAAATTGGTGAATACTATTGGTTCATGATTAAAACTAATAAAATACATGAAATTTGGGGTTCTGCCAAGCCTTTGACATCATCAGACTTAGAGTTATACTGATAACTCTAAATAATGGCATAATAGTGATGTAATGAGGTTTGATCATGATGTAATCATCACCAAACCTTGAAATATTGATCAATTCCAGTGGATATGATCAGTAAACGTCTACTAGAAGCCTGTTGGACTCTAGGAGGGAGGTATTTACTATAAATAGAGCTCTTTCTGCTCTGTTTTCCCCTCAGACGCATCAAAAACATTAAATAAATACAAACAAAAAGGTAATATCTTTCTTCTTTGTATATAAAACGTTTATATTATTAAAGACCAAAGTTCATTTTTATTATAATCATCAATTTTGAAGTGATTAAATCATTTGTTTAACTTTTTTTGTTAAAAATCTCTCTAAAACTCATTTCCACGTCAAAAATCAAGAATATTTGTAATTTCTCTATTTTTTATTGTAAATACAATTTGTATAAGTTTTATATATATTATTTGGCGTAAAATATCTCAAAAATATTATCATAAGTGTTAAAAGTAGGTTATTTTCTCTTATATTAATTTATAACTTTAATATTAGTAATATTAATGTTATTAATTGTTTTTTATTAATAAAAAACAATTTTTTACGCCTTTATTATTTGTTTGTAGCAATAATAAAGTGCTTTTAAATATATTAATTATTTCATATTAATATATTTATTTTACTATATTATATTTTATAATATAAATTATATTGTTATATTTTTATTAATAATATAATTATTTTTACGCCATAATTATAATAATTCTTTATTATTATAATTACTTTTATGTTATTTATTTCATTCATAAGGACATTCATAGTACAATAAGTAAAATATTAGTAATTTTTACTTATTGTTTCATAGTCAAACCTTACAGTTACAGATCTTAACACAACAATCTTTGATGAAATAAGAAACAGCTATACTCAAGATAACAATTGTAGCCTCCTATGCCAATTGCTTACTAAAGACTGTAAAGACAACTCTTTGATACATGCTTTAGATGAAATATGGAAGAAATCATATGATGAAGGAAGATTCCACTTACTGCTGGTATAATTTACCACAGAACTAAGCATGCATGTGTAATGACAGTTGTGGACAGGTCCTTAATAAATCTTGTACTGAATTAATGCCCTGACAGCCCCTTCTCGGGAAATCTGTCTCAGTACAGCATAAGAGGAAAGAGAAAGACCTGTATGTGATGGCCAATGTGGACGAGTATTGCAAAACCTGTGACAGATGTCAAACGGCTAATGAATCCATTGGCAAAAGGCTTGGAAATATGATAAAAATCCAAGAGCCCAGAAAACCTTGGGAAATTATCCATATGGCTTGGGTAATTGGCCTACCACCTGGCGGTGATAGAAGTTATAATGCATTCCTAGTTATTGTTTACAGATTTGGTAACACTCCAATCTTTCTTCCATGTCACAAGGATTATACAGCCATAGATACAGCTCTTCTAACATGGAATAGAGTAATATCATGGACTGGCATCTTCACAAATATCATGGATGACACAGATACCAAATTCACCTCAGCACTATGGACAAATCTTCCTCAATTATTTGGAACAAAGTTGTCCTTCTCTACAGCCTACCAGCCACAAATTGATGGACTGGCTGAAAGAATGATCCAAACCTTGGAAGACATGGAAAGAAGATTTTGTGCATATGGCCTTGAATTTAAAGATTGTGATGGGTTCACCCATGATTGGTGTACTCTTTTACCAGTGCTGTAATTGCCATACAAAAAAGCCATTCATGCCAGTACCAATCAAACTCCTGCTATTCTAGAAAAGGGACACAATCCCAAATTACCCCAATATTCATTAAGGAAGGATTTGGTTGAAATACATTCCACATCTGGTAGCTTCAAAGGGACTCTAGACAAAGCTAGAAAGCATGCAATAAGAGCCATGGAGCACTGATTTGCATTTTCCAAAGACAAATTGTACAAATCACATGCCACTGCAGATTTCAAAGTGGGAGATTTAGTACTTGTATTCACCACTAACTTCAATAACATCAAGGGATGTAAAAAGCTCACAGACTCCTTTGTAGGACCCTTTATTATTAAAGCCCTCCATGAGGAAAATTCAATTGAATTAGAATTATCTGAGGAACTTAGCAATAAGCATCCTACATTTCCAGTAAGCTTGGTAAAGCCATGTAAATGTAGTTATGCTGAGAAGTTTCCTTTGAGAAAGAAAGTTCCGCAGCATATAGCTCCTATTGAATCTTCTGGTACTAGGTAAATCACCAAAGTTCTCAAACAAAGAAAGCTAACAACCAAGAAAGTAAGGGAATGACTTGTTAGGTAAAGTCACCCAGCTTGTGAAGATTAATGGTTATCAGAAAAGGACCCACCTTGAGCTAATCAACTTCTCAGAAGGTTCAGAAACATCAAAAATAACAAGTCATATTCTTTTTTTAGGGGGAGGGAATGTGAGCCTTAAAGGTATTTTCAGATACCCAAAAGACCACAAATGATAAAACAATAAAAAATTATAACTAAAATAAGTTTATTTATATAATCAAGACAAAAATTAAAATATGAATGTAAATTGATACAACAAAATTAAAATTCAATTATAACTTAAAAATAAAATTACATTGAAATTTAAATTTGTGAAAACACATTTTTACTTCAAAAAATTAAGTAAAAATGAATTTTCAACAAAAATACTACAATTAAAACATTTTTGGGAAAAATTTGAATAAAAATTAATATAGCCTTTTATCCTACAACTAAACATATGAAAATTATTTTACCATTGGACTCCTCATACAAGATAAGGTGGGGTCACCCCTGGGTTAAATGTCTGTAACTCAACTCTAAATAAGATTATATTAAGTTTTTAGTATTTTCTGTACAAAAGTTGAAAATCCTCAAAACTTTCATTTAATTCCCATCACATGTGTTGGTAACCCCCAATCTTTGTGTTAAAGTTGTGGTGTTGTGTGTAGCTTAGAAGTTATGAGGAATTGAAGTATTTTCAATTGAAATGTCAAAATGTGCACATGTATTACATAAGTGAACTTTAATCTAAATATGAGGTGTCAATTATTACAGTTGTGTAATTTAAAAACTTAATTGAATTACATATGTAAATTATAAGTATAATACATGATGAGGCATTAAAGAAAAAATCAATTGGAAATATTGATTGTGGGGGGAAAGGAATTTTGGCTCCAAGGGGGAGCCATACCCCCAAATTCCTTGCTGACAGGTGTGAGATGACAAAATGGACTCAAAAGTTCATCCCTTTTGGCCTGGAATTGAGTCACAGGGTCTGTGTCTCAACTGATGATGAGGTTTTGATACCAACCAGGGCAGTTTTAACTGTTGCCAAGAGTGTAAAACTACCCGTAAGATAAAACAAAATATTGTAAAAACAGTTTTAACTGTTTTTTGAAGGTTTAAAACCAGGTATTACTATAGCAATGGCTGATTTGAGGTTCCATAATGGCTGGAAACAGCAAAAAATGGCCAAAACCAGCCCTTTTTTGGTCTAAACCAGGGTTCCTTGATGCCATAACTTGCTTTTCTTTTTTCAGAGGGTTTTCCACGACTGACAAGAGCAAATTTTACTTTTGGAGTAAGGGAATTTATTCCTATAAGAGAATGTCTTTTTTGCCCCACTTTTCTCTCCATGTTAGAAACCTTTCCCTTTATAATTAGTTTGAACACTGTTAAGACAATTAATAAAATATTACAACCACCCTTATTAAATAATTTGAAAAAATTTAAGCATGTGAAAAATTCATTATAATCATTGTTTGTAACTCTTATAATCATTTTAACCTCTTGAACCACCACATAAGTTAAATAAAGCATCTTTTATCACTCTTAACTTTGTCACTTTGTTTCCAAATACACCTGGTCACTTTTGGGAATTTTTTCTCTTGAATAATATTTTCAAGACTCTGTTCTTTAATTACTTGCTTGCAGTCCTTTGCTCAATTAATTAAAATTGAAATTGCTCTTAAAGAAGCTTCTTTTTAAGCCTTAAATATCTCTTATAGAGTATTTTTGGATAAATTTTTATTGTTGGTAAAACAATAAATCCTCATAATATTGATTTTTTATACTTATAAAGTTAATAACACTAAAATTGGCGTTTCTTCTGTTAAAAAAATTTTTTCATACTATTTTTAATCAATTTTACCTTATACAGATGTTTGGGACAGGAAAATTACTTGATTTTTAATCAAAGTTTTATATCCACACCTTACAACTATGTTCTCCAAGAACACATTTTTTCTTGGAAAGAATATGTGCCTTTTCCAATTTTCAGCCCATTGAACATGCTCATACAAATTTTCAAGTGGCCATGATTCTTGATTGGGATTTGAAATTTGACTTTATGGAAAACTGCAATGCAAGAAAAATATCGTGTTAGAATGTGAAGCCTAACCTCCAATCTTACTAAGACCATGTGTATCACCCATTAAAAGAGGAATTGCAGCTTTAATTTGATCCCCTTGAGGATATTGATAGGTTTTGGGGAAAGAAATTCCTCACCGGAATGCATGAAGCTCTGTTTTCAGTGGTTCAAGGAGATTTTTAGTTGAGAAGTAGTAGGCTATTTTGGATTAGGGGTAAATCCATAAATAAAGAGACTTTAGGACTTATAGTCTATATCAGGAGTAAGAATGAAGAGAATAAGCAAAATAACTCCCAAGGATATGATATTGGATCCTGCTTTCATACCATAGGGATTCATCCAATATTAAAAAAATTCCAAAAAATAAATTATAATGACAATGATTAAAATGGTTCCCTTGGGGATCTTCAAAAGTGTTTCATAAGCTTCCATCCCAAATATCTTGATATTTGACGTTAGACCTGCACTGAGATTTACTTCAATTCTTCAAAAAATACTAAGAATTTGGGGATTGGATTTTAGTGGCAATCTATTTTTGCAAGCTTTGAAAATTAAATCTCTTGATAGGATGATAAATTTTATTTATTCACAAAGCTTGATGGATTCCATAAGTCTCAATTAAGAAATTTGGAAATTTTTATAATGTAGGATTGATTTTATTTGAGCTTTGAGAAATTGAGTGGTCATTGCAATTTGTAAGAATTGGGAAATAAAATTGACCCTTTTATATTTTCATTTAAAGATAAAAACTTTTTTACAGTTGATATGGGCTTAGGGATCTGTTCTGGGAAGTTCTTGACATTTAAAATCATATAATTAAGGTCAATTTCTTTTTGAAGTTGAAAATTCCATTGGAAATAATTATCATTCATTTTTTTTTCAATAATTTAATGTTATATTTGAATCAGTGTGATAAGTAAAGATGGATGTCCAAGTTGAAATGTAGGTAGTTGCAATAAGATGGAGCTTTATATTTCAGGTCTATGCAGTATCTCTTCAATTGAAGTTTTGTGGGAGGATTTTTCTAACTGTAAATGGGATTCGCCTTCATGTATGGAACCCTATCATAATAATAGAATAGGTTAAATTAATTAATTTCAAAAATATTATGTATAAACAAATTTCTTTCAACAAATGGAAGGGCATATAATGAAATGGCTTACACTTATCTCTAAATTTTATTATTGAGTTTCCTTATGGATAGAGTTTGGCAAGAATATCTTTAATATTCATAAAATTGTAATCAGAAATTATGAGAAACATTTGTAAATTGTATTATAGATTGTGGGAGATAGAATTGTAAATAGGAATTGTGATTAGAATTGAAATTATAGCTTATCTTATTGAATAAAGGAGAATTATTGATTTGATTCTGATTGGCTCATTTGGACTTTCCAACACCTTGATGAAAATTCCCTTGAGATTGGCATTGATTGTTTTGAAATGTTTTACATTCACATATCCAAATTTGACCAATGTTAATTGTTGGAAATAGAAGATTTAGATTTAAAAAAATTGAACCATTGGGATTGATGAAGTCTAAATATTATAATGTAAATTTAGATTTTAAAAATGAGAATAATCTAATTATGGCAAATTATATTAATCCATAAGTATTTATGCATGATTATTCATGAAATTATGTTTTATTCATTGAAAATATTAAATAAAATATACATTTTATAGAATTATTAATTACTTTTTTAATGTTACATAATTTTTAATAATATATATAGCAGTTGAATCTTTCTTTAAATATGGAGAAAATTTGAATTTTATCTTTTATATGATCAATTAACAGAATGAGTAAATGAAAATGGATAAAATAACCTACATTGCATAGTATGAATAAATCAAATGATATTTGACCAGGTTGAAAGCAATTGTCAGGGTTACTCTATGATATAGCTTTACAATGACAATACAAAGGTATGAGTGTTGTGGGAACTCCTCCTGTGTGGGATAAATGAGGCAGTACCTGGAAGGGGAAATTACAATAGAACAGCTTTGAATTGCTGTTCAAGATTGTAACCCTTTCTCTGCTTGTGTGTCAGAATAATCTGAACTTCCCTTCCTGAAAATGATGAATAATCTTAACTTGAGCTCAAAATCAATTTCTTTTATTTGATGGTGGCTAGTCAGAAACATAAATTCAACAGACTCTATAAGAATTTGTTTGATCTGGAAACAATGGCTTAGTAAACCTTAACACAAATAGATGAAGATAAAAAAACTGGAGAAAGACTTTTTAATTCCTTTACTGAGAACAGTAACACCTTCAGGAATTTCCAATTTTGATGATAAAACTGTGGATAATATGATAACTGATAATAACAAACACTACTATTTTTTAAGGGTTTGATAATTTTATGATGATAGCCTGGGATAACAGACACTACTATTTTTCAATTTACTACTGAGCTTCGCTACTGAGTAAAGACCCTTGTCAATGGGATGTATTTATAAAATAATGTAGACCAACTGTTAACTACTATTATCTATAAAACACCCAGACAATGCTACTGAGCAGATTTAGGAATGGAGGTAGTCAATGAGATGAGTTAATGAATTAAAGTAGACCAACTTTTAACTACTATTAACTATGAATCACTCAGAAAATGCTTCTGAGCTTAGCTGATGAGCAAAATTTAGGAATGGGGATGGGATGATTATACTGCTGAGCTTAGCTACGGTGTATTCCTAAAAAATTAGGATAATGTGGATGGATGGATGGGATTTCCCTCAGGAAAAATATTAAGAAGTTACGTTTTTGTGATGAGCCTCTGTCTAGGCCATGAGGAAAAAAAATTGAGGGGAGAAAGGAGCTCTATTTATAGCTTTTGGGCCTCCAGGGGAGTGTTGAAAAAAAGGGGACTTAGAATTTTTCAGGTCTTCCATTTAAGGTTTGGTGGTAATTGAATTGAGATGTCTGTGCTTTAACTGAGTTCTTGATTCTTGTGGGGAAATTTGTGGGGAAATGATGTCATTGATTATGTAATACTAGTTTTTTCTTTTTTCTTTTTTTTAAAGTACACCCTTGTGAAACCTCTGTAAACACCTTCTGTAATACTACTGTGACACCTTTACTGCCTAATTTCTTCTTCTTAACCTATTTTCTTTCCACCTTTCACACTATCCTACCAACTTCTTATTTTATGTGATTAAAAAAAATTCCTCTTAATTTAAATTTTCAAATAAAATACTACTGATAATATTTTATTTATTTATTTATTATTTTTTTCATTAATCCAAACTGAACAAATGGTATGGCATACCACACTGTTAGTATGACATGAAAATGATGATGATGATGAAGTGAGAAGATAGTTAAAAGGGCTATACCAAAGAATTTAGTGATTGTGAGTTCTATTGATAGCCCTGGGTGCAGCGTTTATCTGTTGGTTTACAATAATAAACCCTAAAATAATTAAAATTATAGTTATACCTGTTTGATTATAAGGCAACAACTTCTTTTAAGAAGCCATACCATGCAAGGATATCAAAAACAGGGTGATGGATTGGCCTTCTGGTGAGGAAAGGCCTCCTTTTATCTTATTCAGGGGTAGTGGGAGTTTTTTTGCCTCTGCACATAACCACAGAGTGAAAGTATTTGCTACTGTAGGATGGTTTGTGGTTCTACACCCACAATACAGACTGGTATTGGGTGGAAATGTGGCTTTAGAGTCACAAGTTGTCATTTTTACCCTATACAGGGTTAAAATGTTCACCAATGGAGTTTACAGGTGTGTTCCGGTGCTTTAGATGCCTCAGAAACTGTATAGGAAAATCCTGTATGACACTTATTTGTCAATTTATGAGAAATTAAAGAATAAATAGCATCTAATTCAATTAATTAGCTGTGAACTCAATTTTATGGATAGCTGTCCCACAGTATGATCCCATACTGGCTAGTGTCAGGATGAGTCTATGTTGAAGTAGAAATAAAGCTATTTACAACTAAACTATGACTGTGACACGTGGAAAATAGTTTAAAATAGTTTTATAAGGGTTAAAGATGGATTAATTTAATAAAAAAGGGGCTTTACTATAAGAAATATAGTGGTGGTGAGCGCTGTTGAAAGCCCTGGGTGCAGCTTTACCTGTTGGGTTACAATAATAAAGACTACAATACTTTAAATTAAGAGTATACCTGTTTATTACCTAAGAGTAAAACTGTTTTTGACAGTTTACTACGTAGGGTATTCAAGAGCAGGATGAGGAAAGGTTTTTGGCTGTGAAAAGCCCTCCTTTTATCCTAAAATTGAGGTGGAAAGGCTGCTAGACCTTTCCATGTAGAGGAAGTGAAGATTTTTCACTCTCTATGACAGGCTTGTGGTTTGCAAACAGCCTTTATACCCTGTATTGGGCTCAGATGTGGTTTTGAAACCACATCTGGGCAGTTTTCACCAATACAGGGCGAAAATTTTCATCTGGGGACCTCACAGCCTGATTCTGACGTGTATGACGCGTAGAATGCTGTACAGAAACTGTATGGGACCCCAGTATTAACTGAAATATGAGGTATTGAAGTAAAAACATGCTTCTTCGTCTATTTGACACCTCATATTCATGGTTATGGGATATTATCCCATGGTAAGGCTGTATCTGACAGCAGGTGGGATTTTGACCTTAAAATGGTCATAACTCTGTCAGTTTTTGAGATATCAAGCTCAAAGTTGGTTCATTGAATAGCTCTGTATGGGCGCTACACAATGGTACCCAACCTGACATGGTTATCATTAAATATGACAAAGTTATCCCATGTACAAGTATTTTTGTACATTGGCGTGGTCTGGTCAAAAGCTGTATTAAGCTTGTTTGGCCAATACCTTCTGTTGTAGTTGAGTTATGAGGAAATGGATGGCACCATCAGATAGCCCTGATTGTGCTCTTTCCAAAAAGACCCCACTTTAGGTATCTCACACTAAAACTGTAAAAGCTAGATGAGAGGTGAATGTTTTGTTCACCTTTATTTGGTCTGAATTTGACCATAACTCAAGTAACACTGGTGCTAGCTCAGTTTGGCTGGTACCATTGGATAGCCCTGGCTTAGAGCTTCATTTTGAATACCCATTTGATGGGGTTAAGCCTCTCCTTCTAGATTTTAGATGAGAGGTGAAAATTAAGGTTTATGCTCAGCAATAACTTTGAGCAGGAATAACTTTGTTATTTCTTGTCCTATGGTGATGGGACTTATATTTTCAGAAAGAGGTGAGTTTCCTCTTTCTTCTGATACCTTTTGAGCTAACTTGGCTCAGTTCCATTTTTTGGTGGTATTTTGGCTATACCATTGGTTTATGGTATTTTGGCTGTCATGCTTGTGCTCTGGTTTTGAGTCACAGGCTGACATACCCTCCCTCTAAAAAAGGCTCATCATTGATGAGACTGTTCAGTCCTCCTAGATGCTCTGAATCTCCTTAAATGGAGGTTCCCATCTGGTATGGCATCCTCTGCCAACCATTTGTCTTTGTCAGCTGTCTGGTTCTTGAATCTGACTAGATATTGTCTCTGATCCTTCCCATTGAGTCTGATTTTTGTGGCCCTGATGATTTTACTCACAGGTCCAGGAGAGTGTTCTACTTCCACTATTTCTGGTGGAGTGATGTTTTTCTTCCTGGAGGGGAATTTATCCTCTTCTGTTTGGAAGTATGGTTTGACCAGGCTTACTGGAAAGACTGGGTGTTTCCTAGAAAACTCCTCAGTGAGCTTGACCTCTACTGCATTCTTCCCTATCAACTTAATGATAGTGAAGGGCCCTACAAATGAGTCTCTCATTTTCTTGGGTCCTTTGAGATTTTTAAAGCTTAGTGTAGACACTAACACCTGGTCCCCTTCGTTGAAGTCAGGTTCCATATGTGATTTGTCCCACCTCTGCTTATTATACTCTTTGGCCTCAGCTATGCATTTGGCAGCAGTATCACAGGCTTTCTTCCACATATCATGGAAGTCTTTGGCTGTGGGGTGGATGGTCAGAAGATTTTTCTTCAAGTGATCCACAGGTAAAAGGGGATTCCACCCTTTCTCTACCAGTGCAGGTGTTTTTCCTGTGGTAGAGTGCTGGCTTGTATTATAAGCCAGTTGGACTGCTGGTAAGAGGGTGACCCAATCATGGGTATATCCCTCATGGTCCTTGTATTCCATGCCATAGGCACAGAACCTCCTGAGGATGTCCTCCATTGTTTGGATCATCCTCTCAGCTAGGCCATCTGTTTGTGGATGGTAAGCTGTGGAAAAAGCAAGCTTGGTGCCTAGCATGTCATACAAATTGGTCCAAAATTCAGATGTGAATTTTGGGTCCCTGTCACTAATTATGATCTTAGGGACTCCACAGGTGGATATGATGTTATTCCAAAATAACAGAGCAGTGTCCATGGCTGTGTCCTCTTTATGGCATGGTAGACATCTCATGCTCTTGCTGAACCTATCAACTATTATTAGGCAGGCATTGTAGTTTTCTTTGCCTCCTGGGAAAAGTCCTGTGACCCAGTCCATGTTGATGGTTTCCCATGGGTGTTTGGGTTCTTCTATGTGTTGAAGCAACCCATATTTCTTCCCATGCTTTCTATTTGCCTTTTGGCATCTTTCACAAGTGTTGATGTATTCACTCAACTTTTGCTCCCACTTGGGCCACCAAGCTGTGCTTGCTACCCTCTCTTTAGTCCTGTCTTCACTCATGTGTCCCATGTAGGGGCAGTCATGGCATTCCTGCAGGATTAAAGAGATGTGGTCTCTGTCTATCACTGTGAGTGCACTGGTGTGCTTATCTCTGTGATAAATCAGGCCATCTATAAGGAAGAATTTATTGTCCTTATAGGCCCTCAACCAGGGTTCCTCCAGCTGGGTTTCCAGTTCTGGGCTCCTGTATTTTTGTTGAAGGAGTTGGAGTAGTATGCTACACTGTTTGTGTTTAGCATATGATTTCAGCACTGCATTGAAAAATTCATTGTGCAGTGCTGAGGAACTTATTCCCAGTATGGGGGTTTCTGTCCCTTCTGAATCAGTGTTTCCACTGTCAAGGGTACCACTCCCTGGTGCCCATTCAGAGAATCTGAAGTTCTTCTTCCTATTTATTTCCATAAAATGGATAGGAATTTTTTGCAGCAACTTCAGGGTCATAAGCTGGATTGCTTTTGACATTGTCCAGTGGCCATCTGCTAAGGCCATCTGCATTGGTATGGCTTTTACCTTCCTTGTATATGATGGTCATGTTCCCTCTATACTCCTGGATGGCTATTTGCCATCTCAGCATGTGTCTATTAGTAGTCTTCATGTTTAGTAAAGACTTCAAGGCTGTGCAGTCTGTGTATACTTCAAAGACTGCACCCTCCAAATAATAATGGAGTTTTTCTAGAGCCCAGACTAGACATAGACATTCTGTCTGGGTGGCCCCATACCTGGCTTCTGAATCTTTCAGCTGCCTGGAGATGTAACATATTACACCTTCTCTTGGTTCACCATCCACAATTTGTCTTTGGTGAAGGGCTGCTCCCAAGCCTTGGCTGCATGCTGCATCTATATATAACTTGAATGGTAGTTCAAAGTCAGGCAAGATGAGTACAGGTGCATTTGTGAGTTCATATTTGATCCTCTCATATGCATCCCTCCTTTCCTTGGTTATTTCAAAAACTACATCCTTTGAGCATAACTTGTATAAACTACTAGTTATGTGGGCAAAGTTTTTGATGTGGTTTCTATAGTAGATAGCAAATTCAAGGAAAGATTGCATCTCTTTGATGTTCTTTGGTACTGGCTTTTGCAGTACTGCTGCTACTTTTTTCTGGTCAATTGCCAGACTAAGGCCTGAGACTTTGTGTCCTAGAGCTAGTAGCTCTTGTTGGCCAAAATTACACTTTTTAAGTGAAATTTTCAGATCGATGGGTGTACATTTACTTAGCACTCTGTCTATGTATTGTACATGGTCTTCCCATGTCTCTGAGTATATAATGATATCATCAATATACACTACCATCCAGCCTTCCATTATTTCTTCTTGAAATATGGTGTCCATCATCCTTTGGAAGTGGGCTGGTGCATTCTTGATGCCAAATGGCATCCTGGTGTACTCATATATGCCCATATGGCATATTATTCTGAGCAACTTCATGGAGTTTGGTTTAACTCCATTTTGGTGGAAGCCTTTCATACAATCCATCTTGGTTATGTATTTGGCTTTGGCTAGCTTATCCAAGGCATGAGGTATCCTTGGTATAGGGTACCTGTCTGCTTTTGTGTAGTTGTTCAGGGCTCTGAAATCTCCACACAATCTAGACTTGCCATCATGCCAGGTGATTAGGACAGGAGTGGTGATTTCCACTATTTCATTATGTCCAATCTTCCTAATGACATCCATGTCCAGGAGTTCATTGATATGTTTCGCAATCTCTTTCCTGGTCTCCAGACTTGCTGGGTAAGGAGGTCTCCTTAACATGGGTGGATAAGGCCTTTCTACATCCAGATATAGTTCTATATCATGGCCTTTGATTTTGCCTAATGGTTCTTCACCAATGGCAAATGCTAGTCTATTCTTCCTCAGCATCTTCAGTAAACTTAGCTTTTGTTTACTGGTGAGGGTAGTGCTAAACTGTCCCTCTCTGGATTCTTTCAGAAGTTCTTCCAGTGGGTCCTGGGAAGATATCTGGTATATATCAAGAGAAAATTTCTTTTCCTTGTTAGTACCAATGGTAATATGCCTATTTTTACTATTGTAAATATCTATGCCATACATCCTCTGGTAATCTGTTCCCAGTAAAAACCCTTGGATGTGGGCATCTTCAAGCACTACAAACTCTGGGTTGAGTCTGATATTACCTTTTCTGTGGGGTATAATTATCTCTTTGATAATTGTCCCAATAGAGGTCATCTTTCCAGATGCACTCTTAAAGTTCTTTTCCCTGGTGGGCAAGAGTTCTTTTTCCCAGTTTGGGAAGTGGTTATCCAGATAATTTCTGGCAACTATGGAGCAGTGTGCTCCACTGTCAATGAACAGTGGGTGCTGAGCATTGTCAATACATACATTCATTTTTGTGGCTGTTCCATGTATATATGCCATTCCTTTGGTTGGTGTAACCAGGAATTTTTGTGCATCATGTGTATGTTTACACAAGTTCTTGTTGGCAGTGTCTTGTGGCATGCCTCCTTTCAACTGTATATCCTGGATTTCCAATGGGGTTTCCTCTTGGTATTCCACTAGAAGTTCCTCTCTTGGGTCTTGATCATCATCAGATAGTTCTCTAATGGCATCACCCATGGAGTCTGATTTGGAATCCTCTGTTGGAGGTTCTTCTTCAGGGACTTTTTCTATAGCATAGACTTTCTTCTTTGCTTTTGGACAGTTGTTGGCATAGTGGTCTGTTGAACCACAATTGTGACAAGAATTCTTCTTCTTTGCCACTTCTGCCACTCTTTCTCTGGGTTTGTCTTTAAACTCTACCCTGAAAGGTTGTTTCTCTTTGAAACTATTGCTTCTATATGGGGTGAATTTCCCTATATTAGGCCTTTTCCTTATGTCTTGTAAGGTATTGGCTATATCATCTAGAGTGCAATTTTGGTTGTATCTGCACTTTACTGCATGCTCTAGTTCTCCTGGCAGTTGTGTCAGAAGTTTATGATTCCTCATTTGAATGTTCATTTGAGGATCAATGGCTTTAAGTCTTTTAGACTGTCTAAGACACCACTCATATGGATCTTTGTCCACAGAGTATTTATCATTTTCAAATGACATGGTCTTTTGCCATATCCAAGTTCCATTACTGTACTTTTGGATTATTTGACTCTTCCACCATGGCCAATTTCTTCTGCCATGGATTTCTTTCATTTCAGTGTACCATATACTTGCATGACCTTTAAATGCAGTATTCAGTCTAGCAGTAATCCAGTAATATGGTATGCTTGGTACATCAATGAAGAGTCCATCAATATAATCTATGAGTTCCATATGATCATATTCTCCTGATCCAGAGAATTTGGGCCAGTTTGAGGCCTCAGGAAGCTGTTTCAAGGCTTCCTTCTCTGAATAAGACATGCCATCTCCATCCTGGTATTGTGATGAAGATCTTGCCTTATTCAACAACATGGCATCTGGTTTGATGTCATCTGTTTGATATGGATTCTCCATAGCTTGGCCTTGTGGTTGGGGCTTTAAGCTATGGTAGGCATCAAACAATTTGTTGATGTCTTGGTTCAGACACTCCCTGTCCCTGCTGCTATGGTGTTGTTCTTTAGAGACTTGATTCAGTCTCTTGTTGGTTTCTTCAGAGGCTTTGCTCAGTTGAGCATATCCTTCCTGAAGGTTTTTAACTATCTGCTCCAATGAGGCTTGAGTTTTTCTCATCCTCTCTTGGGCAGATGCAAATTCTGCAGCCTGCTTTGCAGATTGCTCAGCATATTGGGACATTTGCAACCACAGTGTGTCACTGTTAATGTTGCTCTCAGATGTGATAATGTTATTTTCAGTCTGAGTGGGGGTAATGCTTCTATTACTAGGACTACTGATTCTAGAGTGGTTTACAATTACTTCTGGTTCCTGTGTACTTCTTTTACCAAATCTAACAGCTTCTGGATCATGGGGTCTGACTCTTTCCTCCTCTGGTTGAAGGAGGCTTTGTTATTGCCCTTGTTGCCTTGTCTTCTCCTGGAAACTTCCTGGAATTGTGAAGAATGGTGACTCTTGGCCACTGATCTGCTGGTTTCTGAATGGTGTGAAGCCACTGGAGAGCTGATTTGGCTTGCTCCTTGTGAACCTGAAGGAATCTGAGTAGGCCCTGTCTGGGTTAACTGTTCTTCTATAGCTTGGATAGTGGCTTGATTCTCCCTTATCCTCTGTGCCCTTGCCTCCAGGAGTCTGTGCTGCCTGGTAGGGTTCCAACCCTTGGTGATTACCATAAGGTCCTTGAAGTCTATCTCTTTGAGACAGATCTTCTGGCAACTTGATCCCAGTTCTGCCCAGTGAGTTTCTAGGTTGAACCTCTTGTTGTCCATGCTCCATTGAAACAAATCTTTGAGGAGTTGGGTGATTTGAAGAACTTGATCCATATCCTTCCAGTCCTCTGGTTTGAGGTTTCTGTTGAATTGGAGTGTGAATGGCAAGGTTGATATTATCTCCCTCATTGTTTTGCCATCCACCACTGTGTCCAATGTGTCTTCTTTCAGGTCTTCTGGTTCTAGACATTCCTGCTCTATCCTCTGGCTGGTTCCTTTGGAAGCCAAGGTCTCTGAGGTATGCAGGGGACATATCAGTGTTTGCAAGCAGTCAAAAACTTTATGTTCTTAGGGTATTTACCTTTGACTGTGCCTTGTACAAATTTGTTATCTGCTGATTTGGGCAGTTTGCCTTTGGAGGTTACAACTGGGTTAATAATTGTAATCTTCCCTGTACAAGTGGTTAAGGTTGGTTTACCTTGTATTGAAGCAGAGTTTCGTGGTTTTCTACTCCTCTGAGTGGCTATTGGTGTCCACTTCTTGGCTTTAATGAGGCCTTCACCAAGCCTTTTTCCTTTGCCCTTGCTGCCCTCTGGTTCTGAAGGTGTCACTGGTGTGTTGGCCTGTGACTGGGTTTCAAGTGGGATGTAGTTTTCTTCCACTGAATCAAAACAGGAAAAAGAGGGCTCATGTCAGTTAAGACTTCTTAAAAGGCTGGTTTTGCACGTCTAAGAATGGCCTCTGGGCTTGTATATTATTACAGTATGCCCTTGTATAATGACAGTGTAATTGAATTAACAATTTCACGTCAAAAATACAGCTTATGGTGTCCTGTCACACTGTTTGTGTGTCAGTATCCCTCAGATACACTTGTGGTTTTCAAGTGTATTCTGTACAAGTGGTTCTGTATAAGTGTTATTGAGTTAACAATACACTTAATCCACGCCTCAACTGATGGTTTTTCAGCCAGAGGTGTCCTTATTCAGTCAAAAATACAGGACTTTATTGATGGCTTATGTGTTGTTATATACAAAACACGCCAAAAATAATTAAATTCAGTGGGTATTAGCCACGTGAATAATACTCTTATAATATGAGTATGTATATAGAAAAGGATAAATATATATGATATATATATTTAAATGAAGAAATTACGCCTAAAAAAGATAAAACACTGGTTAATAAGTCATAAAAAGAGAAAAAGACTTATTTATAAGGTCCAAAAAGGTGTTAAAACACGGCCAGGCCCCCAAAATGTCAGGATGAGTCTATGTTGAAGTAGAAATAAAACTATTTACAACTAAACTATGACTGTGACACGTGGAAAATAGTTTAAAATAGTTTTATAAGGGTTAAAGATGGATTAATTTAATAAAAAAGGGGCTTTACTATAAGAAATATAGTGGTGGTGAGCGCTGTTGAAAGCCCTGGGTGCAGCTTTACCTGTTGGGTTACAATAATAAAGACTACAATACTTTAAATTAAGAGTATACCTGTTTATTACCCAAGAGTAAAACTGTTTTTGACAGTTTACTACGTAGGGTATTCAAGAGCAGGATGAGGAAAGGTTTTTGGCTGTGAAAAGCCCTCCTTTTATCCTAAAATTGAGGTGGAAAGGCTGCTAGACCTTTCCACGTAGAGGAAGTGAAGATTTTTCACTCTCTATGACAGGCTTGTGGTTTGCAAACAGCCTGTATACCCTGTATTGGGCTCAGATGTGGTTTTGAAACCACATCTGGGCAGTTTTCACCAATACAGGGCGAAAATTTTCATCTGGGGACCTCACAGCCTGATTCTGACGTGTATCACGCGTAGAATGCTGTACAGAAACTGTATGGGACCCCAGTATTGACTGAAATATGAGGTATTGAAGTAAAAACATGCTTCTTCGTCTATTTGACACCTCATATTCATGGTTATGGGATATTATCCCATGGTAAGGCTGTATCTGACAGCAGGTGGGATTTTGACCTTAAAATGGTCATAACTCTGTCAGTTTTTGAGATATCAACCTCAAAATTGGTACAGTGTGTATCCCTGTATGTGCTCTACACAATGGTACCTCATGTGGTATGGGTATCATTAAATATGACAAAGTTATCCCATGTACAAGTATTTTTGTACATTGGCGTGGTCTGGTCAAAAGCTTTATTAAGCTTGTTTGGCCAATAACTTCTGTTGTAGTTGAGTTATGAGGAAATGGATGGCACCATCAGATAGCCCTGATTGTGCTCTTTCCAAAAAGACCCCACTTTAGGTATCTCACACTAAAACTGTAAAAGTTAGACGAGAGGTGAATGTTTTGTTCACCCTTATTTGGTCTGAATTTGACCATAACTCAAGTAATACTGGTGCTAGCTCAGTTTGGCTGGTACCATTGGATAGCCCTGGCTTAGAGCTTCATTTTGAATACCCATTTGATGGGGTTAAGCCTCTCCTTCTAGATTTTAGATGAGAGGTGAAAATTAAGGTTTATGCTCAGCAATAACTTTGAGCAGGAATAACTTTGTTATTTCTTGTCCTATGGTGATGGGACTTATATTTTCAGAAAGAGGTGAGTTTCCTCTTTCTTCTGATACCTTTTGAGCTAATTTGGCTCAGCTCCATGTTTTGGTGGTATTTTGGCTATACCATTGGTTTATGGTATTTTGGCTGTCATGCTTGTGCTCTGGTTTTGAGTCACAGGCTGACAGCTAGTGTGTGATTACAATCTTAAAACCTGAATATGTTTGTCAGTTTTGAAGATAGAGAGCTCAAATGTGGCTCATTCCTTAGCCCTTGATGGGTTCTACACAATGGATACTCATCTGGTATAGCTAACATTCAAAGTGGCACTGTTATAGAAATTGTAAATTCCATTATCAATTCGTGGATTCATTATGGATCCTGAATTGATCTTGTTTGCTCCATAACTTTATTTCTGGAGGAGATATAAGTAAATGGATGGCATCATCAGAAAGCTTTTATTTTTCTCTTTCCAAAGAGACCCCACTTTGGGTATCTCATACTAAAACTGTAGAAGCTGGATGAGAGGTGAGTTTTTTATTCACCCTTATTTGGCTCTATTTTGGCCATAACCTCTATTGTTTTGGTTCTAGCCCAATTTTTATAGTACCATTGGGTAGCCCTAATTGATAGCTTTAATTTTAATACCCATTTGATGGCGTTCAGCCTCTTTCTATGGTTTTTAGATGAGAGGTGAAAATTAAAGTTTATTCTCAGCAACTTCTTTGAGCTTATATAGCTTTTTTATTCTTTTTCCTATGATTTGGGCCTTGCATATTTGCAAAGAGGTAAGTGTACTCTTTCACTTAATTCCTTTTGAGCTTTTTTGGCTCAGCTCAACGTTTTGGTGGTATTTTGCTCTACCATTGGTTTATGGTATTCTAGCAGTCATAGGGTGACAGTAAGTGAATAATTTTAACCTTTTTGGAAAGTCATTTCATTTTTTCAAGTTAAGGACTCAGATTTTATTCTGAACTTGTTCTCAAATCATTCATTTCACAAGAAAATTTTTTCTTAAAGTTTCCATTTATCAAAGAAGGTATGAAATACTAATGAATATAATCCTCAAAATCAGTTATAATAAAAAGAATAGCGTGTTTTGTAGGATTACAATAGAAAATGGTGTGTGAAAAGCTCTAAATTCAATAGTTAATCTTAATTATAGCAATTGGAAAAATTAATTATTTAAATTAGGCTTGGAAGTTGTTAGTTTCAGGTAGTCTACCAAAGGTTTGAAATCAACCAAGGGATTTTAAATTAGAGCCATAATTTGAAATCTGGTCAAATGTCTATATGCTTCCCAATGGATCAAGTTCTCAGGAGCTTTTGGAGTAATGGTTCCGCATTAAATATCTTATGGGACAGTGGTTAGAACAGCATTCCAAATATTTATTATAGCTGTTCTTTCCCTTTGAGCTCTTGGTATTGGTGAAATTTTCAAACAAAACCCATCAAAAGGATGAAGTAACATATTCAATTATGGGGATCTTGAAGAATTTAGGTTGGAAGAGGCTTGATTGAGAACTCCTTCAGGTTGTGAAATTATTGCATCTTGAAGAACAAATGTAGCAGATTCGGGAAAATCTTTAATTAATATTTCTATCACCATATCATTCCTTGATTGTTTTTTCATGATATTAGATTTCAGAGGTAATATTGATAAATATGTGTTATAAATAAAGGAAAGATAAATTTTTCAAAGAAAAAAAACTAATTTTTTGAATTTTTGGGTATGCAGTTGGTGGTACAGCTGGAGGTTGACATCAAACTCTTTCATTTTCTTGTCTTTTAAAAATATTCTTCCTTCATTTTAACCATCTTTTAAAAATATTGAGTATTTTTACATAGGTATCTCAATAAGGATCAATATTGTAGCTGGAATTTCCTTAACTTCTTTTGCATATTTCCCAAGTTTCCAAGAGCAAAATGGCCATACAAGAATTTCATGTTGAATCTGTCTTTTTTCCCAATGAAAGGTTCATCTTGGGAATCCAGATTTTTTCAAGAGAGCCATTGGAAAAGGAAGCTGGAGAATGGCTTGAAGGGAAATAAATTAATTTTGAATCAAAGGAATATTGAGGGGGATTTTTTTAAGGTTTTTTTGATAATAATTTCTTTCTCAACTTAATCAATTTGATCTTAATTACTCCAAATTTAAATTAAGCACTTTTGGAATTGGTCTTTAATAAAAAAATTTTTGGCGTTGAGAAATGTTTCCAGCTGATTTTTCTTGAGGAGTAGGGATTCCTGGAAAGTTTGAACTAACTTGAGTAATACGTAACATAGACTTTGTCAAATAAAGAATGGAATTTTCCAAAACTCAGGTTGAAGAAGGAATTGTTAATTTCCTTGCCCTTTGGTTGCATGTGTGGTTGGTTTGAGCCTCTCTGATCTCTTTCCATTCTCCTGTTAATTTTCCAGATATTTTTTTCCCAACCACAAGGAGAGACTGTGGTATTTGAGGCTGGGATGGGGTGGTGGGAGGGAATTAGAGCTAGAAGAGGCTATTAGGAATTAAGATATTAATAAAATTTGAATAATAAAGGAGATTATATACTTACCTTGTGTCATGGATTCATCCTCACCCAGATCTGAAGGCCTGTTAAACATCATTTGTGATTTATTGGCTGAGTCCAACAAAAACAAAACCTAAATAATTCAAGAGAACCCCAAATTATGAGATCATTTAACAAGTATTTGCTTATGTGGAGAATAAGAATTGATATTTTATACTTCTTATCTAAAAATACCTTAAATATGAGTTTAGAGTTAATAAGGGAATATGATGGAATATCTTGAAGCAAAAAAATATGGAAAAACTAAGTTAAAGTCAGACTTATGTGGGAGCTGCACAGTTTAAAGGAAAAAATTTTGTATTTTATAGCTGGAATATTTAGGAGAAATGACTTGCAGGTTGACTTTTTTATTTTTCTGAATTTCCAAATAGCCTAGAAATACAGTTGGAAATATAGGGAGTTTGATTAATAATGACAAAGAATCCCAGTGAAAGCTGTTAGTTATTCATAAAATGTCTTGATGGTATCAGTAAGTCACAGATATAAAAACAGAATCATAGTTCAATTTTTTAATATCTTATTCCAAAGAAGTAAATGTTGATCCTAGTAAAATAAATAAAATTGGATTAAGCTTATGTGAACTCAACTTAAATAAATTAAACTTGATTTTATGAAAAATGAGGCTTTATTAAGATAGGAATCTTTACTGGGAGGATATTTTCATCAAGATGAAATGTATAACAATGTCTCAAAAAATTAATAGACCTTTTTAAGATAGAAATTCATTGTATTAAGCTTTAATTCACGGAATCTTCAAGAACAATACCCTATACCAATTAAAAATATCAAGATTGTTTTCAATTCCTGAAAAATATTCCACTAGATGACAAGAGTTTTTGAATCAAAAAGAGGAAAAGCATTAAATATTATGGAAGAGGAACTCTAAATCTGTAAGCTTGAACTTCATTATATTTATATTATTGTATTTTATGTTTTATAGAAGGGGTATTGTGAAATAGTGGCAAAATTGTACAAAGTATCAATATGGGAAACATATTAGAAATGAATATCATACTCAGGACGTTAATATTACACATTGAATAGGCTAATTTATTTTTTAAAAATTTTGTTAATTGATTTTTGTTTGTGCTAATTATTCAATTATTTTTGAATAAGGGGTTTTAAAAGGTGCTGTATCACAATTCTCATTAGCTTAATTACTTACAAGTTATGTAATTTTTTAGCTGAAGTGAAGGAGCTTATCAATATATTCTTGTTGGAATAATAATACACTGAATTTGAATATATATATTTAATATGTAAGAGCTTAATGTAAATGTTATATTCATTGAGCAATACGGCATATCCAAGTATCTGAGGAGATAAATATAGGAAATGTACTTCCTTGAAGTGAAGTTAATTGTTTTGCAAAAAAATTGGCTAACTTTAACCATTATTTTAATTTGAAAGATCTTGTAATGTCTGAAATAATTTCTTAAAATAAATTGCTCAAAATTATACTTCATACTAGAGGTTTTATTCAGAGAAATTAATAATTAAATATTCTATAACATGATTAAATCAACTCTGCATTCATGAGTGTCCTCAACGGGAAAAAGGGTAGAATGAGAACTATTCATAATTCAATTTTAATTATAACCAAAATCTGAACTACCAAAATGGGTTTGGTATCTTAATTTACTGATTTTAATTTGAATGAAAAAACTTGGTATTATGCATATTTCAACCTTGATCTTATTTGGCCTGTACCTTACATTGGTGGAAAGGTAGACAAATTCTGAAGCAAGTTTTAAATCAAGTTGAATTATGAAATTTCAAAAAATTTCTTTCAATACATGATCTGATATAAGTATATCAGCTCATATTGGAAGTATTTTGTCTGATAAGACAATCCGGGTAGGCATTAACCCTAGCAAGACTCATCTTTCAAGGGAGAAGCTGTGAGCCTTGAGATATATTTCACATACCCAGATAGGCCACAGTTAGTATCAAAATAAATTTTGAACTATTCATAACCCATAAGTCATGTATATATTCAAAATTCATCAGTTTTTATTCTAGAAAAGATGAATAAACTTTTTGTTAGTAAGTAAATCCATGGATTTATGCCCAGATTGGGATTTTGTTAGCTCTATGAGGTGGTAATATTGAAAATACTTCACTAGCACACAATCAATACCACATACAATAAGTATGAAATTTTTTGTTTTTCTGAATTCCAAGCCAAAATAATGGGAATGTGAGAAATCCAATGTTACATATACACTAATAATACTGTGATTCATGCTTATTAAGCTTAATATTACTGTATTCCTACATAAAATTCTGATACACCCATAGTGGATATCAGTCTTGAAGCCTGAATTATTATTTTTGATGTGAAAATAGCTAAGGGGGACAAAACACAACAAAGAGAGCCAGGGTACCCAACTCCTGAGGCCTCTGAGTCCAGGATATCTCTGAAGCCTGGATAAATGGCTGATAATGGCTTGATTTATATAATCAAACCTTTTTGGAAATTTGTTGTCAAGTGAAAGTCCCTTTAGATCATAATAAAATAGCAAGCAAGCTGCTCTTTTGAAATGACAAAGAGGTAATGAGAAAGTCTGACTCATCTAAACATGTCAATTACTAATGGTTTTTCATGGATAGATTTTAATATAGTGAATAGAACCCTTTTGGTAATAGTATTGATGCCTTTATCTCATGGCTACCAGCTATTACTGCATTGTTTGCTTTTATAAATAAGAATGAGGTAAAAACTTGAAAAAATGATTCAAAGTAAAATTCTTAATGAATATTTCTAACACTTGAAAGACCAATTTAGAAAGGGATAATCTATATACAAACCAAATAGAATTATGAATTCATATTTCAAATCAAATCTTTTAGTTACAGTCCAGTTTTTATGATTCCAAGTAAAATACTTAATCTTTAAAAATTCACAGGAAATGAAATCTGTGATGAAGCTTCTAATAACATTGATAGCTTTGAGAAAGTATTCATTTTGAGTTAACAGAAGAGTGAAAGTGGTTACCCCCTTATTTCTTAAGTATAAAGGGGTTTGTAGTCATTTAAAATGAATTAATCAAGTAATTATGATAATCTTAAGTGACAACAAGTGATGTAATGAATATTCCAAAGGGCAGAATTTGTTTTTTGCTTATGGTTTTTTCATTTTGCTCCATGGAGTTCCTTTTTGAGCTTTTATTGAATAAAAAGAGGCCCCCTCTTTCTATTTTTTCCAAATCATCTTATTATTCAATCATATCATTAGTACCAACAAGTAAGTATTAGCTAAAAAAATTTCTTAAGTTTTTTAAATCTTTGAAATAAATCAGATATAAATTCAATAATTTAAATAAACCATTTCCAGTAGTGTTCAACTGATATTACTGTATTACTGCTATGGCTCAATTTTGATCCTTTAATTGCACAAATGATCCATAAAATGACTCTAGTAATTATCTTCAAGGTATTATCAAAGTATTAGTGAGTTTTTTCACTTAATTAATGAAGTTTTTTCGATTAATAGCTTTCTCAAAGAATTATCTTGATAATTAGTGTTTCGAAAGATAATTATAAATTCAAACAATTATATTTTATTTACTAATAAGTATGATTATTAATACTTTTTGTAATTGATTCTAGTAGAAAATTAATGCTTACTTCCATAATAACTAGCATTTCATGAAAAGTAAAAGAAATGTATAACTAATTATTTATTTATTTGTGGTTATAATATGTTGATTTATTATATCTCATAAGAACAGTCATAATAATCTCTATTAAAAGTAATATTATCCAGAGTTTCATAGACACAACAGGCAGAACTTGATGCATATAAATATTCCTTCTTTTTAATTATGGCTAAGGCCATGTCAAAGATATTCATAAATGTCAGGCTTAGTCTATGATGAAGCTTATTAATGACTAGTTACAAGCTTTAACTATGAATTTGACACAGTTAAAATAGTATAAAAAAGGTTTATTTAATATAATAAGGGTTGATAAAAAGAATATTCAGGGCTTTACTATTGAGGAATAGTGGTGGTGAGTGCTGTTGAGAGCCCTGGGTGCAGATTTACCTGTTGGGTTACAATAATAAAGACTACAATAATTAAAGTTATAATTATACCTGGTTATTTTCCATAATTGTAACTGTTTTTGACGGTTGTACTATGGAGGAATTCAATAGAAAGATGAGGAAACCTTTTCTGATGGATAAAAGGCCCCTTTTTATTGTAACATTGGGTAAAAAAGGCTTCTAGACATTTCCACGTAGAGGAAGTGAAGATTTTTCACTCCCAAGGACTGGATTGTGATTTTCACAAGCCTTTATAGCTTGTATTGGGCCCAGATGTGGTTTTGAAACCACATCTGGGAAGTTTTCACCAATACAGGGTGAAATTATTCATCTGGGGACCACATAGTCCTCTTCTGACATGTATGACGTGTAGAATGCTGTACAGGACACCAGTATTGACCAAACTATGAGGTATTGAAGTATAAACAGGATTCTTTGTCTGTTTGACACCTCATAATCATTATTATGGGAGAATATCGCACAGTAAGGCTGTGTTGGCCTAGCTGTGGGATTTTGACTTTAAAACTGCCATACCTTTGTCAGTATTTGAGATATCAAGCTTCAAATTTGTTCATTTGGTAGCCCTGGATGTGCTCTACATAATGGTACCTCATTTGGTATGGCTATCATTAAGTATGGCAAAGTTATGCCATGTACAAGAGTTTTTGTACATATGTATGATTTTCTTAAAATCTGTATGGAGCTTGTTTTCCCCATAACTTGTGTTCTAGATGAGATATGGGGAAATGGATGAAACCATCAGATAGCCCTGATCGTGCTCTTTCCAAAAAGACCCCACCTCAGGTATCTCACCCCAAAATTGTAGAAGTTAGATGGAGGTGAATAGTTTATTCATCCTTATTTGACCTTTTTTGGTCATAACTTCTGAAATTATGGTGCTAGCTCAATTTGGCTAGTACCATTGGATATCCCTGACTCAGAGCTTCATTTTAAATACCCATTTAATGGGGTTAAGCCTCTTCCTCTGGATTTCAGATGAGAGGTGGAAAATAAGGTTGATGCTCAGCAACAACTTTGAGTAGGAATAACTTTGTTGTTCCTTTTCCTATGATAGTAGGACTTGTATATTTGAAAAGAGGTGATTTTCCCCTTTCTTTTGACAATTTATAAGCTGTTTTTTCTCAGCAGCATGTTTTGGTGGCATCTTGGCACTACCATTGGTTTTTGGTATTTCACTGTCATGCTTGTGCTCTGGTTTTGAGTCACAGGCTGACAATAAAACTTATCAATTTATCTGAAAAATCTTGGAGGATAATTTATTAATTTGAATGAAATTTATCTTTGTCCAAGAATCTTCCATAAAAGGTTCTTCCAAAGTTTGTGCAAGTGAATTTATTCCTGACTCTGATGTAAATTGATGGAATACTTGAATTAAATACTCTCAGAAACTATTATATTAAGGAATTTTTGCATAAAAATCAAATAATAAAAAGCAGCAAAATATAATATTAATTGTTTTTCTTTTGAAAATCAACCAAAAGTTCTGGGAACAAATAGGAGTACCAAATTATACTTAAAAATGAAACAAAACTTCAAAGACCTGTTTTCTTATCTTTTCTTGATGTTATTATAAAATGAGGGTGATTTTATACATATACTTTTTTACCAAAAATATCATTGAAGTATATGTGATTAAAACCAATTCTTGTATAGAAAATATCAAAAAGCCTATTTTTTAAATGGTTATGTCAAAAAAAGCATTCTGTTCCCATATGCATGAAAATTAAGCAATTTCTGGTTTTTGCTTATTTGATTTTTTTTGTTAATTTGTTTTATTTATTGATTAATTTTCATTTTTTTCTTTTCCCAAATTTAGTTTTGAATTTCTAAAATTGACTTGTGGTAAATTATAAATGTTTGTCATGTATATTCAATCACTTTTGATGCAAGATTTTGTCTTGAATTTTTAATTTTTTTCCTTATTTACTGTGTTTCATTGATTTATTTTTCATTATCAGTGTTTGATTTTTTAGAATAAAATAACTTTGTTTTTGTTTATGTTTGAATTTTTCTTTCATTTCAAATATTTTCCAATCAAAAGCTGTTTTTTCATCTGTTTTGATTTTATTTTATTTGATTTTTTTTTCTCTTATTTTATTTTCATTTCAAATATGGGTTTTGCATTTTTTTTCTGATGATATTCTTACTGACACCTTTTCTTCTTCTTTGATTTCAGTTGTTTTTGTGGTTTTGATTGGGAAGTATATTTCTTAATTTTTTTGATTCTTAATTTTTATTTTTTTCTTTTTTTATTTATTTAATACATTTTTTTTATATTTGATCTGAATGTAATTTTGGGTTTTTGTTTGAAAAAAACACAATAAACCAAATTTTCAAAAATAGCAAAAAAATGCCTGATTTTTTTCTTTTTTTGGATTTTATTGACATATACACTGGTTGTTCATGTATCTGGCTGTAACGGGGGATTGAAAAAAAATAAAAGGAATATTTATTTGAACATTTGTTTGATTCTTTTTCATGTTTTTTGTATCCTGCAATTGCCTACCGGGGGTCCTTTGAACCCCTGGAGCTATTTTTATCATGAAAAACAACAAAAATAAAAATAAAAATAAAAATGAATCAAGAAACAAAGAAAATAGCTTATTACTTTCTTTGGTATGATCATGGGAAAAAAATATTTTTGACGAAAAAAAACTAATTATGACATAATAAGAAAAAAATCAAAAAGCGAGAAAATGACAAGCAAAATCTATTAAAAAGTCAAAAAACACCCAACTTTGGCATTATCAGCCATTTCGCCAAAAAAAACAATTCGTTTTTTATTATTTTTGGGCGTAAAGAAATTATTTTGAGTAATTATGTAAGCTGAATTGGGTGAAGTTGGAATCCATTGTGCATAAAAATTTGAAAAATGACTTTCAAGGGTGAGTCAGGTAGCTTTTCCCCATTTCCTTCAGCTCAAATTAAAATTCAATTCCTTCATTTTTTCTTTGCTTAATCTCATATCACCAAGTTTTTTCATAGTAAATCTTCATTATCAATATATCCAATAGCCATCATGCCTTCATTTGAGTATCCAAGAGGTTAGTGACTTTACCTTGGCTTCTTTTTTGATCAAAAATTTTGATTTATTTTTATGTTTTTTCTAAAATAGAATTGAACATTTCTTCAGGTCTTTCAGAGCTTTTTCACAAGCCAGAGCTTGATGAAAAGGATTTTTAACTCCTTAAAATCATGGTCAAGAAACATTTATAGAAATTTTAATTGAAAATGAGGAACAGGAACAAAGACTTTACAAGCCAGTTCACCTCATCTAATTAGACAAGTACTGCCTCTCAGATCAAACAAAAGTAACAGGTGTAATGTTTCCCCAGTCAGGAAAAATTGGCTCAGAACCCTTGAATGAAAATCGTGCATTTTTTCAACACATTCCCAGGGAAAGAATGAACGATCTTCACAAGAATCTCAATTTCCTGGAAAAGGTGAATACACAAAACTTTAAAAAAGAAAGTAATCATCCACAGACCTTTAGCAGGAAAAGGAACGCAGTTTTCTTTGAGGATGGTGAGTCCGGTAATTAAAATCAGTCAAAAAGAAGCAAAAACAAAATGATGCGTTGATGGATAATGTGTCAAGCTCTGATAATAATATCAAGTGGTTTTCATTTTTCAAAGCAATATTATTTCTTATTTCCAATTATTTTATTGTATCCTCTTTCAAATATTTGACTCCAGAACAGACTGATAATTTAAGTTATTGGATCCCAAGAAAACACTCACCAAGGAAAGAATCCTTCTTATATGCTCAGGGAGTGTTCAATTTCTGATCCTTGAGCTCGCTTCAATTATTGGAAAAAAGACCTCAAAAGCTTCTCCTTTAAATTCAATATATAATCAAAAACCCAACAAAGCTCATTCTCAAGACAAAAACTTTCTGTACTTTGAACTCACTTATTATGATTTTTGAATAATAATCTTTATCATTTCACTAGACCTCTTTGTTTTTGGAGATTAATATGGTTTGTCAGAAAAAAGAGTACTCCCTACTAATGAGTTGGGCCATACTTTGTTGATGACAACACCTAAATTGGAACATCCCCTCCTCCAAATCCTGATGAACACGAATATACCAGCAGAATCTTGTTATCAAAAAGTTGCAGGGGCTTGAAAATATTCTCAAAGGTATTTTTTGACCTAATAAGCCAAGAACATCATCAGAAAAATCAAACTAGAAACAACCTACATCACCACAAGCTTTATTTTTGGCTTCTGAAAATTTTCAAAGGCATACGAATTTGAAATTTGAAACACCTCATCAATTTAATGAAGCAATGTTTTATTGTTCAGAAATTCAATTACAAACGTGTGGACTAGGTCAGATTCTCCACATTTTTTTTCTCCTATAAATGTAATCATTTACATCTACATTAATATTAGTGGTCAAGAAACAGATATTCCAGAAAACACATTGATAATTCAAAGAAAAAACTGTCAAAATTACTTTTAAGACCTTTCATTTCTCTTAGTAAAGGTACCTGTAGCAACTTTTAGCTTTGCAAATAGAAAAACAGAAACGCTTACCTGGAAATCTGTGAGCCTGTGAGGTATGTATGACATACCCATAAGGCCACAAATGATTTTATAAACAGTTAATTTTGTCTTAAACAGACTTTTTAGTTGAATTTAAAATAAAAAATAATAAAAAATAAGTATAAATTTTTTTTGGATAAACAAAGTTATAAATATTATGTCATTTTTGGATTCTACACCAAAAATAACCTAGGGTACACCCATAGGGTGTTATACCCAAAACCACTTATTTTTTATGTTATTGGAAGATTTAAGAATCTCACAGTACCAATGTAACTTTTTAACATTTTTTTAAAAATTGTTAAATTTAAGCTTAATTAAGCTTAAATTTAAAGTTGCATAAGGTTTATGCAAACTTACCAAAATTTTAGTTAAAATTGAGGTGTGGTGTATATTTACTGAATTGGCTAAGGATTTGCCATACAGAATGTAAATCCTGCGTGAGCTCAATTTAAAAGGGTTTAAGGCCATAGTATGGCTTTAAATAAATAAAAGGGCAAAATCCACGCAGAAAGGTGGGACAAAGGAAAAAGACCAAATAGAGCTGGGGTACCCAACTTTTTGCATCTGCAAGGATTCAATTAAGGTTGTCCACCTCTATTGGAGGATTTTCAACCTTATTTAAACTTTAAGATTAGACTTTGATCCAACCTTAAGGTTTAAACTGGTTATATCCCAATTTGGACAGGAATTTCAAGCTGCCAAAGGGTAAATCCCAATATGTAGGCTTGAAATCAAGGTTTTAAGAACTGTCAGAGCTTAATTAAGCTTAAAAAACTTAAATAAGCTTAAAACTTTAAAGTTTCAAGCATTAAAACCTTATCAAAACTTAAGGTTTAGTGTGTTTTGCTATTTTACGTGGAAAAATAGCAAAAACTTCAAAAATTCATTAAAAATCCAATTCTTAATGGATTTGCTTGAAAATTTCACACAACTTAGAATTTAAGATTATCAATATATAAATTAAATTTTAAGTATCTTTTATAAATAAATTTCCTGGGTAATTAGCCTGGAAATTTACTCTTTTAATTAAACTCAAAGAAATTTATGATTTCTTTAAAAATTAATTAAAAATTGAGTTTAAGAAATTTCTACTTGAAACTCTATTTTTAAGCTGTTCATGTGATGAACTTCAATATAAATAAACTTATTTATATTAAAAACTTAAAATAATTAGTTTAAATGAGGATTAAAGTTACATGAAGTTAAGAATAACACTGGTAACTTTAAATTGGAAGTAAAAATAAGTTGCCTTAAGTTAAGAACTTTATTTTTAAGCATGGTTTTTCAGTTTTGACCTGAGCACGCCCTCTACATCCATTATGAATCATGAGAGCTGCTCTGAAGACATAAAAAGAGTCTTTTCATCACTGTTTTTGTCCATCATTCATTATCAATGCAATCATATTAGACATTTAAACAGGTAAAGTTTTATTAAATATAAAATCTTATTATTAAAAGTAATTCTCAAGTTATTTTTATTCTTTATTTATTGAAATTAAAGAATTGAAGTCATAGAATTTAGATTATTATTGTAATCACCAATAATATATTTTATTATATAAAATTATCATTTTAAATATCTTTTGAAATCCACAAATTCCTCTAGAAAACTCTTTAATCATAATTTATATTATAAAAAGTTGTTTTATCTTTAAATTTATTGATTTTTGACGTTTTTTTAACTTATAATTATTATTTAATATTATAACTGTTGTTGTTTGACTTATTATATTAAATAAATCTTATAAGTAAGTTTTCTCTAAAAATTCTACATTTTTTTGTCTAGTATTAGTTTTTTTTATATATAGAATTTTCTCTATAAGAATTATTTCTGCACAGTGTGTGTTTTAATTCTTTTATAAATAATATTTATATTATTTATAAGTGGTTAAATATTTATATTTTCCACATGTAATTGTCTCATTAAGAGCTTTACACTTCTTATTGTTATAACTGTCAGTGACTATAACAATAATAGAATAATTATAATTTATTATAATTATTATATTTTTTATTATTATTATATTATTATAATAATAATTAAATTTATTTTTTATATATATAATTATTTTTAATAATTATATTTAAATTTGTGGTTATAATATTTTATTATATTATATTTTTCTACTGAGGACAGTCATAGTACTCTTGATATTGTTACTATTATCAAGAGTTTCATAGACAAACCTTACAAAATCATTGTTATTTCTTGAAGCTGGAAAAATGCTTATCAACTCTTATAAAGAAAAGAAGAAAATCAACTCACCATCTGATTATAGGAAAGTTGGTGACTTAAGAGTTTTGTTTTGTGAATTGATATATCAAATGTGTCTTCATGATATGGAGAGGGTGGTTTGGGAACATTCTGTGAATATTTTTTGTGATAATTTGTTTGATTATTCTCTTTCCTCTGTATTTCAAAGTGATTTTTCTTACATGATAGAGCCTTGCGTTAAGAGGTTCTTTTTTTCAGTTGTTTTCAAAATGGATTTAGATTTCCAGTTACACGCAGCCCTTCCACTTGTAGAAACTGAGACTTGTTAATACTATTAATTTGTTTATTTGAATAAATCTTCTCTATATACATTATTATTTGATATGAATGTTTTTTTTATTGGAGATTTTGATTGAAATCTATATGTGAATCTTTTCTGAATTCTTTCCTATAAATTTTCTTGAAATGTTATGATAAATGTGTTTACTTACATTTATTTACTTTTAGCAAGGATAATAAGTGATATATTTACTGAAAGATATTGGAAAATGGCAAGCCAAAACAACAAAAAATATCAATTTGCAAATGCATCATATCTAATCTTTCCAGCTACCTACCACCTATTTCTGAGACAATTTATCAAAACGCACCAAAAATTTGCAAAGCTGGCTGAAAAACAAATAAATCAAAATTCCATTTCATTCATCAAAGGCTTATAAGAATACAGTAAAAAATGAATTTTATTCATTTTTGTGTGATATAATATTTTTATTTCTATGATTTTCTCAAAATGTAGTCAATTGTAATTTAGTGAAACTCTTAATTTAATATTTTTAGTATTTTCCAAAAATGAAAAAAGAGATTATTAGAATAACTAAAGAGTATTGTTTTAATATTTCATATCCTTTTGAATTTTAGTTTACTTTTGTGTCATAAATATGAAATAACAATTATCAAATTATCTATACATTTCTAACTTCAAGGAAGAAGAATATATCTTAATTAAAACACATGAAAAAAAATTATTCAAAAACCAAATATCCATGTCCCTCATACATTTTACACATTGATCTACGACTTCAGCTCAGAATTTTAAATAACATATCAAGAGATTACACAATATTGTCAGTTAAATAAACATTGAGTAAGAATGCATAACAAACAATTCAGCCTTTTCAATAATTTTTTTATTCATATTTATTGGAATTTGCAGATTTATAAGATTAAATTCTGTCCACATTATGTCAATAGTCTTTCTGAGCTTCAGCATATTTGGATTTAAAATCTTCAAAATATTCATATCTGAAGTAATTTTTTTTCAATGTTTTATAGTTTTAGTATGAAAAATGTTCCTTTCAAAGAACATAAAAATCATTTTCACAAAATAATATAGTTAAAATTGTTATATCTTTATTCATATTTTAAGCTTTGTAATCAAATAATATTGGTGCACTAACACAGGCCATTCTTTGTGAATCCAATACAAATAACACAACTTCTTATAAAATTAATATTGATATTCTATGAAAAAATTGAGATTAAAGCATTCCATAACTCCCCATTTATGCTATTAACTTCAAATTAAGATTATAAAATAATAAATGATGTGAAAAACCAAGGAATTGAGGAATATATTCTGTAATAAATTTGGGAATGATTGGCTTATATGCCTCCAAAATAGCATAAAATTCTTAATTCACATCAATGTCATGCCTTGGGCTTTAGTTTTCTAAAGATAAAATTCAACTCTATCACATACAATTAATTATTCTATACTCTTTGAGCCTAAATTGAGGGAAGATATTTCTTCCAAATCAGTGACAACACCTTCATATATTCACCAAATAAACATATGTTAAACAGGAGTTCATTTAATATTCAAAGTACTATTGAAAAAACTAATTGAGCTATTTCTTTTTCACTTTCCCTTCTTATTCTAATTTAATAATTCACTTTTTCTAATGAGCTTATTAACTAAAAAAACCTGTCTCATGAAGCTAAACATTTTCATTAAGCTTTATATGAATAAATTGGAGCTTGAAATATGCAGAATTCTATATTCATATTTTCTCTGTTTCAATATTCGTTACAATAGAATATTGCATTACAAGATTTCTTTCTTCCTATCCTGTCAGAAGGTTTGGCTCATTATTACTTATTGACCAAAAAAGAAATCATTCCCTCCACTCAAAAATCGGAAGCAAGGCCTTTCTTCAACAAAAGTTCATTGCATCATCCAAAATTTCCAAAAAAAGAACAATCAATAAGCATGTTTCTCCATCTCTTCCAAGTTCCAAATCACAACCTGACCTTTTCTTGGTGGGATTTATCAAGATTATTTTAGGGATGAAAACTCAAGGATCTTCCATCCCTGGACCACCTACTCATGACTGACTAGACAAAATTAGTTCTTCTTATTATTATTCCTTCAACAAAGCTATCTATTTTTTAGAGCTTACAAAAAAAAGATCAAAGTACTTATGGTTTCAAAAAATGCATTCCTGCAGGCCATAAGGCTGGGATTTTGGCCTAATTGGCTCCTCATGGAATTCAACTCCCAAGCTTCCAATGGGATACTCATCAAATCACTATTTTGGATACACTTATTATTAAATTAATTACCAAAAGCTGGAGGGCAGCATTTAAGAAGAATTCATTTTCAGAATATGCACTTGATTTCTAAGCAAGCCCTGACAATTTGATTATTGGATCAATTATCGAAGGATGGGTGTGAGGTTAAAAAGATAAATCTTGAACCCCAGTATTAATAATTCTAAATTAAATAAAAGCATTACCAAGGGTTATTTTAATTCTTCATTTTTATATTTGAGTTGTTTGATTACTGATGTGTAATATTATTAGTTATTTGAAAATCATAAAAGTATTGTCAATTAAATTCTTAAATCAGAAAAAGAACAGTTACTTGGACCTCCTCCGGAATGTTGTTCAGATATTGAAGAAGGATCTGATGGAAATATGATTTCATTTTCCTTTCCTTGGATAAGTAAAGAATATAATCAATTCCTTCATAATCTTGACTAAACTACCGCTAAATATTGCCTTGAAATTGAAGGTAAAATAAAATCTCTAACTTCCATTGAGCACAGCTACATACGTGGCTGTAAAGAATTGGAATTCCAATTCCCAATCTGTAGAAAACTTCCTTCCAACTGTTATGATTCTGAATTCAAAGGAATTCTCTATAATAATAAAATGATTTCAATTTTAATGAAAGAAGATATTGAATCCTTAAGTAGAATTTTATAATATATCCAAGTTTCAGTAGAGCTATAAACAAAAAAATCCTTAATCTTTTTATGAGAAAATGTCTAATACTTTCCTTATCCATAATAAATAAGCAATAATATTTATTTAAAGCAAAAATCTTAACATATATTCTGTTTTTTCCATGGTGATTTTCCAAATTTACACTACTTAATATTTTGCTTCTCTTATTTCAGATCTTTAACTAATTCTCTACTAAGGTAATTTTTATACCCAAGTGATTGAAAAATTGATTTGTAAGAGAAATATAAAAATAAATCCCACTGTTTCTTTCTAATAAGAACCAACCTATTCAAAAAGAAATTATAATTATATTAAGGACTAAAATAAAACCAATATTTTGTGTAATTATTTATTATTATTTAGATTCATGATTACTATGTATCCTCTCATTAAGTGATATTCATTTCCCATTTTGGAAAGCAAATATATGAGAAACTTTTGGTAGCCATTTTGACAATATATTCAATTTCTTAAAATAAAAACGAAGCTATTTTATATTTCATTATATTGTTATTAGAAATTTACGAAAAACTGGGAAATCTTTAGAGCATAAATGGTAGAGAATGGGATGCAATATTATATATGATTTTAATTGTTCAAAATTACATATTTATTGAAATGAGTAGTTTTTATTAATCTTATAATTGCTATGTATACTTATTAAGCCAGTAGTTAATAATACTAAAACAAAATAGTAAGTAAACAAAGCTTATGAAGGTTTGAACATAACTAAGGCAGTCACCTTTTGGATGTAAATATCCTTATAAAATAACCACAATACGACTATCAAAAGCAAAAGTAGCTGGTACTCTAGATTGGGTAAGATGAGAATTAGTAAGGGTTTATTTGAGTAGCGATTGTAATAACCAAATACCTATACTCCTCCAGAACAATGGTTACGAGTACCAGATATATCAAATATAGGTGAAGATGAGTTCTTTAATAACAAAGATAAGTGAATGAGTTGATGTCGAGACAAACATATCCTCTATATATAGTAAAACTAAGTATCTAATTGTTTCGTTGACAAACCCAGCGAATAGTTAAAATTAACTAGGTCCCAGCCGCTTTTAGCCTTTCTGATAGTAGCTTTGTCTCTGATTGATTATTATGCAATAAAGTCATTTCTGATAAAATGGTTTTTGAACGATACTAGGAGAATACTTATTTGCCGAGGTGATTTTCCCCATATCATAGCATTTATATCATTTCATTTCTAATAATTCTTTTTAAGACATCTTGTTTTTGATTTATAGAAATACAGCAAGAGAATAAATGGTCTTCAGCTCTCCAAGCTAATTAATTGCTGGATTATTTATAAATCAGCTTTATGAATGAAGCTTATAAGCATAATTATATTGTTAAAATATGATAAATATGTTCTTCCAAAATCAAGAATCAAAATTCTTCTATGTATTTCTACAAAGCTTCAGATCCTGAGCCTAAATAAAACAAGCCATAATATGAATAAATTAGGGAGTTATTCATGATTAGAGCTTCAATTTTAATTTTCATTCCGATTATATTTCACTAGTATAGCTTTTGAATGCTTCAGCTATTAGGAATATACTTAAAACTATTTGCTTACAAAGCAGTATTTCTTTGTTGTTAATTATATTATCAGTTAAAAATATAAAATTTGCCTTGTTGTTTATAATTTACTACATCCAAAATTCCAAAGAAATATTTTTTTCAGAAACTTTTGGTAACAAAAAATTTGTTAAAAGCTATATTTTCATTCATTTGTCTAGTTATTTCTGATCTAGATTCATACATATCAATCAACGACTTATCCCGTTTTCAGACAAAAACCCAAATTTAATTATCATGTTTTTGGTCTTGATATGAATTAATTTTACAACACAATTATTTTAAGTTACAAAGAGATTCTTCCTTATTTTAGATATAATTTTACTCCAATGACTTTAGCTATTAACATATGATTTTATATTTCTTGCTTTATTATTACTTATAGCTTGATTCAAAAGAGTTTGTTATTTAAATAAAAATGATCATTGAAATATCTGATAGTTGCGTAATATTTATATTCCTCATTGAAGCCTTCTCAACACCCATCAATAATATCTTGCTATTAGAGATATATAAAATTCAAAAAATTAGGTTATGCAATAAAAGATACTTTTATATTAGTATTATTTCAAAGATAGTATCTCTTAGCCTTTTAGCTTATAGCTATAGCACTTTGTAGTAAGTATGGTTTTACAGAACACACATTTTGTTTAAAAGGAAATTTATTACAAAGAAATATCTTCTTCGTTAAAAAGAAGGTCTTTTAGATACCCTTTTATTAACTTGATACTTCGCTATTTAATCATATTTCAACCCTTTTTTTGTAATTATTATGTTTTATGTATATCAGGTATAGTTATTTTTAATTTAAAGCTAAGGATGATAATATACTATCAGAAAATTGGTTTATATTGCAATTGTTCATGATTTTGGGTATTTGGAAAACCCATAATACAAAAAAGACTTATATTTTGGTGAAATATAAAAATTCATCATCCTTATGAGCTGAAAAAACAATATTTATGAATTTTTGATATTTTAATTAGAGGAATTCCTTCTGCAGTTTATCAAAGGAATTAATGTCCCAGTTGAAAACTCAAAATTTATTAAATTTTCTACCCATTCATCTTCAAGAAATAAAGAAGGCCGTATTTTTCGAAAAAAAATCGAAATTAAAACACGACTCTAACTCAAAGCAGCATTTAAATTTAAAAAGTTTTTTAATTTACCTTTCTTTATCAAACATAATATCACTAGATTTATTTTAATAATGAAAGATTTCAGGTATATTTCTCATTTAGTTACTAGGATGAAAGATAACTTGTTCAATTGAAAAGCTTAACTTTTCCAATGTATAAACCTTTATTTAAAAAACTTATTTTCTTTCAAACTTTTGCCAACCTTTTCAATGAATTCTCCGAGGTTATTCAAGAGTTTATGAAACTATTATCAGAAAGATTACTTCTGTATAATTTTTTTTGAATTTTCAAAACATAAAACATGCCTTACTGACTTGGAGAAATGTTGTATTTGTTTTTCTCACCTTGAATTAGATTATTTCAAAAATTAACTGTAACAAATCTTTACGTATCTTATTAAATTATGATAATGTTTTGAATAATTTGTTAATATTTATTTTTTTGATCTATGATTATTATTCTTCCAGTTGAAAAATGAAGGTTATGTTTTGGTTAAATTAGTTCTTTCCAAAGTAAATAATTCTGAACCTATTTTTCATAGTGGTAAAGGTAGATAGAGAAAAAATTTGTCTTTTTACATATTTTGTTGAAAAATAATCCACAGTTCATTTATCTTTTTTGATTAATAATGTTATTATTAAAATTATATAATTTATTGAAAATATAAGTTGAGTAATTTTTTTGTTTTAAAACATGATATTGATTTCCTTTTGGGAAGAATAAAAAATAATAGCTTCGAGGTGTAAAATATGAAAGGTTATATTTCTTGAACATGGAAAAAACTTAAGATTAGGAGACAATCTTTTATAAATCATCATGAACAGGCAAGAGTTATTATTTCTCATTTAATCATATCTTATTTCTTCAAAAATGTAAAAAATTATTATTACTAATGAAGTTTATATCTTTACAAGTCTTTTCTTAAATAAAATTACATTAAAGAAAACAAACTCCTTGGCCCTAATACTCTTAAAGAGATATATAACCTTTAATAACACCTCAATTTCAATTTTGAAGAGAAAATATTCAAGTTTTTCAAAACATAAATTAATGATTTGAAATATATTTAAATATATTCTATTTTAGATTTATTGAAAACTTGGACACACTGTGCTTCTCATTAAATCCTTAATAGCTTGCTCCCTCAAAATATCTTTGAAAAGTAACCAAACTTTTATCAACATTATTTTTGTTCACGGAATATTTTCAAGGAATTTAATTCTGAGAGAACTATCTCACTAAATGAGTGAAGGAATAAAATATGAAGACCAGAAAATACTATTAAAATTAATGTTTTTTGGAACAAAAAAATAAAGTTAGATTTAAAAAGGGATTTTTCATGTAAATTTCTTGAAGGAAAGTCTTTTTATAAGGATAAATCTTTTCAATATTATTAATGATTAGATTGAGAAAAATGGATAATTAGTCATACTTAGAAAGCACCTTTTTCATAATAAAAAAGTTAAACTAGGATACATTTGAAGGCAGAAGATCCAATATGTTTTTTTATATAAAATTTAAGTTCATTTTGATTTTTAGCCTTTAAATTTTGTTATAAACTCAATACTGATATATTTTATTTTGAAATGTGAATACTTAACTAATCAAAGTGGATCACAAATATTTCAATTCTAAAGGATCAGAAGACAAAAGAATATTGGAAGCTGAAGATTTTTATTTCACGTTTCTGTATGAAATCCCTATTTATTTTATTGAACTATATGCATTTGTTACTTGAATTTTAACAGAATATGGTTTCAAGCAGGTTCAAAGCAGGTTGCCTCTATGTTTGACCAAGGCTAAACCTATGGCACCTTCCAGCAGGGGAAACCTTTTCTCATAGTCAATGGAACAACAAAAGCTCTAAAGGTCATTTTTTGTCTGAAAGGTGAGGTGGAAAGACTTGAAAGAAAAATTCTGGTACCTTATCATGAATAAATGATGGCTAGAATAAATTTATAACCTACAAAACAGACAAATTAGCACAAAAATACCTTCAAAGATTGCTGTTTACTGGGGTACCATGTCAAATAATCACTAACTTTTAATTGTATCAACTTAACCTAATTAAAATAAAGGTGCAATATTCTTGTGCTATTTGAATCAGAAAAATCATTTTTACATGTTACAATGTTGTTCTAAAATAAAATGCAAAATTTTTGATAAAATCTATCAGTTCAGTATCAATTCCCACTTTCTTTAAAATAATAATTGGGTTGATATAAAGCAAAAACATCCTTTTTCAATGAAAACATTGTGAGGAACTGATTACACATGATGGTAAATTTACCTTATATAATAAAACATTTATTCCAAATTATCAAATAATCATTCCATATGATCAGGACTTCAATAAGAATGCCAATTAATCAATATGACTTAATCTCTAAAACAAATGAAACTTTTTTTGGAAAGGCAGAATGGCTTGTCTTCCACCTTCTTTTCAATGCCTAGTATTTTCCTGAGTTTTTTTATTTGGTCATATCTAGAAAGTGATATCATTATTTCTTGAATTGAATTCCCCAAGTAATCACAAAACTATCAAGTTTTTCAGCTGAAGAACATAGTTGAAGTTGAGTTCATCCTAATATCAAAATAGATATTCTAATACAATAATGATAAAATAAATGAGAGAGTATGAAAGAAAATATTTTTATATCCTGGAAATTTTATGAATAATATTTGGATTATAAGACATTTCAAAAAAGGATGAAATTGAACCTATTGAGAAAGCCAAATCATCTTTCTGCAAATTTCAAAGTTAGAATTGGATTAGTTCAAAAAATTATATGCAAGCATAATGTAAAAGGTCCAGACAATACCCAGTTATGCATTTCACCTCCTCTGCTTCTCTAAATTTTGTCCCAAAAGTATTCTTCTAATCCAATCACAGCTATTGGGGCCTATCTTGTAATTGAACAATTTAAAAATGATAGAAAAAAGGAATATAAATAGCGCATTTGAAAGAAACTCTCTGAAAAAGTAGGAAAGCTAAGATAAGGATATTCTTTATTGTCATTAGTCATATGTATGATAATATTTACAAATATTAAAAGTTTCAAAATCAGAAATGTTCTAAGTCTATAGCTTGAGATTATAAGAGAATAAATTTCCTTAATTGAGAAATTTAAACAACATATCTTTTTGCTATTTTAATTATTTTCTATATAATATAAGGAAGCCACTCTTCAGAATTTCTCATATGAAGTTCCTGGCAGTATATATCCAGAATATATTATCTTTCAATAAGCTCTCTATGAAGGTAATATTTATTAAGAAAGCTAGAAGTAATTTCTGTTTCATTTTCAAATAAATGATATTTCCCTAGTGAGAGGGAAAAAGTGAGAGATATAGCTTAGTTTCACTAAATAATTTTAAGAAGAACGGACTAACATTTATTTTGAGTTTTTTGAAAGCTTTAAGAAAGGATTAAATTGTTGAAATATTTGTTCTTTGATTCAATTTACCTTTTAATACAACAGCATTAATATCAATATATCTCAATAATCATTTCCCCATAATTTGAATGAATCAGATATCTACAAGCTGTAACCACCATACAAAATTGTAATTTTTTATTAAATGAGATATAGTAAGATATCAAGTAACCTACATCAGAAAGTGAAAACTTCCTTCCCTCTTGAGGGATGAAGATTTGAGAAATTTATTGAGAGCTCATATTCAAGTTTCTTCCAAAAATTCTGCTATATAATTTAATTTCTTTTCTGTGTTCCACACTTCATCCAATCTATCTCCTATGTCATTTTCCAAATGCAACACCTGTTTTCAGAAGTAGACAGTTCTCTCATGGTGATTCCTCCTTAGTCATGTTTATAATATCATGCCATAACACTTGTAAAACGGTTAAAAACACACAAACTCTCACAAATTGGAACAAAATAGCTCTAAATACTAAATTTTTGGTTTTTGACTGTTTCCCATCATGTAAATAAGGTTTGATGATGATATATCTGCCTTTGAAAAGGTTTTAAATGGTTTATATTGATTATTCAATGGGCTTAATACTTGAAAATAATGAAAAACACATCAAATTTTAGAATGTGAACCCAAGCAACGTCCACAGGCCCTGTTTTGCATTTGGGAAAAGTCTAAATCAAAAAATATAATTGCTTCTTTTGATACTTTGAGCTTATAAAAATAATCGCTCTGACTTTATTTGAGGATTTAATGGCTATAAACTATGCAAAATATTGAAAAAAAAGGAAATCGAACCAAAAGCTCAAAAAATTGTGATTTAGGCTCTGATTTATTTGAATAAGATGTTAAAAGGTTTAAGTCTGAATTTAAGACTCTTGAAATGATTTCTAATATATTTTTATATTAATTCATTGTTCAAGTCAAAGTCAAAGATTGATACGCAACAAAATGGCACATGCTATACACACGGGGCTCTAAAGGATTTTTTCCGTATATAGAGGTATTATAATTATTGAGGTGGTTTCTCACTATACTAAATCCTCCAAGGCATATTTTTCTGGCTTATGCGGTTTAACTAATGGCCATAACGTATTAAGGACATCGGGAAACATCAGAATGTACAAAAGGGTAGAAACATAGCTCTTAACACAGTGCTCTTTTCTTTGACTAATTAACAATGATAAAAAGCGCAGTGTATGGTAGTATCTCAGGTTTTCACAAAATATTCTTTTTCCAAATTTTAATTTTATCATTCCTAAAATACAGGTAAATATTGAAAGGCACAAAACATCGGCAAAAAATGGCTTTGAATTTTGATTTTAGCTTGAGTACGAGTTGTAATAATCCACCTGAAGGTTGATTATTCTGTATCAAACTTTCAAAGACATTTCTTTTTGGATAATGTTGGAATATTCATGGTGGAAACAAATGTCTCATATTGAAAAACAGACAAAATGGTATGAAATAGCCATAGGAACAGCTTCAAAGTATGCGTTTTTCTGAAAGACATTTTGTCACCATCACCATCAAGGATGTCTGTCCAATTTTTTAAACTCTTTAAGAAAGCACCTCTTGCCTGATGTTGATGATTTCATGGCTATAGTGTATTTAAAATATTGAAGGATAAATAGAATATTACAATATGGAAAAAAAGATAGATACAAAGGCTGTATTTGATCTTGAAAATTATCTTCCATCATCATCATGAAGGTGCGTGATTTCATTTTATCATTCCAAAAAATTGATTAACCTTTCTCTGGGTGTTTTTATTACAAATTGAAAAATACACCGAAAGGCATGAAATTTCAAAAAATCAGCTTCATAGGTTTTTTGTAGATTTATTTCCACATTTGATCATCAACATGAGGTTTTATGTCTTTACTTCTGTCTCATTTTAATTATTTAATGGCTATAACATGTGTAAAGAATGGAAAATACACAAAATGGCAAAAAATGGTCACAAATAAATCTCTAAAGGACCCTCATCTTCATGATTACCAATTCTTTACAAGGACAAACATGGCCTTTAGAGCTATTTTTCTGACTCTTTTGTACCATCTTTTTCATGTTTTTCCATGTTTCACATGTTCTATACCCATCAAAATGGCAAAATATGGCAAAAAAAACTTGTTTTAGCAAACCGTCAGATCAGAAACCTTGATCCTGACAATTGAACTTTTTCTTGAAGATCACAAATATCTCTTAAGAGCATCCGCGCGAGGGGGGTAAACAGCTGTATTCCACACCTATTCTCCCACCGACATAAAAATACATATACACCAGTGTAGGTAAACCCAAAATAAGTTGGGCGTGGGTTGCATCCATCCAGAGGCTTTGTGTTTCTACATGTAGCAACTGTAGCAACCCAGTAGCTCCTATGAGCCCCACCATCTTCTGTGAAATTCCTTCATGCAATTGGCAGAATCAAGAAATCATGAACAAAATGAATCAACCATTTTCTTCTGGAGATGACCTCCTTTCATCTAATAACTCTACAGTTGTAGATAAATCTATCAAAACAGTTACTTGCAAGACCTTAGAAATTAATAGATAGACAGTGTAAAGAAATAAAATCGTGTTTTGACTTGAAAAAAATCAAAATGTTTTCATACGTGAAATCCAATTCTGGCTCCCCAACTACCAATTCTGCTAAGTGGCGCAGAAAGTTGGGGAGGTATTTTGCCAATGCAGGGATGCATCAGACTATTTGCCATCCCATCTTGATATCCACTCGTGCAGATTCCCTAGAGCTATGTGTGGTCATTTTGTGTGTTCTTAAATGTAATATATTGGCTATAGCACTCAAATAATTCATGAAGGTAGGAGGGGTTTTTCTAAAGCTGAGATATAATCAGAAACTCTTATTTTTATGTTCGAAAAAGGTCTTCGAGACAAAATAAAGTCTATAAATTTTTTTTGTGCCATTTTGTTTGTTTTTCAATTTTTTACATGAACAAAAATTGACTGCTATATGCCATAGCTTGCAAAAGAATTGACATACTGCCAGGAAAGCAGTTAATTTTTGCAGTGACCAGGGACTGAATCTTGACAGCAGAAACTCGTCTCAGGCTCAATAAGGCGATATAGGGTCTGTAGCAGGCTCTTCTTGACTTCTCTCCATATCAGGATATAAACGGACTAAGCAACCTTGCTCACCCAAACCAGCCTCAGGCTTCGCTTCCTTGCTCATAGATTTTCCCAGCTTGGCCGTCCGGGTCACGAGCCGATTCCTCATGAAAGCAAACAAGCAATATTTGCAGAGCTCTGCTCACTCAAAACGTTGTTTTACAAGAAGCTAGTGACCATAAGGGCGAGTTGGGAAGATCACACTTGCGGCTTGCGTACTGGCAAACTGCAGTTGTACCCCGATCTTGCGACTAAACCGCCAGTTTCCTGAGAAACATTGACTATTTGGGTAAAGTATTCGCCAAATAATGCCTGAATGAGTTGATTTACTCGCAGCTGGCAAGGCAAGTTGATCCAAATTCATCGGTTCAGGTTGGCAAAACTAGCTATCGAGGTTTTACGTACATGTAGTTTTGCTTGGAACGCAAGCAGCAAAGACACTCATCAGACTATAAAAAGAGCTTGCTTGGTCAGTTTTCTCCCTCATCTTACTTCCATTATCACCTTGCCAGACAAACAGGAGCTTCCAATCCTTTTTAATTTATCTTTCTACCTAATCTTTCTAGTTGACTGTTTGTCATATTTTTGAAAACTTTTTACACAAACAAATAAAGCCGAGATGAAATTTACCGCCATCACTATTGCTCTCGCCGCTGTTACGGGTAACATTCACTTCCATCTACTCGCTGGAAGTCGATCGCTGACGCCTTTGCTTTGATGCCACTTCAGGAACATTTGCTGCACCTGCTGCCGAAACAGCTGCCACCGCTGCCACTGCTTCTAAAGCTGCTACTGCTGCTGTGGCCGCTAATGCAAAAACCCACGCTCCCATAATTATTGGCGGCGGTTATCCGTACTACGGCTATTCATACCCAGGTTACTACGGCTGGGGTCGCCCTTACTGGGGTGGTTACCCTTACTATGGATACCCATACTAGGGCAGGGGCAATCCTGAAGAGCTGTAAGCTGCCTCATGCTGGGTGACACATACAATTGAGTCGCTGACCCACAAGTACCCTCAGGCCGGCTTCGGCTTTCGCTGCGAAATTGCGCGCTGGATTTTGTTTGTTTACGCATGTGACGGAATTTAGTATCTCCGCTTGCGTTTCATGAAGGCACATGCGTTGCTTGCGCGAGTAACCAGCCACCGCCTAGAAATTAGCGCACCCTGAGCGTTCCAATATTTCTTACCCACCGTCACCGACAACTCTCCTTCAGAGCCCTTTCCTTTCCGTCTACAACGACGCCCGTCATCAGTGATGGCTAATTTGAATCTACTCACAATGTTTGCATCCCTTGAGCGTGTGAAAACCCGCCCTGGGATACCCATTGGCTTTCGCGAAAAAAAAAAAAAAAAAAACATGAGTTGCTACCCGCATCCTCTAGGAGGTTAAGCCCCCAAGTAACGCCCATCGTCAATTCTTCATTGACCAGGAGAGGTACCCTTTGCTTCACATTGCGCAAGCTTCATTATGTCGAAAGTGATCAAAGGGGTTTTCTAGAACTAGCAAGCCATTGTCTAATGCACACTAAGATGTACGTTACCAAGCGCAAAACATCTCAACTCACGCCCAATGATGTTAATTATTAAGAAAAATAAACTAAAATTTTGGTTGATTACCATGCGTATGTAATGAAATTAAAAACAAAGCAAAAGAAACACGTAAGCATGAGGATTGTCACATGAGCCCCCAATAACCAAGACATTATTACATATTAAAAGTGGCACCTGATTGAATTTTCTTGAAAAAATTGGGTGCTAAGGTGACTTGCCAAAGTACTCTTATTTTGACCCCTCAGAGATCATTTTAGCTTATGCACCCTATAAAGTTAACCCAGCTAGATTTGCGTGCAAAATACTAATCTGGTTTTGAGTGTATAAACTAGCTGACCCAACAAGGGTCATTATTCCATGTGATTGTGAGAAAGGATGAATTTTGAATGTGTACGTTAATTCAAGTTTTGCATATTCAAAGACTTATTTTGAGGTATTTGTTGCCTATTTGGGTATGTGAAAAATGTGGAAAATCATTACCCCATGAGCAAGTGTAGCTGAAACTCCTAGTCTCAAAACCACCCAAACACCTAAGAGCCAAAAATCATGTGCATATTGTATGCATGACCAGATGGAAAAAATTCCCAAATTTACACTTTTTATCTCCACCTCAATCCGCCTCTTAGTCTTCTCACTCCTTTTCTCTGCTTCATCCTGTTCTTCCTTGTCTTGCTTTTTTAATTTTTTATTTCCTTTCCCATTTATTCTTCTCTTTTCATTTATCTAATTTAAACTTGTTTCATTATAGAATTGTTTGAAGTTGATTAAGGTAAGTTCAAGTTATACATGTTTGTCATAAAAAAGGATAGTAACTAATCATACTACTCTGTGGTTTGGTGATCATATCCAACTATAGCTTCAGTTGTATTGTTTAGGCAGTTGATAGTTTTATTGTGAAGTTACTCCCACCTTTAGGTGCAACAAATTCACCTTCAGTCATCTCAGTGGTGGATCACTAGTCAATTTAATTACAAATTTGGATTTGTATTGTAAAGAAATGAGCCTCAAGACCCACATAAAGTATATCAATAATGAAACAATTGTTGCTTGATATACTTTCCCAGCTCCTTCTAGATTTGAATACTGATTTTGATACAAGTTAAGAGGTATAGAATTGTAATATAATTGATATAAACAGTGAAAGACATGAGTGGATGTTTGAGGAAATCATTCATTACCAGAAAGGTGTATAGAGTTTTAAATTTAACATTAGATTTATTCCATTTTATGCTCTATTTAGCTGATAGATTCCATTAAACTTAGATTCATGTTTCTAGCTTATTTGTGAGGGAAAAAAATAAGGTAAAATATCTATATCTATCATTAGTTTTTGTCTCTCCATATCTCCATGTATTATATTGTCGTCATGTTTCCTAAAACAATATATTACAAAATCTCATTTAAATAATTCAAGTAAGATTCCTTTTTTATATTTAAAGTCTTATTTTAATATGTACTTAACTTCCCTTTTTCATTTTGACATTAAAACAAATACAATTTTTCCATTTTAGTCATATACAATTTATCATTTTCTTTTCCTTTGTACAATGTAAATATTAGTAATTATCTCTTATCACTCCCTACTTATTTCATTGAAGTCAAAAATATTGTCATTTAGAACTTTGAATTTTCTTTTCATCTATTATTGCAATGATAAGCTTTTGGATTATATAAAACATGATAAATTTTTCATTACACAAACCAAAAACTCTTTTCTATTTTGATCAATTATACAGGGGATAGTCTAATTAGTATTATATAGAGAACTGGAATATATTTTCATTGTTATCCTTACAAGAAATAAATGATTATTTATCATTAACATAAATTGATGTACAAAACAAAAAATAAAATGATAACATTAAATTTAATGTTGAAAATAATAAACCAAAAGTCTTAATTGGCAATACTCAAAAATTCATACCAGGGCAACAGGAATTGTATAAATATATAAAATATATCAAAGATAAAAATTTGAAAATCCATGATGACGTGAGTATTGATAATATTACAGAAAAATTAAACAAATTAAGTATTTCTGTAGAAAAACTTGAGAAAAGACTTCATCACACCAAAATTACTTCTAGACCATGTGGAAAAAAGTGGTGCAGCAAGAATGAATCTGAAAGATGACATTCAAAGTGAAATAAAGCTTATTACTGAAAAATGGATAAAACAAGTGAGGCCAACTTAAATATGCCAAAGTTATCAACCCCATTTTCTCACATAAGAAGTCCTGGAAAACCAAAAGAGGAAATAACAAATCAATTCATTACAGAATTGAGTCACCAAGACAATAACCAAGTCTTAATGAAGGAAGCACCTCAATTAAAAGAATTCACAATATTCACAGGAGAAGGTGAATATGACCATATGTTATTTATTAAAACAATTGACATTTCACAAGAAGATTATGCCATACCAGATGAATTAGTCACTTCCAGATTACACTCAATATTTGAGAAATCTGCAAAAAATGGTATTATGGCATAAGGCAAACAAATGGCAAAAATACCTGGTCTTTGTTCAAACAAGAAATAATCACCAAGTGGGCTAATGCTTCCTGGAGGTAAAAAATAGAAATTGCATTTGAAAATTCCTTCTTTGACCCAGACAAGGATAAAACTTTGACTTGGTTCTTAAAACAAGTTGATATATTAAATGCATTATACCCAGAAATGTCACAAAAAATGGTACAAATGAAAATACTTAACAAATTTGGAGGAGAATTGGAAAATGCCCTGAGAAGCAGGTGTGTAGAACCATTCTCCACAGAATAGTATATCAATGCACTAGAAGACATAGTGACAAGGACAAAAATTGGAAGAACTTGGAAAAATTGGACATTAAAAGTTCAAATAAACCCTTTATCAAGAAAGATAAAGCAAGAGAACCTTTCAAGCCCAAAAAATCTGGCAGTAATGATGAAAGAAAGGGCCACAAATGTGGTGGTGTTGGACACTTAGCCAATAATTTCCTTAAAAAAGGAAAAATCAATGAAATTGTGGAAACAGAAGACCACAATGATAAAGAAGAAGAATCTTACTCAGAAAAAGACACTGAAGAATCCAAAACTTCTAAAAGTGATGAAATTACTGTAACTAATGCATAAATTAATGATATTGACTGAGTATATGAAGTACTGGATGTCAATTCAATCTTACCACAAGTTGGAACATCTGAAACAAGCCTGAAAAAGATACAAGATGCAAATTGTATAGAGCAAAAAAAGCAAAAGGGATGGGATATACAGTTGGAAAATCAAGTATAAATATTGTCATGGTTGAAACAAGAGGCAAAGTGAACTTAGATACAGGAGCATATTGTACCTGTGTTGGTAAGAGCTATTTGGATACAATGGTACCAGATTGGGAAGAAAAGCTTATACCAATACAAGGAGTGAAATTTAGTAGTGCAAGTGAAAGCATGAAGCCCCTTGGAATAATTGACTTCACACTCATTTTTCCTCATCCTTCACAATGTATCAGATTAAAAGTAGAGTTTTTCATAATGGAAAACTGCACTAATAACCATTTTATACTTGGAAATAACTACTTGTCAATTTATGGCATAGATATCTTGAACCACAAAGCTAGATATTGTACCATGGGAGACAATAAAAGACAAAAATTTGGCTTCTTCAATAACGACAGACAAATTACAGTTATTAAGAATGCAGAACAAAGCCCAGAGAAAGATGTTCTCATAAATGAACAGCTGAGAGAGGCAGAATTGAATCATGAATTGACAGAAAAAATGAAATACAAATTGATTGACCTTCTATTTAAATATGCGAATGCCTTTGCAACTGACAAAGAACCACTAGGTGCCATAATTGGACATGAGGTAGGCATAATCCTTGATGTGAAAAAACATTATCCACCTCTATTAAGAAGACCAGCTTATCCAGCTATCCCAAGAGCTAGAGAAACTTTAGAGGTACACATTAAAGAACTAATAGACCTTGGAGTATCAAGGAAAGTAGGAAATAATGAACAGGTAGAGGTCACTACACCTATCATTATAGCTTGGCATAATAGAAAATCAACGATGGTATGGGACTTTAGAACTCTAAACACCTATACTATCCCTGACAGATATCCAATTCCCCTAATCCATGAGACACTAAGTCAATTATCTCAGGCTAAAATAATCACAGCCATGGATGCTCTAAATGGTTTTCATCCAATTTTTGCTAATGGAAAACGCCAAAAGACTAGTAAGAATAATAGTTTAATGTGGAATTTTTGAATATCTGAGAATGCCATTTGGTATAAACAATGCACCTTCCCATTATCAAGGAATGATGAGTACCTTCTTTCATGATGAATTGTCAGAAGGACGGTTGATTATCTATATTGATGATAGCATAGTTTGCTCAGGAACTTGGGATAGTCACTTAACAATACTAGAAGATTCTTGGAAAAAATGGTACAAGTAAACATGAAAAGTTCCTTGAAAAAGTGTCATTTTGAATACAGTGAACTAAAAGCACTAGGACATGTTATATCTGGACTAAGTTTGAGCATAGATAAGAACAAAGTAGCAGCAGTAATATTGAAGCCAATGCCCTAAATTAAAGAAGAAATGAAATCATTTCTAGGATTTTCTGGTTATTACTGACATCATATAAAAGACTTTGCAAGAATTTCTAAATCCTTGTATAAGCTCTGTGACCAAGAGACAGTCTATGGAATTACTGAAGAAAGGGTCAAGGAAGATGAAGAACTGAAAATTTCCTTAACAAATGCCCCATTTCTTCTAACTCCAGATTGGAAACTACTCTTTAAACTATGCATTGATGCTTGTGGAAAAGTACTAGGTGCTGCAATACACCAGACACAAATAATCAATGACAAAACTGTTGAAGGACCAATTTGCTTCATTTCAAGAGAAATAAAGCCAACAGAAGCAAAGTATGGAGCAAGCAAAATGGAATGCCTCTGCTGAGTGTGGACTTTAGAAAAATTACATTATTACTTGGATGGAACAGTATTTGATGTGATTACAGACTGTAATGCTGTAAAATCTCTATTAAATATGAAAACTCCAAATAGACATATGCTGAGGTGGCAAATTGCTATCAAAGAATATAGAGGAAATATGACTATAATTCATAAATCTGGTAATATTCATAAAAATGCAGATGGTCTTAGCAGATGGGCTTGGGCAAATACACCTGAAAATCCAACATGGGTACCACAGGAAGAGCACCATATAGAAGGCATATGTGTCACAGATATTGGCACAGAATTCTTCAGCCAAGTTAAAGAAAGCTATAAAATGGATAAAAACTGCCATATCTTATGCAAACTTCTAATGAAATACTGTAAAGACCCATCACTTTCATCAAAACTAGATGAAATATGAAAAAGAGAATATGATGAAGGAAGATTCCACCTCCTTGATGGGATGCTCTATCATAGAACTAAACATACATGTGTTATGTATTTAACAGATAGAACTCTGATAAGCACTATACTCCTTGAATGTCATGATAGTTTTGCATCTGGACATCTCTCAGAAGACAGAACACTAGAGAGGGTAGAAACCTGGTCTTGGTGGCCAAATTGGAAGATGTTGCAGAATACTTCCAGACCTGTGACAGATGTGAGAAAGCAAACAGACCCACAGGAAAGAAATTTGGAATGATGATCCAAATACAGGAACCAGAATCCCCTTGGAAAATAATTTACATGGATTGGGTAACAGCCTTACCTCCACTAGGAGACAGAAGTTACAATACATGCCTAGTATTAGCTGATAGATACAGCAAAACTCCAATTTCCTTACCATGTCACATAGATGATACAGCTATGGACACAGCCATAATTATATGGATGAAAGTTATTAGCCACACAGGCTTATTTCAAAATATCATAAGTGATAGAGACCCAAAATTTACTTAAGCATTATGGACAAAACTCCATAACCTGTTTGGAACAAAATTATCATTCTCAACAGCTTAGCACCCCCAAACTTATGGTCTAGCAGAAACAATGATACAGAAATTCAAAGACATGATCAGAAGATTCTGTGCTTATGGACTAGAATTTAAAGATTCTGATAGTTTTACCCATGATTGGTGTACATTAATACCAGCCCTTGAACTAGCATATAAAACATCAGTCCATTCTTCAACTGGCAAAACACCAGAAATGTTTGAAAAAGGCTGGAATCCAAGACTTCCTTATTACACCCTCAAAAAGGGATTAGTGGATATATACCCAACAGCAAGTAGTTTCAAATTAATTATTGACAAAGCAAGAAAGCATGAAAACACATTTATGCAAGATTCTTTCAAATATGCAAAAGAAAGATGGTATTAAAGCCATAAACCACCTGACTTTAAAATAGGAGACTTGGTCTTAGTGTCAACTCTAAGTTTTAAGAATATAAAAGGCCCAAAGAAATTGTAAGATTCCTTTACAGGACCATTTATGATAAAAGCACTACATGGACCTAATGCTGTGCAATTAGAGCTCACAGGTGAATTAATGAACAAACACGACCTTTCCCTGTAAGTCCAATGAAACCTTACAGCTCAAGCGACAATTAATTCTTTCCATTAAGAAATAAACCCCCACTTGAAATTCCCCCTTTAGAAGAAGGAGAAGAAAAGAAAATTGTAAAAGTCCTTAAAGAAAGAAGGACAAGAAACAAAAAAGAAAGGGAATACCTTGTAAGGTACAGAAACCCAACCCAAGAATAAAAATGGCTACTTGAGAAAGATATAAGAAATGCTGATGAACTATTAAGAAGGTTCAGACATGAAAGAAAACCAAAAGAATAGAAGAATAAGCATTATTAAGCTTCAATACTAACAAAGTCTATTGAAGAGGTAGGACAGTGGATAATACCCTAATTGTCTATATCAGATTGTGGTACAATGTTTTTTGGTGGTAGGGAATGTGAGCCTTTGAGATATTACCAAATACCCAAAAAGGTCACAAGAATACTTTACAATAATTATACTCCTAATGATTATCTTAACACCTGTGAAAATGAAATAAATAGGTCCAAGATCCAAATTAACTCAGAATCTAATGATTAAAAATTTGAAATAAATTACCTCATTAGATTCCTCATGGTAAAATACACATATATCATTTTTATGGCATATCTGTAAAGTCAATAATTATTGAATAAGAAGTAATAATACCATAGAAAAGATATAAAATCTTACTTAACTCAGAAACCAATTAAGCAAAATGTAATATAAATTGAAACATTGGGATCCCCATGAAAAACTACACATAAAACAATCTCATGTCAATTCTCTAAAATCAATACTTAAGGAATTAAGCTGAATATATGCAATTTTTTGGTCAATGCATACATTCATGGTGTTTAGATAATATCTCTTGAACTATACATGATAAAGGGTTGAACCAAACAGAAAGGCACGATTCAATTACTGTAGAAACACAGATATAAGCTTTATTTAACAATTTATAAATGAGGTTATAACTTGTAAGGGTTTATTGAGCAAAATTACTAGAGCTGTTGACCACTTTGTTGTGAAAGGAGACCAAACTTAAAACAAAGTAGATATTCATATTCTAATAGCTCATATGTGAATAATGATGTATTTTGTATCAAAATATTAAAGGTAAAACCCCTTGAAATCAAGGTTTGAAGCTTAAAATATGGAATTTTGACAGAAAAGATGAGATACAAGAAAAATCATCAAAAATAGAGTTTTGATGATGTAATGAAATTATCTTGGAATTTGAATAAGGTCATGCCAAGATATCAGAATTAACTCCCAGACTAGCTTTATTGTGTATAACTTTCAAGGTATTAATGATAAAAGTTTAAGTTTAAAATTGAAGATTTATGATCACTCACTGTAATCTTATTTTACGTTTGACAGTTATATAAGTGATAAAAAGGGTGAATACTATTATATTGAGATTAAGAATAAGAAAATCCACAAAGTTTATCCTTCTGACAAGCCTATGATGTTATCAAACTTAGAGCTTTAGTGATAACTCTAAATGATGGCGTAATAAGGAGATAAGATGGTTTGATCATGACATAATCATCACTAATCCTTACAATACTGATCATTGCCAGTGGATACCATCAGTACATGTCTACTAGAAGCCTACTGGACTCTAGAAGGGATTAATGTACTATAAATAGAGCTCTCTCAACTCTATTTTCCCCTCAGACACATCAAAACAATAAAACAATTAAATAAAAAGGTAAAATCTTTATTCTTTATATAAAAATATATTATATTATCAAAGACTAAAGATAATGCTATAATAATAATTCTTGATGTGATTACTCCAATTTTTTCGTTTGTTTCTTTTATAATTCTCTTAAGAATCTTATTTCCACGTAAAATCAAAAATATCTGTAATTTCTCATTTTCCTTTTTAAATAAAATCTAAATAAGTTTCATTTACATTATTTGGCATAAAATCTTCCAAAATTATTATATTAAGTGTCAAAAGTAGGCTCTTTTCTCTTATTATAATAATTTCTCTCTATTATTACTATTAATAATTCCTCAATTAATATAAATACTATTTATATTAATATATAACCTTAATATTAGTAATATTATTTTTATTAATTGTTTTTTATTAATAAAAAACCATTTTTTTACGTCTTTATTATTTGTTGTTAAAAATAATCAAGTCCTTTTAAAATATATTAATTATAATGTATTTTCATATCTTTTTATTATCTTATTCTTTCATAATATAAATTATATTATTATATTTATTTAAGAATATAATTATTTCTTACAACATAATTATAATAAATCTTTATTATTATAATTATTTTTATCTTATTTATTTTATTTATAAGGAGATTCAGAGTACAATAAGTAAAATATTAGTAATTTTTTCTCATTGTTTCTTAGTAAAACCTTACAATTTCAGGCTCTTGTGTACTTCTTTGACCAAGTCCATGAGCTTCTGGATCATTGGGTCTGACCCTTTCTGCCTATGGCTGAAATAATTCTTGTTTTTTCCCGTTGATACTTTTTTCCTGCTGGAAACTATGTGGAACTGTGAAGAATGATTACTGTTTTTCACTGATTTATTGGTGACTGACTGGTGTGAAGCCACTTTGGAGTCTGATTGGTTTAATCCTTGTGAGCCTGTGGGAATCAGAGTATTATCTGTCTAGTTTGTTTTTTCTTCTATGGTTTAGATAGAGTCTGGATTCTCCCTTATCCTGGCTTCCCTTTCCTCCAGAAGTTTGGACTTCCTGTTGGTATTCCAACCTTTGGTGACTACCATCATGTCTTTGAATGGTAAATCTTTGGAACATATGTTCTGGATGCCTGCTGCAAGTTCTTTCCATTATGGATCTAGGTTGAACCTCTTGTTGTCCATGGTCCATTGGAATAAATCATTAACAATTTGGTTGAGCTGAAGAACTTGATCCCTATCCTTCCAGTCCTCTTGTTTGAGGCTCTTGTGAAATTGGAAGTTGAATGGAAGTGTGGGTATGATTTCCCTCAGTATCCTGCCATCCACTATGGCCTCAACACTCTGATCTTCTGGTTCTGAACCGTCCTTCTCTATTCTCTGGCTGGTTTGTTGGGATTCAAAGGCTCCTGAGGTGTACAGCAGAAATATTTGTATTTGTAAGCAGTCAAGAACTTTTCTTGTTCTTATGATATTTACCTTTTACTGTTCCTTATGAAAATGTGTCATCAGCCGCTTTAGGAAATTTGCCTTAAGAGGTTACAACTGGGTCAATTATAGTAATCTTCCCTGTAAGCATTATCAAGGTTGGTTTATCTTGTATAGATTCAGAGTTTTCTGGTTTTCTAGTCCTCTGAGTGGCAATTGATGTCCCCTTTTTTTTGATATTTGGCTTTTGCTTTTCCTATTCCCTTTTCCCTTCTGTGTCTGAGGGTCCCACCAGTGTGTTTCCATGTGAATGGGTCTCAGGTGGAATGAAAATTCCTTCCACTGAAACAAAGGATAAGGGCTTATGTCAGTTAAGAGTCTTTTTAATGTTTTTGCATGTCTAAGAATGGCCTCTGGTGCAATATATGTCTATATTGGGCCATTTTATTATGATTTATATTTGAAATTATGGATTAAAAATCAAAAATACTTTTCTGTGGATGTATGGTCTACTTTTGTATCCCAATGTCTCACATATTAACTTTTAATTAAACATTATAATCTTACAAATGGTCCTGTAATGAACAATTGAAATTATTGATATGTTCAACCACACCTCTGAAACTGTTATTTACAGTACAGGAGTCTCCTGTTTATGTAAAAAGAGTAATTTCCAAGGGTCTTAGTGTTTTGATATAAAAAGCTCACCTGATATTTCCTGTGGTAACCAAATTATAATTCAAACACATCAAAATTTGATAAAAAAAGTGGTATAAAGTATATAAAACTGGGATATATATATATATATATATATATTACATTTATATAATATTACTTTTTTAGACAGTAATTTTATGCTCAAAATAGTAATATTGAATTAAAATATGAGATAAAAATAACAAATTACACACTTTTTAAGCCAAAAAACTCCAAAAAAGTTAAAAAACACGGCCAGAACCCAAAATGTCAGACTGAGTCTATAATGGAGTGACACTGAATGTATTTAAAGCTCTAAATATGACTTCTACAGGGATTAACAAGGTTATCATTGGTTAAAAAGAAATTTTAAGGACTTTACTAAAGAGATATAGTGGTGGTGAGTGCTCCACAGCTCTACCAACTGGATTATTATAATATAGACTAACATACTCAATATTAGAAGTATGCTTGATTATTTTACAATAGTATAACAATTTTTGAATGTTTTGCTATTTAGGAATTTAAGAGCAGGATGGGAAACTCCAACTAATACTGTTACATTTATTAATAAAGTTAAAATAGGTGAAAAATCAAGTATAAGGGATTTATTATGGAGATATAGTTTGAACCTTTGAGATATGACCACATAGCCAAAAAGGTCACAAGAAACATTTAAAATAATTATACATTAAAAATAATTACCTTAAAACTACAAAACTGCCATAAATATGCATAAAACTTGGTTTAACTTAAGACCCAATGGGTAAAAATGTGAAATAAATTATACCATTGGATTCTCCATGGTAAAATACACATATACCACTTTTATGGCATATCTGTAAAGTCAATATTTAATGGGTTATAAGTAATAATACCTTATATAAAACATAAATCCTTAATTATCTCAGATACAAATGAAAAAACATGTAAAATAAACGGTACCATTGGATTCTCCATAAAAATACACACATAAAACAATTAAGAATCTAATCTCCAAAGTCAATACTTAAGGAGTTAAGCTGAATATATGCACTTTTTTGGTTAATGCATATATTCAAGGATTTTAGCTAATATCTCTTTAAATATACATGATAGAGTGATGAACCGAAAGGAAAGTCACCACGTAAATATGGTAAGAATACAGAAATGAACTTCATTTCACAAGCTATGAACAAGGTTAAAACCTGTAAGGGATTATTGATTAAAATCAATAGAGCTGTTGACCACTTTGTTGTGAAGGTGGTCCAAACTTAAAAAAAGTAAACAGTTGGATTCTACTAGTTCATTCGTGAAGAATGATGTATCTCTTATTATGATATTCAATGTATAACCCCTTGAAATCATGGTTTGAAGTTTAAAATATTAAATCTCAATAGAAAAGATGAGTTACAAGAAAAATCATCAAAAATAGAGTTTTGAGGATGTAATTAAATGCTCTTGGAAGTGTAATAAGGACATGCCAAACTATCAGAATCCACTCTCTAAGTAGCTGTAGCGTGTATAACTTAAACGTTATTAATGATCAAATTTGATCATTTAAGATCACTCACTATAATCTTATTTTAAGCTTAACTGTCAGGATGAAACCATGATAAAGGTGTAAATAGGCTGGTTACAGCCTTAACTATGTTTGTGACACAGTAAAAATGGTTGAAAAGATTCATAAGAGTTGAAGATGATTTGATTTAAGATTAAAAGGGCTTTACTATATATAATATAGTGGTGGTGAGCGCTGTTGAAAGCCCTGGGTGCAGCTTTATCTGTTGGGTTACAATAATAAAAGACTACAATAATTAAGATTTATAATTATACCTGATTATTAACCAAGATTAAAACTGTTTTTGACAGTTTACTACATAGGTTACTCAAGAGCAGGATGAGGAGACAATTCTGGCTGTGAAAAGCCTCCTTTTTATCCTGAAATGGGGTGGAAAGGGTGCTAGACCTTTCCACGTAGAAGAAGTGAAGATTTTTAACTCTATAGTACTGGTTTGTGGTTCGCAAACAGCCTGTAAAACCTGTATTGGGCTCAGATGTGGTTTTAAAACCACATCTGGGCAGTTTTCACCAATACAGGGTGAATATTTTCATCTGGGGACCTCACAGCCTGATTCTGATGTGTATGACGAGTAGAATGCTGTACAGAAGCTGTATGGGACCCCAGTATTGACTGACATATGAGGTATTGAAGTAAAAACAAGCTTCTGTGTCTATTTGACACCTCATATTCATGGTTATGGGATATTATCCCATGGTAAGGCTGTATTGGTCAGAATGTGGGATTTTGACCTTAAAACAGCTATGCCTTTTTCAGTTCTTTAGATATCAACCTCAAAACTGAACCAGTGTGTAGCCCTATATGTGTTCTACACAATGGTACCTTATGTGATATGACTATCATTGAGTATGGCAAAGTTATGCCATGTACAAGATTTTTGTACATATGTGTGTTTTAGGCAAAAAGCTGTATTAAGCTTGTTTGCCCCATAATTTCTGCTGTAGTTGAGATATGGGAAGTGGGTAACACCATCAGATAGTCCTGATTGTGCTTTTTCCAAAAAGACCCCACTTCAAGTATCTCACACTAAAACTGTAGAAGTTAGATGAGAGGTGAATGTTTTGTTCACCCTTATTTGGCTTCAAATTGAACATAACTTCAGTAATATTGGTGCTAGCTAAGTTTGGCTAGCACCATTAGATATCCCTGGCCTAGAGCTTCATTTTGAAAACCCATTTTATGGGGTTAAGCATCTCCTTCTAGATTTTAGATGAGAGGTGAAAATTAAGGTTTATGCTCAGAAATAACTTTGAGCAGGAATAACTTTGTTATTCTTTGTCCTATGGTGATGGGACTTATATTTTCAGAAAGAGGTGAGTTTCCTCTATCCTTTGATACCTTTTGAGCTAATTTTGCTCAGGTCCATGTTTTGGTGGTATCTTGGCTATACCGTTGGTTTATGGTATTTTGGCTGTCATGCTTGTGCTCTGGTTTTCAGTCACAGGCTGACATACCCTCCCTCCAAAAAGGCTCATCATTGATGAGACTGTTCAGTCCTCCTAGAGGCCCTGAATCTCCTTAGATGAAGGTTCCCATCTGGTATGGCATCTTCTGCCAACCATTTGTCTTTATCAGCTGCTTGGTGCTTGAATCTGACTAATTATTGTCTTTGATCCCTCCCATTGAGTCTGATCTTCCTGGCCCTGATGATTTTACTCACAGGTCCTGGGAGTCCTCCACTTCCACTATGTCAGGTGGTGTGGGGTTTTCTTCCTGGAGGGGAATTTATCCTCCTCTGTTTGGAAGTATGGCTTGACCAAACTTACTGGGAAGACTGGGTGCTTCCTGGAAAATTCCTCTGTAAGTTTGACTTCCACTGCATTCTTCCCTATTAACCTGATGATAGTGAAAGGCCCTACAAATGAGTCCCTCATCTTCTTGGGTCCTTTAAGATTATTAAAGTTCAGTGTAGACACTAGCACCTGGTCCCCTTCCTTAAAGTCAGGTTCCATGTGTGACTTGTCCCAACTCTGTTTATTATATTCTTTTGCCTCAGCTATGCATTTGGCAGCTGTGACACAAGCCTTCTTCCACATATCATGGAAGTCTTTGGCTGTGGGGTGGATGGTCAGAGGATTTTTCTTTAAGTGATCCACAGGCAACAGGGGATTCCACCCTTTCTCTACCACTGCAGGTGTTTTTCCTGTGGTAGAGTGCTGACTTGTATTATAAGCCAGTTGGACAGCTGGTAGAAGGGTAACCCAGTCATGGGATTATCCTTCATGGTCCTTGTATTCCATGCCCTAGGCACAGAACCTTCTAAGGATGTCTTCCATACTCTGGATCATCCTCTCAGCTACGCCATCTGTTTGGGGATGGTAAGCTGTGGTAAAAACAAAGCTTGGTGCCAAGTATGTCATACAGGTTGGTCCAAAACTTCAGATGTTGATTTTGGGTCCCTATCACTAATGATGATTTCAGGGACTCCACCAGTAGATATGATGTTCTTCCAAAATAACAGGGAAGTATCCATGGCTGTGTCCTCTTTGTGGCATGTAGACACGTCATGCGCTTGCTGAACCTATCAACTATGATCAAGCAGGCATTGTAGTTTTCTTTGCCTCCTGGGACAAGTCCTGTAACCCAGTCCATGTTGATGGTTTCCCATGGGTGTTTGGGTTCTTCTATATGATGAAGTAACCCATACTTCTTCCCATGTTTCCTATTTGACTTTTGGCATCTTTCACAAGTGTTGATGTATTCTCCCAACTCTTGTTCCCACTTGGGCCACCAAGCTGTTCTTGCTACTCTCTCTTTGGTCCTGTCTTTACTCATGTGTCCCATATAGGGGCAGTCATGGCATTCCTGTAGGATCAGAGAGATGTGGTCTCTGTCTACCACTGTGAGTTCACTTGTGTGTTTTTCTCTGTGGTAGAGCAGGCCATCTATAAGGAAGAACTTGTTATCCTTATAGGCCCTCAACCAGGGTTCTTCCAGCTTGGATTCCTGTTCTGGACTCCTGTACTTTTGTTGAAGGAGTTGTAGTAATATGCCACACTGTTTGTGTTTGGCATAAGACTTCAGTACTGCATTTAAAAATTCATTGTGCAGCTCTGAGGAGCTTATCCCCAGAATGGGAGTTTCTGTTCCCTCTGAAGCAATGTTCTCACTGTCAAGGGTACCATGTTCTGGTGCCCATTCAGAAAGTCTGAAGTTATTCCTTCTATCTATTTCCATGAAATGGATAGGGATATTGGCTGCAACTTCAGGGTAATAAGCTGGATTGCTTTTGACATTGTCCAGTGGCCCTCTGCTGAGGCCATCTTCATTGGTATGACTTTTACCTTCTTTTTATATGATGTTCCTGTTACCTCTATACACCTGGATATCTATTTGCCATCTCAGCATGTGTCTATTTGTAGTCTTCATGTTTAGTAAAGACTTCAAGGCTGTGCAGTCTGTGTAGAATTCAAAGACTGCACCCTCCAAATAATAATGAAGTTTCTCTAGAGCCCAGACTAGACATAGACACTCAGTCTGGGTGGCCGCATACCTGGCTTCTGAATCTTTCAATTGCCTAGAGATGTAACACATTACACCCCCTCTTGGTGCACCATCCACAATTTGTCTTTGGTGAAGGGCTGCTCCTAAGCCTTGGCTACATGCTGCATCTATGTATAACTTGAATGGTAGTTCAAAGTCAGGCAAGATGATCACAGGTGCATTTGTGAGTTCATGTTTGATCCTCTCATATGAATCCCTCCTTTCCTTGGTTATTTCAAAAACTACATCTTTTGAACATAACTTGTATAAACTACTAGTTATGTGTGCAAAGGTTTTGATGTGGTTTGTATAGTAGCTAGAAAACCAAGGAAGGATTGCATCTCTTTGATTCTTTTTGGTACTGGCTTTTGCAGTACTGCTGCTACTTCATTCTGGTCAATTGCCATACTAAGACCTGACACTTTATGTCCTAGAGCTGGTAGCTGTTGTTGGCCAAAATTACACTTTTTTAGTGAAATTTTCAGATTGATGGGTGTACATTTACCCAGAACTCTGTCTATATATTGTACATGGTCTTCCCATGTCTCTAAGTATATAATGATATCATCAATATATACTACCATCCAGCCTTCCAATATTTCATCTTCAAATATTGTGTCCATCATCCTTTGGAAGTGGGCTGGTGCATTTTTAATGCCAAATGGCATCCTGGTATACTCATATATGCCCATATGGCGTATTATTCTGATTAATTTCATGGAGTTTGGTTTAACTCCATTCTGGTGGAAGCCTTTCATACATTCCATTTTGGTTATGTATTGGGCTTTTGCCAGTTTATCCAAGACATGAGGTATCCTGGGTATAGGGTACCTGTCTGCTTTTGTGTAGCTATTCAGAGCTCTGAAGTCTCCACACAATCTGGAATTGCCATCATGCCAGGTAATCAGGACAGGAGTGGTTATTTCCACCATTTCATTGTGTCCAATCTTCCTGATTACTTCCATGTCCAGGAGTTCATTGATATGTTTTTCAATTTCTTTCCTGGTTTCCAGAATTGCTCGGTAAGGAGGTCTCCTAAGCATGGGTGGATAAGGCCTTTCCACATCCTGATATAGTTCTATATCATGGCCTTTGATCTTGCCTAATGGTTCTGCACCAATGGAAATGCTGGTCTGTTCTTTCTCAGAATCTTCAGTAAACTTAGTTTTTGTTTACTGGTGCGGGTAGTGCTAAACTTTCCCTCTCTGAATTCTTTCAGTAGCTCTTCCAGTGGATCATGAGAAGATATCTGGTATATATCAAGTGAAAATTTCTTTTCCTTGTTAGTGCCAATGGTGATGTGCCTATCTTTACTGTTGTAAATGTCTATACCATACATCCTCTGGTAGTCTGTTCCCAGTAAAAACCCTTGGATGTGGGCATCTTCAAGCACTACAAACTCTGGGTTGAGTCTGATATTACCCTTCCTGTGGGGTATAATTATCTCTTTGATAATTGGCCCAATGGCAGTCATCTTCCCTGATGCACTTTTAAAATTCTTTGCCTTAGTGGGCAAGAGCTGTTTCTCCCAGTTTGGGAAGTGGTTATCCAGATAATCTCTGGCTACTATGGAGCAGTGTGCTCTACTATCAATGATCAGTGGGTGCTGAGCATTGTCAATGCAAACAGTCATTTTTGTGGCTGTTCCATGTATATATGCCATTCCTTTGGTTGGTGTAACCAGGAATGTTTGAGCATCTTGTGTGTGTTTGCACAAGTTCTTGTTAGCAGTGTCCTGTGGCATGCCTGCTTCCAACTGTATGTCCTTAATTTCTAGTGGTGTTTCTTCTTGGTATTCTACTAGAAATTCCTCTATTGGGTCTTGATCATCATCAGATGGTTCTCTGATGGCATCACCCATGGAGTCTGATTCAGAATCCTCTATTGGGGATTCCTCTTCTGGGACTTTCTCAATGGCATAGACTTTTTTCTTTGCCTTTGGACAGTTGTTGGCATAGTGGTCTGTTGAACCACAATTGTGACAAGAATTCTTCTTTTTTGCCACTTCTGCCACTCTTTCTCTGGGTTTGTCTTTAAGCTCTACCCTGAGAGGTTTTTTCTCTTTGAAACCACTGCTTCTATATGGGGTGAATTTCCCTATATTGGTCCTCTTCCTTATGTCTTGTAAGGTGTTGGTAATGTCATATAGAGTGCAATTTTGGTTGCATCTGCATTTTATTGTATGCTCTAGTTCTCCTGGCAGTTGCATCAGAAGTTTGTGATTACTCATTTGAATGTTCATCTGAGGATCAATGGCTTCAAGTGTTTTAGACTGTCTGAGACACTACTCATATGGATCTTTGTCCACAGAGTATTGGTCATTTACAAATTACATGGTATTTTGCCATATCCAAGTACCATTGCTGTACTTTTATATGATTTGACTCTTCCACCATGGCCAGTTTTTTCTGCCATGGATTTCTTTCATTTCAGTGTACCATATACTAGCATGACCTTTAAATGCTGTATTTAATCTAGCAATGATCCAGTAATCTGGTATGCTTGGTACATCAATAAAGAGTCCATCAATATAATCTATGAGTTCCATATGATTATATTCTCCTGATCCAGAGCATTTGGGGCAGCTTGAGGCCTCAGGAAGCTGTTTCAAGGCTTCCTTCTCTGAATAAGACATGCCATCTCCATCCTGGTATTGTGATTGAGATCTTGCCTTATTCATCAACATGGAATCTGGTTTGATGTCATCTGGTTGATATGGATTATCCAAAACTTGGCCTTGTGGATGGGGCTTCAAGTTATGGTAGACATTAAACAGTTTTTTTATGTCTTGATCTAGACAATACCTGTCCCTTTTGCTGTGGTTTTGTTCTTCAAAGACTAGATTCGGCCTTTTGTTTGTTTCTTCAGAGGCTTTGCTCAATTGAGCATATCCTTCTTGAAGATTCTTAACTATCTGTTCCAAGGAGGCTTGTGTTTTTTTCATCCTCTCATGCCCAGCTTCAGGTTCTGAAAACTTCTTTGCAGATTGCTCAGCATATTGGGACATTTGTAACCACAGTGCATCACTGTTTAAGTTACTCTCAGGTGTGACAATGCTGTGTTCAATCTGAGTGGGTGTAATGTTTCTAATACTAGGACTACTGATTCTAGAGTGGTTTACAACTACTTCTGCTTCTTTTGTACTTCTTTCACCAAATCTAACAGCTTCTGGAACATGGGGTCTGACTCTTTCCTCCTCTGGTTGAAGGAGGTTTTGCTCTTGCCCTTGTTTCCTTGTCTTCTCCTGGAAACTTCCTGGAATTGTGAAGAATGGTGACTCTTGGCCACTGATCTGCTGGTTTCTGAATGGTGTGAATCCACTGGAGAGCTGATTTGGCCTGCTCCTTGTGAACCTGAAGTAATCTGAGTAGGCCCTGTCTGGGTTAACTGTTCTTCTATAGCTTGGATAGTGGCTTGATTCTCCCTTATCCTCTGTGCCCTTGCCTTTAGGAGTCTGAACTGGCTGGTAGGATTCCAACCTTTGGTAATTTCCATCAGGTCTTTGAAGTCTATCTCTCTGAGACAGATCTTCTGGAAACTTGCTCCAAGTTCTGCCCAGTGACTTGCCAGTTTGAACCTCTTGTTGTCCATGCTCCATTGGAATAAGTGCTTGAGGAGTTGGTGGAGCTGAAGAACTTGATCCATGTCTTTCCAGTCCTCTGTTTTGAGGTCTCCATTGAATTGGAGTGTGAATGGCCGGGTTGATTGTCAGGATGAGTCTATGTTGAAGAAGTAATAAAGCTATTTACAACTAAAACTATGACTGTGACACAGTAAAAAATGGTTTTAAAAGATAATAAAGTTGATAATGGATGATTAAATTGTGATTTTAAGGGCTTTACTATAGAGATATAGTGGTGGTGAGCACTGCTGAAAGCCCTGGGTGCAGCTTTATCTGTTGGGTTACAATAATAAAAGACTACAATAATCAAATTTATAATTATACCTGATTATTAACCAAGAGTAAAACTGTTTTTGACAGTTTACTATGTAGGTTATTCAAGAGCAGGGATGAGGAGATGATTTTGGCTATGAAAAGCCCTCCTTTTATCCTGAAATTGGGGTGGAAAGGCTGCTAGACCTTTCCACGTAGAAGAAGTGAAGATTTTTAACTCTATAGTACTGGCTTGTGGTTCGCAAACAGCCTGTATACCCTGTATTGGGCTCAGATGTGGTTTTGAAACCACATCTGGGTGGTTTTTACCAATACAGGGTGAAAATTTTCATCTGGGGACCTCACAGCCTGATTCTGACGTGTATGACGCGTAGAATTCTGTACAGAAACTGTATGGGATCCCAGTATTGACTGACATATGAGGTATTGAAGTAAAAACATGCTTCTTTGTCTATTTGACACCTCATATTCATGATTATGGGATATTATCCCATGGTAAGGCTGTATATGACAGCAGGTGATCTGACCTTAAAACAGCCATACCTTTGTCAATTCTTGGGATATCAACCTCAAAATTGGCTCAGTGTGTAGCCCTGTATGTGCTCTACACAATGGTACCTCATTTCATATGGTTATCATGAAATATGGCAAAGTTATCCCATGTACAAGGTTTTTTGTACATAGGCATTGTTTGGGCAAAAAGCTGTATTGAGCTTGTTTTCCTCATAACTTCTGTTATAGTTGAGATATGAAGGAGTGTATGGCACCATGAGATATCCCTGATTGTGCTCCTTCCAAAGATACCCCACTTCAGGTATCCCACACTAAAACTTTAGAAGTTAGATGAGAGGTGAATGTTTTGTTCACCCTTATTTGGCCTGAAACTGACCATAACTCCAGTAATATTGGTGGTAGCTCAGTTTGGCTGGTACCATTGGATAGCCCTGGCTTAGAGCTTCATTTTGAATACCCATTTGATGGGGTTAAGGCTCTCCTTCTAGATTTTAGATGAGAGGTGAAAATTAAGGTTTATGCTCAGCAATAACTTTGAGCAGGAATAACTTTGTTATTTCTTGTCCTATGGTGATGGGACTTATATTTTCAGAAAGAGGTGAGTTTCCTCTATCCTTTGATACCTTTTGAGCTAATTTTGCTCAGCTCCATGTTTTGGTGGTATCTTGGCTATACCATTGGTTTATGGTATTTTGGCTGTCATGCTTGTGCTCTGGTTTTGAGTCACAGGCTGACATTTATATTATCTCCCTCATTGTTTTGCCATCCACCACTGTGTCCAAGGTGTCCTCTTTCAGGTCTTCTGGTTCTGGACAAACCTTCTCTGTCCTCTGGCTGGTTACTTTGGAAGCCAAGATCTCTGAGGTGTACAGGTGACATGTTAGTGTTTGCAAGCAGTCCAAAACTTTATGTTCTTAGGGTATTTACCTTTGACTGTGCCTTGTACAAATTTGTTATCTGCTAATTTGGGCAGTTTCCCTTTGGAGGTTACAACTGGGGTAATAATTGTAATTTTTCCTGTACAAGTGGTTAAGGTTGGTTTACCTTGTATTGATGCAGAGTTTTGTGGTTTTCTACTCCTCTGAGTGGCTATTGGAGTCTACTTCTTTTCTGTGTTGAGACCTTCACTTGACCTCTTTCCTTTACCCTTGCTGCCCTCTGGTTCTGAGGTTGTCACTGGTATGTTGGCCTGTGACTGGGTTTCAAGTGGGATATAGTTTTCTTCCACTGAATCAAACAGGAAAAAAGAGGGCTTATGTCAGTTAAGACTTCTTAAAAGGCTGGTTTTGCACGTCTAAGAATGGCCTCTGGGCTTGTATGTTACTACAATGTGCCCTTGTATAATGACAGTGTAATTGAATCAACAATTTCATGTCAGAATTACGGCTTATGGTACCCTGTCACACTGGTTGTGTGCCAGTGTCCCACAGATACACTTGTGGTTTTCAAGTGTAATCTGAATAAGCTGCTCTGTATAAGTGTAATTGAGTTAACAATACACTTAACCACGCCTCAACTAATGGTTTTTCAGTCAGAGGTGTCCTTATTCAATCAGGAATACAGGACTTATTGATGGCTTATGTGTTTTTATATATAAACACGACAAAAATAAAGGTTTTTGTGGGTATTAACCACGTGGTAAGTACTCTTATAATATGAGTATTAAAGTAAAAATATATATAAAATATATATTTTTAAAAGAAAATACGCCTAAAAAGATAAAACAATTGTCAGAAAGAAAGAATAACAGAGAAAAATTACTTATAAGGTCCAAGAAAAAGTTTAAAACATGGCCAGGCCCCCAAAATGTCAGGATGAAACTATGATAAAGGTGTAAATAGGCTAGTTACAACTTTAACTATGTTTGTGACATGGCAAAAATGGTTAAAAAGATTTATAAGAGTTGAAGATGATTTGATTTAAGATTAAAAGGGCTTTACTATATATAATATAGTGGTGGTGAGTGCTGTTGAAAGCTCTGGGTGCAGCTTTATCTGTTGGGTTACAATAATAAAAGCCTACAATAATTAAAATTTATAATTATGCCTGATTATTAGCCAAGAGTAAAACTGTTTTTGACAGTGTACTACATAGGTTATTCAAGAGCAGGATGAGAAGACAATTCTGGCTGTGAAAAGCCTCCTTTTTATCCTGAAATGGGGTGGAAAGGGTGCTAGACCTTTCCATGTAGAGGAAGTGAAGATTTTTCACTCTCTAGTACTGGCTTGTGGTTTGAAAACAGCCTTTACAACCTGTATTGGGCTCAGATGTGGCTTTGAAACCACATCTGGGCAGTTTTAACCAATACAGGGTGAAAATCTTCATCTGGGGACCTCACAGCCTGATTCTGACGTGTATGACGCATAGAATTGTCAGCCTGTGACTCAAAACCAGAGCACAAGCATGACAGCCAATATACCATAAATCAATGGTATAGCCAAGATACCACCAAAACATGGAGCTGAGCCAAATCAGCTCAGAAGGTATAAAAAGAAAGAGGAAATTCACCTCTTTCTGAAAACATAAGTCCCATCACCATAGGACAAGAAATAACAAAGTTATTCCTGCTCAAAGTTATTGCTGAGCATAAACCTTAATTTTCACCTCTCATCTAAAATCTGGAAGGAGAGGCTTAACCCCATAAAATGGGAATTCAAAATGAAGCTCTAAGCCAGGGCTATCCAATGGTACCATCCAAACTGAGCTAGCACCAGTATTACTTGAGTTATGGTCAAATTCAGGCCAAAGAAGGGTGAGAAAAACATTCACCTCTCATCCAACTTTCTACAGTTTTAGTGTGGGATACTTGAAGTGGGGACTTTTTGGAAAGAGAACAATCAGGGCTATCTGATGGTGCCATCTACGCTTTCATATCTCACCTATAACAAAAGCTATGGGGCAAACCAGCTCAATACAGCTTTTTGCCTAAAACACACAAATGTACAAAAATCTTGTACATGGGATAAATTTGACGTATTTAATGATACCCATATCAAATGAGGTACCATTGTGTAGAGAACATACAGGGCTAAACACTGAACCAATTTTGAGGTTGATATCTCAAGAATTGACAAAGGTATGGCTGTTTTAAGGTCAGATCACCTGCTGTCATATACAGCCTTACCATGGGATAATATCCCATAATCATGAATATGAGGTGTCAAATAGACAAAGAAGCATGTTTTTACTTCAATACCTCATATGTCAGTCAATACTGGGGTCCCATACAGTTTCTGTACAGCATTCTACGCGCCATACACGTCAGAATCAGGCTGTGAGGTCCCCAGATCAAAATTTTCACCCTGTATTGGTGAAAACTGCCCAAATGTGGTTTCAAAACCACATCTGAGCCCAATACAGGTTATACAGGCTGTTTGCAAACCACAAGCCAGTACTAGAGAGTGAAAAATTCCTCACCTCCTCAACATGGAAATGTCTAGCACCCTTTCCACCCCATTTCAGGATAAAAAGGAGGCTTTTCACAGCCAGAATTGTCTCATCATCCTGCTCTTGAATATCCTACGTAGTAAACTTTCCAAAACAGTTTTACTCTTGGGTAATAATCAGGGTATAATTATAGTTTTAATTATTGTAGTTCTTATTATAGTAATCCAACTGGTAAGTGTAAGATGTGACTATGAAACTGATGATAATATTACTATTAATCAACAGTACTATGTCTGTTCTTATGAAATATAATAATAAAATATTATTATAACCACAATTAAATAATTAAAAATTATTTCTTTCACGTGTTAAGCACTACTAGTGATTTTAACAGTGAGCAAGTAATTGTCTACAAGAATCAATTACAAGAAGAATTTAATAATAAAAACTTCTTTATTAAAATAATAAAATTATTTTAATATATAATTATCTTTTGCAAGAATAATTATAAAGATAATTCTTGAAGAAAACTATTACTAGAGAAAAACTTTAAGAATTAAAGATAAATGACTCACTAATACTCCAAAGAACTTATTGATAATAAAAGTAGAGAAATTTGACGTGGAATTGTGGATTTAAGGGATCAAAAGGATTTATAACAGTATTACAACAATATATAGTTGGATTCTATGATTTCACGTCTTTCTGATTGATTCTGAAAGAATTAAAACACTTAAGAATAGCTGAACTAATACTTACTTGTTGGTAATAAAGATTTAATAAATTGATAAGATGATGATGAAAAAACAGCAAGAAGAGGCTTCTTTTAAGTCAACAACAGCTCACAGAGGCGTGCCATGGAGCAAACTGAAAAACCAGTGAGTGAGAAAACAATAAACCTTTTTGGATTATTGATTGCATCATCTGTTGTCATGTAAGATTATCATAATTACTTAATTGATGCTTTTACGTGACTACCAACCCCAATATGGTTAAGAATAAAAGGAGTAACACTTGTAAATCTTCTTTTATTCTAAAATAATCATTGATTTCTCAAAGTTATCAATGTTATTGCCAATTTCATCACAGGTTGTAATTACTGTGAATTTTTGAAGATTCAGTGTTTCACGTAGAATATCCAAAAATGGACTGTAAGTAAAACTTTTAATTTTACTAGTAAAACTGTAATTCTTTTTGGTTGTACCATAGATAATACAGTTCTCCTTTAGTCCTGAAAGTTTCAGAAAGATTCATTAAGAATTGTATTTTTAATGAATTTTTGAAGGTTTTACCTCATTTCTACATAGAATTGCAAATAGCAGTGTTTTGCTGGTTGCTATGAGGTAAATCAATGAATATGGGTCCCAAAAGGGTTTTAATTACTCTTTTGGGGTTTATCCATGGAAAGTCATTAGTAATTGACATGGTTACAGGAGTGTAAGTAGCTCATTACCTCCTTGGCACGTCAAAATAGCAGGTTATTTACTATTTTCTGATGTTTTACAGTAGTTGTAACTTGGTAACCAAGTTCCCAAAGAGTTTTAGTTTACCAATTGGGCCAAGATGAGCCATGGATCCATGCTCTGGAGCTATCCACGCCTCTGAGGCCTCAGAAGTTGGGTACCCTGGCTCTGTTTGATGTCTTTTGTCCCCCTTGCCTATTTTTTACGTCAAAATAGTAATTTAAGCTTAAAGTGAGATATCCACTATGGGTGTACCAAAAGTCCATGTAAGAATACCATGATATTAAGTGCTCAAAACATGCATAACACTATTCTTAGTGTATATGTAACATGGGATTTCTCACTTTCCCATTATTTTGGTTAAAAATCAAGAAAAACAAAAATTTTCACGGATCTTTTATGTGGTATTAATGATGTGGTATTGAAGTATTTTCCATTTTACCACCTCAAATACTTAAATTGAGCTTATTCACTCTATGGAGCTACCCTAGGTGAATTTTTGTGTAGAATCCAAATCTGGTCTTAAATCCATGGATTTACTTACTCAATAAAAAGTTATTCATCTTTTCTGAAATTGAAAATGATGAATTTTGGATATATGCATGACTTATGAGTTTTGCATAATTCAAAATTTCTTTTTAAGATAATTGTGGCCTATTTGGGTATGTAAAATATACCTCAAGGCTCACATTCCCTCCCACCAAAAAATAAAATTGTACTACAATTTTATTAGTGATAAAAAGAATAAGGCCCCAAAAGGGGGTTAATGTCCACTGTCCAACCTCTTCACATTACTCAGATCAAGTAATTTAAAGCACATTTATAGACATATTCAGGCTTGTGGCCTTCTTTCATGTCTAAATCTTCTTAAGAGTTTATCTGAGTCAGGTATTTCTGATTCTGCCATCCATTCATCTTCATGTACTGGATTTTTATATCTGACAAGATATTCTCTTTGATTTTTACCCCTAAGTCTCCTTTCTTTAATGACTTTCTTTATCTTTCTGTCTTCATTCTGTTCCACAGGTGGTACAGTTAAAGGAGTTGGGTTTCTTAAAGGAAACAATTCTTTATCAGCTGGTTGATAAGGTTTTATCAAGCTGACTGGAAATGTGGGGTGTTTATTTTCCAATTCACCACTCAATTCCACTTGAACTGCATTGGTTCCATGTAAAGCAACAATAACAAAAGGTCCTACATAAGAATCTTTAAGTTTCTTTGGGCCTTTGATATTATTAAAATTCAAGGTTGAAACTAGAACTAAGTCCCCTACTTTGAAGTCTGGTACTTTATGACTCTTGTCCCACTTCTGTTTTGCATAATCAAAAGCATCATCCATACTTTGTTTTGCATGGTGTTTTACTTTATCAAGCATTAATTTGAAGCTGGAAGCTGTAGGATGAATGTCAATCAAGTCTTTCCTCAGTGTGTCTGCTGGGAGTCTTGGATTCCATCCTTTTTCTAACATAGCAGGATTTTGTCCTGTGGAAGAATGGACTGATGTCTTGTATGCCAATTCTAATGCAGGTATCAGAGTGCACCAGTCATGGGTAAAGCCATCTGAGTCTTTAAATTCTAATCCATAAGCACAAAATCTCCTGATCATGTCTTCTAAAGTTTGAATCATCCTCTCTGCTAGCCCATCTGTTTGAGGGTGATATGCTGTAGAGAATGATAACTTAGTCCCAAACAATCTATGAAGATTGGTCCAAAGTGCAGATGTGAACTTGGGGTCTCTGTCACTTATGATATTCTTAAATAACCCTGTATGAGAAATAACTCTACTCCATAAAAGAAGAGCTGTATCCATAGCAGTGTCATCTTTATGACATGGTAAGAATATGGGTGTTTTGCTATATCTGTCTACAATGACTAAACAAGCATTATAACTTTTGTCACCACTTGGAGGAAGTGCTGTGACCCAATCCATGTGAACACCTTCCCAAGGGGATTTTGGTTCTTGAATATGGATCATTAATCCAAATTTCTTGCCTGTACTCCTGTTTGCTTTTTGGCATCTATCACAGGTATGGCAATATTCAATGGTTTCTTTTCTCCAAGATGGCCACCATGCACAGTTCTTCACCTTTTCAAGTGTTCTGTCTTCTGATAGGTGTCCAGAGTAAATGCTATCATGGCATTCATGAAGAATGGTATTGATGAGCAATCTACTACACAATGTCATCACACAAGAATGTTTTGTTCTATGGTAAATAATCCCATCAAACAAGTGAAATCTTCCTTCAGAATAGGAATTTTTCCAAACTTCATCTAGTGTATTAACCAAAGATGTGTCTTTGCAGTCTTTATCCAATAAAGAAGTCAAGATATGGCAATTCTTGTCTTGTTTATAAGACTCTCTGACCTCTTCAAAGAATTCAGTCCCAATATCAGTTATGCTAATCCCTTCAATTGGAATCTGTGGTTCAGCTTCCAAAGGTACATAAGCTGGGTTATCAGGAGTGTTGGCTAAAGCCCATCTACTAAGTCCATCAGCATTTTTGTGAATGTTTCCTGCTTTATGAACTATAGTCATGTTTCCTCTATATTCTTGAATGGCTATTTGCCATCTCAACATATGTCTGTTGGGAGTTTTCATGTTAAGAAGTGATTTCACGGCATTACAGTCAGTTATCACTTCAAAAACACTGCCATCAAGGTAATAGTGTAATTTCTCAAGTGCCCATACCAAACATAAGCACTCCATTTGGCTTGCACCATATCTGGCTTCTGTTGGTTTGATTTGTCTTGAGATATAACAAACTGGTCCTTCTGTAGGTTTGTCATCAATAATTTGGACTTGGTGTAGGGCTGCCCCTAATCCATCTCCACATGCATCAATGTACAATTTAAAAGGAATATTCCAGTCAGGCATGAGGAGTAAAGGTGCTTCTGTAAGGGCTTTCTTTATCTTCTCATAAGCTTTAATTCTTTCCTGTGTCATTTCAAATACAGTCTGTTGATCACAGATTCTATAAAGTGACTTGGCTAGAATTGCAAAATCTTTCAAGTGTTGCCTATAGTAACTAGCAAATCCAAGAAAAGACATCATTTCTTTTTTATTCTGGGGTATTGGCTTAAGTAACACTGCTGCTACTTTATTCTTGTCAATACCCAAGCTCAAACCAGAAACAACATGTCCTAATGCTTTGAGTTCTTCAAAACCAAAATTGCATTTCTTAAGTGAAATTTTCATGTTCACTTCTGCAACTTTATGAAGTACTCTTGCAAGTCTTTCAAGGTGCAAAGACCATGAGTCAGAACATATAATAATATCATCAATATAAATGATAAGCCATCCTTCAGACAATTCTGTGGGGAAGATGGTATTCATCATTCTTTGATAATGAGATGGAGCATTTTTAATGCCAAATGGCATTCTAAGATACTCATAAATACCACAGTGAGTGATAATTCTAAGTAATTTCCTAGCTTTAGGCGTCAAAACATTTTGATGGAAGCCTTTTAATGCATCCATTGATGTTATATACTTGGCTTTAGACAATTGAGTCAAGGTTTCTTGGATCCTAGGGATTGGATACCTATCTGGAACTGTGTAGGTATTCAAAGCTCTAAAATCTCCAACCATTCTTGACTTATCATTATGCCATGCAATAATAACAGGTGTTGTCACTTCAACTTCCTCATTATGGCCTACTTTCCTTAGCACACCAAGTTGGATCAACTCTTGGATATGTTTTTCCAAGGCCTCTCTAGCTCTGGGACTGGCTGGATAAGCTGGTCTTCTAAGTACTGGAGGATATGGTCTATCAATATTAAGAGTAATATCAATTTCATGTCCCCTTATAGCGCCTAATGGTTCATTATCAGATGCAAATGCATTATTGTATGTATATAATACATCAATAAGTTCATTCCTCATCTTTGGTGACAATGATGGATTAATTTGTGCTTCAACAAGTTGTTTAGACACAAATTCATCTTTGTAAGTATCTTTGACAGAAGATACTACAGATATCTGTTTTGGCATATTGGAGAAAGCAAATTTTTGCCTTTTGTTATCTCCAATTGTGAAATATCTGTCTTTATGGTTATTTATATCAATACCATAAATATTCAAGTAATCATTTCCAAGAATGATATGCTGAGATGTACAATTATCCATTACTACAATCTCAGTTTTCATTCTTACACTTCCTGCTGGATGTGGGAATACAATATTAGTATCCAATATGCCCAAGGGGTACATATTGTTACTGGCACTACTGAACTGTACACCTTCTATTGGTAATAGATGGTTTTTCCATTCAGGAAGTATAATTTGAAGATAATCTTTGCCAATACAAGTGCAAAATGCCCCTGTATCCAGATTCACTTTGGCTTCAATATCACTCATTAGAACTGATGTGATACAGGATGCTCCAGCAGTATAACCCTTTCCTCTAGCAGGTTTTGTTTTACACATTCTGGCATCTTGGATATTGATCAGGTTGTAGCAATCCTCACTGTACTGTGGCAAGTGGGTATGGACTTCTGTGACCTCAAAGAAAGCTGAAATGTTTTCAATGGGATAGTCCTCTACTGGTGTATCTTCAGAGACTGCAGAATCTTGATCAGACTCTTCTTTCTCTTCAGTACACTGAATGTCTTCAATGATTTGAACTTCATTGATCTTTGTCTTCTTAGGGCAAGTGTTGGCTAAATGTGAAGTACTTCCACATTTATGACACTTCAAGACAGGTCTTTCTGGTCTTCTTTCCTCTCTAGGAATCTTTGAGACTATTTTGGACTCTATTGGGTTTCTAACCCAAGTTTTACCAATTCTTGTTCTGGTAATGATATCTTCCATAGCATTAATGTAGTCCTCTGTTGAACAGGGTTCCACACATCTGCTTTTGATAGCATGTTCCAGTTCTCCTCCACACTTTCTTAATATTTTCATATTAATCATAGTGTCAGACATATCTGGGTGTAAAGCAGATAATCTGTCTTTTTGTTTGAAGAACCAAGTAAGTGGTTTGTCTTTTTCTGAGTTAAAAATGGCACTTTCAAAAGCATTCTCCATTTTAAACCTCCAAGAATTATTGGCCCATTTGGTAATCACTTCAGATTTCCACCAAGACCAGTCATGTCTTCCATGATCCATTCTTATTTTGTAATACCATTTCTTTGCAGTCTTGGTAAACAAACAATGTAATTTTCCTACTATGATTTCATCAGGTATATTAAAGTCCTCTTGCAACATATCAATAGTCCTGATGAATTCACTATGGTTGTATTCTCCTTCACCAGAGAATGTTGGCCATTCTTCTAATTTGGGAATATCCTTTGCAGAAATAACATTCTCTCCTAAGAATGGAGTCAAACTTTCTTTGACAGAAAGTTTTTCTTCAGTCAAAGGTGTAGAATGTCTTGGCATATGTGGTTCATGATTCTTATGAATTTGCTCCACACTTGCAATTATTTCATTCTTCAATTTCTGCCTTTCACTGTCACTTTTTGCTAAATGTATAGCAAATTGATTGGTGTTCTTAACTATTTGTAAGACATGGTCTTCAAGAGTTTTAAGTCTATCATTTACTTTAAAGATGGAAAGATCCTCTGTGTCATTATTTTGACATTGGTTCTCAATTCTTTCACAAGCATTGCTAATTGACTCAAGGGTGACAGTTGTCAATTTATGCCAATCAGAATGTTGCTTGTCATTTTTCTTTAAATCATTGATGTCTAATGTAATTTGCTTCAACTTTGACTCAAGTTTGCCAATTTCTACACTAATACTTCTATGTACATCATTTATTTGCGTGGAAAAGTCCTGTTCATCCTTCCCTGCTCTTTGGCTGTGAATTCCATAAGAGTTCTGGCCATATTGAAGACACTGTCCACGGCTGAAGGCTCCAATCTGGGGATCCTGTACCCTTGTGGGTAAGGTCTGTGCCAATTGGCTTTGCCTTTGCCCTTGCCTTGATGGTTCTTGGGACCTCTCTGTTTCTTTTGAGGTCCTTTGGGCTTGTCCTTGGATGCTTCTGGAGCTGGTAGATGCCACTGGTGCCTCTGTCTCCAAAGTTGGAGTCATTTCCAATTCTTTCTTCTGGTCTATGGATAAAAGACTCTGGTTCTTCAACCAATTCTTTATCTTTTTGACCTTGTCTTTGCAAGACAGGGGGCTCCAACCTCCTAAGAGTTCTATGGTCTTCTCCTGACCCAGAAAGCTCTTGATGTGTAAGTAGGAGTTCATGGCCCCCTGCCAAAGGCTTGGGCAGATTTCCCACTCCTCTTCTTTGGCTGCTCTGAACCAATTTTTGTACTGGCTCTGATATATTTCTATTGCTGCCACTTGAAAATGGTTCAGCCCTGGAAATATTATCATAAATTAGTTCAGGCTCAGAATTCACGTCAAAATCTGTTGGTACAGACCTTGGGGAATGGGGGGCAACTCTGGCATCCTCCAAATGTGTCTTTCTTGTGGAAGATTTGGCACTTCTGGATTTGGTCTTGCCTCTTCCTTGTCCACATCCATCTGGTTGGACTGAATAGTTGCTTCCATTTCTGGTATGCACCATTTTTACGTCAATTTAAGGATAAAGAGTAAAAATAAAGATAAAAACACACCTTTTGGTGGTAATTTATTCTTTTCAGAATTAAATAAGGTGCCTCTTTTAGCAATTTGCACCTCAATACTGTCTTCAGATTCTGCTTCTGAAGATTCTGGACTAGTGATATATCTTTTACTGAGTCTGTTGCCAGCTGCACAGTATTTGATTAAAGACACTAAAAGAAATTATAAAAGAGAAAAAATTATTTTTTATACTTTTTAAAATATTTTTTTAAAGATTTTTTATAAGTTTTATATTTTTTAATATTAAAAAAATTATTCTTTTTAAAGAAAAAAATTAAAATTTAAGATTTTGAATGAAAATTAATTCAGAGTAACTCAAAGAATAATTTTATAAGTTTTTGGATGTGAAAAAGCCACGTGTAAAAACAATATAAAATTAAACCAAATTCCTCAATGAAAAAGATTTTAAAACAATTTCAAAAATAAAAATATTTTAACTCCAAATTGAAAGAAAAAAAATTAATTAAATTAATATATTTTAGAGCTTAAAAATATATTAATTAAGGGTACAAGGTTCAAAAAACACGGCCAGGCCCCCAAATGTAAGATGTGACTATGAAACTGATGATAATATTACTATTAATCAACAGTACTATGTCTGTTCTTATGAAATATAATAATAAAATATTATTATAACCACAATTAAATAATTAAAAATTATTTCTTTCACGTGTTAAGCACTACTAGTGATTTTAACAGTGAGCAAGTAATTGTCTACAAGAATCAATTACAAGAAGAATTTAATAATAAAAACTTCTTTATTAAAATAATAAAATTATTTTAATATATAATTATCTTTTGCAAGAATAATTATAAAGATAATTCTTGAAGAAAACTATTACTAGAGAAAAACTTTAAGAATTAAAGATAAATGACTCACTAATACTCCAAAGAACTTATTGATAATAAAAGTAGAGAAATTTGACGTGGAATTGTGGATTTAAGGGATCAAAAGGATTTATAACAGTATTACAACAATATATAGTTGGATTCTATGATTTCACGTCTTTCTGATTGATTCTGAAAGAATTAAAACACTTAAGAATAGCTGAACTAATACTTACTTGTTGGTAATAAAGATTTAATAAATTGATAAGATGATGATGAAAAAACAGCAAGAAGAGGCTTCTTTTAAGTCAACAACAGCTCACAGAGGCGTGCCATGGAGCAAACTGAAAAACCAGTGAGTGAGAAAACAATAAACCTTTTTGGATTATTGATTGCATCATCTGTTGTCATGTAAGATTATCATAATTACTTAATTGATGCTTTTACGTGACTACCAACCCCAATATGGTTAAGAATAAAAGGAGTAACACTTGTAAATCTTCTTTTATTCTAAAATAATCATTGATTTCTCAAAGTTATCAATGTTATTGCCAATTTCATCACAGGTTGTAATTACTGTGAATTTTTGAAGATTCAGTGTTTCACGTAGAATATCCAAAAATGGACTGTAAGTAAAACTTTTAATTTTACTAGTAAAACTGTAATTCTTTTTGGTTGTACCATAGATAATACAGTTCTCCTTTAGTCCTGAAAGTTTCAGAAAGATTCATTAAGAATTGTATTTTTAATGAATTTTTGAAGGTTTTACCTCATTTCTACGTAGAATTGCAAATAGCAGTGTTTTGCTGGTTGCTATGAGGTAAATCAATGAATATGGGTCCCAAAAGGGTTTTAATTACTCTTTTGGGGTTTATCCATGGAAAGTCATTAGTAATTGACATGGTTACAGGAGTGTAAGTAGCTCATTACCTCCTTGGCACGTCAAAATAGCAGGTTATTTACTATTTTCTGATGTTTTACAGTAGTTGTAACTTGGTAACCAAGTTCCCAAAGAGTTTTAGTTTACCAATTGGGCCAAGATGAGCCATGGATCCATGCTCTGGAGCTATCCACGCCTCTGAGGCCTCAGAAGTTGGGTACCCTGGCTCTCTTTGATGTCTTTTGTCCCCCTTGCCTATTTTTTACGTCAAAATAGTAATTTAAGCTTAAAGTGAGATATCCACTATGGGTGTACCAAAAGTCCATGTAAGAATACCATGATATTAAGTGCTCAAAACATGCATAACACTATTCTTAGTGTATATGTAACATGGGATTTCTCACTTTCCCATTATTTTGGCTAAAAATCAAGAAAAACAAAAATTTTCACGGATCTTTTATGTGGTATTAATGATGTGGTATTGAAGTATTTTCCATTTTACCACCTCAAATACTTAAATTGAGCTTATTCACTCTATGGAGCTACCCTAGGTGAATTTTTGTGTAGAATCCAAATCTGGTCTTAAATCCATGGATTTACTTACTCAATAAAAAGTTATTCATCTTTTCTGAAATTGAAAATGATGAATTTTGGATATATGCATGACTTATGAGTTTTGCATAATTCAAAATTTCTTTTTAAGATAATTGTGGCCTATTTGGGTATGTAAAATATACCTCAAGGCTCACAGTAAGACTGCATCTTGGGTTCTCAATAGCGCTCACCACCACTATTTTTTAATAGTAGAACCCTCTTATTATATTATAAAACCATCATATTATTAAAAACTCTTATTTTAAAACTATTTTCACATGTCACAGTCAAAGTTCTAGCTTTAAATAGCCTAATTACTGCTTCAACATAGACTGCAGCTGACATTTTGGGGGCCTGGCCGTGTTTTAAACCTTTTTTGACCATTATAGGTGATTTTTTTGTCTTATTTCTCACTTTCTGACATTTGTTTTATTCTTTTTAGGCGTAATATTTCTTAAAAATATATATATTATATATATATTTCTCTTTTTGGTACATATACCACCCTTTTTACTCACATTTTAAAAGAGTACCTGTCACGTGGCTAATAACCACAAGACCCTTATTTTTGGCGTGTTTTACATATAAAAACACATAAGGCACTAATACAGCCTTATTTTTTGAGTAAAATAAGACATCTCATACTAGTCAACCAACAGTTGAGGCGTGGTTGGACAAATTGTTAACTCAATTGCCCTGTTATACACCACTTTTTGACAGTTTACACTTGCTAAATACAAGTTTTTCTGTGAGATATTGGAATACAAACAGTATACCAAATATCATTGAGCTGTATTTCTGACATGGAATTGTTAATTCAATCACACTATCATTGTACAAGGGCACACTGTAATAATATACAAGCCCAGATGCCATTCTTAGACATGCAGAACCAGCATTTCTTGAGAAGTCCTAACTGACATAAGCCATCTTGTTCCTGTGTTTTCAGTTGAAGATAATTTCATACCACTTGAAAGCCAGTCACAGGCCAACACACCAGTGACACCCTCAGAACCAGAGGGCAGCAAAGGCAAAGGAAAGAGGCACAGTGAAGGCCTGATAACAGCAAAGAAGTGGACACCCATTGCCACTCGGAAGACTAAAAAACCACGAAATTCTGCATCAATACAAGCTAAACCAACCTTGATAACTTGTACAGGAAAAATTACAATTATTAACCCAGTTGTAACCTCCAAAGGCAAACTGCCCAAATCAGTCGATAACAAATTTGTACAAGGCACAGTCAAAGGTAAATACCCTAAGAAAATAAAGTTTTTGACTGCTTGCAAACACTAACATGTCACCTGTACACCTCAGAGATCTTGGCTTCCAAAGGAACCAGCCAGAGGACAGAGAAGGTTTTTCCAGAACCAGAAGACCTGAAAGAGGACATCTTGGACACAGTGGTGGATGGCAAAACAATGAGGGAGATAATATCAACCCTTGCATTCACACTCCAATTCAATGGAGACCTCAAACCAGAGGACTGGAAAGACATGGATCAAGTTCTTCAGCTCCACCAACTCCTCAAGCACTTATTCCAATGGAGCATGGACAACAAGAGGTTCAAACTGGCAAGTCACTGGGCAGAACTTGGAGCAAGTTGCCAGAAGATCTGTCTCGGAGAGATAGACTTCAATGACCTGATGGAAATTACCAAAGGTTGGAATCCTACCAGGAAGTTCAGACCCCTGGAGGCAAGGGCACAGAGGATAAGGGAGAATCAAGCCACTATCCAAGCTATAGAAGAACAGTTAACCCAGACAGGGCCTACTCAGATTACTTCAGGTTCACAAGGAGCAGGCCAAATCAGCTCTCCAGTGGATTCACACCACTCAGAAACCAGCAGATCAGTGGCCAAGAGTCACCATTCTTCACAATTCCAGGAAGTTTCCAGGAGAACACAAGGAAACAAGGGCAAGAACAAAACCTCGTTGAGCCAGAGGAGGAAAGAGTCAGACCCTATGATTCAGAAGCTGTTGGATTTGGTAAAAGAAGTGCACAAGAACCAGAAGTAGTTGTAAACCACTCTAGAATCAGCAGTCCTAGTAATAGAAACATCACCCCCACTCAGACTGAAAATAACATTGTCACATCTGAGAGTAACATCAACAGTGATACACTGTGGTTACAAATGTCCCAATATGCTGAACAATCTGCAAAGCAGTTTGCAGAAATTAAAGCTGGCCAAGAGAGGATGAGACAAACTCAAGCCTCCTTGGAACAGATAGTTAAGAATCTTCAAGAAGGATATGCTCACTTGAGCAAAGCCTCTGAAGAAACCAACAAAAGACTGAATATAGTCTTTGAAGAACAACACCACAGCACAAGGGACAGGAAGTGTCTGGATCAAGACATTAACAAGTTGTTTAATGCCTACCATAGCTTGAAGGCCCAACCACAAGGCCAAGTTATGGATATTCCATATCATACAGATGACATCAAACCAGATGCCATGTTGATGAATAAGGCAAGATCCCCATCACAATACCAGGATGGAGATGGCATGTCTTATTCAGAGAAGGAAGCCTTGAAACAGCTTCCTGAGGCCTCAAGTTGGCCCAAATTCTCTGGATCAGGAGAATATGATCATATGGAACTCATAGATTATATTGATGGACTCTTCATTGATGTACCAAGCATACCAGACTACTGGATCACTGCTAGATTGAATACTGCATTTAAAGGTCATGCTAGTATATGGTACACAGAAATGAAAGAAATCCATGGCAGGAGAACCTGGCCACGGTGGAAGAGTCAAATCATCCAAAAGTACAGGAATGGAACATAGATATGGCAGGAGACAATGTCATTTGAAAATGCCAAATACTCTGTGGAAAAGGATCCATATGAGTGGTGTCTTAGACAGTCTAAAAGACTTAAAGCCATTGATCCTCAGATGAACATCCAAATGAGGAATCACAAACTTCTTACACACCTACCAGGAGAACTAGAACATGCAGTAAAATGCAGATGCAACCAAAATTGCACTCTAGATTACATGGTCCAAACCTTACAAGACATAAGGAAAAGGACTAATATAGGGAAATTCACCCCATATAAGAGCAGTAGTTTCAAAGAGAAACAACCTTTCAGGGTAGAGTTTAAAGACAAACCCAAAGAAACAGTGGCAGAAGTGGCAAAGAAGAGGAATTTTTGTCACAATTGTGGTTCAACAGACCACTATGCCAACAACTGTCCAAAGGCAAAGAAAAAAGTCTATGCCATAGAGAAAGTCCCTGAAGAAGAACCTCCAACAGAGGATTCTGAATCATACTCCATGGGTGATGCCATCAGAGAACCATCTGATGATGATCAAGACCCAAGAGAGGAATTTTTTAGTGGAATACCAAGAGGAAACCCCACTAGAAATCCAGGACATACAGTTGGAAGCAGGCATGCCACAGGACACTGCTAATAAAAACGTGTGCAAACACACACAAGATGCACAAACATTCCTGGTTATACTAACCAAACGAATGGCATATATACATGGAACAGCCAAAAAATGACTGTTTGCATTGCCAATGCTCAGCACCCACTTATCATTGATAGTGGAGCACACTGCTCCATAGTAGCCAGACATTATCTGGATAACCACTTCCCAAACTGGGAGAAACAGCTCTTGCCCACTAAGGCAAAGAATTTTAAAAGTGCATCAGGGAAGATGACTTCCATTGATACAATTCTCAAAGAGATATATATACCCCACAGGAAGGGTAATATCAGACTCAACCCAGAGTTTGTAGTGCTTGATGATGCCCACATCCAAGGGTTTTTACTGGGAACAGACTACCAGAGGAGGTATGGTATAGACATTTACAACAGTAAAGATAGGCACATCACCATTGGCACTAACAAGGAAAAGAAATTTTCACTTGATATATACCAGATATCTTCTCAAGATCCACTGGAAGAGCTACTGAAAGAATTCAGAGAGGGACAGTTTAGCACTACCCTCACCAGTAAACAAAAACTAAGTTTACTGAAGATGCTGAGAAAGAACAGACCAGCATTTGCCATTTGTGAAGAACCATGAGGCAAGATCAAAGTCCATGATATAGAACTATATCTGGATGTGGAAAGGCCTTATCCACCCATGCTGAGCAGACCTCCTTATCCAGCAAGCCTGGAAACCAGGAAAGAAATTGAGAAACATATCAATGAACTCCTGGACATGGATGTCATCAGGAAGATTGGACATAATGAGATAGTGGAAATCACCACCCCTGTCCTAATCACCTGGCATGATGGCAACTCTAGAATGTGTGGAGATTTCAGAGCTCTGAATAACTACACAAAAGCAGACAGGTACCCTATACCCAGGATACCTCATTCCTTAGATAAACTGGCTAAAGCCAAATACATAAACAAAATGGATTGTATGAAAGGCTTCCACCAAAATGGAGTTAAACCAAACTCCATGAAATTACTCAGAATAATATGCCATATGGGCATATATTAGTACACCAGAATGCCATTTGGCATCAAAAATGCACCAGCCCACTTCCAAAGGATGATGGACACAATATTTCAAGATGAAATATTGGAAGGCTGGATGGTAGTATATATTGATGATATCATTATATACTCAGAGACATGGGAAGACCATGTGCAATACATAGACAGAGTGCTAAGTAAATGCACACCCATAAATCTGAAAATTTCACTTAAAAAGTGCAATTTTGGCCAACAAGAGTTACTGGCCCTAGGACATAAAGTCTCAGGTCTTAGTCTGGCAATTGACCAGAATAAAGTAGCAGCAGTATTGCAAAAGCCATTACCAAAAAGCATCAAAGGGATGCAATCCTTTCTTGGGTTTGCTAGCTACTATAGGAACCACATCAAAAACTTTGCACACATAACTAGTAGTGTATACAAGCTATGTTCAAAAGATGTAGTTTCTGAAATAACCAAGGAAAGGAGGGATGCATATGAGAGGATCATATATGAACTCACTAATGCACCTGTGCTCATCCTACCTTACTTTGAACTACCATTCAAGTTATATATAGATGCAGCATGCAGTCAAGGCCTAGGAGCAGCCCTTCACCAAAGACAAATTGTGGATGGTGAACCAAGAGAAGGAGTAATTTGTACATCTCAAGGCAGCTGAATGATTCAGAAGCCAGGTATGGGGCCACCCAGACTGAATGCCTATGTATAGTCTGGGCTCTAGAAAAACTCCACTATATCTGGAGGGTGCAGTCTTTGAAGTCCACACAGACTTCACAGCCTTGAAGTCTTTACTAAGCATGAAGACTACAAATAGACACATGCTGAGATGGCAAATAGCCATCCAGGTGTATAGAGGGAACATGACCATCATATACAAAGAAGGTAAAAGTCATACCAATGCAGATGGCCTTAGCAGATGGCCTCTGGACAATGTCAAAAGCAATCCAGCTTATGACCCTGAAGTTTCAGCCAAGATTCCTTTCCATTTCATGGAAAGAGATAGGAAAAAGAACATCAGATTTTCTGAATGGGCACTATAGAGTGGTACCCCGGACAGTGGAAACACTGATTCAGAGGAGACAGAAACTCCAATATTGGGAATAAGTTCCCCGGAACTGCACAATGAATTATTCAGTGCAGTACTGAAGTCTTATGCCAAACACACACAGTGTGGCATACTACTACAACTCCTTCAACAAAAATACAGGAGTCCAGAACTGGAAGCCCAGCTGGAAGAACCCTGGTTGAGGGCCTATAAGGATAACAAGTTTTTCCTTATAGATGGCCTGCTCTACCACAGAGAAAAGCACACAAGTGCACTTACAGTGGTAGACAGAGACCACATTTCATTGATCCTGCAAGAATGCCATGACTGCCCCTATATGGGACACATGAGTGAGGACAGGACCAAAGAAAGGGTAGCAAGCACAGCTTGGTGGCCCAAGTGGGAACAATAGTTGAGTGAATACATCAACACTTGTGAAAGATGCCAAAAGGCAAATAGGAAACATGGGAAGAAGTATGGGTTACTTCAACACATAGAAGAACCCAAGCACCCATGGGAAACCATCAACATGGACTGGGTTACAGGACTTGTCCCAGGAGGCAAAGAAAACTAAAATGCCTGCTTGGTCATAGTTGATAGGTTCAGCAAGAGCATGAGGTGTCTACCATGCCACAAAGAGGACACAGCCATGGATACTTCCCTGTTCTTTTGGAATAACATCATATGTACCTGTGGAGTCCCTAAAATCATCATTAGTGATAGGGACCCCAAATTCACATCAGAATTTTGGACCAACTTGTATGACATGCTTGGCACCAAGCTTTCTTTTTCCACAGCTTACAATCCCCAAACAGATGGCCTAGCTGAGAGTATGATCCACACTATGGAAGACATCCTTAGAAGGTTCTGTGCTTATTGCATGGAATACAAGGACCATGAAGGATACACCCATGACTGGGTTACCCTTCTACCAGCTGTCCAGCTGTCTTATAATACAAGTCAGCAGTCTACAACAGGAAAAACACCTGCAGTGGTAGAGAAAGGGTGGAATCCCATGTTGCCTGTGGATCACTTGAAGAAGAATCTTCTAACCATCCACCCCACAGGCAAGGACTTCAATGATATGTGGAAGAGGGATTGTGACACAGATTCCAAATGCATAGCTGAGGCAAAAGAATATAATAAGCAGAGGTCGGACAAGACACACATGGAACCTGACTTTAAAGAAGGTGACCAGGTGCTAGTGTCCACACTAAATTCAATAATCTTAAAGGACCCAAGAAGATGAGGGACTCATTTGTAGGGCCTTTCACTATCATTAGGTTGATAGGAAAGAATGCAGTGGAAGTCAAACTTACAGAGGAATTTTCCAGGAAGCACCTAGTTTTCCCAGTAAGTTTGGTCAAGCCATACTTCCAAACAGAGGAGGATAAATTCCCCTCCAGGAAGAAAACCCCACACCACCTGACATTGTGGAAGTGGAGGACTCCCCAGGACCTGTGAGTAAAATCATCAGGGCCAGGAAGATCAGACTTAATGGGAGGGATCAAAGACAATACTTAGTCAGATTCAAGCACCAAACAGCTGATAAAGACAAATGGTTGGCAGAAGATGCCATACCAGATGGGAACCTTCATCTAAGGAGATTTAGGGCCTCTAGGAGGACTGAACAGTCTCATCAATGATGAGCCTTTTTGGAGGGAGGGTATGTCAGCCTGTGACTCAAAACCAGAGTACAAGGATGACAGCCAATATACCATAAATCAATGGTATAGCCAAGATACCACCAAAAAATGGAGCTGAGCCAAATCAGCTCAAAAGGTATCAAAAGAAAGAGGAAACTCACCTCTTTCTGAAAACATAAGTCCCATCACCATAGGACAAGAAATAACAAAGTTATTGCTGAGCATAAACCTTAATTTTCACCTCTCATCTAAAATCTAGAAGGAGAGGCTTAACCCCATCAAATGGGTACTCAAAATGAAGCTCTAAGCCAGGGCTATCCAATAGTACCAGCCAAACCAAGCTGGAACCAGTATTACTTGAGTTATGGTCAAATTCAGGCCAAATAAGGGTGAACAAAACATTCACCTCTCATCCAACTTCTACAGTTTTAGTGTGGGATACTTGAAGTGGTGTCTTTTTGGAAATAGCACAATCAGAGCTAGCTGATGGTGCCATCCACTTCTTCATATCTCACCTATAACAAAAGTTATGGGGCAAACAAGCCCAATACAGCTTTTTGCCTAAAACACGCAAATGTACAAAAATCTTTTACATGGGATAACTTTGCCGTATTTAATGATACCCATATGAAATGAGGTACCATTGTGTAGAGCACATACAGGCCTACACACCGAGCCAATTTTGAGGTTGATATCCCAAGAATTGACAAAGTTATGGCTGTTTTAAGGTCAGATTCCCACCTGCTGTCATATACAGCCTTACCATGGGTTAATATCCATAATAATGAATGTGAGGTGTCAAATAGACAAAGAAGAATGTTTTTACTTCAATACCTCACATTTCAGTTAATACTGGGGTCCCATACAGTTTCTGTACAGCATTCTACGCGTCATACATGTCAGAATCAGGCTGTGAGGTCCCCAGATGAAAATTTTCACCCTGTATTGGTGAAAACTGCCCAGATGTGGTGTCAAAACCACATCTGAGCCCAATACAGGTTATAAAAGCTGTTTGAAAACCACAAGCCAGTACTAGAGAGTGAAAAATTCTTCACTTCCTCTATGTGAAAAGGTCTAGCACCCTTTCCACCCCATTTTGGGATAAAAAAGAGGCTTTTCACAGCCAGAATTGTCTCCTCATCCTGCTCTTGAATATCCTACGTAGTAGACTGCCCAAAACAGTTTTACTCTTGGGTAATAATCAGGTTATAATTATAGTTTTCATTATTGTAGTTCTTATTATAGTAATCCAACTGGTAAGACTGCATCCTGGGTTCTGAATAGCGCTCACCACCACTATTTTTTAATAGTAGAACCCTCTTATTATATTATAAAACCATCATATTATTAAAAACTGTTATTTTCAAACTATTCTCACGGGACACAGTCAAAATTCTAGCTGTAAATAGCCTCATTACTGCTTCAACATAGACTCCAGCTGACAAGAATGCTGCACAGAAGCTGTATGGGACCCCAGTATTGACTGACATATGAAGTATTGAAGTAAAAACAAGCTTCTTTGTCTATTTGACAACTCATATTCATGGGTATGGAATATTATCCCATGGTAAGACTGTATTGGTCAGAATGTGGGATTTTGACCTCAAAACAGCTATAAATTTGTCCGTTCTTGAGATATCAACCTCAAAACTGAACCAGTGTGTAGCCCTGTATGTGCTCTACACAATGGTACCTTATTTGATATGGCTATTATTAAATATTGGACAGTTGTGCTATGTACAAGACTTTTGTACATATGCGTGTTTTAGGCAAAAAGCTGTATTGAGCTTGTTTGCCCCATAACTTCTGCTGTAGTTGAGATATGGGGAAGTGGATGACACCATCAGATATCCCTGATTGTTCTCTTTCCAAAGATACCCCACTTCAGGTATCCCACACTAAAACTGTAGAAGTTAGATGAGAGGTGAATGTTTTGTTCACCCTTATTTGGCCTGAAATTGACCATAACTCCAGTAATATTGGTGCTAGCTCAGTTTGGCTGGTACCATTGGATAGCCCTGGCTTAGAGCTTCATATTGAGTACCCATTTGATGGGGCTAAGTCTCTCATTCTAGATTTTAGATGAGAGGTGAAAATTAAGGTTTATGCTCAGCAATAACTTTGAGCAGGAATAACTTTGTTATTCTTTGTCCTATGGTGATGGGACTTATATTTTCAGAAAGGGGTGAGTTTCCTCTTTCTTTTGATAATTTTTGAGCTGATTTGGCTTAGCTCCATGTTTTGGTGCTATCTTGGCTATACCATTGGTTTATGGTATTTTGGCTGTCATGCTTGTGCTCTGGTTTTGAGTCACAGGCTGACATTAACAGTCATATAAGTTATAAAACTGGTGAGTACTATTAGAATATGATTCAAACTAATAAAATACACAAAGTTTAGGCTTCTTCCAAGCCTATGATGTCATCAAAGGTAGAGTTATAGTGATAACTCTAAGTAATGGCATAATTATGCGGTAAGATGGTTTGATCATGATGTAATCATCACCAATCCTTAAAGTATTGATCAATTCTAGTAGAAAGCATCAGTACACATCTACTTGAAGCCTGCTGGACTCTAGGAGGGAGGTATTTACTATAAATAGAGCTCTTTTTACTCTGTTTTCCCCTCAGACACTTACAAAACATTAAATCATTAAATAAAAAGGTAATTTCTTTATTCTTTATATATAAAACTTTTATATCATTAAAGAACAAAGGTAATCGTATTATAATCATCATCTTTGACATGATTTTTGCAATTATTTAATTGTTTTGTTTAAATTTCTCTTAAAAACCTCTATTCCACTGAAAATCAAGAAAAATTTTAATTTTCTCTTAATTTCTATTGTAACTGCAATTTAAATAAGTTGTATTTACATTCTTAGGCATAAAGTTATCCAAAATTATTTTATTAAGCATTCGAAGTAGGTTATTTCTCTTATTAAAATAATTTTTCTCTATTATTACTTTAATAATTCTATAATTAATATAAATAGTATTTATATTAATTTTTAACTTTAATATTAGTAATATTATTGTTATTAATTGTTTTTTATTAATAAAAAACAATTTTTTACGCCTTTGTTATTTATTGGTAACAATAATAAAGTGCTGTTAAATATGTTAATTCTCTTATATTAATATATTTATTTATTATTTTATTTTTTTATATAATATAAATTATATTATTATATTTATTTAATAATATAATTATTTTACGCCATTATTATAGTAATTCTTCATTATTATAATCATTTTTATCTTATTTGTTGCATCTATAAGGACATTCATAGTACAATGAGTAAAATATTAATAATTTTTACTTATTGTTTCATAGTCAAACCTTACATTTGGGGGCCTGGCCGTGATATTTACTCTAAAAGAGCTTTAAAAGGATTCTAATTGGGTTTATTCAATAATAAATTATAATTATAATCATAAAATTATATAATAATCTTATATTTATTGATTTTAAATACTATTGAGGCATTTGGAAAGCAATTGTACTGTGTTACACGTGGTTTTTTCACATCCTTAGACTTGCAAGAACTTTCCTTGAGTGACTCTAGTACTTAAAAAAGATATCTTATAAATTAAAAATAATTCTATAAAAGAATCATATTCATTTTTTATTTTATTCTTTAAAAATAAAAATATAGGAAACAAAAAATTATAAGTAAAAACCAATAAAAAAAAGTTATTTATTTTAATTTAATTTCTTCATTTATTTTCATTTTTTAAGATATAAAAGCAATTTTTACGTGGAAAATTGCCATATCTTACCAAAAAGAACACTTTTTATATAAAATACTTATACTTTTTTTTGTTTTTTAGTGTTTGAAGACAATCCAACAGAGGACAGCCAAACCACTGTTGAAATATTGGTGGAAGAAACTTGTCAAAGTTCTCCAACACCAATAATCACCAAGAAAAAGAAAGCTAAGAAATTAGACTTTCCAGGACCCACCATTCAGGACTCTGAAGGTGAGTACCTCATTTATAAATTGCCATAAGAAGAATTCCTGTTCTGAAATCCTCTCATTTCTTATTTTTCTTAAAATATGACTACCAGAAGAGGCTCTCAATACTCCATCCAATCAGATGGAGCTGGACTCAGAGGTATAATTGATTCCTCAGAAGGGGAAAGGAAGGGCAATATCCCCAGTGGAACAGAATCCACACAAGGAAGTGCCTTATCCCAAAGGCAAGTCCCAGAACTGCCCATGATATCTGAACCAGAGTTAGAGCTAAGTATGAGTGACTCAAACAGGTACAAATCACCTCCATAGGGCTCAAATAGACATTTACATGAGCCAGTACAAACAGTACTACACAGTGTACAAAGACAAGGACTGGGAAATTTTGCCCCAAATACACCAAGGAGTGATGAACTCCTGGCACATCCTGAAAACGTTCCTCAAACAGGAGGAAATAGTGAGATACTCCAATGGATGGAATCCACTATCATCAAAACCTCAAATCAAAAAGATCAAGGAGTACCATGCCAAAAAGAGGGAGGCAACCAAGGAAGAAGCCCCAGTAGCTTCTACCAGCAAGCCCCAAGTCAACCCACTTCCCCAAGAAGGGAAGAAGTACAAGAAAAGGTATTGGAGCAAACCATATTCCCCAAGCTACAGGATTCCAAAAATCCAAAAGGATGGCATGGACAATGTATTCAACATGGCCAGAACCTTGATGGAATTCAAGGACAAGGAAGAACAAAAAATGAGACAACCTCATCTCCCAAAGAAATGGCCTTGTCCAAAGATATTGTAAATACTTTAACAGAAATTAAAAATAGTATCTTACCTCTAAAAGAAATTAAAAACAGTTTATTATCATTACAAGAAATAAACAACAACTTATCTTCTTTAACAAAGATTGTTGTACAAAATAAAAAAGAAATTGACAACATTAACTTTATTGTTGAAAATAACAAACCAAAGATTCGGATTGATAACACTCAAAAATTAATACAAGGACAACAAGAATTGTATAAATACATAAAAGATATCAAAGATAAAACTTTGACAATCAACTATGACCTTAGTATTGACAATCTTACAGAAAAATTAAACAAACTAAGTATTTCTGTAGAAATATTTTAAGAAAAAACTTCATAACACCAAAAATTACTTTTGGACCATGTGCAAAAGAGTGATGAAGCAAGAATGAATCTGAAAAATGAAATTCAGAGTGAAATAAGGCTTATTACTGAAAAAAACGGACAAAATTAATGAGGCTAACTTAAATATGCCAAAGTTATCAACCCCATTTTCCCACATAAGAAGCCCTGTTGAACCAAAAGAGGAATTAACAAATCCATCCATAACAGATTTAAGTCACCAAGACAATAACCAAGTCTTAATGAAGGAAGCACCTAATCTAAAAGAATGGCCAACATTCACAGGAGAAGGTGAATATGACCACATGTCATTTATCAAGACAATTGAAATGCTACAAGAAGATTATGCTATACCAGATGAATTAATTTCTGCAAGATTACATTCATTGTTTGAAAAATCTGCAAAAAGATGGTATTATGTCATAAGCCAAACAAATGGCAAAAATACCTGGTCTTGGTGGAAACAAGAAATAATCACTAAGTGGGCCAATGATGCCTGGAGGTACAAGATGGAGAATGCATTTGAAAATTCTTTCTTTGACCCAGACAAAGACCAACCTTTAACTTGGTTCTTAAAACAAGGTGAAAGACTCAATGCATTGTACCCAGAAATGTCACAAAAAATGGTGCACATGAAAATACTTGAGAAATGTGGAGGAGAGCTAGAACATGCCCTAAGAAGCAGGTGTATAGAACCATGCTCCACAGAATAGTATATCAATGCACTAGAAGACATAGTTACAAGAACAAAAATTGGCAGAACTTGGAAGAAATTGGACATTAAAAGTCCAAATAAGCCATTTATCAAAAAAGATAAATAAAAAGAAGCTTTCAAGCCCAATACATCCAACAATAATGAGCAAAGAAAATGCCATGAATGTAAGGTTTGTCTATGAAACTCTTAATAATAGTAGCAAAATCAAGAGTACTATGACTGTCCCCAGTAGAAATATATAATATAACAAAATATTATAACCACAAATTTAAATGTAATTATTAAAAGTAATTATATTAAAAATAAATTTAATTATTATGATAAAAATATGATAATAAAAAAAATAATAATTATAATAAATTATAATTATTATATTATTGTTATAGTCACTGACAGTTATAACAATAAGAATTGTAAAGCTCTTAATGAGACAATTACACATTGAAATATGAATATTAACCACTTATAAATAATATAAATATTATTTATAAAAGAATTATAACACACACTGTGCAGAAATAATTCTGATAGAATAAAAATTCTATAAAAAAAACTAATACTAGATAAAAAAAATATAGAACTTCAGAGAAAACTTACTTATAATATTTATTTAATACAACAAGTCAGACAACAACAGTTATTATATTAAATAATGATTATAAGTTAAAAAACACGCCTAAAATCAATAATTTTAAAGATAAAACAACTTTTTATGATAAAATTTAAGATTAAAGAGTTTTTAAGAGGAATTTGTGGATTTTAAAAGATATTTAAGATGATAATTTTATAATATAAAATATATTATTGATGATTACAACAATAATCAGAATTCTATGACTTCAATTCTTTAATTTACAATTAATAAAGAATAAAATAACTTAAGAATTACTTTAATAATAAGATTTTATAAATAATAAAACTTTACCTGTTTAAAGTTCTAATATGATTGTATTGATGATGAATGATGTACAAAAACAGTGATGAAAAGTCGCTTTTTATGTCTTCAGAGAAGCTCTCATGATTCATAATGAATATAGAGGGCGTGCTCAGGTCAAAACTGAAAAACCATACTTAAAAACAAAGTTCTTAACTTAAGGCAACTTGTTTTTAATTCCAATTTAAAGTTACCAGTGTTATTCTTAACTCCATGTAACTTTAATCCTCATTTAAGCTAATTATTTCTGAGTTTTCAATATAAATAAACTTATTTATATTAAATTTCATCACATGAAAAACTTAAAAATAGATTTTCAAGCAGAAATCTCTTAAACTAAATTTTTAATTAATATTTAAAGAAATCATAATTTTATTTGAGCTTAATTAAAAGAGTAAATTTCCAGGCTAAATACCCAGGAAATTTATTTATAAAAGATACTTAAAATTTAATTTATATATAGATAATATTAAATTCTAAGTTGCGTCAAATTTTCAAGCAAATCCATTAAGATTTGGATTTTTAATGAATTTTTGAAGTTATTGCTATTTTTCCACGTAAAATAGCAATACACACCAAACCTTAGCTTTTGATAAGGTTTTGATGCTTGTAACTTTAAAGTTTTAAGCTCATTTAAGGTTTTTAAGCTTGATTAAGCTTTGAAAGTTCTTAAAACCTTGATTTCAAGCCTGCATATTGGGATTTACCCTTTGGCAGCTTGAAATTCCTGTCCAAATTGGGATAAAACCAGTTTGAACCTTAAGGTTGGATCAAAGTCTAAACTTAAAGTTTAAATAAGGTTGAAAATCCTCCAATACAGGTGGACAACCTTAATTGAATCATTGCAGATCCAAAAAGTTGGGTACCCCAGCTCTATTTGGTCTTTTTCCTTTGTCCCACCTTTTTGTGTGGATTTTGCCCTTTTATTTATTTAAAGCCATACTATGGTCTTAAACCCTTTTAAATTGAGCTCACACAGGATTTACATTCTGTATGGCAAATCCTTAGCCAATTCAGTAAATATACACCACACCTCAATTTTAACTAAAATTTTGGTAAGTTTGCATTAACCTTATGGAACTTTAAATTTAAGCTTATTTAAGCTTAAATTTAGCAATTTTAAAAAAATGTTAAAAAAGTTACATTAGTACTGTGAGATTCTTAAATCTTCTAATAACACAAGAAATAAGTGTTTTTGGGTATAACACCTTATGGATGCACCCTAGGTTATTTTTGGTGTAGAATCCAAAAATGCCATAATATTTACAACTTTGTTTATCCAAAAAAAAGTTATACTTATTTTTTGTTATTTTTTATTTTAATTTCAACTAAAAAGTCTGTTTAAGACAAAATTGGCTTTATAACATCATTTGTGGCCTTATGGGTATGTTATATATACCTCACAGGCTCACATTCCCTACCACCAAAAAAAATTGTACCACAATTTTTCTTTTGTAGTTTACCCCCAAGTTATTTGGGGGGGTATAATCCACTGTCCAACCTCTCTACTTATACTTTTAAGTATTTAAAGCACACAATTCAAACTTTTTATTGAGAAATTGGTCTTCTCTCATGTCTGAATCTTCTGAGAAACTTTTGGGAATCAGGTATTTTGTTTTCTACAATCCACTCATCTTCATGTTGTGGATTTTTATACCTGACTAAGTATTCTCTTTCATTTTTTCCCCTAAGTCTTCTTTCTTTCAAGACTTTTAGTACCTTTTTCTCCTCACTTAGATCTAGTGGGGGTACTTCTAAGGGTGTTTCATTTCTTAAAGGAAATAATTCCTTGTCACTTGAAGTGTAATGCTTTACTAGACTAACAGGGAATGTTGGATGTTTATTTTCCAGTTCTCCTGACAGTTCTACTTGTACTGCATTCGTCCCATGAAGGGCTTTAATAATAAATGGTCCGGCAAAGGAATCTTTCAATTTCTTTGGACCTTTAATATTATTAAAGTTCAAGGTTGAAACTAGTATTAAGTCCCCTACTTTGAATTCTGGGGTTTTATGACTTTTATGCCATTTCTGCTTTGCATATTCAAAGGCATCATTCATGCTTTGATTTGCATGATGTCTCACTTTATCAAGAAATATCTTAAATCTTGAAGCAGTTGGATGAATGTCAACCAAATATTTCTTCAAAGTATCAATTGGAAGTTTGGGGTTCCATCCTTTTTCCAACATTGCAGGGGTCTTGCCTGTTGAAGCATGGATGGAAGTCTTGTAGGCTAATTTCAATGCTGGTATAAGAGTACACCAATCATGGGTAAAGCCATCAGAATCTTTAAACTCCAGGTCATAAGCACAAAATCTTCTGATCATGTCCTCAAGGGTTTGAATCATTCTTTCTGCCAACCCATCTGTTTGTGGATGGTATGCTGTTGAGAATGATAATTTTGTACCCAAAAGCTTATGTAAATTGGTCCATAAGGCTAATGTATATTTTGGGTCTCTGTCACTCATGATGTTTTTAAAGAGACCAGTATGAGATATTACTCTATTCCAGATCAAAAGAGCTGTATCCATAGCTGTGTCATCTTTGTGACATGGTAAAAAGATTGGTGTTTTGCTATATCTGTCTACGATAACAAGACATGCATTGTAACGTTTATCACCTCCAGGTGGTAATGCAGTTACCCAATCCATGTGAACCACTTTCCATGGGGTATTTGGTTCCTGGATATGGATCATCAGACCAAATCTTTTATCTGTACCTTTATTGGCTTTCTGGAATCTATCACAACTATGACAGTACTCAATGACATCTTTTCTCCAAGATGGCCACCAGGCACATGTCTTAATTCTTCCCATTGTTCTGTCTTCAGACAGATGTCCAGAATAAATGTTATCATGGCATTCTAGTAGTATTGTGTTGATAAACATTCTACTACATAGGACAATGACACATGTGTGTTTAGATCTATGATATAGTATACCATCAAACAAATGGAATCTTCCATTATCATAAGATGTTTTCAAAATATCATCCAGGGAATTAGCCAATGCTGCATCTTTGAAATCTTTGTCAAGTAGAGCAGTAAGTATATGGCAATTTTTATCTTGCTTATAGCTTTCTCTAACTTCTTCAAAGAATTCTGTTCCCACATCTGTGATATTAATTCCTTCAATTGGGATTTGAGGTTCTGCACTTGTAGGAACATAGGCAGGATTTTCAGGTGTATTGGGTAATCCCATCTACTTAAGCCATCAGCATTCTTGTGAATATTTCCAGCTTTATGTACTATGGTCATATTGCCTCTATACTCCTGTATAGCAATCTGCCATCTTAACATGTGTCTGTTTGGAGTTTTCATGTTAAGAAGTGATTTTACTGAATTACAATCAGTAATTGTTTCAAACACACTACCATCAAGATAGTAATGACTTTTTTCCAGAGCCCAAACAAGGCAAAGGCACTCCATTTGGCTAGCTCCATATCTGGCCTCAGTAGGTTTAATTTGTCTTGAAATAAAACAAATTGGACCATCATAAGGCTTTTCATTGACAATTTGAACTTGATGAAGAGCAGCTCCTAGACCTTCACCACATGCATCAACATACAGCTTGAAAGGAAGTTTCCAGTCTGGCATCAGTAATAATGGTGCATTGGTCAAGGCATACTTGATTTTATCATATGCTTGAATTCTCTCCTGAGTCATTCCAAAAACAGTTTGTTGATCACAAATTCTGTATAATGATCTGGCATGGATTGCAAAATCTTTAAGGTGTTTCCTGTAATAACTGGCAAACCCTAAGAAAGACATCATTTCTTTTTTGTTCTGGGACATTTGTTTCAGTAAAACTGCAGCCACTTTGTTCTTATAAACACCAAGGCTTAGTCCTGAGACTACATGTCCTAGAGCTTTTAACTCATGAAACCCAAAATTACATTTTTTAAGAGAAATTTTCATGTTCACTTGTAGAATTTTCTTAAGTACTAATGAAAGTCTCTCTAAATGTGATTGCCAGGCTTCTGAGCAAATGATAATTTCATCAATATAAATGATTAACCATCCCTCTGATAATTCATGTGGGACAATAGTATTCATCATTCTTCGATAATGAGAGGGTGCATTTTGAATACCAAAAGGCATCCTCAAATATTCATAAATACCACAATGAGCAATTATTCTCAATACGTTTCTAGCATGAGGTGTCAAAAAATTCTGGTGAAAGCCTTTTAGAGCATCCATGGAAGTAATGAATCTTGCTCTGGATAATTGAGTCAAAGTCTCATGAATTCTAGGGATTGGATACCTTTCTGGAATAGTATAGGTATTCAGTGCTCTAAAATCACCAACCATCCTTGACTTATCATTATGTCAAGTAATGATTACTGGAGTTGTGACTTCTACCTCCTCATTGTGTCCAGCTTTTCTAAGAACTCCCAGTTTCATTAGTTCATTATTTAGATTTTCTAATTCTTCTCTAGTCCTAGGGATAGCTGGGTAAGCTGGTCTTCTTAATAGTGGCGGATAAGGCCTTTCCAAATTAAGCATAATGTCCACCTCATGGCCTTTTATAGCCCCAAGTGGTTCATTATCTGAAGCAAAGGCTTCCCTGTATTGAAATAAAATTTCAATAAGCTCTTCCTTCATTTCCAGTGTTAATTCAGGACTAATTTGTGCTTCAATTAATTGACTTGACACAAATTTTTCCTTATTAACTTTTTTTACTTGTTTAATGACAGTAATTTCTCTTTTTTCTAGAGGAAAAGCAAATTTTTGTCTTTTATTTTCCCCTATAGTGAAATACCTGTCTTTATGATTATTAATATCAATACCATAAATATTGAGATAATCATTCCCAAGTATAAAGTGTTGTGAAGTACAATTATTCATAACAACAATTTCAACTTTCAGTCTTATACTTCCTGCAGGATGAGGAAATATGATTTCTGCTTAAAATATACCCAAAGGGTGCATGTTTTGGCTAGCACTGCTGAATGTTATACCTTCAATTGGCATTAATTTTTCTTGCCAATTGGTATAAATCTTTTCAAGATAATCTTTTCCAACACAAGTGAAAAAAGCACCTGAGTCAAGATGTATCTTGGCTTATGTGTTATTTATCACAATATTAGTGATACAAGATGACCTAGCAGTATAACCTTTACCTCTGGCAGGCTTGGTTTTTTGCATTTTGGAATCTTGCACATGTATGAGATCCATACATTCATCACTGTACTGTGGTAAGTGAGTATGTACCTCAGTGACTTCAAAATAAACATTAATATTTTCTATACCAAGTTCTTCTGATACTTCTTCTTCTTCTGAAGGCACAGAATCACTTTCATGTAAAGATACATCAGTTTCTTTTGTGTCTTCCACTTTTTCAACATTTATCTCATTGCCTCTTGTCTTTTTTGGACAAGTGTTTGCCAAATGAGATGTGATTCCACATTTATGACATTTCAAAGGAGGTCTGTCATGTGGCTTATTTGGTTTTGAAATTGGTTTCCCACTAGTCTTGTTGTCTATTGGGGTTTTGGACCAATTTCTTACAATTTTTGTTCTAGTAGTGATGTCCTCCATAGCATTGATATAATCCTCTGTAGAGCAAGGCTCAATACATCTGCTTCTTATAGCATGCTCAAGGTCACCACCACATTTTCTTAATAACCTTTTATGTACCATTGTTTCAGACATATCAGGATGAAGGGCAGTTAACCTGTCCTTCTGTTTAAGAAACCAAGTCATGGGCCTGTCCCTTTAAATATTAAAAATGGCTTCTTCAAAAGAATTTTCCCTTCTAAATCTCCAGGAATCATTTGCCCATTTGGAAATAATTTGTTCTTTCCACCAAGGCCAAGAATGTTTACCATGGTCTTGTCTCATTTTAGAATACCATTTCTTTGCTGATTTGGTAAATAATGAGTGTAATCTGGCACTTATGTATTAATCTGGTATGTTAAAGTCTTCTTTGAACATATCAATTGTTTTCATAAATTCCATATGATTATATTCTCCTTCACCACTGAAGGTTGGCCATTTCTCTAATCATGGAATTTCCTTAAAATTGCAAGCAGTTTCCACATCATGACTTGAAATTGTATGATTTAAATCATTATTCAAGTTAAGAACATTTCTGTCAAGAATTGGTGTGGATTGCCTTTGCAATTCATTTTTTAGTGATATATTATTGATACTTGATTGAATGTCTTCTTTCAATTCAAGTCTTGCTTTATCACTTTTTTCTAATTTTTCTTGAAAAAAGCTGCATTGTGACCAGTAGAATTTTCCAAGTTTTGAACTTGTATTTTCAATTGTCTTAGCTGTCCAGTTATAAAAGAAATTGAGTTCACATCTGGCTGATTGAGTAAGGTAACTTTAGACTCAAGTCTTTCACAAATTTGTGTCAAAGACACAATATTGTCTTTGTTAACATTTTCAAGGCCAATAATGGTCTTTTGTTTTTCTTTCACTTTTAGGATATCCTTACCCAACTTCTGTTGGACATAATCAAATGCTTTAAATTTTGCCATAATTTCTTTATTACAAGATTCAAAGTGAGCTACAAGTTTTACAAGATCTATTTCTTTGGAAAAGATTGGTTCAATCTTTCCTCCTCCATGTCTTTGAATTCCACCAAGGTTCTTTCCATATTGAACACATTGACCATGGCTGTCTTTTCCTTCTTTGGGATTATGTAATTCTGAAGGTAAGGCTTGTTCCATTTGGGCTTTGCCTTTCCCTTTGCTTTTTGCTTGCCCTTCTGGTTGGTTTTTGGGGCTTGCTTGGGCTCGTTTGGCACTTGTTGAGGTGGATTTTTGCTGGTGGATGCTTGGGGAGCTTCCACTGGGCTGGTTTCCTTTCCTTGGGCCAACTTCTTCTTCTGATCCTCTGATAACATGCTTTGGTTTTTCAACCAAGGTTTTATCTGTTGGACTTGTCCTTTGACAGACATGGGTGTCCAACCCATCAGAAGGTCTTCTGACTTTTCTGGCCCCATGAACTTCTTCACTTAAAGATAAGAGTTCATGGTGCCTATCCAAAGACTTGGTAGAAGTTCCCACTCTTGTTCTTTTGACGCCAAGAACCAGTTCTTCCATTGAGCTTGATAAATTTCCACAGCTGCCTGTTGGAAATGGCTCAGGTCTAACAGCAATAGCAGTTATGTCAGCTTCTGGACTCTCAATAAGAGGTTCAAAGGTTCTGGCTAACCTTTGGGAACTGGTGGAAGCTCTGGCATCCTCCATTTGTGCCTCTCCTCTGGGAAGACATTCTTGCCTTTTGGATTTGTGGCTGGAATGTCCTGGTCCAGATCCATTTGATTGGATGGAGTAGTTACTTCCACTTCTAGTAGGAGTCATTTCACGTCAATTCTAATAAAAAATAGAGTAAAATTGAGTTGAATTCACCTGCAGGACCTTTAAAGGGCTCTTTGGTTATCACACCCCTTGGTGGTGGGCTGGTTTGAATTTCAATACTGGACGCTGATGTTTCAGAGTCTGAAGAATTTTCTCTGATGGAAGACACTAGAGAAAGTTAAAAATATAAGTTATTTTATCAAATAATAAAAATAACTTATAAACTCAACTTATTAAATAAAGTTGTTTTAATGTAATTTATGGCAAATTACATCAAAAATAAAGAAAGAAAAATGTCTAAGATAAAAGAAAAAAATGTTTTTAGTAAAGATTATTATTTTTGAAGATTTTTTATTTGATTTATTATTTTCTTTAAAGAAATAATAATTATGCAATTAACAAGTTAATTAATCAAAATTGTATTATTATTCACTTTATACTAGAATAGCTCAAAGAATAAATTTCAAGTCTGTGATGTGAAAAAGCCACTAGTTAGACAAAAGAAATTTATTCCAAGTCACTCAATAGTATTCTGTTTCAAACAATATTCTTAAGAAATAATAACTTTATTAATATTATAAAGATTATTTATAAGGGATAAGTCCCAAAAAAGCCAATATTAAGACAAATATGGCAATTTTATGTCAAAAAATAGGAAAATAAGGTCTAGAATATGATTTACGTCCCAAAAATTGGTTTAAAATCACGGACAGGCCCCCAAATGTAAGGTTTGTCTATGAAACTCTTGATAATAGTAGCAAAATCAAGAGTACTATGACTGTCCTCAGTAGAAATATATAATATACCAAAATATTATAACCACAAATTTAAATATAATTATTAAAAATAATTATATTAAAAATAAATTTAATTATTATTATAAAAATAGAATAATAATAAAAATAATAATTATAATAAATTATAATTATTCTATTATTGTTATAGTCACTGACAGTTATAGCAATAAGAATTGTAAAGCTCTTAATGAGACAATTACACATGGATATATGAATATTAACCACTTATAAATAATATAAATATTATTTGTAAAAGAATTATAACACACACTGTGCAGAAGTAACTCTTATGGAATAAAAATTCTATAAAAAGAACTAATACTAGATAAAAAAAATATAGAAATTTAGAGAAAACTTACTTATAATATTTATTTAATACAACAAGTCAGAAAACAACAGTTATTATATTAAATAATGATTATAAGCTAAAAAACACGCCGAAAATCAATAATTTTAAAGATAAAACAACTTTTTATGATAAAATTTAAGATTAAAGAGTTTTTAAGAGGAATTTGTGGATTTTAAAAGATATTTAAGATGATAATTTTATAATATAAAATATATTATTGATGATTACAACAATAATCAGAATTCTATGAATTCAATTCTTTAATTTAAAATTAATAAAGAATGAAATAACTTAAGAATTACTTCAATAATAAGATTTTATAAATAATAAAACTTTACCTGTTTAAAGTTCTAATATGATTGGATTGATGATGAATGATGGACAAAAACAGTGATGAAAAGTCTCTTTTTATGTCTTCAGAGCAGCTCTCATGATTCATAATGAATATAGAGGGCGTGCTCAGGTCAAAACTGAAAAACCATACTTAAAAACAAAGTTCTTAACTTAAGGCAACTTGTATTTAATTCCAATTTAACATTACCAGTGTTATTCTTAACTCCATGTAGCTTTAATCCTCATTTAAACTAATTATTTTTGAGTTTTCAATATAAATAAACTTATTTATATTAAATTTCATCACATGAAGAACTTAAAAATAGAGTTTCAAGCAGAAATCTTGTAAACTCAATTTTTAAGTAACTTTTAAAGAAATCATAATTTTCTTTGAGCTTAATTAAAAGAGTAAATTTCCAGGCTAAATACCCAGGGAATTTATTTATGAAAGATACTTAAAATTTAATTTATATATATATAATATTATATTCTAAGTTGTGTGAAATTTTCAAGCAAATCCATTGAGATTTGGATTTTTAATGAATTTTTGAAGTTATTGCTATTTTTCCACGTAAAATAGCAATACACACCAAACCTTAGCTTTTGATAAGGTTTTGATGCTTTTAACTTTAAAGTTTTAAGCTTATTTAAGGTTTTTAAGCTTGATTAATCTTTGACAGTTTCTAAAACCTTGATTTCAAGCCTGAATATTGGGATTTACCCTTTGGCAGCTTGAAATTCCTGTCCAAATTGGGATAAAACCAGTTTGAACCTTAAGGTTGGATCAAAGTCTAAACTTAAAGTTTAAATAAGGTTGAAAATCCTCCAATACAGGTGGACAACCTTAATTGAATCATTGCAGGTCCAAAAAGTTGGGTACCCCAGCTCTATTTGGTCTTTGTCCTTTGTCCCACCTTTTTGCGTGGATTTTGCCCTTTTATTTATTTAAAGCCATACTATGGTCTTAAACCCTTTTAAATTGAGTTCACACAGGATTTACATTCTGTATGGCAAATCCTTAGCCAATTCAGTAAATATACACCACACCTCAATTTTAACTAAAATTTTGGTAGGTTTGCATTAACCTTATGCAACTTTAAATTTAAGCTTATTTAAGCTTAAATTTAACAATTTTAAAAAAATGTTAAAAAAGTTACAATAGTACTGTGAGATTCTTAAATCTTCTAATAACACAAGAAATAAGTGTTTTTGGGTATAACACCTTATGGATGTACCCTAGGTTATTTTTGGTGTAGAATCCAAAAATGACATAATATTTATAACTTTGTTTATCCAAAAAAAAGTTATACTTATTTTTTGTTATTTTTTATTTTAATTTCAACTAAAAAGTCTGTTTAAGACAAAATTAACTGTTTATAAAATCATTTGTGGCCTTATGGGTATGTTATACATACCTCACAGGCTCACAATAAATGTGGAGGTATTGGACACTTAGCCAACAACTGCCTCAAAAAGGCAAAAATGAATGAAATTGTGGAAACAGAAAACCACAATGACAAAGAAGAGGAATCTGACTCTGAAAAAGAAACAGAAGAGTCGGAAAGTTCTGAAAGTGATGAAATTAATATAATTAATGCACAAATTAATAATATTGATATAAATTATGAAGTATTAGATGTTAACTCAAACTTACCACAGGTTGGAACATCTGACACAAACCTGAAAAATATACAAGATTCCAAAATGTACAGAACCAAACCTGCTAAAGGAATGGGATCTACAGCAGTAAAATCAAGTATAAGTATTGTTATGGTTGATAACTGAGAAGGAAAAGTGAACCTGGATACAGGAGCATATTTTACCTGTGTTGGTAAGAGTTATTTAAAAACCATTTTCCCAGAGTGGCAAGAAAAACTTATGCCAATACAAGGTGTCAAATTTAGTGGTGCAAGTGAGAGCATGAAGCCCCTTGGAATAATGGCTTTCACACTAATTTTTCCACACCCCTCACAATGTGTCAGAATTAAAGTAGAGTTTGTAGTAATGGACAACTGTACTACCAATCACTTCATACTTGGAAATGACTACTTATCAATTTATAGTATAGATATCTCTAACCAAACAGACAGATATTTTACCATAGGAGACAACAAAAGACAAAATTTTGGCTTCTTAAATAACAAAAAACAAATTACAGTTATTAACAATAAAGATAAAAGTCCAAAAAAGGAACTTTTTATATCTGAACAACTCAAAGAGGCAGAATTCAATCATGAATTAACAGAAAAAATGAAAGAAAAATTGATTGACCTCCTATTTAAGTACAAAATTGCCTTTGCAACTGACAAAGAGCCACTAGGTGCCATAATTGGGCATGAGGTGGATATAATTCTTGATGTGGAAAAGCCTTACCCACCCTTACTAAGGAGACCTGCTTATCCAGCTAGTCCAAGGGCTAGAGAAGCCTTAGAGGTACACATTAAAGAATTAATGGACCTTGGAGTATTAACAAACATAGGACATAATGAACAGGTAGAGGTCACTACACCTGTCATTATAGCTTGGCATGATGGAAAATCAAGAATGGTAGGAGACTTCAGAGCCCTGAACACCTATACCATTCCAGACAGATATCCAATACCCAGAATCCATGAGACATTGACACAATTGTCACAAGCTAAGTTCATTACAGCCATGGATGCCTTGAGGTTTTCATCAAAATGTCTTAACATACAATTCCAAGAAACTACTGAGGATAATAGTCCACTGTGGGATTTTTGAATACTTAAGAATGCCATTTGGCATCAAGAATGCACCTTCCCATTATCAAAGGATGATGAATACCATATTTCCTGAAGAATTATCAGAAGGATGGTTAAGCATCTATATTTATGATATCATAGTTTGCTCAGAAACTTGGGAAAATCACTTTATAAGACTAGAAAGGGTACCACAAAAAATAGTGCAAGTGGATATGAAATTTTCCTTGAAAAAGTGTAATTTTGCTCATAGTGAACTAAAGGCACTAGGAAATGTTGTATCTGAACTTTGTCTAGGCATAGACAAGAATAAAGTAGCAGCAGTACGGCTTAAACCAATGCCTCAAACCAAAAAAGAAATGCAATCATTTCTAGGATTTGCTGTTTACTATAGACAGAATATAAAGGACTTTGCAAAAATTGCCAAATCCTTGTATAAAATATGTGATCAACAAACAGTGTATGAAATGACAGAAGAAAGAGTCAAGGCATATGAGGAATTGCAAAATTCCTTAACAAATGCCCCATTCCTTCCAATGCCACATTGGAAACTACCCTTCAAACTTTATATTGATTCTTGTGGACAAGGACTAGGTGCTGCACTACACCAGACACAAATTATCAATGATAAACCAGTGGAAGGACCAATTTGTTCTATTTCAAGGCAGATAAAGCCAACAGAAGAAAGATATGGAGCAAGCCAAATGGAATGCCTCTGCTTAGTGTGTACTTTAGAAAAATTACATTATTACTCGGATGGAACAGTATTTGATATGATTACAGACTGTAATGCTGTAAAATCTCTATTAAATATGAAAACTCCAAATAGACATATGCTGAGGTGGCAAATTGCTATCCAAGAATATAGCGGAAATATGATTATTGTTCAAAAATCTGGTCATATTCATAAAAATGCAGATGGTCTTAGCAGATGGGCTCTAGCAAATACCCCTGACAATCCAGCATGGGTACCACAGGAAGAGCACCATATAGAAGGAATATGTGTTACAGATATTGGCACAGAATTCTTTAACCAAGTTAAAGAAAGCTATGAGATAGACAAGAATTGCTATATCTTCAGCCAACTTCTAATGAAAGACTGAAAAGATCCATCACTTTCATCAAAATTAGATGAAACATGGAAAAAGGCATATGATGAAGGAAGATTCCACCTCCTTGATGGAATCCTTTGCCATAGAACAAAACACACATGTGTTATGGCCTTGACAGATAGAACCCTGATAAACACTATTTTACATGAGTGTCATGATAGTGTTTCAGCTGGACATCTTTCAGAAGACATAACACTAGAAAGCGTGAAAACCTGCTCTTCGTGGCCAAATTGGAAGAAAGATGTTTCAAAATACTGCCAAACCTGTGACAGATGTCAAAAAAGCCAACAGAGCCACAGTCAAGAAAATCGGAATGATGATCCAAATCCAAGAACCAAAATCCCCTTGGGAAATAGTTCATATGGATTGGGTAACAGCATTACCTCCAGGAGGAGACATAAGCTATAATGCATGCCTATTATTAGTTGACAGGTATAGCAAATCCCCCATATTCCTACCATGTCACAAAGGTGACACAGCTATGGACACAGCCATAATGATATGGAATAAATTCATTAGCCATACAGGCGTATTCCAGAATATTATAAGTGACAGAGACCCAAAATTCACTTCAGCATTATGGACAAATCTCCATAACTTGTTTGGGACAAAGTTATCATTATGAACAGCTTACCATCCTCAAACTGATGGCTTAGCAGAAAGAATGATACAAACCTTGGAGGACATGATGAGATGATTCTGTGCTTATGGACTAGAATTCAAAGATTCTGATTGTTTTACCAATGATTGATGTACACTAATACCAGCCCTTGAACTGGAATATAAAACATCAATCCATCCTTCTACTGGCAAAACACCAGCAATGCTAGAAAAAGGTGTGAATCCAAGACTTCCTTATGATACCCTCAAAAAGGACTTAGTGGATATACATCCAATAGCAAGCAGTTTGAAGATAATGCTTGACAAAGCAAGACACCATGCAAACAGATGTATGCAAGATTCTTTCAAATATGCAAAAGAAAGATGGGATAAAAGTCATAAACCACCTGACGTCAAAATAAGAGACTTGGTCCTAGTATCAACCCTTAATTTCAATAACATAAAAGGTCCAAAGAAATTGAAAGATTCCTTTTCAGGACCATTCATTATAAAAGCATTTCATGGACCCAATTCTGTGCAATTGGAACTCACAGGTGAATTAATGAACAAACACCCAAATTTCCCTGTAAGTCTTATAAAACCTTACAGATCAAGTGACAAGGAGTTATTTCCACTAAGAAATAAACCCCCACTTGAAATTCCCCCCTTGGAAGAAGGAGAAGAAAAGAAAATTGTAGAATTCCTTAAAGAAAGAAGGAGAGGAAACAAGAAAGAAAGAGGATACCTTGTAAGGTATAGAAATTCAACTCAAGAAGATGAATGGCTACTTGAGAAAGATATAAAAAATGCTGATAAACTACTAAGAAGGTTCATACATCAAAGAAAACATAAAGAATAGAAAAGATAAGCATTATTGAGCTTCAAGACTAACAAATTCTATTCAAGAGGTAGGACATTGGATGATACCCTAATTACACATATCAGATTGTGGTACAATTCCTTTTTGTGGTAGGGAATTTGAATTTTTGAGATATGACCACATACCCAAAAAGGTCACAAGAAATATTTAAAATAATTATACATTAAAAATAATTACCTTAAAGCTACAAAAATGCCATAAATAGGCATGAAACTTGGTTTAACTTAAACATGAATGAATAAACATGTGAAATAAGCTATACCATTGGGTTCCCCATGGTAAAATACACATATACCATTTTTATGGCATATCTGTAAAGTCAATATTTAATGAGTTGTAAGTAATAATACCTTATAAAAAACATAAATACTTAATTATTTCAAATACCAATGAAACAACATGTGAAATTAATGGTACCATTGGATTATCCATAGAATTGAACACATGAAACAATTAAGAAGCTAATCTCCAAAGTCAATACTTAAGGAGTTAAGCTGAATATATGCACTTTTTTGGTCAATGCATATATTCAAGGATTTTAGCTAATATCTCTTTAAATATACATTATAGAGTGATGAACCAAAAATAAAGTCACCACAAAATTACGGAAAAAATGCAGAAATAAACCTTATTTCAATAGTTATAAACAAGGTTAAAACCTGTAAGGGATTATTGATTAAAATCAATAGAGCTGTTGACCACTTTGTTGTGAAAGTGGTCCAAACTTAAAAAAAAGTGGACAGTTCGATTCTAATAGTTCAGTCGTGAATAATGATGTATTTATTATTATAATGTTTGAGGTATAACCCCTTGAAATCATGGTTTGAAGTTTAAAATATTAAATTTCAACAGAAAAAATGAGTTACAAGAAAAATCATCAAAAATAGATTTTTGATTATGCAATGAAATGCTCTTGGCAGTGTAATGAGGAAATTCCAAAGTATCAGAATAAGCTCTCTGAATAGCTGTAGGGTGTATAACTTAAAAGTTATTGATGATCAAACTTTAAGCTTAAATTTGATCATTTAAGATCACTCACTGTAATCTTATTTTAAGTTTAACAGTCATATAAGTGATAAAACTGGTTAATACTATTAGAATATGATTAAAACTAATAAAATCCACAAAGTTTAGGCTTCTTCCAAGCCTATTATGTCATAAAACTTAGAGTTATAGTGATAACTCTAAATAATGGGATAATTATGAGGTAAGGCAGTTTGATCATGATGTAATCATCACCAAACCTTAAAATATTGATCAATTATAGTAGGAAGCATAAGTACACGTCTACTAGAAGCCTTTTGGACTCTAGGAGGGAGGTATTTACCATAAATAGAGCTCTTTTTACTCTGTTTTCCCCTCAGACGCTTACAAAACATTAAATCATTAAATAAAAAGGTAATTTCTTTATTCTTTATATATAAAACTTTTATATTATTAAATACCAAAGTTAATATTATTATAATCATCATCTTTGACGTGATTATTGCAATTATTTCATTGTTTTGTTTAAATTTCTCTTAAAAACCTCTATTTCACGTAAAATCAAGAAAAATTGTAATTTTTTCTTAATTTCTATCGTAACTAAAGTGTAAATAAGTCTTATTTACATTCTTAGGCATAAAGGTATCCAAAAATTATTATATTAAGCATTAAAATTAAGTTATTTCTCTTATTATAATAATATTTCTCTATTATTACTTTAATAACTCTATAATTAATATAAATAGTATTCATATTAATTTATAGCTTTAATATTAGTACCATTATTGTTATTAAGTGTTTTTTGTTAATAAAGAAAAATTCTTTACACCTTTATTATTTGTTGGTAACAATAATAAAGTGCTTTTAAATAGATTAATTATCTTATATTAATATATTTATTTATTATATTATTTTTTTATATGATATAAATTATATTATTACATTTATTTAATAATATAATTATTTTACACCATAATTATAATAATTCTTTATTATTATAATTATTTTTATCTTATTTGTTGCATTTATAAGGACATTCATAGTACAATAAGTAAAATATTAATAATCTTTACTTATTGTTTCACAGTCAAACCTTACATATAGTGGTGGAAAGCACTGTTGAAAGCCTTTCATGAAGATTTATAAATTGTATTATTATAATCAAGACTAAACTAGATAATCTTAGCAGTACACTTGAACATTTTATAACATTATACCTGTTTTTAAAAGTTTTACTATGTATTAATTCAAGAGAAGGATGGTTATTCCTCTTTTGGGAAGAGAAACATCCCTTTTTATCCTGAAAATGGGTGAGAAGGTCCTCTAGACCTGTTCACATTGGTATAATAAAGATTTTTCATTCCTAATCACTGAATTGTGGCTCTTCCTATGCCTTTATAGCCTGTATTGGGTTCAGATGTGCTTTTTAAACCACATCTGGGAAGTTTTCACCAATACAGGGTGAAACATTACATTTGGGGAAACAGAGCCCTCTTCTGACATTTACAATGTGTAGAATTTTGTGCAGAACCTTTATTGGGATCCCCTATTGACCAAACTGTTAGGTATTGAAGGCTAAAAAAGCTTCTTTGTGGATTTCACACCTCATATTCAAGGATAGGGAAACATATCCCACAGTAAAGGTGTATTGGCCCAACTGTTGGATTTTAACCTTAAAAATGCCATACCTCTGTCCCTTTGCAGGAGATTGAGCTCAAAAATTGCTCATTGTGTAACTCTGCATGGGTTCTACATAATGATACCTCATTTTCTATGGATATAATAAAATATGGCAAAGCTATATAATTTTTGCTTTCCAATATTTATATATGGAGTTTTCTCAAATCCTATATGTAAATTTTTTCTCCATAACATTTGTTCTTGCTGAGTTATGTGGAAATTATTTACACCATAAGATATCCCCAATTTTTCTCTTCACAAAATGACCCACTTTAAGTATCCCACACTAAAACTGTAGATGTTAGATGGCAGGTGAATATTTTATTCACCCTTATTGGGCTTTAATTTGTACATAACTTCTGTAGTTTGTATACTAGCTCAGTTTGACTATTTTCATTGGATAACCCTGACTGAGGGATGCAATTTGAACATCCATTTAATAGGTTTTGGCCTATTTCTCTGGATTTTAGATGAGAGGTGAAAATAAAGGTTCATGTTCATAAAATGCTTTGAACATGAATAACTTTGTTATTGTTTGTCCTGTGATTTTGGTAGTTGTATATTTGGAAGGCAGTTACTTCCCTCTTTCTTTTGATACCTTTTGAGTTGTTTTGGATCAGCTCCATGTGTTGTTAGTATTTTACTCTACCATTGTTTTGTGATATTTTGGCTAGAATTATTGTGCTATTGTTTTGAGTAAAAGGCCAAAAGAAGCTGGCTCATAGGAGGAACACAATACTTGTTCTTCCTAGTAATAGCATTAAGGTTTCAGTAATAATCACAAAAATGTAGGCTACCATCCTTCCCTTTGACAAAGAGGACAGGTGCTCCTGTTGAAGATGAGCTTGGCAAGGTGAAACCTTTCTCTAAATTCTCAGAAATGTAGGCACTATGTTTTGCTTACTCTTGGTTTGATAATGAGTAAATGACATGGACTGGAGGTAGAGCCCTCTCTAATTAGATATAGAGCGCACAGGAATTGTGGGGAGGAGGACTTTCTCCTTTCACCTTGTAGAATACATCAAAATAGTGTTGATAAGAAGAAGGAACAACCTGCATCATGTTTGTATTTTTTGGGCTCTTTTTGTTCATCCCACAACTCCTTCTGGGAGTCATTATAAGATGAGTAAGGATGGTCCAGATCCCCTTGGAAGAGATGATGTGAGGATATAGAATTATCTTCTCAAACATATTTTATCTCTTGGAAGAGTTCATCTCTAGAGAATAGCAATGACCAACAGTAATTTGAGGAAGGAAAATGGAAAGAAGTTGGAAATGCTGGTGTTCTACGATCACCAACCATATATTCACAAGCAGTCAAATTGGAAAGGTAATTAATGAGCGTAATAAGAGAATAACTGGAGTCCTTATAATCAGGATTAAAGAGGATTAGCCCTTTCCTCCAATAAATGGATGGATTAAAGTTATTAAGGAGGTCAAAACTCAATCTGGGGTCTTCTCCCTTTGGAGTCTCAATGACTAAACAGTCCCATTAAGAGCTTGGGAAGGTAGGGAGCTCAACCAGATATCTAGTATGGTGAGTCACAAATAAAGAAGGGGAATCTGAGCAGACAAAAATGATAATGGTGATCTTTTATGGGAGTTCTGTAATTGTCAAAGAATACTTGTGAAAAAACTGCTTTCAAACAAATGAGCTGATAGTACCAGAACCAATGATAATACTGTAAAACCTATAAGAGAGAGAAGAAAAAACAAACGATTTGCGAGATTTTTTGACAACAGTATCCATAACCCTCAATTGTGCTCTGGGTGGAAAGCAGTGAATACCATTGAACACAACATGTTCTTCACTCAGGCTTTTTCCTTGCTGGGACATCTTTCTCCTGGTTGGATAATTTGGTTTTCTGGCCTTTTGACACAAGCCAAAATACTATTCTTCCCACCACAATAGGCACACAGGCCCTCATTCAATATTCTTTTTTTTTCAAAACCCATCAACTTTTGGTTCTTATTCAAGAGGGAATAATGGGGATTTTTCCTTTTCTGGAAATTAAAATTGTTCTTCTTGTTCTTAATAAATCTTGAAGACTTTTGATCATTTGAAGAGCTTTACTTTGAGACTTCAGTCTTCTTTTCTTAAAAAAAATTCTCCTCTTTTGTCCTCTCATGGTACCTGGTATCAGGTTCCAGGGTAACATCCATTATTTCTTGAAGATAATCAATGATTGAAGGATGGGAGGGCAATTAATCCAGAATCCTGGATGCCACACCTTGCTGAAATAAAGATTATAAGCCCCTTCCCTCCAATATCCAATTTTTGAAACTATACTCCTAAAATCAAAAATGTATGACAATACATGTCCAACTTGTTTCATTGTTAAGGCATCCAGCTCTGATTCAGCTTTTCTGATTTAATTTACATCTCCAAATAAGGTGAAAAGTTGTGATTTAAAAATTGCCCAATTGTTGGGAAGGGATTCTGGGTCTTGATTGGTGAGATTGGAAAGATAGTTCTCAATAAGATCTTCAGCCCTGCCAGTGAGAAATGATGTGGAATAAAGAACCTTTTTTCTGTCTTCAGAGAAATGTTTCTGATCATTATTAAAAAATAAGCTGGCAGGACTGAATGAAGCTTTTTACCATGAATGTTTGAGTCCCATCAAAGCATTCAGGTGCCTTCATCAACAGTTTCTTGAATGCTGTTGGTGTTTAGGCTTCATGAAAAGAAGCCAATTTAATAGTGGCCAGAATTTGAGTCGTGGATTTCAAGATGGCCAAAAGTGATAGATCATTCTGGTGAGAGGAAGGCTGATTAGAATTCCCACCATTATTTTCAGATGTCCCCACAGAATCAGGGAAACATTCTTCTGGGCCCTATTCCTTCCTTCCTGGATGGTACTGCTCCCTCCTTGACTGGTACTCTATCTAGATGGGCCCTCAGTTTAGAAACTTCTGGGGTCCAATCAATGGGTACCCTTGGTGTTTAAGTGAAAACACCTGGAGCTCTGACCTGAGATCTTGTCTTTCTTGCAGGAGTTCAATTCTTAACAGGCATAATAAAATGAAAATTACTTCAAATTTGAACCAAATATAAGGATCAAAATACAAAAGTAAGACTCAAAGTCAAAAATCAAAATAATTTAATTTCTTGAGGTCAATAAATAAATCAATCATTCTTGAGGGAAAATTAAATCAAAATCTTGTGAAAAATTTACAAATCAGAATAAAACTTTAGATAACTTGATAAAGCCATTTTCAAATCAAGTCTTGTATTCAATGAATCAATATATCAAAATGAAAATGTTGAAGTCGAAATAAATCAATAAAATCAATTGTTGAGGGTTCAAGTCAATGTCAATTATTGAAGCAAATCAATTGATGTCAAAATCTTGATGTGAAATCAGCACAATTAATGTATTTCTTGAAGTAAATATAAATTTCTTTCAAATAAATTAATCATATTCAAATAAAATCAATTTATTCTAGAAAAGAAAAATCCTTGAAGAATAAATCAAATTGAATCTTTATTAATGAAAAATTTCTCTGAATAAATTTTGATGATTATTTGAATAATTAATCTTAAAAAGAAGAAATCCAAATAAAATGGGTCAGCTTTCAGTTTTAAAAAAGGATAAATGAGTGAGAGAAAATCAAGAGGTTACAAAGAATAATTAAGTTAATAAGCATTAAGGAGTCATAATTGTGATGAAATGAGTGAATTGGACAATAAAAGAATTAATGAGCAGAATGAATAGAAATTATAAGTTAATTGATATAATGTCACAGGGGCTCTTGGGAATAACAACACAGGCCTGGAACTCATTAATCATAGAACTCACTTGGAAAACTCCAAAGAATTAGAGAAATGAAATAAAAGATAAATTTCAATAATAAGATGTGCAAGTAAAAAATGTGATGCAATAATTAAAAAAGGTGCCAAATGGCCAAAGAGCCAACCAAGTAAGTCCTTAAGCATTGTTCCAACCTTCCAGAAATAGTAATGTCATTATTTAAGGTTATGACCAAGAATATCCACTGACAGGAAAAGAAAGAAAAGGTGCTAAATGACTGACTTTCACATGGTGGAATTTAATCTACAACTTACTAGTATCAACCATTCTTTAAACCAGCTAAATTTGTTTTGCAATAGTTCCCTTTCTTGATTTCTGGAAGGCAGAATTGTGACAATAAACTGGTTACCAATGTGATGCTTTTTATTCTGGTTGAAGACAGGGAGAGGTCTCAATCAAAGAACACAAAATTTCTGTGTTTTCCACTCCATTGGCATACAATGGTTCTTTCCCTTGGGGGTTCCTTTTAGGCTCCGGTTGTGACTAACGTAGCTCTTTGAGAGTGTCCTGGTTAATAATATTGCTTAAATGCACTTTGGTATGCAGTTCTCTAAACCTGGGGGTACTGTCACATGGTGGAATTTGATCTACAACTTGCCAGTATTAACCTGTCTTTTAGCTGGTTTAATAGCCTTTTTTGGAAAGAGTTCCCTTCGTTGAGGTCTGACGGGCAGCATTGTGACAGTTAGCAACCTCAGGCTAATGCTTTTTCAGGAGGTGCATGGGGTGAGCAATTTCAGTGGAAGGCACAGGGGAACAAATATTGGTGCATTTCACAGAATTTTTGTTAGACTTGACTGTGATATATGCTTCATGTTCCCTTCCTTTTTTCTTGAAATTATATTTATTTTTATCTTGCTTGACATTTTCTTGAAATGAATTCAATCAGGCACAATTGGGGAAATATTTTCCCTGGTGTTTCAAAAGGAGTTTGAGCAACCATTACATATCTTAACAAAAGTAAAAAATATTTTGATTCCTGCCCATATCAATTGATATTTGATTATTTTCAGTTTGAGAGAAAAATATTAATTGTGAATGAGGTGAGTATGGTGTAGGTACAAAAATTAGAATGGGATGTAGATAGGGCCTGATATGGAATATTGTGACAAGACATAAGTATGTCTTGTGTAAAAAGGTTTGGTCAGCATTTCACACACAGAATTTGCAGATGAATGGAAGGACTTACTGAATGTCCTTTGAGAATTATTTTGATGCAAGAAAATTAATTATAACCCCTTATAGACTTTTTTCAGCTTACTTACAACTTCTTTCACTGCTGGAGATTTTTCTTATAGGTTACAACAAAATTATAATGACTATATCTTCACTTTCTCAATTAAAATATATGCTGGTTATTTATATAATCCTAATTAGACTATCCCTTGTATAATTGATAAAAATAGAAAAGAATTTTTGGTTTGTGTAATGAAAAATTTATCATGTTTTACATAATTCAAAAGCTTATCATTGCAATAATAGATCAAAACAAAATGAAAAGTTCAAAATGACAGGATTTTTCACTTCAATGAAATAATTAGTGAGTGATAAGAGATAATTACTAATATTTACATCGTACAAAAGAAAAGAAAATTATAAATTATATATGACTAAAATGTAAAAATTGTATTTATTTTTATGTCAAAATGAAAAAGGGAAGTTAAGTACATATTAAAATAAGACTCTAAATAGAAAAAAGGAATCTTACTTGAATTATTCAAATAAGACTTTTTAATATATTGTTTTAGGAAACCCGAAGACAATATAATACATGGAGATATGGAGAGACAAAAACTGATGATAGATATAGATATTTTACCTTATTTTTCTTCCCTCACAAATAAGCTAAAAACATGAACCTCAGTTCAATGGAATCTATCAGCTAAATAAATAATAAAATAAAATAAATCTAATGTTGAATTTAAAAATCGATACATCTTTCTGGTAATGAATGATTTCCTCAAACATCCACTCATGCCTTTCACTGTTTATATCAATTATATTACAATTCCATACCTCTTAACTTGTATCAAAATCAGTATCCAAATCTAGAAGGAGTTGGGAAAGTATATCAAGCAACATTTGTTTAATTATTGATATATTTTATGTGGGTCTTGAGGCTCATTTCTTTACAATACAATTCTAAATTTGTAATTAAATTGACTAGTAATCCACCACTGCGATCACTGAAGGTGAATTTGATGCACCTAAAGGTGGGAGTAACTTCACAATAAAACTATCAACTGCCTAAAAAAATACAACTGAAGCTATAGTTGGATATGATCACCAAGCCACAGAGTAGTATGATTAGTTACTATCCTTCTTTATGACAAACATGTATAACTTGAACTTACCTTAATCAGCTTCAAACAATTCTATAATGAAACAAGTTTAAATTAGATAAATGAAAAGAGAACAATAAATAGGAAAGGAAATAAAAAATAAAAAAGGAAGACAAGGAAGAACAGGAAGAAGCAGAGAAAAGGAGTGAGAAGACTAAGAGGCGGATTGAGGTGGAGATAAAAAGTGTAAATTTGGGAATTTTTTCCATCTGGTCATGCATACATTATGCACATGATTTTTGGCTCTTAGGTGTTTGGGTGGTTTTGAGACTAGGAGTTTCAGCTACACTTGCTCCAGCGGTAATGATTTTCCACATTTTTCACATACCCAAATAGGCAACAAATACCTCAAAATAAGTCTTTGAATATTCAAAACTTGAATTAACGTACACATTCAAAATTCATCCTTTCTCACAATCACATGGAACAATGACCCTTGTTGGGTCAGCTAATTTATACACTCAAAACCAGATTAGTATTTTGCACGCAAATCTAGCTGGGTTAACTTTATAGGGTGCATAAGCTAAAATGATCTCTATGAGGGGTCAAAATAAGAATACTTTGGCAAGTCACCTTAGCACCCAATTTTTTCAAGAAAATTCAATCAGGTGCCACTTTTAATATGTAATAATGTCTTGGTTATTGGGGGCTCATGTGACAATCCTCATGCTTACGTGTTTCTTTTGCTTTGTTTTTAATTTCATTGCATACGCATGGTAATAAACCAAAATTTTAGTTTATTTTTCTTAATAATTAACATCATTGGGCGTGAGTTGAGATGTTTTGCGCTTGGTAACGTACATCTTAGTGTGCATTAGACAATGGCTTGCTAGATCTAGAAAACCCCTTTGATCACTTTCGACATAATGAAGCTTGCGCAATGTGAAGCAAAGGGTACCTCTCCTGGTCAATGAAGAATTGACGATGGGCGTTACTTGGGGGCTTAACCTCCTAGAGGATGCGGGTAGCAACTCATGTTTTGGAAGCGATTGAAGCCACTGGGCACTATCGCGAAAGCCAATGGGTATCCCAGGGCAGGTTTTCACACGCTCAAGGGATGCAAACATTGCGAGTAGATTCAAATTAGCCATCACTGATGACGGGCGTCGTTGTAGACGGAAAGGAAAGGGCTCTGAAGGAGAGTTGTCGGTGACGGTGGGTAAGAAATATTGGAACGCTCAGGGTGCGCTAATTTCTAGGCGGTGGCTGGTTACTCGCGCAAGCAACGCATGTGCCTTCATGAAACGCAAGCGGAGATAATAAATTCCGTCACATGCGTAAACAAACAAAATCCAGCGCGCAATTTCGCAGCGAAAGCCGAAGCCGGCCTGAGGGTACTTGTGGGTCAGCGACTCAATTGTAGGTGTCACTCAGCATGAGGCAGCTTACAGCTCTTCAGGATTGCCCCTGCCCTAGTATGGGTATCCATAGTAAGGGTAACCACCCCAGTAAGGGCGACCCCAGCCGTAGTAACCTGGGTATGAATAGCCGTAGTACGGATAACCGCCGCCAATAATTATGGGAGCGTGGGTTTTTGCATTAGCGGCCACAGCAGCAGTAGCAGCTTTAGAAGCAGTGGCAGCGGTGGCAGCTGTTTCGGCAGCAGGTGCAGCAAATGTTCCTGAAGTGGCATCAAAGCAAAGGCGTCAGCGATCGACTTCCAGCGAGTAGATGGAAGTGAATGTTACCCGTAACAGCGGCGAGAGCAATAGTGATGGCGGTAAATTTCATCTCGGCTTTATTTGTTTGTGTAAAAAGTTTTCAAAAATATGACAAACAGTCAACTAGAAAGATTAGGTAGAAAGATAAATTAAAAAGGATTGGAAGCTCCTGTTTGTCTGGCAAGGTGATAATGGAAGTAAGATGGGGGAGAAAACTGACCAAGCAAGCTCTTTTTATAGTCTGATGAGTGTCTTTGCTGCTTGCGTTCCAAGCAAAACTACATGTACGTAAAACCTCGATAGCTAGTTTTGCCAACCTGAACCGATGAATTTGGATCAACTTGCCTTGCCAGCTGCGAGTAAATCAACTCATTCAGGCATTATTTGGCGAATACTTTACCCAAATAGTCAATGTTTCTCAGTAAACTGGCGGTTTAGTCGCAAGATCGGGGTACAACTGCAGTTTGCCAGTACGCAAGCCGCAAGTGTGATCTTCCCAGGTCGCCCTTATGGTCACTAGCTTCTTGTAAAACAACGTTTTCAGTGAGCAGCGCTCTGCAAATATTGCTTGTTTGCTTTCATGAGGAATCGGCTCGTGACTCGGATGGCCAAGCTGGGAAAATCTATGAGCAAGGAAGCGAAGCCTGAGGCTGGTTTGGGTGAGCAAGGTTGCTTAGTCCGTTTATATCCTGATATGGAGAGAAGTCAAGAAGAGCCTGCTGCAGACCCTATATCGCCTTATTGAGCCTGAGACGAGTTTCTGCTGTCAAGATTCAGTCCCTGGTCACTGCAAAAATTAACTGCTTTCCTGGCAGTATGTCAATTCTTTTGCAAGCTATGGCATATAGCAGTCAATTTTTGTTCATGTAAAAAATTGAAAAACAAACAAAATGGCACAAAAAAAATTTATAGACTTTATTTTTTCTCGAAGACCCTTTTCGAACATAAAAATAAGAGTTTCTGATTATATCTCAGCTTTAGAAAAACCCCTCCCGTCTTTTTTATCAAATTTTGATGTGTTTGAATTATAATTTGGTTACCACAGGAGATATCAGGTGAGCCTTTTATGTCAAAACACTAAGACCCTTGGAAATTACTCTTTTTACATAAACAGAAGACCTATGTACTGTAAATAACCGTTTCAAAGGTGTGGTTGAACATATCAATAATTTCAATTGTTCATTACAGGACCATTTATAACATTATAATATTTAATTAGAAGTTAATATGTGAGACATTGGGATACAAAAGTAGACCATACATCCACAGAAAAGTATTTTTGATGTTTAATTCATAATTTCAAATATAAATCACAATACAATGGCCCAATATAGACATATATTTTAGACATGCAAATACATTAAAAAAACTCTTAACTGACATAAGCCCTTATCCTTTGTCTCAGTGGAAGGAATTTTCATGCCACCTGAGACCCATTCACATGGAAACACACTGGTTGTCAGGCTGAGTCTATGATAAAGGTGTATATGAGTATTTACAAGCTTTAACTATGACTGTGACACGGTAAAAATGGTTTTAAAAGATGATAAGATTGATGATAAATGATATAATTTAAGATTTAAAGGGCTTTACTATAAAGATATAGTGGTGGTGAGCGCTGTTGAAAGCCCTGGGTGCAGCTTTACCTGTTGGATTACAATAATAAAGACTACAATACTTTAAATTAAGAGTATACCTGATTATTTAACCAAGAGTAAAACTGTTTTTGACAATTTACTACGTAGGTTATTCAAGAGCAGGATGAGGAAAGGTTTTTTGGCTGTGAAAAGCCCTCCTTTTATCCTGAAATTGAGGTGGAAAGGCTGCTAGACCTTTCCACGTAGAGGAAGTGAAGATTTTTCACTCTCCAGGACAGGCTTGTGGTTTGCAAACAGCCTGTATACCCTGTATTGGGCTCAGATGTGGTTTTGAAACCACATCTGGGCAGTTTTCACCAATACAGGGTGAAAATTTTCATCTGGGGACCTCACAGCCTGATTCTGACGTGTATGACGCGTAGAATGCTGTACAGAAGCTGTATGGGACCCCAGTATTGACTGACATATGAGGTATTGAAGTAAAAACATGCTTCTTTGTCTATTTGACACCTCATATTCATGGTTATGGGATATTATCCCATGGTAAGGCTGTATCTGACAGCAGGTGGGATTTTGACCTTAAAATGGTCATAACTCTGTCGGTTTTTGAGATATCAAGCTCAAAGTTGGTTCATTGAATAGCCCTGTATGAGCTCTACACAATGGTACCCAACTTGACATGGTTATCATTAAATATGACAAAGTTATCCCATGTACAAGTATTTTTGTACATTGGCGTGGTCTGGTCAAAAGCTGTATTAAGCTTGTTTGGCCAATAACTTCTGTTGTAGTTGAGTTATGAGGAAATGGATGGCACCATCAGATAGCCCTGATTGTGCTCTTTCCAAAACGACCCCACTTTAGGTATCTCACACTAAAACTGTTAAAGTTAGATGAGAGGTGAATGTTTTGTTCACCCTTATTTGGTCTGAATTTGACCATAACTCAAGTAATACTGGTGCTGGCTCAGTTTGGCTGGTGCCGTTGGATAGCCCTGGCTTAGAGCTTCATTTTGAATACCCATTTGATGGGGTTAAGCCTCTCCTTCTAGATTTTAGATGAGAGGTGAAAATTAAGGTTTATGCTCAGCAATAACTTTGAGCAGGAATAACTTTGTTATTTCTTGTCCTATGGTGATGGGACTTATCTTTTCAGGAAGAGGTGAGTTTCCTCTTTCTTTTGATACCTTTTGAGCTAATTTGGCTCAGTTCCATGTTTTGGTGGTATTTTGGCTATACCATTGGTTTATGGTATTTTGGCTGTCATGCTTGTGCTCTGGTTTTGAGTCACAGGCTGACACTGGTGGGACCCTCAGACACAGAAGTGCAGAAGGGAAAAGGGAATAGGAACAGAAAAAGCCTCATATCAAAAAAAGGGGACATCAATTGCCACTCAGAGGACTAGAAAACCAGCAAACTCTGAATCCATACAAGATAAACCAACCTTGATAATGTTTACAGGGAAGATTACTATAATTGACGCAGTTGCAACCTCTTAAGGCAAATTTTCTAAAGCAGCTGATAACACATTTGTACAAGAAACAGTAAAAGGTAAATATCCTAAGAACAAAAAGTTCTTGACTGCTTACAAATACAAATATTTCTGCTGTACACCTCAGGAGCCTTTGAGTCCCAACAAATCAGCCAGAGGATAGACAAGCACTGTTCAGAACCAGAAGATCAGGGTGTTTAGGCCATAGTGGATGGCAGGATACTGAGGGAAATGATACCCACACTGCCATTCACCTTCCAATTTCAGAAGAGCCTCAAACAAGAGGACTGGAAGGATAGGGATCAAGTTCTTCAGCTCAACCAAATTGTTAATGATTTATTCCTATGGACCATGGACAATGTCAGGCTGAGTCTATATTGAAGTGGTAATAAGAGTATTTACAACTAGAATTATGACTGTGACATGTAGAAAATTGATTAAAAATAAGGGTTTTTGATTTAAAAGATGATTTATAATATATTTAACGGGTTCTACTATTGAAGAATAGTGGTGGTGAGCGCTATTGAGAACCCAGGGTGCAATCTTACCAGTTGGGTTACTATAATAAGAGTTACAATAATTAAATATATAATTATACCTGTTTATTACCCAAGAGTAAAACTGTTTTTGACAGTTTACTATGTAGAGTATTCAAGAGCAGGATGAGGAAGGGCTTTTGGCTGTGAAGAGCCCTCCTTTTATCCTGAAATTGAGGTGGAAAGGCTGCTAGACCTTTCCACGTAGAGGAAGTGAAGATTTTTCACTCTCTATGACAGGCTTGTGGTTTGCAAACAGCCTGTATACCCTGTATTGGGCTCAGATGTGGTTTTGAAACCACATCTGGGCGGTTTTCACCAATACAGGGTGAAAATTTTCATCTGGGGACCTCACAGCCTGATTCTGACATGTATGACGCGTAGAATGCTGTACAGAAACTGTATGGGACCCCAGTATTGACTGACATATGAGGTATTGAAGTAAAAACATGCTTCTTTGTCTATTTGACACCTCATATTCATGGTTATGGGATATTATTCCATGGTAAGGCTGTATCTGACGGCAGGTGGGATTTTGACCTTAAAATGGTCATAACTCTGTCCGTTTTTGAGATATCAAGCTCAAAGTTGGTTCATTGAATAGCTCTGTATGAGCCCTACACAATGGTACCCAACTTGACATAGCTATCATTAAATAAGACAAAGTTATCCCATGTACAAGTATTTTTGTACATTGGCGTGGTCTGGTCAAAAGCTGTATTAAGCTTGTTTGGCCAATAACTTCTGTTGTAGTTGAGCTATGAGGAAATGGATGGCACCATCAGATAGCCCTGATTGTGCTCTTTCCAAAAAGACCCCACTTTAGGTATCTCACACTAAAACTGTAAAAGTTAGATGAGAGGTGAATGTTTTGTTCACCCTTATTTGGTCTGAATTTGACCATAACTCAAGTAATACTGGTGCTAGCTCAGTTTGGCTAGCACCATTAGATAGCCCTGGCTTAGAGCTTCATTTTGAATACCCATTTGATGGGGTTAAGCCTCTCCTTCTAGATTTTAGATGAGAGGTGAAAATTAAAGTTTATGCTCAGCAATAACTTTGAGCAGGAATAACTTTGTTATTTCTTGTCCTATGGTGATGGGACTTATATTTTCAGAAAGAGGTGAGTTTCCTCTTTCCTTTGATACCTTTTGAGCTAATTTGGCTCAGTTCTATGTTTTGGTGGTATTTTGGCTGTCATGCTTGTGCTCTGGTTTTGAGTCACAGGCTGACATACCCTCCCTCTAAAAAAGGCTCATCATGGATGAGACTGTTCAGTCCTCCTAGAGCCTCTGAATCTCCTTAAATGAAGGTTTCCATCTGGTATGGCATCCTCTGCCAACCATATGTCATTGTCAGCTGTCTGGTTCTTGAATCTGACTAGATATTGTCTCTGATCCTTCCCATTAAGTCTGATTTTTCTGGCCCTGATGATTTTACTCACAGGTCCAGGAGAGTCTTCTACTTCCACTATTTCTGGTGGAGTGATGTTTTTCTTCCTGGAGGGGAATTTATCCTCCTCTGTTTGGAAGTATGGTTTGACCAGGCTTACTGGAAAGACTGGGTGTTTCCTCGAAAACTCCTCAGTGAGCTTGACCTCTACTGCATTCTTCCCTATCAACTTAATGATAGTGAAGGGCCCTACAAATGAGTCTCTCATTTTCTTGGGTCCTTTGAGATTGTTAAAGTTCAGTGTAGATACTAACACCTGGTCCCCTTCCTTGAAGTCAGGTTCCATATGTGATTTGTCCCACCTTTGCTTGTTATACTCTTTGGCCTCAGCTATGTGTTTGGCAGCAGTATCACAGGCTTTCTTCCACATATCATGGAAGTCTTTGGCTGTGGGGTGGATGGTCAGAAGATTTTTCTTCAAGTGATCCACAGGCAATAGGGGATTCCACCCTTTCTCTACCAGTGCAGGTGTTTTTGCTGTGGTAGAGTGCTGGCTTGTATTATAAGCCAGTTGGACTGCTGGTAAGAGGGTGAACCAATCATGGGTGTATCCCTCATGGTCCTTGTATTCCATGCCATAGGCACAGAACCTCCTGAGGATGTCCTCCATTGTTTGGATCATCCTCTCAGCTGGGCCATCTGTTTGTGGATGGTAAGCTGTGGAAAAAGCAAGCTTGGTGCCAAGAATTTCATATAAATTGGTTCAAAATTCAGATGTGAATTTTGGCTCCCTGTCACTAATTATGATCTTAGGGACTCCACAGGTGGATATGATGTTATTCCAAAATAACAGAGCACTGTCCATGGCTGTGTCCTCTTTATGGCATGGTAGACATCTCATGCTCTTGCTGAACCTATCAACTATGATTAAGCAGGCATTGTAGTTTTCTTTGCCTCCTGGGACAAGTCCTGTGACCCAGTCCATGTTGATGGTTTCCCATGGGTGTTTGGGTTCTTCTATGTGTTGAAGCAACCCATATTTCTTCCCATGTTTTCTATTTGCCTTTTGGCATCTTTCACAAGTGTTGATGTATTCACTCAACTCTTTCTCCCACTTGGGCCACCAAGCTGTGCTTGCTACCCTCTCTTTAGTCCTGTCCTCACTCATGTGTCCCATGTAGGGGCAGTCATGGCATTCCTGCAGTATTAAAGAGATGTGGTCTCTGTCTATCACTATGAGTGCACTGGTGTGCTTTTCTCTGTGATAAATCAGGCCATCTATAAGGAAGAATTTATTGTCCTTATAGGCCGTCAACCAGGGTTCCTCCAGCTGGGTTTCCAGTTCTGGGCTCCTGTATTTTTGTTGAAGGAGTTGGATTAATATGCTACACTGTTTGTGTTTAGCATAAGATTTCAGTACTGCATTGAAAAATTCATTGTGCAGTTCTGAGGAACTTATTCCCAGTATGGGGGTTTCTGTCCCTTCTGAATCAGTGTTTCCACTGTCAAGGGTACCACTCCTTGGTGCCCATTAAGAGAATCTGAAGTTCTTTTTCCTATTTATTTCCATAGAATGGATAGGAATTTTTGCAGCGACTTCAGGGTCATAAGCTGGATTGCTTTTGACATTGTCCAGTGGCCATCTGCTAAGGCCATCTGCATTGGTATGGCTTTTACCTTCTTTGTATATGATGGTCATGTTCCCTCTATACTCCTGGATGGCTATTTGCCATCTCAGCATGTGTCTATTAGTGGTCTTCATGTTTAGTAAAGACTTCAAGGCTGTGCAGTCTGTGTAGACTTCAAAGACTGCACCCTCCAAATAATAATGGAGTTTTTCTAGAGCCCAGACTAGACATAGACATTCTGTCTGGGTGGCCCCATACCTGGCTTCTGAATCTTTCAGCTGCCTGGAGATGTAACATATTACACCTTCTCTTGGTTCACCGTCCACAATTTGTCTTTGGTGAAGGGCTGCTCCCGAGCCTTGGCTGCATGCTGCATCTATATATAACTTGAATGGTAGTTCAAAGTCAGGTAAGATGAGCACAGGTGCATTTGTGAGTTCATATTTGATCCTCTCATATGCATCCCTCCTTTCCTTGGTTATTTCAAAAACTACATCCTTTGAGCATAACTTGTATAAACTACTAGTTATGTGGGCAAAGTTTTTGATGTGGTTTCTATAGTAGCTAGCAAATCCAAGGAAAGATTGCATCTCTTTGATGTTCTTTGGTACTGGTTTTTGCAGTACTGCTGCTACTTTGTTCTGGTCAATTGCCAGACTAAGGCCTGAGACTTTGTGTCCTAGAGCTAGTAGCTCTTGTTGGCCAAAATTACACTTTTTAAGTGAAATTTTCAGATTGATGGGTGTACATTTACTTAGCACTCTGTCTATGTATTGTACATGGTCTTCCCATGTCTCTGAGTATATAATGATATCATCAATATATACTACCATCCAGCCTTCCATTATTTCTTCTTGAAATATGGTGTCCATCATCCTTTGGAAGTGGGCTGGTGCATTCTTGATGCCAAATGGCATCCTGGTGTACTCATATATGCCCATATGGCATATTATTCTGAGCAACTTCATGGAGTTTCGTTGAACTCCATTTTGCTGGAAGCCTTTCATACAATCCATCTTGGTTATGTATTTGGCTTTGGCCAGCTTATCCAAGGCATGAGGTATCCTTGGTATAGGGTACCTGTCTGCTTTTGTGTAGTTATTCAGGGCTCTGAAGTCTCCACACAAACTAGACTTGCCATCATGCCAGGTGATCAGGACAGGAGTGGTGATTTCCACTATTTCATTATGTCCAAACTTCCTGATGACATCCATGTCCAGGAGTTCATTGATGTGTTTTTCAATTTCTTTCCTGGTTTCCAGACTTGCTGGATAAGGAGATCTCCTCAGCATGGGTGGATAAGGTCTTTCCACATCCAGATATAGTTCTATATCATGGCCTTTAATCTTGCCTAGTGGCTCTTCACCAATGGCAAATGCTGGTCTGTTCTTCCTCAGCATCTTCAGTAAACTTAGTTTTTGTTTACTGGTGAGGGTAGTGCTAAACTGTCCCTCCTTGAATTCCTTCAAGAGTTCTTCTAGTGGATCCTGTGAAGATATGTGGTATATGTCAAGTGAAAATTTCTTTTCCTTGTTGGTACCAATGGTAATGTGCGTGTTTTTACTGTTGTAAATATCTATGCCATACATCCTCTGGTAATCTGTTCCCAGTAAAAACCCTTGGATGTGGGCATCTTCAAGCACTACAAACTCTGGGTTGAGTCTGATATTACCCTTCCTGTGGGGTATAATTATCTCTTTGATAATTGTCCCAATGGAAGTCATCTTCCCTGATGCACTTTTGAAGTTCCTTGCCTTAGTGGGCAAGAGCTGCTTTTCCCAGTTTGGGAAGTGGTTATCCAGATAATTTCTGGCCACTATGGAGCAATGTGCTCCACTGTCAATGATCAGTGGGTGCTGAGCATTGTCAATACATACAGTCATTTTTGTGGCTGTTCCATGTATATATGCCATTCCTTTGCTTGGTGTAACCAGGAATGTTTGTGCATCTTGTGTGTGTTTGCACAAGTTCTTGTTGGCAGTGTCCTGTGGCATGCCTGGTTCCAACTGTATATCCTGGATTTCCAATGGGGTTTCCTCTTGGTATTCCACTAGAAATTCCTCTCTTGGGTCTTGATCATCATCAGATGGTTCTCTGATGGCATCTCCCATAGAGTCTGATTCAGAATCCTCTGTTGGAGGTTCTTCTTCAGGGACTTTTTCTATAGCATAGACTTTTTTCTTTGCTTTTGGACAGTTGTTGGCATAGTGGTCTGTTGAACCACAATTGTGACCAGAATTCTTCTTCTTTGCCACTTCTGCCACTCTTTCTCTGGGTTTGTCTTTAAACTCCACCCTGAAAGGTTGTTTCTCCTTGAAACTACTGCTTCTATATGGGGTGAATTTCCCTATATTTGTCCTCTTCCTTATGTCTTGTAAGGTATTGGCTATGTCATCTAGAGTGCAATTTTGGTTGCATCTGCATTTCACTGCATGGTCTAATTCTCCTGGCAGTTGTGTCAGAAGTTTGTGATTCCTCATCTGGATGTTCATCTGAGGATCAATGGCTTTAAGTCTTTTAAACTGTCTGAGACACCACTCATATGGATCTTTGTCCACAGAGTATTTGTCATTTTCAACTGACATGGTCTTTTGCCATATCCAAGTTCCATTACTGTACTTTTGGATTATTTGACTCTTCCACCATGGCCAGTTTCTTCTGCCATGGATTTCTTTCATTTCTGTGTACCATATACTTGCATGACCTTTAAATGCAGTATTCAGTCTAGCAGTAATCCAGTAATCTGGTATGCTGGGTACATCAATAAAGAGTCCATCAATATAATCTATGAGCTCCATATGATCATATTCTCCTGATCCAGAGAATTTGGGCCAGTTTGAGGCCTCAGGAAGATGTTTCAAGGCTTCCTTCTCTGAATAAGACATGCCATCTCCATCCTGGTATTGTGATGGAGATCTTGCCTTATTCAACAACATGGCATCTGGTTTGATGTCATATGGTTGATATGGATTCTCCATAGCTTGGCCTTGTGGTTGGGGCTTTAAGCTATGGTAGGCATTAAACAATTTGTTAATGTCTTGATCCAGACACTCCCTGTCCCTTGTGCTGTGGTGTTGTTCTTCAAAGACTTGGTTCAGTCTTTTGTTGGATTCTTCAGAGGCTTTTCTCAGTTGAGCATATCCTTCTTGAAGATTCTTAACTATTTGTTCCAAGGAGGCTTGAGTTTGTCTCATCCTCTCTTGGCTAGCTTTAATTTCTGCAAATTGCTTTGCAGATTGTTCAGCATATTGGGACACTTGTAACCACAGTGTATCACTGTTGATGTTACTCTCAGATGTGACAATGTTATTTTCAGTCTGAGTGGGGGTAATGTTTCTATTACTAGCACTACTGATTCTAGAGTGGTTTACAACTACTTCTGGTTCTTGTGTACTTCCTTTACCAAATCCAACAGCTTCTGGATCATGGGGTCTGACTCTTTCCTCCTCTGGTTGAAGGAGGTTTTGTTCTTGCCGTTGTTTCCTTGTCTTCTCCTGGAAACTTCCTGGAATTGTGAAGAATCGTGACTCTTGGCCACTGATCTGCTGGTGTCTGAATGGTGTGAAGCCACTGGAGAGTTGATTTGGCCTGCTCCTTGTGAACCTGAAGGAATCTGAGTAGGCCCTGTCTGGGTCAACTGTTCTTCTATAGCTAGGCTAGTGGCTTGATTTTCCCTTATCCTCTGTGCCCTTGCCTCCAGGAGTCTGTGCTGCCTGGTAGGATTCCAACCTTTGGTGATTACCATAAGGTCTTTGAAGTCTATCTCTTTGAGACAGATCTTCTGGCAACTTGATCCCAGTTCTGCCCAGTGAGTTTCCAGGTTGAACCTCTTTTTGTCCATGCTCCATTGAAATAAATCTTTGGGGAGTTGGTGGATCTGAAGAACTTGATCGATATCCTTCCAGTCCTCTGGTTTGAGGTTTCTGTTGAATTGGAGTGTGAATGGCAAGGTTGATATTATCTCCCTCATTGTTTTGCCATCCACCACTGTGTCCAGGGTGTCCTCTTTCAGGTCTTCTGGTTCTGGACAATCCTCTTCTATCCTCTGGCTGGTTCCTTTGGAAGCCAAGGTCTCTGAGGTATACAGGGAACATATCAGTGTTTGCAAGCAGTCAAAAACTTTATGTTCTTAGGGTATTTACCTTTGACTGTGCCTTGTACAAATTTACTGTCTGCTGACTTGGGCAGTTTGCCTTTGGAAGTTACAACTGGGTTAATAATTGTAATCTTTCCTGTACAAGTGGTTAAGGTTGGTTTGCCTTGTATGGATGCAGAGTTTTGTGGTTTTATACTTCTCTGAGTGGCTATTGGTGTCCACTTCTTGGCTGTGATGAGACCTTCACTGTGCCTCTTTCCTTTGCCCTTGCTGCCCTCTGGTTCTGAGTGTGTCACTGGTGTGTTGGCCTGTGACTGGGTCTCAAGTGGGATGTAATTTTCTTCCACTGAAATCAAGGCAGAAAAGGGAGGACTTATGTCAGTTAAGACTTCTTAAAAATGCTGGTTTTTCATGTCTAAGATTGGCCTCTGGGCTTGTATGTTACTACAATGTGCCCTGTATAATGACAGTGTAATTGAATCAACAATTCCACGTCAGAATTACAGCTTTTGGTACCCTGTCACACTGTTTGTGTGCCAGTATCCCACAGATACACTTGTGGTTTTCAAGTGTATTCTGTACAAGTGGTTTGTATAAGTGTTATTGAGTTAACAATACACTTGATCCACGCCTCAACTGATGGGTTTGCAGTCAGAGGTGTCCTTATTCCGTCAAGAATACAGGACTTATTGATGGCTTATGTGTTTTTATATACAAAACACGCCAAAAATAGTTATATTCAGTGGGTATTAGCCACATGAAAAATACTCTTATAATATGAGTATATATATAAAAAAGGATAAATATATATAAAATATATATTTAAATAGAGAAATTACGCCTAAAAAAGATAAAACACTGGTTAATAAGTCATAAACAGAGAAAAGACTTACTTATAAGGTCCAAAAAAAGATTTAAAACATGGCCAGGCCCCCAAAATGTCAGGCTGAGTCTATATTGAAGTGGTAATAAGAGTATTTACAACTAGAATTATGACTGTGACACGTAGAAAATTGATTAAAAATAAGGGTTTTTCATTTAAAAGATGATTTATAATATATTTAAAGGGTTCTACTATTGAAGAATAGTGGTGGTGAGCGCTTTTGAGAACCCAGGGTGCAATCTTACCAGTTGGGTTACTATAATAAGAGTTACAATAATGAAATATATAATTATACCTGTTTATTACCCAAGAGTAAAACTGTTTTTGACAGTTTACTATGTAGGGTATTCAAGAGCAGGATGAGGAAAGGCTTTTGGCTGTGAAGAGCCCTCCTTTTATCCTGAAATTGAGGTGGAAAGGCTGCTAGACCTTTCCACGTAGAGGAAGTGAAGATTTTTCACTCTCTATGACAGGCTTGTGGTTTTCAAACAGCCTGTATACCCTGTATTGGGCTCAGATGTGGTTTTGAAACCACATCTGGGCGGTTTTCACCAATACAGGGTGAAAATTTTCATCTGGGGACCTCACAGCCTGATTCTGACGTGTATGACGCGTAGAATGCTGTACAGAAACTGTATGGGATCCCAGTATTGACTGACATATGAGGTATTGAAGTAAAAACATGCTTCTTCGTCTATTTGACACCTCATATTCATGGTTATGGGATATTATCCCATGGTAAGGCTGTATCTGACAGCAGGTGGGATTTTGACCTTAAAATGGTCATAACTCTGTCAGTTTTTGAGATATCAAGCTCAAAGTTGGTTCATTGAATAGCTCTGTATGAGCTCTACACAATGGTACCCAACTTGACATAGTTATCATTAAATAAGACAAAGTTATCCCATGTACAAGTATTTTTGTACATTGGCGTGGTCTGGGCAAAAGCTGTATTAAGCTTGTTTGGCCAATAACTTCTGTTGTAGTTGAGATATGAGGAAATGGATGGCACCATCAGATAGCCTTGATTGTGCTCTTTCCAAAAAGATCCCACTTTAGGTATCTCACACTAAAACTGTAAAAGTTAGATGAGAGGTGAATGTTTTGTTCACCCTTATTTGGTCTGAATTTGACCATAACTCAAGTAATACTGGTGCTGGCTCAGTTTGGCTGGTGCCATTGGATAGCCCTGGCTTAGAGCTTCATTTTGAATACCCATTTGATGGGGTTAAGCCTCTCCTTCTAGATTTTAGATGAGAGGTGAAAATTAAGGTTTATGCTCAGCAATAACTTTGAGCAGGAATAACTTTGTTATTTCTTGTCCTATGGTGATGGGACTTATATTTTCAGAAAGAGGTGAGTTTCCTCTTTCGTTTGATACCTTTTGAGCTAATTTGGCTCAGCTCCATGTTTTGGTGGTATTTTGGCTATACCATTGGTTTATGGTATTTTGGCTGTCATGCTTGTGCTCTGGTTTTGAGTCACAGGCTGACAGACAACAAGAGGGTAAACCTAGGTCCACAATGGAAAGAACTTGCAGCAGGCATCCAGAACATATGTTCCAAAGGGATACAATTCAAAGACATAATGGTATTCACCAAAGGTTGGAATACCAACAGGCAGTCCAAACCTTTAGAGGAAAGGGAAGCCAGGATAAGGAAGAATCAAGCCTCTATCTAAAACATAGAAGAACAAACAAACTAGACAGAGAATACTCTGGTTCCCTCAGGCTCACAAGGAGTAAACCAATCAGACTCCAAAGTGGCTTCACACCAGTCAGGCACCAATACATCAGTGACCAAGAGTCACCATTCTTCACAATTCCACATAGTTTCCAGGAGGAAACAAGGATCAAAGGGGAAAAACAAAAATTATTTCAGCCATAGGCCTAAAGGATCAGACCCAACGATCCAGAAGCTTTTGGACTTGGTGAAAGAAGTACACAAGAGCATGAAATTGTAAGGTTTGACTATAAAACATTTAAAATTTTCTTTTCTTCTCTTTCTTCTAAAGGGGGAATGTCAAGTGGGGATTTATTTCTTAATGGAAAGAATTAATTGTCACTTGAGATGTAAGGTTTTATCAGACTTACATGGAGAGTTGGTGTTTGTTTATTAATTCACCTGTGGACTCTAGTTGCACAGCATCAGGTCCATGTAGTGCTTTTATCATAAATGGTCCTGTAAAGGAATCTTTCAGTTTCTTTGGGCCTTTTATATTCTTGAAATTTAGAGTTGACACTAAGCCCAAGTCTCCTATTTTGAAGTCAGGTGGCTTATGGCTTTTATACCATCCTTCTTTTGCATATTTGAAAGAATCTTGCATATGTCTGTTTGCACGTTGTCTTGCTTTGTCAAGCATTAATTTGAAACTACTTGCTGTTGGGTGTATATCCACTAAGCCCTTTTTGAGGGTGTCATAAGGAAGTCTTGGATTCCAGCCCTTTTCCAGCATTTCCAGTGTTTTTCCAGTTGAAAAATGGATTGTTATTTTAAATGCCAGTTCAAGGGCTAGTATTAATGTACACCAATCATGGGTGAAGCCATTAGAATCCTTAAATTCTAGTCCATAAGCACAGAATCTTCTGATCATTTCTTCCAAGGTCTGTATTATTCGTTCTGCTAGACCATAAGCTTGGGGGTGGTAAGCTTGTGAGAATGATAATTTTGTTGCAAACAGGTCATGGAGTTTTGTACATAATGCTGAAGTGAATTTTGGGTCTCTATCACTTATGATATTTTGGAATAAGCCTGTGTGGCTAATAATATTTTTCCATATCATTATGGCTGTGTCCATAGCTTTATCATCCTTGTGACATGGTAAGAGAGTTGGAGTTTGGCTGTATCTATAAACCAATACTAGGAATGCATTGTAACTTCTGTCTCCTCCTGGAGGTAAGGCTGTTACCCAATCCAGTCAACTATTTCACAACGGGATTTTGGTTGCTGAATTTGTATAATCATTCCTAATTTCTTTCCTGTTGGTCTGTTGGCTTTTTGACATCTGTCACAGATTTGGCAGTATAGTGCAACATCTTTCTTCCAATTTGGCCACCAACAGCAGGTTTTCACCCTTTCTAGTGTTCTGTCTTCTGAAAGATGTCCAGCTGCAACACTATCATGACACTCATGTAAAATAGTGTTTATCAGGGTTCTATCAGTTAAGGCCATAACACATGTGTGTTTTGTTCTATGGTAAAGGATTCCATCAAGGAGGTGGGATCTTCCTTCATCATATGCCTTTTTCCATGTTTCAGCTAATTTTGATGAAAGTGATGGATCTTTTCAGTCTTTCATTAGAAGTTGGCTTGAGATATGGCAATTCTTGTCTAACTTATAGCTTTCTTTAACTTGGTTAAAGAGTTCTGTGCCAATATCTGTAACACATATTCCTTCTATATGGTGCTCTTCCTGTGGTACCCATGCTGGATTGTCAGGGGTATTTGATAGAGCCCATCTGCTAAGACCATCTGCATTTTTATGAATATTACCAGATTTATGAACAATAGTCATATTTCCTCTATATTCTTGGATAGCAATTTGCCACCTCAGCATATGTCTATTTGGAGTTTTCATATTTAATAGAGATTTTGCAGCATTACAGTCTGCAATCACATCAAATACTGTTCCATCCAAGTAATAATGTAATTTTTCTAAAGTCCACACTAAGCAGAGGCATCCCATTTGGCTTTCTCCATACCTTGCTTCTGTTGTCTTCATTTGTCTTGAAATGAAGCAAATTGGTCCTTCAACGGTTTTGTCATTAATTATTTGTGTCTGGTGTAGTGCAGCACCTAGTACTTCTCCACAAGCATCAATGTATAGTTTAAAGGGTATTTTACAATCTGGAATTAGAAGAAATGGGGCATTTGTTAAGTAATTTTTCAGTTCTTCATCTGCCTTGACTCTTTCTTCGATCATTTCATAGACTGTCTTTTGGTCACAGAGCTTATACAAGGATTTAGCAGTTCTTGCAAAGTCTTTGATATACTGTCTGTAATGACAAGCAAATCCTAGAAATGATTGAGATTCTTCTTTGTTTTGGAGCATTGGCTTCAATATTACTGCTGCTACTTTGTTCTTATCTATGCGCAAACATAGTCCAGATACAACATGTCCTAGTGCTTTTAGTTCACTGTATGCAAAATGACACTTTTTCAAGGAAGATTTCATGTTTACTTGTACTATTTTTTGAGAGAATCTTTCTAGTCTTTTCAAGTGACTATCCCAGCTTCCTGAGAAAAATATGATATAATCAATACAGATAATTAACCATCTTTCTGACAATTCATCAGGAAATATGGTATTTATCATTCTTTGATAATGGGAAGGTGAATTTTTTATACCAAATGGCATTCTCAGATATTCAAAAATTCCACAGAAGACTATTATTCTTAGTAGTCTTTTGGCATTTTCTGTTAAGAAATTTTCATGAAAACCATTTAGAGCATCAATGGCTGTTATGATTTTAGCCTGAGATAATTGAGTTAATGTCTCATAGATTCTGGATATTGGATATCTGTCAGTGATCATATAGGTGCTTAGACCTCTGAAGTCCCCTACCATCCTTAATTTTCCATTATGCCAAGCTACAATGACAGGTCTAGTGACCTCTACCTGTTCATTATGTCCTACTTTCCTTAATACTCCAAGGTCTATGAATTCTTTAATGTGTACCTCTAAAGCCTCTCTAGCTCTTGGGCTAGCTGGGTAAGCTGGTCTTCTTAATAGAGGTGGATAGGATTTTGCACATTAAGGAGTATGTCTACCTCATGTCTGATTATGGCACCTAGTGGTTCTTTCTCATATTTAAATAAGACGTCAATCAATTTTTATTTCATTTTTTCTGTCAATTCATGATTGAAATCTGCCTCTCTCAGTTGTTCATTTATGAGAAAATCCTTTTCCGGTCTTTGTTCTTCATTCTTAATAACTGTAATTTGTCTATTCTTATCAAAGAAGCCAAACATTTGTCTTTTATTGTCTCCTATGGTAAAATATCTATCTTTTTGGTTTAAGATATCTATGCCATAAATTCACAAGTAGTCATTTCCAAGTATGAAATGGTCACTAGTGCAGTTGTCCATCATACCAAACTCTACTTTTAATGTGATACATTGTAAAGGATGAGGAAAAATGAGTGTTAAGTCAATTATTCCAAGGGGTTTCATGCTTTCACCTGCACTACTAAATTTTACTCCTTGTATTGGTATAAGCCTTTCTTCCCAATCTGGTACCATTGTATCCAAATAGCTCTTACCAACACAGGTACAATATGCTCCTGTATCTAAGTTCACTTTTTACTTATGTTTTTCAACCATGACAATACTTATACTTGATTTTCCAGCTTTATATCCCATCCCTTTTGCTGTTTTGGATCTATACAATTTAGCATCTTGTATGTTTGTAAGGCTTGTGTCAGATGTTCCACCTTGTGGTAAGTTTGAATTGACATCCAGTACTTCATATACTAAGTCAATATTATTAATTTGTCCATTAGTTATATCAATTTCATCACTTTCATCACTTTCGGATTCTTCAGTGTCTTTTTCAGAGTAAGGTTCTCCTTCTTTATCATTTTGGTCTTCTGTTTCCACAATTTCATTGATTTTTGCTTTTTGAAGGCAATTATTGGCTAAGTGTCCAACAACTCCATGTTTGTGGCACTTTCTTTGATCATTACTTCTGAATGTATTGCGCTTGAAAGGTTCTCTTGCTTTATCTTTCTTGATAAATGGTTTATTTGAACTTTTAATGTCCAATCTTCTCCAAGTTCTGCCTGTTTTTGTCCTTGTAACTATGTCTTCTAGTGCATTGATATACTATCCTGTGGAGCATGTTTATATAAACCTTCTTCTCAGGAAATTTTCCAATTCTCCTCCACATTTCTTAAGTATTTTCATTTGTACCATTTTCTGTGACATTTCTGGGTACAATGCATTTAATCTTTCAGCTTGTTTTAAGAACCAAGTGAAAGGTTTATCCTTTTCTGGGTCAAAGAAGGAATTTTCAAATGCATTTTCTATTTTTTACCTCCAGGAATCATTAGCCCACTTGGTGATTATTTCTTGTTTCCACCAAGACCACGTATTTTTGCCATTTGTCTGCCTTATGCCATAACACTATCTTTTTTCAGATTTCTCAAATAGTGAGTGTAATCTGGCAGTGAGTAGTTCATCTGGTATGGCATAATCTTCTTGTAACTTGTCAATTGGTTTAAGAAATGACATATGGTCATATTCCCCTTGTCCTGTGATCATTGACCATTTTTTTAATTGAGGTGCTTCCTTCAGTGAGACTTGGTTATTCTCTTTGTGACTCAAGTCTGTTGTAAATGGATTTGTTATTTCCTCTTTTGGTTTGACAGGACTTCTGTTGTGAGAAAATGGAATTGATAACTTTGGCATATTTAAGTTAGCCTCACTTGTTTTATCCATTTTTTCAGTAATAAGACTTATTTGACTTTGAATGACATCTTTCAGCTTCATTTTTGCTTCATCATCTTTTTCCACATGGTCTAGAAGTAATTTTTGGTGTGATGAAGTCTTTTCTTCGAATATTTCTACAGAAATAGTTAATTTGTTTAATTTTTCTGTAAGATTATCATAACTCACGTCTTAATTGATTGTCAAAGTTTTATCTTTGATTTCTTTTATATATTTATACAATTCCTGTTGTCCTTCTATTAAGTTTTGAGTATTGTCAATCAAGACTTCACCAGGGCGAATCTCGCGTCAATCGTCGGCGATTGACTTCACGTCGCACCGCGGTCAGTATAAAATCTTGCTTCAGTCGCGTTAGTGTCACTTTATAGTCACTGGATTTAGTGGGTCACGTCACGTCAGCGTCAAGACAACGTCAATCGTCTCACATGTGTCACATGAGAATGTCACTCAAAGCCCAAACCCATTTCAACACTATGCGCAACGTTCGTGTAATTTCACCTCATTGGCTTCCGCCTCCCCGACGCTTAGCATGCTTATGCACCCGCACCGCCCTCCATCCGGATGAGACTCCGACACTGCCCGCCCCTCTCCGTCCTCACCACTCCTTACGCTTTCACACCCCCGCCCCTACCATCCTCACGCTTGTGTAATACCCTCCCGACATGCCTCCGACACCACTGATGACCCTTACGCTTGTGTAGTGCCCTCCCGACATGCCTCCGACACAGCTTACCATCCTTACGCTCATGTAGTGCCCTCCCGACATGCCTCCGACAACAGTTACCCTCCCTCCCGACATTCTCCCGACACTGCTTACCATCCTTACGCTCATGTAGTGCCCTCCCGACATGCCTCTGACAACAGTTACCCTCCCTCCCAACATTCTCCCGACACTGCTTACCATCCTTACGCTCATGTAGTGCCCTCCCGACATGCCTCCGACAACAGTTACCCTCCCTCCCAACATTCTCCCGACACTGCTTACCATCCTTACGCTCATGTAGTGCCCTCCCGACATGCCTCCGACAACAGTTACCCTCCCTCCCAACATTCTCCCGACACTGCTTACCATCCTTACGCTCATGTAGTGCCCTCCCGACATGCCTCCGACAACGCTTACCATCCTTAAGCTTCCGTACTACATCCATAGTGTGTACGGTGGCTTGTTGGCGTACACAATGGACGCCATCGCCGAAATATGCTGAGTGGCCTTCTCTGCCAACAGGACCTCAGGGGAAATTGGTCAGTATATTCACAATGTTGTGGCTAGGGTTTAAATCATGAGACTCACAAATTAAAACCTAATAAGTGGACTATTTAAGACAAGAATTGTGTCTCCTGTTTCGCCGACAAAACCATTTTATTTCATATCAATCAAATGAACACTTTGCTTAGTCCTTACCTCATGAGCATTGAATAGTTCAAAAGTTGACTTTAGTAGGTTTCTCACTAGTCAACTTTATTCAATGTCTCACAGGGAAGTGATTTCATTTGCATGATATGAAATAATTTGCAAAACATCGCCTCCTTCAATTTCCCGACAAATCGCATTTGCACCTTTTTTCTTGAATTTGGATCTTTTATCAAAAAATTTTCAAACAAGTTAGCAATCAACTCGTCACCATCTATTTGCTTAATAAACTACCTCCGCTATGGCCCGAACCCCGGGAAATTCAACAGAATTCAATGAACGACCAACTTCAGCCCCAGAGAGTGGAAGTGAAATCTCTGATATCGCCAGTAGTCGTGAATTAGGCATTGAAGTAGAGAGCCAGTCACATGAAGATAATCAAGATCCACCAGTTCTTCCGGAATGTGAGTATGCATCCATCTTTAATATTTCAAATCTCTCAAAACCTGATATTGTGTCATAGCCTTTATTTCAGGGCAGCCTCCAAGCTCTCAGAAACCGAATTTTAAAAGTTATGAGAAGGAAAAGACTGTTGAACCTTGTGCACCGACAGAAGATGATGGGCAAAATGATGTAATTTTCAGTGGGGAGGTGGAAATTATATCCAAGGAACAATTTGTCTCCAACATTGCTCAAACAATCCCAAGGCTCGAAAAAATCCAAAATGATAGTAAAATTCCTGATTATGTGCGTCAAAAGATTGCTGAAGCCATGAGCCTGCTCAAAATGGATTTGAACCGTAAGTCCATTACTAATTCAAAACAAAATTGATAAAAATAGCTGCTTACAATATATGGGCAGGTGTGGAGGTGGGAGAATCTCTACCTGAAGGATCTCGAGTCGTAATTGGATTTCCAGGCAAAGGATTAGGAAAAAGACCAAATATACATGCAACCAAAAAAACAAACAAAAAACGCCGTACCTTTGAAGCCGCAAACGATTCTCGCGATCAAGGTGATGAAATTATCAATGTTGAAGGGGACCATATTGATAATGAACCTCCGCATACTGAACCCCCCCCAATACTCAATGAAACAATCCATGATGAAGCTCCACATACTGAAAGTCCCCCGATACCCAATGAAACAATGCATGATGCAACCCCTCCCGCCTCTCCTCGGAATATTCAAGCCTTTCAAGAAAGGGAAACAATTAAACATGATACAATGGGACGAGATATGACTGATATAATTCCCGACGCTGAGCCCGAAGTGTCATCCGCTGCGAATTTTCAAGGAATATTTTTATCCCGCATGGAAGAGTTTGCAGGCGTTTTGAATTATCATTCCAATATTACTCAACAATCATGGAAAAGGGGGCTTGATAATATCAATAGGATTTACAAAAATAGATGGGACAATTTACCAACAAAGGATGCTCATACATTCCTGCCCGTTGGTATTAAGGTGATCAGTAACCGAGATCTTAAAATGTCGGCTTGGCTGCAGGACCTTGAGATGGCAGGTGAGTTTTTTTTTATCTTTGTGCATGATACTTGATTATTGGCTGTTGACTGGTGATATAAATTGCAATATACAGGGTTAGATTTTTTTAAGCCAACCGAAACAGAAGCGTTTTTTGATCACAACATTTGGAATCTCAAATTGATGAAGGAATCAGCTAAACCTCCAGATAATCTCGCAAAATCTGAACACTCCTTCTTCAAAATGGTTCAGAGCCTTCTTTACCCCGCCAATCCAGTTAAACATTTTTGGGAAAATGTTATGTTTGAATCCATTAGTTTAGTCTCATACGATGTGATTGCACCCAAACCATATGTTGCACCAACATCAAATTCAACCGATCCTCTTGGACTCGAACGGGGAGCAGTTGAATACCTTGCCTCCTGCTTGAGTAAATCGAAGCAACGTGCAACCCAACTCAGCATTGAAGGTGGCGGGGCTGACAATGAGATATCCACAAAGCCGCACAAGAACCTGGAGGATCTAATGGATACAGTTATCCATTTGATGATTGCATACAACATGGTACGTGCACATACAAAGGTCGAAGTTAATGGCATCAAAGGCAAACTCACAAACTCAAAAAAAAATGAGGCCATCAAAGATCTTTTGGCGTGTCACAAGAATCTTGGAATCAATCGAATTTGCTATGGTATATTAGCGGCATTCTGTGCGGCGGGGGTTCGTGGTTTGATGGTATGCTCAGATGACTGGAGAACAAGCTCAGTTAAAGGGGCTTTAGCACTAATTGACATTTCCGCAAAACTTTCAGAGGGTAAAAATCTAGTGGAGCCAGTGTGGCTACGTACTAATAAGTATATATGTAATTTACTGAATAAAAGTTTCTTCTCATCAGAGTCTTTTAACCCCACTGTACCTCTTAGATTTGATTTTGCACGATGCTTAGTATTAGACTTTGGTGATGCCTGGGTGGCGAATCGCGGGCTTGGTTCAAGTGATGAGGTCACCTTGACGGTACCCAGGTCAGCTAAACTCACAACCAGGATTGACCCGTTTTAGATTAGCTTTGTACTAGATAGATTGTAATTTAATTTTGCAAAGTGATTTATGAATTTAATAATCATGACTTCCTATCCTACTACTGCCCGGATGCCACAGTCTGAGTACCAATAGTAATTGTACGGCGGCATGCCTCCGTACATCATTGCAAAGACTCCGACAAGACGCAAGCTGAGTCAGGCATTTTGCCCGCGAGTAGCACATGCGGGGGCATTGCGGGAAGTCGCGTTTATCACTTCCCGCCAGCCCATAATAGGCAAAAGGTTCCTGTGTCTTTCAAGAGGAGTGGGATAACTAGGGATCCGCAGCAGGATGCATATTGCATTTGCGTGTGCTTGCAATATTCCAAATTGCTGGATTGGAAAGTGATTGCATGGGAACATCAATGTGTAAAATTGAATAATGCACTATCCACTGCAATTTTCAGGTTCAGGTATTTGAGATCGTGAATTTGCCAAGGTCAGGCGTGAGCTTTCTTTTTAGCCGCAATTAAAAAAGATTCATCCATCGCAATCCAATTTAGGTGATATTAAGAAATCAGTAATCATTCGGTTTCATTTCATTTTCTGCTGAAAGCATGCCATTCACGAAAAAAGGAAAAGAGCGTAAAAGGGAACTCGCGAGAAAGCGTCGGGCTGAGGAAGGAAAGTGTGAGTTACTCGCTTAATCTCAGTGTATATATATAGATATATATATATGCTTCCACATTTATGTGGCACCCTCATTGGGCCCCACTGAAGAACATGGGCTTTAGTCGGTTCAGATTGTGCCAATGTCATGTGGGCTCCAACAGGGAAGTCAAAGGATGTGTGCCGAAGAAAGCTCCTTGGCAGTATCTGATATCTTGTGTGCTTCAACACATAGTGATCCCGCAACCACTCGGGAATAGTAGCAGATCCCAAAAGACAAATGAGCGCAAAACGACCCGAATGAATAGGTTTTTTTCCTCCTCTCGCCCAACAGCACAAATATCAATGCCAGTATCAGCAAATATCACCCCAAGTGAAATTCGGAGGGTTGTGGATGTCAATCAGATCAAACGCATTCACTTTGGCCGTGTGGCAATTTTCTCTTCAACCGGATTACTCATTGCCCTTGTTGAATTCCGACCATTCACAACAATGAGTGAAGTCGAGGTCAATCAATGGGATGAATTATCACAATTCTTATTTCGCGAAAAGAGGTTCACTGACCCTATTGCAACAAATGGAGCATTACTGGAGGGATTTATGTTCGCGATTGGGTGGCGCAAATGCACCACGAAGAATGAACAATTTGGTCTGTATGGTAGTGCTGGCAAAATTGAAAATGCAAAAGATGAATGGCGGGACCGAGGTGCCAATCTTAGCTCGGTGGGTCGCATTCTAGGTCAATCCTTACGATATGTTGGGGATAATTTATTTCAGAAGATTCAAAATTGCTACAACTCATTGGGGGTTCCGTCTTTTGATCAAGTCAACTATGAAGGCGATATTCCGGCAAATCAGGGTGCATTCGAGTTCGCTTCCGCACTCACTTTCACCATGAATGGATTCAAAAACGCACCTCATGTTGATAAGGATGCATCGCTGTATGCTTCGGGATGGTGGTTTCAAGCTGATAAGCGGACCGGCCAAATTCAAAGAGATGCGTCAAAGCGGTGTACAGGGGGAAAATTGATTTTCCCAAATGAGCATTTTTGGATTGATCTATCCACATGTCATGGGCTCATTCAGGTAGTGTGGGCCAGTAGTACATTTGTTCATTATACTGATCCAGCACAGGACAACGAAAGCACGACACTAGTGGGTATGTCCGCACAATGCTCAAGCAGGTTAGCAAAAACAATGCGGCAAAAAAGCAATGGCTATTATGAGATTGGCGAGAGAGCGGGCTATCAAATCAGGGATGGTAATACAATCTCATGCCGATTCAAAGAATGAGGAGATTTGCAAGTGGGTTGGGTAAGTAATGGTGAGGTAAGGCAGAGGACAATATACACCAGGATTGGATGGATTGGAGTGCGGGAGATGGGGTGTCTCACATGAAAAAGGGGTGAAGTGGATTGTGTACGGTGGCATGCCATCGTACATCGGTCCTGGTTTGTTGCTATTGTCCAGGATGCCAATGCTTCACACGCGAATCCTCATGCTTGTGCAGGTTCTGACAATGCTAAAAGTTCCTTACGCCTATGCGGGGGGCCATCGCTACACACGCCAATCCTTATGCCTGTGCAGGCTCCCGAAAGTTTACACGCCAATCCTTACGCCTTTACAGGCTTTCGACGATTCACACGCCAATTCTTACGCTTGTGAAGCTTCCCCACAATGCTGAAATTTTCTTTAGCCTGTGCAGGATCCCAAGAATTCACACGCCAATTCTTACGCCTGTGCAGGCTCCCAACAATTCACACGCTAATCCTTATGCTTGGGGAGGGTCCCAAAAGTGCTAAAATTCCTTACGCCTGTACAGGCTTCCGACGATTCACACTCCAATCCTTACGCATGGGAGGGTTGCCAGCAATGCTGACAAATTCTTACGCCTGTGCAGGCTCCCAACAATTCACATGCCAATCCTTATGCCTGTGCAGGCTCCCAACAATTCACACGCCAATCCTTATGCCTGTGCAGGCTCCCAACAATTCACACGCCAATCCTTACGCCTGTGCAGCCTCCCGACAAGTCACACGCCAATCCTTACACTTGTGAAGGTTCTAGCCAATTTAAACAATTCAATACATGAGTAAGACTAATAGCGTGTGACCATAGGAAAGGCCATGTTTCACGAATCTGGACTCGATTGCTCACATACGGGAACCTCCCGCTTTTTTACAGTTAAGAATGGGTATGGCTCTAAACCATGGGAGAAGAAAATATAGGAGAGGATAACGGCAACTATTGGGGCATTTTGAGAAAAAGAGGGTCACACAAACAAATACTCACTCAAACCTTTGGTAGGGCACTTATAAAACGTTTTCTCATGCAATAGGATATTTGAACCATTGAACAAAATATAACTTAACGTGAGCAAAGAATGTAATAGAAATGGAAAATAACAATCATTCAATACAAAAAATTTATATGAAAGAAAGTATTACAAATAATAAATAGAGGAAATAATGATTTTTTTTTTAAATTTTTTTATTTTTCTAAGTATTTCGAGACTATCCCGGTGATGTCCTCCTTTGGATAAGCCTCCATTGCCTTGCCAAGGAGGGAGTTTAGTTCCTCCCGGAATTCCCGGTGCATCTCATTTCGATGAGTTGCATCCACGAAAGGAATCATGTGGAGCAAGCGACGATGCTCCAACAAGATTCGGTTGATCGAATCGTGGACGATGGCTCGAGGAATCATTAGGGTCGGTCGCAGGTCGGTGAATTCCTGGCGAGCGTCATCGTGAGAATGAGACGAGCTTGGCACCGGGGGGGAGGAGGCGTTGGGGTTCTCGGGGGCACTGGAAGGGATCTCTGGGGAGGGAACCGGGGTTGGAGTGGAAGGGGAAGATGGTGGAGTCGGTGAAGAAGAAGGGGGATGGGGTGATCCCACGGGCGTATCGTCGATGATGATGATCGAGCGAGGAGTGGCGGGACGATCTGGAGACGGTCGAAGAAAAAATGAGGAAAGGTGAATATGGATCGAAGAGAAAGAAGGGGTGACTTACCATAAGGTTCCTCCGTGGATTGCGTAGGAGCCACCTCAGGTTCTGGCTCACGAGTCGTATCGTCCTCAGGTGGTTGGGACGATGGACTCGGGCCAGGAATAGGTGGCTCTTCGGTTCGGGAGGGTTCTAAAAAAGGAGTAAGAGTCAGTTCACTCGACTCGAAAGTGAAAGTGAAAATGAAATGAAACTTTGGCTGCTTACCACGGAATAATTCCTCAGACCATCGGGTGCCACTCGGGCCTGGAGTGGGTTGCCGGGGGGTTTGCTCACGAGGCAAACTGGGAACGGGAGAGTCGTGTCGGGGGGGATTCGGGGGGTTTGGTTCTATGAGTAATGGAAAAAAGTCAGTATTATTGCGTGAAGAGAAATGAGATAAAGAGGAGAAATAAAACTTACTTTGGCGTTTGAATCCCATCGGTGACAAGACATGGTGATGATCAGCCCAAGCTCGAATGTCCTCTCGCCATCGCCATCCTTCATCGGCCGGATAATCACTTCGCTCCGGTCGAGGAGTGAAGTGACCATCGGATGGTGGCCTAGGAGGGGGAGTGGACAAATCGATACTGGAGGGGACAGGGCTAATCGTCCGGAATCGTTCCCGTTGGCCTGTTTGGGGGCCCGGCGTCCATTCACGCTCGGAAATGGTTTCATCATCGTCGACCACAAAGGAGTCCTCGCGAGGGCGTCTTGGGCGAGAACTCGTCTGGCCTCGTGGGCGGAAGGGGCGGACAACGAACGAACATTTCTTGTGTGCTTGTCGGCAAGCATCACAAGCGTCGTTCGTCGTCGAGGAGCGAATGCAGGGGATACCCCGCTTGGTGCATAACGTGCACGACATCTAAAAACAAAACAAAACAGGTTAGTAACTGAATAGAAAGTAAGCAATCAAGAAAGAAAAGGAAGACATACGATGATTTATATAAATTTAAAACGGAATCAATATAAAAACGCTCTAGTCGGAAGTTTTTAAAAGTCTGGAAGGAAGTCGTGAAGAAAGAAAAATATTAATATCGGTACATAATGTTGACTAAAGTTTAATTGGAGAAAACGTACAAAGTAGATAGAAGTGGGGTTCTGAAAGTATTAGCAGGAAAAACAAAAAGCAAGCAGGAAGGGGAGTGGGGTTAGTCGAGTGCGAAAGAAAAGACTGGAAAGGCAGGAAGACGAGGGGGAATACGCACAAGAAGGACAAACGCGGGTGAGGTTGAGCGAAGTGGAGCGGGTGAGAAAGAAAGTGAAGTGCGTGTCGTGTGAAGATGGTCTTTTATACCAAGGGGAAGCTGAGACGATCTCAGCAGTTGCAGCACCCGCAAAAGTCTCAGCTTCAAGGCGTGTGGGCAAAATTGAAGCTGAGTCTCAGCGAATGCTGCAACTGAGAAGTGAAATGCTCGCGTGAGGCAGAAGAACAATGGGGGTCTGGCTGAGTATTTCAATTTATTGAATTGTCAAGCTGAGTATTGCAATTTATTGAATTGTCATGCTGAGTCAAATCCCCTTTGTTTCCTTAAATTGCCACCCGATCACCCAGGAGGGTGGTCGTGAGGCCCTTATTGATTGTGCATTGTGGGTGCAATGCACAAGTGACCGCGGCAAGATCACCGGCCTTATGGCCTGGTGATAGTCTTTGAACAAAGGGGGGGCTGTAAGACAAGTGAATACAGCGTGAGCTTGCCTCGACCCATTGCTCAGGTTTGCTTTCGGGTCATAATTGAAATGCTCAGTGGCTGAACATTTTAATTGCACAGTAATTGAACAATTGATATAACAATATCAAATGCACCGCTGAGTATTGCAATTTATTGAATTGTCAAGCTCAGTCACATCCCCTTTGTTTCCTTAAATAGTCACCCGATCACCCAGGAGGGTGGTCGTGAGGCCCATGTTGAATGTGCATTGGGGGTGCAATGCACAAGTGACCCATGCAGAAAAGCACCCGGTGCATTTGGTCACAAGTGACCGCGGCGAGATTACCGGCCATATGGCCTGGTAATAGTATGTGAACAAAGGGGGGGGCTGTAAGACAAGTGAATACAGCGTGAGCTTGCCTCGACCCATTGCTCAGGTTTGCTTTCGGGTCATAATTGAAATGCTCAGTGGCTGAACATTGGAATTGCACAGTGATTGAACTATAGATATAACAATATCAAATGCACCATGCTGAGCCATTGCTCAGTCGTTTTTGTATGCGCGCACTCTGAGCATTTGGCACAGCATCGGATGACATTTCAGCCAGGTGCAGCATTTCACACGCTTTGGTGAAGTGCTCCAAACTGAGCCTTCCAATGAACTATTGCAAAAGAGTTCATTCCATGGCTTTACTGAGCACTTTCTCACGGTGCGTTTGACCATGACATGCTCAGCTTGCGTGTGCAAATCGGGTGAAACGCAATGCTGAGCATGTGGCACATGAGCTACGTAAATGCAAACGATCGGAAGGTGCATGCACATTTGCTAGATGGATGCAGGCTCAAGTAGTATTACACCTTCCTGATCTGTACAGTACAGTCGACACTGTAGTACGCAGTACACCTTTGTAAATGTACTGCGGGGCAGAGCAAAAAGCTGTTCAACAATGTAACATGCAATAACGTCAAGCCATCGAGTCATATCTCTCACCTGCATCCCTTTGATGCACCTTGTTGGACAGCTCTGCCTAACTACGGCACAGATGCGCATGTAATCCAAATTAATGTAAGTGGGTCTTAATGGGATGACTTAATATTTGGGTCTAACACAAAGAGTTGATTCACTCCGGTGCCATTGTTGGGGCAAACAATGACTGGCCCGCTTGTTCATTGTCGGGCAGCCACACGCTTTCATACGCACCCCCGATGGGTCATACACAGGCAACTTTCACACGCCTGGAAGACATTTTACTGCCAGTCTTCCAGCTGCCTATTTTCTTGGTCGGGTTGTCAGCTTGACTGCAGACGCTCACCCGCTTGCGCGTGGAAACCTGAGGCCAATCAGTGTGGATTCGCTTCAGCCTCATCCACATTAGAATAACAATCCCAGCCTATGATTGCTGAGGCTGGTCATGTTCGCGTGGGTATCTCCCACCGCGGGTCATTTTCTTCACGTTCTCACACGCCCCGCGCAAGTTGTGGCACCTGGCTTGCAGCCAAAAAATTCCTCGGGCGTGTGGCCTCTTTCTCCGGAGTTCTGTACGCGCGTGAGGCAAAGAGGCCAATGCCAATCTCGGTGGATTAGTACTCGCCTCAAACGCCATAGGGGTGAATGTATATGTGGATCACGGCTCACGGCTGGCGCCCCCTTTGATCATCCCAGACATTCCCCCCTGAACGCCCAGTATGCATCAGTCAGCAAAAAACTTCAGGCCAAACCAAAGTCATGTTCGGTGGCATGCCACCGAACATATCTCACCCGCCCACACACAAACATCCCCACAGTGAGATTGCCCTTTGAAACTGCCAACATTGCCCAGTAGGTCCCTGTGAATAATTAACCTGGGGAGGATACGCTCATTGTTCGCTGTCACACCAACGAACATGACTGCATGCCTCTAATATGCCCTCCACAATAAGCTGCTACAACCCACCCAATTTCGGATGTGCTAATGTCAGCCTTGTTCCACCAAAGGTTTCGTAACTCGCTGCAGATCCAGCAGTCAAATGGTGCACCCACATTTTGGCCACCTTGCCTTGATATATGCCCCAAACCGGATATGAAAATTATGAGCCCAAGAGGCCCACCTCCATCAAGACCATGCACGTAACCACAGGCCATCCCCCTTTTGGCCTGTTGCTGCCACTCATATAAGTTCCCCACCTGCGCTTATTCCTCTTCATTCCCTTTAGCTAACCCTTCCCGATCATATAATTCCCAACTGTCCCCAAATAATTCAAAATAGCCATCATGTCAACCCCTTCACAACCACTTTGCATTGGGATGATTAATATTCGTATTCAAATAAATAGTGATATAACCTTAAAGCCTGAGAATTCCCACTTAGGTTCTTGGATTATCCTATGGCACAATCAACACAACATATTCGTATATCTCCCCAATCACCAGCATGCTATTGGCTCTCTCCCGGGAACCCTTTCCCAAACGTTGATACCATTCCTTGGGGCACCCAAAACGTTCATGCACTGTGGTCCTGGTGGGGCATGGATTGAAAATTGCCAATCCAATCCTACTCAAATATTATTCGTTGAGGGAGTATTTATGACTGATGCCAATGATCCCTCCTCATCTCAGAAACCCAATCTAGCATTGATGTTCTTCACATGGTATCCAAACGTTCTATTCATAATGGAAAGCTTTTGAACACAAGATTTCAAGCTTAAAATGCCCAAAGAATATGACTGTACTACTCATTGTCAATGTCAACTCTTTACTCCGACATTTCCCGCTTCAAACTCGACGCCTGCTTCATATCCTGCTGTTTCATCATTGATTTCCAAGCAAAAACTGATACAATTACCCAGTGGATCAGACCTCCCCATGATGACCCCGCCCCATGCCATTATTCAAACCCCCCTCCTCCCTCATCAAAAGACCGGACTAGCTTTTCTCTGGGATCGAGAAATCCCCAATGGCCAATCAGCCCGTAACCTTTGGGCAACCTCACCCCCAGGATCCACTTTTAATGCCAGGCACATCATTACAAACAAGGTCGTTAGCTCATTTGAATCCCTTTCGACCAATACCCCTCTTGGAGGACTGCTTGCGGATGATATGGGATTAGGTAAAACCATTCAGGCCATTGCTCTAATTGGTACCTCCAAGGAGCGGATGATTGCAAACCCCCATCGCTCCACGCCCACCATGATCATCTGCCCCCCTCGCTTAATTACCAACTGGCAATCAGAAATATCCAAGCATGCTCAGGCTGGAGCACTGCATGCCAAAATCTACCATGGTCCCACTCGTCACTCATTATCCCAAGCCGACATCTTAAAATATGATATCATCATCACTTCTTACAATACTATCACCCAAGAATTTAAGCAAACCAATCCCTCTACATCATTCATTTTTCAAATCAATTGGCATCGTATAATCTTGGATGAAGCACAGTGAGTGGCTGAGCTTAAATGATTCAAATTACCTTTTATATCCAATAACCCTTGCCCCCTCTTATAGCTATATTCGCTCTCAATACACTGCCACTCACCGTGCCATTAATAGCCTCCTTTCATCCCGTCGAATATGTTTAACGGGCACACCTATTCACAACACCATTTATGACCTTTTGGGCATAATATCCTTCATCACTCAACCCCAGAGCGCCGATCAAGATAACTGGTCACCATTCATCCTGAGTAGTCTTTCAAAAGGTTGCAATGATATTTTGCATTTGGCATTGCGGCATTTAAGTTTGCGCCGCACCAAAACCACACATCTCGAATCTCTCCCCACTATTAGCCATCATTATGAGCTGCTCCCACTCAACCCGACCATGCAGCAAGAATATTCCACATTATATGAAGAATTCCTATCATCCAAAAGCAAAGGACCAGGAGAGTTTTTCAGAAATATTAATAAGCTGCGAATATGTTGTAACCATCACATCATGCTTAACACAATTGCGGAGGCGGAGCTGGAAGACCCCGAGGGCAGGAGCACTCAGGATAACTCCCCAAGAATCACACGAACTATTGTGGATGTGGAAACATGCGTTATGAGTAGTAAAATTGCACACCTCCTACAAAGCTTAATGAAGAACAAACAAACAAGGTGTGGTCCAACGAAATCGGTGGTTTATACCCAATGGACCCAATTTCTAGATTTGTGCGTTAATTCTAATATGCATCCATTACCAATTGACTCCATCTGACTTTTTTATATTGTAGAATTGGTATTGCTCTTGCCCATCACTCTATCCTTTCAGCACGAATTGATGGAACAATTACACCACGAGCGCAGGACAAGGCGCTTGAGAATTTCTTCAATAATCCTGAATGTGAAGTACTCATTGCATCCATTGCCGCGGCTGGAACTGGCCTCAATATAGCTTGTGCTAATGTAGTCTATTTAATGGTGAGGGGCCCCCCAAAATTCTCCCCTGATTTTCGGACCCTGACATCCACATTTCCAGGAGCCCAATTGGAACCCAGCCATTGAGGCTCAGGCTGTTGATCGTCTACATCGTATTGGCCAACAACGACCTGTACAGGTCATCCACTATATCACTCCTCATTCAGTTGAGGTCAACATGCGGAAGGTACCTTTCAAGCTCATCTTTTACTTGATTGTATTACTATTCTGAAATCATTCCTTATGGGAATGCCATATTCCAATTACCAATAGGTCCAAGAAAAGAAAAAATCATTAACTGCGTGAGCCTTACTGATATTATATAATTTGTGATTGACAAAGTTGATAACTCCTGTTGACTCTGGCACAGGTCCACAATTATGAACACCATGAGCTGGATCGAACTTCTTCAATATTTCCTCAATGAAAATGAGCAATAGAGTATTATTGCAAGGGAGACGGTGATACATTTCAATTCATATTGTCTATATTCTAACATATTTAGCAAGTTGTTGCATCCTTAAGAGATAATAATCAGATTTTATTACACCTGCACAAATAATTCACAAAATTTTAATTTGTCACAGTGCTATACCGTGACCAATTACTAAGTTATTGCAGAGCATCACCATTAGGCCTAATAACTGGCATGTCAAGTATCTTGAGGGCGCTAGTCTGCATCTTACTACAGCCTTTGAGCCAATCTTGATCAAATACCTGAAATGATAGGCCTTCCGGAATATCACCATCATCTGTCGATCGTAATTCTGGCAATCTATCAATAGTTTTTTTACCCTTTTTTTTAATCCGATTACAAAACTCTATGTCTCTATCCATTTTCAATACCAAATCATTAAATAACTGGGAGCGCCAGCGTAATCCCACTTTGCGGTAAACTTGACGGCCATTTTCCAGTACCTCCTCAGTATCTGAGCATACTCGAGGGTCATTGAATTGTGATGCTAGGATGGGAAATTTAGCCGTATCACACCATTCACGACGGCGCTCACAGGTCTGCACATAATCAAGTAGATCATCATCAGACTTGGTCCACAATGAAGAAGAGATACAGTAACTAACTCTTTGACGAATCTTTGCGAGCTTTTGATTCTCTTTCTTTTTTACCAAATACTCGGCATCCTTTTGAATAGACTTCCATTCTCTTTTCAAATAAGTGAAATATCGCTCCATTAAAGCCGCCACGACCCCATAGTTGTTATGATCCTTGTTCCAACAGTAGTGATGATACTCAGTGCTGACAAGTGCGAGACGGAATGTACGGTAAAACACCATAGACATCAGCTCGTTGAACGGATGTTGCCATGAGCTCTCCCAGTCCCAAGTGAATCGCTTTAGTCCTAGCTTGTGGAGCTCATTTTCGCAGTAGCTTTGGAAACCCTGAGACTGAACCTGTGTTGATGGCTCATTGAACACATCCTCGGGGACATAACCGAGATGACCAGCCACTTGAATTGCAATTTCACGCTCTTCTGTGCTGGGTGGTGTTGGTAGTGAGGAAAAATCCTTATCCCTAACTTTGAGTAGGAACAGGCAATGTGCGTGTACTGCTGATCTCATTCCATGGACATTCTCTGGAAGTTCTGCCTTCAGCCATTTTTGTTGCTCCTTCTGGCTTGCACGTTTCGCCACATTGTGAGCTTTGCGGGCCTGGTTCCTTTGCTGTCTGACCTCGGATTGTTCAAGCATACTCTGGGCGAGGCCCAGCTGAGGATGGGTGAACTCACTATTTGATTGAGTGCCTTGCTCATGCGCTGTGAAATTGTCCCTCCTTGGTTCATCATTTCTTTCACTTTGAGTCGGAGACATGTTCTCATCCTCATCATCCACCATTGTTTCTCTTGATGTACTGGCATGACCCGTTCTTGGTTTGGAGGCATATGGATGATGACGTCCACTGACTTTCTCTTTATGGACCAGAGGTGAAGACGCATAAAGTTCATCCCCTGCTATGCAAATCATCAGTTAACACATTAAAACATTAATGAAGACTGGTCATCCTCACGATCTTCAATTGGCTCCTGAGATCGGACTGACTTGCCTTTAGGTGCCATATCTAACCCATGAAACAAACATATCAAATCATGAATAAGTTTCTACTCCAAAATTCAAATGACTTACTTTGATGAAGCGTCAATACTGGATTTCCCTCCGACAGACCGCTCCAAGTTACATTTTCCAAAGGTCTTTTTCGTCGCCCCCCATCCACGCGCCTTTCATCACCCACATGAACCTGCGATCCTGATGGAATATTGAGGGTTGGCTGTTTACTTTGGCCAAAGGGATCCTGGGATGCGACTGGACTCCGACCGGGATTAAGGAGGAACTCACGTGGAAATTTTGATTGGGGATTAGCGTGTGAGGAGATTTGAGGTGTGCCTTCTGGCCCCTGAGACACATGAATTTGTGTATTAGTGGGATTCGGGGGAATTGGAGTGATGGAAATATTTGGGATCGACCAAGTGCTTGAAGTTGGAGCCTTTGGATTGCCCACATCAATGTTAAGACCTGATACATTCATTGAGGATGCGATAGGGGTTGTGAGAGGAATGTTGGGGCTCAATGGTGACTGTGTTTGAACATATTCTATGCTAGATTCACTATTTGAGTCATGAACAGAACCTGAACGGGATTTATGTGACTTGAAAGATGACATAAGGGCCGAAAAAGTACAGTAATATTTTTAACTAGATAAAACACCTCAGTATTATGATAAAATAGAGTGATATGAGATGAAATCTTTTCAAATTTAGAATAGAGAAATTCTATGAATAGTTGGAACTAAGTGTTGTGTGGAAGTCGGATAAGACTCTTTTGAGGAGAATCCTCCCTGCCTCCTCTTGAGCTCCTCCGCTTTTGTCGGAAACCACCCTGCACGGCCTACCAGCATATAATGTGATATTTCCTTGATCTGAAAGGGGACCCATAATCCATAGGTAATCATATTTGGTAACATTTCCGCCTCCCCATTGTCACATTTTGTGAATTATCCAAACTGCCAATATATGCATTGAAATTCCCCAACATTGTACATCTGTAAAGGGGTATATTCATGAAGGATTTACCCACAAAAGAGACATCACCTTTTCACGAAAGGCAAGACAATCCAAATCACATTCCAACTGATTCAAAGCCCGCCGTACTCAAACCAAATACCAAGACTTTAGCTGCACTCCAACCCCTTATGTAATAGAGTTATATAGTTATGTCTGTAATAAGGTTTAAACCATGTACGATGGCGTGCCAGCGTACATGGATTAAATGTTAATCCCCTCAATTCAATGGTAACACTTCACTAATGGAACCCCCTCAATGGTCAAACCCGCACTATCACAATGTGTAAATAAACTAGAATATGTATGAGCATTGAGCAGCATGGCATTTTACCCAATTAAACGCCTAACCAATTCCGCCATCCAGATGAGACATGTTAAACTTTATCCACTGCAGCTCATGCTCCATTACAAATGGGATAAAATCCTCAGCTGGCTCAAATCATCTCCCGCTTCATAAATAATCACTGAATTTTATTTCCAATTAATAACACTCCTAAACACTTTCACATCAACCATAGATATTTATACACAAACCAACCGTACTCCCAATTCCTGCAACAATGACAACCCGGCCATATTCCTCAATGCGTATATGCATGTGTCAACACTGCTCAACTCAAACACATTCTTCCCCTGAGGGTGATAGGCAAGGAGTTGCCTTCACACCTTTCCAATATAAACAGCACATTAAAAAGCTCAAATCAACCATTGCACCCAAATCCCTTCCAAACATCCCTACTTCTGCATCAGGATCTGGGTGCCCACAAATTCTATTGGATCAAATCTTCCCAGCTGATTATTCACGTTTGACCCAAAGCACTTTCTCAACTCCTGCGGGTCTCAATTCAACTGCACAGAAACCATATAGTGGCAGTCAAACCCTTCCCCCACAAGACCTAGGAATGATAATATCTGCCATTCTATCATTAAGGTATAATTTACCCCGCAGGGCTTCACGCATACTCAACCCCGCCCTGAACCTGCTGATCAAGTCCAGTATCTCAAGCTCAGCTGGTCCCCCCGCTCCTGCATTCCATATACCTCAAGATCTGAGTACCATATTTGAACATCTCCAATTGGAGCCAGTGATTCAAAACTATATATGTTGTCCTCAATGTTTCTCTCTTAATGGCCTTACTGAATCAGTCACAACTGACCAACCCCACTGTCAACGCCATAATGACCCAAATGATCATGATCCCCCTTGCACACAATCATTAGGCAAATTCATCTATTCATCTGAACCCCAAACCCAAAACACAACCAACATGAAGCAAAAATTTATACCAACAAAACATTTCATTTATCAACCATTCAAAAATTGGCTTGCCAGATTCCTCCAGCGGGCTGGAATTATGGACATTCTGCATCAACATCAACAATCCCAAACTCCCGAAGATTCCCCAAAACGTGACGTCTGGGATGGATTGGTCTGGAGACGCTTCACTGGCACTAGAAATATCCATGACCCCCCATTCATGTCCATTCCTGGTGCATTGGCCTTCTCCATATATGTGGACTGGTTTAATGCACATGGAAAGTCAACCCGGTTGGCTAGCATTGGACCTATCATGCTTATTTGTCTTAATCTCCCCCCAAGTGAAAGATTGAAGCCCGAGAATGTCTATGTTGCAGGAATCATCCCTGGTCCGAAGGAGCCAACTGCGCTTCAATTGAATTATCTATTAATGCCACTCATCAACGAGCTCAAAGAGCTATGGCAAGGTTACCATTTTGCACCCACCTCAACAGGTCCATCAGGATCCTTTATCCGTGTTGCCATCCTCACAGCCATTGCGGATGTGGTTGCCATGCGCAAGCTTACTGGATTTATTTCCCATTCAGGAAACCACTTTTGTAATTTTTGCACCATTCACAAAGCTCAAATTGAAGAAATTGGTCCTCAATTTCACTACACGCGCTCATACCAAAGTCATAAATCAACCATTGCCAAATGGCTTCGGGCAACCCCACAACAAAGACAAGCAATTTTCTCTGAGTATGGAGTGCGATATTCAATTTTGGAAGACCTTCCGTATTGGGATGCAACCAGAATGGTTAATCTTGACATAATGCATAATTTAATACTTGGAATTTTGAAGGATCATGCAACTTTCAAATTGTGCATTCCAGAGGCGAAATCAAAAATTTACTTCAGGTCCCGCAGGAAATCCAATGACACCAACAGTTCAGACTCAGATTCCATGACCTCCAACAGCTCTCTTGATAAAATCACATTGAGAGAGGCCCGCTCCCTGAGAAGAGACGCAGCAAAAATAATAAATGAGCCACTCCCCACTACTTCCACCCGAAAAAACTACTTCCCAATGCCCACCCCTAACACAGAACATCCATCTAGTGGTTCTGCGGAGATTCCTTCATTTGATGCCGATTACATCCCCACTTCTGAAATACCCTCTGAATTGGATATCACTGCACTGAGTGATCACCAGATCAAGGGTGAGGCTCTTGAGCATCTCCGACAAATCATATCTGAGACCATAATTCCCTCATCATGGACAAGAGTTCCCCGCAAAATGGGTTCCCCCTCTCATGGTAGCTTAAAAGCCGCTGAATGGGCTCTCTTATATAAGGTCTATATTCCATTTCTAATGCTCAGTCAACAGATGTCATTAGATGCACACCAATCTGCCAACACTCAAAGAAAAATGGGTCAGTCAGAAGAACTTGCAAATGAACTAGCCAAGAATACATTCCATTTGATTAGTGCTATCAACATTGCCACAAGCTGGACTGTTTCAATAGATGATGCGACTGCATTTGCTGAACATTGGAAAAAATTCCGCCTTTCCAATCAACACCTGTTCCCAAAACAGAAAAGTAAACCAAATCATCATTTTGCTGATCATATTCCCGAACTCTTCCAACGTTGGGGCCCAGCACAAGCCTCAGCCACATGGGGTTATGAGCGCTTGATTGGAGTATTTGCAAAGATGCCAACAAATAACAAGATATGTAAGTCAATTAATAAGATCAATATATTCACATTGATTAAACACCTGAACTGAATAAGACTAACTTTTTGCAACTCTGAATAGATGATATAGATAAAACCTTACTTCAACATATCTGTCGATGTTCCAACCTTTCCGTTCTCCTGAAATCCCCATCTGTGCCATGTGAAATAAAACAGCTTTTCGAATCACAGCCACCTGCCGTGTTCAATCACCATAAATATAACAAGCCATCCCGCCATGACCAACAAAATTATGATTGCCTGGTTGAGTACTTACAGACTTTTCATGCAACAAGGGAAATAGTTGATTGGATCAGCTTAGACACTACCGTGCAATCCACAAGTCCTCCCACTTCAAGGATTGTCTCACCTTGGTATTTTCCAGTTTCAAACATTAATATTGGGAACAATATATTTTCAACTGAATCCAAAAATATCAGCAACAGTGTGATATGTTTTCTGAGGGGCAACTCACGACAATTTGGTATTATTGATAGCATTTTCAAAGTCTCTGAGCCATCTAGCATACTGAACAATAACTTTCTGATTTTAAAACCTTTGAAGATTGATGTGAATTTCCTACCAGATTGGCCGCATCTGAATATTTATAAAGCTGTTGGTTTTGATGATGGACACTTGATTATATCTGAAGAAGAAATAGAAGGTAACTGTGGATTGTATGATAACAAAGCTCTGTCATGTGGACTGCTTGTAATGATAAAGCCGTTATTTCATGATATTTAGTCTACTAAAATGCAAATCTCTCAGATTCATTAGCAATTTTGCTAGTGAAATAATTGCCTCAAAATTTAGTGACAGAGACATGCCATTGTGACAAGCAAAGCCCATTATTTCACATTGCCACAAAGAACTTACTATTTTGACATTGGGTACAGTGTGAATAAGCCAAGTCCAATGATCAAATGACCCATACACTCACCTTTCACAGCATCCAAGATTTCTAACTGCGCCATCATCATGTTGGAAGCGGAATCGGCTTTTGCGTACCCACACCCGCATGTGCACCCGCACGCGCCAATGCACACGCACACGCACACCCACCGGCACGCGCCAATGCACATGCACACGCACCCGCACACGCACACCCACCCGCACACGCCAATGCACACGCAAACCCACCCGCACACGCCAATGCACACGCAAACGCACCCGCCCCCACGCATGCACACGCACACTTCATGGATGACCTGGTGAAGTCAAACCCCCCGCCTACATCAAGACTGGCTGAAGGACATCTTTGATGTGTGTGTGTGCAAACAGGCGGGTCTGGTGTAATTTTTACCAATCATCGGACGGTTGTGGGATGATCAGGCGGTGAGGAATCTGAGTTGAAGGCACAGGGGAACCAATATTATTGGATGTCACAGGATTTGGTGTAAGACCAGAGTGTGACGTGTGCTCGACGTTCGCTTGATTTTCGCTTGACGTGAGCTCGACTTTTATCCTGCTTGACGTTTGCTTGACGTGAAGTCAATCGCCGACGATTGACACGAGATTCGCCCCGGTGCTTTTGGCTTATTATTCTCAACAATAAATTTAAGGTTATAATTTTCTTTTTTATTTTGTACAACAATTTCGTTACAACAACTTTTGTTAAAGATGATAAATTATTATTTATTTCTTGTAAGGATAATAAAATGTTTTACTTTCTTTAAAAGGTAAAATACTACATTTAATTTCTGTTAAAGTATCTACAAAATGTGGAGACAAAGTTATTTCTTTGGGAAATGAGGTTGTATCATTATTTCTTCCTCATTGTCCTTGAATTCAATCAAGGCTCTGGCCATGTTGAAGAAATTGACCATGGCCTTGTTTTGCATTTTTGGAATCCTGTAACTTGGGGAATCTGGCTCTCTCCAGTTGTTTTCTTGTCCTTCTTCCCTTCTTTGGGAAGTGGGTTGTCTTGGTGCTTGCTGATAGAAGCTACTGGGGCTTCTTCCTTGGTTGGTTCACTCCTTTTGGCATGGTATTCCTTGATCTTTTTGATTTGAGGTTTGGATGATAGTGGATTCCATCAATTTGAGTATCTCACTATTTCCTCCTCTTTGAGAAATTTTTTGGGGATGTGCCAGGAGTTCATCACTCCTTGGTGGAATTTTGGTACCATTTCCCAATCCTTGTCCTTGTACACTGTGTAGTACTTTTTGTACTGGCTCATGTAAATGCCTATTTGAGCCCTCTGAATGTGATTTGTATGTTTTTGAGTTTTTTATACTTAGTTCTAACTCTGGTTCATAAATTATGGGCATTTCTAGGACTTGCCATTGGGATAAGGAACGTCCTTGTGTGGATTCTGTTCCACTGGGGATTTTTCCCTTAATTTTCCCTTTGGAGGGCTTAATTCTACCTCTGAGTCCAGCTCCATCTGATTGGATAGAGTATTGGGAACCTCTTCTGGTAGTCATAATATGACAAATAACAAATAAAAAGATTTCAGGACAAGAACTTCTGTTTATGGAAATTTATAAAGGAAGCATTTACCTTCATAGTCTTGAATCGTGGTTCCTGGAAAGTCTAATTTATTAGCTTGCTTTTTCATAATGCCAATTGGTGTTTGGGAACTTGGGCAAGTTTGTTCCACCAATTTTTCAACAGCAGTCTGATTGTCCTCTGTTAAATTGTCTTCAAACACTAAATACATGAATAAACATAAGTCTTCTACATAAAAAGTGTTATTTTTGGTAATATATGTCAATTTTCCATGTAAAAATTGCTTTTATATCTTAGAATAAATGAATGAATAGAGAAATGAAGAAAAAGTGAATAAAAATAAATTTTTTATTGGTTTGTAATATTTTTTAATATTTTTATTTTCAAAGAATAAAATAAATATAAAGATGATGCTTTTATGAAATCAATTTATAATAGAAAATTCTTTTGAATTCATAAAATATCTTTTCAATCACTAGAGTCACTCAAAGAAAGTTCTTTCAAGTTTAAGGATGTGAAAAAACCATGTGTAAGACAGTACAATTGCTTTCCAAATTCCTCAATAGCTTTTGAGATCAATAAATATGAAATTATTATGTAATTTTATGATTATAATTACAATGTATCATGGGATAAACCCAATTAGAATCATTTGAAAGGTCTTTTTAAGTAAATATCAGGGCCAGGCCCCCAAATGTAAGGTTTGACTATGAAACAATAAGTAAAAATGACTAATATTTTACTTATTTTACTCTGAATGTCGTTATAAATAAAATAAAGAAGATAAAAATGATTATAATAAGAAAGATATATTATAGTTATGGCATGAAAAATAATTATATTATTAAATAAATATAATAATACAATTTATATTATGAAAGAATAAAAGAATAAATAAATATACTAATATTTGATAATTAATATATTTGAAAAGCACTTTATTATTGTTAACAACAAATACAAAAGGTGTAAAAAATTGGTTTTTAATAATAAAAAACAATGATTAGAAATAATATTTCTAATATTAAAGTTATATATTAATATAGATACTATATATATTAACTGAAGAATTATTATGAGTAATAATAGAGAGAAGGTATTATAATGCAGGAGAATAACCTACTTTTGATTCTAAATATAATAATTTTGGAAGATTTTACACCAAATAATGTAAATACAACCTATTTTAAATTGTATTTACAAATAAAAATAAAAGACATTACAGTTATTCTTGAATTTACATGGAAATAAGATTTTTAAGAGAATTATAAAAAACAAAAGAAAAATTGGGATAATCACATCAAGAATGATTATTATAATAAAGGTTATCTTTAGTCTTTGATGATATAAGAGATTTATATATAAAGAAAAAAGATTTTACCTTTTGATTTAATTGTTTTATTGCTTTGATGCATCTGAGGGGAAAATAGAGTAAAAAGAGCTCTATTTATAGTAAATTAATCCCTTCTATAGTCCAGTAGGCTTCCAGTAGACATGTACTGATGGTATCCACTGGAAATGATCAGTAGTTTAATGTTTAGTGATGATTACGTCATGATCAAACCATCTTATCTCATTATTATGCCATTATTTCAAGTTATCACTATAAGTCTAAGCTTGATAATATCATAGGCTTGTAAGAAGACTAAAAGTTGTGTATTTTTTTATTATTAATCATAATATAATAGCATTCACCAGTTTTATCATTTATATAACTGTTAAACTGAAAATAGGATTACAGTGAGTGATCATAAATGATCAATTCTAAGCTTAAACTTTGATCATTAGTAGCTTTTAAGTCATACACGCTACAATTTTTTTGAGAGTGAATTCTGATAGCTTGGCATGTCCTTATGAAAATTGCAAGAGAATTTCATTACATCATCAAAACTCTATTTTTGATGATTTTTCTTGTATCTCATCTTTTCTGTCAAACCTCAATATTTTAAACTTCAAACCTTGATTTCAAGGGGTTTTACCTTGAATAATATGAGAAAAAATACATTATCATTCACATATGAGCTAGTAGAATCTGAATATCTCCTTTATTCTAAGTTTGGACCACTTTCACAACACAGTGGTCAACAGCTCTAGTAATTTTGTTCAATTAACACTTACCAGTTATAACCTTGTTTATAACATGTCAAATAAGGTTGATATCTGTGGTCTTAAAGTGATTAGGTGGAGACTTTGTTTTTGGTTTAACTCTCTATCATGCATATTTCAAGAGATATTAACTAAAAACCATGAATGTATGCATTGACCAAAAAAGTGCATATCTTCAGCTTAATTTCTTAAGTATTTATTTTAGATAATTGATATAAAACTGTTTTATGTTACTTTATTTTACATGTTGTTTCACTTGTTTCTCAGTTAAATTGGATTTTATGTCTTTTTTAGGGTATTATTACTTATTATTCAATAATTATTTACTTTACAGATATGCCATAAAAATGATATATGTGTATTTTACCATCAGGAATCTAATGTTGTACTTTATTTTAAATTCTTACTCATTATATTCTGCGTTAATTTAGAGTTTGTACCTATTCATGGCATTCTAACTGGTTTGAAGATAATTATTAAGAGTATAATTATTGCAAAGTTTTCTTGTGACCTTTTTGGATATGTGTTCATATCTCAAAGTCTCGCAGAAATAGCTTTTAATACTTCTGATACAATCAGTAGGCCTACTACTAGAAATATTAATCTCACTCAGGATGAACATAGGGTTGTTACACCTGATAGTAACATAAACAACAATGAGCTGTGGTTAAAACTGTCACAATTTGCATAATAAACTCAAGAAAATGTTTACAAGCCCATGAAAACAATGTAAGGCTACAAGAACTGATGACCTTACAAAGAAGAACCATCCATGCCCTTCAAGAAGACTATGCTAAACTAAGGAAGGAATCCAAAGAGTCTAAAAAAACTAAAAAAGTCTTAGAGTAGAGATACCACTGTGAAAGGGACAAGGAATGTCTGGATCAAGACATTAACACATTTTTCAATTTTGGGCCAAATATACAGCCCCAAACACAGCGAAATTCCTTTTATAATACTCCATACCAACAGGAAGGCATCAAACCAGATTCTTTGTTGGAGAATGGGCCAAGATACACATAACAACAACAACATGGAGATAACATGACTTATTCAAAGAAGGAAGCATTGAAACAACTTCCAGACGCCCCAAGCTCACCAGAATTCTCTGGTACAGGAAAATATGATCATATGGAACTGATTTATTATATTGATGGACTCTTCATTGATTTTCAAATTATAACATACTACTGGATTACAGCTATACCAAATACAAAATTCAAAAGACATTCTAGTATTTGTTACACAGAAATGAAAGGAATGCATGGTAGAAGAAATTGGCCATGTTTGAAGAGTCATATAATCCACAAGCACAGCAATGGTACCTGGATATGGCAAATTATCATGTCATTTAATAATGAAAAATACTCAGTGGACCAAAATACTTATGATTGGTGTCTTAAACAGTCTAAAAGAACTAAAAACATTGCTCCTCATATGAACATTCAAATGAGGAACCACAAACGTTTGACACAAATACCCAGAGAACTAGAGCATGCAGTAAAATTTGGGTGAAAGCAAAGCTGCACTCTAGATGACATTTGCAACACCTTTCAAGATGTAAGGAAAATGGAAAATATAGAAAAATAGTCCCAATACAGAGGAAATATTTTCAATGCAAAACAGTCTGTTAGGGTTGAAACTAAAGAAAAAACCAGGGATAAACTGGAAGAAGTGACTAAGAAGAAGAACTCATGTAACAATTGTGGGTCAAAAGACCACTATGCTAACAAATTCGAAAAGGAAAAGTAGAAAATCTATTCCATTTTAAAAGTCCCTGAGGAAGAAATCCAAGCAGAGGATTCTGAATCTGACTGTATGTGTGAGCCTTAGAGGTAATTTCATATACCCAAAAGACCACAAATACAAAATTCACATATAAATATAAATAAATAAATTCATTTATATTATTAAAACAAAACTCAAAATATAAATATAAAATTATATTCAAAATAAAAAATTTAATTACAATTTAAAAATAAAATTACATTAAATTTTGGAATTATAGAATTACATTTATACTTGAAAAAATTAAGTAAAAATGAAATTTTAACAAAATTGTAAAAAAATAAATAAATTTGGAAAAAAGTTAAATAAAAGTTATTATAACTTTTTATCCAATAAATAAACATATAAAAATTATTTCACCATTGGATTCCTCATAAAAAATCAGGTGGGGTCACCTCTGAGTGAAATTCGTGTGACTCAACTCTAAATAGGCTTAAATTGAGTTTTTAGTATTTTCAATACAAAAGTTGAAAATCCTCAAAAGTTTAATTTAATTCACACCACATGTGGTGTTAACCATCAATTTTTGTGTTAAAATTGAGGTGTTGTGTTTAGCTTAGAAGTTATGAGGAATTGAAGTATTTTCAATTGAATTCAATTGAAATGTCAAAATGTGCGCGTGTACTACATAAGTGAACTTTGATTTACACATGAGGTATCAATTGTTACTGTATTGTACTGTACAATTCCATTGAATTACATATGTAAATTATAAGTATAATACATGATGAGGAATTAAAGGAAAAATAAATTGGAAAGATTAAATTTGGGGGGGGGAAAGGAACTTCAGCTCTAAGGGGGAGCTAGACCCCCAAAATCCTTGCTGACAGGTGTGTGGTGTCAAAATTTACGCAAAAGTTCATCACTTTTGGCCTGGAATTGAGTTACAGGATCTGTGGACTCAATTGATGATGAGGTTTTGATACCAACTGGGGTAGTTTTAGCTGTTGCCAAGAGGGTAAAACTACCCTTAAGATAAAACAATCCTATTAAAAACAGTTTTAACTGGTTTCTACGCCTCTTACACACATTCTGACGTGTTTTGAAGGCTCTAGACCAGGTATTGCTATAGTAATAGCTGATTTAAGGGTCTAAAATGGCTAAAAATGGCTTAAACCAGCCCTTTTTGGTCTAAACCAGGGTTCAATGATGCCATAATTGGCTTTTCTGTTGTCAGACTGTTTTTAACGACTGACAAGAGTAAATTTTACTTTTGGAGTAAGAGAATTGATGGCTATAAAAGAATGTCTTCTTTGCCCCACTTTTCTCTTCATGTTAGAATCTTCTCCTTTTATTAATTAGTTTAAACACTGTTAAACCAATCAATAAAGAATTCCAACCACCTTTCTTATATCATTTTGAACCTTTTAACCACGTGAAAAAATCATTAGAATCATTTTTTGTAACTCTTATAATCATTTTAACCCCTGAACCACCCCAAAAGTGAATTAAAGCATCTTTCATCACTGTAAACTTTGTCACTTTGTTTCCAAATCCACTCTGGTGACGTTTGGGCCTGTTTTCTCTTTAAATACATTTTTGGAGACTTTTTGATTTAATCAATTTCTTGCAATTATTTTCTCAATTAATTCCAATTGAAATTGCTCTTGAAGAAATTTCTTTTGTAGCCTTAAATATCTCTTGTAGAGTATTTTTGGATAAATGTTTTTGTTGGTAAAGCAATAAATCTTTATAGTATGTTTGTTTTATACTTATAAAGCTAAAAACAAGGAAATTGGTGTTTATTCTCTTAAAAATACCATTTCATACTATTTTTAATCATTTTTATCTTATACAAATTTTGAGGACAGGAAAATTACTTGATTTTTCAATGAAAGTTTCATATCAACACCTTAAATTTGGGGGCCAAGCCGTGATATCTTACCTGTGACATTATTTTTTACTCTTTTTGAATCCTTTTTCTTATATTGCAAAAATTTAAAAACATATAAAAAATACTTATAATTCAAGAAATCCATAAAAAATAACTTTTTTCATATTATAAGTCAGGCTTTATTTTTCATTTCTGTCTTGAAAAAACCCTTTTTTTACTTGATCAATTGGCTTTTTTGTTATCTTTAGTGTCTGACAATGTGGTAATAAGAGTAAATATTGAAACAGCCTCAACACTAACAAAAATTATTCCTGCAAGTACTTTTAATTCTGACCACAATGGTATAGCTATTATAACTCAGAATAACTAACCTGAGGGAATTTCTTTTGAATTGATTAACTTGGATATAAGTAATACCCTTCAGAAAGCAAAGAATTTGGCAAATAGTAAGTTTTTTTACGTAAAATTATTATTTTAAGCTGTTTGATCATAAAATATGCCTTCAACCAGATCAGGAGCCAGCTATAACCCCTCAAGAAGCTCACAAAAAGGTCATAGACGTGGTTATGGCAGAAGCCAATCAGTTACAGGAGGACAAGGGTCAGTTGATGACTTCCAAAATACTTAATTATGTCAAACTGAAGCTGATAATACTGTTTCAACTTCAAACAGAGCTGACACCACCACATGAAGCCTCAGTGGACATTTACAAAAACAGCCAGAAGGCTTACAACAATTCATTGCAACACAAAGAGTAACAGATCCTTGCAGATGTGTGGAAAAGCTCCATGAATTGTTACCTGACTGTGAGAAAATTCCTGGGCCATCCGAAAAATTGCACGTTACTCAATTGATGGCATCCATTCATGGAAAAGAAGAACATGATGATTTTAACAGCAGAATGGAGGGAAAACAGCTCTCCACCACCCAGGCAAGTGCCAAAAACAGCCCCAGTAGCCAGCAGCAGAAATTCCAACATGAAAAGCAGCGACAAGCTCAGTACAAGGCCAAAGGCAAGGCTCCAGCCACAACACCTTACAGCCAGGGTTAAAGAATCCCAAAGATTCAGCAGGATGCTATGGAAGATGTATTTCAGATGGCCCAAACAATGATGGAACTACAGAAAAAGGAGGAATCCAGATTAAAATATAAGAAATAATTTCTGACATTTTTGATTCCATCCCAGAGCTGTATGAAGCTATAATTGAGGTAAAAACTCATGTTTCTGATAAAAATTCCTCCATTTGTAACAATCTTAAAACAAACAACTTAAGTCTGAGCCAAATAAATGAAACACTTATGTGTTTTAAAACAGCTTTAAGAGAAATTAAACCTCCCAATAATGACCATTCATTGGGAAATAAATTAAATGAACAATCTGCCATTATCAAAGAATTGACAGAAAAATATTCTAAATTCAATATTGATGAAATAATTGAAAAAGAAGAAAACAAGCCATAAGTATCATCAAAGAAAAGAAGAAAAGTGTTATTGAGAATATTTTAAAGTAATTTACTGAAGTAAAGACATCTACAATTGCCTTGAAGAAGTGTTTTGACAACTCACAAGAGCAAAAAACAAGATTAACAAGGAAGTTGAATCAGATCACTTTTGATAATACTAGACAAACAGAACTATGGCAAGAATTAACACAAGCAGCAGATAATCATCAAATTAATGTAATATATTCAATACAAAGTTTACAACATGAATTCATAAAGTCCCAAAGGTGTAACAATAGTAAAATAAATGATATTCAACAATTACTTCACACCTTACCAAGAATTCCTACAACTTTGAATCAGAATGAGAGCACAATAATTCCAAATCCACAAGTATTGGAGGTTCAAAGCTCACAGTTGAAAAATGAATTTTCCACTTCTTTTCATAACTTGGAACCATCAATGGGCCAAGAACTCCTGAAAGAAGTACCAAAACTTAAAGAATGGCCTCACTTCAGTGGTGAAGGAGAGTATGACCATATGGGATTCATCAGAGGTATTGACATGATTAAAGGAGATCTTGTATTATCTGAAAGATTTGTTACAGCAAGATTTGACAACTTGTTTACCAGATCATCCCACAGATGGTATATCAAATTGAGACAAGCAAATAGACACCAAAGTTGGACTTGGTAGAAAACCCAAATTATCAACAAATGGGTCAATGATTTTTGAAGGCTAAAGTGGAAACAGCCTTTGAATCTGCCATATTCAATGCTGATAAACACAAAGCTTTACCATGGTTTTGCCAACAGAAAGACAGATTAACAGCATTGTATCCTGACATGTCAGAATTTATGATCCAAAGCAAGATTCTGAGACAATGTGGAGGTGGCTTAGAGCATGCTGTCAAAATCAGGACTACTGAACAATCTTCAGCAGAAGATATTATTAATATATTAGAAGAAGTAACCACCAGAACCAGGATTGGTTCTAGTAGGTGAATCTCAAAACAAGGCTTAATACACCTTGCAAAGATTCTGTGGACAAAAATCCCAAAGAAAATTCTAATAATTTTAAGTATAAACCTGCAGATGTAATTAAGAAGGGCCATATTTTACACAGCACCACCCACTTAGCCAATAAATGTCCAAGAAGAGGGAAAATCAAGGGACATTGAAAAAAGAACCTGATTTTGAAAAAGATGATGATATAATTGAAGAAAATACAGATGATAGGTCCTCAATATTTTCTGAATCTTCAAAAGATATATAAAATATCAATGCCACTTTTGACATCATGGAATCTTATTCCCACTTACAACAATTAAGCAATGGTCAACTTGATTTCTCAAGAAATTCAAGATGCACAACTTATGAAAACCAAACCAAACAGGGGAAAAGGTTATATAGATGGTAGCTCCTGTTAAACAGAAGTGGTGCTTGAAAACAAACCCACTAAGCCTTTACTTGACCTGGGAGCCATCTTCTCTTCTGTTGGAAAGTCTTTTCTTGAGACTTTTGTACCAAATTATGAAGTGAATCTTTGAGCCCAATGTCATATTTCCACATATTAATGAAAATTGAAGAATCGCTGTTGAATTTTTTGTTATGGAAATCACTCTAGTACCCATTTTATATTATGAAATGACCATTTAATCATGTATGGAATAGACTTACATAACAACAAAGACAGATAATTTATTATTGGAGACAATAAGCATCGAAAATTTGCCTTTTTAACATTTAAAAGACAAATTACAGTAAGTAAAGTAGCATCAGTTAACTTAGAATTGGAAATATTCAAATCTGAACAGTTCAAGGAAGCTGAAAAAAGCCTCTATCTGACTGATAGTCAGGAAAATGAACTTCCTTCCCTTTTCTATGACCACAGAGAAGCATTTGCATCAGATAAAGAACCTTTGGGGGCAATTCTTGGTCATGAAGTTGACATCATCCTTAATATTGGGAGACCTTATCCACCACTCTTAAGAAGATTTGCAAAACCAGACATTCCTAAATCAAGAGAATCTCTGGAAATTCATATTCAATGTCAGCCTGTGACTCAAAACCAGAGCACAAGCATGACAGCCAAAATACCATAAACCAATGGTATAGCTAAGATACCACCAAAACATGGAGCTGAGTCAAATTAGCTCAAAAAGGTATCAAACAATAGAGGAAACTCACCTCTTTCTAAAATATAAGTCCCATCACCATAGGACAAGAAATAACAAAGTTATTCCTGCTCAAAGTTATTGCTGAGCATAAACCTTAATTTTCACCTCTCATCTAAAATCTAGAAGGAGAGGCTTAACCCCATCAAATGGGTATTCAAAATGAAGCTCTAAGCCAGGGCTATCCAATGGTACCAGCCAAACTGAGCTAGCACCAATATTACTGGAGTTATGGTCAATTTCAGGCCAAATAAGGGTGAACAAAACATTCACCTCTCATCTAACTTCTACAGTTTTAGTGTGGGATACCTGAAGTGGGGTATCTTTGGAAAGAGCACAATCAGGGATATCTGATGGTGCCATCCACTCCTTCATATCTCAACTATAACAGAAGTTATGAGGCAAACAAGCTCAATACAGCTTTTTGCCCAAACCACGCCTATGTACAAAAAGCCTTGTACATGGGATAACTTTGCCATATTTCATGATAGCCATACCAAATTGGGTATCATTGTGTAGAGCTCATACAGGGATATCCAATGAGCCAATTTTTAGGTTGATATCTCAAAAACTGACAGAGTTATGGCTGGTTTAAGGTCAAAATCCCACCTGCTGTCATATACAGCCTTACCATGGGATAATATCCCATAATCATGAATATGAGGTGTCCAATAGATGAAGAAGAATGTTTTTACTTCAATACCTCATATGTCAGTCAATACTGGGGTCCCATACAGTTTCTGTACAGCATTCTACGTGTCATACACGTCAGAATCAGGCTGTGAGGTCCCCAGATGAAAATTTTCACCCTGTATTGGTGAAAACCGCCCAGATGTGGTTTCAAAACCACATCTGAGGCCAATACAGGGTATACAGGCTGTTTGCAAACCACAAGCCTGTCATAGAGAGTGAAAAATCTCCACTTCCTCTACGTGGAAAGGTCTAGCAGCCTTTCCACCCCAATTTCAGGATAAAAGGAGGGCTTTTCACAGCCAAAATCATCTCCTCATCCTGCTCTTGAATAACCTACGTAGTAAACTGTCAAAAACAGTTTTACTCTTGGTTAATAATCAGGTATAATTATAAACTTAATTATTGTAGTCTTTTATTATTGTAACCCAACAGATAAAGCTGCACCCAGGGCTTTCAGCAGCGCTCACCACCACTATATCTCTATAGTAAAGCCCTTAAAATCTCAATTTAATCATCCATTATCAACTTTATTATCTTTTAAAACCATTTTTTACCATGTCACAGTCATAGTTTTAGTTGTAAATAGCCTTATTACTTCTTCAACATAGACTCATCCTGACATTCAAGCACTTCTAGACCTTGGTGTAATAAGAAAGGTTGGCCATCATGAGGAAGTAGAAATAGCTACACCAGTCATAGCAGCATGGCATAATGGCAAATCTAGAATGGTTGGGGACTTCAGAGCTCTGAACACTTACACTGTTCCAGACAGGTACCCAATACCAAAAATCCGAATTTCCCTTACCCAGATATCTCAAGCAGTTTATATAACCACTATGGATGCCCTTAAAGGATTTCATCAAAATGTGGTGACACCAAGAGCAAGAAAATACTTGACAATTATTGTCCATTGTGGAGTATATGAATATTTGAGGATGCCTTTTGGTATCAAGAATGCACCTTCACACTTCCAAAGGATGATGAATAACATCTTCCCTGAAGAACTTTCAAAAGGATGGTTAATCATTTATATTGATGCCATTATTGTCTGTTCCAAAACTTGGCAATAACATATGTACAGAGTGTCCAGAGGTCTGACAAAAATTCAATCTGTCAACATGAAAATTTCTTTCAAGAAATGCCATTTTGGATTGAAAGGACTTAAAGCACTGGGACATTTAGTATGTGGTTTATGCCTTGGAATTGACAAAAACATGGTTGCAGCAGTATTGCTGAAACCCATGCCTCAGAAAAAAAAAATCAGTAATTTTTGGGGTTTGGGGGATATTAAAGGCAACATATTAAAGATTTTGCATCCATAGAAAGACTTCTTTATAAATTATGTGACAAAGACACAGTATTTGAAATGACTGTTGACAGAGTCAAGGCCTTTGAATATTTGAGACAAGCCTTGACCACTGCTCCAATCTTACTGATGCCAAATTTAAGCTGCCTTTTAAGTTTTATATTGATGCATCAGGCGATGGGCTTGGTTCTGAACTTCATCAAGTCCAGATTATCAATGATAAGCCTGTGGAAGGACCCATATACTTCATATCCAGGCAAATTAAAACAACAGAAGCCAGATATGGAGCCAGCCAAATGGAGTGTTAATGCCTTGTCTGGGCCTTGGAGAAGCTAAATTACTATATGGAAGGATGTGTTTTTGAAGTAATAAAAGATTGTTCCTCTGTTAAGTCACTTTTAAACATGAATACTCCTAACAGGCATATGCTAAGATGGCAAAGAGCCATACAAGAGTATAGGGGCAATATGATCATTGTTCATAAAATGGGAATATTCATAAAAATGCAGATGGACTGAGCAAATGGCCATTACCAAATAATATTGATAATCCTGCTTATGTTCCAGAGGAAGCTTCCCCACAAATCTCTATAGAAGGAATCAGTGTTACAGACCTGAACACCACTTTCTTTGTGGAGGTAAGAAACAGCTATACCTCCTATTGAATCATCTGGTATTAAGAATATTACCAAAGTTCTCAAAGAAAGAAAGTTGAGAACAAATAAAGTAAGGGAATACCTTGTTAGGTACAGTGACCCAACTTGTGAAGATGAATGGTTAGCAGAAAAGGACATACCTGAAGCTACTAAACCTCTCAGAAGGTTCAAAAACACTAGAAATCACAATATTACAAAGTAATATTATTTTCTAGGGGGAGGGAATGTGAGCCTTAGAGGTATTTTCATATACCCAAAAGACCACAAATAACAAAATAAGATATAGATATGAATAAAATGAATTTATTTATATCATCAAGATAAAAATTAAAACATAAATAAAATTCATACAAAAATAAAAAAATTCAATTATAATTTAAAATAAAAATTCTATGAGATTTTAAAATTGTGAAAGTGCATTTTTACTTGAAAAAAGTAGGTAAAAATGAATTTTTAATAAAAATTAATGAAATTGAAATATTTTTGGTAAAAAGATTACATAAAATATATTATAACTTTTTATTTAAAAAATAAACTTATGAAAATCACTTCACCATTGGATTCCTCATAAAAAATAAGGTGCGGTCACCTCTGGGTAAAATATCTGCAGCTAAACTCTAAATAAGCTTACATTAAGCTTTAGTATTTTCTGTAAAAAAGGTGAAAATGCTCAAAACATTAATTCAATTGTCACCAAATGTGTTGTTAACCATCAATTTTTGTGTTAAAATTCAGGGGAGGTGTGTAGTTTAGAATTTATGAGGAATTGAAGTATTTGCAATTGAAATGTGTCAGGCTGAGTCTATATTGAAGTGGTAATAAGAGTATTTACAACTAGAATTATGACTGTGACACGTAGAAAATTAATTTAAAATAAGAGTATTGGGTTTTACAGATGATTTATAATATAATTAAGGGGTTCTACTATTGAATAATCGTGGTGGTGAGTGCTATTGAGAACCCAAGGTGCAATCTTACCAGTTGGGTTACTATAATAAGAGTTACAATAATTAAATATTTAACTATACCTGTTTATTACCCAAGAGTAAAACTGTTTTTGACAATTTACTACGTAGGGTATTCCAGAGCAGGATGAGGAGACAATTCTGGCTGTGAAAAGCCTCCTTTTTATCCTGAAATGGGGTGGAAAGGGTGCTAGACCTTTCCACATAGAGGAAGTGAAGATTTTTCACTCTCTAGGACTGACTTGTGGTTTGAAAACAGCCTGTATGCCCTGTATTGGGCTCAGATGTGGTTTTGAAACCACATCTGGGCGGTTTTCACCAATACAGGGTGAAAATTTTCATTTGGGGACCTCACAGCCTGATTCTGACGTGTATGACACGTAGAATGCTGTACAGAAACAGTATGGAACCCCAGTATTGACTGACATATGAGGTATTGAAGTAAAAACATGCTTCTTAGTCTATTTGACACCTCATATTCATGGTTATGGGATATTATCCCATGGTAAAGCTGTATATGACAGCAGGTGGGATTTTGACCTTAAAACAGCCATAACTTTGTCAATTCTTGAGATATCAACCTCAAAATTGGTTCAGTGTGTATCCCTGTATGTGCTCTACACAATGGTACCTCATGTGGTATGGGTATCATTAAATATGGCAAAGTTATCCCATGTACAAGATTTTTGTACATTTGCGTGTTTTAGGCAAAAAGCTGTATTGAGCTTGTTTGCCCCATAACTTTTGTTCTAGTTGATCTATGGGGAAATGGATGCCACCATCAGATAGCCCTTATTGTGCTCTTTCCAAAAGTACCCCACTTCAGGTATCCCACATTAAAACTGTAGAAGTTAGATGAGAGTTGAATGTTTTGTTCACCCTTATTTGGCCTGAAATTGACCATAACTCCAGTAATATTGGTGTTAGCTCAGTTTGGCTGGTACCATTGGATAGCCCTGGCTTAGAGCTTCATTTTGAATACCCATTTGATGGGGTTAAGCCTCTCATTCTAGATTTTAGATGAGAGGTGAAAATTAAGGTTTATGCTCAGCAATAACTTTGAGCAAGAATAACTTTGTTATTTCTTGTCCTATGGTGATGGGAATTATATTTTCAGAAAGAGGTGAGTTTCCTCTTTCTTTTGATACCTTTTGAGCTTATTTTGCTCAGCTCCATGTTTTGGTGGTATCTTGGCTATACCATTGGTTTATGGTATTTTGGCTGTCATGCTTGTGCTCTGGTTTTGAGTCACAGGCTGACAAAATTTCAAAATGTGCCTGTGTATTACATAAGTGAACTGTAATTTACATATTAGGTATCAAATATTACAGTTGTGTACTGTAAAGCTCAATTGAATCATATGTGTAAATTGCAAGTGTATTACATGATGATGAAATAAAGAAAAAATAAATTGGAAAGATTAATTCTCGGGGGAGCCAGACCCCCAAATTCCTTGCTGACAGGAGTGGGATTTCAAAATACACGCAAAAGTTCATCACTTTTTGCCTGGAATTGAGTCACAGGGTCTGTGACTCAATTGATCATGAGGCTTTAATACCAACCAGCGCAGCTTTAACTGTTGCCAAGAGGGTGAAACTACCCTTAACTTAAAAAAATCTTAGTAAAAACAGTTTGAACTCTTTTCTATGACTCTTACACACATTCTGACATGTTTGGAAGGCTCTAGACCAGGTATTACTATAGTAATGGCTGATTGAAGGGTTTAAAATGGCTAAAACCAGCCCTTTTTGGTCTAAACCAGGGTTCAATGATGCCATAATTGGCTTTTCTGTTGTCATAGTGCTTTCCACGACTGGATATTATACTTTTCCTTTAAAAAAATTGATGGCTATAAAAGAATTTCTTCTTTGCCACACTTTTCTCTTCATGTTAGAATCTTTTCCTTTTATAATTAGTGTCAACACTATTAAACCAATCAATACAAGATTTCAACCACCCTTTTTATATCATTTTGAACCTTTTAATCATGCAAAAAAAATATTCTAATTATAGTTTGTAACTCTTATAATCATTTTTACCCCTTGAACCACCCCTTAAGTGAATTAAAGCATATTTCATCACTGTTAGCTTTGTCACTTTCTTTCCAAATTCACTCTGGTCACTTTCGGGTGTGTTTTCTCTTTAAATAAATTTTTAAAAACTTTGTCCTTAATTAATTGCTTGCAGTTCTTTTCCCAATTAATTCCAATTGCTATTCCTCTTGAAGAAATTTCTTTTGTAGCCTTACTCATCTCTTGTAAAGTATTTTTGGATGAATTTTTATTGTTGGTAAAACAATAAATATTTAGAAATATTTATAATATTCTTGTTTTATACTTACAAAGTTAAAAACAATGAAATTGGTGTGTTCTCTGTTAAAAATACTATTTCATACTATTTTTCAATCATTTTTACCTTATACAAATTTTGAGGACAGGAAAAGTACTTGATTTTTTAATCAAAGTTCCATATCTACACCATAAATAGTATGCACATAGTTTATTTAATTCAAGTATTTTCTCAAAATGAATACTAGCTATACACACATTTTGAGATGGCAAATAAACATCCAAGAGTATAGAGGCAATATTACTATCATATAAAAGGTGGGAAAAAGCCATAATAATGTAGATGGCCATTGGACAAAATCAGAAAAAATACAACTTATGACTCAGAAGTAGCTTCTAAATCTCCTAGCCATTCTATGGAAACAGGTGGGGTGCAGAACTGCAGATATTTTCAAAGGGAACCAGGAAGTGGCACCCCAGGTATCAACCAAAGTGGACCAGAGGAGAAAGAAACTCCTAAATTGGGGATATGTTTATCTGGACTTCACAATGACTTTTAAATTCAGCTATTAAGTATTATTCCAAACAAAAACAGTTTTGCATATTTTTTCAACTCCTTCAACAAAAATACAGGAGCCCAGAACTGGAAGTCCATTTAGAGGAAACCAGGTTAAAGGGTTATAACAACAATAAATATTTCCTTATAGATGGATCGTGTATCACAAAGAAAAGCACACTAGCTCCATCAAAGTTATAGACAGGGACCATAACTTCTGGATGATTCAAGAATGACATGACTTCCCCTACATGGGATACATGAGTGAAGAAAGTAAAAAAGAAAGTATAGCAAGCACAGCTTGGTGACCTCAATAGGAATAAGAGTTGCGTGAAGAAATCAAGACTTTTAAAAATTAATGAAGTCTAAAAGGAAAAATGGGAAGAATTATGGGCTGCTGAAACACATACAAGAGCCCAAGCACCGATGAGAAACCATTAACATGAACTTGATAACAGGAGTTGTCCAGGGGGAAAGGAAAACTAAAATTCCTGCCTGGTCATAGTGTACAGGTTTAGCAAAAGTGTTAAATACATTCCAGGTCTCCAGGAAGATACAGCCATGGATACAGCCTTGCTGTTCTGGAATAACATCATAGATACATATGGAGTACCAAAAATCATAATTAGTGATAGGGACCCCAAATTCAGATCAGAATTTTGGACTACCCTCTATGATATGTTTAGGAATAAACTTGAAATTTCCACAGCTTAACATCCACAGACAGATGGACTATCTGAGAGGATGATAAAAACAATGGGAACATCATTAGAATATTCTGTGCATATGGCATGGAATAAAAAGACAATGAAGCATACACCCATGACTCAGTTACACTTCTACCATCTATCCAACTGGCTTATAATACAATTCAGCACTCAACCACAGGAAAATCAACCTGACTTGTGGGAAAGGGGCGGAACCCCTTGTTTCCTGTGGATCACTTAAAGAACACGCTTCTCACTATCCACCACACAGCTAAAGACTTCCATGATATGTGGAAGAGGGAATGTGATACAGTTGCAAGATGAATATCAGACACAAAGTAATATAACAAGAGGTATGACAAGACCAACAAGGAACCCGAAATCAGAGGAGAAGACCAAGTGCTAGTTTCTACTTTGAATTTCAATGATCTCAAAGGACCCAAGAAAATGAGGGACTCATTTTTGGGATCATTCACTATCATTAGATTAATACGGAAGAATATTTAGGTTATATTACTTCTTCTGAAAGACTCAAGATGGACTAAGCCAAAGTCCAGAAAATTCTCAATTTGCCTCCTGCAAGAAATCCCAAGGCTCTTCAATAATTCCTTTTCTTTTCCAAATTATACCACTGCTTCATCATGAATTACTCAAATATAATTAGTTCACTGGCCATATTCCTCAAGAAAGATTCAGTTGTCTCCTTTAATGAGAAACCTCTTAACAAGTTGTATCAGCTCAAAGAGGCTTTCACCATTTATCCAGTTCCCTCTCATGTCAACCCATCTCTTCCCACAATTGTAGATACCAATGCCTGTAATTATGGCTTGGGTGCTATAGTTAGTCAGGTGAATGACTCAGCATCAAATTCCATTGAATTGAATAGTTGCAAGTTACTTCCAGAAAAGCTAAATTATTATATTAATGACTAGGGACCCCTTGGAGTATTCTGAGCTCCCAAGAACTTGAGGTCTTTTATTTTTTCTCCCTCTTCCTCCTTTGAAGTTCTCATGGATCATTCATCTCTTCAATAATTTATGTCCAACATGATTCTCCTGCACCGTAAATTGCAGTGGGATTGTTTCCTTTAATAATTTTACTTTTCATTCACCTACTTCCCTTTTGAATAAAATTTCCTTCAAGAAGTCTTATCACATCAGGAGGATTTTTACTCAGAGATGGGGGATTTAATGAGAAAGGATACAATGAATCATCAACAAATAATCAAGCAGGATGGAATACAAACCTCAAAAGTCTTTTTCAGCCAAGTTGGGTTCATATTAAAATTTTGTTGAATAAATTAAGAAGGTATCATGGAAAGATTCTAAATAAAGAAATATTCTTCAAGGTTTGGGGAAAGGTAAATCTGTGCAAGATTCTTCTTTTGATTCCTGTTCCCAAATTTTCAGCTCAAAGGATTGGGTGGTGGTTCCAAATGACCCAAAAATTCAGCTCAACATACTTCAAAATAGCCATTAATTTCCTCTAGATTGCCACACTGTATGCAGGAAGACTCTCAAAATTGTCAAGCAGCATCTACACTGGTCTTGCATCACTCAATCTGTCAAGTATTGTTTTTCATCCTGTCAAGAGTGCTTGAGAACCAAGAAAATTAGACACAAGAAGGTTGGATTACTCAAGCCTCTTCCAATTCCAAACTTTCTTTGGATTTTCCTCTCAATGTACCTCATCACTCAATTTCCACTGTCAATTTCAATGGACTCAATTGTGGTCAAAGTGGAGAGATTCTTAAAAATGGTAATATTTATTGCAACAATGTCTTCAATTAATTCACTGTATTTGGCAAAGTTATGAATCAAGAATATTTTCTCAAAGAATATGTTCCTTCCAGCATTGTAAGTGATAGAGATTCAGTTTTTGTTTCTTTATTCTGGACCAGTCCTTGTCAGAAACTCAGGATTTTAAGAGATCTGTCAATGGATTACCACCCTGAAACTGATGGACAGAAAGAGATGGGTTGTCAGATACTAGAAAAGTAACTTTGGATATATTTTAGTTATCATCAAGAGGATTGGAGCACCTGGGTCCCTCTGGCTGAATTTCCTTAAAATAACTCTACCAACGTTTAAACAAAAAATCACTGCTTTTCACTTTTTATGGAAGAGATACTCAATTTTAATCAGTTAAAATTAATCACAACACTCCTGCTGCTAAAGTATCAACAAAAGCTCAATCAGTACAGCACAGTTTGGAGAGAGAAGTTGAATTTTCCATAAAAAGGTTGGGAGCTAAGCAGATAAAGGTCGAAACATTTCACCTGTCTTCAATCCTGATGAATGGTATGGCTTTCCTCCAAGAACTTGAAATCCACAAGACCCAGACAAAAAATTTCAGAAAGACAATTGGGTCCTTTTTCAATATTGAAGAAAGTCAGCACTCATGCCTACCACTTCAAGCTCCCATCTCAATGGGGGTCCATCCACCGAGTCTTCTATATTTCTCTCTTAGAACTAGTAAACACAACAAGTATCTCACATAGGCATGAAATGGCTCCTCCTCCATTAATAATAGAAGAAGAAGAGGACTATGAAGTTCTTCAAATACTGGACTCTAAGCTCAAGAGAGGAAAATAATGGTATTTGGTGGAATGGAAAGGTTTCAGTCAAGATTCAGAAATATCCACTTGGTAACCAACTAAAAACATTGAGAACTTTCTTCAACCTGTCGGATATTTCCATCAATTATAACCTGAAAAGCTAGGAAAATATTATTCAGAAATTGATATTTCATGGTGCTTGGTGGGGAGAGGATTTCATGAAAATCAGTTCATTTCCCACTCCTGGTCTCCACCTTTGGGGTTATTCTACTCTATTTGTTGTATTAATCACCCTGGCCACTCTGTGAGTAGTTTTCAGTTCTTTGGACACAGGACTATGGCCAAGCATTCCACATTGGTTCCAATCTTCATGGCCATTTTCACTTGGGAAAATGGACCATTCTTCCTTTATCTTGCTTTTCTAGTCTTCTGATTCAATTAAGTTTATTCATCAAGATTCTCTTTATTTTTTAGGGCACTGGAAGGAGTGGAAACTAACAAAAGTAAGTTACTCTCCTGGTGTGCACTTCCCTGAGGTGTCTGCAATCTTATGAAACATAAACTTGGCCACTCTGTGAGCAACTCTCCAAAAATTCTCATTCTTGGTGCCTTGGCCAATTCTATTCAATTATTAACCCCAGAATGAAGATCCAGGCCTCCTCAACCATCATTGCAATTTTTATTATATTTTATCTTTCAAAAGTCATTTTCATTTCATGCAAACCTCATCAATAATTCAAAATTTTATCATCAATCATGAAGTTGATGTCAAAGGAAGACCAAGAAAGTCACAAATAATGTGCAGAATTATTGATTTCTTTGATAAATAAGTTTCAAAAAGTATTGGGAATATTTATATTAAAAAGGATGGGCCAGATGCTACCTGTCCCAGGAGTTTCAGCTCCATGGAGGAAAAGTGACATTCCTTTAACAAAATCCTCATGTTTATTGAGTGGATCTTTTGCAGAACTCTGGATATTCTATGTATGTGTTCTTACCAAGTCTTAGAGAATATAATAATGAATAAAATTCTATTATCAGCCATTATCCTGAAGCCTCTTGAGTGCAGACCTGATTCAGAATTTTTTGAGAGTGTGAGGCTGCATTTTTGATACCAAAAAGCTGTTTTCAGTATTTATACACCCCACAATGAATAATTATTGTCAAATATTTTCTTTCTATTGGCATTAAAAAATTTTGGGCCAATATGTTCAAGGAGTTCATAGCACTGATTTACACTCCTTGAGCTACTTGATTGAGGGAAATTATAAGCTGTGATATAGGTTATCTATCTGAAATAGTGAAAGCATTTGAAGCTCTAAAATGCCAAGGTATTTGGTATTTTTCATTATTCAATGCCACTATGACTGGTGTACTTATTTCTACTCTCTCAATGTGTCCAACATTTCTTATCAATCCAAGCGCCAAGAATTCTCCCATATTTAGCTCAAGGGCTTCTCTTGAAATTCTGCTTTGTGGGTATGCAGACCTCCTTAAGAGTGGTGGATAATGTCTCTCAACCCTCAACATAATATAAACCACATTACCAATAATGGCCCTGATGGTTATTTATACTAGGAGACAGCCTCTTCATGGTTATATAAAGCAAAAGAGATTTTTTCCCTGTATATAACTATGGTAAAGGCTAAGTTAAGCCTTATTTATTTTCTCTCATTTGAAAATTTGTAATTGGAACTTGATTGATGATACTTTATTGACTGTGGTTTGAGTTTTGGAAGGTAAAAAGGGAAATTCTTGATTCTTATTGTAAAAAATAGTCAACTATCTGGGCTTTTTGGTTTTTTACTCTATTCCATACATATTTCAAACATTATTTCCCAATTAAAAATCGGTACTTGTGCAATTTTCTATAACACCAAAGTCAACAATTGTTTTGAGGTTACTATTTATATTTGGAAATGTGAAAGTATTTTAAAATATTCCAAATAGGTATATTAGATTTCTTTAATTTCAAATTTTATTAACTCAAAAGTTAATAATTGATATTGAAAATTGGGTACACAAATCCTAATGTTTTACCAACACAAGATCAGAAGACTCCTGGGTCAATAGAAATATTGGTGATCTTGTTATTAATTACCACTTCTGCTATAAACAAGTTTCCATATGTATATTCTTTTCCACTGTTGCAATTGATCTTCATAATTTTTGAGTATTGAGCATTCGACAAATGAAGATTACTACTCAACTATGGTAAGTGGTAGTAAGATTCCATGATCTGAAATGTAGCATCAATATTTTTTTATATCTTTGGAAGATTCAAAAAATGTTGATGATTTATGATCTGAGTTTCCTTTTTTGATATCATCTAATCATTCAGAAGATCCTTTTTCAGCTTCAATTTAATTTATTTTCCCTCTATTTGGACATTTACTTTCTAACTTTGTGGTGCTTTGGAAGATGTGGCACTTTATGAGTGTCGTTGCCGATTTATTTTTGATCCTATTGGAGTTTTTGAGAGGTTTTGTTAACAGAATATTTTCCAGGTGTTGTGAAACATGCTTTGATTTTAATTCTATCAGAACCAGATTTTGTTCTACTGGTTACCTATTCTGATATATTGACAATGATTTCTGCTAAGGATTTCTTGGTAGTCCTTATTATCACAGAATGTTGGAAATCTCCTCCGCATTGTTGCACAACTATATTATGAATAATCAATTCTATCAGTCTATATTCCTGTTGCCAAAATAATGATAAATATCTGTGTCTTTCAGAATTTGAAAAGTCTGTTTCAACCTTGAATATTCAAGAATTATAGGCTATTGGTTTTCAATATGGGCTTCGACTATTTCTAGCTTTGGTGTCCATGTTCTTGTCTTACTTTTATATAGAATCTATGAGCTTATTTGGGAAAACAGGTGTTGAATATTTCTACTATCAATATTTCTGTTTATTCAAGGTTTCCTTTGAGGCTATCAATGCCTTTCATAACTTAAATATGGTAATAATCTCCTTCACCATTGAAGTGAGGCCATTATTTGAGTTTTGGTACCCCTTTCTGAAGTGCTTTGCCTATTGATGGCTCAAAGCTATGAGGAGAGGTGGAAAATTTGTTTTTTATTTGTGAATTTTTGATATCCAATACTTGTTGGTTGTAATTTCCCCTGTTCAAATCTTTATTTTCAATTTGTGATATTCTTGGAAAAAAGCTTAGTGATTTTTGATTTTCACTCAATTTAATTCTGTTACAGCTTGTGTAATTTTGGATTTCATGTTGGAAGCTGATATTAAATTTAACAACTCAATTTTGTAATATCTTCTTTAATTGGAATTTCTTGCCATAATTCTGTTTTTCTATCATTATCAGAAATTACCTACTTGAATTTAATTTCTGATTCTGATACTTCCCCTTTTGAAGTATCAAAACACTTTCCCAGTGTAATTTTATTTGTCTTTGATTAATACAGTGATTTTGTAATATTATTAAGGATAGTTTTATTTTTTTCTTTTATTATAATGATGTATTTTTGTATTACTGTCTGAATCATGTTATAAAGGTTCAATTTGGAATATTTGCTTCTTGATTCTTTGATAATTACATAGTATTCAATTATTTTAGTTGAAAATTAACTATTAGTATTTGATATGCTGAGTGTGCTTAAAGCTTCTTTCCAAACAAATTAATTTCTGGTTTATTTGGCTCAAGCTCAGATCATTTGTCTTAAGATTGCTACAAATGTTTGAATTCTTATCAGAAATATGACTTTACACACAATTTATGGTTATATATAATGCTGAAACTCCATCCAGAATATGAGAAAACATTTCAGATAGCTTAGTCTTTCTTCCTACCTTTACTACATTTCCCTCATTTTTCTGGACATCCAAAAGCAATTCTTCATATCATTTTACTGAATATTTTGGATTCTGTATCCTTGGATGTATTGTTTTGTGACAGGTCAATGGAGTTTTTCTTTCTCTCCCTTTGAGTTTGTGGCTTTTTCAAATTGTAATTTATGCTTCTGGCAGCTTGAGTAGGTATTGGAATTTTTATGGGTGTATTTGAGTTGTTTTTAGTCCATTGTCATGGCAGAAGCATAATATTCTTCTTTTCCATGAATTAATCCACCTTTAAAGTATCTTGTAAGGGCTGTTATGAGGAAAGAGTTCATGCAGTGTTTCAAAAGGGTTTCTGGAAGCTGATCCTCTTTGTGTTGAATTGCATTTTTTGTATTCCTTTGGGCTGTCTTTTGAAATTTCCACCAAGGCTTGTTTTGGTCGCTTAAGGTCTTTTTGAAGGAAAAATGTTTTTCTCAGCTTCAGGAACGCATAATTTTTGAGTTTCTTGTGCAATGACTAAGACTTATCCTTCTGTAACTAATTTTTGTTGGTTAAAATTATCTAGGTAATTGTTTTGAGAGCTTATTGGGAAGCTATAGCTTGCTCTTGATCTATTTTAAGGAATAATTATTAGTAAAAAGGCTTAAAAATATCAATTTTAAAACAAAAGCCGAGAAATTTTCCTAATAATCAGCTTTTTGCAGTGTATTACTGATTTCTGAATATATCAATTCTGAATAAACTTGCTCAGGTTGATTAGTATGAGCTTATGTTAAGAACTGATAAGACTATCAGGGATAATTCTGGTTACTGTTGAAGTTGTTTCAAGATTTTCTTGTTTTGACGCAGTTCAATACACTAAAATTAATTAAAAAAGCAATTATTTTCAGTAAAAAGTGAAAGTTTTTCCAATGGAAGTGAAAAATGAAGCCTTGTTTCTAATATAAGAAAGGAATTTTTTTTACAAAGCTTGAAAACCTTCCCTAAAATCATGTATAATTTAAAATTATGTAAAAATAGTAAAATTGAAAGCTTCAAGAGAAAACACACCAAATTCTTGTTTTTAATTTCTTGGTATTAAAAACTTCATTATTTCACAAACCATAAAAATGTATCCAAAAATACTCTGCAAAATATATGTATGTCTGCAAAAGAAAATTCTTCAAGAGAAATTTAAATTGGAATTCATTGAGCAAAGAAATTGACAAAATTCTTATGAGCAAAGTGTCTCTAAGATTCATGTTAAATAGAAAAAATTCCCAAAACTCACCAGGTTGGGTTTTACAGCATAGCAAAAAGCTTATAGTAATAAAATCTGCTTTGATTTGATTTTGGGGTTGTTCAATGGTAGAATTATTATAAAAAGTCACAAACTATGATTAAATTGATTTTTTCAAATGTTTACATTGTTTGAAGATTTGTAGAAAATTGTGGTTGGAATATTTTATTTATTGGTTTAAAATCTTCTAATTATAAAAGGGAAAGATATCAACTTGTGGAGAAAAGATGGGGCAAAGAAGACATTATTTTATACCACTCAATCTTCTTCCAACATATAAATTTTGCTAGAATTAGTCTGGGTAATTAAGTTAATATCAGGTAGGCCAAGTATTGAATAATTGAACCCTGGTTTAAAAAAAGGCTGATTTTAAACATTTTAGTCCTGTAAAACAGTCATTACTGTAGTAATTCCTACTTTTACCCCTTTAAAGAGCATCAGAATTTGTTTAAGAGCCTTTTAAAAACAGTTAAGGCCATTTTTATGAGTTCTTTTTAGCTTAAGGGTAGTTTCATCCTCTTGGGAAGATTTAAAGCCTCACTGGTTGGGATCAAAACCTAATCATTGATTGAGTCACAGGCCCTGTTATTTAATTCCATGCCAAGGGTAATGAGCTATTTTATAAATTCTCACATGTCATTCTTTTCAGTAAGGAATTTGGAGGATTCTGGCACCCTTTAAGGAAAAATTTCTTCTCCCCAAAAAATTTAATCTTTCCAATTCATTCTCCCATCAATTACTCATATCAAAGATACTTTTTTGAATTTTTTGGTTAAATTTCATATTCATATAAATTTCTAATTGGAACTTTATTTTTATATTCAAAAACAATTATTTAATTTTTAATTATTAATTTTATTCAACTTTTTTGTTGTCTTTGGGTGTATAAAAATATCTCTCCCACTCACATCAGGGGTAATATAGTCCCATAAGGGTGGTTATGGATTATATTGGGCTAATATATATTATATAATATCAATATGATACTAGTAGTTTGGATATAGATATACTTGAATTCATCTATGAGGGGTATGGAATATAGTATAAGGTTAAGATGATGCTATCTCGTTTTTATAAATAAAGTTTATTAATAAAGCTTATATGATCACCATTGATAATATATTAAGACATTACATCAGAGAAATTACTATAGATTTGATACAGATGAATGAATATAGACTCTTTCATTTATACAATGAATATATCCCATTAATTGATCATTAATTCTACTAAAATTTAATGGGCCTTTATACTGATCATTTCAGATTACTACTAGATTATCCTACTAGATAAGGGATGGATTAAACCTCAACACTATTCTCTGAAACATACTGATGGGGTGAACAAAGGATATAGGCCCTTTATTGATACCTTTGGAGCCCTCCAAGGAGCCTTCCTAAAAGGATGGATTAAGAATTATTCCACCTTGAAATATTCTTTCTAGTGAGTATTATTTTTGAATGGTTTCATTTTATCAAAATATTGGGCCATATGTTTCATTAATTCAACCATCATCAACTTTATTTTTTTCAGTGCATATTCCTGAGTTATTTTTCTAGTGGTTTATTTTGAAATATTGTCATTGGATGGTGATATGTTTACATTTTGTGGTAAATTGAACTATATTTTTAAGCTATACTGATATTTCAGCTAATTATTATTATGAACAGCTTTGTAAAATATTTTTGGTGATAGTATTCTAAAAGATGTAATCTGATAAGAAACTGGAACCATACATTTCGTCTATTTTTCTTAAGATTGTTACAAATAGCAAAATTCTTCTCAGAAATATAACTTTTCACATCATTTATGGCTCATTACAAAGATGGAAGTCAATCCAAAATCTCAGAAATTGTTATGGGATTTTAATCTGGAATCCTATCTCTTCTGCATTTCAATCATGGCTCCATCCATCTGAAACACATTTTCCATGTCATCTTGTTGAATTCTTGAAGTTCTGTAGCCCTTTCTGTATGGTTTTGTTTCTGGTGCTTTTTCCCTTGCCCTTGTTCTGAGCTTGTGGATTCTTTCTAACATTGTAGTTGTTCCTGCTGGCCACCAGGGCTGATTTTGCCACCTGTTTGGGTGGTGGAGGATTTTTTTCGCCCATTCTGCTGTTAAAATAATCTTGTTCTTTTCTTCCATCAATGGATGTCATCTAATAATTCACTTGGAAGTTTTTGGAGGGCCCATAAACTTTCTCACTGTCAGGTAATAGTTCATGCTGTTTTTCAAAAGTTATGCCACAACTTGATACTCTTTGCGTTAAAGTTCATTGTTGTATGCCTTATGGACAGCTTTTTATATGTCAAATGAGGCTTATGGTGGAGCTTTCAGCTCTGTTTAAAGGTAAAACAGTCTTCTAAGCTTTATATTGGCATAATCTGTCATTTTGGGATTTACTAACTGACCCTTGTCCTTCTGCCATAATCATGTCTATAAGCATTTTGGGAGCTGATTGGGGGATTAGAGATGGCTTCTGATCTGGTTGAAGGTATAATTAGAAGTAAAAAAGCTTCAGAATGGTTATTTCATGTCAAAACCTTACAATTGGCCAAATTTCTTCCTTTTCTGAGAGTATTTCTATTATCCAAATTGATTGATTCAGAATAAAGGGGTTCTGCTTGATGATTTCGAGTTACAATAACTGGACTATTATGGTCAGAATTGACATTACTTGCTGCTGATTCTGTTTCAATGCTTCCCTGTCTTATCAAATTGGCAAAAAAATAAAAAGAAAAATAAAGCCTCACTTATCATATGAAAAGGGATTATTTTATGAGTTTTTGGTGAAATTATAAGTTGTTGTTCATGGATTTTTAACTTTCTCAATATAAGCGAAGGATTAAAAAGAGTAAAAAAAACTTAACAGGTGAAATATCATGGCTGGGCACCCAAATTTAAGGTTTTTATATAAACCCTTGATTAAAAATAAAATAATTTTCCTTTCATCAAAATTTTATAAGGTAAAGTTTCATTAAAATTAGTAAGCTTGGAGGGTTTCAATGGAAAACATTGCAAACCTATTGCTCTTTGCTTTTTAATAATAAAACAATAATATTATAAAGATTTTTCATTTTACAAACAATAAAAATTTATCCAAAAATTAGTCTGAAAGAGATATTTATGGCTACAAAAGAAGTTTCTTCAAGGGCAATTTCAATTAAAATGAATTGAGCAAAGCAATGCAGGAAATCAAAATGAAAAAAGAGTCTCTAAAGCTAATATTGGACAGAAAAAAACCAAAAAGGAACAAGAATGCATTTGGAAACAAAGTGAAAAAGCTAACAGGGATGAAAGATGCTTTAATGCACTTTTGGGGTGATTCAAGGGTAAAAATAATTATAAAACTTACAAAAAATCATTATAATGATTTTTTCATGTGGGCAAAAAGTATGTAATTATTTAAACAGGCTGGTTGGAATCTCTTATTCATTTTTTTAGCAGCTTTCAAGCTAATTATAAAAGGAAAAGATTCTAACATGAAGTGGAAAGTGGGGTATAGAAGAAATTCTTTTATAGCCACCAATTTTCTCATTCAAAAAGTAAAAATCATTCTAACAATTGATGAAAAACACATTTACAACTGAAAAGCCAATGATGGCATGATTGAAATCTTGTTTATACAACAAAGGGGCTGGGTTTAGCAGATTTTTGAATTGTTTGGCCATTTTAGTCCCTTGAATCAGCCATTGCTATAGGAATACTTGGTTTAAAGCCTTCAAAAAATCTCATAACGTGCATGAGAGACCTTGAAACTAGTTAAACGTGTTTTTACTAAGATTGCTCCAACTTAATGGTAGTTTTACCCTCTTGGAAAAACTTAAAACTTGTCAGCCTGTCACTCATAACCAGAGCACAATCATGACAGCCAAATACCATAAATCAATGGTATAGCCAAGATACCACCAAAACATGGATTTGAGCGAAATCAGCTCAGAATGTATCAAACAAAAGATGAAACTCACCCCTTTCCAGATATAAAAGTCCCATTATCATTGGAAAAAGAATAACAAAGTTGTTGCTGGGCATAAACCTTAATTTTCACCTCTCATCTGAAATAGAGAGGGAGAGGCTTAACCCCATCAAATGGGTATTCAAAATGAAGCTCTAATTCAGGGATAATAAACGGTACTAGTCAAACTGAGCTAACACCAGAATTGCAAAAGTTATGACCAAAATAAGATAAAATAAAGGTGAATAAAATATTCACCTCCCATCTAGCTTCTACAGTTTTAGTGTGGGATACCTAAAGTGGGGTCTTTTTGGAAAGAGCACCATCAGGGCTATCTGATGGTGCCATTCATTTCCCCATATCTCATCTAGAACAAAAGTTATGGCACAAACAAGCTCCATACAGTTTTAAGAAAAACATATATATGTGAAAAAATCTTGTACATGGCATAACTTTGCCATACCCATACCAAATGAGGTACCATTATTTAGAACACATCCAGGGTTACACAATCAACCAATGTTGAGCTTGATATCTCAAAAACTGACAAAGTTATGGCAATTTGAGGCTCAAAATCCCACAGTTAGACCAATACAGTCTTACTGTGGGATATTCTCCCATAATTATGATTATCTGGTGTCAAATAGACAAAGAAGCATGCTTATACTTCAATACCTCATAATTCATTCAATACTGGGGTCCCATACAGGTTCTGTACAGCATTCTATGAGTCATACACATGAGAAGAGGACTATGTGTTCCCCAGATGAAGGTTTTAACCCTGTAATGGTGAAAACTGCCCAGATATGGTTTCAAAACCACATCTGAGCCTAATACAGAGCATACAGGCACTTTGAAAGCCACAAGACAGTACTTTGAAGTGAAGGAATCTTCACTTCCTCTACATGGATGGTCTAGAGGCCCATTCCACCCCATTTTTGGATAAAATGAGGCCTTTTTGGCAAAAGAAAAGGGTTCCTCATCCTCCCCTTGAATTCCTACATAGTACAACTGTCAAAAACAGCTATACTCTTGGAAAATAACCAGGTATAATTCTTATTTTAATTATTGTAATCCAACAGGTAAAGCTGCACCCAGGGCTTTCAACAGTGCTCACCACCACTATTACTCAATAGTAAAGCTGCTAATAGTGTTATTTAAACCTTTTATATCATCAATAAATCATTTATTATCATTTTTCACTTTTTCACAGTCACATTTAAAGCTTGTAGATATTTATTAGTAAGATTCATCATAGACTCAGTGTTACATTTTGGGGGCCTGGCCACGTTTTTAAACTTTTTTGGACCTTATAAGTGAGTTTTTTCTTTTATTTTCATCATTCTGCCACTTTTGTTTCTCTTTTTTACATGTAAAATTTAGTGAAAAATAGATCAAATATATATCTTTCATTTATTTTGAGTGGTATATGCTGTATACCATTGTGTTTTCTTCTATTTTTTTGCCTTGGTGCGGGGTTGATTATAATATAATCACCACAAAGCCCTTAATCTGGGTGTTGTTTACATATTTAACCACATTAAGCCATTAGTATAGTCCTTTTTTTAATTAAATAAGGGCACCTCTTACTTAAAAAGAGATAGTTGAGGCATGGTTGGGCACATTGTTAATTTCAATTATCCTCTTACATAGCCACTATTTCAGATTATCCTTCCTAATTACAAGTTAATCTGTGAGATACTGGTATACACACAGTGTTCCAGATATCTTTAAGCTGTATTTTTTGACGTGGAATTGTTAATTCAATTACACTGTCATAACACAAGGGCATAATATTGAAATATCTTGCCCAGAGGCCATTCTTAGATGTGCAAACAGCTTTTTAAGAAGTCTTAACTGACATTAAGCCCTCTTTTCCTATTTAATTTGGTGGAAGAAAACTACATCCCACGAGAGACCCAGTCACACGCCAACACACCAGTGACACCCTCAGAACCAGAGGGCAGCAAGGCAAAAGCAAAGAGGCACAGTGAAGGCCTTATGACAGCTAAAAGGTGGACACCCATTGCCACTCAGAAGAATAGAAAACCACAAAAATTTCTATCAATACAAGGTAAACCAACCTTAACAACTTGTACAGGGAATATTACAGTCATTAACAGAGTTGTAACCTCTGAAGGTAAATTGCCAAAAGCAGTAGACAACAAATTTGTACAAGGCACAGTCAAAGGTAAAACCCTAAGAAATTAAAGTTTTTGACGGCTTTCAAAAACTGATATTTCACCTGTAAACCTCAGAGACCTTGGTTTCCAAAGGGAACAGCCAGAGGACACAGAAGGCTTGTCCATGTCACAACCACAAAGAATGACCCTCCTCTATTGGTGTTGCAGCAATTCCAACCTGAGACCAAGTTGGGGCCAATTGGCCGCACCATATCTTTATGGCGAATTTGGACCCCTCTGGTGCTCTATGGCCTTTTGGTCATATCACTCTTCCCTGGCCAATAATGGCCCCAACCATCATTTATTGCCTCAGGCCATATCCTGCCATCATTGGCCTCCCTGGCCAATTCCCATATCCTCAACCCCCAGGCCTCTATCTCTGTTTTTGGGCCTGGGGGGTCTCTCAGTCTCCTAGGGGGTTCTGCGCCACCCCTTTACATTAGGGGGTCTAGGGCCATTTAGGCCCCCTATGGCCTCTGTGGTCCACAGTCCATGGGCCAAAGGGGGCAGCCCACTAGCCCCCAAGGTCAGGTGGGTCCCAAACCACAATTGGGCCCACCTGAGCCAATTTTGGCCCCAAATCCCACCAAACCCAAAATGGCCACAAAGACCCTCAGGACCAAATTTTGGCCAATAACCACTGTGGAACACCTTTCAGCCCATGGCCTCTTGTAACCACCAGAGGCCACCAGAGCAGCTCACCTTAAGGGGAATTCTTCCAATCCTCCATGCACCCCGTACTCAAGGTTGCAGGAGTGGTGCATATATGGTATTATATGCCATTATGCACCATTTTTGCTCAGCAATTCAATGTTGATGTTTTCAGGACCCAATTCCATCTTTCCAAATCAAGGTCCCAAAATCCAATGCCCATTTAAAAGGAGGACTTCTTAACTCATCAGTCTGGCAATCCATGGCAGCAATCAGAAGACCATTCAAGGATGCCAAATTCCCGATTATTCCAAGGGCCATTCTCAGAGGTTATACATTGTTTCAATCAGTTGTCAAGGCATCAAGTATTTCAATACTCCTTGGACAGCTCAATTGGCCTATAAAGGCAGCAATCAATCAACCGGTATAGACTTGGCCCAATTGGGCCAATTCATATTCCACTGTGGGAATTCAGTCACACAGTTCAAATTTCATGATGGCAAGATCTGTATTAACCCAATTCAAACAATACAGCCTGTGACTCACCTTCCAGGATCAGTCTTTCAACCTTTCACATATACTGGCGACCTTTCAGCACCTGGGGACTTTTTCCCCTGTTAATTAATATACTGGATTTATTTTTATACTTATTTTCTTTTACCTTATCAAAGCTAATACTGATAATCTTAAGCCAGTCATTCAGCACCCTTTCCCTTTTCCTTGCTCACCTGTCAGTGGATATTGGTGGTCATATCCTTTGCTAATTCCATATCCTTTTCTGGAAGGTTGAAACAGTGAATTGAGGATTCACTTGGTTGGCTACTTGGCCTTTGGCTTCTCATATTATCTTTGGCCTTTGGCTTCTTAAATTTTTCTTTTATCTTTGGCATACTTGTCTGTTCCCTTATTCTTCTTTCAAGAAATTTAAATCATTATTATTTCTTATATCCTTTGGAGCCCGCCAAGTGAGTTCTTGATTCCTGAGTTCCAGGAAACTCTTGCTTCCATAAGAGCCCCTGTGACATTATATTAATTAACTCGTAATTTTTCTTCTGTTCATTCATTCTTATATTTTAATTCATTCATTTCACTTCATCAAAATTATGACTCTTTAACGTTTTATGAACTTATGATTTATTCGTCACCTCCCAAATCTCTCTCATTCATTTCTTCATTCTGAAATTTGAAAGCTGACCCATTTTTGTTTTTATCTCATTTTAATCTTCATTCAATTCATCAAATCTCTCATATTCAGGCCCTAATTATTCAAATTCAAATTGATCATTATCATCATTCAGACACGTCTTCACATCAAGATTTATATTCAATTTATTCCTCAAGAATTTTGATTTTTCAAGAAGATTTCACTTGATTTTTATTTTGACTGATTGATTTGACATAAATTGACATTGAATTCAAGAACCTTTATTGAACTGAAGATCTTATTGATTTGCTGATTTTTCACATCAAGAAAATTGACTCACATTGATTTTGACCTCAAGAATTGATTGATTGATTGATATTTCTGCAAGATTTGAGTTTTAATTGATTTGACATTTGATTTTGATTGATTGATTTATTTTGATTCATTGATTTATTCATTTTTCCTCAAGATTTGATTTTGATTTGAACTTCAAGACTATCTCAGTTTTGCCTCAAGTTGTTTATTAAAATTTTGATTATTTTCATTTATATTTTAATTTTATTCAATCATGCCACTCCAAAACTGACCTCCTGCAAGACAGACAAGATCTCAGGCCTGAGCTCAGGCTGTTCTGACTCCTACTCCAAGAGCTCCTCTTTATGGGACCCCATCAGTTCCACCACTGAAGGCCCAATTAGACAGAGGACAAATCAAGGAGGGAGCAGAACCATCCAGGAAGGAAGGAAGAGTTCCCAGAAGATCCAATTCTTTTTCAGGAGTAGTTGGAAGTTTTCCAGGCATGTCAAGGACTACATTTAGAGGTCCAGGTGAAGATGGTGAAGAGGAGGAGGAGAATTCTGTGGAATAGGAAGAGTCTGATGGCACTGAAGCTGCTCCTGCTCCTGTGGGAGCATCTGAAGGCACCAGAGGACCAACTCTAGCCCAGTATGATAAGCCTTTCTCTCACCAGACTGAACCATCCTTATTGGCCATCATGCAGCAAATGACACAAATTATGTCTAATCTTCAAGCTTCTGCATCTTCTGATGTTTAAAGACCACCAGCCTTCAAGACTCCATCTATGAAGGCACCAAAATGTTTTGATTTGACTCAACCCTTCAAAGTCAGAAGTTTTATTCAGTTTGTCAACTTATTTTTCACAATTACCTGGAAAATTTCTCTCAAGACAGAAAGAAAGTTATTTATGCCACTTCATTCTTAGTTGGCAGGGATGCAAAATGGATTGAGCCTTATATTTCTAATCTCACTAATCAAGACTCAAATTATCTCCTCAATTCATGGTCATTTTTTGAATCCCAACTCTTCACTTTATTTGGGGACCCAAATGAAGTTAGAAAAGCTTAAGCAGAGCTGGATGGCCTTAGAATGAAAGAAGGTGGGCATGTTGCCTTATACATTGCCAATTTAAGGAGTTTGGTTTCAAGAATTGGATATTGGGTTTAAAGGGCCCTTATTCATCATTTCAGGAAGGGTTTGGCCTCCAGGATTCTGGATCAATTGGCCTCCCATCCTTCAAACATTGATTCTATTTAAGACTTAATGGACATCAGCCTGGAACTTGATACCACGTAACATGAGAGGCACAAGGAGAAGAATCATCATCAAGAAAAAAATCCTGAATCCTCAAAGTCAAACTCTTCTCATCATCAAAATTCTTCAAGCTCAACTCATAAAAAGAAGAATTTGCATTCTCAAAAGCAGGACTAGCCCCATTATTCTTTGTTGAATAAGGACTTCAAGCTGAAAGGTTGTGAAAAAGAAAGAAGAATCAAGGAGGGCTTGTGTACTTATTGTGGTGGGAAGCATAGTCTTGAGTCTTGTTTCAAAAGGCCTCAAAACAAGCTTACCCAACTGTCAGGAAGTTTTCCCAGCCAGGGAAAGCCTGAGTGAAGATCATGTTGTGTTCAATGGTCTTCACTATTTTCCATCCCGAGCACAATTGTGCATTCTGAATACTGGTGTCAAGAATTCTCTCAAATTCTTTGTTTTTTCTTCTCTTTCTGATGTTTTTTACAGTATTCTCATTGATTTGGGTGCTACACACTCATTTATTGCAAAGCAGTTTGTTCACAAGTACTCATTGACTACATCAGAACTTCCAGAGAAGATTCCTCTTATCATCTTGGACTTCTCTGAGTCCGCTTCCTTGTTTGTGACTCACCATAACAAATATATGGTTGAGCTCCCTTCCTTCCCAAGCTTTGAATAGGACTTTTTAGTCATTGATATTCCCAAGGGAGAAGACCTCATATTGGGCTTTGACTTTATCAATCAGTTTAAACCTTTTATTGGTTGGAGGCAAGGGCTGATCACTTTTAATTCTGATCATAAGGACTATTCTTATCCTTCTAAATCTTTCCGTAATAAATTTTCTTCTTCCAAATCATGTGCAGCTATGGCTGGTGATTCTAGAACACCATCATTCCCATCTTCTGTCCATATTCCTTCCCTAAATTCCCCTCAGTCATTACCATTATCTGGAGATGAAGTCTTCAAAGAGATTCAAGATGTTGGAGAAGATAATTCTGTATCTTCACTTCATCTCTTCTTTGGGAATATGGACCTTCCTCCTTCATCTTATCATGACTCCCTGGAGGAGTTGTGGGATGAAGAGGAAGAGCCAGAAGAAATAGAAACTGTGATGAAGATTGTTCCTTCTACTCATAACCAATATTTGGATGTATTCTCCAAGGTGAAAGCAGAGGAGCTTCCTCCTCACCACGCCTGTGATCATCATATCAAGCTGGAGGGGTCTCTACCTCCAATTGGGGTGATCTACTCTGTATCCAAACAAGAGTCAGATACACTCAGGGCCTACATTTCAGAATATGTAGAGAAAGGTTTCATCCAGCCAAGCTCCTCTTCAACAGGAGCACCTGTCCTCTTTGTTAAAAAGAAAGATGGTGGCCTCCATTTGTGTGTTGATTAGTGCAAACTCAATGCTGTTACTAGGAAGAACAAGTATCCTGTTCCTCCTATGAATCAGCTTCTCAATGTTTTTAATGGTTCTTCTATCTTCTCCAAGATTGATTTGCGTGGTGCATATAGCTTGCTCAGAATCAAGGAGGGTGATGAACATTTGACATGCTTCAGAACTAAATATGGCAGTTATGAGTACTTGGTTATTCCATTTGGGCTCACCAATGCTCCTGCCTCTTTTCAGAATCTTGTCAATGATATTTTCCAAGATCTTCTTGATGCTTATGTTGTGGTTTATTTGGATGACATTATGGTCTTTTCCAAATCTGAGTAAGAACATGTCACTCATGTGTCCACTGTTCTTTCCAGTCTTAGAGCAAATAACCTTTTTGCTAAGGCTTCAAAGTTCCTATTTCATGTCTCTAGTGTAGAATACCTTGGTTATGTTGTTTCTTCTGAAGGCCTCAAGATGGACCAAGCAAAATTCCAGCAAATTCTCAATTGGCCACCTCCATGAAACCTCAAGGCTCTTCAATCATTCCTTGGCTTCACCAACTTCTACCACCGTTGTGGTATTCCATACCATTAGTACCAGTTTCAAGCTTACCAATAAAACAAAAGAAAAAAATGATAATAAAACAAACTACGCAAAACATTTTTACACATTACAACTACAGATTTCAAACAGAAATATACAATACGCAGCCTCAAGATCTTATCAAAACAGTATAGTATCAAAGGATATATCCACCTTATCGCATCATCAATAACAAATTATGTCATTAAAGGTAGTTAATCTAAATAAAGGTATATGAAAATAGACCAAAGCATCAGAAGCTGTATTTTCCCCACCTTGATTCAATTTAAAGAAGAAATACCTCAAGGCTATGCATAAAATTTCAATATATTTTCCAAGAACAAATGCTTCCTTAGTAATAATAACACGCATCAAACTTGATAGAAATGATACAATACTAAAATAAAACCACCAGCATAATTCTCTCAGAACATACGTAAAAAATAGAAACAAAAAATATTTTCCCCACCTTCAAGAAAACATCACCAGCCATATTATCTCAATGACCTCACATGACTCTGGAAAAAAAAGAAAATCTCACCAGCCAAATTATCTCAAAGACATCACATGATTTTGATAAGAAACAGAAACACCAGCATAATTTTCTCATATATATCATATGACTAGAAGACAGTTCAATTGTCAGGAGCTGTATTTTCTCCACTTTCTTGGCAAAAAGAAAATCCCACCAGCCAAATTATCTCAAACACATCACATGATTTTGATAAGGAAAAGAACCACCAGCATAATTCTCTCATAACATACGTAAAAAATAGAAACAAAAAATACTTTCCCCACCTTCAAGAAAACATTACCAGCCATATTATCTCAATGACCTCACATGACTCTGATAAAAAGAAAATCTCACCAGCCAAATTATCTCAAATACATCACATGATTTTGATAAGAAAAAGAACCACCAGCATAATTCTCTCATAACATACGTAAGAAATAGAAACAAAAAATATTTTCCCCACCTTCAAGAAAACATCACCAGCCATATTATCTCAATGACCTCACATGACTCTGATAAAAAGAAAATCTCACCAGCCAAATTATCTCAAATACATCACATGATCTTGATAAGAAAAAGCACCACCAGCATAATTCTCTCAGCAAGCATGCTGCTACACCAAAACTACACGTCTCACTAGCTAAAACCTCTCAACTATGATTTTTTCTAAGTACCCTATTTTGAGAAGCTCTATGGAGTCCCAAAAGCTATAAATAGAGGTCCTCTCTCCCTCATTTTTCCCATCATCATGGAACAAGTTCCCACTATCCAGGATCATAACCATCCCTGAACTAGCAGGATATCTAGAATAGTAGTAGTGTTTTAGTAGTGAAAAGCTCAGTAGCCTTGCTCAGTAGCTTAGTATTAGTGAAGAATAGTAGTATAACCGTAGTAAAAGCTCAGTAGCCTTGCTCAGTAGCTTAGTATTAGTGAAGAATAGTAGTATTAACGTAGTAAAAAGCTCAGTAGCCTTGCTCAGTGGCTTAGTATTATTAAAAAAAAGTAGTAGTGATATAAAACCCAGTATTAAAAAAAAATCCTAAAAGAATCAAATCCAGTAGTCTTATTATTAGTACTCATATCAAAAAAAAATCATTATAATCAACCTAAAACCATAAAAAATATATATATTCTTATCATTCTTATTAAAAAAAAAACAAAAAAAAAATATTCTTATTAGTTTCATTAAAATAACAGAAACCCAAAACATTTATATATATACATATTATCATCACTTTTATTAAAATAAAGTAAAAAAAATCTAGTGTTTATTTTATCAGAAATTTTAGATCAGAATTTTTACTGTAGTGTTATTCATAGGTCTGATTTAGAGACTGCTGATAAGTCTTCTCTATCTGTTAAAGCCACAAATCTTATTTTATTTTGTGATTCTCTGTAGGCTGACTATTCAGTATTATTTAGAGGGGCAGCTAATACACCTTAGCACCCATGGTTATTGGACAATTCTGAAATTCAAAACAGACTTACCAATAATTTCCCCCTCAAGGTACTGCCTTATTTCATCCCACACCAAAAGGAGTTCCCACATCTGGTGTCCCAACAGTGGCCAACAACAACTTCAACCATCAATAATCCGTCAATTATCAAAAAAAAAAAAAAAAAAAAAAAAAAAAAAAATTCAAATTTAGTCCATATAAAAAAAAAGCCTTTTATCAATAAAAAATTTCAAGCACCTATCAAGTCAATCTGGAATCAGAAAAACCACAAAGTTCTAAATCATTGTCACCATCAAGTGCTTCAACAAAATCATTTCATTATTATTATCCAAAAAGAGGAGAAACACCACCTGGAGAAGAATCACCTATAGATTATAGTATACCAGTTGGTACACCAAGAACTAAGAAGAAAGATCAAAAGATAGTTACAGAATATTTTCGAAATTACTCAAGGAACTATTTGAAATTAAAAAGAAAAGTGAAAAAGAGAAAATCAACAAAGAATATATCAATATGGATTCAGCATCATCATCAAAGATACCACACAATCCAGATGAATCCAAAGAAGAAATAATAAATGAAGAGACTATGCAAGGACAAGAAGATATTTCTGATGTAGAAAGACTTCATCAAAGAATGTTGGAAATGCAACAAGAATTAATTGAACTCCTTAAAAAAGAAGGGAAAAGGAAAGAGTCAAGTTTTACCGCAGAAAACAGCCCAATGGAAGAAACTACGAGCATGCCAAGAATCTTTAGAAAAGAAGGGTCACCATCACCATTTTCAAGGCCTATGGCCTCATCAACTCCATTCACTTCACAAAGACCAAATACTCTACCAAAGCGGGTTAATATTCATGCACAGGCTTCAAGCCCATTGCAACAAGAAATCCCACGAAACAATACACCCATTGTCAAGATCAGACCAAAGGATTATAATTTATGGTTTGATGGAAAGGAAGTGGAAAGATTTATTAAAAGAGTAGAAAATATAGCAGAAATTGAAGGAGCAAGTGGAAGGGATATAGCAAGACAGATATCCTTTTGGACTAAAGATCAAGAAATTACCTACCATATTGAAAGAATGCCTGGATATGAAACTGGCGATTGGGAGCAATTAAAATTGGATATGAAGAGGAGATGGGGAACAGTGTCACCTGAAAGAAGATACAAGCTGTCCTCAATTACTCAATTATTTACAAAGATTCAACAAGAAGGAGGAATTAGAAATATGACCCAATATAAAAAGTTCATTGGTGAATATGAATCCATTATTAATTATCTCAGAAGGTACCAATATATACAAGGAGATATCAATCACAATCAAGAAATTTTGGCCAGTCTTTCCTCAAGTGTTCAAGAGTCTATTTACAAAGAAATGATTAAAGATAAGGCCATGGTGCAAGCTTTGGATGGTGGTTATATTATTCCAAGATTGGAAATCTTAAAGTTATATATTGAACAAGATTTAGAAGCCAAAGTCTTAATTCAACAGAAGTAATTTTCACAACCAAAGTCACAAGAGAAGAAAGCTAGGTTTGAAGAGGAAAGCTGGGAAGAAGTCTTAAAGCAAATGAAAGATCTTACCCAAAAAATTCAAAATCCTCAGCCGCAAGGGCATCAATCAAAGGATACTGGGAAGGAATCAGTTAAGCAAGTATTGAATCAGCTCAAACACCTTTCAGAAGTAGTTGAATCTCCAAATAAAATACAAGCAGGAAATAATCAAGATCAGAAAGTTACACAAAACTCACAGCCACTCAGGCCAAGATATCCTTTACTACCCATATCTTCTGGTTATCAACCATATGTTCCAGCACAAATGGCTCCAAGACAGCTACTGAAGTGTTATTACTGCTTAGAAGAAGGACATTCCGCAATAAGATGTAATCACCTCACAGAAGACTTGGAGAAAAGAATTGTCTTGAAGCGTGGAGGAACATATCTTTTTCCAAATTTTCAAAGAGTACCCACAGAAGGCCCTAAATCTGCAAAAGAATTAGTTAGACATTTTGCCAAAGAGCAGGAGGATTTTACAAAGAACATGATGGAACAATCAAATCCACCCCAAAAGAAGCAAGAGACAACAGTAATTGAGGAAAGCAAAGAAGAGAAGGCAACTGCTATAGCTCAAATAGAAGAATGGGGAAACTGGAAACCTCCTCAAGTATCACCAGCAAATGAAAATCTTCAAATAAATGTTGGGCTTAGACAGACAAGGCAAAGAGCTGCAAGACAGGAAACTCAAAGTCAAACCCAGCAAGAGGATAAAAATGAAACACACAAACCCTTTAAAAAGAAGATACCAGGTGCCTACCACGAGGAAGATGAGGCAGAAGAAGAAATAAGAGTTCTAATTCCAACAAAATACAAGAAAACACAAGAAGGAAAGGAAGTAGATAATGATATTGAAATCATTTCCAAGGAAAAGAATAAGGAGGTACTTAGACAGGATTCACAAAAGATGGAAATAAAAAACAAGGTAAAATCTACACCAAATAACCCAAAGATAATAATTGAACATGTGATGAAGAGAATACTTGAACAAAAGATAAATCTTACTCTTGAAGAAATATTATCAATGTCACCAACCTTTATTGATAAACTACAAAATTTAACTACCCAGGAAAAAGAAGTAATAAAATCAGTCAATACGTCAAATATTCAAGAAAGACTACTTTCAGTAAAGCTACGGGACTATGATACCCCAAGATTACATTATGCATGCCCACTTGGATTTATGGAAGTATTTATTGGAAGAGAAGAATATCCTACAATGGCATTGGTGGATACTGGATCAGAAATTAATATAATACCAGAGGAAATTGCAATTCAAGCCTCACTTACAAGTAGAAAGCTCAATATGAATCTCAGAGGAATTGGTGGACATACCACATCTTTGGTTGGACTCTCAGAATTTACACCAATTACTATGATAACAGGAGAAGAAAAAGAAATTCATTTATTCATAGCAAAAGGAGCTGTACACACCATACTTGGAAGACCATTTTTAGCAGATAATAATGTTAAATTGGAATTTTCACACAAGCAAGGGGAGATATTTAGTTATCCAGAGCAAGATGGACGTCGATTATGCTTACCAATATGTAACCCTCAAGCTATGGGCTGGCAAATTTCTCCACCAAGAGGTATGGAGCTTTGTGCATCTTCAGAGATCGGAAAATGGTCAATACATGGAGCAGAATCATCCAAAAGAAAAGAAACCGAGGAAACAGAAAGTCAATCTTCAACAATAGTGAAGACAATATTTCTTGGAGCAAACAAAATACCCTTCTCAGCTATTTTTGATGCAAAAAAAGACTTGAATGTTATAACTCAGGAAATGGCCCTTAAAGCAGAATTAAAAATCAGCCCTTACACATCAAAATCAACAGATAACTTTTTGAAGCCAATTGGTCAAATTAAAAATCTTGAAGTCACTTTTGAAGGTGAAGAGAAAACCTACCTGGACTTCTTAGTATTTGAAAATTTCAACGAGATAATAGATGAAGAAAAGTCAAGCATATTATCTTCATCTAAAGAAAGTATTCCACCTCAAACTGAAAAAAAATCTAAAGGGAAGGATCCAGAAGAGGATGAATTGAAGGTAGAAGATAGTGAAGCAATAGAAAAAGTAAAAATGGAACTGAAGAAGATGAGAAGAAATTTGGACATGGCCATAGAAGACCCAGAGAAATGGCTAGCACTTGAGCTAAGTGGTATGAATGAAGAAGATAAAGTAGAAAGCCCACAGAAGAAATTTAAAATGGATCTGAAGCCACCTGAAGCAAATTCCTCAGGAATTGCAGAAGATTATTAAAATTTATTTCAGGAGAAAGCTTGGTACATTAGTGATACTGAAAAAATAAAAAATGACATAATCAATCCATTGGCAAAAAGAAAATTTGAAGAATTGGAAAAGGAAAGTGCCATAATTACTGAAGACAAAATGGATCAAGTTTGGGATAGAAATATTCAAAAGAGGATTGATAAAAAAATGGAAACAGCAGAATCAGAAGATGACTTGAAGTTATACCAACAAAATAATGAAGATTTGGAAGATAAATATAAGCAAGGAAGAATATTTGAAGATCTAGAAGAAGGAGAGTTATCAGAAAATACACAAAGGCTAGCTGGACTTAGCATTCTAGAAGAATTTAATCATGCCTATGATCAAATATTCTGCTTTTCAAGCGCAACTGATCTATTTAATCAAAATAAAGGAATTACATCTGAATTACCAAATGACTCCCAGAATCAAAATGGCATACAGGAAGACATACCAGAATATGAAGGACTGGAAGATTACATAATACTTCCAATAATAACATTTAAGGAACTGTATGATTATGAGCTAGATTCACCAATAATTCAAACCAAATATATTTCAGAACTACCTGGATCAAATCTTACAAATGTTGATTTTCTGGAATTACTAACGACTATTGGAATCAAAGGAAATTTAAGAAATCCTTACTGGAAGAAGCCTTATGGATATTATCAAATGACAATAGAAAGACTGTATCACAAAATGTTATGGGCTCAAGAAGATTTGAATCTAGATGGTTTGGAAATCTTGGGAGGAACTCTTTGCTGGTGTGATTTTGGGTACATGTTTATTCATGAAGTCAAAGGTTTTGTTTCTGAATGGAAAGGAAATACACAAAGAAAACAATGCAACAAGATCTTTGGAGAAATATTGAAGGACATATGTCTTTCAGTAATTCACAACAGAAGGTTGAATATTTCTCAATAACAACTGAATTAATCCAATTTCAATCTCCAATTAAAAAAAAAAAAAAAAAACCACCATAAAAAATAGCAAAAATAATAAAAAAAAATAACCTAAAAAAAAAAAAAAAAAAAAAAAAAAGAGAATTTTTTTCATATCTGTATCAGTATCAGGGCAGTGACCTCCTGCCTTATCAAAGAGGAATTTCAAATAATTAAAAAACATAAAAAAAAATCTTTTTTCAACATTCTTATAATTCAGGGCAGTGACCTCCTGCCTTATCAAAGAGGAATTTCAAATAATTAAAAAACATAAAAAAAAATCTTTTTTCAACATTCTTATAATTCAGGGCAGTGACCTCCTGCCTTATCAAAGAGGAATTTCAAATAATTAAAAAACATAAAAAAAATCTTTTTTCAACATTCTTATAATTCAGGGCAGTGACCTCCTGCCTTATCAAAGAGGAATTTCAAATCATTCAAACTAACTTATAAAAAAAAATCTTTTTTAAACACTCTTATCACTCAGTGGCAGTGACCTCCTGCCTTATCAAAGAGTAATTAGTCTTTTATCTCAAAACTCAATAATCTCACCAAACCTCAGAAAGGATCTAGACAGTCATGGATGCCAAAATTACACATGAAAATGAATTGGAATGGAATCTTGGTTGGAATGAAGAAGGCTGGACAGACGTAAATTGCAAAATTGTAGGAAATACAGAAGAAGTCAATTACTGGGAAACACCATTTGTTGAAGAAGGAGAGGATTTATTTCAGATATGGATTCCATACTTAGAATTTGAAGAATTGTTCAATTTTCCAGAACTGCATCAACATATTCAAGAATCTAAAGATTGGCAAGAGCTTCCAGGATTCTCTCTTTCAAGACTGGAATTTCTAGAATTACTTACATATGATGGTATCAAGGGAAATTTAGGAAACACATATTGGGAAGAGGATACATTAACAGATTCAGAATGGAGAAGAAAAATCTATTTTGGGGATGTGGAAGCCTCAAGAGGACTGTTTCTGGATTTACTGGACATACCAGAAGGAAGAATCTTATGGAAGCGTGGAAATTATGTAATTGAAAAGGCCAATTGGAATGTCTTATGGCAAGAGGTGTTTATACTTGGAATTATCAGTCTCAAGGCACATAATTATAATATCAATAAGGATTGTTGGAGCTTTATCTGGGAAGAATTATTTGTAAAAAAAATTAAAGAAGAAAAAAGAAGATTCATATCAAAACTCAAGAAACAGCTTATACAATGGATTCAGAAGAATATTATTTACAAACTATAAAAAAAAGGAAGAAAAGATAAAAAAAAGAAAAAAAACATTTTTTTCAGGTTATGTAGCAGTATTCAGGACAATATTTCAAATTTGGAAGTGTTAAAAAAAAAAAAAAAAAAAAAAAAAAAAAAAAAAAAAAGTACAAGTATCTCAATTCAATAAAAGAAAAAGAAAAAGAAAAACAGGGGTGGTTATCTGTTCTTATGCCACCTCATATTAAAAATGGCACAAGTTTGGGGAAGTGTGGGCCCATAGGCCTTTCCTAATATTTTTGTCAGGCTTCTCAGTCAGATTGCTCAAAAACGTCAAAATCATGACTGCCGGTCATAATTTGATTGACAAATGCAGGCAGAAAGAAGATATAAAGAAAACAAAACAAATAACTCTGGAATTTATTCACCAGCTTATCTATCAGCTTCAATTTAAATCAATTCTAAACTTATTTTTACCAGCCACAAGGAAAAAATAAATAAATGGAATCTTAATACCAGTATCACAAGAAGGGATTTCACTCATTATTATAAAAACAAACAAAAAAAAAAATTCCTATCATATTTTTTTAGGGATTTATAAAAAACATCACTAAGATCAATGCAAAGCCTTCATATCCATTCAATCAAGCCTCAAAATAAAACAATACCACCATAGCATTGGAATAATAATTAAAAAGAAAAGCCATAGAAAAACCAGGAAATAAAATGAAAATGTTGCATTTCATCTCAAAATTCAACTATCTCAACTATAATTGAGATATCAGAGTACCAAGGTTTTTTTTTTTACTAAAAAAAAAGAGAAATAACAGAGAATAAATAGCCAAATAACAAAAAAAAAATATAATATTAGAGAATTAATATCTTTCTTTTTAGTAAAAAAAAAAATCTTATTGAAGAAGGGCTTACATTGTGAGGAATTATTCAAAGAAATAAAAACTAATTACTTATAGCAAATCCTCTTCTGGGGCCGCAATGAATATTTCTTCCTTGGTTGGGTTTGTTTTCTTTTCTTCAGCTTCTGATTATTCATATGGGGGGAAGTATTAGAAGCTGGTTGTGATGTGGATTGGACTACTGGTAAAGCCATGGAATAAGGAACAGGATCTAGCTCATCTACTTCAGCACTATTATCTTCTATTTTTATAGCTCTTTCACCAGAAGCAGGGAATTTGAAATCAGAACCTAATGAAAATACAGGAGAAAGTGGCAAACAAAATGGTGAAAATCTCTGGTTAGGTGAACAATAAACAGGCGATGGAGGTTGAAATGATTCTGGTGAATCATCTTTCAGGACAACTTTTGATGTAATAATGTCAGTAATATGGAATGGAGACCTATCAACAATATCATCAATGCTAGATTTTAGAATAGGAGAAGAAGTTTGCTCAAGATATTCAAGAGTAGATTCAGAGTTTAAAACCAGCAAAGTGGAAGAAGAAAAGCTATCAAGACTATTCAATGTGGCAGACTCATCAAGACTCGGAGAGGAGGAGGGTGAATAATTTTCTTCAAGATAATCAATCTTATTATCATTTGATAAAGACTTTAAGGCGGGGGAAGAATTCTGTTCAATAAATTCAAAAGAAGAGCTACTATCATGTGATGGAGTTAGTTCACAATGTGGATGTTCAAAATATGTAGAATCAAAGGAAGAGAAGGTATCAATGCTATTTAATGTGACAGATTCATCAATGCTCTGGGTTGTTGGAGAAATATTTATAGAATCATCATCTAAATATAAAGGCTTCAAAGCAGGAGAAGATTCTTGTTCAACATATTCTGAAATAGGTTCACTATTGGAAAATGGGGCCTTTACTGAAGAATGAGATTCAAAATATGATAAATTACGCGAATCAGGAGGAGTATCAAGTGGGGTTGTAGAGCACAAAGCTGGAGGGGATTTTGGAAGTTCAATTTTAGCAAGATGCCTTCTGCAAAAAATATTAATTAAAGTTGATGAATCATTGGTATGATCAGGTGAAGCTGGTGAATTCATTATTAAATAATTCTGCTAGAAAGGAAACTAAATGATTGGTACTGAAGATGTGAAGAATGGCAGAAGTGATCAACCTTTTATCTCATACAGATTATCTAATTAGAACCAAGAACAATTAATGAAGATTTTCAAGAAAGCATAAAATAGACCCAGAGGGGCACAACTTAATGCAAGCCACAAAATTCATCTGAATTAACCTAAAAAAAAAAAAAAAAAAAAAAACATCAACAAAAATAATAATTCAATCCTGGTAATTAATGCAAAACAAAAGCCACCATTAAAATAGTAATATGATTCTAAATCACTACAACTAAACCTTAATAATTCTCAATTGAAATCTACATTAAAAAATAAAACAATTAGAAGATGAATCACAAAATAACACAGCCATTAAAATAAATAAAAAAAGCCACCATTCTCAAAACACAGTATATACTTTGAAGAAACAAGATTAAACAGCCATATTCAGGATCCTTATCATACATATGAATACAGAAGCCACAATTGACAAGGATATATCAAATCCACAACTATGGCTAAAAGAAATGAATAAATAAATTGAACACTATTTCAATACAAAGACCAACCAAACAAGCTAGGCTGTTCAGATACAGAAAAGGAAGATAGAAGAAGTTCAAAATGTCAAAATTATGACCGCCGGTCATAATTTGGCCTAAAATCAAGAAAATTATCTCAAGACATAGGGGAAAAATCAACCAAACAAGCTAGGCTGTTCAGATACAGAAAAGGAAGATAGAAGAAGTTCAAAATGTCAAAATTATGACCGCCGGTCATAATTTGGCCTAAAATCAAGAAACTTATCTCAAGACATGGGGGAAAAATCAACCAAACAAGCTAGGCTATTCAGATACAGAAAAGGAAGATCAAAGAATTTAAAATGTCAAATTATGACCGCCGGTCATAAAATGACCACCTCAATACAGAAAATAATTCAACTCACCAAAAGACTACTCTGATTTATACTGGATGACGTTCTTATAGCCCCAAATTAATGAGTTAGTCAATCTTTGACTAGCACGCATCCTTCCAGCATTTTTATTAAGGAAATTGAAATCAGTACTTCTCAAATCATAATCAAGGTTGAGCACCCTCAATCACAACAAGTTTCCAAAGATCAATTTTGTTTGACAGACTCAAGGAACACAACGATACCAAATTGCATCACTAAGCTTGCTCAAGGCTCAGAATATGCTACCCAGCATGGTTACCCTATTCCAGAAACTGACAGGTCCGGCAGCAGAATTACTGCCAGAGGGGGGAATTGAACCCGTTTCAAAGTTGATGAAAGTGGAAAGCAACCCGGAATCACTAACCACTACACCATTTGAAAATATAGCAACACTCCTCAAATTGAAACCTCCTTCAACATTACTCATCAATTTGATCACTCTTGAAAAAAAAAAAAAAAAAAAAAAAAAAAAATTTTTCAACATAAAAAAAAAAAAAAAAATTTTCAACATAAAAAAAAAAAAAAAAAAAAAAAAAAATTTTTCAACATAAAAAAAAAAAAAAAAATTATTTTTTTTTTAATAAAAAAAAAAAAAAAAAAAAAAAATTTTTCAAGATAAAAAGAAAATGAAAACGAAAATTTTTTTTTTAACATAAACAAAAAAAAAAAAAAAAAAAAAAAAAATCTTTTTTTTAACATAAAAAAATTATAATAACAAAAAATAAATAAAAGAAACTGTCGTGATTAAAAATAAAAGATCAGATCAAATAAAGAAGGCTAAAATTAGTCCTTGTATGACTTTAAACTACAGGGTAGCAACCTGAAGGCTAAATATAGTCCTTGTATGACTTTAAACTACAGGGTAGCAACCTGAAGGCTAAAATTAGTCCTTGTATGACTTTAAACTACAGGGTAGCAACCTGAAGGCTAAATATAGTCCTTGTATGACTTTAAACTACAGGGTAGCAACCTGAAGGCTAAAATTAGTCCTTGTATGACTTTAAACTACAGGGTAGCAACCTGAAGGCTAAATATAGTCCCTGTATGACTTTAAACTACAGGGTAGCAACCTTAAGGCTAAAATTAGTCCTTGTATGACTTTAAACTACAGGGGTAGCAACCTGAAGGCTAAAATTAGTCCTTGTATGACTTTAAACTACAGGGTAGCAACCTGAAGGCTAAAATTTAGTCTTTGTATGGCTCAAACTACAGGGGTAGCACACCAGAGGGCTGAAGATGCAAGTAAAATCAAGGAATCAAGAAAATAAAAAGAAAAGAGAAGATATGAAGAGTAAAACAAAAATGAATAATAGAATAATGAAAGCCTCAAGTAAAACAGTAAACTCAGGACTAGCATTCACAAATGTCCTTGTATGACATTAAACTGCAGGATTTGGTATACCTAATATACTGGGTTTTATCCACCTAGAGGTAAAGTCCTTGCATGACTTAAAACTACAACACAAATTTAATTATGAACAAAAAGGAGAAACTGAAGAGACTGTTTTTTATTTCAACTAAAAATTATTATTAAAAAAAAAAATTATCAATTTATGCTTTAAAACCAGACTAACAATCATGGAAGCTCAAGCCAATGCAGCAAAATATAAGTCAGTACTCAAGAAGGTTAGACCAGTCAATGAAGCTATGCCTCAAGATCTGAATCCACCTTTGGGAAGACCTGAATTATCAAGAGATCCATATGAAACACCCCTATCACCTAACCCACCTCCATTTTTTGAAACATCAAAAGCTACAGAAGAAAGAATTTCAATGATAAACTTTGGACCATCTGGATGGTTATCAGAAGAAGAGATTAATTTATTAAAGAATGTTATATTACTAAGGCAAAAGGCTATAGCATTTTGTGAAGAAGAAAGAGGCGTACTAAAACATTCTTATGGAAAACCTTATAAAATACCAATTATACCACATGAACCATGGCAAAAGAAACCAATACCAATACCAAAATCAATTTTACCTCAATTTATTTAACTAGTCAGAGAAAGAATACGTACAGGACTCTATGAACAATCAACATCAAGCTATAACAGCCCAGTATTTTGTGTAGCAAAGCCCAATGGAAAACTTAGAATAGTTCATGATCTTCAAGACCTCAATAAAGTAACAATAAAAGATGCAGGATTGCCACCAAATGTTGATGAGTTTGTAGGATCATTTTCAGGAAGAGCATGTTATGGATTGGGAGATATTATGGGAGGATACGATGAAAGAGAATTGGATATTACTACAAGACCCCTTACAACATTTGAAACACCACTTGGAAGACTTCAGCTTACAAGACTACCTCAAGGAGCAACAAACTCTGTGGCAGTTTATCAAGCACAAATGACTTGGATACTTCAGGAGGAAATACCAGAGCACCTTGGAATATTTATAGATGATGGAGGAATTAAAGGACCCAGATCAACATATCAGCATGAAACATTGAAGGAGAATCAGCTCATAAGAAGATTTGTTTGGGAATATGCAGTAACATTAGAAAGAATACTTTTCAGGATAGAAGAGGCAGGACTCACAATTTCAGGATCAAAATTTGCATGTTGTGTTCCAGCACTTGATATTGTGGGGCATGTTGTGTCTTTGGGAGGAAGAAAGATTTCAAAACAGAAGATAAACAAGATACAAAACTGGCCTAGACCAACAACAAAGAAGGAAGTTAGAGGATTCTTAGGATTATGCGCATATGTCAGAATGTTTATCAAGGACTTTTCACAAGTTGCAGCACCATTGAGAATATTGACAAGGGAGGATGTATTGTGGAAATGGGATGAAAAATGTGAAGAAGCTTTTATAAAACTCAGGAAGATAGTAGGAGAAGAAATTACTTTGAAGACATTGAATTATGATAAAGGCTCAGGGAAAATAAAATTAGCAATAGATTCAAGTTATATTGCAGCAGGTGCAGTTCTTATGCAAGAGGATGAAGATGGAAAGGATAGACCAGTACTATATGAATCAGTAACATTTTCCAGACTAGAATCTAAATACTCTCAGCCAAAATTAGAGCTTTGCGGTGTAGCAAGAATACTCAAAAAACTTCAAACAATATTATGGGGGCAACACTTTGAACTTCAAGTAGATGCTAAAGCTTTAATAGAAATGATCAACACACCATGTTTACCAAATGCACCAATGACAAGATGGGTGGCATACATTCAACTTTTCTCATTTGATCTTGTACACAAACCAGGAAAAACATTTACTATGCCAGATGGGTTATCAAGAAGACCAAAAGGAGAAGACGAAGAAGAAAGTGAAAGGGATGATTTTGATGAAGATGAAGATTGGATTAAACCACATCCAGGATTTGGCCTAAAAGAAGTAAATACAAGTAAAGTTGGAAAATTATCAAGGAATAAAACAAACAATATTGAAATTCCAATAAAACAGGAAGGATTTGGAAAACATATGCAGGAATATTTGAATAGTTTGAAAAAGCCACAAAGTATTGGGGAAGACTACTTCAAGAAAATTAAAAGAAGATCAGTGAATTTCTATTTAGAAGGAGGGCAGCTGAAAAGAAGGAATCAAGCACATCCACAAATAGTTGTATACAATGAAAAAGCTCAGAAACAGATACTAAAGAAAATGCATGAAGAGCTGGGGCATAGAGGGGAAAATGAAACATACAGGAGAATCAAGAAGAGATATTGGTGGGAAGGAATGAAAAAGATAGTTAAAAAATGGGTAAAATCATGTCAAGAATGTCAAAAAAGGAGTCATTTGCAACAAAAAGAAGAAGCAAAGATATCTGTAACATCTACTTTATTTGAAAGAGTCAGCATGGATGCGGTTCACATTAAGGCAGGAAGATGGAAATACTTAGTTGTAGCAAGAGATGACTTTTCAGGATGGCCAGAAACTGTTGCATTAACTAGGCTAATGGCAAAATCAGTCTCAGAATGGTTTAATTCAGAATGGATTTGTAGATATGGAGCACCCAAAGAAGTCACAGTAGATGGAGGAGCAGAATTTGGAAAAGAGCTACAAGAAGCAGTCAAAAGAGCAGGATCAAGAATCAGAATAACTACACCTTACTACCCAGAAGCACAAGGAATGATTGAAAGAGGCCATAAGCAATTGAAGGATGCACTTGTAAAAATGTGTGGTGAAAATGGATCCAAATGGAAAGAATACTTACCAATTGTAACCTTGGCAGATAGAATTTCGGTAAAAAGAACAACAGGATACTCACCATTTGAGCTTCAGTTTGGTCAGCAGGCTGTCTTACCAATTGACATAGAAACAAACACATACCTGGCCATAGAATGGAATAAAATCTCAACAACAGAAGAGCTATTGGAAGCAAGAGCATTACAGATTGCAGCAAAAGAGGAAACAAGATTAGCAGCAGCAGAGAAATTAAGAGATTCAAGACACAAATCAGTTCAATATTTGGACAAAAAGATGGCACATAGACTGAGAAATCCACTTGAACCAGGGGACTTGGTATTAGTTTATAATAAACCACTTGAGTCACAGTGGGGATTACTCTTCAAGAACCGTTGGAATGGACCTTATAGAGTCATAAATCAAGTTAATAATGGACCTTATGAGCTTGAAGAATTGGATGGCACCAAACTTACAAGAAAATTTGCAGCAAGTCACATCAAGAGGTTTTATCCAAGAGGAAAGGAAGCTCAATTAAGTTCAGAGTCAGAAAATGAAAGCAGTGAAGAAATTGAAGATGAAGAGTTAATATTGGAGGGAGAAGAAATTGAACAAAATGAATATGATTGATAATGGCAAGCTTTTCAACTGGAATGCTGGGGACAGCATTAAATGGAGAGGGGGATGTGGTATTCCATACCATTAGTACCAGTTTCAAGCTTACCAATAAAACAAAAGAAAAAAATGATAATAAAACAAACTACGCAAAACATTTTTACACATTACAACTACAGATTTCAAACAGAAATATACAATACGCAGCCTCAAGATCTTATCAAAACAGTATAGTATCAAAGGATATATCCACCTTATTGCATCATCAATAACAAATTATGTCATTAAAGGTAGTTAATCTAAATAAAGGTATATGAAAATAGACCAAAGCATCAGAAGATGTATTTTCCCCACCTTGATTCAATTTAAAGAAGAAATACCTCAAGGCTATGCATAAAATTTCAATATATTTTCCAAGAACAAATGCTTCCTTAGTATCAATAACACGCATCAAACTTGATAGAAATGATACAATACTAAAATAAAACCACCAGCATAATTCTCTCAGAACATACGTAAAAAATAGAAACAAAAAATATTTTCCCCACCTTCAAGAAAACATCACCAGCCATATTATCTCAATGACCTCACATGACTCTGGAAAAAAAAGAAAATCTCACCAGCCAAATTATCTCAAAGACATCACATGATTTTGATAAGAAACAGAAACACCAGCATAATTTTCTCATATATATCATATGACTAGAAGACAGTTCAATTGTCAGGAGCTGTATTTTCTCCACTTTCTTGGCAAAAAGAAAATCCCACCAGCCAAATTATCTCAAACACATCACATGATTTTGATAAGGAAAAGAACCACCAGCATAATTCTCTCATAACATACGTAAAAAATAGAAACAAAAAATACTTTCCCCACCTTCAAGAAAACATTACCAGCCATATTATCTCAATGACCTCACATGACTCTGATAAAAAGAAAATCTCACCAGCCAAATTATCTCAAATACATCACATGATTTTGATAAGAAAAAGAACCACCAGCATAATTCTCTCATAACATACGTAAGAAATAGAAACAAAAAATATTTTCCCCACCTTCAAGAAAACATCACCAGCCATATTATCTCAATGACCTCACATGACTCTGATAAAAAGAAAATCTCACCAGCCAAATTATCTCAAATACATCACATGATCTTGATAAGAAAAAGCACCACCAGCATAATTCTCTCAGCAAGCATGCTGCTACACCAAAACTACACGTCTCACTAGCTAAAACCTCTCAACTATGATTTTTTCTAAGTACCCTATTTTGAGAAGCTCTATGGAGTCCCAAAAGCTATAAATAGAGGTCCTCTCTCCCTCATTTTTCCCATCATCATGGAACAAGTTCCCACTATCCAGGATCATAACCATCCCTGAACTAGCAGGATATCTAGAATAGTAGTAGTGTTTTAGTAGTGAAAAGCTCAGTAGCCTTGCTCAGTAGCTTAGTATTAGTGAAGAATAGTAGTATAACCGTAGTTAAAGCTCAGTAGCCTTGCTCAGTAGCTTAGTATTAGTGAAGAATAGTAGTATTAACGTAGTAAAAAGCTCAGTAGCCTTGCTCAGTGGCTTAGTATTATTAAAAAAAAGTAGTAGTGATATAAAACCCAGTATTAAAAAAAAATCCTAAAAGAATCAAATCCAGTAGTCTTATTATTAGTACTCATATCAAAAAAAAATCATTATAATCAACCTAAAACCATAAAAAATATATATATTCTTATCATTCTTATTAAAAAAAAAACAAAAAAAAAAATATTCTTATTAGTTTCATTAAAATAACAGAAACCCAAAACATATATATATATATATATTATCATCACTTTTATTAAAATAAAGTAAAAAAAATCTAGTGTTTATTTTATCAGAAATTTTAGATCAGAATTTTTACTGTAGTGTTATTGATAGGTCTGATTTAGAGACTGCTGATAAGTCTTCTCTATCTGTTAAAGCCACAAATCTTATTTTATTTTGTGATTCTCTGTAGGCTGACTATTCAGTATTATTTAGAGGGGCAGCTAATACACCTTAGCACCCATGGTTATTGGACAATTCTGAAATTCAAAACAGACTTACCAATAATTTCCCCCTCAAGGTACTGCCTTATTTCATCCCACACCAAAAGGAGTTCCCACACCGTTTCATCAAGAATTATTCAAAGAAGATCAGTTCACTCACCAGTTTCCTCAAGAAAGATTCCTGTTTCCCCCTAAATGAGGAAGCTCTGAGTCAGATTCAAAAACTCAAAGAGGCTTTCACCCCCACTCCAATCCTTCTCTACCCACCATTGTAGAGACCGATGCATCTGATTATGCTTTGGGTTCTGTACTGAGTCAGGTCTCTGACTCAGGAAAACATCCCATTGCATTCAACAGCCGCAATATTATCCCAGCAGAGCTCAACTATGAGATTCATGACAAGGAACTCCTTGGCATAGTCTGGGCTCCCAAGCACTGGAGGGCTTTTCTTCTTTCTCTCTCTTCCCATTTTTGACATTCTCACCAATCACTCTTCTCTTCAGTGCTTTATGTCTTCAAAAGTTCTTACTCGCCGTCAAGCCCGCTGGGCTGAATTCCTCTCTGAATTTCACTTCTCAACCACTTACCGCCCTGGTGACCTAGCTACTCTTCCAGATACCTTATCACGTCGGGACGACATTTATCCGGAGAGGGGGGAGGATTTCATCAGCAAGAATCCAATGTACTTTCAACACCTAATCAAGCAGGATGAAGTCCAACCCTCAAGATATTTTGCAGTGAAGGTGGCATCCTTTTCAAATTTGATTGATTCAATTCAGAAGCCCCTATGGCAAGATTCTCAGTACAGAAGTATCCTTCAAGAATTGGGAAAAGGTAGATCCATTCAGGATTATTCTCTTGATTCCTATTCCCAACTCCTTCTCTTCAAAGATTGGGTGGTGGTCCCAAATGACCCCACAATTCAACTCAGCATTCCTCAAAAGCATCATGACTCTCCTCTAGCTGGACACCCTGGCCAAGAGAATACTCTTAAACTTGTCAAGCGGGCTTTCCACTGGTCGGGAATGACTCAATTCATCAAGGATTATGTCTCATCCTGTCAACAGTGTTCAAGAAACAAGAATATTCACCACAAGAAGTCTGGACTCCTCAAGCCTCTTCCAATTCCAAATGGTCCTTGAATTTGTCTTTCAATGGACTTCATCACTCAACTGTCACTGTCCAACTCATTTGACTCAATCCTTGTCATAGTGGATAGATTCTCAAAAATGGCAGTTTTTATTCCAACAATGTCTTCAATCACTTCACTAGATTTGGACCATTTATTCATCAAGAATATCTTTTCAAAGCTTGGCCTTCCTTCAAGTATTTTCAGTGATGGAGGTCCCCTTTTGTTTCTTCCTTTTGGACCAATCTTTGTCAGCAGCTCAAGATTTCAAGAGATCTGTCAACTGCTTACCATCCAGAAACTGATTGACAGACAGAGAGGATAAATCAGATACTAGAACAGTATCTTCAGATGTATGTCAGCTATCATCAAGATGATTGGAACACCTGGATCCCTCTGGCTGAATTTGCCTCCAATCATTCTGATCACTCTTCAACCAAGCAATCGCTGTTTTTCACTGTTTATGGAAGAGATCCACAATTTGACTCAGTTCACATCACTCAACACCACAGAAAAAGACTGGGGACTTGCATACAGGTCCTTTACAGTATCTTCAGCTTATGTCTGAGTGTATCTCTGGAAGTATCCCTAGTTTAACTCACATTCATTGTATTCTGACATTTTTACTCCCCCGTTAATTTTTATTAATATTTTCTCAACCCAATGTATACACTGGAAACAAACATAGGTAATGAATCTTATTCAATTTTTGGATTGTGAGAACATTGAAATTCCCTCATGATTATTATAGTTAGTAGAATAATCTTCAAATCCTCTCATAAATTGAGTTCCTTACAATTCACTTCATGAATGCTTGTGGATTTTGAAAGTTCATCCAGCTATATGGGGAGCCTTGAAAAGGAATTCTTTGATACTTATAGCATTAATTGCTTCTTTGATCTTATTGCCATTCTGCTGCCTTGATTCTTGAATTTATTTGATTTTAATTTATCTTTCATGTTGGCTTAAAGAATGAGGATAACTTAAGAATTAAGAAATTCTATTTACCAGAATGCTTGTTTTCAGATGAATCAAAAATTAAGCTTGAATTAATTTCACACAATGATAATAAGAAGTAATGATGAATTTAAAAATCATAATGGTAATCATTTTGAGGGAATCCTGTCCAAATTTAAATTAAAAATGGGTGTTCCTCCTTAAAATGATGAATATTTCGGAAAAATAAGATCCAATAATTTTATAATAAGTAAAATACCTCTGCTTGAGTGATGAGTATCATCATAGAAATTGGCAAAAATTATTGGAAAGGATGTTTCCATACAAATTAATCTTAATTTATTAGAATAATGTTTTAAAATAAAATATGGATAAATAATAAACTTGAATCTCTTCAAGTAGTGAGCCAATGGCCTTCAACATAATTTAATGAATACTTTTGAAATTAGATTCTTGATGATTTCTGCAAAGGAAAAATAAATGAAGTATAGGAATAATTTGATGAATTAAAAAAAAGATGGAAAGGGGTTGCATGGGCCACAAATGAAAAATTTTGTCCAGTGCTGGATATATCTTGGAGGGAACTCCACATTTGGAAAGGAGCTTGTCTCCTCATAGATAATTTCTTTGAAAATCAAAATCCAAGGATTTGGGACAACAGTAATAAGAAATTTAATTGATCTGCAGATTTGGAATATATTTATGTCCGTTAATAAACTAAGTTTCAAAATATAATTCATTTTTTACGCTATCAAGAAAAATTCAGGGGCTAAATCTTTAGCTTATCAAAATCACTTACAAAATCCCCATGGCTCTTTCCACTATATAACCCATGCAATCCTATCATTTAGGTTCTATTTGTCCTAAAAATTCATATCACACTGATATATTGAATTTTCATTCTAAAAATTTACAGTATGATTTCAATATTTTGTCTTGGGTTTTTTATTATTCAAATTGAAAAAAAAAACAATATTGAACAATCCTTTCCAACCTCTCTGAGCTCAGTAATATTCAGAAGAGTATTTAATTCTATTCATATACTATTAGAATCTGACTTGAGTCATCTTGGGAGCCTTAATTCTTTCCAGAGTTTCCATTTGGGTCCACTGCTTGATATTTTTGGAGGAGTGGCTGAAGGCTTGAATCCTGAAACATATAAAAAATACAAAAACTATAATAAAGTCCTTTTTATAAATTCTTTCATAAATTTCAAGAATAAAGATAAAAATATCCTATTACATGGATGTGTTTTTGTGGATAAAGGGAATATTTTCCAAACAAGAGAGGCTTTCAAGAATGCAAACATGGCTCTGAGACATATTGAGAACTAAAGCTCACCTTTATTTATTGATATTCCTCAAGATTGTGATCTTTATCAAGCTTCCAACAATACAAGTTTAACTAGTTCTGTTACTTCAATACCTAATTGTCAAACCAATCTTTTATTGCACCAAATCCAGGCTATTTCCTTTCTCTTAAATATTGAAAATAATATGGAAAGAATTTGTGAAAACCTATGGAAACATTCAGATAACTTATGGATTAAAAAAGTGTTTTCTAATGCTGTTGAAACTGGGCTGATACCACAAGATATTGTGTGCAAAAGTAGGGGTGGAATATTGGCCAATGATATGGGACTTGGAAAATCGCTGACAACTTTATGCTTGATTCAAAAAACACAAAATGAAGCATTAAAGTACTCAGAAATATCTAAGGACCATGTCCCAGCTACTTTGATCATTGTACCACTTTCTACTTTGCATAACTGGGAGAATGAAATAAGACTACATTTTCATGATGGTAGTTTACCATATTCAATATTCCATGGTTCCAATCGTAATTTCATTTCATTCCAAAATTTGAAGCAGAATGCAATTATCCTCACCACATATGATGTTATTGCTGGTTATAATGTTGATAATGTTCATGGGATGAGAATAAATCCTCTTTTGGTGAATTGGTTCAGAATAGTGTTGGATGAAGCACAGTAAGCTTCTCTTTGTGATTCTTAAATAAAAAAGTACTGAAATTTTTACATCAATTAGCTACATAAAGGAACAATCTACTCATAGAGCATTCACAATATTGAATTTAAAATCTGAAAGAAAGTTATGCCTTACAGGAACACCATTACAAAACAATCTTTGGGATCTACATAGTCTGTTGAGGTTTTTACAAGTAGAACCATGGAATCTCAAGCCTTTATGGGAAAATTGCATAATCAAACAAATATCATCTGGGAATCAAATGGCAATCCAATCATTACAGCTTATAATGCAAACAATCACCTTGAGAAGATTGAAAGCCAACCTACTGGATCTTCCCAAGAAAGTGCAACATGGAGTTGGAATTGAAATCTATGAGCCATGGAAAACAGTTTATTTCAAAAAGCATGAAGAGTTTAGTGCATTGTATGGAAAACAGAGGTCCAAAGCAGTTCAATGGGATTCATCAGAATTTTTCTCCATATTATCAGATTTGAGGCAGCTTTGCAACCATCCAGCACTAATAGAAAGGGAAGAAGGGGGAAGGAGATATACCTGGAAAGAAGGATCCAAAGTGGTGCATCTTGTTAGCCATCTCAAGGAGTTTTTTCAGAAGGAGCCAGGCTTAAGATATCCCAAAGCAGTTGTTTTTTCAGAATACAAAAGGTTTCTTGATATGTGAGCTCAAATCCTTCTACTACCTGTCATTTGAATGATTTTATTGATCAAATATTGTAAAAAGTATTGAAATTTCACTGGATGAAAGTGGAATATCCAATTTGTTGATGCATGGAATGCTCAAAAATGATCAAAGGATCCAAATCCTTGAAGAATTCAGAAAAAATCCAAAATCTCAAGTTCTTCTTACAACAAAAGGCACAGGTGGTGTTGGTATTGATCTGAGATGTGCTCAAAATGTCTACATAATGGTAAGACAGTATTTAGATACACTTGAAGCTTAATCTAATATTATTCCAATTACTTAAATTAGGAACCAGGTTGGAACCCTTCAACTGATGATCAAGCAGTTGATAGGCTTTATCGGCTAGGGCAAAAGAAAGAAGTTCATGTATTTCATTATATAACTGTTGGTAGTATTGAGGTGAATATTCAGCAAGTTAGAAGGAAGAAACAGCAGCTTCAGATGTGAGATAGTTTAAACTCAACGAATATTTATCTTTTTTGGTAGCTAAAGCTTTTTTATTTCATTTCAGGTTGAGCATTGGACATTTAGGTACTGTGGATCATGAATTGGAAAAATTGATTGTGGAAACAATAGAAAAATCATGAATTATTTTTTTAGGTTTCAGATAGTTGAAGTAAATGATGAATATCTATACATGGCTTTGATTGTAGCATTAGCTTCTCATCATTAGTAAGCTTGGAAATATACTCATTTGAATAAAGATTTTCTGGAAGTCCAATTGGAACTTTGGCTTCTTTCTCAAAAATACCACTTTGTACTCTTCTACTTTCCAAGACATTTGGAATTCTATTGAATTTATGTTTTTGAATTTGCTTTTGAATTAATAAGGAATCTAATTGACTTGCTAACTTTGAGAATAAAGCTGACCTCCAAGGGGACTTTAGTTTTATTAATGATCCATTTTCATCTTCAGTATCAGAGCAGCATCGTGGCTCATCAAATATGGAAGCTTCATCTTGATTAATTTTCAATGATAGCAATGTCTCTGAGTGATTTGATGATAGCTGAATATTAAATAACATCAATTTGTGTAAAAATCAATCACAAATAAAATAAAAACATACTTTTTTACGCCACCTTGATTTCTGCTTCTGACTGGCTTTTTTTGAAAGTGCTTGAGGAACCAATTTATCATTCTTAAGATCCTCTTGTCTCCCTCTGAACCAGCGCATTAGTATTAAAGACTTATTAACATTTGTATTATCCTTTGGATTTATCAAAAATCTTTTCAATTCTCCTTGTTGGTGTAAATAGTTCCAGTGCTTGAGAACAAAGTTTGCAAATATTTGATTCCATTTTGATTCCCAACATTGATTCCAAGCAAAGGTTGACATTGGGAAGCCTGATTTTAAGAGATCCTCTCAAAACATAGTTTTGTAAAGTGGTGACATTAATATTCTTGGGTTTATAGACAATCTATCCTCTCCTGAGGTGTGATTGTGGGGATTTATAATTGGATTATCAGTGCAAGAAAAGGGTAAGTTCTCAACAATTTTGAGACTTTCTTCTGATGGAAGAGATTTCCAACTATTTATACCAGATGAAGATTGGAAATAGTTGATTTCCATGATCAACCAGCATAATTGATGTATGGATCTTGATATTGCACTGGTAGGTAGTGGGATGATGGGATGTAATATCTTGTTGATAGTCCTGTTTGATTGGGGTATAGAGGTCTCAAAAAAGTAATGTGAAGCTTTAGGCATAGTAAAACAGGTTAATTAAAGTCAGATTTCTGGGTATAGGTGGAAGGATCGAGAGAAAGGCTCCTATTTATCATAAATGAGAGGATTCTGGAGCCCTGTAGTTATTTCTTACAGTTTGAATGTGCCTGAAAGAAGCTACCTTGTGTAAAAGGAGCTTATTTGGGAAAGTAAGCAATGAGATATCAGGTTCAATAAAAATATCCCTATTTTGAAAGAATAAAATTAAATTACAGAAAAAACTGATCAAATTAATAAGGTGTTTATATTGGCTTTATCAGGGAGATCTAGTACAGGTTGTCCATCTATGGTATTTTTTTCAAGCCATGCCTCACTGAAGTCCAATAATAAACATTTGGCCACTTCCAATTTTTTTGGAGCAGTGGGAACAAATTCATGGGTTTTTGAGAAAAATGCCTTGTTAAAAATATCCAAAATATATGCATTTGTTCTCTTCCAAATAGGCTCATAAGGCCTTTCCTCGGCAATAGCACTATCAGTAATTTCAATCATCTGCAATGCTCCTTTAGCTGAGCTTTTTCTCCAATCTCTTGAGCAAACCATTAATCCTCTTACCCCAGAAGCAAGAAATGAAGCTAAAATATGATAGCAGGGCTTAACTAATCCTATTTTTGATTGTAGCTCTGATAAGGTCTTAAGGTGTTCTTTGGACCTTTTATGAGTGAGTACAAATCCATCAGGAATATTGACTGGAAGAACTTTTGAATGTGCTATTATCAGGACATATGAAATCATAAGATGTAAAATGGAATCATTGAAAGATATTAAGCTATTCATTCCATAATGAAGTGGCTGGTTTTCCTCATTTTCATCAAGGGTATTTTAAATTTGAGCTGAATGGGTTGGTCTTGTGCTGAGGCAGGACACTAGAAATTCCAGGCTGAGTCTTTGAACTAACAAGGGATCATCTTCTGTTGATTTTGTGATTTCAAACTTTTCAGGTTGTATGAGATCTTGTGCAGAAACTGATATTGACTCTAGTATTAGATTGGCCCAGAACTGTTTCTTTTGAAGATTAGGGACAAAGAGGGATTGTGCCAATTGAAAGAGGGGTTGGTGTGATTTGGGAATGTTTTGCATTGAAATTGTAGAATCCAAAGTAAAGATAGGGACATTCCAAGCATCAGGATCATTGAAAGGATCATATTTCTTTGGTGAAAAGATATCTAATCCTGAAAAAAGCAAGTAAATATCAATGTTCTGGATGAAACATGAATGAATGTCTTTTGTATTTACCAGATTTATCCAAATCCACTACCCATTTGGTAATGCTAAGAGATCCAATACTTTGAAAGTGTATTCCTTTGGGTAGTTTGGTAGAAAATGGCCTTGGGGGGATTTCCTGGATTCTATCTCTTACTAGAGTTTCAACATTAACCTGGCATTTCTTCCATGAGGATACAGAAAGTGGCTGATAATGGCTGATTTTCTCTTCAAAGTGATCTGAGTGGATGGGATTGAATAATCCGGATTGAGGAAGCTTTTTCTTCTTTTGGGATGTTGAAGGCTCTTCATTACTGGTTTGCATTAATTTTGAAGTTGATGGGTTGTTATCTACATGTATGGAATTGGATTTAGGTTTTTCTTTTGAGTGTTTGGTCAATGTAGGTTGTATCAAGGGCTCCTCTATTTTTGATTTTTCTTTTTTTCTCATGGTGGAAGTTGGAAAACTTTGTATATTTGATTGATCATTTTGAGAAATACTATTGACTTCAGGGCTGAAGTTTGATGTGGATAGGGCTTTTTCAAAATCATTTTGAGGTTGGAATAGTCCTGGTTCTAGATTTGGAGAATCTGACTGGTTTTGTGGGTGTGATTTCTCAGTATCATAATTGCATTCTAATTTCTAAGAAAGAAATGATTCAGGAAATATAGTTTAATCTTTAATTAAAGCCTAAATAAAACATTGAGACATACTTCTTGATTCTTTTCCTTTATACTTTGATAAATTTTGGCCTTTTTATTACTGATACTAGAAGAAGATATGAAATACCTCTTTATTGATGTTTGGGAGGATGCTGAAATAACAACCTTGGCTTCAGGGGGTAATGATCAACCTAGCTGTACACCTAAATTATGATTCAAATTCCAATTAAAAATGGCTCCATATGGGCAAAAGCTGGAAAAACATACGATACAGATCATCTTCAAGTATTTTGGAGACCTCTTGAATTTTTTTTCTTGCATATTCGGGAAAGTGAGTATCGCAGGTAGCAAGCTTGAGAGAAGGAAGAAATTTGGAGATTTTGGATATGAATTCTGATTTTTCAACTTGCTTTGGCTCTATTTCAAGTAATGCATCCATTTTGGAGCAGTGATTATTTGAAATTGACTGAGGGTTAATTATTATAAATAAGTTCTTAAATTTATTTTTGAAATGAAATTGAAAAAAATAGAAGGTGGGCGTTCTTTACAGTGTTCAAGAGAGATTGTACTATTATGGAATGTAGGATCTTTGGGAAGGCATATAGAATGATGACTTTTGATAAATGTCAATATTTTTGTTTGAGCATTGCTCAACATATAATAGCTTGGGGACAAATGAAAACCAAAGCAGGAATAAATAAGAGGCTTATATATTAAATAATGTTGAGAACCTATAGCACATTTCAGCTTTGAAAACATTAAATAAATAACAAATTTATGACTGATGGTCATAATTGTGAAAGCCCACATTGTGGCTAAATTATAAATTCTTACAATGGGTGACTTTTTAAAATATTTTAAATCATGTTTGGTTTTGAAGTACATTTATTACTAAACTCTAAGCTTGGAAAACATATAGGACACTTCAGCTCTCAAATACACTACAAAAATACTAATTTTATGACTGCTAGTCATGATTTTGAAAGCCATCTTTTGACTTGGTTATTAATTCATTCAATTGGTGAATTGTTAACATAATTTATCTCTAATTATATTTCCAAATACATCTATTACAAAACTCTAAGCTTGGATAAAAAAAGGACTGGGATATAAACATTATTCAGGATTCATACGATTATGACTACTTGAACCAGCTTCAATTCCACTGAGAGAAGATCTTCCTGGCCTCTGTATGATGTGACGTCCCCTTTTTGTCTTGGCCTCAATCTCTAATAAAATATTTTGGAGTCCAATCGGTTCTTTTAGCAGTAAGTGGTTTCTTTCAACTTCTGAAATTGTGTTTAAGTATATTGTGGAATAGCAATCTAAAGGTAAGCAATGTGGGACATTAGTTAAATCAGAATTATAGTCTAATTTATCTCCATCCCTATGAAGCATACGTTGAACTCTATTCTTTTCAAGCTGGGTTTTGGCACCAAGGGTCATTGCTAGATCCAATTGCCTTGTACACAAGGTCAAAGCTTCACTACGCCAAACTCCAACAAGTCTTTTGGGTGCTTTTCCAAAGTCAGAATTATCCTCTACATCTGAAGTTGCTTTTATATCAGTATATATTGCAGAGAAATCGTTGTTTTGAGGGAATAATTGACGTGCTATTTTGAAACGGGCAGCTGTCACCTAAATATAAAAGTAATATTAGAGTTTGGTGTATGTCTAACAAAAGAATAAGCACATACATTCTGCCTCCCTCTAGTGTTTTTGGATTTCTTAGCTTTTTGAAATTTAACCTCCTCTGAAGCCCGGCCAAGTTTTGAAAGCTTTCTCATTTCTTTACCCCTTCCATTGACCCATCGTTCAATAAATAGGTTTAGTTGATCAGGATTGTTGATATTTAAGCTGGGTTGAGTCTGGCTCCAATTGAAAAAATGTTTGGAGATAATGTCGGCTATGGCTGCATTCCAAGTGGAGTTATTGAATGCAGTCCCCCATTGGAAGGTAATTCTCTTGAGGCCTACTAGCTGGCATTCCTTTTCACAAGCACGCTTTTCAACTATGGAGACCTTGATCTTGTTATTGAGAACATCACGACTTGGTTTAAATTCAGGTGGCTGCAATCGTTGAGATATAGAGGTGATTTCTTGTTTGACCAGAATTTTGCGCTCACTAATTGGATGATCTCGCAGTCCATATTCAAAGGTTTCCAAATGGGTCTTGATGTGTTTAGCTCGGTTTCTGACCCAATTAGTATGAAATTCCTCTTCATCATTGGTAGGATTGGGTGGGAAGTGATCTACAGAAGGTGGCATACCCATTAAGAAGTAGATAAATTCTTGCAGGTGGACTGATTCAGTGGATGCCTGACTTGGAAGATTGTTCTTTGTTACCAATCTTGTAATGTGGTTATTTCTCTGTTGCAATATTTTCTTATTATTTCTAGCCCTCTGTTGGTCCTCTTCTTGTTGAATCCTGAATTCAACTCCAACAACTGAAAACCAAATCAGTTAGTAATTTTCAATCAGCTTTGGGAAAGATACTCACCACCGGCTGTTATTTCCTCTTGTCCCTCCTGACTGGCATTCTGTGAAACAGCATCCTCTATTCCAAGTCTTTCCAAATCTTGCAGAAAGATAGATTTCTGTCCAGTAGAGTCAGTATGGATGCTTTCGTGGTTTTCTTCATCTGAGTGAATTATTGAGTCACCCTCTGTTGGTGGGTTTTGTGATGAGGATCCAGAAGTTTCTCTGTGGAATGCGGAGGGGGAACCACCCAGTGCATGGGAAGACATTGTAATATCAATTTAAACAAGTGGAGTTAAATTGAGGAAAATGAGGTAATTATATTAATGAAAATTTGAGTATGTTAAACAGAGTTGGAGTAAGAATTCAACATATGAGAATGAACGTGGTGGATGAGAAAGCTCAGGAAAGCTTAAAGCAGTTTGGTGAAGTGGAAATACAGACATTTTGGTGGAGAAGAGTGAGTTTATATACACATTTGTTCAAACCTGTTCTATCCAGCACCAAAAAGCCAAATTATGTCTTGAAAGATGTTTGGGAGGCTTAAATATGGTAGATTGACAATTCAAATCTCTTTTAAAAGGGATTGGAGTGAATTTTTCTAAAAAAAAACTTCATTTAATAGCATATAACAATATCAACAAAGGAAAAAAAATTGTTTTTTCTCCAAAGAAATCTTTAGTGAGCATTGATAAGGAAACCTAAGGCTGAAAGGGGTGCGGTGCTTCAATCACCTATCCATTGCTGGCAAGGTTTGAAAGGAAATGGTAAGAAACTGTTAAAATATATGAGATAATGAGTGGCAGTCCACTGAATCACTTACTGATGAATGTAGAGATACCAAGCAGAGTGTAGCCTGATGAATTCCAAAGCTTCCAGGAGGATTCTTGAGGCTTGCAGCATGACCCAAAAGTGATTGAGAGTTGATGATTATGGCATCCTCCGTCTCGTCCAATAGAATAGAACAATTGAGATCTGGAAAAGGATGGAAAGGGTCTTTTTCTATTTCATTATTTTCAAGCTTCTTGAAAGGTTTGATTATTAGCCACCATATGTCAGGATCACCTCCAACTAATGTGACAATATTATCAATATGGCCCAAAGATTTCGCATTATTGATGCTATACTCTATGATACTGTCTTCAACATGTGATTTTACATTACAATACCTTTTTTTTTCAAAAATTATTGACTTTTTGCATTCAAAGAGGTTTACAACATCCCTTAAATCTCTTGAAACTAGTAGTTTCCACTGTTGAAAAATATCATCATGCAATTGAATTGTATGACTGGTACTGATATTTGTTGATTGATGCACAGAAATGAGGGGATTGTTCCTACCAACTCTTTGTTGAAGATTAGGCAATTTGGAAATCCATTGATATTGTACTTTAGATATCCATCTTTTCAGTATTGTTTGGGAGATCTCAGCTACAATTGGTTATATGTGGGTAAGTATTGTGAGGGTGATTTTTTGACATATAGATATATAAGTCATACTCAACATGGCTTATTATTCCGTGGTATGTCCCCAAATATACGGTTCATTATTTCATATGCCCACACAGCTAAGCTTCTTAGTGGCCCTAGCTCCTTGATAACCTTTGGTAAATGTTGTGTTAGGTGTAGATTAGGTTTGGAGTTTATCATTGACCAACCCAAACGAAGTGTTTGACAATAGATATTTGTAGTACTTTCAATCTTATCCAGGTCTTCTTCATGAATGCTTGTCCTGAGTAACATGTTTGTTAATGTAACTAATGAAATTAGTGATTTGAGTAGAAGATCCTTATGGAGGTAGTTCCCTGGGCATTTTACCCTTTCCTCCCTGTGAGGTATTTGCGAACTCCATAGTGGTACAAGTGCCAATGGTAAATACAATGTCATCAAGATTTGCCACTTGGCTGCTTTGAGTGTCTGAAAGTTTTTGAAACCAAATTTTCTGGGTAGACAAGAAAACCATGATGGGACTTTTGTTTGATCAATGACTTTTTGAAGTACCTCTAATTCGTCTTTTTTTAATCTTGGAATTTCATCCCCCATTGGATTTAAATCCTGATTATCATCAGAAGATAAATCAGAAGGAACCAATGAATCACTACCATGTGTGAAAGGTAATAAGTTAAGTACTGTAGAAGTGGTTGTCTTGGATCTAAGGGAATACCTGGAGTTTGAAGTTCTGTTGCTTTTTGCAGTTTGATCACTTTTGGTCCTGGAGGCTTCACTAGAGCCTTTGTGCCTTTGGGATGTACAAGGTTGAATGCGGGCAAGGTTAGCTCTTGTAAGGTTTTGTTTCTTGGGTCTACTTGGTTTTTCAGAATCATTGTCATCTTCATTTTTCCTTTTTCTTGGTCGCCCCAATAAACAAAAAGGATATTTGGATGGATTTGAGTGTGCCAAAAAACTTTGCTTTTTCCTGTGAAGCTCTAACTCGTGACCAGCCAACCCCACCTTGAGGAATGATATGCAATAGTCTTTGATATCCCCTAAAATCAAACAATGCATAATATCTATGCCACAAAAGTCAATTGGTCTCCAGTAATCTAGCTTATTTAGAATACTCCACCGGACACCATGTGATTTTACAAATTCATCTTGTTCCTTTTTGGTTTGAAGTTGGAGCCATTCATTTGCCTTGGAAATATGATTTTCATGAGTGCTTGTTTCAAATTTTGAAATATCTATTTCATTGATGTCAACCCTTGTAATATTACAAAAGGAGCAAAATCGATTGGCCGAATGAGAGGCAAATCCAGCCACTTTACGTAGAGCAGGAAGATCTGCTATTAAAGTTAATAAAGCCACTCTAATAAGTCTACCCTGTGGAAAGTCGTGGGTATTGGAAAACCAAATACCATTCCATAACATTTGAAGCTCAATCACAAGGGGCTCCAAGATTGAATTCATTTGATCAAGAGATGGCTCTTTGGGACCCGGAATTATTGCATACAAAAACATGTTCTCCTCTTTGTGACGTTCACTTGGAGGAAGATTCAAACAAGTGAGAAGAATTGACCCAATTGAAATGGATTTTGCAGTCCCTTTGTTACTGAATGGATTGAACCAATCTACATATAAGCTAAATATCAAATTACCTGGTCTACTTATGAATGCTTGTTTACTACGTGGGGAAGATTTGAATGTGTTCCAAATTTTGCTATGCCAAATATCAGAAATAACTTTAGGGTCTGTTTGAAAGTTATGGGTATTGTGAGCATTTAATAGCTTTTCAAAGCCAGGAATACACATATGGGAAGCCAACCATTTTTTCAAGGACTGGTATGTAAAGGTACAGATTGGTTTTTGAAGTGAAGTATCATTCTTTTCATTAGTTTTAAATAAAATAGAACCACATTCTTTTCTTGCAAGAGATCCTAATTTGACAATGGAGGAAGGAAAAGCTTGAATAAATTTGGATGTAAACAGTTTGTTGATGTGCCCCTTTGCAGTCAGATCATACAAACTGAAGCATTCTGGACAGCAATTTTTTTTTTCAAAGTCCATGGATATGCCCAGCTGAACCAAAATAGTTTCAATTGAAAGTGGAATTTCTTTAGCAATGGATAATCCATCAAAATTGAATTTCTCTCCAAGGCTAGTTATCTTTTCCCTTTCTGATAGAAGAAATTCTTTGATACTATCTCTGGACATTCCATTCTTGAGGTATAGGCTGGAAGCTTGAACCAAAACTTTAAGAGAATGAGAGTCAATAAATTTAGAGGTCTTGTTTTCATATTTTTTGGTATCAAAAAGTAAATTTCTTTCATTATTCTGACGACATATCTGTTCAATTTGAGAGCATTCTTGGGTTTTCTGTGTTGGCTGTGCCAAAAGATTTTGGAAAATTAGATTGAAGTAATGTTGAATAATTGAAATGAATGAGGGAAAGAGTACTTACATTTTCAATATTTTGGGCTAAAACCATCTGATCAACAAAAGGCTGGGGTCTCCTGAGTTTGATTAGCTCCAATTGATGTGTCTTCCACGCTGGGTCAGACATCGGTCTTCCATGCTGAACAATATTGTTCAAATCTTCATAATATTGATTGTGACAGCCAAGCTCGTGACAAGTGCAAATTTTTTTGGGGCGACCCATTTTTTGCACCATGAAAATTTGTGGGGAATGAGCAAAAAGGGCCCAGAAATTGATATGGATTAGGGTGGTTATAAGGAATGTTTTGGGGGGCAAAGTGGACACAAGCATAGCTTTATTTATATTTGAGCATCTTTGATTTTGCAAACATAGAAGCCAATTATGCCCCTATAGACTTCATTCAGATACAGGTTTTTCTGTATCTGAGTGGGTCTGATGAAATTCCCAAGAGACAGACCAATTATGGCCGTAATTGGATGGCAAGTGGTACAAATTATGACCGGCAGTCATAATTTGACCACCTGTGTACAATTACAGCCAAAGCTGTATTGTGCCTGGACCTCATTCAGATACAGTTTTTTCTGTATTTGAGTGGGTCTGACAAAATTCCCAAAAGACAAACCAATTACGGCCGTAATTGGTTTGCAAGTGGTACAAATTATGACCGGCGGTCATAATTTGACCACCTGTGTACACTTACAACCCAAGGTGTATTGTCAATGGCCCTCATTCAGATACAGTTCTTTCTGTATCTGAGTGGGTCTGACAAGCTTTATCGTCTCTGGACCTCATTCAGATACAGGCTTTTCTGTATCTGAGTGGGTTTGACAAAATTCCCAAGAGACAAACCAATTACGGCCGTAATTGGTTTGCAAGTGGTACAAATTATGACCGGCGGTCATAAATTGTCCACCTGTTTATGATTACAGCCAAAGCTGTATTGTGCCTGGACCTAATTCAGATACAGTTTTTTCTGTATCTGAGTGGGTCTGACCAAATTCCCAAGAGACAAACCAATTATGGGCGTAATTGGTTTGCAAGTGGTACAAATTATGACCGGCGGTCATAATTTGACCACCTGTGTACACTTACAACCCAAGCTGTATTGTCAATGGCCCTCATTCAGATACAGTTTTTTCTGTATCTGGGTGGGTCTGACAGGCTTTATTGTCTCTGGACCTCATTCAGATACAGGTTTTTCTGTATCTGAGTGCGTCTGATGAAATTCGCAAAAGACAAACCAATTACGGCCGTAATTGGTTTGCAAGTGGTACAAATTATGACCGGCGGTCATAATTTGACCACCTGTGTACATTTACAACCCAAGCTGTATTGTCTCTGGACCTCATTCAGATACAGGTTTTTCTGTATCTGAGTGGGTCTGATGAAATTCCCAAAAGACAAACCAATTACGGCCGTAATTGGTTTGCAAGTGGTACAAATTATGACCGGCGGTCATAATTTGACCACCTGTGTACATTTACAACCCAAGCTGTATTGTCAATGGCCCTCATTCAGATACAGTATTTTCTGTATCTGAGTGGGTCTGACAAAATTCCCAAAAGACAAACCAATTACAGCCGTAATTGGTTTGCATATGGTACAAATTATGACCGGCGGTCATAAATTGTCCACCTGTTTATGATTACAGCCAAAGCTGTATTGTGCCTGGACCTCATTCAGATACAGTTTTTTCTGTATCTGAGTGGGTCTGACAAAATTCCCAAGAGACAAACCAATTATGGCCGTAATTGGTTTGCAAGTGGTACAAATTATGACCGGCGGTCATAATTTGACCACCTGTGTACACTTACAACCCAAGCTGTATTGTCAATGGCCCTCATTCAGATACATTCTTCCTATATCTGAGTGGGTCTGACAAAATTCCCAAGAGACAAACCAATTATGGCCGTAATTGGTTTGCAAGTGGTACAAATTATGACCGGCGGTCATAATTTGACCACCTGTTTACACTTACAACCCAAGCTGTATTGTCAATGGCCCTCATTCAGATACAGTTTTTTCTGTATCTGAGTGGGTGTGACAAGCTTTATTGTCTCTGGACCTCATTCAGATACAGGTTTTTCTGTATCTGAGTGGGTCTGATGAAATTCCCAAAAGACAAACCAATTACGGCCGTAATTGGTTTGCAAGTGGTACAAATTATGACCGGCGGTCATAATTTGACCACCTGTGTACATTTACAACCCAAGCTGTATTGTCAATGGCCCTCATTCAGATACAGTTTTTTCTGTATCTGAGTGGGTCTGACAAAATTCCCAAAAGACAAACCAATTACGGCCGTAATTGGTTTGCATATGGTACAAATTATGACTGGCGGTCATAAATTGTCCACCTGTTTATGATTACAGCCAAAGCTGTAATGTGCCTGGACCTCATTCAAATACAGTTTTTTCTGTATCTGAGTGGGTCTGACAAAATTCCCAAGAGACAAACCAATTATGGCCATAATTGGTTTGCAAGTGGTACAAATTATGACTGGCGGTCATAATTTGACCACCTGTTTACACTTACAACCCAAGCTGTATTGTTAATGGCCCTCATTCAGATACAGTTTTTTCTGTATCTGAGTGGGTCTAACAAGCTTTATTGTCTCTGGACCTCATTCAGATACAGGTTTTTCTGTATCTGAGTGGGTCTGATGAAATTCCCAAAAGACAAACCAATTACGGCTGTAATTGGTTTGCAAGTGGTACAAATTATGACCGGCGGTCATAATTTGACCACCTGTTTACATTTACAACCCAAGCTGTATTGTGCCTGGACCTCATTCAGATACAGTTTTTTCTGTATTTGAGTGGGTCTGACCAAATTCCCAAAAACAAACCAATTACGGCCATGATTGGTTTGCAAGTGGTACAAATTATGACCGGCGGTCATAATTTGACCACCTGTGTACACTTACAACCCAAGCTGTATTGTTAATGGCCCTCATTCAGATACAGTTTTTTCTGTATCTGAGTGGGTCTGACAAGCTTTATTGTCTCTGGACCTCATTCAGATACAGGTTTTTCTGTATCTGAGTGGGACTGATGAAATTCCCAAAAGACAAACCAATTACGGCCGTAATTGGTTTGCAAGTGGTACAAATTATGACCGGCGGTCATAATTTGACCACCTGTGTACATTTACAACCCAAGCTGTATTGTCTCTGGACCTCATTCAGATACAGGTTTTTCTGTATCTGAGTGGGTCTGATGAAATTCCCAAAAGACAAACCAATTACGGCCGTAATTGGTTTGCAAGTGGTACAAATTATGACAGGCGGTCATAATTTGACCACCTGTGTACACTTACAACCCAAGCTGTATTGTCAATGGCCCTCATTCAGATACAGTTTTTTCTGTATCTGAGTGGGTCTGATGAAATTCCCAAAAGACAAACCAATTACGGCCGTAATTGGTTTGGAAGTGGTACAAATTATGACCGGCGGTCATAATTTGACCACCTGTGTACATTTACAACCCAAGCTGTTATGTCAATGGCCCTCATTCAGATACAGTTTTTTCTGTATCTGAGTGGGTCTGACAAAATTCCCAAAAGACAAACCAATTACGGCCGTAATTGGTTTGCATATGGTACAAATTATGACCGGCGGTCTTAATTTTACCACCTGTGTACACTTACAACCCAAGCTGTATTGTCAATGTCCCTCATTCAGATACAGTTTTTTCTGTATCTGAGTGGGTCTGACAAAATTCCCAAGAGACAAACCAATTATGGCCGTAATTGGTTTGCAAGTGGTACAAATTATGACCGGCGGTCATAATTTGACCACCTGTGTACACTTACAACCCAAGCTGTATTGTCAATGGCCCTCATTCAGATACATTCTTTCTATATCTGAGTGGGTCTGACAAAATTCCCAAGAGACAAACCAATTATGGCCGTAATTGGTTTGCAAGTGGTACAAATTATGACCGGCGGTCATAATTTGACCACCTGTTTACACTTACAACCCAAGCTGTATTGTCAATGGCCCTCATTCAGATACAGTTTTTTCTGTATCTGAGTGGGTCTGACAAACTTTATTGTCTCTGGACCTCATTCAGATACAGGTTTTTCTGTATCTGAGTGGGTCTGATGAAATTCCCAAAAGACAAACCAATTACGGCCGTAATTGGTTTGCAAGTGGTACAAATTATGACCGGCAGTCATAATTTGACCACCTGTGTACATTTACAACCCAAGCTGTATTGTCAATGGCCCTCATTCAGATACAGTTTTTTCTGTATCTGAGTGGGTCTGACAAAATTCCCAAAAGACAAACCAATTACGGCCGTAATTGGTTTGCATATGGTACAAATTATGACTGGCGGTCATAAATTGTCCACCTGTTTATGATTACAGCCAAAGCTGTAATGTGCCTGGACCTCATTCAGATACAGTTTTTTCTGTATCTGAGTGGGTCTGACAAAATTCCCAAGAGACAAACCAATTATGGCCATAATTGGTTTGCAAGTGGTACAAATTATGACTGGCGGTCATAATTTGACCACCTGTGTACACTTACAACCCAAGCTGTATTGTCAATGGCCCTCATTCAGATACAGTTTTTTCTGTATCTGGGTGGGTCTGACAGGCTTTATTGTCTCTGGACCTCATTCAGATACAGGTTTTTCTGTATCTGAGTGCGTCTGATGAAATTCCCAAAAGACAAACCAATTACGACCGTAATTGGTTTGCAAGTGGTACAAATTATGACCGGCAGTCATAATTTGACCACCTGTGTACATTTACAACCCAAGCTGTATTGTCTCTGGACCTCATTCAGATACAGGTTTTTCTGTATCTGAGTGGGTCTGATGAAATTCCCAAAAGACAAACCAATTACGGCCGTAATTGGTTTGCAAGTGGTACAAATTATGACCGGCGGTCATAATTTGACCACCTGTGTACATTTACAACCCAAGCTGTATTGTCAATGGCCCTCATTCAGATACAGTATTTTCTGTATCTGAGTGGGTCTGACAAAATTCCCAAAAGACAAACCAATTACAGCCGTAATTGGTTTGCATATGGTACAAATTATGACCGGCGGTCATAAATTGTCCACCTGTTTATGATTACAGCCAAAGCTGTATTGTGCCTGGACCTCATTCAGATACAGTTTTTTCTGTATCTGAGTGGGTCTGACAAAATTCCCAAGAGACAAACCAATTATGGCCGTAATTGGTTTGCAAGTGGTACAAATTATGACCGGCGGTCATAATTTGACCACCTGTGTACACTTACAACCCAAGCTGTATTGTCAATGGCCCTCATTCAGATACATTCTTTCTATATCTGAGTGGGTCTGACAAAATTCCCAAGAGACAAACCAATTATGGCCGTAATTGGTTTGCAAGTGGTACAAATTATGACCGGCGGTCATAATTTGACCACCTGTTTACACTTACAACCCAAGCTGTATTGTCAATGGCCCTCATTCAGATACAGTTTTTTCTGTATCTGAGTGGGTCTGACAAGCTTTATTGTCTCTGGACCTCATTCAGATACAGGTTTTTCTGTATCTGAGTGGGTCTGATGAAATTCCCAAAAGACAAACCAATTACAGCCGTAATTGGTTTGCAAGTGGTACAAATTATGACCGGCGGTCATAATTTGACCACCTGTGTACATTTACAACCCAAGCTGTATTGTCAATGGCCCTCATTCAGATACAGTTTTTTCTGTATCTGAGTGGGTCTGACAAAATTCCCAAAAGACAAACCAATTACGGCCGTAATTGGTTTGCATATGGTACAAATTATGACTGGCGGTCATAAATTGTCCACCTGTTTATGATTACAGCCAAAGCTGTAATGTGCCTGGACCTCATTCAGATACAGTTTTTTCTGAATCTGAGTGGGTCTGACAAAATTCCCAAGAGACAAACCAATTATGGCCATAATTGGTTTGCAAGTGGTACAAATTATGACTGGCGGTCATAATTTGACCACCTGTTTACACTTACAACCCAAGCTGTATTGTTAATGGCCCTCATTCAGATACAGTTTTTTCTGTATCTGAGTGGGTCTAACAAGCTTTATTGTCTCTGGACCTCATTCAGATACAGGTTTTTCTGTATCTGAGTGGGTCTGATGAAATTCCCAAAAGACAAACCAATTACGGCTGTAATTGGTTTGCAAGTGGTACAAATTATGACCGGCGGTCATAATTTGACCACCTGTTTACATTTACAACCCAAGCTGTATTGTGCCTGGACCTCATTCAGATACAGTTTTTTCTGTATTTGAGTGGGTCTGACCAAATTCCCAAAAGACAAACCAATTACGGCCGTGATTGGTTTGCAAGTGGTACAAATTATGACCGGCGGTCATAATTTGACCACCCTTACAACCCAAGCTGTATTGTTAATGGCCCTCATTCAGATACAGTTTTTTCTGTATCTGAGTGGGTCTGACAAGCTTTATTGTCTCTGGACCTCATTCAGATACAGGTTTTTCTGTATCTGAGTGGGTCTGATGAAATTCCCAAAAGACAAACCAATTACGGCCGTAATTGGTTTGCAAGTGGTACAAATTATGACCGGCGGTCATAATTTGACCACCTGTGTACATTTACAACCCAAGCTGTATTGTCTCTGGACCTCATTCAGATACAGGTTTTTCTGTATCTGAGTGGGTCTGATGAAATTCCCAAAAGAAGAACCAATTACGGCCGTAATTGGTTTGCAAGTGGTACAAATTATGACCGGCGGTCATAATTTGACCACCTGTGTACATTTACAACCCAAGCTGTATTGTCTCTGGACCTCATTCAGATACAGGTTTTTCTGTATCTGAGTGGGTCTGATGAAATTCTCAAAAGACAAACCAATTACGGCCGTAATTGGTTTGCAAGTGGTACAAATTATGACAGGCGGTCATAATTTGACCACCTGTGTACACTTACAACCCAAGCTGTATTGTCAATGGCCCTCATTCAGATACAGTTTTTTCTGTATCTGAGTGGGTCTGATGAAATTCCCAAAAGACAAACCAATTACGGCCGTAATTGGTTTGGAAGTGGTACAAATTATGACCGGCGGTCATAATTTGACCACCTGTGTACATTTACAACCCAAGCTGTTATGTCAATGGCCCTCATTCAGATACAGTTTTTTCTGTATCTGAGTGGGTCTGACAAAATTCCCAAAAGACAAACCAATTACGGCCGTAATTGGTTTGCATATGGTACAAATTATGACCGGCGGTCTTAATTTGACCACCTGTGTACACTTACAACCCAAGCTGTATTGTCAATGTCCCTCATTCAGATACAGTTTTTTCTGTATCTGAGTGGGTCTGACAAAATTCCCAAGAGACAAACCAATTATGGCCGTAATTGGTTTGCAAGTGGTACAAATTATGACCGGCGGTCATAATTTGACCACCTGTGTACACTTACAACCCAAGCTGTATTGTCAATGGCCCTCATTCAGATACAGTTTTTTCTGTATCTGAGTGGGTCTGACAAAATTCCCAAGAGAAAAACCAATTACGGCCGTAATTGGTTTGCAAGTGGTACAAATTATGACCGGCGGTCATAATTTGACCACCTGTGTACACTTACAACCCAAGCTGTATTGTCAATGTCTCTCATTCAGATACAGTTTTTTCTGTATCTGAGTGGGTCTGATTGGATTTCAAGGAGACAAACCAATTACGGCCGTAATTGGTTTGCATATGGTACAAATTATAACCGGAGGTCATAAATTGTCCACCTGTTTATGATTACAGCCAAAGCTTTCTTGTGGCTGGACCACATTCAGATACAGTGCTTTCTGTATCTGAGTGGGTCTGACAAGCTGTATTGTCTCTGGACCTCATTCAGATACAGTTTTTTCTGTATCTGAGTGGGTCTGATTGGATTTCAAGGAGACAAACCAATTACAGCCGTAATTGGTTTGCATATGGTACAAATTATGACCGGCGGTCATAAATTGTCCACCTGTTTATGATTACAGCCAAAGCTTTATTGTGCCTGGACCTCATTCAGATACAGTTTTTTCTGTATCTGAGTGGGTCTGATTGGATTTCAAGGAGACAAACCAATTACAGCCGTAATTGGTTTGCATATGGTACAAATTATGACCGGCGGTCATAAATTGTCCACCTGTTTATGACTACAGCCAAAGCTGTATTGTGGCCAGACCACATTCAGATAAAGTGCTGTCTGTATCTGAGTGGGTCTGACAAGCCGTATTGTGGCTGGACCTCATTCAGATACAGTTTTTTCTGTATCTGAGTGGGTCTGATTGGATTTCAAGGAGCCAAGTGGTACGGATTATGACCTGAAGTCATAATGTCACTCTGATGGCATTCTGTGGACACAAATTTATTCCAGTCATAATTGATTTACATGTTGAATAAATTTTTACTGGTGGGCTAAATCTCTCACCCACCTACAGGTGTGACTGTACCATCTAACCTAATCACCCATGTATTTGAAGGAGGATTCTAAAGATACACATATCTCGACACTTAATTCTTTGCTAAATGTGTAATTGTGTTTTATGTCTAGAGGATCTGCAGCTTTCTTTCCTTTGAAACCACAAAACTCATTTCTGCTCTATTTCTATGGGCTACACCCTCACTTCATTTCTTTGGGACCTGCAATATAAATAGAGCTGTTTTTCCCATGTTTTCCCTAAGTTCCTCTGTTTTTAACTTCTGTTGGCCATTTAAAGCCCTCTCCTAACAATATAATACCCAATACTATGAATCCACCCCAACCACCTGATTCTGATGTCTCATTTGATGAAATGTTTCATAGGTTTTTTTCAAATAACACAGATTTGAATTCATCTTTATCTTCTCAAAATGAGGCACCATCTCATTCAACCATCAATTCATTGTCCACCCCAAACCAAAGTACCGAACCCCAGGAATGTTACGATCTTTTTCACTACCTCAATTCTCCCAATATAGTCCCACCAGCTCCCATTAGTCATCCTCACATATTGCCCTGCCCCCCACCAAACAACATAAATAGAACCCCCTTTCAACTTGGTAAATTTTTTCTTCCCCACGTAATCTCATTCCCAAAATTTTTTAATAATATATTTTTGCAAAAATTTATTAGATATCATAAACACACCAAACATGAGTTTATGTAACCCACCCCCAAATACTCCACGAACCCTTCCACCCCCCTCATTCATAGAATTTGACATGAATAACCCACCCACTCAAGTACACTCTATCTCACCAATTCTTTCTTCTGAGCTAACTCGCCTCTCCCGTGAAGAATTTTCTCTCAATCACCACCATATCAAGAAAATTCTCAATAATGCCCTTTCTGAAGCTGAAAAGAATCCTGTATCAATTGAGATTAAGGATTATTTGAAAAAGGGCCTTACATTTATTTCTCAAAAAGAACATGGTAATTATAATTCTTCATGTCTGTCCTCAATTTTGTGTTAATTTTATCTCCCTTCTTGTAGAATTGTCTTCATCACAAGCGATTGGTCTCATAGATGGCAATGTTGAAGTTATTGAGAGAGAAGTCCCTTCCATATGCTCATCCCAATCATCCTCCTTGGAGGAGGTTGTTCCTGATGGAAATCATAAGAAAAAACGGAAAATTCAAAACAAACCACCACCAAATATTCGTAGGTTTATGCAGCAAACTGTTACCTTTAATAATACTCAAGAGGTAGTTTCCATGAATATGTCTTCCACTACATCAACCCTTTGTACCAATTCTACCCCCCCCGAAACAATCAGCCCCCAATTGTTATTGAACAACCAATCAAATGACCTCCCCTGTTCTTTACCAATTACCATTGTCGAACCCCCTGTTCCCTCAATCATCCCACTTGAGACTCCCACTACCCCACCAATGATTACGGAGGAACAAATTCCTGAACATCCACCAAATGTCACCCCCAGCAGATCTTCACAATGTGAATCTCCTCATTGCAACAATGACAACTCTTTGGAAGTACCGGCCAATAACATCCCCAATTCTCCAGCTCAGGTTCATCCACTGACTCCAACAAATGAAATTATTCAAGAAGAATTACATGTTTCAATAGCAGAGAATAATAGTAGTCCAAATGTTCCTTCCCAAATCCCTTCGAATACACCCACTCCAATTAATGCCACGACACCCCATGTTGTATCGTCACCAATGCAAATTAACCAAGTAAAAAGCTCCCATACACTATCTGCTCGTCAATTTGAAAATCCAGAAAACACTCTTCCGACCTCTCAATCAAATCCATCTACACCATCTCATGCTCCAACTCCTGGAATTAGGGAGCCATCTAATCATCTCTCTCATGTGGGCCCATCTCCACCCGTTTTGCATGAACCTCACCAAAATCCTCCTTCATCAATCATGCCTCCAGAACTACAGCCTCTCGACTCCCCCAATGATCAATTCTCTATTTTCACTGATGAATTTCGATGAAAATTTTATGAGCTTTTCAAAACATTCACCCATGGACGCCCCACCCAGGCCAAATACCAAACCACATTTGAAGCAATTGACTCACTCGTTTCCTGGCGCCACCAAAATTTGGGCTCCGAACAGCCTGCAAAGGGGAATTTCAATTTTAAACAGTGCTCTTCCTCATATAGCAAATGGATTGACGAGCTCTGCGATAATAGTTAGTTTATAATTATACTACTCCCATGAACCAATGCTTATGTTAGATTTCTCCAGGTGCTCCATTTCTCAATGCCACTAAAGAAGAATTTTATGTTACATCCTCAATCTTTAAGATGCCGATTTATGACCAAGTCACTGCCCCTGAAATTCAGATTTCACTACCATTTTCACCTGACCCCAGCATTCGTAATGAAAAGCACCCTGAAACTCATTTTGTGCGTCATCTAATCTTCATGTCACAGCCCAGATCATTCACCATTACTGCTTGGGCAAAAGTCATTCCAGCTTCAGTCTCAGCAACCATGGATGAATTTTGCATACCAAAACCTCCTGTACCCCCTCAAGCACAAATTGATGAGGTCAACATTTATCTGGACATGATTTCATACTTTGAAGGCCTCAAAAGACCCTCAATTTCACCGATGGAACTGATTTCCATGGCACATCAAAGTCCAGGTGGCTCAAAAAATGCTCAAGAATCATACAATATTTCTTCTGACTCAGATCAACAGTTAAAGATTTTTTAAGACCTCATTTTAGATGTCATGATTTTGTATGTCATATTTAAAGCACAAGCCTCCCTTGACGATGTTTCCCCTAACCACACTGAACAATCTAAACGTGTCAAAAGAAGAAAGGCCCTCCGTTCTAATAACCAAATCTCTTCCGTAATAATTCACTCAGCTCCTCAAGTGGTAACCTCTAATACTGACAATGATCTCCAAGTTGAAACTGCCAAGAAGAAGTTGGTTGAATACCGTAGCCATCATAATTTCCTTCCTTTTGTTTACTATTTGATATTAGGTGTCAAGGGTTTATTCACTGCACAAAAGGATCATCGGAATTTTTCAATTTCCAATGCCATGCTCATACTATGCCCTTTTCATCTTATTCACCAACATGTCAAGCCACCTCCACCCGAAGAGCTAGTTTGGAAAAATCTATCTTTTCATCTCAAATCATTTTTTTCTAAGGGTATGAAACCATTCACTGATGTCCAACTTGTTCGCCCACCTTCACGACATCAATTGGCTCAATATCTTACAAGTGATTTTTTAAACCAATGGGAAGCACAAGCCACTGTGACATCACTCCTTCCACCCTCGCAACTCTAATGCTTTGCCTCCTGTTTGTGATTTACTTACACATGATATTTGAACCATTGTAATTAGTTTCCTATTATAAGAAAAAGTTGAATCTTTTCTTGTTTTATATTTTCCATGCTTTTAATTTTAGAATAGTTTTATTTTGAAACTCCCTTTTCATTCATTAGCTATGGCATTTGTTCTTAAATAAGACTTGACTCAGTGCAACAAGAAAATCCCGTGTTTTCAACATTCCTCAACAACTCAAATCAAAAATATTATCCTTCACTACAATATACTCATACTAATAACATCCTCACTGTCCTTATTTTCAATTTCCATCCAAAAACCTTGTCTTTTATAATGACAATACCATGCTTACTTGACTTGCATGATTTCCAATAAGTTAAGTTAATTTCATGCTTATGTTTATTTACTTTGTAGGAAAAACTATATTCCCATCTAATATTTCTTGCTATTAAATATTCCCATCTAAAACTTCTTGCTATTAAATCTTTACCCTCTTTTCAATATCTTACTCCACATTTTCCAACCCCAAATCAACTTCCAAATAAACTCTGAAATACACCTGTAATTTTTTTGCGTCTAACATTTATTTTCAATAAATCATTAGTACTTTCTCATTTTAAAACAGTTTATTATCATTGTCTTTTAATTAGACCATTAATTTATAATATCTAAAAAATTTTCAATTTTGTTTAAAAAACCATAATGAAACTATTAGTATGATTACTTTAAGTTTATAACAACTAAAATTCATAAATTTAGCATTTCACATAATCAATTCATTTAATTTTTGAATTAATAAATTTAATGAATTCACTTCAATAATTTAAATTAATCCATTTTGATTTAATTTGAATTGTAATGCTCCATTAAATCAATTTATAAAATTTCCTTTTCACATACCCAATTTTTTTTTCAATTACTTGCATTTCATTTTCAATTGTTAAATTTCATTTCCAATTAATTGAATTTGATTCTCAATGAATCAATTTAATTACTTAATTGATTTCTTGAAATTAATTAATTAAATTACTTGATTGATTCATTGAAATTAATTAATTAATTGATTGATTCAATGAAATTCATCAATTAATTAAATTAATTGATTGATTCCTTGAAATGAATTAATTGATTCATTGAAATTCATTAATTAATTAAATTAATTGATTGATTCATTGAAATGAATTAATTAAATCAATTAATTAATAGATTCACTGATTGATTCATTGAGATGAATTAATTGATTCAGTGAAATTAATTAATTAAATCAATTAATTAATTGATTCATTGAATTGAACTAATTGATTCATTGAAATTCATTAATTAATTAAATTAATTGATTGATTCATTGAAATTCATTAATTAATTAAATTAATTGATTGATTCATTGAAATTCATTAATTAATTAAATTAATTGATTGATTCATTGAAATGAATTAATTGATTTATTGAAATTCATTAATTAAATCAATTAATTAATTGCTTCATTAAAATTAATTAATTAAATTAATTAATTGCTTCATTGAGATTAATTAATTAATTAAATTAATTAATTTATTCATTGAAATTAATTAATTCATTTTAAAATTTATCTAATTAATTGACTTATTTGATTTAATATCATTTCAAATTGATTGAATTAATTCTATCAATTCAATTCCTTTGTGATTTAATTTGAATTGTAATGATCAATTACATCAATTTATAAAATTTCCTTTTCACATACCCAATTTTTTTTTCAATTACTTGCATTTCATTTTCAGTTGTTAAATTTCATTTCCAATTAATTGAATTTGATTCTCAATGAATCAATTTAATTAGTTAATTGATTTCTTGAAATTAATTAATTAAATTACTTGATTGATTCATTGAAATTAAGTAATTAATTGATTGATTCAATGAAATTCTTTAATTAATTAAATTAATTGATTGATTCATTGAAATAAATTAATTGATTTATTGAAATTCATTAATTAATTAAATTAATTGGTTGATTCATTGAAATTAATTAATTGATTTATTGAAATTCATTAATTAATTAAATTAATTGCTTGATTCAGTGAAATGAATTAATTGATTCATTGAAATTAATTAATTAAATCAATTAATTAATTGATTCAGTGAAATGAATTAATTGATTCATTGAAATTAATTAATTAAATCAATTAATTAATTGATTCATTAAAATTAATTAAGTAAATTAATTAATTGCTTCATTGAGATTAATTAATTAAATAAATTAATTATTTGATTCTTTGAATTTAATTCATTCATTTTGAAATTTATCTAATTAATTGACTGATTTGATTTAATACCATTTCAAATTGATTGAATTAATTCTATCAATTCAATTTAAAATTAACACATTTTTGTTATTTCTTTTGGGTGGCTGTATCACCAGTCAGCCAATTTCAGAATATATTTTTTTCTTCCAAACAATACAGTCACCTGGGGCTTGTTACAGAGCTTCCAGGCATGTTTTACAGCCCCCCACTGCCAAAGCCAGTCATACAGAGCAGTGGGGGCCCCTGGAATTCAATTGAGGTATGGTTTCATCATTTTGAAGCTCCGGTGATGACCGCCACCTCAGAACTAACAGATTTTGCACCAAATCATCTTTTTGTGCTATTTCCACCACATCCAGTCCTTCTCTTTGATTTTCAGCCTTCCTACTAGCAAAAAATCTCTTTCCACTAATTTCTTCATTAATTACTACAATAATTTTCATTAAATAAATTTTTTAAAACTGAATGGATGCGTGCTAGTCAAAGATTGACTAACTCATAATTTTATGAGGCTATAAGATTGTTATTCAGCTTTTTCAAAATTTATTTTTTGAATTTTATTACTCTTTTCAAAGTTCAAAATGCCTAGAGCAATGAAATCAAATAGATATCTCAAAAAACATTTAAACAATTCTCAGATATCTAATCAACTCCACCGTCAAAATAAAAAAAAAAATAGGATGTAGTTATGAAACTCCTTATTTCAGAACATGTAATTTTTTACATGAATCTTTCTTTGATCCAATTCCTCATAATGAATTTGATAGAAAAACTTTAAGATCCATTTTTTTAACAAAAACTCACTCTTACAGAACTTATATTAAAAAAAAGTATTCTTCTATAAATTTTGGATTTACAATTTTAGATGATAAATCACTTCTTCATTCACCTGATAAAACTTTTGCCATCATTCAATTTATTCCTTTTAGTAACCTGAATGATTATGAAAAATCTCAAATCAACTTTTTATCCACTTTTTTATTTAAATATAAACTTTTTCTTAACAAATTACAAGAATCTGGAAACAAGATCACCGGTTCCATGTATGCAATTGGATGGAGACCACCTCGACTTGGTGACTTTACAATTGGGCGTTATATCAATTCGACTTCTATTTCTAATAACCCAGAACTTTATAATTCTTTATCACTTCAACTCTCTCAATTACAAAATATTATTCAAAATCTCTTTCAAAAATTATCATCAACAGTTTTCGAAATGAATTCAAATCAAATGAAACAATTCAACATTCCAGGATTTGAGATTTTAGACTTTACTGATTTTTATTCTTCTTCATTTGCAAATCAATTAACATTTACTTTAAATAACTTTTCTAACTTTCCTCATATTGATCAAACAGACTCTTCGGAGTTTGCTTATTTTCTTTCTATCCCAATTTCTACAAGTGATGGCACCTTAATCTTTGATAACTTTGATTTATTTAATGAATTTTTTGTCTTTCCAGACCACTCTATTAATATTGATTTAACAGGTAAAGAACCTGGTATTGTACAAATGGTCTGGAAAGCAAAAAGCACTAGACATTTTACTCTTTATCCAGATGGCGGCAATAGTAAGTCTTTTACCAGATTATCAATGTCATTACAAATTTCAAAAAAAGTGTACAACTTATTCAAAAACTTACAAAATGGTAAGATTGATAAATTTACAGTAGATGATCATACTTCTATCATCAACAGGCTTGCTTCAACTTCTAAATAGTCAAAATCATTTTTTGCTTCTTACATTAATCTTATTTTCAATATCAGTTCTTCAAATTTTTTTAAACCAATTCAAATTAATTTTTAATATAATGGAAAAAAAAATAAATCTCAATTTTTGTCATATAAACCTCTTTATTAAAATTCAAATTAAAACACAAAAAAATACAAAAATAATAAAAACATTGTTAATAAATATTCATTAGATTTAAAAATTTCATTTTATAATCATCATCTATATATTTTCAATTCCAAAACCAAAATATTTTGACGAAAATTAAAAAATGTAAATCCAACTATCCATTGGATCTAAAATTTTTAGATTTTCATAATTTTATTTAACTTTCCATCATCAAAATTCATTTTAATCAAAAAATTTCCGCTTAATTTTTGATTTTAAACCCTCACCCTCATATCCCTTTTAATCTTTCCATCATCGTACATCTTTAGCTGACTTGAACCATTCTTAGTTTTTGTCTTCATCACTCTCAATTTGAATCATAACCATCCATCTCATCACGTCATTCTAATCAATCCTCAATCAAACCATCAACCTCAAAACTTATTTCATCTTCTAATCTCTCAATTAAGTGGATAAACCTTACTACCACACCCTCCTATCACCTTTCGGCTTGCTCATCACTCATCTTATCTTATCAATTATTCATCAATGGTTCCTCAAATTTTACTCAGCTTGCCTTTTCAAAGTCTAAGCCTGGATGACAGTAATGTGCTGGATCGTGAGTGAACCTGGCACGCCAAGGCTGCGGGCTTGTAATATGGTTAGCGTTTGGTTAACTGCACATACAGTATGGCGGCTGCCCTGGATTTACGTTTCCTACAAATACAGCTCGCCCTGAGCCCTTGTTGGAAGCCATCATCTATTATCTCGGGGGTGATCACCAGTCTCATTCGAGAATATGGTGAGGATTGAACGCTTTGGAATTTGAAGGTACGTCCAAGAATGTGATTTTTTTCAGAATTTTTGATGGGTTTTGAAGGTCTTGCTCATTATTCCGATGATTCATCTATTACTCCAAATACTCTACGTTCTGGTACATGCATAGGGTCCTCCATCTGGAAGTTTTACGAGATTGACGTGAAGAGTAAGCAATTCAGTTGGCAGGTTGTGTTCCGGAACGTTCCAAGATGACCGGTTGAAGCTGTCCGTCCTCAAGCACAAACTAACCCACCAGCAAGCGTAGGACCTCTTTTATTTAATTGTCGTTTTTTGACAAGCTTAGGTGATGAAGTTGGTTGTTTCCCGTTGGCTCAACCATTCAGCCGTACCGACCCGCCGATTGTCTCAGCCCTCCAGTTCAAAGTGTGTACCCACAGTTTAATCATTAATGGGCCAAACGCTTAAATGATCATTCGCAGTCCTTACCCATCCTGTAAAAGCATCGATGACTAATCAATCTTTGCCCAATTCACTTAGACTTGGCTCAAACATCCTCGACCTTGCAGCTTCTCAGAATGACCTGCAGGTTACCATGGTGGATGAGGCGAAAGAGATGGAAGAGAACCGATTAAAATCCCCTCATGGCTACAAATCAGACAGCTCTCACTTCAATCAGGCATCTGTGAGTTCACTTGCCTTTTAAATCCATCTTCTTTGTCTTTTCATTAATCATGCAAGCAATTTAGAGTACAGCTTCCCAGCGTTTTTGCGATTGTACTTGGCCAAGCGCTTCTTCCAGTTCAGCTCCTTATCCCACCTCAGAAGTTGAAAACTCTAACATTTGTGTTCCTGGTGATCTGCCGCTTTCTAGCCTGACCAGGGCGATGGACAATCACGACTTCCAACTGCCCACCAAAACCTTTCAAACCCTACCTTCCCGCCAAAAATCGCATCTTTCTACTCACACCTACGACTCCTTGTTCTCTATTGCTGCAACACCTCATGAAAACAATAAAAGTTTGGCTCAGAGAGCTAACCTGAATGAAAAAATCGATGCTTTTCATGTCATGAAGCCCGAGAAATTATCATATACGTCAGATTATTGTCAGATTGAAGTTCGCCTCAAGCTAGTTGAAAAGCTTTTTCAATCAATTGGACGCCTTTTAACGGATGATAAATTACTGCAATTACTCTATACTACAATTCGAGCAGAAGCTCTTAGATTACGATCTTTTATTAGCTCTTCCAATTCTAAATCCTCTGTTTTCAATGGGCAGCTACATTCTCACTTTTTATCTAGCCAAGAGCGAATACGTCAGCTGAAGAACGAACCAAAAGTGACACCAAAATGTCAACTGCTTGTGCGGCTTACACTCAACGCTTTCCACCAGTAGAGGATTACAGCAAAGCATAAGCAAACTACCTCCAACAACACAAAAAGCACCATTTGGCCAGGCTGGAGTTGATGTGGAAGGGAAGGACATTCTGATCAAGATATTATAAAGGGTTTTTTTTACCCTTTGGTCAGGCAAATCGTCCATCTCCTCCGACGATTGATCAGTGCAAGATATTATTCATTGGTTTTTGATGGATTTTGAGCCAATGCATTAGAGCAGACCATCAAGATGCGCATGATAGTGTTTATTTTGAACAACAATGGTGCCAGAATAGCAACACTTTCGTTGAATTCTGCCGATTTTTCTATCTTTTTTAACGGCTCCAAAATGCGAGTTAAAGCTCAATCGGGGAACTGAACAGTACATGATGATACTGCTTAAACTCAGAATGCAAAATTTTGAATCTTAGTAGAAATACAAGGTGATGATTTGGCTGACCTTCAATATGAGACCTTCTCTTGGGACGGATGCGTTACTTATCCTTGTTATGACTCAATGGTTTATTTGAGGTCTGGTAGTTTTCAATTTACCTTTGTTGAAGCCAGATTTCATCGTATTTTGGTGTTTTTTTCAATGTTTGCTCAAATGAAAGCTGTCATGGACACTGCGAGGCATGCAGGACGCCAGTAAGCAAGTGATTTCACACAAACCACCAGCAAGATACATTACAATGTATTTATAAGAACTCCTATTATCAGCTTTCCTCTCAACCAGGCATTGACCAATTGTCTAATTGCACATTTGGGGGAAATTTCTGCGGCAAACGCTTTTCTTAGTGATGAGAACAAATTGGTGAATAAGGCCAAGGCACAAATTCAAAATATCCATCTAACCTCTGAAATGAATCACGAAGGCCAATTGCACATGCTGAAATTACTTGTTGATGTTTGCCTATCTTCATTCAACAAAGAACAGCAAAATCAAGACTCGGACTAAGGTTTAGACACTGATGTGAGTGTTATCTTTAAGTATCTCCGCTACCTCATCGCATATAATTTTCCTTTTCTGATAAGCTACATTTCCACCTAGATTATGGCCCAAATGTCGGATTTGAAAATTAATCTCACTCAGCCTCAGTATTTTGCTTTGTTGTCATTAGTGATGTCCTTGCCCAAACTTTTTTATTTCAGAGAATTGAACCAGGAATTGCTTTTGCATACGTCGTCTCCCGGCCTTATACAAGTTACTGCTGCTAGTGCTACTATGGATTCAAGTGCTGAAATTGCTCCTGTGGCTAAGACGGCTGATGGAGAAGTTGTTTCAATAATATAATGCAACAAAACTACCAAGCCTTGTTTTTTAATTTTGGATTGATTTTTTTTACAAGAAAAACATTTCTCATTTTACAAAGAAATGATATAAAGATTACGTTTTCCAAATTATTATTGATACTAATAATAATTCCAATTTCAAAAAGAATTTTTTATTATTCATCAAGAATTTTAGCATATGAGGCCTTTAATAAGATTCATAAGAATAATATCTTCAAAAAAAATGGTATTTCAATAATCAGGTTATTTATTGACATTGAATTGTTTTGGTGATATTTTGAATATATTTTAATCAAGTGATAATAAATAATGGCTTTGAGAATAATGAGCCTGGCTATTGATGGTTTTTGTATGATCCTAGAATGCTTTAGTATAGAAGGGATGGATTTCTCTTTAATATAAAACTCTGAGTTGTAATTATTGTGGGGAATGAGGGACAAGGGACCTCTATTAGTATCTTTTTAGACCCCATTGAGACCTTCAAAATAAAATCTCTTTGAAAGATTCAGCTACTGATCCATTTTAGTAGTTCAGCACTTTGTCTTTGCGAGAAAGTATGACCTTATCTCCTTATTCCAACCAAACCTTTGAGGTTTCACATCATTTCCTAATTAGGAGAAAGAACTATAATTATATGGTTTCACTTTTTTGATTCACCATGTCATTAAAATGTGAAGAATTTTCCTTTAGTTTGTAATGATTTTTCATTTTTTAAGTATCTGGTTACTGGTTAAATCAATAATGAATAGTGATTGGAATATGTGATTTCCATGATCCTTATCTTTTTTTCAAGTGAATGAACTTTAATTTCCATAATTAAAAATATGATTTATTCACAAATATTTGGTCTATTTGAATCAAAATTCAAAGCTGAGGGTAAGGGTTGAACTATCAAACAACCTTTTCTGTAATACATATATTCCACTTTGGTATACATCTCATAGTTATTCTTGGAGTGATTTTACTGGGTATTCTTTCATTAACTTCACTTTTTTTATTTGTATTATGTATTGGTATATTTTTGTCCTATATGCTTGTGATAATGCTTTATGATATGTAAATCCCTATGTGAAATCAATTGGGATACTTCTTTCTTCTATTTATCTTGTTGGCTTTAAAGCTGAGTATTCTCTTTTCTTATCCAACTATACATCATCTTATATGACTCTTATTTTCACTATTTGTATTGCTATCATTCCCAAATGTATTTGATCCTTTTCAAAAAAGGATGAAGTAACACAACAGATTTTTTCATACTAGTAGTATCATTGTAGAAATCTATGTATTTCCAAAAACTTATAGTACTTCCAATTTGTCATCAGAAGTTTAAATCCTCTCATCTTATTGAACCAGAAAGAGTACCAGCATATATTGAGTTTTCTAATGAAACTTGCATAACACTAGGTAAAAGAAAGTAACTTAGGGAAATGAATAATTTGATTGAAAAGAAAGTTACCCAACATTCTTATTCTTAATTTCAAAGTTGAATTTATTACTCTTGTTACATATAGTCTATCTCATCAAAGCTCAGTTGATACTAAGCTGATTTGGGGATTCATACTGAGGTATTTGTAACTTTTTTCCTCTAAGATAATTTTGGGATTCACATGGAGATAGTTCTGAAGCTACTGATAAGTTAAGATGAATATATGAGGAAGGACTCCTGTAAGGTAATATGATTTTTTTTGCATAATTTGCATCATATTCAAAAAACCATTCCAAAGAATCGAAAAAAAGAAATATTATAGAAATTGAAGGGATAAAACATTAAACAAAGGAATATCTCAATTTAATTTTATTCATTACTTCATTTAAGAAACATTTTATATTTTGAATTTGATTAAATCAAACAATAATATATTCCTCAATGCTTTAAATAACCATTTTGATAATTGAAATAGATAAAATTATCTCAAATGGAATAATTGGAAACTCAAACTAAAAGAACTTAAATAAAAAGATATGTATGAAAATTATATATCAAAATACAATTCTAATTGAGAAAAGATCAACTTCAAAGGACCTTGTCTTAGATTAATATATATATGTATCAATCCAAAGCTTACATTTCATTTTTGTATTATGAGCTTTATTGGTAAAAATTCTTCACCAAGAGCATGAAATTTCATTTCCACATTTCCTTCAATTAGTAAAAATCTAGCAAAGGATCTTTTACAGTAGAAGTGAAGTTGATTTATTGTGAACCATCAGTGTATTGGCTCATAATAGCTTGAAAAACTCATTGAACGTATTTAAGCCCATTTAATTGACTATTGAAGGATATATACTATATATAATAAGGATTTCCAAGCAGTAACAAGGAAGTGGACACTTGAAGGTTACAGAGGTTCTCCTGAGCTCAAAAAAAGAAATAATATTGAGAATTAAATCATACTAAAAGGAACTATTGAATGAGATTTAGCTTGATTTGTGAGATAAAAAATTGGTTATTACTTATTTAAAAGAAATATTTAGACATAATTACTTTGTATACAATCTCATGGAAGGGTTCATCTTTATTGATTATAAAACCTAATTTCCAAAAATTCAAGTTACAAAAATTAAAAAAAGGGGAATATTTGTGATATTTTGATATGGTCTCAATTTAAACAAAAGACTTCTGATAATAGTTAAATATTTACTCAATCTTATGACTAATTAATATTATAAGAGTAATAGACACTTTTATCTAGATAAAGACATATTTATGTGGAATTAGAAATTTATATCTCAAGAGAGAATTATAATTCAATTAAATTATGAATTTTCAAATCAACTTTGACTGGGGAATCAATTCAAATTCATATGTATACAAATTCCAAGTAGAAAATGGAAAATTTAATGGAAAACAAGTCAAAATGAAATCAGCTTATGATATGTGTACTTGATATTTTTAATACTTTGGATAATAATAATTAATCAATCCATATAATGATTTCTTAAATCTATATTAATTGAAGGAAAAAACCTTATCATCTCTATCAAAGAGCTGGATTTTCAAGAATTTATATACTCAGATGCTTTATTTGCATAAAAGTAAATCTACTAAATTCCCTTTGATATTATTATGTAGAATCAAATTATTGATAGGATATTATAAGCTCTTGAATACCACACATAGATGTAAAACCATTCATATAGTGGAATGAGATAGCTTTGATCAGTATTGAGTTGACATTGAGATACCGGCTGAGATAAAATGAAATTAAGGCTTAAGACAATGTGTTAGTTAATATAAAGATCCAATTTCCTCAGCTTGAAGCTAAATTGAAAATACCTGACAGTATTACTTTAGAGCTGTAGGAAAAACACACCCTCATCACCCTATTGATAATATGTAAGAACTCTACAGAGATATGAACAAAGTGAGGAATGTATTCATTTGGAGATACATTTGGAGATATGAGTGAAGTTAAGGATGAGTTAACTTTGAGATACACATGTAGATATTCTATGAGTTAACTGTGAGTTAATTTGAAGACTTTAGTCAAAATCATTGTAAGGGACCTGCAGGCAGGTCCAAATGAAATCACCCTGGTGCAAGATACTCCTGCTGGAAAGCTATCAACAAAAATCCAATCAGTACAGCAAGATGTCAAGAGAGAACTTGAAGTTGCCATAAACTGGTTTAAGAGGTATGCAGATGAAAGTAGAGCAAGTCCACCTGTTTTCAATCCTGGTGAAATGGTATGGCTTTCTTCCAAGAAAATCAAATCAACCAGAACCACCAAGAAACTGTCTAAAGGATGGCTGGGTCCTTTTCTAATCTTGAAGAAAGTCCGTACTCATGCTTACCATCTCAATGGGAATCCATCCACCCAGTCTTCCATATTTTGCTTTTGGAACTGGTCCAGAAATAAACAATCCCAAATTGGCATCAAGAGCCTCCTCCTCCAATCATAATTTGAGAAGAAGAGGAATGGAAAGTCTCTCAAATACTGGATTCAAAGCTCAAGAGAACAAAGCTATGGTATCTGGTGGAATGGAAAGATTTCAGGCAAGACTCAGAAAGATCCACATGGGAACCAGCTGAAAAAATCAGGAATTGTCCTGAACTCATCAAAGATATTCATTATTTCTATCCTGACAAGCCAGGACCCAATTCTTCAAAAGCTTGGATTTTTATGGTGCTTGGTGGGGAGAGGAATTACCAAAAGTAAGTTCCACTCCTGGTATGCACCTTTAGGGGTATTCTACTCTTTTCTGTTGTAAGTATCACCTTGGCAACTCTGAGAGCACTTTGCAATTTGGACACAGATCTTTTGGCCTAGCTTTCAACATCAATTCCAATTTATGGCCATTTACACTTGGGAAAATTGACCATTCCTTTCTTATTTTACTTCCCAAGATATTATCATTTCAACACATTCATTTATCACAGCTTTTCTTATTTATGGCACTGGCAGGAGTGGTAAATACCAAACGTAAGTTCCTCTCCTGGTGTGCACTTCCCTGAGTGGTCTGCAATCTTTCAAAACATCACCTTGGCCACTCTGTGAGCACCTGGAATCAAATTCTGTTATCCAGGTCCTTGGCCACTTTCAAAATCAACTGTCAAAATCTGTGATGAAGATTGGGCTCTCCCTCAAAATTCATTTTCATTTTTATTTTTTCTTTTTCTTTCTTCATATTTGTTTCTTCTTTGTATTTTCTTAAATTTCTTTTCTTATAACTCTTAATGCCAAACTTTTTACACAAAAATCATGTCTTCAACATTTTCAAAGCCAAATTTCAAGAGAAGACCAAGTCAACCTCAATTCATATGCCAACATTCTTATCAGTCAAATTTTCCTTTTCAAGATTCAAATACCTCTGGAATCCCTACGTCCAATCCGTCTCAACAGCCTCAACAGGCTTCTACCTTATCTTGGTTCTCAGGAGCTCACTATTCAAGGTAGGGGGTACTGTCACAACCACAAAGAATGACCCTCCTCTATTTGTGTTGTGGAAATTCCAACCTGAGACCAAGCTGGGCCCAATTGGCCACACCATATCTTTATTGCCAATTTGGAAACCTCTGGTGCTCTATGGCCTTCTGGCCAATTATGGCCCCAACCATCATTTATGGCCTCAGGCTATATCCTGCCATCATTGGCCTCCCTGGCCAATTCCCATATCCTCAACCCCCACGCCTCTATCTCTGTTTTGGGCCTTGGGGGTCTCTCAGTCTCCTAGGGGGTTCTGGGCCACCCCTTTTCATTAGGGGGTCCAGGGCCTAAATGGCTTTTTGGGTCATTTAGGCCCCCTAGGGCCTCTACGGTTCGTAGGCCACTTAGGCCCCTTTTCCCATAATCCAATGAGGCCAAAGGGGGCTGCCCACTAGCCTCCAAGGCCAGGTGGGTCCCAAACCACAATTGGGCCCACCTGAGCCAATTTTGGCCCCAAATCCCACAAAACCCAAAATGGCCTTAAAGACCCTCAGGACCCAATTTTGGCCAATAACCACCATGGACCACTTTTCAGCCCATGGCCTCTGGTAGCCACCAAAGGCCACCAGATCAGCTCGCTCAAGCTTTCCCCTCACCTTAAGAGGAATTCTTCCACTCTTCCATGCACCCCGTACTAAAGGTTGCAGGAGTGGTGCATATATGGTATTATATACCATTATGCACCCTTTTTTCTTGGCAATTTAATGGTGAGGTTTTCAGGACCCAATTCCATCTTTCCAAATCAAGGTCCCAGAATCCAACGCCCATTTCAAAGGAGGACTTCTCAACTCATCAGTCTGGCAATCCATGGCAGCAATCAGAAGACCATTCAAGGATCCCAATCACCTGGACCTGCAGGAGTTCGGTTTGCAATTCATTCAGGATTATTCCGAGGGCCATTCTCAGAGGTTATACACTGTTTCAATCAGTTGTCAAGGCATCAAGTATTTCAATACTCCTTGGACAACTCAATTGGTCCATACAGGCAGCAATCAATCAACCTGTATGTATTTGGCCCAATTGGGCCAATTCATATTCCATTGTGGGAATTCAGTCACAAAGTTCAAATTTCAGGATGGCCAGATCTGTATTAACCCAATTCAGACAATACAGCCAGTGACTCACCTTCCAGGATCAGTCTTTCAACTTTTCACATATACTGGCCACCTTTAAGCACCTGGGGACTTTTTCCCAAGTTAATTAATATACTGGATTTATTTTTGTATTTATTTTCTTTTACCTTATCAAGGTTAATACTGATAATCTTAAGTCAGTCATTCAGCACCCTTTCTCTTTTGGTTCCTCGCGTGTCAGTGGATATTGGTGGTCATATCCCTTGCTAATTCCATTTCCTTTTATGGCAGGTTGAAACAGTGGGTTGAGGATTCACTTGGTTGGCTTCTTGGCCTTTGGCTTCTCTTATTATCTTTGGCCTTTGGCTTCTTATCTTTTTCTTTTATCTTTGGCATACTTGTCTGTTCCCTTATTCTTCTTTAAAGAAATTTAAATCATTATTAATTCTTATATCCTTTGGAGGCCTCCCAGTGAGCTCTTCATTCCTGAGTGCCAGGACACTCTTGCTTCCATAAGAGCCCCTGTGACAGTCCAGAAGCAGAAGAAATGGAAGAGGACACCTTGGACAAAGTGGTGGATGTCAAGACATTGAAGTAAATCATACCCACTCTGCCATACACATTATAATTCAACAGAAACCTCAAACCAGAGGACTGGAAGCATATGGACCAAGTTCTTAAGGTCCACAAAGTCCTCAAAGACCTTTTTCAATGGAGCATAGACAACAAGAGGTTCAACCTGGCCTTCCACTGGGCAGAACTTGAAGCAATTTGCCAGAAGATCTGTCTCAAAGAGATAGACTTCAGAGACCTTATAGTAATAGGCAAAGGTTGGAATTCTACCAGGAAGTGCAGACTCCTGGAGGTGAGGGCAAACAGGATAAGTGAGAATCAAGCCACTATCCAAGATATAAAAGAATGACGGACTCGCACAGGGAATACTCACATTCCTTTGGGATCAAAAGAAGTAGACCAAATAAGCTCTCCAATTGCTTCAAAAAATTCAAGAACCAAAAGATCAGTGAACAAGAGTCACCATTCTTCACAATCCCAGGAAGTTTCCAAGAGAAGACAAGGATACAAGGGAAAAAACAAGACCACCTCCAACCAATCGAAGAGAGAGTCACACCCAATGATCCAGAAGCTTCTGGATTAGGTGAAAGAAGTGTACAAGAACCAGAAGTAGTTGTACGTAAGTCTAGAGTCAGTAGTCCCCTTCATAGAGTTATCACCCCACTCAGATTGAACATAATGTTGTCACACCTGAGAGTAACCTAAACAGTGATACACTGTGGTTAAAAATGCCTCAATATTCTGAGCAGATTCAAAAGCAGTTTGCAGAACTTGAAGCAAGCCATGAGAGGATGAAAATATTGGAGACCTCCATGGTCAAAATTGTTAAAAACCTTCAAGAAGGATATTCTCAATTAGGCAAAGCCTCTGAAGAAACCAACAAAAGACTGAATCTAGTCTTTGAAGAACAACACCACAGCAAAAGGGACAGGGATTGTCTGGACCAAGACATAAACAAATTGTTTAATGTCTACCATAGCATGAAGCCCTACCCACAACACCATGCTATGGATGATCCATATCACCAAGATGACATCAAACCAGATTCCATGTTGATGAATAAGGCAATATCTCCATTACAATCCCAGGATGGAGATAATATGTCTTATTCAGAGAGGGAAGCCTTGAAACATCTTCCTGAGGCCTCAAGCTGGCCCAAAGTCTCTTGAACAGTAGAATTTGATCATATAGAACTCATTTATTATGTTGATGGACTCTTCATTGATGTACCAAGCATACCAGACTACTGGATTACTGCTAGACTTAATACAGAATTTAATGGACATGCTATTATTTGTTACACAGAAATGAAAGAAATCCATGGCAGGAGAAGCTGGCAATGGTGGAAGATTCAAATCATCCAAAAGTACAGAAATGGTACTTGGATATGGCAAAAGACCATGTAATTTGAAAATTACAAGTACTCAGTGGGCAAGGATCCATATGAATGGTATCTTAGACTGTCTAAAAGACTTGAAGCCATTGATCCTCAAATGAACATTCAGATGAGGAATCACAAAATCCTGACACAAATTCCAGGAGAACTAGAGCATGCAGTGAAATGCAGATGCAACCATAATTGCACTCTATATGACATTGCAAACACCTTACAAGACATAAAGAAAACAACAAATATAGGCAAATATTCCCCATATAAAAGCAGTGGTTTCAAAGAGAAACAACCTTTCAGGGTAGACTTTAAAAACAAACCCAGAGAAAGAGTGGCAGAAGTGACTAAGAAGAAGTATTCTTGTCATAAATGTGGTTCAATAGGTGACCATGCCAACAACTTTCCAAAGGAAAAGAAGAAATTCTATGCCATTGAGAAAATCGCAGAGGAGGGATCCCCCACAGAGGATTCTGAATCAGACTCTATGGGAGATACCAGAAGAGAACAATCTGATGAAGTGAAAGACTCAAGAGAGGAATTTCTAGTGAAATCCCAACAGAAAACCCCACTAGAAATCTGTCAGCCTGTGCCTCAAAACCAGAGCACAAGCATGACAGCCAAACACCACAAATCAATGGTATAGCCAAGGTACCACCAAAACATGGAGATGAGCCAGATCAGCTCAAAAGGTATCAAAAAAAAAAAGAAGATCATCCCTTCCCAAATATACAAGTCCCATTATCATAGGACAAAGAATAACAAAGTTATCCCTCCTCAAAGTTGTTGCTGAGCAAAAACCTTAATTTTCACCTCTCATCTCAAATAGAGGGGAAGAGGCTTGACCCCATCAAATGGGTATTCAGAATGAAGCTCTAAGTCAGGGATATCCAATGGTACTACCCAAATTGAGCTAGCACCGGTATTACTGAAGTTATGACCAAAATCCAGACAAATAAGGGTGAACAGAATATTCACCTCCCATCTACCTTCTACAGTTTTGGAGTGAGATACCTAAAGTGGGGTGCTTTTGGAAAGAGCACAATCAGAGCTATCAGATGATGCCATCAATTTTCCCATATCTCATTTAGAACAACAGATATGGAGCAAACAAGCACCATAAACAATTTTGATCAATCATTAATGTTTATAAGAAAACTTGTACATGGCAAAACTTTGCCATCTTTAATGATAACCATACCAAATTAGGTCTCATTGTGTATCACAAATCCAGGGCTACGCAATGACACAATTTTGATCTTGATATCTCAAAAACTGACAAAGGTATGCCATTTTTAAGCCCAAAATCACACAGTTTGGCCAATACAGCCTTATAGTCGGATAATATCCCATAACCATGATTATGAGGTGTCAAACAGACAAAGAAGATTGTTCATAATTCAATACCTCATATTTCATTCAATACTGAGGTCCCATACAGGTCCTGTACAGCATTTTACGCATAATACACATCAGAATCAGGTTATGTGGTCCCCAGATGAACACTTTCACCCTGTATTGGTGAAAGCTTCCCAGATGTGGTTTCAAACCAACACCTAAAACCCACACAGGCAATACAGGCCTTTTGCAAACCACAAGCCTGTCCCAGAGGGTGAAAAATCTTCACTTCCTCTACATGAAAAGGTCTAGCAGCCTTTTCACCCCAGTTCAGGATAAAAGGAGGCCTTTCCACTTCCAGAAAGCAAATCCTCATCCTTTTCTTGAATTCCTATTTAGTACAACTGTCAAAAACAGCTATACATTTGGAAAATATACATGTTATACTATAAATCTTAGTATCTTAGTCTTTATTATTGTAAAACAACAGGTAAAGCTGCACCCAGGGCTTTCAATAGCACTCAAAACCACTAATTCCTATTAATAAATCCCTTTTTATCTTCAATAAAACCTTTATAAATACTTTTATCTCTGTCACAGTCATAGTTAAAGCCTTAAATAGTCTCATTACCTCTTTTATCATAGGCTCAGCCTGACAATTTCTGGGCCTGGCAGTGCTTTTTTTAACTCTTTGGACCTTACAAGTGAGTTTTTTCTCTTATTTTCTTTATTCTGACAAATTTTTTATCTTTTTAGGAATAATTATTTCAATAATATATATATATATTCATAGTGGTATATGTCATATACCACCATTATTTTTCCTTTTTTAATCATAAGGTTGCGTGGTTGATTACAATTGAATCAGCACAAGACCCTTATTTCTGGTGTGTTTTACATATAAAAACACGACAAAGCCATTAATAAAGTCCTTTTTTTAATTAAATAAGGACACCTCTTACTGTAAAACCAACAGTTGAGGCATGGTTGGGTGTATTTTTAAATCAACTATCCTCTTACATACCACTTGTATCAGATTATACTTGCTAATTACAAGTTAATCTGTGAGATACTGGCATACAAACAGTGTACCAGATATCTATAAGCTGTATTTCTGACTCTAAATTGTTAATTAAAATACACTTTCATTTTACAAGGGCATATTGTAGTGAAATACCAGCCCAGATGCCATTCTTAGACATTCAAAAAACGTTTTGAGAAGTCATAACTGACAGTAAGCGCTTTTTTTCCTGTTTGATTTAGTGGAATGAAACTACATACCACTTGAGACCCAGTCACAAGACAACACACCAGTGACACCCTCATAACCAGGGTGCAGCAAGGGCAAGGGAAAGAGGCACAGTGAAAGCCTGATGACAGCAAAAAAGTGGACACCCATTGCCACTCAGATTAATAAAAAACCACAAAACTCTGCTTCAATACAAGGTAAACCAATGTTAACCACCTGTACAGGGAAGATTACCATAATTAACCCAGCTATAGCTTCTAAAGGTAAATTGCCAAAATCAGCAGACAAAAAATTTGTACAAGGCACAGTCAAAGGTAAATAACCTAAGAAAATAAAGTTTTTGACTGCTTGCAAGCACTGATATGTCTCCTGTACACCTCAGAAACCTTGTCTTCCAAAAGAACAAACCATAGTACAGACAAGGATTGTCCAGAACCAGCAGACCTGGAAGAAGACACCTTGGACAAAGTGGTGGATGGCAAGACACTGAGGGAACTCATACCCATCCTGAAATTCACTTTCCAATTGAGCAGGAACCTCAAACCATAGGACTGGAAAGATATGGATCAGGTTCTTCAGCTCCAACAACTCTTCAAAGATTTATTTCAATGTAGCATGGAAAGCAAGACGTTCAACCTGGAATCCCACTGGGCAGAACAAAGAGCAAGTTGCCACAAGATTTGTCTCAAAGACCTTATGGTGATCATCAAAGGGGGAATCCTGCCAGGAAGTTCAGACTCCTTGAGGTGAGGTCAAACAGGATAAGTGAGAAGCAATCCACTATCCAAGCTATAGAAGAACAGCTGACCCAGGAAGAGAATACTCAAATTCCTTCAGGCTCACAAGGAGTAAATTAAACGATCTCTCCAGTGGTTTCGCACAATTCAGGAAGCAACAGATCAGTGCCCAAGAGTTACCATTCTTCACAATCCCAGAAAGTTTCCAGGAGAATACAAGGATACAAGGGAAAAAAGAAGACCACCTTCAACCAAAGGAAGAGAGATTCAGACCTAATGATCCAGAAGCTTCTGAATTTGGTGAAGGAAGTGCACAAGAACCAGAAGTAGTTGTAAGTAGCTCTAGAATCAGTAGTCCCCTTAATAGATTTATTACCCCCACTCAGATTGAACATAATGTTGTCACACCTGAGAGTAACCTAAAAAGTGATGCACTTTGGTTAAAAATGTGCCAATATTCTGAGCGAATCCAAAGGCAGTTTGCAGAACTTGAAGCAAGCCATGAGAGGATGAAAATAGTGACAACCTCCATGGACAAAACTGTTAAAAAAAATTCAAGAAGGACATGATCAATTAAGCAAAGCCTCCAAAGAAACCAACAAAAGACTTAATCTAGTCTTTGAAGAACAACACCACAGCAAAAGGGACAGGGATTGTCTGGATCAAGACATAAAAAAATTGGTTAATTTCTACCATAGCATGAAGCCCCAACCACAAGGCCATGCTATGGATAATCCATATCACCAACATGACATCAACCCAGATGCCATGTTGATGAATAAGTCAAAATCTCCATCACAATACCAGGATGGAGAAAATATGTCATATTCAGAGAATGAAGCCTTGAAACAGCTTCCTGAGGCCTCAAGCTGGCCCAAATTCTCTAGAACTTGAAAATATGATCATATGGAACTCATTGATTGTATTGATGAGCTCTTCATTGATTTACCAAGCATACCAGACTACTGAATAACTGCTAGACTTCATATAACATTAAAAGGGTATGCTAGTATATGGTACACAGAAATGAAAGAAATCCATGGCAGAAGAAACAGGCCATGGTGGAAGAGTAAGATCATCCAAAAGTACAGCATTGGTACTTGGATATGGCAAAAGACCATGTCATTTGAAAATTACAAATACTCTCTGGACAAAGATCCATATGAGTCATGTCTTGGACAGTCTAAAAGACTTAAAGCCATTGATCCTCAAAGGAACATCCAGATGAGGAATCAAAAACTCCTGACACAAATGCCAGGAGAACTAGAGCATACAGTGAAATGCAGATGCAACCCCAATTGCACTCTAGATGACATAGCAAATACCTTACAAGATGTAAGGAAAAGAACTGATTTAGGGAAATACACCCCATATGAAAGCAGTGGTTTCAAAGATAAGAAGTGGAAAAGAAGAAAAATTCCTTTCACAACTGTGGTTCAACAGACCACTATGCCAAAAACTTTCCAAAGGAAAAGAAAAAACTCTATGCCATTAAGAAAGTCCCAGAGAGGGAATCCCCAACAGAGGATTCTGAATCACACTCTATGGGTGATGCCATCAGAGAATAATCTGATGGTGACCAAGACCCAAGAGAATAATTTCTAGTGGAATACCAACACAAAACCCCTGTAGAAATCCAAGACATACAGCTGGAAGCAGGCATTCCACAAGATACTTCCAACAAAAACTTGTGCAAACATACACAAGATGCACAAACATTGCGGGTTAAGCTACCAAAGGAATGGCATACATACATGGAACAGCCACATAAATGACTGTCTGTATTGACAATGCTCAGCATCCATTGATAATTGACAGTGGAGCACACTGCTCCATACTTGCCAGAAATTCTCTGGACAGCCACTTCCCAAGCTGGGAGAACCAGCTCTTGCGCACCAAGGCAAAGAACTTCAAGAGTGCATCAGGGAAGATGATGTCCATTGGAAAAATTATCACAGAGATAACTATACCCCATAGGAAAGGTAACATCAGACTCAACCCAGAGTCTTTTGTACTTGATGATGCCCACATCCAAGGGTTTTTGCTGGGAACAGAATACCAGAGGATGTATGGCATAGATATTTACAATAGTGACAACAGGCACATTACCATTGGTACCAACAAGCAAAAGCAATCTTCACTTGTTATATACCAAATATCTTCCCAAGATCTTCTTGAAGAACTACTGAATGAATTCAGAGAGGGACAGATTAGCACTACCCTTACCAGTAAACAGAAACTAAGTTTACTTAAAATGCTGAAAAAGAATTGACCAGCATTTGCCATTGGTGAAGAACCATTAGGCAAGATTAGAGGCCATAATAGAGAACTATATCTGGTTGTAGAAAGACCTTATCAACCCTTGCTCAGGAGACCTCCATACCCAGCCATTGTGCAGACTAGGAAAGAAATTAAAAAAACGTCAATGAACTACCAAACATGGAAGTCATTAGAAAGATTGGACACAATGAAATAGTGGAAATTACTACTCCTGTCCTTATCACCTGGCATGATGGAAAGTCTAGGCTGCGTGCAGATTTCAGAGCTCTGAATAGCTACACAAAAGCTGACAGGTACCCTATACCCAGGATACCTCATGCCTTAGACAAACTGGAAAAAGCCAAATGCATAACCAAAATGTATTGAATGAAAGGCTTCCACCAGAATGGAGTTAAACCAAACTCCATGAAATTATCAAGAATCATATGCCATATGGGCATGTATGAGTACATCAGGATGCCATGTGGAATCAAAAATGCACCAGCCCACTTCCAAAGAATGATGGACACCATATTTCAAGAAGAAATATTGCAAGGCTGGATGGTAGTATATATTGATGATGTCATTATATACTCAGAGACATGGGAAGACCATGTGCAGTACATAGACAGAGTACTAAGTAAATGCACACCCATCAATCTGAGAATTTCACTCAAAAAGTGCAATTTTGGCCAACAAGATCTACTAGGTCTAGGACATCAAGTCTCAGGTCTTAGTCTAGCAATTGCCCAGAACAAAGTAGCAGAAGTACTGCAGAAACCATTACCAAAAAGCATCAAAGAGATTCAAGCCCTCCTTGGGTTTGCTAGCTACTATAGAAACCACATCAAAAGTTTGCCCACATAACTAGTAGCTTATAAAAGTTATGTTTAAAAGATGTAGTTTTTGAAAAATTGTAAATGGTGAACCAAGAGAGGTAGTAATATGTTACATCTCTACGCAGCTGAAAGATTCAGAAGCTGGGTATGGGGCCACCCAGATTGAATATCTATGCTTAGTTTGAGCTTTGGAGAAACTCCATTATTATTTGGAGGGTGCAGTATTTGAAGTCTACACAGACTGCACAGCCTTGAAGTACTTACTAAACATGAAGACTACCAATAGGCACATGTTGAGGTGGGAAAAAGCCATCCAAGAGTATAGAGGGAACGTGGCCATCATATACAAAGAAGCTAAAAGTCATACCAATGCATATGGCCACTGTATAATGTCAAAAGAAATCCAGCTTATGACCCTGAAGTAGCAGCCAAGATCCCTATCCATTTCATGGAAATAAATAGGAGGAAAACCTTCAAGTTTTCTGAATGGGCACCAAAAAGTGGGACCCCAGACAGTGGAAACACTGATTCAGGGGGAACAGAAACTCCCATATTGCAAATAAGTTCCTCAGAACTGCATAATGAATTCTTCAATGCAGTGATGAAAACATATGCCAAACACAAACAATGTGGCATATTGTTACAACTCCTTCAACAGAAGTACAGGAGCCCATAACTGGAATCCCAGTTAGAGGAACCCTGGTTGAGGGACTATAAGGAAAAATGATTTTTGCTTATAGACAGCCTGCTCTACCATAGAGAAAAGCACACTAGTGCACTCACAATAATAGACAAAGACCATATATATTTGATCCTGCAGGAATGCCATGACTGCCCCTATATGGGACACATGAGTGAAGACAGGACCAAAGAAAGGGTAGCAAGCCCTGCTTAATGGCCCAGATGGGAACAAAAGTTGATTGAATACATGAACACTTGTGAAATATTCCAAAAGGCAAATAGAAAACATGGGAAGAAGTATGGGTTACTCCAACACATAGAAAAACCCAAAAACACATGGGAAAAAATCAACATGGACTGGGTTACGGGACTTGTTCCAGGAGGAAAAGAAAACTTCAATGCCTACTTAATCATAGTTGATAGGTTCAGCAAGAGTATGAGGTGCCTACCATGTCACAAGGAGGACACAGCCATGGATACTGCTCTGTTATTCTGGAACAATATCACATCTACCTGTGGAGTCCCTAAGATCATCATCATTGATAGGGACCCAAAGTTCACATCTGAATTTTGGACAAACATGTATGAAATGCTTGGAACCAAGCTTGCATTTTCCACAGCTTACCATCCACAAAAAGATGGACTAGCTGGAAGGATGATCAAGACAATGGAGCACATCCTTAGAAGATTCTGTGCCTATGACATGAAATATAAGGACCATTAAGGTTACACCCATGACTGGGTTACCCTTCTACAAGCAGCCCAACTGGCTTATAATAAAATTCAGCACTCTACCACAGGAAAAACACCTGCACTGGTAGAGAAAGGGTGGAATCCCGCATTGCCTGTGGATCACTTGAAGAAAAATCTTCTGACCATCCACCCCACAGCCAAATATTTCTATGAAATGTGGAAGAGGGCTTGTGACACAGCTGCCAAATGCATAGCTGAGGCAAAAGAATCTAATAAGCAGAGGTGGGACAAATCACACATGGAACCTGACTTTAAATAAGGGGACCAAGTGTTAGTGTCTACACTGAACTTTAAAAATATCAAAGGACCTAAGAAAATGAGAGACTCATTTTTAGGGACCTTCACTATCATTAAATTGATAGGGGAAAATTCAGTGGAAGCCAAACTCACAGAAGAATTTTCTAGGAAACACCTACTCTTTCCAGTGAGTTTAGTCAAGCCATACTTCAAGACAGAGGAGGATAAATTGCCCTCCATGAAGAAAAGCCCCACCCCACCAGAAATAGTGGAAGTGGAGGACTCCCCTGGACATGTAAAGAAAATTATCAAGGCCAGGAAGCTCAGACTGAATGGTAAGGATCAGAGACATTACTTAGTCAGATTCAAGACCCAGACAGCTGACAAAAACAAGTGTTGGCGGAGGTGCCATACCAGATGGGAACCTTCACTTGACAACATTCAGAGCCTCTAGGAGGACTGAAAAGTCTCATCAATAATGTTCCTTTTTTAGGGGGAGGGTATGTCAGCCTATGACTCAAAACCAGAGCACAAGCATGACAGCCAAGTACTATAAATCAATGGTATAGCCAAGATACCACCAAAAAATGGAACTGAGCCAAATCAGCTCAAAAGGTATCAAAATAGGAAAATCATCCCTCTTCAAATATACATGTACCATCATCATAGGACAAAGAATAACAAAGCTATTCCTTCTCAAAGTTGTTGCTGAGCATCAACACTAATTTTCACCTCTCATCTGAAATATGGAGGAAGAGGCTAAACCCCATCAAATGGGTATTCAAAATGAAGCTCTAAGTCAGAGCTATCAAATTGAAATAGGGAAACTGAGCTAACACCAGAATTACAGACGTTATGACCAAAATAAGGTCAAATAAGGGTGAATAAAATACTCACCTCTGATCTAACTTCTACAGTTTTAGTGTGAGATACTTAAAGTGGGTTCTTTTTGGAAAAAGCACAATCAGGGCTATCTGATGGTGCCATCCATTTCCCCATATCCCATCTAGAACAAAAGTTATGGGAAAAGCAACCTCTATACAGTTTTTCAGCAAAACATATTGTACATGCCATAACTTTGCCATACTTAATGATAGACATACCAAATGAGGTACCATTGTGTAAAAAATATCCAGGCCTACACAATGAACCAACGTTAAGCTTGATATCTCAAAAACTGACCAAGCTATGGCAGTTTTAAGCTCTAAAGCCCACAGTTAGACCAATACAGTCTTACTGTGGGATATTCTCCCATATATATTATTATGAAGTGTAAAATAGATGAAGAAGAATGTTTATACTTCAATAGCTCATAATTCATTCAATACCATGGTCCCATACAGGTTCTGTACAGCATTCTACATGTCATACACATCAGAAGAGGGCTATGTGGTCCTCAGATGAAACTTTTCACCCTGTATTGGCAAAAAATTCCCAGATGTGGTTTCAAAACCACATCTGAGGCTAATACAGAGCATACAGGCACTTTGAGAACCACAAGACAGTACTCTGAAGCAAAAAAACCCTCACTTCCTCTACATGGAGGATCTAGAGGGCCATCCAACCCCATTTTAGGATAAAAGGAGGCCTTTTCTCCACCAGAAAAGCTTTCCTCATCCTTCTCTTGAATTCCTATGTGGTACAGCTGTCAAAAACAGGTATACTCTTTGAAAATAACCAGGTATAACTATATTTTAATTATTGTAATCCAACAGGTAAAGCTGAACCCAGTGCTTTCCACAGCGCTCACTACCACTATTACTCAATATTAAAGCCCTTAATACTCTTATTTAAACCTTTTATATAATCAATTAATCATTTATTATGTATTTTCACCATTTCACAGTCACAGTTAAGGCTTGTAAATAGTTATTAATAAGCTTCATCATAGACTCAGCCCAACATTATTTTTATGATTTCATGTCCTTCTTGATTCAATATGAAAGAATAAAACACTTAACAAAAGCTCAAGTAATACTTACTTGTTGGTAATAATTATATAAATGGATAATAAGATGATTTTGCAAAAAGAAGAAATAGAAGGCCTCTATTAAATGAAGGACAGCTCAAAGAGGCATTCCATGGAGAAAACCAAAAGACCAGTCAGTGAGAAAACAATGATTGTTTTTGGATTATTTTGTTATGGTTAAGAATAAAAGGAGTAAAAACTGTAAATCTTCTTTTATCTTAAAATAAACATTTATTTCTCAAAGTTATTAATGTTATTGCAAATTTCATCACAGGTTGTAGCTTCTGTGAATTATTCAAGATTCAATATCTCACATGGAATCATCAAAAATGGACTATAAGTAAGACTTCTAATTTTATGAATAAAACCATACTTCTTTTTGGTTTCTTTCTTAGTCATACCATTCTCAATTGCCCTGAAGGTTTGAGAAAGATTCATAAAGAATTGTATTTTCGATGAATTTTTTAAGTTTTTACCTCATTTCTACGTAGAATTACAAATATCACACAGTATGGCAAGTTGCTATGAGATAAATCAATGGATAATAGTCCAACAAGGGTTTTAATTACCCTTTCAAGGCTTATCCATGGAAAATTATTAAGAACTGACATGGATTCTAAGTTTCTCTTTACCTCTATGTCACATTTAAATAGTAGCTTATTTGCAATTTTCACATGATCTAATTAGATTTTAACTTGTTAACTAGGTTCCCAAAAGGCTTTAGTATACTCATTGGGCCATGATCAGCCATGCATCCAAGCGTTAGAGATATCCATGCCTCAGAAGCCTTGGAGGCTGGGTACCCTGGCTGTTTTTGATTTCTTTTGTCCCCCTTAGCCATTTTTATGTCAAAAATAGAAATTCAGGCTTCAAGACTTATATCCACTATGGGTGTACCAGAACTGTATGTAAGAACACCATAATATTAAGTGCCACAAACATGAATCACCCTATTATTAGTGTATATGTAACATGGAATTTCTCACAGTCCCATTATTTGGGTGTGAAATTGAGAAAAACAAAGATTTTCACAACTCTTTTGTGTTGTATTGATGATGTGGTATTGAATTATTTTCCATATTACCATCTAATAGAGTTAATTGAAGCTTCTTCAATCTATGAAGCTACCCTAGATGCATTCTGGTCTAGAATCCAAATCTGGCCTTGAATCCATGGATTTACTTGCTCACAAAAAAGTTGTTCATCTTTTCTGAAATCAAAAATGATTAATTTTTCATTTATGCAAAACTTATGGGCAGTATATTAGTATATTGCACCCCTGTATTATGAGTTGTAATTGAAATTTTTCATTACATGTCAAAAATACTGTATGGTGGATCTATGGTATACAATTTGTATCCCAATATCTCACAGACTAACATTTAATTAACAAGTGTAATCTTCTAAGTGCGTCTGTATTGGACAATTGAAATTATCAATATGTCTAACCACGCCTCTGAAGCTGTTATTTATAGTAAAGAAGGTTTTTTTCATAAAAAAGAATGTATTAAGGGTCTTTAAAGGTTTTGATTTTAAAAAAAAACACCAAAAATAGTCTGTGGTGATCAAATTCTAATTGAACCCCATAAAAAAATAGGAAAAAACACAGTGGTATAGGTTTATATACCACTCAAAAAAATTAATAACATATGATATTCATAATATCAATTATTTTTTAAGGTTTTTTATGCCTAAAAAAGAAAAGAAGCAATGATTAAAAAGATCAAAATCAAGGAAAACTCAATTTTAATGGCAAATTGGTCTCAAAAATCCAAAAACAACATGCCCACTCCCCCAAAATGTCACGATGGGCCTCTGAAGAAGTTGTGATATGAATATTTTCAACTTAAACTATGACTGTGAAACAGTGTATTATAATAAAAAATATTACAAAAAATAATATTAAGGGTTTTACTATGGAAAATAGTGGTGGTTAGCGCTATTGAAAACCCTCGGTGAAAATTTAACAAACAAGCTATTATGATAAATACTACAATAATTTGAATTATAGGTACACCTGATTATTTTCCAAAAGTAAAACTTTTTCCACAGTTGCACTACATAATAATAAAAGAGAAGGATGGGGATTTCTATTTTGAGCAGATAATGGTGCCTTTTTATGCTGAAATTGGGTGAAAAGGCCCTCTAGACCATTTAATTTAGGGGAAGTGAAGAATTTCTGCTTCCAAGGACTGGATTGTGGTTTTCTCACAGCCTTTGGTATTTTCATATACCCAAAATACCACAAATAACACAATAAGATACAAATATAGATAAAATGAATTTATTCATATTATCAAAATAAAAATTAAAATAAAAATACAAATTTTTGTACAAGAATGTAAGAATCAATTATAATCTAAAAGAGAAATAATGTCAAATTTTAAAGTTATGAAAATACATTTTTACTTGAAAAAATTGAGTAAAAATGAATTTTTAATAAAAATTAATTAAATTAAAGTATTTTTGGTAAAAATTCACATAACATATATTATAACTTTCTATCAAATAAATAAACATAAGAAAATTACTTCACCATTGGATTCTTCATTAAAAATAAGGTGGGTCACCTCTGGTTAAAATTTCTGTAACTCAACTCTAAATAAGCTTAAATGAATTTTTTAGTATTTTCTGTAAAAATTTAAAAATCCTCAAAACCTTAGTTTAATTCAAACCACATGTGGTTTTAACCATCAATTTATGTGTTAAAATTGAGTTGTTGTGTGTAGTTCAGGAGTTAGGAGTAACTGAAGTATTTTCAATTGAAATGTCAACCTGTGCTTGTGTATTACATAAGTTAACTGAATTTTACATATGAGGTATCAATTATTACAGTTGTGTACTGTAAAGAATAAATTTAATTTCATGTGTAAATTACAAGTGTATTACATGATGAGGAATTAAAGAAAAAAAATATTGGAAAGATTAATTCTGTGGGGGAAAAGGAAGTCTAGCTCTAAGGGAGAGCAAGACCCCCAAAGTCCTTGCTGACAGGAATGGGATGTCATCATACTCGCAAAATTTCATCACTTTTGCCCTGGAATTGAGTCACAGGGTGTGTGACCCAATTGAGGATGAGGTTTTGATACCAACCAGGGCAGTTTTAACTGTTTCCAAGGGGGTAAGACTACCCTTAAGCTAAAAGAATCTTATTAAAAGAAGCTTCAGCTGGTTTCTACATCTCTTACACACATTCTGAGGTGTTTTGAAGGCTCTAGACCAGGTATTACTATAGTAATGGCTGAATTAAGGGTCTAAAATGGCTAAAAATAGCCAAAAATGGCTAAAACTAGCCCTTTTTGGTCTAAACCAGGGTTCAATGGTGCCATAATTTTCTTTTCTGGTTTCAGAGTTTTTTCCACAACTGACAAGAGTCAATTTAAGCTTTGGAGCAAGAAAATTAATGGCTCTTGAAGAATGTCTTCTTTTCACCACTTTTCTCTTCATGTTAGAATCTTTTACTTTTACAATTATCTTAAACACTCACCAGGGTGAATCTCGCATCAATCGTCAGAGATGGACTTCACGTCGCACGGCAGTCAGTATAAAATCTTGCTTCAGTTGCGTTAGTGTCACTTTATAGTCACTGGATTTAGTGGGTCACATCATGTCAGCATCAAGAAAATGTCAATCGTCACATGTGTCACATGGGAATTTCACTTAAAGCCCAAACCCATTTCAACACTATTCACGATGTTTGGGTAATTTCACCTCATTGGCTTCCGCATCCCCACCTAATCTGCCCTGAGGCTTCGTATGCTTACGTGCCCGCACTGCCCTCCAGATGAGACTCCAATGCTGCCCCCCCATCTCTGTCCTCACCACTCCTTACGCTTTCACACCCCCGCCCTTACCATCTTTATGCTCACATGGTGCCCTCCCAACATGCCTCCGACACCACTAGCCATCCTTACGCTTGTGTAGTGCCCTCCCAACATGCTCCCGACACTGCTTACCATCCTTACGCTTGCGGAGTTCCCTCCCGACACTGCTTACCATCCTTACGCTCGTGGAGTGCCCTCCTGACATGCTCCCGACACTTCGTACCATCCTTACACTTGCGGAGTGCACTCCCAAAATGCTCCCAACACCACTTATCCTTACACTTGTGTAGTGCCCTCCACCGCCACTTCTTGTTACGCTTGTGTAGTGCCCTCCCGACACTGCTGACCATCCTTACGCTCGCGGAGTGCCCTCCCAACATGCTCCCAACACTGCTTACCATCCTTACGCTTGCAGAGTGCCCTCCCAACATGCTCCCGACACCACTTATCCTTACGCTTGTGTAGTGCCCTCCTGACATGCTTCCAACACTTCTTACCATCCTTATGCTTGCAGAGTGCCCTCCCGACACTGCTTACCATCCTTATGCTTGCGGAGTGCCCTACCAACCTGCTCCCGACACCACTTATCCATACGCTTCCGTTTTACATCCATAGTGTACGGTGGCTTGTTGGCGTACACGATGAACGCAATTGCCAAAATATGCTGAGTGGCCTTCTCTGCCAACAGGACATAAGGGGAAATTGGTCAGTATATTCACAATGTTGTGGTTAGGGTTTAAATCATGAGACTCACAAATTAAAACCTAATAAGTGGACTATTTAAGACAAGAATTGTGTCTCCTGTTTCCCCGACAAAACTATTTTATTTCATATCATTCAAATGGAACACTTTGCTTAGTCCTTACCTCATGAGCGTTGAATAGTTAAAAAGTTGACTTTAGTAGGTTTCTCACTAGTCAACTTCATTCAATGTCTCACAGGGAAGCAATTTCATTTGAATGATATGAAATAATTTGCAACACATTACCTGCTTGATTTTCCAGACAAATCATCTTTTCCAAATGCAATACAATTTCAATAGAAGGCTCCAAGTCTGTTGATGCACAGGTTTATTTTGGTCAGCTTGTGGTTCTAAAATGAATTTTTTGTAGAATATTCAATAACTCTTCATCTTCTTTAACTTGATATTTAACTTCTTTCTCACTCCAATATTCACTCAAAAAGAATCAATTATTTTAAACTTATTTTACTTCCACCTTTTTTCTTCAATTTGGATCTTTTTATTCAAAAAATTTCAAACAAGTTATCAATCAGCTTGTCACCATCTATTTGCTTAATAAACTACCTCCGCTATGGCCCAAACCCCAGGAAATTCAACTGAATTCAATGAAAAACCAACTTCAGCCCCAGAGAGTGGAATTGAAATCTCTGATATGGCCAGTAGTTGTGAATTAGTCATTGAAGTAGAGAGCCAGTCACATGAAGATAATCAAGATCCACCAGTTCTTCCAGAATGTGAGTATGCATCCATCTTGAATATTTCAAATATCTCAAAACCTGATATTTTGTCATAGCCTTTGTTTCAGCTCAGCCTCCAAACTCTCAGAAACCAAATTTTGAAAGTTATGAGAAGGAAAATACTGTTGAACCTTGTGCACCGACAGAAGATGATGGGCAGGATGAGGTAATTTTCAGTGGGGAGGTCGAAATTATATCCAAGGAACAATCTGTCTCCAACATTGCTCAAACTATCCCAAGGCTCAAAAAAATTCAAAATGATGGTAAAATTCCTGATTATGTGCATCAAAAGATTTCTGAAGCCATGAGCCTGCTCAAAATGGATTTGAACCGTAAGTCCATTACTAATTCAAAGCAAAATTGATAAAAAGAGCTGCTTACAATATATGGGCAGGTGTGGAGGTGGGAGAATCTCTACCTGAAGGATCTTGAGTCGTAATTGGATTTCCAGGCAAAGGATTAGGAAAGAGACCAAATATACATGCAACCAAAAAAACAAACAAAAAACACCGTACCTTTGAAGCCACAAAGGATTCTTGGGATTAAGGTGATGAAATGATCAATGTTGAAGGGGACCATATTGATAATGAACCTCTGCATACTGAACCCCCCCCCAAACTCAATGAAACAATCCATGATGAAGCTTCACTTACTGAAAGCCCCCCAATACCTAATGAAACAATCCATGATGAAACCCCTCCTGCCTCTCCTCGGAATATTCAAGCCTTTCAAGAAAGGGAGACAATTAAACATGATACAATGGGATGAGATATGACTAATATAGTTCCTGACCCTGACCCTGAAGTGTCATTGTCTGCTAATTTTAAAGGAATATTTTTATCCCACATGGAAGAGTTTGCAGGAATTTTGAATTATCATTCCAATATTACTCAACAATCATGGAAATGGGGCTTGATAATATCAATAGTAATTACAAGAATTGATGGGACAATTTACCAACAAAGGATGCTCATAAATTCCTGCCCGTTGGTATTAAGGTGATCAGTAACCAAGAGCTTAAAATGCCAGCTTGGCTGGAGGACCTTGAGATGGCAGGTGAGTTTTATCTTTGTGCATGATACATGATTATTGGCTGTTGACTGGTGATATAAATTGCAATATACAGGGTTAAATTTTTTTAAGCCAACAGAAACAGAAGCGTTTTTTGATCACAACATTTGGAATCTCAAATTGATGAAGGAATCAGCTAAACCTCCAGAGAATCTCCCAAAATCTGAACACTCCTTCTTCAAAATGGTTCAGAGCCTTCTTTACCCTTCCAATCCAGTTAAACATTTTTGGGCAAATGTTATGGTTGAATCCATTAGTTTAGTCTCATACAATGTGATTGCACCCAAACCATATGTTGCACCAACATCAAATTTGACCAATTCTCTTGTACTCGAACGGGGAGCAGTTGAATACCTTGCCTCCTGCTTGAGTAAATCAAAGCAACATGCAAGCCAACTCAGCATTGAAGGTGGCAGGGCTGACAATGAGATATTGACAAAGCCGCACAAGAACCTGGAGGATCTAATGGATACAGTTATCCATTTGATGATTGCGTACAACATGGTACGTACACATAAAAAGGGCAAAGTTAATGGCATCAAAGGCAAACTAACGAACTGAAAAAAAGATGAGGCCATCAAAGATCTTTTGACGTGTCACAAGAATCACGGAATAAATCAAATTTGCTATGGTATATTAGTGGCATTCTGTGCGGTGGGGATTCGTGGTTTGATGGTATGCTCAGATGACTGGAGAACAAGCTCAGTCAAAGGGGCTTTATCACTAATTGACATTTCTGAAAAACTTTCAGAGGGTAAAAATCTAGTGGAGCCAGTGTGGCTACGTATTAATAAGTATATATGTAATTTACTGAATAGAAGTTTCTTCTCATCAGAGTCTTTTAACCCCACTGTACCTCTTAGATTTGAATTTTGACGATGCTTAGTATTAGACTTTGGTGATGCCTGGGTGGCGAAGGGTGGTCTTGGTTCAAGTGATGAGGTCACCTTGACTGTACCCAGGTCAGCTAAACTCACAACCAGGATTGACCCATTTTAGATTAGCTTTGTACTAGATAGATTGTAATTGAATTTTGCAAACTTATTTATGAATTTAATAATTATGACTTCCTATCCTACTACTGCCTGGATGCCACAGTCTGAATACCAATAGTAATTTTACGGCAGCATGCCTCCGTACACCATTTAAAAGACTCTGACAAGACGCAAGCTGAGTCAGGCAGTTGTTCCCGCAAGTAGCACACGCAGGGGCATTGTGGGAGGTCGCGTTTATCACTTCCCGCCAGCCCATAATAGGCCAAATGTTCTTGTGTCTTTTGAGAGGAGTAGGATAACTAGGGATCTGCAGCAGGGTGCATATTGAATTCGCGCGTGCTTGCAATATTCCACATGGTTGGATTGGAAATTGATTGCATGGGAACATCAATATGTCAAATTGAATAATGCACTATCCACTGCAATTTTCAGGTTCAGGTATTTGAGATCACGAATTCGCAAAGGTCAGGTGTGATCTTTCTTTTTAGCCGTAATTAAAAAAGATTCATTGACTGCAATCCAATTTAGGTGATACTAATAAATCAGTAATCATTTGGTTTCATTTCATTTTCCGCTGCAAGCATGCCATTCACAAAAAAAGGAAAAGAGCGTAAAAGGCAACTCGCGGGAAAGCGTTGGGCTGAGGAAGGAAATTGTCAGTTGCTCGCTTAATCTCAGTGTATATATATAGATATATATATATGCTTCCACATTTATGTGGCACCCTCATTGGGCCCCACGGAAGAACATTGGCTTGAGTCGGTTCAGATTGTGCCAATGTCAGGTGGACTCCAACAGGGAAGTCAAAGGATGTGTGCCTAATATAGCTCCTTGGGCATTGGGCACCATCCTGGACTCAAAACCCCTTAGCTTCAAATGGAAGGAAGAATTATCTGATATCTTGTCTGCTTCAACACATAGTAATCCCTCAACCACTCGGGAGTAGTGGGAGATCCCAAAAGACAAATGAGCGCAAAACGACCCGAATGAATAGGTTGTTTTCCTCCTGTCGCCCAACAGCACAAATATCAATGCCAGTATCAGCAAATATGACCCCAAGTGAAATTCGGAGGGTTGTGGATGTCAATAACATCAAACGCATTCACTTTGGCCGTGTGGCAATTTTCTCTTCAACTGGATTACTCATTGCCCTTGTCAAATTCCAACCATTCACAACAATTAGTGAAGTCAAGGTCAATCAATGGGATGAATTATCACAATTCTTATTTTGCAAAAAGAGATTCACCGACCCGATTGCAACAAATGGAGAATTACTGGAGGGATTTATGTTCGCGATTGGGTGGTGCAAATGCAGCACAAAGAATGAACAATTTGGTCTTTATGGAAGTGTTGGGAAAATTGAAAATGCCAAAGATGAATGGTGGAACCAAGGTGCCAATCTTAGCTCGGTGGGTTGCATTCTAGGTCAATCCTTACGATATGTTGGGGATAATTTATTTGAGAAGATTCAAAATTGCTACAACTCATTGGGGGTTCCGTCTTTTGATCAAGTCAACTATGAAGGCAATATTTCCGCAAATCAGGGTGCATGCGAGTTTGCTTCCACACTCACTTTCATCATGAATGGATTCAAAAACTCACCTCATATTGATAAGGATGCATCGCTTTATGCTTCGGGATGGTGGTTTCAAGCTGATAAGCAGACCGGCCAAATTCAAAGAGATGCCTCAAAGCAGTGCACAGGGGGAAAACTGATTTTCCCAAATGAGCATTTTTGGATTGATCTATCCGATTGTCATGTGCTCATTCAGGTAGTGTGGGCCAGTAGTACATTTGTTCATTATAATGATCCAGCACTGGACAATGAAAGCATGACACTAGTGGGTATGTCCGCACAATGCTCAAGCAGGTTAGCAAAACCAATGTGGCAAAAATGCCATGGCTATTATGAGATTGGCGAGAGAGCGGGCTATCAAATCAGGGATGGTAATACAATCTCATGCCAATTCAAAGAATGAGGATATTTGCATGTGTGTTGGGTAAAAAATGGTGGGGTAAGGCAGAGGACAATATACACCAGGATTGAATGGTTTCAAGTGCGGGAGATGGGGTGTCTCACATGAAAAAGGTGTGAAGTGGATTATGTACGGTGGCATGCCATCATACATATGTCCTGGCTTGTTGCTCTTGTCCAGGATGCCAATGCTTCACACGCAAATCCTTATGCTTGTGCAGGTTCTGACAATTCTAAAAGTTCCTTATGCCTATGCGGGCTGCCGACGCTTCACACGCCAATCCTTACGCCTGTGCAGGTTCCCAAAAACTCACACGCCAATCCTTACACCTGTGCAGGCTCCTGACAATTCACACGCCAATCATTACGCTTGTGAAGGTTCCCAAAAATGCTAAAAATCCCCTATGCCTTTACAGGCTTCCAACGATTCACATGCCAATCCTTACGCTTGTAAAGGTTGCCCACGATTCTGACAATTTCTTACGCCTGTGCAGGCTCCCAACAATTCATCCTCCAATCCTTACGCTTGTGAAGGTTCCCCAGAATGCTGAAAATTTCTTACGCCTGTGCAGGATCCCGACAATTCACATGCCAATCCTTACGCCTGTGCAGGCTCCCAACAAATCACAGGCCAATCCTTACGCCTGTGCAGGCTCCCGACAATTCACATGCCAATCCTTACGCTTGTGAAGGTTCCCGACAATTTAAACAATTCAATACATGACTAAGTTTAATAGCGTGTGACCATAGGAAAGGCAATGTCTCACGAATCTGGAGTGGATTGCTCACATGCAGGAACCTCCCGCTTTTTTACAGTTAAGAATTGATAGGGCTCTAAACCATGGAAGAAGAAAATATAGGAGACGGTAACGGTGACTATTGGCGCATTTTTGGAAAAAGAGGTTCACGCAAACAAATACTCACTCAAACCTTTGGTGGGGTACTTACAAAAATAATTCTCATACAATCAGGGATTTTGTCTAAGGAGGAAATAAATAATTTTTACGTGAACGAATAATGTAATAGGAATTGAACATAACAATAACTGAATACAAATAGTTTATTTGAGAGAAAGTATTACAAATGATAAAAAGTGGAAATGATGAGATTATCTTCTTTAAATTTCTATTTTTCTAGGAATTTGGAGACTATCCTGGTAATGTCCTCCTTTGGATAAGCCTCCAGTGCCTGGGCAAAGAGGAAGTTTAGTTCCTCCCGGAATTCCCGGTGCATCTCATTTCAATGAGTTGCATCCACAAAAGGAATCATGTGGAGCAAGCGGCGATGCTCCAACAAGATTTGGTTGATCAATTCGCAGACGATGGCTCAAGGAAGCATCAAAGTTTGTTTTAAGTCAGTGAATTCCTGGGGAGAGTCATCATGGGAATGAGAGGGGCTTTGCACCGGGGGGAGGAGGCGTTGGGGGTCTCGGGGGCACTGGAAGGGATCTGTCACAACCATGGCAATTCACCTCCTTGGATCCCCATATGGCATATCAAGCCACAGTTCTTTTATGGCCAATTGGCCATATCCATCACCAGTGGCAAATATGGCTACGTCATCATCTTATGGACACTTTATGGACATTTGTGTTTTGGGGCCTCCATGGCCCTTCACCTCAATCCAGAACCCATAGCGGCAATTTATGCCCAAATGGGTATTTCTGGTCATTCCCCTCAAAACCAGGGGAAATGGCCGAAATGGCTGTTTTTAGCCATTTGGGATCATAATGTGCATTTGCGCACTTTTGCACATTTTGCGCACTTTTGCGCATTTGCGCATATTTGCGCACATCTGCGCACTTTGACGCAAAGTGTCCAAAAGACACTTTCCCGCCTTTTGGGCCAGTTTTTGGCTCAGAACCCAAAAGTGGCCAAAAACCCCAAAGGGCCCAGAAACACCTTTCCAAGCTCTGAAGCCATCACATCCATCCTTTTCCCCTCTGCCTTTCCATCTCAAGACCTTTGGACGTAATATTCTTGCCAATGAACCAATATGCCATAAATGATGTTATATATCATTGTGCAGCATTTTTCAACAGCAATTCAATGGTTGCAATATCAAATGGTCATTTCAACATTCCAATATCTCATCACGTCATCAAGGCACCCAATCATTCAGAGGAATCATCAAGGCTCAAGAGCAAGTGTTTCAGCATCAAAGACCAATGAAGCCATCAAGAAGTCATTGATTATTCTCACTCCAAGTATTCCTTCCAAGGGAATACTGTCAATTCATTCTCAAAGTGTATTCAAGAGGCAGTTCCGAAAGAAGTTTTCAAGTGTCAAAGCTCCACTCAATCCATCTTGGCAACCATATTCATTTCAATACAGTCTGGATCCATCAAGAATTGTATTTCATTTTCAAGCATGGGAAGTTCATTCAACCCAATTCAATTTCAATATTAGCCAGATGTATCAATTCCCAAAACAATCAATACAGCCTCAAGGATCAATACAGATCAGCTTTCAGCCTGAAGAACTCAAGCTCCCAGCTTTTCACATATACTGGCTACCCTTTCCACCCTGGGGGGTTTTTCCCCAGTTAATTAATATACTTTGATTTATTTTTATCTTTATTTTATTTTCATTTTAGTTAAGCAAATACTGATATTATTAAGTCAGTCATTTAGCACTTTTCTCTTTCTCTTTCTTCGCCTGTCAATGGATATTTGGTGGTCATATCCTTACTAATTCCATTATTCATTTTTGGCAGGTTGAAACAGTGATTAAGGACTTACTTGGTTGGCTCTTTGGCCATTTGGCTTCCCTTTCCTCTTTGCATCTCATCTTGTACCTGCATATCTTTTAGGGGAATTCATTCTTATTATTTTTATTCTTTATTCTTTTGGAGTCTTCCAAGTGAGTTCCCTGATTGCTGAGTGCCAGGCCACTCTTGTATTTCTGTCCAAGAGCCCCAGTGACAGGATCTCTGGGGAGGAAACCGGGGTTGGAGTGGAGGGGGGGGAACAGGATGGGAAGGTGGGCGAGTTGGGGAAGAAGAAGGGGGAGGGGGAGGGGGGATCCAACAGGCATATCATCGATGATAATTATGGAGCGGGGAGTGGCGGGACGAGCTGGAGATGGTTTAAGAAAGGTGAGGAAAAGTTGAGAGGAGTGAAGACAGGGAAGTGGTGACTTACCAAAAGGTTCCTCCGTGGATTGCATAGGAGCCACCTCAGGTTCTGGCTCACGAGTCGTATTGTCCTCAGGATGTTGGGAGGATGGACTTGCGCCAGGAATAGGTGGCTCTTTGGTTTGGGAGGGTTCAAAAAAATGAGGAGGAGTCAGTTAACTTGACTCAAAAGTGAAAGTGAAAATGAGATGAAACTTTGGCTGCTTACCACGGAATAATTCCTCTGACCATTGGGTGCCACTTGGGCCTGGAGTGGGTTGCCGCAGGGTTTGCTCGCAAGGCAAACTGGGAACGGGAGAGTCCTGTGGGGGGATTCGGGGGGTTTTGTTCTATGAGTAATGTAAAAAAGTCAGTATTATTGTGTGAAGAGAAATGAGATAAGGAGGAGAAAGAAAACTTACTTTGGCGTTTGAATCCCATCGGTGACAAGACATGGTGATGATCGGCCAAAGTTCAAATGTCCTCTCACCATTGCCAGCCTTCATCGGCCGGATAATCACTTTGCTCAGGTCAAGGAGTGAAGTGACCATCCGATGGTGGCCTAGGAGGGGTGGTGGACAAATCAATGCTTGAGGGGACAGGGCTAATCGTCCGGAATGGTTCCCATCGGCCTGCTTGAGGTCCCAGTGTCCATTCATGCTCAGATATGGTTTCATCATTGTCAACCACAAAGGAGTCCTCGCGAGGGCATCTTGGTCAAGAACTCCTCTGGCCGCGTGGTTGGAAGGGGCGGACAACGAACAAACATTTCTTGTGTGCTTGTCGGCAAGCATCACAAGCGTTGGTCATTGTCGAGGAACAAATGCAGGGGATACCCCGCTTGGTGCATAAAGTGCACGACATTTAAAAAGAAAACAATTGAGGTTAGTAACTGAATAGAAAATAAAAAATCAAGAAAGAAAATGAAGACGTGCAATGAATTAGATAAATTTAAGATGAAAACAAAATAAAGATGCTCTAGTTGGAAGATTTTAAAATTCTGGAAGAGAAGAAAAATAAGTATTAAGATTGGAACATGATGTTGACAAAAGTTTAAAAAAGAGGTAACGCAGGAGGTGCATAAAAGTGGGGTTCTGAAAGGATCAGCAGGAAAAACAAACAGGCAAAAGGAAGGGGAGTGGGTTTAGTGCAGTGCAAAAGAAAAGAGTGGAAAGGCAGGAAGACCAAGGGGAATACGCACAAGAAGGACAACAGTGGGTGAGCTGGAACAAAGTGGAGCGGGTCAGAAAGAAAAGGAAGGGCTTGTCGTGTGAAGATTGTCTTTTATACCATGGTGAAGCTGAGACAATCTCAGCAGTTGCAGCACCCGCAAAAGTCTCAGCTTCAAGGCATGTGGGCAAAATTGAAGCTCAGTCGCAGCAAATGCTGCAACTGAGAAGGAAAATGCTGGCGTGAGGCAGAAGAACAATGGGGTTCTGGCTGAGTATTGCAATTGAATGAATTGTCAAGCTCAGTCAAATCCCCTTTGTTTCCTTAAATAGCCACCCAATCACCCAGGAGGGTGGTCGTGAGGCCCTCGTTGAATGTGCATGGTGGGTGCCATTCCCAAATGCCCCATGCAGAAAAGCACGTGGTGCATTTGGTCACAAGTTACCACGGCGAGATTAGCGGCCATATGGCCTGGTGATAGTGTTTGAACAAAGGGGGGGCTGTAAGACAAGTGAATACAGCGTGAGCTTGCGTCAACCCATTGCTCAGGTTTGCTTTCGGGTCATAATTGAAATTCTCAGTGGCTGAACATTTTAATTGCACAGTTATTGAAATATTGATATAACAATATCAAATGCACCATGCTAAGCAATTGCTAGGTCAATTTTGTAAGCACACAATCTGAGCATTTGGCACAGAATCGGATGACATTTCAGCCAGGTGCAGCATTTCACACGCTTTGGTGAAGTGCTCCAAAATGAGCCTTCCAATAAACTATTGCAAAAATGGTCCTGACCATGGCTTTACTGAACACTTCCACATGTTTCTTTTGACCATGACATGCTCAGCTTGCGTGTGTAAATCAGGTGAAACACAATTCTGATCATGTGGCACATGAGCTACGTATATTCAAACGATCGGAAGGTGAATACCCATTGGCTAAACGTATGCAGGCTCAAGTAGTATTACACCATCCTAATCTGTACAGCCTACACTGTAGTATAGAGTACACCTTTGTAAATGTATGCTGCGGGGCACAGAAAAAGCTGTACAACAATGTAACATGCAATCATGCAAACACATTGAGTCAAATTTCTCAACTGCAGCCCTTTGATGCACCTTGTTGGAGAGCTCCGCCTAACTACCCCACAGACGCATGTGTAATCCAAGTTAATGTAAGGGGTGTAAACATGGATGACTAAGAATTCGGGTCATATGCAAATGGTGGATTCACTCCGGTGCCATTGTCAGGGAAAACAATGACTGTCCCCCCTTGTTCATCGCGCGTGCTCATTGTTGGTTAGCCACAGGCTTTCATATGCACCCCCCAACAGGTCATACACAGGCAACTTTCACACGCCTGGAAGACATTTTACTTCCAGTCTTCCGACCAGCTTTTTTCTTGGTCGGCTGGTCAACTTGACTGCAGATGCTCACCCGCTCGCGCGTGGAAACCTGAGGCCAATCAGTGTGGATTTGCTTCAGCCTCATCCGCATTAGAATAATCCCCGCCTATGATTGCTGAGGCTAATTATGTTTGCGTGGGGATCTTCCACCGCAGGTCATTTTCTGCACGTTCTCATGCTCCCCACACATGTTGTGGCCCCTGGCTTGCAGCCAAAAAATTCCTTGGGCGGGTGGCCTCTTTTGCCAGAGTTTTGTACACACATGAGGTAAAGACCCTGATGCCAATATTGGTGGATTAGTACCCGCCTCAAACGCAATAGGGGTGAATGTATATGTGGATCACGGTTCACAGCTCCCCCCTTTGATCATGCCACACATTCCTCCCTGGAAGCCCAGTAGGCATCAGTCAGCAAAAAACTTCAGGCAAAACCAAGCTCATGTTTGGTGGCATGCCACCAAACATATCTCACCCGCCCACACACAAACATCCCCACAGTGAGATTGCCCTTTGAAACTGCCAACATTGCCCAGTAGGTCCCTGTGCAATAATTAACCTGGGGAAGATATGCTCATTGTTTGCTGTCACACCAGCGAACATGGCTTCATTCCTCTAATATGCCCCTCCACAATATGTTGCTACAACCCACCCAATTTCGGATATGCTAATGGCAACCTTGTTCCACCAAAGGTTGCGTAACTTGCTGCAGATCCAGCAGTCATATTGGTGCACCCACATTTTTGCCACCTTGCCTTGATATATGCCCCAAATTGGGGATGAAAATCATGAGCCCAAGAGGCCCATCTTCCTAAAGACCATGCACGTAACCACAGGCCATCCCCCCTTGATCCCATTGCTGCCTCTCATATAAGTTCCCCACCTGCGCTTATTTGTCTTCATTCCCTTTAGCTAACCCTTCCCAATCATATAATTTCCAACTGTCAACAAATAATTTGAAATAGCCATCATGTCAACCCCTTCAAAACCACTTTGCATTGGGATGATTAATATTTGTATTCAAATAAATAGTGATATAACCTTAAATCCTGATAATTCCCACTTAGATTCTTGGATTATCATATCGCACAATCAACACAACATATTCGTATATCTCCCCAATCACCAGCGTGCTATTGGCTCTCTCCCTGGAACCCTTTCCAAAACTTTGATACCATTCCTTGCGGCACCAAAAACCTTCATGTATTGTGGTCCTGGTGGCGCATGGATTGAAAATTGCCAATCCAATCCTACTGAAATATTATTTGTTGAGGGAGTATTTATGACTGATGCAAATGATTGCTCCTCATCTCAGAAACCCAATCTAGCATTGATGTTCTTCACATGGTATCCAAACATTTTATTCATAATGGAAAGCTTTTGAACACAAGATTTCAAGCTTAAAATGCCCAAAGAATATGACTGTACTACTCATAGTCAATTTCAACTCTTTACTCCAACATTTCCCACTTCAAACTCCATGCCAGCTTCATATCCTGCTGTTTCATCATTGATTTCCAAGAAAAAACTGATACAATTACCCAGTGGATCAGACCTTCCCATGATGACCCCGCCCCATTCCATTATTCAAACCCCCCTCCTCCCTCATCAACAGACCGGCCTAGCTTTTTTCTGGGATTGAGAAATCCCCAATGGCCAATCAGCCCGTAACCTTTGGGCCACCTCACCCCCAGGATCCACTTTTAATGCCAGGCATATCATTACAAACAAGGTCATTAGCTCATTTGAATCCCTTTCGACCAATACCCCTCTTGGAGGACTGCTCGCGGATGATATGGGATTAGGTAAAACCATTCAGGTCATTGCTCTAATTGGTACCTCCAAGGAGTGGATGATTGCAAACCCCCATTGCTCCACGCCCACCATGATCATCTGCCCCCCTCGCTTAATTACCAACTGGCAATCAGAAATTCCAAGCATGCTCAGGCTGGAGCGCTGCATGCCAAAATCTACCATGGTCCTACTCGTCACTCATTATCTGAGGCCGACATCTTAAAATATGATATCATCATCACTTCTTACAATAATATCACCCAAGAATTTAAGCAAACCAATACCTCTACATCATTCATTTTTCAAATCAATTGGCCTTGTATAATTCTCGATGAAACACAGTGAGTGTCTGAGCTCAAATGATTCAAATTAACTTTTATATCCAATAACCCTTCCCCCATCTCATAGCTATATTTTCTCTCAATACACTGTGACTCACCGTGCCATTAATAGCCTCCTTTCATCCCATCGAATAGGTTTAACGGGCACACCTATTCACAACACCATTTATGACCTTTTGGGCATAATATCATTCATCACTCAATCCCAGAGCTCCAATCAAGATAACTGGTCACCATTCATCCTGAGTAGTCTTTCCAAAGGTTGCAATGATATTTTGCATTTGCATTGCGGCATTTAAGTTTGCGCCGCACCAAAACCACACATCTCGAATCCCTCCCCACTATTAGCCATCATTATGAGCTGCTCCCACTCAACCCTACCATGCAGCAAGAGTATTCCACATTATATGAACAATTCCTATCATCCAAAAGCAAAGGACCAGGAGAATTTTTCAGAAATATTAATAAGCTGCAAATATGTTGTAACCATCACATCCTGCTAAACACAATTGCGGAGGCATACTGGGAAGACCACGAGGGCAGGAGCACGCAGGATAACTCCCCAACATTCACACGAGCTATTGTGGATGTGGAAACATGCATGATGAGTAGTAAAATTGCACACCTCCTACAAAGCTTAATGAAGAACAAACAAACAAGGTGTGGTCCAACCAAATCAGTGGTTTATACCCAATGGACCCAATTTCTTGATTTGTGAGTAAATTCTAATATGCATCCATTACCAATTGAATCCATCTGACTGTTTTTTATTGTAGAATTGGTATTGCACTTTCCCATCACTCTATCCTTTCAGAACAAATGGATGAAGCAATTACAGCACAAGCGCAGGAGAAGGCACTGGAGAATTTCTTCAATAATCCTGAATGTGAAGTACTGATTGCATCCATTGCCGCAGATGGAACTGGCCTCAATATAAGTTGTGCTAATATTTTCTATTTAATGGTGAGGGGACCCCCAATGTTCGGCCCCTGACATCCACATTTTCAGGAGCCCAATTGGAACCCAGCCATTGAGGCTCAGGCTGTTGATCGACTGCATTGTATTGGCCAACAACAACCTGTAAAGGTCATCCACTATATCACTCCTCATTCAGTTGAGGGCAACATGCGGAAGGTACCTTTCAAGCTCATCTTTGACCCTGATTGTATTGCTATTCTAAAATCCTTCCTCATGGGAATGCCATATTCCAAACACCAATAGGTCCAAGAAAAGAAAAAATCATTAACTGCGTGAGCCTTACTGATATTATATAATTTGCATTTGACCAAGTTGATCACACCTGCACATCCTGGCACAGGTCAACAATTATGAACACCATGAGCTGGACTGAACTCCTTCAATATTTCCTCAATTGAAATGAGCAATAGAGTATTATTTCTAAGGGAGATGGTGATACATTTCAACTCATATCGTCTATATTCTGCCATATTTAGCAAGTTGTTGCATCTTTCAGAAATAATAATCAGATTGTATTACACCTGCACAAATAATTCACAAAATGCTAATTTGTAACAGTGCTATACATTTATATTAGTAAGTTATTGCAGAGCATCACCATTCGGCCTGATAACTGGCATGTCAAGTATTTTGAGGGCGCTAGTCTGCTTCTCACTACAGCTCTTGAGCCAATCTTGATCAAAAACCTGAAATGATAAGCCTTCCGGAATATCACCATCATCTGTCGATCATAATTCTGGCAATCTATCAATAGTTTTTTTACCCTTTTTTTCAATGCGATTACAAAACTCTATGTCTCGATCCATTTTTAATACCAATTCATTAAATAACTGGGAGTGCCAGCGTAATCCCACTTTGCAGTAAACTTGACGGCCATTTTCCAGTACCTCCTCAGTATCTGAGCATACTCGAGGGTCATTGAATTGTGATGCTACAATGGGAAATTTAGCTGTATCACACCATTCACAACGGCGCTCACAGGTTTGTACATAATCAAGTAGATCATCATCAGTCTTTTCTCACAATGAAGAGATACAGTAACTAACCCTTTGACGAATCTTTGCAAGATTTTGATTATCCTTCTTTTTTTACCAAATACTCGGCATCCTTTTGAATAGACTTCCATTCTCTTTTCAAATAAGTGAAATATTGCTCCATTAAAGCTGCCATGATTTCATAGTTATTATTATCCTTGTTCCAACAGTAATGAGGATACTCGGTGCTGACCAGTGCGAGACGGAATGTACGGTAAAACACCATAGACATCGGCTCATTGAACGGATGTTGCCATGAGCTCTCCCAGGCCCAAGTGAATTGCTTTAGTCCTAGCTTGTGGAGCTCATTTTTGCAGTAGCTTTGGAAACCCTGAGACTGAACCTGTGTTTATGGCTCATTGAAAACATCCTTGGGGACATATCCGAGATGACCAGCCACTTGAATTGAAATTTCACGCTCCTCTGTGCTGGGTGGTGCTGGTAGTGAGGAAAAATCATTATCCCTAACTTTGATCAGGAACAGGCAAAGGGCATGTACTGCTGATCTCACTCCATGGACATTCTCTGGAAGTTCAGCTTTCAGCCATTTTTGTTGCTCCTTCTGGCTTGAACGTTTTGCCACAATGTGAGCTTTACGAGCCTGGCTCCTTTGCTGTCTGACCTCGGATTGTTCAAGCATACTCTGGGCCAGGGGCATTTGAGGAGGGGTGAACTCACTATTTGACTGAGTGCCATGCTCATGCGCCATGAAATCGTCCCTCCTTGGTTCATCATTTGTTTCCATTTGAGTCGGAGACATGTTCTCATCCTCATCATCCACTATTTTTTCTCTTGATGAACTGGCATGAGCTGTTCTTGGTTTGGAGGCATATGGATGATGACGTCCAGTGACTTTCTCTTTATGGACCAGAAGTGAAGATGCATAAAGTTCATCACCTGCCATGCACATCATCAGTTAACACATCAAAAAATTAATGAAGACTGGTCATACTCACAATCTTCAATTGGCTCCTGAGATTGGACTGACTTGCCTTTAGGTGCCATATCTAACCCATGAAACAAAAATATCAAATTGTGAAAAAGTTCATACTCCAACATTCAAATGACTTACTTTGATGAAGTGTCAATCCTGGATTTCCCTCCGACCAACCACTCCAAGTTACATTCTCCAATGGTCTTTTTTGTCGCCCCCCATCCATGCGCCTTTCATCGCCCACATGAACCTGAGATCCTGATGGAATATTGAGGGTTGGCTGTTTACTTTGGCCAAAGGGATCCTGGGATGCAACTGGATTCCGACCGGGATTAAGGAGGAACTCACGTGGAAATTTTGATTGGGGATTAGCGTTTGATGAGATTTGAGGTGTGCCTTCTGGCCCCTGAGACACATGCATTTGTGTATTCGTGGGATTCGGAGGAATTGAAGTGACAGAAATATTTGGGATAGACCAAGTGCTTGAAGTTGGAGCCTTTGGATTTCCCATATCAATGTTAAGACCTGATACATTCATTGAGGATGCAATAGGGGTTGTGAGAGGAATTTCGGGACTCAATGGTGACTGTTTTTGAACATATTCTATGCTAGATTCACTATCTGAGTCATGAACAGAACCTGAACGGGATTTATGTGACTTGGAAGATGGAATAAGGGACGAAAAAGTACAGTAATATTTTTAAATAGATAAAACACCTCAGTATTATGATAAAATAGAGTGATACGAGATGAAATCTTTTCAAATTTAGAATAGAGATATTCTATAAATATTTCTAAAAAGAGTCTTATTGGAAGTCTAATAAGCCTCTTTTTAGGAGAATCCTCCCTACCTCCTCTTGAGCTCCTCCGCTTTTGTCGGAAACCACCCTGCACAGCCTACCACCATATAATGTAATATTCCCTTGATCTCAAAGGGGACCCATCATCCATAAGTAATCATATTCGGTAATGTTTCCACCTCCCCATTGTCACATTTTGTGAATTATCCAAACTGCCAATATATGCATTGAAATTCCACAGCATTGTACATCTGTAAAGGGGTATATTCATGAAGGATTTACCCACAAAAGAGACATCACCTTTTCAAGAAAGGAAAGACAATCCAAATCACATTCCAACCAATTAAAAGCCTGCTTCACTCAAACCAAATACCAAGACTCTAGCTGCACTCCAACCCCTTATGTAATAGAGTTATATTGTTATTTCTGTGATAAGGTTTAAGCCATGTACAATGGCATGCCAGCGTACATGGTTTGAATGTCAATCCCCTCAATTCAATGTTGACACATCCCTATTGGAACGCCCCTCAAGGGTCAAAATCGCAGTATCGCCATGTGTAAATAAAATAGAATATGTATGAGAATTGAGCAGCATGGCATTTTACCCAATTAAACTCCTAACCAATTCCGCCATCCAGATGAGAAATGTTACACTTTATCAGCTGCAGCTCACGCACCGTTACAAATGGGATAGAATTCTCAGATGGCTCAAATCATCTCCCCCTTCATAAATAATCACTCAATTTTTTTTCCAATTAATAACACTCCTAAACACTTTCACATCAGCCATAGATATTTATACACAAACCAACCGTACTCCCAATTCCTGCAACAATGAAAACCTGCCGCTATTCCTCAATGTGTATATGCATGTGTCAACACTGCTCAACTCAAACACACTCTTCCCCTGAGGGTGATATGGACAGAGTTGCCTTCACACCTTTCCAATATAAACAGCACATTAAAAAGCTCAAATCAACCATTGCACCCAAATCTCTTCCAAACATCCCTACTTCTGCATCAGGATCTGAGTGCCCACAACTTCTATTGGATCAAATATTCACAGCTGATTATTCACAATTGACCAAAAGCACCTTCTCCACAGCACCGGGTCTCAATTCAACTGCACAGAAACCATACAGTAGCAGTCAAACCCTTCCCCCACAAAACCTTGGAATGCTAATATCTGCCATTATATCATTAAGGTATAATATACCCCACAGGGCTTCATGAATTCTCAACCCCGCCCTAAACCTGCTGATCAAGTCCAGCATCTCAAGCTCCGTTGGTCCCCCCACTCCTGCATTCCATATACCTCAAGATCTGAGTACCATATTTGAACATCTCCAATTGGAACCAGTGATTCAAAACTATATATGTTGTCCTCAATGTTTCTCTCTTAATGGCCTTACTGAATCAGTCACAACTGACCAACCCCACTGTCAATGCCATAATGACCCAAATGATCATGATCCCCCTTGCACACAATCATTAGGCAAATCCATCTATTCATTTGAACCCCACACCCAAAACACAACTAACATGAAGGAAAAATTTATACCAACAAAACATTTCATTTATTAACCATTCAAAAATTGTGTAAGGTTTGACTATGAAACAATAAGTAAAAATTACTAATTTATTACTTATTGTACTCTGAATGTCCTTATGAATTGAATAAATAAGATTAAAAATATAATAATAATAAATAATTATTATTATGGCATAAAATAATTATATTATTAAATAAATATAATAATATAATTTATATTATGAAAATATAATATAATGAATAAATATATTAATATAAAATAATTAATATATTTAAAAAGCTCTTTATTATTGTTACCAAAAAATAATAAAGGCGTACGAAATTGCTTTTTATTAATAAAAAACAATTAATAACAATAATATTACTAATATCAAAGTTATGAATTAATATAAATACTATTTATATTAATTAGAGAATTATTAAGAGAGTAATAATAGAGAAATTATTATAATAAGAGAAAATAACCTACTTTTAACACTTAATATAATAATTTTGAAATATTTTAGGCCAAAAAATATAAATACAACCTTTTCAAATTTTATTTACAATAAAAATAGAGAAAATTACAAATTATTCTGGATTTTTACGTGGAAATGAGTTTTTAGAGAGATTTTTAACAAAAACAATTAAATAAATGATTTAATCACGTCAAAATAGATGATTATAATAAGGTGTTCTTTGGTCTTTAATAATATAATAGTTTTATATATAAAGAATAAAGAAATTACCTTTGATTTAATTGATTTAATGTTTTTGATGTGTCTGAGGGGAAAATAGAGTAAAAAGAGCTCTATTTATAGTAAATACCTCCCTCCTAGAGTCCAAAAGGCTTCTAGTAGACGTGTACTGATCATATCCACTGGAATTGATCAATATTTTAAGGTTTGGAGATGATTAAATCATTATCAAACCATATTACATCATTATTACACCATTATTTAGAGTTATCACTATAACTCTAAAGTTGATGACATCAGAGGCTTGGAAGAACCCCAAATTTCGTGGATTTTATTAGTTTTAATCATAAACTAATAGTATTCACGGATTTTATCACTCTTAAGACTGTTAAACTTAAATTAAGGTTACTGTGAGTGATCATAACTGCTCAAATTAAGCTCAAACTTTGATCCTCAATAACTTTTAAGATTTACACGCTACAGCAATTCAGAGAGTGAATTCTGATAGCCTGGCATAACCTTATTATGCTGCCAAGAGCTTTTCATTACATCATCAAAACTCTAATTTTGATGATTTTTCTTGTAACTCATCTTTTCTGTTGAAATTCAATATTTTAAACTTCAAACCTTGATTTCAGGGAGTTATACCCTGAATTTAATAATAAAAATTACATCATTCTTCACGAATGAACTAGTAGAATCCAACTGTATACTTTTTCTTAAGTTTGGAACACTTTCACAACAAAGTGGTCAACAGCTCTGTTGATTTTTATCAGTATTTCATTATAAGTTTTAACCTTGTTTATAATTTGTGAAATAAAGTTCATATCTGTGTTCTTACAGTAATTACGTGTTAACTTTATTTTTGGTTCATCATTCTATCATGTATAGTTTAAGAGATATTAGCTATGATCCTTGAATATATGCATTGACCAAAAAAGTGCATATATTCAGGTTAATTCCTTAAGTATTAACTTTGGAAATTAGCGTATTAATTGTTTTATGTGTGGAATTTTGTGGGGAATCCATTGGTACAATTTATTTCACATGTTGTTTCATTAGTTTCTGAGATAAATAAGGTTTTAATGTTTTTATAAGGTATTATACCTTATAATTCATTAAATATTGACTTTACAGATATGCCATAAAAATGGTATATGTGTATTTTACCATGGGGAATCCACTGGTATAATTTATTTTACATGTTGATTCATTGGTTTTTAAGTTAAACCAATTTTTGTACCAATTTATGGTATTTTTTGTATATTTAAGTAATTATTTTCAATGTATAATTATTCTAAGTACTTTCAATATAATTATATTAAAGGTATAATTATTCTGAGTCTTTTTTGTGACCTTATTGGGTATGTGGTCATATCTCAAAGGCTCACAAATTGGCTTGCCAGATTTCTCCAGCAGGCTGGAATTATGGAAATTCTGCATCAACATCAACAATCCCAAACTCCCAAAGGTTCCCCAAAATGTGATGTCTGGGATGGATTGGTCTGGAGACGCTTCACTGGCACTAGGAATATCAATTACCCCCCATTCATGTCCATTCCTGGTGCATTGGCCTTCTCCATTTATGTGGACTGGTTTAATGCATGTGAGCCTTAGAGATATTTTCATATACCCAAAAGACCACAAAAGATAGATTAAGATACAAATATTAATAAATTTAATTTATTTATATTATGAAAATGAAAATTGAAATATAAATACAAATTTATATTTGAAAATTGAAATCTAATTATAATTTAAAAATAAACTTACAATAAAATTTAAAATTATGAAATTATATTTTTACTTGTGAAAATTAAGTAAAAATGAATTTTTAATAAAATTTGTGAAATCTAAATATTTTTTGTAAAAGGTTATATAAAATATGTTATAACTTTTTATCCAATAAATAAACATATAAAAATTATTTTACCATTGGATTCCTCATAAAAAATTAGGTGGGGCCACCTCTGAGTGAAATTTTTGTAACTCAACTCTAAATAAGCTTAAATTAAGTTTTTAGTATTTTCTGTATGAAAATTGAAAATCCTCAAAACTTTAATTTAATTCACATCACATGTAGTGTTAATCACCAAAATTTGTGTTAAAATTGAGGTGTTGTGTATATTTTAGAAGTTATGAGGAATTAAAGTATTTTCAATTGAATTCAAGTGAAATGTCAAAATGTGCATGTGTAATACATAAGTGAACTTTTATTTACATATGAGGTATCAATTATTACTGTATTGAACTGTAAAACTCAATTGAATTACATATGTAAAATATAAGTATAATACATGATGAGGAATTAAAGGAAAAAGAAATTGGAAAGATTAAGTTTGGGGGGGGAAAGGAACTCCAGCTCTAAGGGGGAGCTAGACCCCCAAGCTCCTTTCTGACAGGCGTGGGATGTCAAAATTCACGCAAAAGTTCATCACTTTTGGCCTGGAATTGAGTTACAGGGTCTGTGGACTCAATTGATGATGAGGTTTTGATACCAACTTGGGTAGTTTTAGCTGTTGCCAAGAGGGTAAAACTACCCTTAAGATAAAACAATCATAGTAAAAACAGTTTTAACTGGTTTCTACGCCTCTTACACACATTCTGACGTGTTTTGAAGGCTCTAGGCCAGGTATGGCTATAGTAATGGCTGATTTAAGGGTCTGAAATGGCTAAAAATGGCTAAAAATGGCTTAAACCAGCCCTTTTTGGGTCTAAACCAGGGTTCAATGATGCCATAATTGGCTTTTCTGTTTTCAAACTGTTTTTCACGACTGACAAGAGTAAATTTTACGTTTGGAGTAAGAAAATTGATGGCTATAAAACAATGTCTTCTTCGCCCTACTTTTCTCTTCATGTTAAAATCTTTTCCTTTTATAATTAGTTTAAACATTGTTAAACCAATCAATAAAAGATTCCAACCACCTTTTTTAAATCATTTTAAACCTTTTAACCACGTTAAAAAATCATTATAATCATTGTTTGTAACTCTTATAATCATTTTTACCCCTGAACCACCCCAAGAGTGAATTAAAGCATCTTTCATCACTGTAAACTTTGTCACTTTGTTTCCAAATTCACTCTGGTCACTTTTGGGCATGTTTTCTCTTTAATATTCTTTTTAAAGACTTTGCTCTTTAATTAATTGCTTGCAGTTCTTTGCTCAATTAATTCCAATTGAAATTGCTCTTGAAGAAATTTCTTTTGTAGCCTTAAATATCTCTTGTAAAGTATTTTTGGATACATTTTTATTGTTGGAAAAACAATAAATCTTTCTAATATTATTTTTTTATACTAATAAAGTTATAAACAATAAAATTGGGTTTTTTCTCTTAAAAATAATATTTCTTACTGCTTTTGATTGATTTTTACCTTATACAAATTTTGAGGACAGGAAAAGTACTTGATTTTTAATCAAAGTTTCATATCCACACCTTACATTTGGGGGCCCAGCCATGAGACTTTACCTGTGACATATTTTTTTACTCTTTTTAAATCCTTTGTCTTATATTGAAAAATTTAAAAATATATAAAAAATACTTATAATTCAAAAAATAATAAAAAAAATAATCTTTTTAATATTGTAAGTGAGGCTTATATTTTAATTTCTTTTTTGAAATATTCTTTTTTTTACTTAATTAATTGGTTTTTTTCATTAATTTTAGTGTCTGACAACGTGGTAAGACAAGAAAACATTGAAACAGCCTCAACAGTAACCAGCATTATTCCTGCCAGTACTGTTAATTCTGATTATAATAGTACTATTATTGTGACTCAGAATATTCAACCAGAGCCAATTTCTTCTGAATTAGTCAACTTGGAGATAAGTAATGCTCTTCATAAAGCCAAAGATTTGGCCAATAGTAAGTTTTTTGACGTAAAATTACTATTTTAAGCCTTTTTAACGATAATTATGCCCTCAAACAGATCAGGAGCCAGCTATAACCCCTCAAGAAGCTCCCAGAAAGGTAATAGACGTGATTATGGCAGAGGCCAATCAGGTATAGAAGGAAAAGGGTCATTTGATGACTTCCAAACAACTAAAATGGGTCATTCTGAAGCGGATAATACCATTTTACCTTCAAAAAGAGCTGACACCGCCACAACAAGCCTCAGTGGACATATACAAAGCCAGCCACAGTGCATACAACAATGCACTTCAGTTCAAGGAGTACCAGATCCTTGTAGACCTGTGGAAGAATTGCATGAATTCTTACCTGACTGTGAGAAAATTCCTGGGCCATCCCAATACTTGCAAATTTCTCAATGGATGGCATCCATTGTTGGAGAAGACAAACATGATGCTTTTGACACTAGAATGGAGGAAAAACAACCCTCCACCACCCAAACCAGTGCCAAAAACAGCCCCAGTGGCCAGCAGCAGCAATTTCAACATGAAAAAGCAGTCACAAACTCCAAACAAGGGCAAGGGGAAGGCACCAGCCCCAAAAACTTACAGCCAGGGCTACAGAATCCCAAAGATTAAACAGGATGCCATGGAAAATGTATTTCAGATGGCCAGAACCATGATGGAATTACAAAAGAAGGAGGAAGCCAGATTAAAATATCAAAAATAATTTCTGATACTTTTGATTGTATTCCAGAGTTGTATAAAGATATTTCTGATGTAAAAAGTCATCTTTCTGATAAAAATACATCAATTTGTGACAATCTTAAGACAAATAACATGAGTCTGACACAAATAAATGATACAATTAAATGCTTTGAAAGAGTTTTAAGAACAATCAAAACTTCCAATAATGATAATTATTTTGGCATTAAGATAAATGAACAATCTGCCATTATTAAAGACTTAACAGACAAATATTATAAATTCAATATTGATGACATAATTGAAACAAGAATAAAACAAGCCATAAGCACCATCAAAGAAGATAATAAAAAAGCTCTTGATGATAGTTTAAAATTATTTGCTGAAGTAAAGACAAATATAGTTGCCCTGAAAAAGCATTTTGATACCTCAAGAGAGGAATTTTCAAAATTAACAATAAAGACAAATGAAGTTATATCTGATAATAATAAACAAACAGAATTATGGAATGAGCTAACATATATTCACAAAGGTGTAACAACAGTAAAATGAATGATATTGAAAAACTGCTAAACACTTTACCAAGAATGTCTACAGCTCTGAATCAAAATGAAGATGCAAGAATTCCCAATCCACAAGTATTGGATATTGAAAATTCACAGTTCAAGAATGAGTTTTCTACTTCTTTTGATAACTTAGAACCATTAATAGGCCAAGCACTCTTGAAAGAAGTTCCAAAGCTTAAAGAATGGCCTAACTTCAGTGGTGAAGTAGAGTATGACCTTATGCAATTCATCAGAGGTATTGAAATGATCAAAGAAGACTTTGAATTACCAGACAGATTGGTAACAGCCAGGTTTAACACCTTGTTTACCAAATCAGCTCACAGATGGTACATCAAAATAAGACAAGCACATGGACACCAAAGTTGGCCTTGGTGGAAAACCTAAATGATCAAAACATGGGCCAATTATTCTTGGAGGTTTAAAGTGGAAACAGCCTTTTAATCAGCCAAATTTAATTCTGATAAGGACAAAGCTTTACCATGGTTTTGCCAACAAAAAGACAGATTAACAGAATTATATACTGACATGTCAGAATTTATGATCCACAGAAAAATTCTGAGACAATGTGGAGGTGACTTAGAGCATGCTATCAAAAGCAGGACTGCTGAACAATCTTCAGCAGAGGATATTATCAATATATTAGAAGAAGTAACCACCAGAACCAAAATTGGTTCTAGTATGGTGAATCTCAAAACAAGGTTTAATACACCTTGGAAAGATTCTGTGAACAAAAACCCTGAAGAAAATTTTAATAATGTTAGGTATAGATCTGCAGATACAGTCCGAAAGTGCCATATTTGCCAAAGCACCACTCATTTAGCTAATACATGTCCAAAAGGGTGAAAATCAATGAAATTAATATTAAAAAGGAACCTTATGTTGAAAAAGATGACATAATTGAAGACAATTCAGATGATAAGTCATCCATATTTTCTGAATCTTCAAAAGATATAGAAAATATCAATGCCACTTTTGACATCATGGAATCTTATTCCCACTTGCCACAATTAAGCAATGGTAAACTTGATTTATCAAAAGTTCAAGATGCACAACTTATGAAAACCAAATCCCAATAGAAGGAATAAGTGTTACAAACTTGAACACCACCTTCTTTGAAGAGGCCAGAAATATTTACATTCAAGATAAGAATTGTAGCATCTTATGCCAATTAGTGAACAAAGACTGCAAAGACAACTCTCTAATACATGCCTTGGATGAAGAGGATCTTATGAGGAAGGAAGATTTCACCTCCTGGATGGTATAATTTATCGCATGACCAAGCACACATGTGTCATTACAGTTGTGGACAGGTCATTAATCAAGCTTGTAATAAAAGAATGCCATGACAGGCCCTTCTCAGGACATCTGTCTGAAGGCAGAACAAGGGAAAAAGACATACCTGAAGCTACTAGACTTCTAAGAAGGTTCAGGCACACTAGAAATAACAATATTACAAAGTAATATTCCTTTTTTACGGGGAGGGAATGTGAGCCTTAGAGGTATTTTCATATACCCAAAAGACTACAAAAGATAAATTAAGATACAAATATTAATAAATTTAATTTATTTATATTATAAAAATGAAAATTGAAATATAAATACAAATTTATATTTAAAAATCAAAATTTAATTATAATTTAAAAATAAAATTACAATAAAATTTAAAATTATGAAATTATATTTTTACTTGTAAAAATTAAGCAAAAATGAATTTTTAACAAAATTGTAAATAGATAAATTTGGAAAAAAGTTAAATAAAAATTATTATAACTTTTTATCCAATAAATAAACATATAAAAATTCTTTCACCATTGGATTCCTCATAAAAAATTAGGTGGGGCCACCTCTGAGTGAAATTTTTGTAACTCAACTCTAAATAAGCTTTAATTAAGTTTTTAGTATTTTCTGTATGAAAATTGAAAATCCTCAAAACTTTAATTTAATTCACATCACATGTAGTGATAATCACCAAAAATTGTGTTAAAATTGAAATGTTGTGTATATTTTAGAAGTTATGAGGAATTAAAGTATTTTCAATTGAATTCAATTGAAATGTCAAAATGTGTGGTGTATTACATAAGTGAACTTTTATTTACATATGAGGTATCAATTATTACTGTATTGAACTGTACAACTCAATTGAATTACATATGTAAATTATAAGTATAATACATGATGAGGAATTAAAGGAAAAATAAATTGGAAAGATTAAAGTTGGGGGGGGAAAGGAACTCCAGCTCTAAGGGGGAGAAAGACCCCCAAAATCCTTGCTGACAGGCGTGTGGTGTCAAAATTCACGCAAAGGTTCATCACTTTTGGCCTGGAATTGAGTTACAGGGTCTGTGGACTCAATTGATGATGAGGTTTTGATACCAACTGGGGTAGTTTGAGCTGTTGCCAAGAGGGTAAAACTACCCTTAAGATAAAACAATCATAGTAAAAACAGGTTTAACTGGTTTCTACACCTCTTACACACATTCTGACGTGTTTTTCAGGCTCCAGACCAGGTATTGGTATAGTAATGGCTGATTTGAGGGTCTAAAATGGCTAAAAATGGCTTAAACAAGCCCTTTTTTGGTCTAAACCAGGGTTCAATGATGCCATAATTGGCTTTTCTGCTGTCAGACTGTTTTTCACGACTGACGAGAGTAAATTTTACTTTTGGAGTAAGAAAATTGATGGCTATAAAAGAATGTCTTCTTTGCCCCACTTTTCTCTTCATGTTAGAATCTTTTCCCTGTATAATTAGTTTAAACATTGTTAAACCAATCAATAAAAGATTCCAACCACCTTTTTTATAAATCATTCTAAAACTTTCAACCACGTGAAAAAATCATTATAATAATTGTTTGTAACTCTTATAATCATTTTTACCCCTGAACCACCCCAAAAGTGAATTAAAGCATCTTTCATCACTTTAAACTTTGTCACTTTGTTTCCAAATTCACTCTGGTCACTTTTGGGTGTGTTTTCTCTTTAATATTCTTTTTAAAGACTTTGCTCTTCAATTAATTGCTTGCAGTTCTTTGCTCAATTAATTCCAATTGAAATTGCTCTTGAAGAAATTTCTTTTGTAGCCTTAAATATCTCTTGTAAAGTATTTTTGGATAAATTTTTATTGTTGGTAAAACAATAAATATTTATAATATTATTGTTTTATACTCATAAAGCTATAAACAAAATAGTTGGTGTTTTTTATCTTAAAAATAATATTTCTTATTATTTTTAATTGATTTTTACCTTATACAAATTTTGAGGACAGGAAAAGTACTTGATTTTTAATCAAAGTTTCATATTCACACCTTACAATGCACATGGAAAGTCAACCCGGTAGGCCAGCATTGGACCTATCATGCTTATTTGTCTTAATCTCCCCCCAAGTGAAATATCGAAGCCAGAGAATTTCTCTGTTGCAGGAATCATCCCTGGTCCGAAGGAGCCAACTTCCCTTCAATTAAATTACCTATTAATGCCACTCATCAAGGAGCTCAAAGAGCTATTGCAAGGTTACCATTTTTCACCCACCTCAACAGGTCCTTCAGGATCCTTTATCCGTGTTGCCACTCTCACATCCATTGCGGATGTGGTTGCCATGCGCAAGCTTACTGGATTTATTTCCCATTCAGGCAACCACTTTAGTAACTTTTGCACCATTCACAAAGCTCAAATTGAAGAAATTGGTCCTCAATTTCACTACAAACGCTCATATCAAAATCATAAATCAACCATTGCCAAATGGCTTTGGGCAACCCCACAACAAAGACAAGCGATTTTCTCTGAGTATGGAGTGCGATATTCAATTTTGGAAGACCTTCTGTATTGGGATGCAACCAGAATGGTTAATCTTGACATAATGCATAATTTAATCCTGTGAATTTTGAAGGATCATGCAGCTTTCAAATTGTGCATTCCAGAGTCCAAATCAAAAGTTTACCTCAGGTCCCACAGGAAATCCAATGACACCAACAGTTCAGACTCAGATTCCATGAACTCCAACAGCCCTCTTGATAACATCACATTGAGAGAGGCCTGCTCCCTGAGAAGAGACGCAGCAAAAATAATAAATGAGCTAATCCCCACTACTTCCCAATGCCCACCCCTCACACAGAACATCCATCTAGTGATTCTGCAGAGATTCCTTCATTTGATGCAGATTACATCCCCACTTCTGAAATCCCCTCTGAATTGGATATCACTGCACTGAGTGATCACCAGATCAAGGGTGAGGCTCTGGAGCATCTCCAACAAATCATATCTGAGATGATAATTCCCTCATCATGGACAAGAGTACCTCGCAACATGGGTTCCCCCTCTCATGGTAGCTTAAAAGCCGCTGAATGGGCTCTCTTATATAAGGTCTATATTCCATTTTTAATGCTCAGTCAACAGATGTCATTATATGTACACCAATCCGCCAACACTGAAAGAAAAATGGGTTAGTCAGAAGAACTTGCAAATGAACTAACCAAGAATACATTCCATTTGATTAGTGCTATCAACATTGCCAGAAGTTGGACTGTTTCAATAGATGATGCGACTGCATTTGCTGAACATTGGAAAAAATCCTGCCTTTCCAATCAACACCTGTTCCCAAAACAGAAAAGTAAACCAAATCATCATTTTGCTGATCATATTCCCAAAATTTTCCAACTTTGGGGCCCAGCACAAGCCCCAGCCACATGGGTTTATGAGCACTTGATTGGAGTATTTGCAAAAATGCCAACAAATAACAAAATATGTACATCAGTTAATAAGATCAATATATTCACATTGATTAAACACCTGAACTGAATAAGACTAACTTCTTGCAACTCTGAATAGATGATATAGATAAAACCTTACTTCAACATATCTGTCGATGTTCCAACCTTTCCATTCTCCTGAAATCCCCATCCGTGCCATGTGAAATAAAACAGCTTTTCAAATCACAGCCACCTGCCCTGTTCAATCACCATAAATATAAAAAACCATCCCGCCATGACCAAGAAAATTATGATTGCCTGGTTGAGTACTTACAGAATTTTCATGCAACAAGGGAAATAGTTGATTGGATCAGCTTAGACACTGCCGTGCAATCCACAAGTCATCCCACTTAAAGGATTGTCTCACCTTGGTATTTTCCAGTTTCAAGCATTAATATTGGGAACAATATATTTTCAACTGAATCCAAAAATTTCAGCAACAGTGTGATATGTTTTCTGAGGGGCAACTCACAACAATTTGGTATTATTAATAGAATTTTTAAAGTCTTTGAGCAATCTAGCATACTGAACAATAACTTTCTGATCTTAAAAACTTTGAAGATTAATGTGAATTTCTTACCAGTTTGGTGGCATCTCAATATTTATAAAGTTGTTGGTTTTGATCATGGACACTTGATTATATCTGAAGAAGAAATAGAAGGTAACTGTGGATTGTATTATAACAAAGTTCTGTCATGTGGACTGCTTGTAATGATAAAGCCATTATTTCATGATATTTAGTCTACAAAAATGCAAATCTCTCAGATTCATTAGCAATTTTGCTAGTCAAATAACTGCCTCAAAATTTAGTGACAGAGACATTCCATTGTGACAAGCAAAACCCATAATTTCACATTGCCACAAAGAACTTACTATTTTGACATTGGTTACAGTGTGAATAGGCCAAGTTCAATGATCAAACAACCCCCACACTCACCCTTCACCGCATCCAAAATTTCTAACTGTTCCGTCATCATGTTGGCAGGGGAATTGGCCCTTGCGCACCCGCACACGCCAATGCACACCCAAGCGCACCCGCACGTGCCAATGCACATGCAAGCGCACCTGCACCTGCCAATGCACATGCAAGCGCATCCACACCCGCCAACAGTGGTTTCATATGTCACCCACAAATGGTCAATGTCACCTGACATTAGGCCCTCACATGTATTGCCTTTGTGTGCATGTGTCACCCATGCACCCACTGCATTGTGCAGTGGGGTCTAACCATTTCACACCCTCCTGCTGAGCTAGCTGATTCATGGCTACACAAAATTAGGACAACACATCATTTGGCCATGGTGTGCCTGTCACACAGACACATCCACACCCACGCTATTGTGCGGCAGGCTCTACCAGTGTCATCTGCAAAACTACAATCCCACTCAGGCAGAGTCCTTTCATGGATGACCTGGTGAAGTCAAACCCCCCTCTTACATCAAGACTGGCTTAAGGGCCTCTTTGATGTGTGTTTGTACAAACAGGCAGGTCTTGTGTAAGTTTACCAACCATCGGATGGTTGCGGGATGATCAGGTCGTGAGGAATCTGAGTTGAAGGCACAGGGGAACCAATATTGGTGGATTTCACAGGATTTGGTGTAAGACAAGAGTTTGACGTGTGCTCAACGTTCGCTTGATTTTTGCTTGATGTGAGCTCAACTTTTATCCTGCTTGACATTTGCTTTACGTGAAGTCAATTGCCAACGATTGACACAAGATTCGCCCTGGTGACTGTTAAACCAATTAATAAAGGATTTCAACCACCCTTTTTGCATCATTTCAGAAATAATTATAACCATTGTGTGTAACTCTTATAATCATTTTTACCCCTGAACCACCCCATAAGTGAATCAAAGCATCTTCCATCACTGTAAACTTTGTCCCTTTGTTTCTAAATGCACTCTGATCACTTGTTGGTGTGTTTTCTCTTTAAAGATCTTTGTTACAGACTGTGTTCTTTAATTAATTTCTTCCAGTTCTTTGCTAAATTAATGCCAATTGAAATTGCTCTGGAAGAAATTTCTTTTGTAGCCTTAAATATTTCTTATAGCGTATTTTTGGATGAATTTTTATTGTTGGTAAAACAATGAATTTTGATAATATTATTTTTTTGTACTTATAAAGTTAAAAAAAATAAAATTGGCGTGTTTTCTCCTAAAAATACTATTTCATACTCTTTTTAATCATTTTTTACCTTATACATATTTTGATGACAGGAAAAGTACTTGATTTTTCATCAAAGTTTCATATCCACCCCTTACATTTGGGGCCCAGCCATGATATTTTACCAGTTACATAATTTTTTACTCTTTTCAAATGTTTTTTCCTCTATTGAAAAAATTTAAAAACATATAAAAAATACTTATAATTCAAAAAATTCATAAAGAAATAATTTTTTTCATATTATAAGTGAGGATTTATTTTTCATTCCCCTCTTGAAAAAATCTGTTTTTACTTAATCAATTTCCATTTTAATTCATTTTAGTATCTCAAAACGTAGTAAGACAAGAAAATATTGAAACAGCTTCCAGAGTAACAAGCATTATTCCTGCAAGTACTTTGAATTCTGACCACAATACTACAGTTATTATAACTCAGAATAATCAACCAGAGCTAATTTCCTCTGCATTAATTAGCTTGGATATAAGTAATACCCTTCAGAAGGCAACTAAATTGGCCAATAGTAAGTTTTTTGATGTAAAATTACTATTTTACGCTTTTCAATAATAAAATATGCCTTCAACCAGATCAGGAGCCAGCTATAACCCATCAAGCATCTCCCAAAAAAGTCATAGGTGAGATTATGGCAGAAGCCAATCAGTTACAGAAGGACAAGGGTAAGTTGATGATTTCCAAATTAATAAATTATGTCATTCTGAAACTGATAATACTGTTTTACCTTCAAACAGAGCTGAAACCTCCACAAGAAGCCTCATTGGACATATACAAAGCCAGCCAGAAGGCTTACAACAATGCATTTCAGTAAAAAGAGTACCAGATCCATGCAGATCTGTGGAAAAACTGCATGAATTCTTACCTGACTGTGAGAAAATTCCTGGCCATCCCAACACTTTCAAGCCACTCAATTGATGGCATCCATTCATTGAAAAGAAGAACATGATGATTTTAACAGCAGAATGGAGGGAAAACAGCTCTCCACCACCCAGGAAAGTGCCAAAAACAGCCCCAGTAGCCAGCAGCAGAAATTCCAACATGAAAAGCAGCGACAAGCTCAGTACAAGGCCAAAGGCAAGGCTCCAGCCACAACACCTTACAGCCAGGGTTAAAGAATCCCAAAGATTAAGCAGGATGCCATGGAAGATGTATTCCAGATGGCCAGAAAAATGATGGAATTACAGGAAAAGGAGAACACCAGATTAAAATATCAGAAATAATTTCTGACATTTTTGATGCTATCCCAGAGCTGTATGAAGCTATAAGTGACATAAATAGTCAGGTTTCTAATAAAAATTCATCCATTTGTAAAAATCTTAAAACAAACAGCTTAAGTCTGAGCCAAATAAATGAAACACTCATGTGTTTTGAGAAAGCTTTAGGAACAATTAAATCTTCTAATAATGACAATTATTTTGGCAATAAAAGAAATGAACAAAATTCCATTATCAAAGAATTAACAGACAAATATTCTAAATTCAATATTGATGAAATAATTGAAACAAGAATTAAACAAGCCATAGATATTATCAAGACAGACAAAAAAAAGTCCTTGATGAAATTTCAAATTCATTTACTGAAGTAAAGACATATACCATTGCCATGAAAAAGTGTTTTTATGCTTCAAAAGAAGAAGTATCAAAATTAACAATGAAATTGAATCAAGTCCCTGCTGATAATACAAGACAAACAGAGTTATGGCAAGAACTGACACATAAAAAAGAAATTTATAAAATTGAATCAATAAATGTAATACAAGCCTTCCAAAATGAATTCAGAAATTCCCAAAGGTGTAGCAACAGTGAAATGAATGATGTTGAACAGATACTGAGCACTTTAGCAAGAATGTCTACACCTCTGAATAAATGAGGGTACACGGATTCTCAACCCACAGGTGTTGGATGCTGAAAATTTAGACTTCAAAATGAATTTTCCACTGCTTTTCATAACTTGGAACCATCAATGGGCCAAGCACTCTTAAAAAAAGTACCAAAACTTAAAGAATGGCCTCACTTCAGTGGTGGAGGAGAATATGACCATATTTAATTCATCAGAGGTATCTATGGTAGTAAAGAAGATTTTGAATTACCATACAGATTGGTAACAGCAAGATTCAACACCTTGTTTACCAGATCAGCCTACAGATGGTGTATCAAATTAATACAAGCACATGGACACCAAAGTTGGACTTGGTGAAAAACCCAAATTATCAACAAATAGACCAATGATGCTTGGAGGTTTAAAGTGGAAACAGCCTTTGAATCTTCCAAATTTAACTCTGATAAAGACAAAGCTTTACCATATTTTTGCCAAAAAAAGACAGATTAACAGAATTGTATCCTGACATGTCAGACTTTATGATCCACGGGAGAATTCTGAGACAATGTGGAGGTGACTTAGAGCATGCTTTCAAAAGAAGGACTACTGGACAATCTTCAGAAGAAGATATTAAGAATATATTAGAAGAAGTAACCACCAGAACTGAAATTGGTTCTAGTAGGGTGAATCTCAAAACAAGGTTTGATACACCTTGGAAAGATTCTGTGGACAAAAATTCCTAAGAAAATTCTAATAACATGAAGTATAAATATGCAGATATAATCAGAAAGTTCCATATTTGCCAAAGCACAACCCACTTAGCCAATGCAGGTCCAAGAAAGGGAAAAATCAATGAAATTGACATTGAAAAAGAACCTGATTTTGAAAAAGATGATAATATAATTGAAGAAAATACAGATGATAAGTCATCAATATTTTCTGAATCTTCAATAGATATAGAAAATATCAATGCCACCTTTGACATCATGGAATTCTATTCCTACTTGCCACAATTAAGGAATGGTCAACATGATTTGTCAAAAATTGAAGATGAACAACTTATGAAAACCAAACCAAATAGGGGGAAGGGTTATACAGCTGCTAACTGCTGTATAACAGAAGTGGTAATTTACAACAAACCCACTAATCTTTTACTTGACCCAGGGGCCTTCTGCTCTTGTGTTGGCAAATCTTTTCTTAAAACCTGTATAGCAAATTTTGAAGCCCTATTGTTACCAATTGTTGGCATAACATTCAATAGTTCAAGTAATCCCATTACAGAATTGGGAATCTTTGAGACCACTGTAATATTTCGACATATTAATGGAAATTGAACAATCACTGTTTAATTTGTTTTTATGGAAAATTGCTCTAGTACCCAATTTATTTTGGGCATGACTATTTGATAATGTATGGAATAGACTTGCATAACAAAAAGCACAGATAATTTAATATTTGAGACAACAAGTGTCAAAAATTTGCCTTTTTACCATTCAAAAGACAAATTACAGTAAGAAAAGTAGAACCAGTCAGCTTACAGTTGGAGAAATTCAAATCTGAACAGTTAAATGAACCTGAATTAAGCCTTCATCTGACTGATAACCAGGAACATGAACTTCCTGCTCTTTTATATGACCACAGAGAAGCATTTGCATCAGAAAAAGAAATTTTGGGGGAAATTATTGTTCATGGAGTTGAAATTATCCTTAATATTGAGAGACCTTATCCACCACTCTTAAGAAGGCCTGCATATCCAGCAATTCCTAAATCAAGAGAAGCTCTGTAAATTCATATTAAAGAACCTCTAGACCTTTGTGTAATAACAAATGTTGGCCATAATGAAGAAGTAGAAATAACTACACCAGTAATAGTGGCATGGCATAATGGAAAATATATAATGCTTGGGGACTGTGGAGCTCTGAACACCTATACTGTTCCAGACAGGTACCCAATACCAAAAATCTGGATTGCCCTTACCCAGATATCTCAAGCAGTGTATCTAACCACTATGGATGCCCTTGGAGGATTTTATCAGAATTTAGTGACACCAAGGACAAGGAAATACTTGAGGATTATTGATCACTATGGAGTATATGAATATTTGAGGATGACTTTTGGTATCACGAATGCACCTTCACACTTCCAAACAATGATGAATGGAATCTTCCTTGAAGAACTTTCAAAAAGATGGTTAATGATTTACATTGATGAATTATTGTCTGTTCCAAAACATGGAAAGAACATATATACAGATTATGCAGAATTTTGACAAAAATCCAAACTGTGAACATGAGAGTTTCTTTGAAGAAATTCCATTTTTCATTTAAAGAAATTAAAGCACTGGGGCATGTAGTAGCTGGTTTATCCCTTGGAATAGATAAAAACAAGGTTTCAGCAGTGCTACTGAAGCCTATGCCTCAGAACAAAACAGAAATTCAGTCATTTTTTGGGTTTTCAGGATATTACAGGCAACATATTAAATATTTTTCATCCATAGCAAGACCTCTTTATAGATTATGTGACAAAGACACAGTATTTGAAATGACTGTTGACAGAGTCAAGGCCTTTGAATCTTTGAGACAAGGCTTGACCACTTATCCACTCTTACTGATTCCAGACTTTAAGCTACCTTTCAAGTTCTATATTGATGCATCAGTAGATGGGCTTGGTGCTTCACTTAATCAAGTCCATATTATCAATTATAACCCTGTGGAAGGACCCATATGCTTCATATCCATGCAAATTAAACCAACTGAAGCCAGATATGGAGGCAGTAAAATGTAGTTCTTATTCCCTTTCTGGTCCTTGGATAAGCTAAATTACTTTCTGGAAGGATGTGCTTCTGAAGTAATAACAGATTGTACTGCTTTTAAGTCACTTTCACACATGAAGACTCCTAAAAGGCATATGCTCAGATGGCAAATAGCCATACAAGAGTATAGGGGCAATATGACCATTGTTCATAAAGATGGGAATTTTCATAAAAATGCAGATGGACTGAGCAGATGGCCATTACCACATAATATTGATAATCCTTCTGATGTTGCAGAGGAAGCTTCCCCACAAATCCCCATTGAAGGAATTAGTGATACAGACCTGAACACCACCTTCTTAGAAGAGGTAAGATACAGCTATACTCAGGATAAAAATTGTAGCATCTTATTCCAATTACTTACCAAGAAATGTAAAGGCAATTCTATGATACATGCCTTGGATGAGATATGGAAAAAATCATATGATGAAGGAAGATTCCACTTTCTGGATGGTATAATTTACCACAGCACTAAGAATACATGTGTCATGACAGTTGTGGACAGGTCCTTAATCAATCTTGTACTTAAAGATTGGCATGACAGCCCTTTCTCTGGACATTTGTCTGAAGACAGAACAAGAGAAAAAGTAAAAAACTGCATATGGTGGCCAACGTGGCAGAACAATGTTGCAGAGTATTGCAAAACCTGGGACAGATTTCAAAAAGCAAATAAATCCACTGGAAAAAGACTTGGAAATATGATCAAGATCCAAGAGCCCAGTAGACCTTGAGAAATTGTCCATATGGATTGGGTAACTGGTCTGCCACCAGGGGGTGACAGAAGTTATAATGCTTTCCTAGTGATTGTTGACAGCTTTAGTAAGACTCCAATCTTTCTACCATGTCACAAGGATGATACAGCCATGGATACAGCTCTTCTGATATGGAATAGAGTAATATCATGGACTGGGATATTCACAAACATCATTAGTGACAGAGATCCCAAATTCACCTCAGCAATATGGACAAATCTTCACCAACTATTGGGGACAAAATTATCCTTCTCTACATCCTACCACCCACAAACTGATGGTTTGGCTGAAAGGATGATCCAAACCTTGGAGATATGGTAAGAAGATTTTGTGCATATGGCCTTGAATTCAAAGATTGTGATGGATTTACCCATGATTGGTGTACTCTTTTACCAGAACTAGAATTGGAATATAAGACATCCATTCATGCCAGTATTAATCAAACTCCTGCTATTCTAGAAAAAGGATGCAATCCCAAATTATCCCAAGATTCCTTGAGGAAAGAATTGGTTAAGATACACCCAACAGCTTCTAGCTTCAAAGGAATGCTAGACAAAACTAGAAGGCATGCAATAAGGTTCATGGAAGACTCCTTAGGACAAATGGGACAAGTCAGATGCCACTCCAGATTTCAAAGTGGGGGATTTAGTACTTGAATCCACCACTCACTTCAATAACATCAAAGGATGTAAAACGCTCAAATATTCCTTTGCAAGACCTTTTTTTATTAAGTACCTCCATGGAGAAAATGTTGTTGAAGTAGAACTATTTGAAGAACTTAGAAATAAGCATCCTCCATTTCCAGTGAGCTTGATAAAGCCATATAAATCTAGTGATGCTGAAAAATTTCCTTTGAGGAATACAGTTCCGTAACTTACACTGCCTATTGAATCCTCTGGAATTAAGAAGATTGCCACAGCTCTCAAAGGAAGAAAGTTGATGTGAGCCTTAGAGGTATTTTCATATACCCAAAAGACCACAAATGATAAATTAAGATACAAATATAAATAAAATAAATTTATTTGTATTATAAAAATAAAAAATTAAATATAAATACAAATTTATATTTAAAAATAAAAATTTAATTATAATTTAAAAATAAAATTACAATAAAATTTAAAATTATGAAAATACGTTTTTACTTGTAAAAATTAAGTAAAAATGAATTTTTAATAAAAATTATGAAATTAAAATATTCTTGGTAAAAATTTATATAAAATATATTATAACTTGTAATCCAATAAATAAACCTAAAGAAGTTATCACAGCATTGGATTCCTCATAAAAAATAAAGTGGGGTCACTTCTGGATGAAATTTTTATAACTCCATTCTAAATAAGCTTAAATTAAGTTTTTAGTATTTTTTGTACAAAAGTATGAAAATCCTCAAATCTTAATTTAATTGAAACCACATTTGGTGTTAACCATCAATTTTTGTGTTAAAATTGAGGTGATGTGTTTAGTTTAGAAGTTATGAGGAATTGAAGTATTTTGAATTGAAATGTCAAAATGTGCATGTGTATTCCATAAGTGAACTTTAATTTAAATATGAGGTATCAATTATTACAGATGTGTAATTAAAAACTCAATTGAATTACATATGTAAATTATAATTGTATTACATGATGTGGAATTAAAGGAAAAATAAATTGGAAAGATTAATTCTGGGGGGGAAAAGACACTCTAGCTCTATGGGGGAGCTAGAAGCCCAAAATCCTTGCTGACTGGTGTGGTATGTCAAAATCCACGCAAAAGGTCTTTAATTTTGGCCTGGAATTGAGTCACAGGGTCTGTGACTCAATTGATGATGTGGTTTTGATACCAACCAGGTTAGCTTTAACTTCTTCCAAGAGGGTAAAACTACCCTTAAGTTCAAACAATGTTAGTAAAAACAGTTTTAACTAGTTTCTAACCCTCTTACACACATTATGACGTGTTTTGAAGGCTCTAGACTAGGTATTTATATAGTAATAGTTGATTTGAGGGTCTAAAATTGCTAAAAATAGAAAAAAATGGCTTAAACCAGCCCTTTTTTGGTCTAAACCAGGGTTCAATGATGCCATAATTGGCTTTTCTGTTGTCAGACTGTTTTTCACGACTGAAAAGAGTAAGTTTTACTTTTGGGGTAAGACAATTGATGGCTATAAAAGAATGTCTTCTTTGCTCCACTTTTCTCTTCATGTTAGAATCTTTTCCTTTTATAATTAGTTTAAACACTGTTAAACCAATCAATAAAAGATTCCAACCACTCTTTTTAAATCATTTTAAACCTTTTAACCACGTGAAAAAATCATTATAATAATTGTTTGTAACTCTCATAATCATTTTTACCCCTGAACCACCCCAAAAGTAAATTCAAGCATCTTTCCTCACTGTTAACTTTGTCACTTTGTTTCCAAATTCACTCTGGTCACTTTTGGGTTTGTTTTCTATTTCAATATATTTTTAAAGACTTTTCTCCTTAATTGATTGCTTGCCATTCTTTGCTCAATTAATTCCAATTGAAATTGCTCTTGAAGAAATTTCTTTTGTAGCCTCAAATATCTCTCATAGAGTATTTTTGGATAATTTTTTTACTTTTGGTAAAATTATATGTCTCCATAATATCTTTCTTTTTTACTAACAAAGGCAAAAGCAACAATTTGTGTAGTTCTTCTCTTAAAACTTTAAAAACTTGCTATTTTTGATTAAATTTTACCTTACAAAAATTTCAAGGATAGGAAATGTAAAGGATTTGCAATAAAATTATATATACACGCCTTACATTGTTACAGTTCTTTTAATTGTAGTATATAAAAAGAAGAATAATAATTAATAAAGATGATCTTTATTTATTTCAATAATATTCTATGAGTCTCTTTTAAAGTAATATTCATATCAATCTTCATTAATAGTAATATTTTCAATATTTTTATAAATATATCTCATAATTGTACTGAACATGGCCTGTGAAGCCAGGTTTTGTTTATATAAAGAGATTATAGCTTTCAGAAGATTGATAGAATACAATGATGGTTCTCAGAAAAGGTAAAAAACATATTTATGACTGCAGATAGAAATTGAAATTTAATAAGTATATTTTATGATTCCCAATTTTTAAAGAAAAGTTTGTATTAATTATGAATGAGTTGAGTATGTTTTAGGTTCAAAAATAAAAGGTACTTGTGTATAGAGCCTTTCATAAATTCTTGTGACAAGATTTAAGTATGGCTTGTTGAACAAGGCTTTGTGAGTGTCACAGGGGCTCTTGGGGAACGCAAGAGTGGCCTGGAACTCAGGAATCAAGAAATCACTTGGAGGGCTCCAAAGGATAAAAAAATGATAGCAAGATTACATTTCTTTAAGAGAGAAGAAGAGCAAGTAGAAATATTCCAGACATAAGAAAGAAGCCCAAGGCCAAGGATAATAACAGAAGCCCAAGCCCAAAGACCCAACCAAATAAATCCTCAATTCCATGTTTCAACCTGCCAGAAAGAACAATCGAGTTAGGAAAGGATAGGACCACCAATATCCACTGACAGGCAAAGAAAAGGTGCAAATGACTGACTTATGAATATCAGTATTCACTTTCATGAATGAAAAGAAAATAAGAATAAAAATAAATACAATATATTAATTAACTGGGGAAAATGTTTCCAGGTATGGAAAGGTGGCCAGTATATGTAAAAAGCTGAAAGACCAATCCTAGAGGGTTGATCACCAAGCTTTATTGACTGTTTTGGGTCAACACAGATCTTCTAAACTTGAGAATTGAACTGTGTGCCTTGAATTGCCACAGTGGAATATGATTTGACCCAAAAAGGTCAATGCCATACAAAATGGCTGAATAAAACATTTATTGGCCAATTGAGTTGTCCAAGGAGTTCCGGGGTTATTTATTGATTCTCAACTGATTGGATGAATAAAAGCCTTGTGAAAAGTCCCTTTACAAATCCTGGGCCAGTATTCCCTTGGGGGAATACCGTTGAAATGAAAAGGCCAACACCTGAAGGGCCAGGGGATTGGAGTCCTTTAAGGGTCTTGTGAATACCAAAATGGATTGCCAGCTTGAGAATTCTGAGTCTTCCTTTTAAATGGAGTGATGGACTGTTGATGTGACATGAAATGAAGAAATGAAGTCTTGAAAGTGTACCATTGGATTGCTTAGTCAAAATGGTGCATAATGGTATATAATATCATATATGCCCCATTGCTGGTTCCTGACGCCCTGCGTCCATTTTTGGGAGTCATTTTTCCCTTTTCTTGAGGGGAAACCCTGCTGGAGGTCATCTGGTGGCCATGACTTGAATCTTGAAGTCCATGGCCATTTTGGGGTTCTTTGGTCCTTGAGTTTGCGGCCAAAATTGGGGTCAGGTTCACCCACTTGTTGTTTGAAACTGACCTTGGATTGGTGGTGACTGAGGTGCCCCCTTTGTTTCTTTTGTTCTCATTGCATTTAGGCCAAAAGGGGCCTAAATGGCCCAAAAAGGCCATCTAGCCCCTAAACCCCCTAATAGAAGGGGGTGGTCAGAGGCCCTGTGGAAGGTTGAAGGGGAAAAGGCTCTCCCAGGCCCAAAGTCAGAGGAATCGGCCTGGGGTTCGGTGAGGTGGAGGATTGGCCAGGAAAGGTGGGTATGGCCCAAAAATGCCATTACACACCACAAGAGGGCAATCCGAAATAAAATAATAATATGGCCAATTGGCCAAAAACCAGGATCAGGCTGGAATTTCCATGAACACCATTTGGGGGGTTATTTCCCATGGTTGTGATAGTACCATCCCCACCTTGATTGGGGAGCTCCTGAGCACCAAGCCAAGGGCCATGACTTGAATGTTGAAGTTCATGGCCATGTATGGCCATTTTGGGTTTCTATGTCCCTTGAGATTTATGGCCAAAATTTGGCTCAGGTGGGCCCACTGAGGTGCCCCCTTGGGCGCATTTTGCCTCATTGGATTTAGGCCAAAATGGACCTAAAGGGTTTCATGGCGTATGGACTGTGGCATACAGACTGCGGGCCATAGAAGCCTTAGGTGGATTAAATGGCCCAAAAAGGCCATCTGGCCCCTAAACCCCATAATCAAAGGGGGTGCGCCAGAGGCCCTGGAGATGGCTGAAATGGCCAAAGGCCCCCAGGCCCAAAATCAGAGGGATTGGCCTGGGGTTTGGTGAGGTGTAGATTTGCCAAAGAAGGCCAATGCCGCAGGATATGTCCAGGAAAGGTGGGTATGGCCCAAAGTCCAGTAAGCACCACAAGTGACGAATTGGCCATAAAGTGGGGTCAGGCTGGAATTTCCATGAACACTAATTTGGGGGTTATTGCTCATGGTTGTGACAGTCAGGCCTTCAAACACATACTTTGAAGATGAAGGGAAGTACTGCCTGGATTTCTTCGGAAAATTATTTTGGAACAAAAAATCAATTACAACCCCTTCTAGAATTTTTCAACTTTAATTAAAACATTCTTCAGCCCTAAATATTTTTATCATAGGTTACAAACACTTTATAATGGTTTACTCTCAAAGTTCTCAATGTGAATTCATAACAATTATGTATATACTTGTTTTTATACTTTCCCACTTAGAATTGATAAAGTTATAAGAAAACTATTCATAGTTTTGTAGAACATTCTATTGTATCTTACATGTTTCAAAGCCTTATAGTTGTTATAATAGATAATAACCAAATTCAAATTTTTAAATGACCATAATTTTGACTACAATAAAAGAATTAGTAAGTTATGAGAAATATTTAGCAATCTTAACATGAGAAAAATTAAAAGTAAATAATTATGAGGATAAAACTGAAAAGGAATAATTAGGCTAATTCATATTTCAAAATGAAAAAGGAAAGTTGAGTACATATCAAAATAAGGCTATTAACAGGGAAAAGGACTCCTTCTTCAGTCCTTTTAACAAGACTTTGGAATATATTATTCTAAGAAGCCTCAAGAAAATTTGATACATCTATACAGATTTCTTGTACGGGATAATATCCTCAAACATCCATAGAGTTCTTTCACTGTTTATATCAAATATGTTAACCTTCCATACTTCTTAACTTGTGGCAGAGAGAAGTGCCCAAATTTAAAGGATCTGGGGAAATGTATCAAGAAACAAATGGTTCATTATTGATATATTTTCTGTGAACCTTGCAGATTTTGTTTGCAAAATACAAAACTAAAGTTATAAATTAAGTGACTAGGAATCCACCACTTGAATCAGTGAAGGTGAATTTGATGCACCTAAAGGTGGATAGAAATGCAAAAAAACTATCATCTGACTACACCATACAATGAAAACTATAGTTTTATATGATGACCAAACTACACAATAGTATGATTAGTTACTATCTTTATTTATTAAAAACATGTGGAAACGGAATTTACATGTATGGGTGTCACACAAAAAAATAATGAAACAATCATAAACAATAAAAATGAAAAGAGGAGAATAAATTCAAAAGGAATTAAATCATAAACAAAAGGGACAAGGAAGGACAATGAGTTAGGAGAATGAAAGGCTGATTGAAATATAGATAAAGAATGTAAAATTGGAGACTAATGCCATATTTATATGGATATATTATGTGTAAAAGATTTAAAAATAACATGATTTACATTAGAACTTGCTCAAGATACAATTATAACAATTAGGACAATAAATAACAAATAACTAATGGTAGATAAAAAGTGTATAAATAACAATAAAATGAGGAAAGTATTGTGACAAATATTATCAACAAACACTGAATTATGGGATTAGTTTGTGGTTCAGAAAATGAAAACATGGGTTAATAGACTGTACCTGTAATCAGCTACAAGATAACAAAATGCAAAGGAAAGAGTAAATAAAATGTGAATTAAAGAAAGGATGAGAATAAGGAAATTAAGAGAAAATAGAAAAGAGTTTTTAACAAGAGATAAGGAAGTCAAAGAAGACTGATCACCTCATCTTGGTAGCTGAAGCGGCAGCCCAAATGGTGATTTCAAGGATCATACACATAGTCATATTCATGATGTCATACAGGAGATGATTTAGGTTTGTGTTCCTGTAAGCAAAGCTTGTGCTGATCAAATTGGCAAGTTGATTTCCTAATTGTCACATTATATACATTATCTGTGGCTCTTGGGTATCCTGTTGGCCTAGTGACTAGGGGTTTGCCATATTTTACATACCCAAATAGGCCACAAATTTCTCAATGTAAGTCTTCAAATATGCCAAACCCAGAATTCATGTGAACATTTAGAACACATCATTTCTGAAAAGGAAGAAGAGTTAACTTCATTTAACAAGAAAATTTATTGCTTCAACGCCAAACTTCTAGTTTACATACAAATTTATCTAGTTTAACTTGATAAGGTGCATAAGCTGAAATTATTGCTATGGGTCGTTCAAATGGGAAATACTTTGGCAAGTGGCCTCACTACGCACATCTTTACTATGACATTCAAGTAATTGCCTTGCTTGTTGTAGCATAATTCTCATGATTAGAATCTCATGTTACAACCCGGTTTCTCTTCACTTCTAATAGTTTATTTTTAAATTCATTGCATACACAGGATAATGAAACAAAATTTTAATTTTTGCGTCTGGTGACATCATTCTCCTGTTTATCATGATCTGGCAGGACCCTGTCATTTATGCGCTTGCGCTGCTTTGTTTTTGGATTCATTGCATACGTATGGGATTGAAGCAATGTCCTGGTTTCTTTTCTTTAAAAATTAACAACCTTGTGCCCAAGCTGTAAACTTAATGGCTTGGTAGGATTGGTCTCAATTTTCATGAGGCAATGGCTTGATGAGGTTTAGCCTCTTCTATCAGCATCGACATACTAAAGTTTGCGCAGCAGTTAGCAAAGATACCCTCATATGAGCAATGAATAATTGACGATGATCGCGTTATTTAGGGGCTTAGCCTCCTCGCAAAGGTAAACGGATAACTCGTGTTTCGTAGGCGATTGCAGCCAGTGAACACTATCGCGAAAGCCAATGAGTACCTCAAGGGAGGTTTTGACACGCACAAGGGAGGCAAGCCCCGCGAGTAGATTCAAATTAGCCATCACTGATGACGGGCGTCATTGTGGTGGAAAAGGAAAGGGCTCTGAAGAAGAGTTGTCGGTGACGGTGGGTAAGGAATATTGGAACACTCAGGGTGCGCTAATTTCTAGGCGGCGGCTGGTTACTCGCGCAAGCACCGCATGTACCTTCATGAAACGCAAGTGAACATAATAAATTCCGTCACATGCGTAGACAAACAAAATCCAGCGCGCAATTTCGCAGCGAAAGCCGGAGCCGGCCTGAGGGTACTTGTGGGTCAGCAACTCAATTGTAGGTGTCACTCAGCATGAGGCGGCTTACAGCTATTCAGGATCGCGCCTGCCCTAGTATGGGTATCCATAGTAAGGGTAACCACCCCAGTAAGGGCGACCCCAGCCGTAGTAACCTGGGTATGAATAGCCGTAGTACGGATAACCGCCGCCAATAATTATGGGAGCGTGGGTTTTTGCATTAGCGGCCACAGCAGCAGTAGCAGCTTTAGAAGCAGTGGCAGCGGCGGAGGCAGTTGCAGCGGTGGCAGCTGTTTCGGCAGCAGGTGCAGCGAATGTTCCTGAAGTGGCATCAAAGCAAAGGCGTCAGCGATCGACTTCCAGCGAGTAGATGGAAGTAAATGTTACCCGTAACAGCGGCGAGAGCAATAGTGATGGCGGTAAATTTCATCTCGGCTTTATTTGTTTGTGTAAAAAGTTTTCAAAAATATGACAAACAGTCAACTAGAAAGATTAGGTAGAAAGATAAATTAAAAAGGATTGGAAGCTCCTGTTTGTCTGGCAAGGTGATAATGGAAGTATGATGAGGGAGGAAACTGACCAAGCAAGCTCTTTATATAGTCTGATGAGTGTCTTTGCTGCTTGCGTTCCAAGCAAAGCTGCATGTACGTAAAACCTCGATAGCTAGTTTTGCCAACCTGAACCGATGAATGTGGATCAACTTGCCTTGCCAGCTGCGAGTAAATCAACTCATTCAGGCATTATTTGGCGAATACTTTACCCAAATAGTCAATGTTTCTCAGTAAACTGGCGGTTTAGTCTCAAGATCGGGGTACAACTGCAGTTTGCCAGTACGCAAGCCGCAAGTGTGATCTTCCCAGGTCGCCCTTATGGTCACTAGCTTCTTGTAAAACAACGTTTTCAGTGAGCAGAGCTCTGCAAATATTGCTTGTTTGCTTTCATGAGGAATCGGCTCGTGACTCGGACAGCCAAGCTGGGAAAATCTTTGAGCAAGGAAGCGAAGCCTGAGGCTGGTTTGGGTGAGCAAGGTTGCTTAGTCCGTTTATATCCTGATATGGAGAGAAATCAAGAAGAGCCTGCTACAGACCCTATATCGCCTTATTGAGCCTGAGACGAGTTTCTGTGGCCAAGATTCAGTCCCTGGTCACTGCAAAAATTAACTGCTTTCCTGGCAGTATGTCAATTCTTTTGCACGCTATGGCATATAGCAGTCAATTTTTGTTATTTTTTTCACCTTAAGATCCATCTTTTTCAACAAAATTATTTTTCACAGAAAAGTTGAATTTTTTTTGGCTACAAAACTTTTTTTTCTGGAGAAGCAAATTTGGAAAAAAAATTACTTGTGACAAAAAAGCATTTTTTTGCGAAAAAAAAAACAAACTTTTTCACAAAAGCTAACTTTCTTCCAGAAAAAAAAGTAATTTATTTTCACCTTGTTAAAAAACATGTTCTGCCACATGATTTCATAGCAAAACACATGTAAAACATATAAAAACACAAAATAGCACAGTGTCACAAATTGGCAAAAAGTGGGTAAAAAACTATCTGTAGTCACTGCGTTTTCTGTTGAAGAAATTCATGATGGTCAATATGAGGGTGCATAATCATATTTTGGACTTGAATATGTTTCTATACCTAATTCTGATAAACTCATGGTTAGTAAACATGTAAAACATTGGAAAACTTACAAAATAGCACAAAATGGCCAAAAAAACCTCTACAGGCTGTGCTTTGGCTTCACAACCATTTGCAAAAATTACCTTGGATTTTCCAATCACCTTGAAAAAAAAGCAATCTCTGCCAGTTCAGGTAGCAGTTCAAATCTGGACCCAACCCAGCTTTCAAATTTTTTCATACCAGGCTCTCACTTGCTATTATTATTTGGTCATCTTCCAAGCCGTATTTTCAATATTAAGACATACTTCGCAAAATTAATGTAACTATAGAGCCTCTGGAAATCCAAAATAATCCCTTATTCCACAAATTTCTTTGAGAGAAAAATCAAAAAAATCAAAAATAATATGAAGCCATTAGTCCTGAAGTATTTTTTTATAATTCTAAGAATCAAAATACTTTCTTTCCTTATCTCCTATCATATACTTCCTTTCATGTATTTCATTTTTCTGAAATTTCATTCAACAGATAAAAAGATTTCAAATGTTGCAAATCTTTACATTGAAATATATCTCTTTAAAACAATTTGTTATCTTCATTTTCTCTCACTCACTCAAAAAACCAAAAGGAAAATATGTAGTTTTTATTATAATTTTATCCCAAAAACTTAATTTAACTTAATATCTGAAAATTGAACAAAAATAAAGATATATTATGTCCTTCCTCATGCATTGGGAAACAATTCTGAAAGTTTTTTATGGATATCAGACTCAAGAGAAATATCTCCCAAAAATATTCACCAAGTATAAATTTCTCCATTTCTTATCTGCAAAAGCCAATATTTTTTTGAAATTTGGGACCATATATCACTTTTATTTTACCACAACTCAGATTTCAATTACTTTGACAAGTTTTCCTCATCATGGATATAACATTAGACCCCTTGTGACTCAAAACATTTTTGCTGCCATATCAGGTAACATTCAATGTGTACAAACTTTATAAAATAAACGACTTCATAGTGATGTTTTTTGAATTATCATTCAATTCATAAAAAAGGTTCTTTTTGAAAGAAAAATACATCATTTTTAACTGTGGTTAGGAAATAAAATTTAACCCAGGCTCTTAATATTTTTCTATCTTTCAGAGGAAAATAAGAAAACCTATAGCAATATTTCCAAATTGGAGACATATTGATTCATTACCAGCCCTCCATCAAAATGCAAATGTAAAAAATCAACTTTACACTTATATGTTTCAGCTCTTTATATGAAAAATAATCTCTTTTGGATTCAAAGCATGTACTACGATTTCAATAGTATAAAAATTGGGTATCCATATGAAGGCTCTTGTAAAACGTTAAAATTCAATTTATGGAAGTCATAACCTCAATTAAAGTTCCATTTCTTGATATTAGTATTAGATATTCGCAAAATTATTTTTTACAAGAAAATTTCTTGTTTCAAAAGATTCCCTGAAAGTGACTTTGCAATATATTTGAGTTTTCGATTTTCAGTAATAAGAACTTCATTAACAGTGTGATATTATATGATGCACAACCATAATATCCAATTGATGAAGAACATGTATCAAGCTCAAAGATTTTTTTGAAAAAAGTGTATTCCCTTGTACATAGATATTAGGATCCAAATGGAAATTAGAAAAAAAAGGGTCATCTTCATAAAATAAGTTCAGCATCATACAGAGCTAATGAATATTAGAAATATTTATAACTGTATCAAGAGAATAATAATAATAATATCCAAATCCTTATTTGGGTTTGAAATTAAAAAGCTTAGCTTAAAAACTCTCCCACCAATGAATCAATTTTAATAAGCTAGTTTTACATTAATATAATCTCCCAAAACCTGCAGGAATTATATTCAGATCACTATAATCATCTCAAATTGGTGGTAAAACTGATCTCTTTCAATGGGTTAATTGATTGCTAAATTTGGAATACTTCTGACATTATATGTATTACTTAATCCCAAAAAATCTGAGGTATCCTGCTTCCAAAAACTAAGCTCCATATATTTCAGATTATTGATACCCTTGAATTTTGTTTTATACACAAAAGAATTCAAGTTTAAATTTATTTTTCTTGGTGAAAAAATAAAGAATTTATGCAAATATATTTATTTTAAATTAATATAGTTTTCTAATATTAGTGAGTTTTAAGAGAGGTAATACTAAAGCTCCTAATCCCCTCAAAAGGGACCTGAAAGTTAATCTTCCAATTGGATAGATGTGGTGGAAGTTTTAAGTTCTTCCTTCAGGCTAGGAAGCTTTTTCAGAATTTGCAAAATGCAACTATATATTAACTTAAATATATTTCTGAAGTATAATTTGCTCCTAGCTTTTGATTTGAGATATTTTTATAAACTAAGTATTCAGCACGTGTATATCCAAGACACAAACATGTCAAAAATACATCTTATTTTCTTCCTTCATTCTCATGTTATTGTTCTTTCTTTTTTTAAAAAATGGAATATTGAAGGTGAAAATGTTTATTTTCACTTTATAAAATTTGTTTCATACCAAGATACTTTCTCATAAAGAAAGCTTATAATTTTATCTGCATGTTAATTTTATTACTAAATTGGATTAAAATGCAAAACAATCTCACAGTAATGATCTATGGCTCTTTTGCCCTTCATTAAGACAAATGATCTTAAAAGAAAATGAAGTCAAATTTGACATCCATCTTTTAGTTCTACAGCCCATTGGAAACAATCATTGAATTATCTTCACTATAAAATCTAGTTTCAGATAATCAAAAAAACCTATGGAAGGCATCTTTGAAGTGGAAGAATTGTTAAAGTTTGAGAAGGTAATGTTTTCATAAGTTCCTCTATGAAAGAGTTTGTAATCTGATAAAAGAATTTCATCTCAATAAAAAGCTTAGTATAAATTCTTTGGATATCTCGTCAAAGAAGATAAGGAAATACTTTGGATTTTCCTTATGAATTCTTGAATAAAAGGGGAAGTGGTCAAAGGATCTGTCATTGAAAAGGATTCTTCCTCCAGAAGTGATCATATTGGAAATTTGACCCTATCGACCATTTTGTGGCGGTTTTTGGTTTCTTTGGATCTTTGGATGAAACTTGTTTTCAAATCCATTAAAATTCAGCTAAAAAATTTATCCAACCCACCTTCACTGGCCAGGTTGTAGTCAAGTTGGATAAGAGATTATTTCACAACTAACTATTATTATAAATTCCTGAATTGAGAAAAAACTAAGAGTATGTCCACGGTTATCAATTCAAATTACTCAGGCAGAAAATTTATTGAAAGATTTCAAAGAGGGATTGCTTATCAAATTTTCAATAATTTGGAAATTAGTAATTTATTTGGCCTTTCAGCTTTTCTCAAAATATTGTAATGATGTTGGGATATGACTACAAAATTTTTATTCAATTTCAAAATCAATGTATCTTACCCCCAGGTATTTATTGAGCCAAAATACATGGTTTTTAATATATGTACTCATTTCTAAATAAATATTATTACATATTCATCTACAATATTTTAAGCCAATTTCTCATTTGTGTCAACTTAATTCCAAAAATTTATTGTTTTATGTCTCATTTTTTGTGATATTATTTCCATATCCAGCCAATATTATTGATATAATATTGATTTTTTCAATTTATGTAGGGTTTTTGTCACTATTTTCCATCATTTGTTTAAAGTATAATTCTTGTATTCTCCTATTTTGTTTGCCTTTTTGAATTTTGGGCTCTTTTTAGTTATTCATTTCATTTTTATTTTTTTTTTCATTTTCATTTCTGTTTTTTCATTTAAAGTGATTTTTGTTTGATTTATTTGGAATTGGAATTTCTTTGATTTTTTCATCTGGCAAATCTTGAAACCCAATTTTTTTTATCTTTCACTTTTTACCATTATTTCTTTTAAGTTTGGTAATTATTTATTAATTTTATTAATTTTTGCCTCTTTAATTTCATTTTAGTAATTTTAATTTAGTTTTGATTTTTTTAAAAAATTATGTTTTTTGGATTGTTTTTTTTATTAATTTTTTTGGAGTTTTTTTGAAAATTGAATTTTTTTGAATCTATTTTTTTGTAATTTTGAATTTATTTCTGTTGGAAATTCAAATTTTTTTTTTTTTTAAATTTCAATTTTTTCAATTTTTTTTGCAGTATTTATTTGATTATTGGTTCTTATGGAAGAAAGAAGAAAGAAGAATTGTGAAGACTTCAATATTTCAGAACATTAGAAAAGTCTTGGAAAGAATTAAAAATCACCCATTGTAGATGGATAACCAAGTTTTTTTTAACACTCCAAAGAATTTTAAAAACTCACAATACAAATCTTAAAAGACATTTAAATTACAAAAGAATGCAAACACACCAAAAAAATCTAGTAATATGGGTAATATTAAAAATTCAGGAATTCCAAATTTGAAAAGAAAATAGAGAAAAAAAAATCTACGAAAAAATCTAATTCAAAATAGAAGAATGTAAAAATGAAATTGAACAAAAGCTAAAAAAGATAGATCAATTGAATTATAAAAAATAAAAAGAAAACATTTCTTAAAATACTAACAAAAAATGATAGAATACAAAATATATAAATATATCAAAGGAAAAGAAAAAATTTCAGAAAATTTAAATAAAGTTCTGAAAAATAAAAAAATGAGAAAAAATTGGAGACAAAAATTGGCTAATTTCTCATCATTACAAAAGAATTATTGTAAACATCTACAAAAACCCCAAAAAATAATAAACAAATTCAAGTTCCAAAAAAACAGTCAAAAGTAAAGCAAAAATTGAAAATTTAGAAAAGGCTAGTTTTCCTTTTGGTAAAGCTTCCAAAAATTAATCATTTGCACTTTCTTCAGGGGAAATTTAATAATAAATAAGATTTTAACTACTAAGAAAAACTCAATAGAAAAAATTAACATCTATGGACATAAATAGCTGAGCTTCAAGATAAATAAGATTGAACAGAAATTTTAACTGGAAAAATTAAGCACTTCCATTTTTTGCAAGCTTACATATTAGTAATTAGGGATAAAATGGATTTATTGTGAATTATTATGTAGTATCAAAAACAACATAACACGATATAGCAAAAAATGGGTTAATTATCATGAGTACAGTTTTACTTAATTGAAAGAACAAATAGACTCTAAAACAAGGAATGTTAAATTAGAAAAGACATTCTTTTAATGAAAATGTTTCAATTAATTTGAAAAAATCTTATGAATTTGTAATAATATGCAGCTATGAATAATTTAATGATCAAAATAGAGGTGCAAATTTTTAAAATTTTGAATCATCCACCTAAGTTACAAAAATCAATGACTATTAACTAAGTGTCAAACAATTCTGGAGACAATGTTTTAAGCTTAAGTATATGGGATATTAATGAGTAATATGAAAGAAAGGCATGTCTTTATCAAGAAAACATTTCATACTTAGGTCATACCTTTTCAAAGGGACTTTTGAAGTGAGACCACCCTTTAAATCGGAAAGCGAAATAGAATTCATGTGAATATTCCCCACAAATATTAATGAGAGAAGATATTTTTCATTTGCGAAAGGAGTTTTAACAGCCTCTTCAATTAATGAATATTGGGTTGTTAGATATGAGGAGACAAACACAGATCATGGAAAATTCCTAATCTTCTACTTTAATTGAGAAACATTCTGAATGTCCAAAGCTGCGGCTGAAAGTATTTGAAAAAGGATTTCAAAGTGAGAACCAAGGTTGAGACTCAGGTTAAAAGAAGGTTGGACCTAGATTGGACCTGCTACTCCTGCTGGAAGCGGTGGGCTTTTTTAATGGTGAATATTATTTAATATTTTCTCAAACTATTTGAGTTCCTCTTTTTTGTTATTTATGGCTATTAAACATTTAAAATTCTTAGAAATAAAAAAAATGTATAAAATTACATGAATGTTTGTAATCACACAAATGAAGGATATTGACTTCAAATCCACTTTTAAAAAGATATTAATCTTTCTAATTCTGAAAATTTCATACCTTAAATACTTTATAGATTACTAAGAAAAACCACATTGTGGGATTTGACACAAGAAGGGCTGTAAACGCTATTTTTTTGATTCAGGAAAATTTTGAAGCATCACCTAAAGGTTTTTCATGATATAATATAATTTTTCAAACTCCCTGCTTTCTTATGGTGATTATTGATTCAATATAGCACATTGAATACATTGAAAAACAGGCAAAGTGGTATGAAATGTCCAAAAAATAGCTCTACGAGTTTTTTGTGCTTGAGCACCATGTAAAATTATGGAAATGAGTCCTATTCATTTTTTAAAACAATCAAATACCATTTCCACTGCGTTATATAGAAAATTTCATGGGTATGATACATTCCAAACATTTCAAACACACAAAAGAATGAAGAATGGTCCAAAACTATGCTTAGAGGAGATTTTTTCTTGTAGGAAATATGCAAGCTGTAAGGTGTGGATATGAAACTTTGATTAAAAAATCAACTACTTTTCCTGTCCTCAAAATTTGAATAAGGTAAAAAATCAATTAAAAATAGTAAAGAATATTATTTTTAAGAGAAAACATGCCAATTTTGTCGTTTATAACTTTATCAGTATAAAACAATAATATTATAAAGATTTATTGTTTTACCAACAATAAAAATTTATCCAAAAAATACTCTACAAGAGATATTTTAAGGCTACAAAAGAAATTTCTTCAAGAGCAATTTCAATTGGAATTAATTGAGCCAAGAACTGCAAGCAATTAATTAAAGAACAAAGTCTTTAAAAAGAATATTAAAGAGAAAACACGCCCAAAAGTGGCCAGAGTGAACTTGGAAACAAAGTGACAAAGTTTACAGTGATGAAAGATGCTTTAATTCACTTTTGGGGTGGTTCAGGGGTAAAAATGACTATAAAAGTTACAAACAATGATTATAATAATTTTTTCACGTGGCTAAAAGGTTCAAGATGATTTAATAAAGGTGGTTGGAATCTCTTATTGATTGGTTTAACAATGTTTAAACTAATTATAAAAGGAAAAGATTCTAACAAGAAGAGAAAAGTGGGGCAAAGAAGACATTCTTTTATAGCCATCAATTCTCTTACTCCAACAGTAAAATTTACTCTTGTCAGTAGTGAAATTCAGTCTGACAACAGAAAAGCCAATTATGGCATCATTGAACCCTGGTTTAGACCAAAAAAGGGCTGGTTTAAGCCATTTTTAGCCATTTTTAGCCATTTCAGACCCTTAAATCAGCCATTACTATAGCCATACCTGGCCTAGAGCCTTCAAAACACGTCAGAATGTGTGTAAGAGGCGTAGAAACCAGTTAAAACTGTTTTTACTATGATTGTTTTATCTTAAGGGTAGTTTTACCCTCTTGGCAACAGCTAAAACTACCCAAGTTGGTATCAAAACCTCATCATCAATTGAGTCCACAGACCCTGTAACTCAATTCCAAGCCAAAAGTGATGAACTTTTGCGTGAATTTTGACATCCCACGCCTGTCAGAAAGGAGTTTGGGGGTCTAGCTCCCCCTTAGAGCTGGAGTTCCTTTTCCCCCCCAAATTTAATCTTTCCAATTCATTTTTCCTTTAATTCCTGATCATGTATTATACTTATAATTTACCTAGGTAATTAAATTGAATTTTACAGTTAAATTCAGTAATAATTGATACCTCATATGTAAATCAAAGCTCACTTATGTAATTCATGCGCACATTTTGACATTTCAATTGAATTCAATTGAAAATACTTCAATTCATCATAACTTCTAAACCAAACAAAACACCTCAATTTTAACAAAAAAGTTGATGGTTAACACCACATGTGGTGTGAATTAAATGAAAGTTTTGAGGATTTTCAACTTTTTTATTGAAAATACTAAAAACTTAATTTAAGCTTATTTAGAGTTGAGTTACAAGAATTTCACTCAGAGGTGACCCCACCTGATTTTTTATGAGGAATCCAATCATGAAATAATTTTTATATGTTTCTTTATTGGATAAAAAGTTATAATAATTTTTATTTAAATTTTTTCCAGATTTATTTATTTTTTTTACAATTTTGTTAAAATTTCATTTTTACTTAATTTTTTGAAGTATAAATGTAATTTTATACTTACAAAATTAAATGTATTTTTATTTTTAAATTGTAATTAATTTTTTTATTTTTAATATAATTTTATGTTTATATTTTGATTTTTATTTTAATGATATAAAAAATTTATTTTATTTATATTAATTGGTTATTTTTGTATTTGTGGTCTTTTGGGTATATGAAATTACCTCTAAGGCTCACACAAGCTTAGTGTTTGGTATTTTATTGATATTTTTAAAATACACTTCTGCCTCACTTTGATGATTTGTTGGTCATAACACATGTAAAAAAGTGAATCACAAATGAAATGGCACAAAAAAATAAACAAACTTTATATACCTTATTTTGTGTGGAAGACCCTTTCAAACATAAAATAAGAGTTTCTGATCATATCTCAGCTTTACAAAACCTCCTTCTGCCTTCATTAATTATTTGATTGCTATAGCCAATTTATCACGTTGAAAAACACACAAAATGACCACAAATAGATTTGGGAATCTTCACAAGTGGATATCAAGATGGCATGAAAAAGATCCTGATGCATCACTGCTTCTGCAAAATGCCCCCCCAACTTTCTGTGCCAATCAGTAGAAGTCGTAGTTGGGGGGGAAGAATTGGATTTCAAATATGGAAGGATTTTCATTTTTTTCAGCTCAAAACACAATTTAATTTCTTTACAATGTCTATCAATTATTTTCAAATTCTTAAAAGTGACTGTTTTGATAGATTCACCCGTAGCTGTAGAGCTATTGGATGAAAGGAGGTCATCTACAGAAAAAGATGATTGATCCTTTGGGTCATTATTTCTTGATTCTTCCAATTGCATGTATAAATTTCACAAAATATGGTGGGGTTTACAGGAGCTACTGGGTTGCTATGGTTGCTACATGTAGCTACCCAAAGCCTCTGGATGCATACCACACCCAACCTGTTTTGGGTTTACCAACACTGGTGCATGTGTGTTTTTGTGTGGGTGCAAGAAAAGGTGTGGAATACAGCTGTTTAACACCCCTTGCGTGGATTTTGTAAAGATATTTTTTATCTTCAAGAAAAGTTCAATTTTCAGGATTAAGGTTTGTAATTTTATGATTTTCTAAAAGAAAGTTTGTTTCTTTATTTTACCATTTTAATGGATATAGAGCATGTGAAATAAGGAAAATAATGAAAAAGATGGTGCAAAAGAGTGAGGAAAATAGCTCTAAAAGCTATGTTTTTCCTTGTAAAGAGCTGGCAATCATGAAGATGAGGGGCCTTTAGAGATTCATTTGTGACCATTTTTGACATTTTGTTTATTTTCAATTCTCTACACATCTTATAGCCATTAAATGATTAAAATGAGGCAGAAATAAAGACCTAAAAACTCATTTTGATGAGAAAGTGTGGAAATAAATCTAAAGAAAGTCTATGAAGCTTATTTTTTGCAATTTCATACCTTTTGGAATGTTTTTAAATTTGTAATAAAAACACCCAGAGAAAGTTTATTTTTTTTGTAATGATCAAAGAAAACAGGAACCCTCATGATGAAGATGATGAAAGATAATTTTCAAGACAAAATATAGCCTCTGGATATATGTTCTTTCCATTTTGTGATATTCACTTTATTGTTTCATATTTTAAAAAAATGATAGCCATGAAATAATCAAAATAAGGGAAGAGGTGTTTTTTGAAATATCTTGAAAATTGGATCTCCATCCTTTATGGTAATGGTAACAAAATGTCTTTCAGAAAAACACACACTTTGAAGCTTTTCCTATGGCTATTTCATACCATTTTTTTTGTTTTTCAATATGAGACATGTGGTTCCACCATGAATATCCCAACATTAGCCAAAAAGAAATGTCTTTGAAATTTTGATACAGAATTATCAACCTTCGGGTGGATTATTGCAACTCGTACTCAAGCCAAAAAGAAAAAGTCATATCCATTTTTGCCAATGTTTTGTGTTTCCAATATTGACCTATATCATAGGAATGATATAATTAAAATTTGGAAGGAGAAGATTTTGTGAAAGCCTGAGATATTACCATAAAATGAACTTTTAATTTTTTCATGGAGTTAAAGGAAAGAGAACTGTGTTAAGAGCTATATTGATACCCTTGTGTACCATTTGGTGTGTTTCTCGATCTCTCTAATTAGTTAGGGCCATGAGACAAACCTCAGAAGCCAGAAAAATCTTTCTTGAAGGATATAGTACCACCTCAATCATTATAATAATTTCATATAAGAAAAAAATCCTTCAGAGCCCTGTGTGTCTATTGTGTGCGATTTTGTGAGCTTATCAATATTTGAATTTCACTTCAACAATGAAACAATATATAAAAGATATTAGAAATTCTTTCAAGAGTCTAAAATTCAGGTTTTCACCTTTTATCATGGTATGAAAATGAATCGGAGCCGAAATCACAATTTTTGGCGCTTTTGGTTCAACTTTGTTTCATTTTTTAATATTTCATACAGGTTATGGAAATTAATTCAGAATTATCATTTTTAGAATATTTAAGTATAATCACCATGAGCAAGGTGGATACACCCTATAGCAGTTGTTTCATCTTACATGGGAGATACATTCAATAGAATTAAAATACAAAATATAAATTCAATTCAAAAAGAAAATCTTTGGAATAAATTAAATCCACATATGCAAGTCACATACTTTCAATTAAATTGGCTGAATATCAGTGTTTGACAAAATCCTCAAATATTCATAACTAAAGAGGAAAAAGAAATTACCAGGGTTGATGTATGATAATTTTCATATTACTAAAGATTATTGACTAAAAACACAGTTTTCATTGAAGTTGAATCTTATAGATAGCTGATTCATCCTTGTTATTTGTAAGAGATTATGAAAGCATATTAATATTATATTTATTTTTTGGAAGTAAAATGAATAAAACAATAAATATTTCAATGGTCCAAGCCTTCCCCAAAATTCAAAAGAAATTTGTGATCAATCTGTCATTGAAACTTTACCTGTTAAAAATATTTATTGAGACAAAAGCTATATATTTCCATTTTTAAATCACATTAGATAAATAGAATTAATCTGTAAACAAAACAAAATTTATCTCTAGCCTACTACAGAAATATTACCTTCATAAAGAGCTTATTGGAATATGATAGGTTATGGATAGAGATTGAAGAGAATTGCATTTAAAAAGATTAATAGCCATGGTAGCTTATGGAAATTATGCTTAAATATTACAAAAAATATATCAGGTTTCCATTTCTCAACTCAGGTAAAATATTTTATAATAATCTCAAGCTATAAAGATAAAATGTTCATTATTTTGAGCCTGTGAGATATGTATGACATACCCATAAGGCCACAAATAACTTTTTATACAGTTTATTTAGTCTTGAATAGACTAATCAACTGGATTCAAAATAAAAATAACAAAAAATAAATCCAACTTTTTTCTGGATAAACAAAGTTATAATCATTATGTCATTTTTGGATTCTACACCAAAATTAACCTAGGGTAGACCCATAGGGTGTTATGCCCAAAAATGGATGTCTTTTATGTTATTAGAAGATTTAAGAATCTTGCAGTACATTTGAAACTTTTTTAAAAAAATTGAAATTGTTAAATTCAAGCTTTTTTAAGCTAAAATTTGAAGTTTCATATGTTTTATGCAAACTTACCAAAATTTTAGCTAAAATGGAGGTGTTGTTTATAGTTACTGAATTGGCTAAGAATTTGCCATACGTAATGTAAATCCTGTGTGAGCTCAATTTAAAAGGGTTAAAGGCAATACTAAGGCTTTAAATAAATAACTAGGCAAAATACACACAGAAAGGTGGGACAAAAAAAAAAGACCAAACGGAGCTGGGGTACCCAACTTTATGGATCTGCAAGGCTTCAATTAAGGTTGTCCATCTGTATAGGAGGATTTTAAACCTTATTTAAGCTTTAATATTAGAATTTAATCCAAACTTCAGCTTTCAACTGGTTTTATCCCAATTTGGACAGTAACTTCAAGCTGCCAAAGGGTAAATACCAATATGAAAGCTTGAAATCAAGGCTTCAAGAAATGTCAAAGCTTAAATAGGCTCAAAAAATTGAAGTGAAAAGTACCAAAACCTTATCAAAAGTTGAGGTTTGGTATGTATTGCTATTTTATATTGAAAAATAGCAATAACTTCAAGAATTCATTCAGAATCCAATTCTTGATGGATTTACTTGAAAATTTGACACAGCTTAAAAATTAATGTTATCTGTGTATAAATTGAATTTAAAATATCTTTTTCAAACAGGTTCAACTTCTAATTAGCATTGAAATTAATGATTTTAATTATTATTAATGAAAACTCAGATTTATTTATGAATTAATTAAAAGTTCAGTGTAAGAGACATTAGATTGTAACTTTATTTTAAATTTGTCATTTGATGAAATTTGATGAAATTTAATATAAATAAACTTATTTTATATTGAATCTTACAATAATTAATCCAAAAGAGGATTAAAGCTACCTAGAATTAATTATAACACTGGTAACTTTATATTGGAGTTCTTAATAAGCTACCTTGAGCTGAGAGCCTTATTTTTTAAGCATGGAATTTCAGTTTTGGCCTGATAATTCCCTCTATATCCATTCTTAATAATGAGAGCTGCTCTGAAGGCATATAATGAGCCTACACATCACTGATTTTCCAATAACCAATTAAAATTCCAATCAATCAGACATTTGAAACAATTAATATTTTTTTAATTAGAAATTGCTTTTATCATAGTATTTTCTTGAGTATTTTATTTTTTATTAATCTTCATTTGACGAATTGAGAGGGTATAAATCAGATTATTGTTGTCATCACCAATATAATATTTTACTATATAAAATTATGGTCTTAAATATCTTTTTAAATCCACAAATTGTTCTTAAAATCACTTAAATCTTATTTTATCATCAAAAGGTTGTTTTTATCTTTTAAATTTTTACATTTCTTCAATTTTTTTGACCAATAAACATTATTTGTGAGCCTGTGAGGTATGTATAACATACCCATAAGGCCACAAATAACTTTATACACAGTTAAATTCATCTTCAACAGACTTTTTAATTGAATTTAAAATAAAAAATAACAAAAGATAAGTATAACTTTTTTTTGGATAAAGAAAGTTATAAAAATTATGTCATTTTTGGATTCTACACCAAAAATAACCTAGGGTACATCCATAAGGTGTTATACCCAAAAACACTTATTCCTTATGTTATTGGAAGATTTAAGAATCTCACAGTACTAATGTCAGTTTTTTAACATTCTTTAAGATTGTTAAACTTAAGCTTAAATTTAAAGTTGCATAAAGTTTATGCAAACTTACCAAAATTTTAGTTAAAATTGAGGTGTTGTGTATATTTACTGAATTGGCTAAGGATTTTCCATACAAAATGTAAATCCTGCGTGAGCTCAATTTAAAAGGGTTTGAGGCCATAGTATGGCTTTAAATAAACAAAAGGGCAAAATCCACACAGAAAGGTGGGACAAAGGAAAAAGACCAAATAGAGCTGGGGTACCCAGCTTTTTGGATCTGCAAGGATTCAATTAAGGTTTTCCACATGTATTGGAGGATTTTCAACCTTATTTAGACTTGAAGATTAGAATTTGATCCAAAATTAAAGTTTAAACTGGTTTTATCCCAATTTAGACAGGAATTTCAAGCTGCCAAAGGGTAAATCCCAATATGCAGGCTGGAATTTAAGGCTTTAGGAACTTTCAAAACTCAATTAAGCTTAAAAAGCTTAAATAAGCTTAAAACTTTAAGGTTACAAGCATTAAAACCTTATCAAAAGGTAAGGGCTGGTGTGTATTGCTATTTGACGTGGAAAAATAGCAATAACTTCAAAAATTTATTAAAAATATAATTTTTTCAATGGATTTTCTCGAAAATTTTACACAGGTTACAATTTAATGTTATCTCTATATAAATTAAATTTTAAATATCTTTTATAAATAAATTTCCGGGGTATTTAGCCTAGAAATTTACTCTTTTAATTAAAGCTCAAAGAAAATTATAATTCCTTTAAAAATTAATTGAAAATTGAGTTTAAGAGATTTCTGCTTGAAACTCTATTTTTAAGTTATTCATGTGATGAAATTTAATATAAATAAGTTTATTCATATTAAAAAATTAAAGTAATTAGTTTAAATGAGGATTAAAGCTACATGGAGTTAAGAATAACACTGATAACTTTAAATTGGAATTAAAAATAAGTTACCTTAAGTTAATAACTTTATTTTTAAGCATGTTTTTTCAGTTTTGACCTGAGCACGCCCTCAATATTCATTATGAATCGTGAGAGCTGCTCTGAAGACATAAAAAGAGTCTTTTTATCACTGTTTTTGTCCATCAATAATTATTAATCCAATCATATTAGAAATTTAAACAGTTAAAGGTTTATTAAATATAAAATCTTATTATTAAAGTAATTCTTAAGTTATTTTATTCTTTATTAATTAAAATTAAAGAATTGAAATTATAGAATTCAGATTATTGTTGTAATCACCAATAATATATTTTATTATATAAAATTATCATCTTAAATATCTTCTAAAAATCTACAAATTCTTCTTAAAAACTCTTTAATCAAAATTTTTATTATAAAAAGTTGTTTTATCTTTAAAAGAAAACCAAACGTGCCAGAGGTAAAGGTTATACAGCTGGTTCATCTTGTATCACTAATATTGTGACAAACAACACAGAAGCCAAGATGCACCTTGGCTCAGGTTCTTTTTGCACTTGTGTTGGAAAAGATTATCTTGAAAATTTTAGTACCAATTGGCAATACAAATTAATGCCAATTGAAGTTATAACATTCAGCAGCGCTAGCCAAAATATGCACCGCTTGGGTATATTTGAAGCAGAAATAATATTTCCTCAACCTACAGGAAGTATAAGATTGAAAGTTGAAATTGTTGTCATGAATAATTGTACTTCAGAACACTTTAGACTTGGGAATGATTATCTCAATATTCATGGTATTGATATTAATAATCATAAAGACAGGTATTTCACTATAGGGGAAAATAAAAGGCAAAAATTTTCTTTTCCTCTAGAAAAAAGAGAAATTACTGTCATTAAACAAGTGAAAAATGTTGATAAGGAAAAATTTGTGTCAGGTCAATTGATTGAAGCACAAATTAGTCCTGAATTAACACTATAAATGAAGGAAGAGCTTATTGAAATTTTATTTCAATACAGGGAAGCTTTTGCTTCAGATAATGAACCACTTGGAGCTATAAAAGGCCATGAAGTGGACATTATGCTTAATGTGGAAAGGCCTTATCCGCCACTATTAAGAAGACCAGCTTACCCAGCTAGCCCTAGGGCTAGAGAAGCATTAGAAAATCATATTAATGAACTAATGAAACTGGGAGTTCTTAGAAAAGTTGGACACAATGAGGAGGTAGAAGTCAAAACTCCAGTAATCATTACTTGGCATAATGGTAAGTCAAGGATGGTTGGTGATTTTAGAGCACTGAATACCTATACTATTCCATACAGGTATCCCATCCCTAGAATTCATGAGACTTTGACTCAATTATTCAAAGACAGATTCATTACTTCCATGGATGCTCTGAAAGGCTTTCATCGGAATGTTTTGACACCTCATGCTATGAAATTATTGAGAATAATTGCTCATTGTAGGATTTATGAATATTTAAGAATGCCTTTTGGTATTAAAAATGCACCCTCTCATTATCAGAGAGTGATGAATACCATCTTCCCACATGAATTATCAGAAGGATGGCTAATCATTTATATTGATGACACTATCATTTGTTCAGAAACCTAGCAATTACATTTAGAGAGACTTTCATTAGTACTTACAACAATTCTCCAAGTGAACATGATAATATCTCTTAAGAAATTTAATTTTGGGTTTCATGAGTTGAAAGCTCTGGTACATGTAGTCTCAGGAATGAGCCTTGGTGTTGAAAAAAACAAAGTGGCTGCAGTTTTGCTGAAACAAATGCCCCCAGAACAAAAAAGAAATGATGTCTTTTTTAGGGTTTTCCAGTTATTACAGGCAATACCTTAAAGATTTTGCAATCCATTCCAGATCATTATACAGAATTTGTGATCAACAAACTGTTTTTGAAATGACACAGGAGATGATTCAAGCATATGATAAAATCAAGTATTCCTTGACCAATGCACCATTATTATTTATGCCAGACTGGAAACTTACTTTCAAGCTATATATTCATGCATGTGGTGAAGGGTTAGGAGCTGCTCTTCATAAATTTCAAATTGTCAATGACAAACCTTATGAAGGTCCAATTTGTTTTATTTCAACACAAATTAAACCTACTGAGGTCAGATATGGAGCTAGCCAAATGGAGTGCCTTTGCCTTTATATGGCTTTGGAAAACTTCATTACTATCTTGATGGTAGTGTGTTTGAATTAATTACTGATTGTAATGCCGTAAAATTACTTCTTAACATGAAAACTCCAAACAGACACATGTTAAGATGGCAGATTGCTATACAGGAGTATAGAGGAGATATGAACATAGTACATAAAGCTGGAAATATTCATAAGAATGCTGATGGCTTAAGTAGATGGGCATTACCCAATACACCTGACAACCCTTCCTATGTTCCTACAAGTGCAGAACCTCAAATTCCAATTGGAGGAATTAATATCATGGATGTTGGAACAGAATTCTTTGAGGAAGTTAGAAAAAGCTATAAGCAAGATAAGAATTGTCATATTCTTACTGCTCTACTTGACAAAGATTGCAAAGATGTAGCCTTGGCTAATTCTCTGGATGATATTTGGAAAACATCTTATGATAATGGAAGATTCCATTTGTTTGATGGTATACTATATCATAGATCTAAACACACATGTGTCATGGTCCTATATAGTAGAATGTTAATTAACACAGTACTACTAGAATGCCATGATAACATATATTCTGGACATCTGTCTGAAGACAGAACTATGAAAAGAATTAAGACATGTGCCTGGTGGCCATCTTGGAGAAAAGATGTCATTAAGTACTGTCATAGTTGTGATAGATGCAGAAACCCAATAAGGCTACTGGTAAAAGTTTTGGTTTAATGATCCATATTCAAGAACCAAGTACCCCATGGGAAGTGGTTCACATGGATTGGGTAACTGCCTTACCACCTGGAGTTGATAAAGGCTACAATGAATGTCCTGTTATTGTGGAAATATATAGAAAAACACCAATCTTTTTACCATGTCACAAAGATGACACAGCTATGGATACAGCTCTTTGGATCTGGAATAGAGTAATATCCCATACTGGTCTCTTTAAAAACATCATTAGTGACAGAGACCCAAAATTTACATCAGCCTTATGGACTAATTTACATAAGCTTTTGGGTACAAGACTATCATTCTCAACAGTCTACCATCCACAAACAGCTGGGCTGGAAGAAAGAATGATTCAAACCTTTGAGGACATGATAAGAAGATTTTGTGCTTATGGCCTTGAGTTTAGCAATTATGATGGCTTTACCAATGATTGGTGTACTCTTATACCAGCATTGGAATTAGCCTACAAGACCTCCATCCATGCTTCAACAGGAAAAACTCCTGCAATCTTGGAGAAAGGATGGAACCCCAAACTTCCAGCTGATACTTTGAAAAAAGATCTGATTGATATTCGTCCAACTGCCTCAAGATTCAAGTTATTGCTTGATAAAGTGAGACATCATGCAAATCAAAGCATGAAGAATGCTTTTGAATATGCTAAAAAGAAATGGGATAAAAGTCATAAAACCCCAGAATTCAAAGTAGGGGACTTAATACTAGTTTCATCCTTGAACTTTAATAATATTAAAGGCCCAAAGAAATTAAAAGATGACTTTTCAGGACCATTTATTATTAAAGCCCTTCATGGGACAAATGCAGTATAAGTAGAACTGTCAGGAGAACTGGAAAACAAACATCCAACATTCCCTGTCAGTCTAGTAAAGCATTACACTTCAAGTGATGAGGAATCATTTGCTTTGAAAAATGAAACACCCTTAGAAGTACCCCCACTAGATCAAAGTGGGGATAAAAAGGTACTAAAAGTCTTAAAAGAAAGAAGACTTAGGGGAAAATGAAAGAGAATACTTAGTCACGTGTAAAAATCCACAACATGGAGATGAATGGATTGTACAGAGAAAAATACCTGATTCTCAAAAGTTTCTCAGAATATTTAGACATGAGAGAAGACCAATTGCTCAATGAAAAGTTTCAATTGTGTGCTTTATATACTTTAAAAAGTATAAGTAGAGAGGTTGGACAGTGGATATTACCCCCTCAAATAACTTGGGGGTATAGTACAAAAGAAAAATTGTAGTACAATTTTTTTTTTGGTGGTGTGGAATGTGAGTCTGTGAGGTATGTATAACATACCCATAAGGACACAAATAACTTTATACACAGTTACATTTGTCTTCAACATACTTTTTAATTGAATTTAAAGTAAAAAATAACAAAAGATAGGTATAACCTTTTTTTGGATGAAGAAAGTTATGAAAATTATGTCATTTTTGGATTCTACACCAAAAATAACCTAGGGTACATCCATAAGGTGTTATACCCAAAAACACTTATTCCTTATGTTATTGGAAGATTTAAGAATCTCACAGTACTCATGTAAGTTTTTTAACATTTTTTAAAATTGTTAAATTTAAGCTTAAATTAGCTTAAATTTAAAGTTGCATAAAGTTTATGCAAACTTACCAAAATTTTAGTTAAAATTGAGGTGTTGTGTATATTTACTGAATTGGCTAAGGATTTTCCATAAAAAATGTAAATCCTGTGTGAGCTCAATCTAAAAGGGTTTAAGGCCATAGTATGGCTTTAAATAAACAAAAGGGCAAAATCCACGCAGAAAGGTGGGACAAAGGAAAAAGACCAAATAGAGCTGGGGTACCCAGCTTTTTGGATCTGCTAGGATTCAATTAAGGTTTTCCACCTGTATTGGAGGATTTTCAACCTTATTCAAACTTGAATATTAGACTTTGATCCAACATTAAAGTTTAAACTGGTTTTATCCCAATTTAGACAGGAATTTCAAGCTGCCAAAGGGTAAATCCCAATATGCAGGGTTGAATTTAAGGTTTTAAGAACTGTCAAAACTCAATTAAGCTAAAAAAGCTTAAATAAGCTTAAAACCTTAAGGTTACAAGCATTAAAACCTTATCAAAAGGTAAGGTTTGGTGTGTATTGCTATTTTACATGGAAAAATAGCAATAACTTCAAAAATTCATTAAAAATCCAATTCTTAAAGGATTTTCTTGGACATTTTACACAGTTTACAATTTAATATTATCTATATTTAAATTAAATTTTAAGTATCTTTGATAAATAAATTTCCTGGGTATTTAGCCTAGAAATTTACTCTTTTAATTAAAGCTGAAAGAAAATTATAATTCCTTTAAAAATTAATTAAAAATTGACTTTAAGAGATTTCTGCTTGAAACTCTATTTTTAAGTTGTTCATGTGATGAAATTTAATATAAATAAGTTTATTTATATTAAAAAATTAAAGTAATTAGTTTAAATGAGGATTAAAGCTACATGGAGTTAAGAATAACACTGATAACTTTAAATTGGATTTAAAATAAGTTACCTTAAGTTAATAACTTTATTTTTAAGCATGGGTTTTCAGTTTTGACCTGAGCACGCCCTCTATATTCATTATGAATAATGAGAGCTGCTCTGAAGACATAAAAAGAGTCTTTTCATCACTGTTTTTGGCCATCAATAATTAATCATGCAATCATATTAGAAATTTAAACAGGTAAGTTTTATTAAATATAAAATCTTATTATTGAAGTAATTCTTAAGTTATTTTATTCTTTATTAATTAAAATTAAAGAATTGAAATCATAGAATTCAGATTATGGTTGAAATCACCAACCCATATTTTATTATATAAAATTATGCTCTTAAATATCTTCTAAAAATCCACAAATTCCTCTTAAAAACTCTTTAATCATAATTTTTATTATGAAAAGTTTTTTTATCTTGAAAAATATTTATTTCTGGCGTGTTTTGAACTTATAATTATTATTTAATATAATAACTGTTGTTGTTTAACTTGTTTTATTGAATAAATATTATAAGTGAATTTTCTCTAAGGTTCTATATTTTTTTATCTAGTATTAGTTTTTTTTATAGAATTTTTCTATAATAATTATTTCTGCACAGTGTGTGCTTTGATTCTTTTATAAATAATATTTACATTATTTATAAGTGCTTAATATTCATATTTTCCACGTGTAATTGTCTCATTAGGAGCTTTACACTTCTCATTGTTATAATTGTCAGTGACTATAACAATAATAGAATAGTTATAATTTACTATAATTATTATATTTTTTTCATTATTATATTTTTATAATGATAATTAAATTCATTTTTTTATATAATTATTTTTAATAATTATATTTAAATTTGTGGTTATAGTTTTTCATTATATTATATATTTCTACTGAGGACAGTGGTAGTACTGTTGATATTGCTACTATTATCAAGAGTTTCATAGACAAACCTTACATTATTCAATATAGTAACTGTTTTTGTTTGACTTTTTGTATTAAATAAATATCATAATTAAGTTTTCTTTGAGCTTTTCTATCCTTTTTATCTATTATTAGTCTTTTTATATAGAGTTTTTCCATGAGAGTTACCTCTTCACAGTGTGTGTGATAATTTATCTTATAAATAATACTTATATTTTATCTATAAGTGGATATATATTGGGATTTTCCACGTTTAATTGTCTCATGAAGAGGTTTCCAGTCATTATTTTTATAATTGTCAGTTACTATAACAATAATAAATTAATTAGAATTCTTTAACCAAGTTAAAGAAAGCTATAAGATAGACAAGAATTGCCATATCTTAAGCCAACTTCTAATGAAATACTGAAAACATCCATCACTTTCATCAAAATTAGATGAAACATAGAAAAAGGCATATGATGAAGGAAGATTCCACCTCCTTGATGGAATCCTTTACTATATAGAACAAAACATACATGTGTTATGGCCTTAACAGATACAAACCTGATAAACACTATTTTACATGAGTGTCATGATAGTGTTGCAGCTGGACATCACTCAGAAGATAGAACACTAGAAAGGGTGAAAACCTGCTCTTGGTGGCCAAATTGGAAGAAAGATGTTGCAGAATACTGCCAAACCTGTGACAGATGTCAAAAAGCCAACAGAGCCACAGGAAAGAAATTTGGTATGATGATCCAAATCCAAGAACCAAAATTCCCTTGGGAAATAGTTGATATGGATTGGGTAACGGCATTACCGCCAGGAGGAGACAGAAGTTATAATGCATGCCTAGTGTTAGTTGACAGGTATAGCAAAGCTCAAATGTTCCTACCATTTCACAAAGATGACACAGCTATGGACACAGCCATAATGATATGGAATAAAGTCATTAGCAACACAGGATTATTCCAAAATATCATAAGTGACAGAGACCCAAAATTCACTTCAGCATTATGGAAAAGTCTCCATAACTCGTTTAGGACAAAGTTATCATTCTCAACAGCTTACCATCTCCAAACTGATGGTTTAGCAGAAAGAATGATACAAACCTTTGAGGACATGATCAGAAGATTCTGTGCTTATGGACTAGAATTCATACATTCTGATGGTTTTACCCATGATTGGTGTACATTAATATCAGACCTTGAACTGGAATAAAAAACATCAATCCATTCTTCTACTGGCAAAACACCAGCAATGCTAGAAAAGGGTTGGAATCCAAGACTTCCTTATGATACCCTCAAAAAGGACTTAGTGGATATACATCCAACAGCAAGCAGTTTTAAGATAATGCTTGACAAAGCAAGACACCATGCAAAAAGATGTATTCAAGACTCTTTCAAATATGCAAAAGAAAGATGGGATAAAAGTCATAGGCCACCTGACTTAAAAATAGGAGATTTGGTTGTAGTATCAACCCTTCATTTTAATAAAATAAAAGGCCCAAAGAAATTGAAAGATTCCTTTGCAGGACCATTTATGATAAAAGCACTTCATGGACTCAATGCTGTGCAATTGGAACTCACAGGTGAATTAATAAAAAAACACCCAACTTTCCCTGTAAGTCTGATAAAACCTTACAGCTCAAGTGATAAGGAACTATTTCCACTAATAAATAAACCCCCACTTGAAATACCCCCCTTGGAAGAAGGAGAGGAAAAGAAAATTTTGAAAGTCCTTAAAGAAAGAAGGACAAGAAACAAAAAAGAAATAAAATGCCTTGTAAGGTATAGAAATTCAACTCAAGAAGATGAATGGCTACTTGAGAAAGATATAAAAAATGCTTATAAACTACTAAGAAGGTTCAGACATGAAAGAAAACCTAAAGAATAGAAAAATCAAGCATTATTGAGCTTCAAGACTAACAAAGTCTACTGAAGAGGTAGGACAGTGGATGATACCCTAATTACACATGTCCGATTGTGGTACAATCTTTTTTGGTGGTAGGGAGTGTGAACCTTTAAGATATGACCACATACCCAAAAAAGTCACAAGAAATATTTAAAATAAGTATACCTTAAAAATAATTACCTTAAAACTAAAAAACTGCCATAAATAGGCATAAAATTTGGTTTAAATTAAAAGCCAAGGCATAAAAGTGTGAAATAAATTACACCATTGGATTCCTCATGGTAAAATACACATATACCATTTTTGTGGCATATCCGTAAAGTCAATATTTAATGAGTTATATGTAACAACACCTTATAAGAAACATGAATCCTTAATTATTTCAAATAACAATGAAACAAAATGTAAAATAAAGTGTACCATTGGATTTCCTGTAAAATGATACACATAAAACAATTAAGAAGCTAATCTCCAAAGTCAATACTTAAGGAGTTAAGCTGAATATATGCACTTTTTTGGTTAACACATATATTCAAGGATTTTAGCTAATATCTTTTGAAATATACATGATAGAGTGATAAACCAAAAAAAAAGTCACCATTTAATTAATGTAGGAACACAGAAAGGAGCTTCATTTAATAAGCTATAAACAAGGTTAGAAACTGTAAGGGATTATTGATGAAAATCAATAGAGCTGTTGACCACTTTGTTGTAAAAGTGTTCCAAACTTAAAAAATAGTAGAAAGTCAGTATCTACTAATTCATTCGTGAAGAATGACGTATTCTTTATTAAAATATTGAAGGTATAACCCCTTGAAATCATGGTTTGAAGTTTGAAATATTAGATTTCGACAGAAAAGATGAGTCACAAGACAAATCATCAAAAATAGAGTTTTGATGATGTAATTAAATGTTCTTGGAAGTGTAATAAGGCCATGCCAAGCTATTGTAATCCACTCTCAGAATAGCTTTAGAGTGTATAACCTGAAAGTTATTAATGATCAAAGTTTAAGCTTAAATTTGATCATTTAAGGTCACTCACTGTAATCTTATTTTACATTTAACAGTCATATAAGTGATAAAACTGGCAAATACTATTAGAACATGATTAATAATAAAAAAATCCATGACGTTTTGGCTTCTGCCAAGCCTATGATGTCATCATACTTAGAGTTATAGTGATAACTCTAAATAATGAAGTAATTATGTGTGAGGCTGAAACTATGATAAAGATGTAAATAGGCTAGTTACAACTTTAACTATGTTTGTGAAATGGTAAAAATGGTTAAAAAAGATTTATAAGAGTTGAAGATGATTTGATTTAAGATTAAAAAGGGCTTTACTATATATGATACAGTGGTGGTGAGCACTGTTGAAAGCCCTGGGTGCAGGTTTATCTGTTGGGTTACAATAATAAAAGACTACAATAATTAAGATTTATAATTATACCTGATTATTAACCAATAGTAAAACTGTTTTTGACAGTTTACTACGTAGGTTATTCAAGAGCAGGTTGAGGAGACAATTCTGGCTGTGAAAAGCCTCCTTTTTATCCTGAAATGGGGTGGAAGGGGTGCTAGACCTTTCCATGTAGAGGAAGTGAAGTTTTTTCACTCTCTAGTACTGGCTTGTGGTTTGCAAAAAGCCTGTACAACCTATATTGGGCTCAGATGTGGTTTTGAAACCACATCTGGGAGGTTTTCACCAATACAGGGTGAAAGGTTTCATCTGGGGACCTCACAGCCTGATTCTGACATTTATGATGCGTAGAATGCTGTGCAAAAGCTGTATGGGACCCCAGTATTGACTGACATAGGAGGTATAGAAGTAAAAACAAGCTTCTTTGTCTATTTGACACCTCATATTCATGGTTATGGGATATTATCTCATGGTAACGCTGTATTGGTCAGAATGTAGGATTTTAACCTTAAAACAGCTATACCTTTGTCAGTTCTTGAGGTATCAACCTCAAAAATGAACCGGTGTGTAGCCCTGTATGTGTTCTACACAATGGTACCTTATTTGATATGGTTATCATTAAATATGGCAAGGTTATTGAGCTTGTTTGCCCCATATCCTCTGCTGTAGTTGAGATATGGGGAAGTGGATGACACCATCAGATAGCCCTGATTGTGCTCTTTCCAAAAAGACCCCACTGAAAGTATTTCACACAAAACCTGTAGAAGTTAGATGAGAGATGAATGTTTTGTTAACCCTTATTTGGCCTGAAATTGACCATAACTCCAGTAATCTTGGTGCTAGCTCAGTTTTGATGGTACCATTGGATAGCCCTGGCTTAAAGCTTCATTTTGAGTACCCATTTGATGGGGTTAAGCCTCTCCTTCTAGATTTTAGATCAGAGGTGAAAATTAAGGTTTATGCTCAGCAATAACTTTGAGCAGGAATAACTTTGTTATTCTTTGTCCTATGGTGATGGGACATATATTTTCAGAAAGGGGTGAGTTTTATCTTTCTTTTGATACTTTTTGAGCTTATTTGGCTCAGCTCCATGTTTTGGTCATATCTTGGCTATACCATTGGTTTATGGTATTTTGGCTGTCATGCTTGTGCTCTGGGTTTGAGTCACAGGCTGACATACCCTCCCTCTAAAAAAGGCTCATCATTGATGAGACTGTTGCCTCCTCCTAGAGGCCCTGAATCTTCTTAGATAAAGGTTCCCATCTGGTATGGCATCTTCTGCCAACCATTTGCCTTTATCAGCTGTTTGGTGCTCGAATCTGACTAAGTATTGTCTTTGATCCTTTCCATTAAGTCTGATCTTCCTGGCCCTGATGATCTTACTCACAGGTCCTGGGGAGTCCTCCACTTCCACTATATCAGGTGGTGTGGGGTTCTTCTTCCTGGAGGGGAATTTATCCTCCTCTGTTTGGAAGTATAGTTTGACCAAACTTACTGGGAAGACTGGGTGCTTCCTGGAAAATTCCTCTGTAAGTTTGACTTCCACTTCATTCTTTCCTATCAGCCTAATGATAGTGAAATGCCCTACAAATGAGTCCCTCAACTTCTTGGGTCCTTTAAGATTATTAAAGTTCAGTGTAGACACTAGCACCTGGTCCCCTTCCTTAAAGTCAGGTTCCATGTGTGTCTTGTCCCACCTCTGTTTATTATATTCTTTTGCATCTGCTATGCATTTGGCAGCTGTGTCACAATCCCTCTTCCACATATCATGGAAGTCTTTGGCTGTGGGGTGGATGGTCAGAAGATTTTTCTTTAAGTGATCCACAGGCAAAAGGGGATTCCGCCCTTTCTCTACCACTGCAGGTGTTTTTCCTGTGGTAGAGTGCTGACTTGTATTATAAGCCAGTTGGACAGCTGGTAGAAGGGTAACCCAGTCATGGGTGTATCCTTCATGGTCCTTGTATTCCATTCCATAGGCACAGAACCCTCTAAGGATGTCTTCCATAGTCTGGATCATCCTCTCAGCTATGCCATCTGTTTGGGGATGGTAAGCTGTGGAAAAAGAAAGCTTGGTGCCAAGCATGTCATACAAGTTGGTCCAAAATTCAGATGTGAATTTCGGGTCCCTATCACTAATGATGATCTTAGGAACTCCACAGGTAGATATGATGTTATTCCAAAATAACAGGGCAGTATCCACGGCTGTGTCCTCTTTGTGGCATGGTAGACACCTCATGCACTTGCTGAACCTATCAACTATGATCAAGCAGGCATTGTAGTTTTCTTTGCCTCCTGGGACAAGTCCTGTAACCCAGTCCATGTTGATGGTTTCCCATGGGTGTTTGGGTTCTTCTATATGTTGAAGTAACCCATACTTATTCCCATGTTTCCTATTTTACGTTTGGAAGCTTTCACAAGTGTTGATGTATTTTCCCAACTATTTTTCCCACTTGGGCCACCAAGCTGTGCTTGCTACCCTCTCTTTGGTCCTGTCTTCACTCATGTTTCACACATAGGGGCAGTCATGACATTCCTGTAGGATCAGAGAGATGTGGTCTCTGTCTACCACTGTGAGTGCACTTGTGTGTTTTTCTCTGTGGTAGAGCAGGCCATCTATAAGGAAGAACGTGTTATCCTTATAGGCCCTCAACCAGGGTTCTTCCAGCTGGGATTCCAGTTCTGGACTCCTGTACTTTTGTTGAAGGAGTTGTAGTAATATGCCACACTGTTTGTGTTTGGCATAAGACTTCAGTACTGCATTGAAAAATTCATTTTTCAGTTCTGAGGAGCTTATCCCCAGTATGGGAGTTTCTGTTCCCTCTGAAGCAATGTTCTCACTGTCACGGGTACCATGTTCTGGTTCCCATTCAGAAAATCTGAAGTTCTTCCTTCTATCTATTTCTATGAAATGGATAGGGATCTTGGCTTCAACTTCAGGGTCATAAGCTGGATTGCTTTTGACATTGTCCAGTGGCCATCTGCTGAAGCCATCTACATTGGTATGACTTTTACCTTCTTTGTATATGATGGTCATATTACCTCTATTCTCCTGGATAGCTATTTGCCATCTCAGAATGTGTCTATTTGTGGTCTTCATGTTTAGTAAAGACTTCAAGGCTGTGTAGTCTGTGTAGACTTCAAAGACCGCACCCTCCAAATAATAATGGAGTTTCTATAGAGCCCAGACTAGACAAAGAAATTCAGTCTGGGTGTCCCCATACCTGACTTCTGAATCTTTCAGTTGCCTAGAGATGTAACATATTAAACCCTCTCTTGGTTCACCATCCACAATTTGTCTTTGGTGAAGGGCTGCCCCTAAGCCTTGGCTGCATCTATGTATAACTTGAATGGTAGTTCAAAGTCAGGCAAGATGAGCATGGGTGCATTTGTGAGTTCATGTTTGATCCTCTCATATGCATCCCTCCTTTTGTCAGCTGGAGTCTATGTTGAAGCAGTAAGTAGGCTATTTAAAACTAGAACTATGACTGTGACACGTGAAAATAATTTTAAAATAAGAGTTTTTAAGTAATATAATGGTGTATAATATAATAAAAGGGTTCCACTATTGGAGAATAGTGGTGGTGTGCGCTATTGAGAACCCTGGATGCAGTCTTACCAGTTGGATTACTATAATAAGAACTAGAATAATTAAAATTATAATTATACCCTGATTATTACCCATGAGTAAAGCTTTCTTGGACAGTTTACTACGTAGGATATTCAAGAGCAGGATTAGGAAACAATTCAGGCTGTGAAAAGGCTCCTTTTTATCCTGAAATGGGGTGGAAAGGGTGCTAGACCTTTCCACGTAGGGGAAGTGAAGAATTTTTCACTTTCTAGTACTGACATGTGGTTTTCAAACAGACTGTATAACCTGTATTGGGCTCAGATGTGGTTTTGAAACCACATCTGGGCAGTTTTCACCAATACAGGGTGAAAATTTTTATCTGGGGACCTCACAGCCTGATTCTGACGTGTATGACGCGTAGAATGCTGTGAAGAAACTCTATGGGACCCCAGTATTGACTGAAATATGAGGTGTTGAAGTAAAAACAATCTTCTTCGTCTATTTTACACCCCATATTCATGGTTATGGGATATTATCCCATGGTAAGGCTGTATATGACAGCAGGTGGGAATCTGACCTTAAAACAGCCATACCTTTGTCAATTCTTGAGATATCAACCTCATAATTGGTTCAGTGTGTATCCCTGTATGTTCTCTACACAATGGTACCTCATGTGATATGGGTATCATTAATTATGGCAAAGTTATCCCATGTACAAGAATTTTGTACATTTGCATGGTATAGCCAAAAAGCTGGATCAAGCTTATTTGCCCCATAACTTTTGTTCTAGTTAAGCTATGGGGAAATGAATAACACCATCAGCTAGCCCTGATTGTGCTCTTTCCAAAAAGACCCCACTTCAAGTATCCCACACTAAAACTGTAGAAGTTAGATGGGAGATGAATGTTTTGTTCACCCTTATTTGGCCTGAAATTGACCATAACTCCAGTAATATTGGTGCTAGCTCAGTTTGGCTGGTACCATTGGATAGCCCTGGCTTAGAGCTTCATTTTGAGTACCCATTTGATGGGGTTAAGCCCCTCATTTTAGATTTTAGATGAGAGGTGGAAATTAAGGTTTATGCTCAGCAATAGCTTTGAGCAGGAATAACTTTGTTATTTCTTGTCCTATGGTAATGGGACTTATGTTTTCAGAAAGAGGTGAGTTTCCTCTTTCTTTTGATACCTTTTGAGCTGATCTGGCTCAGCTCCATGTTTTGGTGGTATCTTGGCTATACCATTGGTTTATGGTATTTTGGCTGTCATGCTTGTGCTCTGGTTTTGAGTCACATGCTGACAACTTTCCTTGGTTATTTCAAAAACTACATCTTTTGAACATAACTTGTATAAACTACTAGTTATGTGTGCAAAGTGTTTGATGTGGTTTCTATAGTAGCTAGAAAACCCAAGGAAGGATTGCATCTCTTTGATGCTTTTTGGTACTGGCTTTTGCAGTACTGCTTCTACTTTATTCTGGTCAATTGCCAGACTAAGACCTGAGACTTTATGTCCTTGATCTAGTAGCTCTTGTTGGCCAAAATTGCACTTTTTTAGTGAAATGTTCAGATTGATGGGTGTACATTTACTTAGCACTCTGTCTATATATTGTACATGGTCTTCCCATGTCTCTGAGTATATAGTGATATCATCAATATATACTACCATCCAGCCTTCTAATATTTCCTCTTGAAATTATGTGTCCATGATCCTTTGGAAGTGGGCTGGTACATTTTTAATGGCAAATGGAATCCTGGTATACTCATATATACCCATATGGCATATTATTCTGAGTAATTTCATGGAGTTTGGTTTAACTCCATTTTGGTGGAAGCCTTTCATACAATCCATTTTGGTTTTGTATTTGCCTTTTGCCAGTTTATCCAAGGAATGAGGTATCCTGGGTATAGGGTACTTGTCTGCTTTTGTGTAGTTATTCAGAGCTCTGAAGTCTCCACACAATATAGACTTGCCATCATGCCAGGTGATTAGGACAGGAGTTTTTATTTCCACTATTTCATTGTGTCCAATCTTCCTGATGACTTCCATGTCCAGCAGTTCATTGATATGGTTTTCAATTTCTTTCCTGGTTTCCAGACTTGCTGGGTAAGGAGGTCTCCTAAGCATGGGTGGATAAGGCCTTTCCACATCCAGATATATTTCTATATCATGGCCTTTGATCTTGCCTAATGGTTCTTCACCAATGGCAAATGCTGGTCTGTTCTTTCTCAGCATCTTCAGTAAACTTAGTTTTTGTTTACTGGTGAGGGTAGTGCTAAACTGTCCCTCTCTGAATTCCTTCAGAAGTTCTTCTAGTGGATCCTGAGAAGATATCTGGTATATATCAAGTGAAAATTACTTTTCCTTGTTAGTACCAATGGTGATGTGCCTATTTTTACTGTTGTAAATGTCTATGCCATACATCCTCTGGTAGTCTGTTCCCTGTAAAACCCTTGGATGTGGGCATCCTCAAGCACTACAAACTCTGGGTTGAGTCTGATATTACCCTTCCTGTGGGGTATAATTATCTCTTTGATAATTGTCCCAATGGAAGTCATCTTCCCTGATGCACTTTTAAAGTTCTTTGCCTTAGTGGGCAAGAGCTGTTTTTCCCAGTTTGGGAAGTGGTTATCCAGATAGTTTCTGGCGACTATAGAGCATTGTGCTCCACTATCAATGATCAGTGGATGCTGAGCATTGTCAATAAAAACAGTCATTTTTTTGGCTGTCCCATGTATATATGCCATTCCTTTGGTTGGTGTAACCAGGAATGTTTGTGCATCTTGTGTGTGTTTGCACAAGTTCTTGTTAGCAGTGTCCTGCGGCATGCCTGCTTCCAACTGTATGTCCTGAATTTCTAGTGGGGTTTCCTCTTGGTATTCCACTAGAAATTCCTCTCTTGGGTCTTTATCATCATCAGATGGTTCTGTGATGGCATCACCCATGGATTCTGATTCAGAATCCTCTGTTGGGGATTCCTCTTCTGGGTCTTTCCCAATGGCATAGACTTTTTTCTTTGCCTTTGGACAGTTGTTGGAATAGTGGTCTGTTGAACCGCAATTGTGACAAGAATTCTTCTTCTTTGCCACTTCTGCCACTCTTTCTTTGGGTTTGTCTTTAAACCCTACCCTGAAATGTTGTTTCTTTTTGAAACCACTGCTCTCATATGGGGTAATTTCCTATATTAGTCCTTTTCCTTATGTCTTGTAAGGTGTTGGCAATGTCATCTAGAGTGCAATTTTGGTTGCATCTTCATTTTCCTGCATGCTCTAGTTCTCCTGGCAGTTGTGTCAGTAGCTTGTGATTCCTCATTTGGATGTTCATCTGAGGATCAATGGCTTTAAGTCTTTTAGACTGTCTAAGACACCACTCATATGGATCTTTGTCCACTGAGTATTTGTCATTTTCAAATGACATTGTCTTCTGCCATATCCAGGTTCCATTACTTTACTTTTGGATAATTTGACTCTTACACCATGGCCAGTTTCTTCTGCCATGGATTTCTTTCATTTCTGTGTACCATATACTAGCATGACCTTTAAATGTAGTATTCAATCTAGCAGTAATCCATTAGTCTGGTATGCTTGGTACATCAATGAAGAGTCCATCAATATAATCTATGAGTTCCATATGATCATATTCTCCTGATCCAGAGAATTTGGGCCAGATTGAGGCCTCAGGAAGCTGTTTCTAGGCTTCCTTCTCTGAATAAGACATGGCATCTCCATCCTGGTATTGTGATGGAGATCTTGCCTTAGTCATCAACATGGCATCTGGTTGATATGGATTATCAATAACTTGGCCTTGTGGATGGGTTTCAAGTTATGGTAGACATTAAACAGTATGTTTATGTCTTGATCCAGACAATCCCTGTCCCTGTTGCTGTGGTGTTGTTCTTCAAAGACTAAATTCAGTCTTTTGTTGGTTTCTTCGGAGGCTTTGCTCATTTGAGCATATCCTTCTTGAAGATTCTTAACTATCTGTTCCACGGAGGCTTGTGTTTTTTTCATGCTCTCATGGCCAGCTTCAAGTTCTGCAAACTGCTTTGCAGATTGTTCAGCATATTGGGACATTTGTAACCACAGTGCATCACTGTTTAAGTTACTCTCAGGTGTGACAATGTTGTGTTCAATCTGAGTGGGGGTAATGTTTATATTACTAGGACTACTGATTCTAGAGTGGTTTACAACTACTTCTGGTTCTTGTGTACTTCTTTCACCAAATCTAACAGCTTCTGGATCATGGGGTCTGACTCTTTCCTCCTCTGGTTGAAGGAGGTTTTGTTCTTACCCTTGTTTCCTTGTCTTCTCCTGGAAACTTCCTGGAATTGTGAAGAATGGTGACTCTTGGCCACTGATCTGCTGGTCTCTGAATGGTGTGAAGCCACTGGAGAGCTGATTTGGCCTGCTCCTTGTGAGCCTGAAGGAATCTGAGTAGGCCCTGTCTGGGTTAACTGTTCTTCTATAGCTTGGATAGTGGCTTTATTCTCCCTTATCCTCTGTGCCCTTGCCTCCAGGAGTCTGAACTGCCCAGTAGGATTCCAACCTTTGGTGATTATCATAAGGTCTTTGAAGTCTATCTCTTTGAGACAGATCTTTTGGCAACTTTCTCCAAGTTCTTCCCAGTGACTTGTCCATGCTCCATTGAAATAAATCTTTGAGGAGTTGGTGGAGCTGAAGAACTTGACCCATATCCTTCCAGTACTCTGGTTTGAGGTTCCTGTTGAATTGGAGTGTGAATGGCAAGGTTGATATTATCTCCCTCATCGTTTTGCCATCCACCACTATGTCCAAGGTGTCCTCTTCCAGGTCTCCTGGTTCTGGACAAGCCTTCTCTGTTCTCTGTCTCGTTCCTTTGGAAGCCAAGGTCTCTGAGGTATACAGGGGACATATCAGTGTTTGCAAGCAGTCAAAAACGTTATTTTCTTTGGGTATTTACCTTTGACTGTGCCTTGTACAAATTTGTTATCTGCTGATTTGGGAAGTTTGCCTTTGCAGGTTACAACTGGGTTAATAATTGGAATTTTTCCTGTACAAGTGGTTAAGGTTGGTTTACCTTGTATTGATGCAGAGTTTTGTGGTTTTCTACTCCTCTGAGTGGCTATTGGAGTCCACTTCTTGGCTGTGATGAGACCTTCACTGTGCCTCTTTCCTTTGCCCTTGCTGCCCTTTGGTTCTGAGGGTGTCACTGGTGTGTTGGCCTGTGACTGGGTCTCAAGTGGGATGTAATTTTCTTCCACTGAATCGAGGCAGGCAAAAGAGGGCTTATGTCAGTTAAGACTTCTCAAAAATGCTGGTTTTGCATGTCTAAGATTGGCCTCTGGGCTTGTATGTTACTACAATATGCCCTGTATAATGACAGTGTTATTGAATCAACAATTCCACATCAGAATTACAGCTTTTGGTACCCTGTCACACTGTTTGTGTGCCAGTATCCCACAGATACACTTGTGGTTTTCAAGTGTAATCTGAATAAGTGGCTCTGTATAAGTGTAATTGAGTTAACAATACACTTAACAACGCCTCAACTGATGGTTTTTCAGTCAGAAGTGTTCTTATTCAATCAACAATACAGGACTTATTGATGGCTTATGTGTTTTTATATGTAAACACCCCAAAAATAAAGGTTTCAGTGGGTATTAACCATTACAAGTCACTCATTTAATTTTTGTAGTTATAGAAACATTGTTGCATCTTGTTTCTATAACACCCTTTTACCTTGTTGAGATAGTGACTTTGCTTCATAAAAGTACCCTTTATGATAAAAAATGTATTAGTCTATTTTTGTTTTATTTTGATTTTGTACCTAAAGCGTTTAAGGAGAACATTCTGCTTGAGAATGATTCCTCAGAGCTCTTACAAATATATTTTTTTCCCAATAAATCCATAACAAATTTTTTGTTATTAGATCTCTCAAATATAAGTAATAAATATTACTTTCAGTATTTTTCATATTGGTGAAGCTCATTCCACCAATAAAATACCTCTTTTTATATAGTGACGTCTCTATTAATTTGACTTAATAGTATTCCACTGTTATTTTCATTTATTAAAATTCCTAGTAATTAGACTGGAAGTCACGTTAGAGGCCCCAGGCTAACATTTAATATATTAAAATTTAAGATTTGAAATAAGAACTAATTGATTAATTAATTAATTCTAATAAACTAATTAGATGTTGGAATACCCAATTACTAATAAATTTTACATCTAAAATCCACTCTTCCATCCAAAATAAAATATCAACGTCTTTCTGATATTTTTTTAATCTAATTAAAAGTTTGGACAAATCAAGATACCAAAACGCTAAATTCATCATTAAAATTTTCTAAAACTTGTCGGATTCATTGCTACTACTATCCAACATGATAAATCAAGCCATTACTGTCATGGACCCAACAGCGCTTGAAGCTTTTCACCAAACGTCATTATCCCTCAAAGAAGTTAGCATTGTTACTTGTCATTTATCCAAATTGATGACCAGTAGCTATTCTTTCAACCATTCTACTTTTCGTCATTGCCGTAGGAAGCCTACTACCTGTTCAGAAGGATGGAAGCTTTGTCATTCCTCTGATTCTCCAAAATCAGACAATACAACCTCAAATAATACCAACTTACCGTTGCATGTTACTGCAAATATTAAGGCTGGAATGTATATGGCTACCAGTGACTGTGAATCAAGGTCCACTCAACCTTCAGCACCTCAATATATTAGTATGAATCAAAGAATGGTAGTGATGAAATACAAAATCGATTATCCGTTGAACCCAGAAGAAGCTTTAGAAGCTATTACAGCTTCCAACGATAGAAGTGGTAATACCACTATCAACATCCCATCAAATAAATCTTACAAAATTCCAATCAACAGACGATCTAACTTCCTTTACAATACTGGAACCCTACAAGCTACCTCTGTTCATCAAACTATTGGTACTCCTGTTCCTACCAAGAAGGTTGCTTCTACGGAACAGTATATTAGCAATTTCAATAGTAATGGGATCAATGCGAGCTCTATCCAGAAGGATAGAAATCCCAGTAGTAATATTAAGAGAAATTTTGATACCAATATACCTGATGCGAATGGAAATAAGATCTACAAGAAAGAAGAACAGAACTTACAACCTAATACTAGTTGTGCTAGCTCCAATACCAACAAAATTAGGAATCCAACAATGGATGCAACAATTACTAAAGATAAAAATAATAACATCGCTGACAACATTAGCTATGAAAGCGCCTACCTAGTTACTGTTGATAGAAATACAACAAATCTTTCAAAAAGAAACAATAAAATCCTTAGTAGTAGTATTAACAAAGAAACAAATAAAACTAGCAAAATTGAAGAAAAAAAATTATTCAAAAATCAACGGTGCATCTAACAGTTCCAAAATTGGAAATTCAATTCAGGATTACATTCAAAAAAGTTTGCAAGATCAACAAATTTCAACAAAACAACTAGTATCAAGAAAAATAACACAAATATTGAGGGGATTGAATCAAGAAAGTGAATTATATGAATTACTACATGAAGAAGAAATTTACAACACCCTAGGAACTCGAATAAATTTAATTTTAAAGAAAGGAGGACTTTTTAGAGAACTGCTAACTGAACAAGAATTCAAGATATTAGAAACCTTCAACAATTTAAAAATTCAAGAAAAAAAATCAAACTATTACAATGACTTAAAAGTAAAGAATTTGAGTTCAAAAATTCAAAATCTTTACAATTAATTTTACATTGTATAGCTTTTTTTACCTTTTTTTTGTGTTACCAAATGTGAGCCTGCAAGCATGAAAAGAATGACATGCTACACAAACTCCAAACACTTTCATTAAATTTTCTTTGAATTATTTCAATTCATCTGTGTAAATTCACTTTTAAATTTTTTTTCTTCTATTTTTTGTTTACAAGTCACTCATTTAAGATTAGTTGTTATAGTGATCTTATTTACAAGTCACTCATTTAACTTTTGTAGCTATAGAAACATTGTTGCATCTTGTTTCTATAAAATCATTTTACCTTGTTGAGATAGTGACTTTGCTTCTATAACAACCACATATTGTTTTTTTTCATATATTGTTACTATAACAATACCCTTTATGATAAAAAATGTATTAGTCTATTTGTATTTTATTTTGATCTTGTACCTAAAGCATTTAAGAGGAACATTCTGCTTGAGAATGATTCCTGAGAGCTCTTAAAAATATATTTTTTTCCCAATAAATCCATAACAAAGTTTTTGTTATTAGATCTCTCAAATATAAGTAATAAAGATTACTTTCAGTATTTTTCATATTGGTGAAGCTCATTCCACCAATGAAATACCTCTTTTTATATAGTGATGTCTCTATTAATTTGACTTAATAGTATTCCACTGTTATTTTAGTTTATTAAAATTCCTACTAATTAGACTGGAAGTCATGTTAGAGGCCCCAGCCTAACATAATTATTAAGTTTTTATTTATTATCATTACATTATTTAATAATAATTCAATTTCCTTTTTTGTTTTTTAAATAACTATTGTTGATAATTATATTAGATCTTTGGTTATAATATTTAGTAATCTTATATTTTCAACTGAGGATAGTCATAGTACTCTTTCTCTTTGCTACTATTATTGAGAGTTTTATAGAAAACCCTTACAATTATTTTGAGTTTCTGAATATTCCTGGCTCTTAGCATAGGTCTGAATCATGCAAATAGGAAATCATTTCATCTGATCTTTCCATTACAGAAAGAGGCTTTCCTTTGAATAAGATATGTATATGACATTTTTTGGTAATTTTTACTGTAAAAATATTTACAAGTTTAATTCAATATACTTGGGTAAAAAATTAGTAAAAGATAGGATAAGCCAAAATTGCTTTGCTTTAATATTCATATTTCTTTTGGAATAAAATTTGAATGAAATGGGGGGAGGAAATATAATAAATGGGTATTTATTAGCTCTTGCTAGATCTTTCATATTATATTTTAAACCAGCCTAATTTTTCATGTGCAATTTGAGGAATACTGATTCAAACTTTTACAAAGGCTTGATATATTCCCTTTTGAAACCATATTATCAGGTGAATCTTTTTTATCAAAGTAGTAGGATAAATCATTATTCCTTCCGCTATTGTCTTTTGAATTCTACAAATTGTTTTCAAACTTTTGTGTTAAAACTGAGAGTTAAATATTGTTGTTAATTGAAAGTCACAAATGTGATTTAGCTAAAAGACTGCATTATTTTATGATGTGTTTGGAGTTTAAATTGAGAAATTAATACTCTTCCTTTAGAAATATGCCCAAAAAACAAAATTTATTAAACTCCAAAGAATTAGGAAAATAATATTATAATTTATCTATCATATGTTTTCGTGAAAAGAGTGGGGAAGCAAAGTCTCTTACTACAAATCTTACAGAAGTGTTAATTCTGGCTAGACATCAAAAAAAACTAAAACATCCATGAGTCTTTAAGAAAAACTGGAAATCATCTTATTTTTATCGTTAAATAATTGAATCATGAAGCTTCCACAAAAAATGGAAGTGGTAAATGTAGTTCAACTATATCTTTTTTTTAAAATCTATTTTTCATACTAATATATTGTTTTGGAAATCTGAAAGGCAATTCCAGCTACCTATACCTAAAAAAGGAATGGAATTGTTGATTGGAGCTTTTTATAGGCTTGGGGACATTAGAATGTGTCTGAAGGTTAAAAAGATACCTTCAAAATATAGTATAGGGAAATACATTTCCAGAATTATTTTATATGTATTCTTAATAAAAGCCTCAAGGGACAAACTCAAGTCAGCTTCTTCCAGTAGAAGAGATAAAGATTATTCAGAAGGAAGATTTCAGTCATGTACATATCACTTGAGAGAAAGATCCCTATGGTTTCCAAATATAATCTAATTTGATTGGCACGGCCTTCACTCTAGCTATAAAAACATGCCAAATATATATCAAATTTTGTGCTCTACCTGAGTCTATATTTAATGAAACTATTGGTTTGAAAATCTCACAAGATCCCATTCAAACTCCTCCTTATACAATAGATCTTTCTGGTATTTAAGCAATATTCTTGTGCAATAGTCAATGATGGATAATTAAAAATATGAATAATATCTTTTGAGATGTTTCCAAATTTTGTTGAAACCTTCAGAGCTTGATTTCTCTAGTAAAAATATTCTTCAATTTTCCTTCCGCAATGAGGAAAGGGAAATAAGCCTTTACTTTATTCCAGGGCCAGCTCACTTAGAGTTAGGGAAAAATATTCTATAATATAATTTATTTTACCTTCATCTCTTCATTTGAGTTATAAAATTGAAGATCAAAGACTTTATAATAATGAGCATATATAGTATTGTTTGCCGATACCCCTCCAAAAATATGTGAGCTTTTGTAACGTTTGTCTATGAAACTCTTGATAATAGTAACAAAATCAAGAGTACTATGACTTTCCTCAATAGAAATATATAATATAATAAAATATTATAACCACAAATTTAAATATAATTATTAAAAATAATAATAATAATTATAATAAATTATAATTATTCTATTATTGTTATAGTCACTGACAGTTATAAAAATAAGAATTGTAAAGCTCTTAATGAGACAATTACACGTGGAAATATGAAAATTAACCACTTATAAATAATATAAATATTATTTATAAAAGAATTATAACACACACTGTGCAGAAATAATTCTTATAGAATAAAATTCTATATAAAAAAACTAATACTAGATAAAAAAAGATATAGAACTTTAGAGAAAACTTATTTATAATATTTATTTAATACAACAAGTAAAACAACAACAGGTATTATATTAAATAATGATTATAAGTTAAAAACACGTCTAAAGTAAATAATTTTAAAGATAAAACAACTTTTTATAACAAAATTTAAGATTAAAGAGTTTTTAAGAGGAATTTGTGGATTTTAAAAGATATTAAAGATGATAATTTTATAATATAAAATATATTATTGATGATTACAACAATAATCTGAATTCTATGATTTCAATTCTTTAATTTACAATTAATAAAGAATAAAATAACTTAAGAATTACTTTAATAATAAGACTTTATAAATAATAAAACTTTACCTGTTTAAATGTCTAATATGATTGGATTGATAATGAATGATGGACAAAAACAGTGATGAAAAGACTCTTTTTATGTCTTCAGAGCAGCTCTCATGATTCATAATGAATATAGAGGGCATGCTCAGGTCAAAACTGAAAAACCATACTTAAAAACAAAGTTCTTAACTTGAGGGAACTTGTTTTTAATTCCAATTTAAAGTACCAGTGTTATTCTTAACTACATGTAACTTTAATCCTCATTATTTTAAGTTTTTGATATAAATAAACTCATTTATATTAAAGTTCATCACATGAACAACTTAAAAATAGAGTTTCAAGCAGAGATCTCTTAAGCTCAATTTTAATTGATTTTTAAAGAAATCATAATTTTCTTTGAGCTTAATTAAAAGAGTAAATTTCCAGGCTAATTACCCAGGAAATTTATTTATAAAAGATACTTAAAATTTAATTTATATTTAGCAAATATTAAATTCTAAGCTGTGTGAAAGTTTCAAGCAAATCCATTAAGATTTGGATTTTTAATGAATTTTTGAAGTTATTGCTATTTTTCCATGTAAAATAGCAATACACACCAAACCTTAGATTTTGATAAGGTTTTGATGCTTGAAACTTTAAAGTTTTAAGCTTATTTAAGGTTTTTAAGCTTTAATAAGCTTTGACAGTTCTTAAAACCTTGATTTCAAGCCTGCATATTGGGATTTACCCTTTGGCAGCTTGAAATTCCTGTCCAAATTGGGATAAAACCAGTTTGAACCTTAAGGTTGGATCAAAGTCTAATCTTAAAGTTTAAATAAGGTTGAAAATCCTCCAATACAGGTGGAAAACTTTAATTGAGTCCTTGCCGATCCAAAAAGTTGGGTACCCCAGCTCTATTTGGTCTTTTTCCTTTGTCCCACCTTTTTGCATGGATTTTGCCCTTTTATTTATTTAAAGCCATACCATGGCTTTAAACCCTTTTAAATTGAGCTCACGCAGAATTTACATTCTGTATGGCAGATCCTTAGCCAATTCAGTAAATATACACCACACCTCAATTTTAACTAAAATTTTGGTAAGTTTGCATTAACCTTACGCAACTTTAAATTTAAGCTTATTTAAGCTTAAATTTAACAATTTTAAAAAAATGTTAAAAAAGTTACATTAGTACTGTGAGATTCTTAATTCTTCTAATAACACAAGAATTAAGTGTTTTTGGGTATAACACCTTATGAAAGTACCCTAGTTTATTTTTGGTGTAGAATCCAAAAATGACATAATATTTATAACTTTGTTTATCCAAAATAAAGTTATACTTATTTTTTGTTATTTTTTATTTTAATTTCAACTAAAAAGTCTGTTTAAGACAAAATTAGCTGTTTATAAAATCATTTGTGGCCTTATGGGTATGTTATACATACCTCACAGGCTCACATTCCCTACCACCAAAAAAAAATTGTACCACAATTTTTCTTTCGTAGTTTACCCCCAAGTTATTTGGGGGGGGGTATCATCCACTGTCCAACATCTCTACTTATACTTTTAAGTATGTAAAGCACACAATTCAAACTTTTTATTGAGCAATTGGTCTTCTCTCATGTCTGAATCTCCTGAGAAACTTTTGGGAATCATGTATTTTGCTTTCTACAATCCACTCATCTTCATGTTGTGGATTTTTATACCTGACTAAGTATTCTCTTTCATTTTTTCCCCTAAGTCTTCTTTCTTTCAAGACTTTTAGTACCTTTTTCTCCTCACTTAGATCTAGTGGGGGTACTTCTAAGGGTGTTTCATTTCTTAAAGGAAATAATTCCTTGTCACTTGAAGTGTAATGCTTTACTAGACTGACAGGGAATGTTGGAGGTTTATTTTCCAGATCTCCTGACAGTTCTACTTGTACCACATTTGTCCCATGAAGGGCTTTAATAATAAATGGTCCTGCAAAGGAATCTTTCAATTTCTTTGGGCCTTTAATATTATCAAAGTTCAAGGTTGAAACTAGTATTAAGTCCCCTACTTTGAATTCTGGGGTTTTATGACTTTTATCCCATTTCTGCTTAGCATATTCAAAGGCATCATTCATGCTTTGATTTGCATGATGTCTCACTTTATCAAGCAATAGCTTAAAGCTTGAAGCAGTTGGATGAATGTCAACCAGATCTTTCTTCAAAGTATCAATTGGAAGTTTGGGGTTCCATCCTTTTTCCAACATTGCAGGGGTCTTGCCTATTGAAGCATGGATGGAGGTCTTGTAGGCTAATTCCAATGCTGGTATAAGAGTACACCAATCATGGGTAAAGCCATCAGAATATTTAAACTCCAAGCCATAAGCACAAAATATTCTGATCATGTCCTCAAGGGTTTGAATCATTCTTTCTGCTAACCCATCTCTTTGTGGATGGTATGCTGTTGAGAATGATAATTTTGTACCTAAAAGCTTATGTAAATTAGTCCATAAGGCTGATGTAAATTTTGGGTCTCTGTCACTAATGATATTTTTAAAGATACCAGTATGGGATATTACTCTATTCCAGATCAAAAGATCTGTATCCATAGCTGTGTAATCTTTGTGACATGGTAAAAAGATTGGTGTTTTGCTATATCTGTCTATAATAACAAGACATACATTGTAACTTTTATCACCTCCAGGTGGTAATGCGGTTACCCAATCCATGTGAACCACTTCCCATGGGGTACTTGGTTCTTGGATATGGATCATCAGACCAAATCTTTTAAAAGTAGCTTTATTGGCTTTCTGGCATCTATCACAGCTATGACAGTACTCAATGACATCTTTTCTCCAAGATGGCCACCAGGCACAAGTCTTAATTCTTTCCATTGTTCTGTCTTCAGACAGATGTCCAGAATAAATGTTATCATGGCATTCTAGTAGTATTTTATTAATCAACATTCTACTACATAGGACCATGACACATGTGTGTTTAGATCTATGATATAGTATACCATCAAACAAATGGAATCTTCCATTATCATAAGATGTTTTCCAAATATCATCCAGAAAATTAGCCAATGCTGCATCTTTGCAATCTTTGTCAAGTAGAGAAGTAAGTATATGGCAATTTTTATCTTTCTTATAGCTTTCTCTAACTTCCTCAAGGAATTCTGTTCCCACATCTGTGATGTTAATTCCTTCAATTGGGATTTGAGGTTCTGCATTTGTAGGAACATAGGCAGGATTTTCAGGTGTATTGGGTAATGCCCATCTACTTAAGCCATCAGCATTTCTGTGAATAGTTCCAGCTTTATGTACTATGGTCATATTGCCTCTATACTCCAGTATAGCAATCTGCCATCTTAACATGTGTCTGTTTGGAGTTTTCATGTTAAGAAGTGACTTTACTGTGTTACAATCAGTAATTACTTCAAACACACTACCATCAAGATAGTAATGAAGTTTTTCCAGAGCCCAAACAAGGCAAAGGCAGTCCATTCGGCTAGCTCCATATCTGGCCTCAGTAGGTTTAATTTGTCTTGAAATAAAACAAATTGGACCTTCATAAGGCTTGTCATTGACAATTTTAACTTGATGAATAGCAGCTCCTAGACCTTCACCACATGCATCAATATACAGCTTGAAAGGAAGTTTCCAGTCTGGCATCAGTAATAATGGTGCATTGGTCAAGGTATACTTGATTTTATCATATGCTTGAATTCTCTCCTGAGTCATTTCCAAAACAGTTTGTTGATCACAAATTCTGTATAATGATCTGGCATGAATTGCAAAATCTTTAAGGTGTTGCCTGTAATAACTGGCAAAACCTAAGAAATACATCATTTCTTTTTTTCTCTGGGGCATCTGTTTCAGTAAATCTGCAGCCACTTTGTTCTTATCAACACCAAGGCTTAGTCCTGAGACTACATGTCCTAGAGCTTTTAACTCATGAAACCCAAAATTAAATTTTTTAAGAGAAATTTTCGTGTTCACTTGTAGAATTTTCTTAAGTACTAATTAAAGTCTTTCCAAATGTAATTTCCAGGTTTCTGAACAAATGATAATGTCATCAATATAAATGATTAACCATCGCTCTGATAATTCATGTGGGAAGATAGTATTCATCATTCTTGGGTAATGAGAGGTTGCATTCTTAATACCAAAAGGCATCCTCAAATATTAATAAATACCACAATGAGCCATTATTCTCAATAATTTCCTAGCATGAGGTGTCAAAACATTCTGGTGAAAGCCTTTTAGAGCATCCATGGAAGTGATGAATCTTGCTTTGGATAATTGAGTCAAAGTCTCATTAATTCTAGGGATTGGATACCTGTCTGGGATAGTATAGGTATTCAGTGCTCTAAAATTACCAACCATCCTTGACTTATCCTTATGCCAAGTAATGATTACTGGGGTTGTGACTTCTACCTCCTCATTTTGTCCAACTTTTCTAAGAAGTCCCAGTTTTATTAGTTCATTAATATGGTTTTCTAATGCTTCTCTAGCCCTAGGGTTAGCTGGGTAATCTGGTCTTCTTAATAGTGGCGGATAAGACCTTTCCACATTAAGCATAATGTCCACCTCATGGCCTTTTATAGCCCCAAGTGGTTCATTATCTGAAGCAAAGGCTTCCCTGTATTGAAATAAAATCTCAATAAGCTCTTCCTTCATTTGCAGTGTTAACTCAGGACTAATTTGTGCTTCCATTAATTGATTTGATACAAATTTTTCCTTAGTAACATTTTTTACTTGTTTAATGACAGCAATTTCTCTTTTTTCTAGAGGAAAAGCAAATTTTTGTCTTTTATTTTCCCCTATAGTGAAATACCTGTCTTTATGATTATTAATATCAATACCATAAATATTGAGATAATCATTCCCAAGTATAAAGTGTTGTGAAGTACAATTATTCATAACAACAATTTCAACTTTCAGTCTTATACTTCCTGCAGGATAAGGAAATATGATTGCTGCTTCAAATATACCCAAGGGGTGCATATTTTGGCTAGCACTGCTGAGTGTTATACCTTCAATTGACATTAATTTGTCTTGCCAATTGGTACAAATTTTGTCAAGATAATATTTTCCAACACAAGTGCAAAAAGCACCTGAGTCAAGATGTATCTTGGTTTCTGTGTTATTTATCACAATATTAGTGATACAAGATGACCCAGCTGTAGAACCTTTAACTCTGGCAGGTTTGGTTTTTTGCATCTTGGCATCTTGCACATGTATGAGATCCATACATTCATCACTATACTGTGGTAAGTGAGTATGTACCTCAGTGACCTCAAAGGAGACATTAATGTTCTCTATACTAAGTTCTTATGATACTTCTTCCTCTTCTGAAGGCTCAGAATGACTTTCATGTAAAAATACATAAGTTTCTTTTGTGTCTTCCACTTTTTCAACATTTATCTCATTGACTCTTGTCTTTTTTGGACAAGTGTTTGCCAAATGAGATGTTCTTCCACATTTATGACATTTCAAAGGAGGTCTGTCATGTGGTTTATTTGGCTTTGAAAATGGTTTCCCACTAGTCTTGTTGTCTATTGGGGTTTTGGAACAATTTATTCCAATTTTTGTTCTAATAGTGATGTCCTCCATAGCATTGATATAATCTTCTGTAGAGCAAGGCTCAATACATTTGCTTCTTATAGCATGCTCAAGGTCACCACCACATTTTCTTAATATCCTTTTATGTACCATTGTTTCAGACATATCAGGATGTAGGGCAGTTAACCTGTCCTTTTGTTTAAGAAACCAAGTCATGGGCCTGTCCCTCTCAATGTTAAAAATGGCTTCTTCAAAAGAATTTTCCATTTTAAATCTCCAGGAATAATTTTCCCATTTGGAAATAATTTGTTCTTTCCACCAAGGCCAAGAATGTTTACCATGGTCTTGTCTCATTTTATAATACCATTTCTTTGCTGATTTGGTAAATAATGGGTGTAATCTGGCACTTATGTATTCATCTGGTATGTTAAAGTATTCTTTGAACATATCAATTGTTTTCATAAATTCCATATGATTATATTCTCCTTCACCACTGAAGGTTGGCCATTCCTCTAATCTTGGAATGTCCTTAAAATTGCCAGCAGTTTCCACATCATGACTTGAAATTGTATGATTTAAATCATTATTCAAATTAAGAACATTTCTGTCAAGAATTGGTGTGGATTGCCTTGGCAATTCATTTTTTAGTGATATATTATTAATACTTGATTGAATGTCTTCTTTCAATTCAAGTCTTTCTTTATCACTTTTTTCCAATTGTTCTTGAAAAAGAGCTGCATTGTGACCAGTAGAATTTTCCAAGTTTTGAACTTGTATTTTCAATTCTCTTAACTGTCAAGTTATGAAAGAAATTGAGTTCTCATCTGCTTGATTGAGTAAGGTAACTTTAGACTCAAGTCTTTCACAAATTTGCTTCAAAGACACAATATTTTCTTTATTAACATTTTCAAGGCCAATAATAGTCTTTTGTTGTTCTTTCACTTTCAATATCTCATTACCCAACTTCTGTTGGACATAATCAAATGCTTTAAATTTTGCCATAATTTCTTTATTACAAGATTCAAAGTGAGTTACAAGTTTTAGAAGATCTATTTCTTTGGGAAAGATTGATTCAATCTTTCCTCCTCCTTGTTTTTGAATTCCATCAAGGTTCTTGCCATATTGAACACATTGTCCATGGCTGTCTTTTCCTTCTTTGGGAGTCTGTAATTCTGAGGGTAAGGCTTGTTCCACTTGGGCTTTGCCTTTCCCTTTGCCTTTTTCTTGCCCTTCTGGTTGGTCTTTGGGGCTTGTTTGGGCTTGTTTGGTACTTGTTGAGGCGGATTTTTGCAGGTGGATTCTTGTGGAGCTTCCACTGGGCTGGTTTCCTTGCCTTGGGCCAACTTCTTCTTCTTATCCTCTGATAACATGCTTTGGTTTTTCAACCAAGCTTTTATCTGTTGGACTTTTCCTTTGACAGACATGGGTGTCCAACCCATCAGAAGGTCTTCTGTCTTTGCTGGTCCCATGAACTTCTTCACTCGAAGATAAGAGTTCATTGTGCCTATCCAAAGACTTGGGAGAAGTTCCCACTCTTGTTGTTTTGACACCAAGAACCAGTTCTTCCATTGAGATTGATAAATCTCCACGGCTGCTTGTTGGAAATGGTTCAGGTCTAACAGCAATAGCAGTTATTTCAGCTTCTGGACTCTCAATAAGAGGTTCAAAGGTTCTGGCTAACCTTTGGGAACTGGTGGAAGTTCTGGCATCCTCCATTTGTGCCTGGGAAGACATTCTTGCCTTTTGGATTTGTGGCTGGAATGTCCTGGTCCAGATCCATTTGATTGGATGGAGTAGTTGCTTCCACTTCTAGTAGGAGTCATTTCACGTCAATTTTAATAAAAAATAGAGTAAAATTGAATTCAATTCACCTGCAGGACCTTCAAAGGGCTCTTTGGTTATCAAAACCCTTGGTTCTTGACTGGTTTGAATTTCAATACTGGACTCTGAGGTTTCAGAGTCTGAAGAATTTCCTCTGATGGAAGACACTAGAGAAAATTAAAAATATAAGTTATTTTATGAAATAATAAAAATAACTTATAAACTCAACTTATTACATAAAGTTGTTTTAGTCAAATTTATGGCAAATTACATCAAAAATAAAGAAAAATGTCTAAGATAAAAAAAAAAGTTTTTTAGTAAAGATTTTTATTCTTAAAGATTTTTTATTTGATTTATTATTTTCTTTAAAGAAATAATAATTATGCAATTAACAAGTTAATTAATCAAAATTTTAGTATTATTCACTTTATACTAGAATAACTCAAAGAATAAATGTCAAGTCTATGATGTGAAAAAGCCACTAGTTAGACAAAAGAAATTTATTCCAAGTCACTCAATAGTAAATTGTTTCAAACAATATTCTTAAGAAGAAAATAACTTTATTAATATTATAAAGATTATTTATAAGGGATAAGTCCCAAAAAAGCCAATATTAAGATAAATATGGCAATTTTACGCCAAAAAACAGGAAAATAAGGTCTAGAATATGATTTATGTCCCAAAAATTGGTTTAAAATCACGGCCAGGCCCCCAAATGTAAGGTTTGTCTATGAAACTCTTGATAATAGTAACAAAATCAAGAGTACTATGACTGTCCTCAATAGAAATATATAATATAATAAAATATTATAACCACAAATTTAAATATAATTATTAAAAATAATTATATAAAAAAAATTAAATTTAATTATTATTATAAAAATATAATAGTAAAAAAATAATAATAATAATTATAATAAATTATAATTATTCTATTATTGTTATAGTCACTGACAGTGATAACAATAAGAATTGTAAAGCTCTTAATGAGACAATTACACGTGGAAATATGAAAATTAACCACTTATAAATAATATAAATATTATTTATAAAAGAATTATAACACACACTGTGCAGAAATAATTCTTATAGAATAAAATTCTATATAAAAAAACTAATACTAGATAAAAAAAGATATAGAACTTTAGAGAAAACTTACTTATAATATTTATTTAATACAACAAGTAAAACAACAACAGGTATTATATTAAATAATGATTATAAGTTAAAAAAATGTCTAAAGTAAATAATTTTAAAGATAAAACAACTTTTTATAACAAAATTTAAGATTAAAGAGTTTTTAAGAGGAATTTGTGGATTTTAAAAGATATTAAAGATGATAATTTTATAATATAAAATATATTATTGATGATTACAACAATAATCTGAATTCTATGATTTCAATTCTTTAATTTACAATTAATAAAGAATAAAATAACTTAAGAATTACTTTAATAATAAGACTTTATAAATAATAAAACTTTACCTGTTTAAATGTCTAATATGATTGGATTGATAATGAATGATGGACAAAAACAGTGATGAAAAGACTCTTTTTATGTCTTCAGAGCAGCTCTCATGATTCATAATGAATATACAGGGCGTGCTCAGGTCAAAACTGAAAAACCATACTTAAGAACAAAGTTCTTAACTTGAGGGAACTTGTTTTTAATTCCAATTTAAAGTTACCAGTGTTATTCTTAACTCCATGTAGCTTTAATCCTCATTTAAACTAATTATTTTAAGTTTTTAATATAAATAAACTTATTTATATTAAAGTTCATCACATGAACAAATTAAAAATAGAGTTTCAAGCAGAAATCTCTTAAGCTCAATTTTTAATTAATTTTTAAAGAAATCATAATTTTCTTTGAGACTAATTAAAAGAGTAAATTTCCAGGCTGATTACCCAGGAAATTTATTTATAAAAGATACTTAAAATTTAATTTACATATAGATAATATTAAATTCTAAGCTGTGTGAAAGTTTAAAGCAAATCCATTAAGATTCGGATTTTTAATGAATTTTTGAAGTTATTGCTATTTTTCCACGTAAAATAGCAATACACACCAAACCTTAGATTTTGATAAGGTTTTGATGTTTGTAACTCTAACGTTTTAAGCTTATTTAAGGTTTTTAAGCTTTAATAAGCTTTGAAAGCTCTTAGAACCTTGATTTCAAGCCTGCATATTGGGATTTACCCTTTGGCAGCTTGAAATTCCTGTCCAAATTGGGATAAAACCAGTTGAAACCTTAAGGTTGGATCAAAGTCTAATCTTAAAGTTTAAATAAGGTTGAAAATCCTCCAATACAGGTGGACAACCTTAATTGAATCATTGCAGATCCAAAAAGTTGGGTACCCCAGCTCTATTTGGTCTTTTTCCTTTGTCCCACCTTTTTGCGTGGATTTTGCCCTTTTATTTATTTAAAGCCATACCATGGCTTTAAACCCTTTTAAATTGAGCTCACGCAGAATTTACATTCTGTATAACAGATCCTTAGCCAATTCAGTAAATATACACCACACCTCAATATTAACTAACATTTTGGTAAGTTTGCATTAACCTTACGCAACTTTAAATTTAAGCTTATTTAAGCTTAAATTTAACAATTTTAAAAATATGTTAAAAAAGTTACATTAGTACTGTGAGATTCTTAAATCTTCTACCAACACAAGAAATAAGTGTTTTTGGGTATAACACCTTATGGTTGTACCCTAGGTTATTTTTGGTGCAGAATCCGAAAATGACATAATATTTATAACTTTGTTTATCCAAAATAAAGTTATACTAATTTTTGTTATTTTTTATTTTAATTTTAACCAAAAAGTCTGTTCAAGACAAAATTAGCTGTTTATAAAATCATTTGTGGCCTTATGGGTATGTTATACATACCTCACAGGCTCACAGCTTTACACTGCAGTAGTTTTGAGAGTTTTATCTGAAGGAAATATGATTGAACAAGAACAAAAATATGAAGAAAATTCTTTCACAAAATTATTTTTGTACTCCAAGTACTCAAAAACAAAATTCAAATCACTTTTGAAATAAAAATATTAGGCTAGATTAAACAATTATGAGAATATTGGTTGAATGTGCTCTTCTATATATTTATCTTGTATTCCAAAAATTTTTTAAGAAAACTTTCTTTTGAGAACTTTTCATTCAGATTTAATATCTTTTTTCTTAGGCATAGTAGGAGTATCTTATATCCTTTTACTATAGAAAATCCAAGTATTTTCATAAGTTTCTTTCCTGAAAATTATCATCTTTTTGATGATTAATCTTGATTTTATTCATTTTTATTACAAGAATTATTTTTTAATTATTACTATTATTGGATTCAATCTAATCAAGAAATTTTAATATGTTATTTTTCAAACTGACAGTGCCACACTTTACAGTACATGCTACTGTGAAATTGGGAAATAAATCATATGAAAAAGGTAAAAATTGAAAAGAAATTACCCAATTTCACAAAAGGATAATGACAATTAAAATTAAAGAACAGTAAAAAATTCAATCATAAATGAATGAATGCAGAAAACAAACTTAAAATTCTTAATCAGGGTAATCATAGCAATGTTACAACTGATAAGTCCTAATTCTCAAGTTCACAGAAAATTGAAATTAATTTTATTTTAGAAAACGGGGTAAAATTAGTAGAAGGAGCAAGATATTGTTTACTATATGAAGGAACTTTTGGAAAAAAGAAAATTTGGTATTTTTCTTCAACATCAAAAATACCAAGTAAAAACATGAGAAAAGTGAAATTATTAATCACAAAAGTAAAGGGGCTTACCCACAAGAGTTCTATTTTGATAAGACTTTTTTGGAGTTTATTAACGAATAAAAGAGTATTTCTGGGATAATTCATCTGTCCAAGGTAATAAAAAGGTTTTATGAGAGAGAACCATGGTTTTTCTGTATTCAGGGATTCATAAAACAAGTATTTTGGCAAAAATGAAAATATAGCAATACAACTTATGATTAAACATAGCTGTATTTGGTGATAATATTATAAAATAAAACCAAAATACTCTCCTGTATATCTCAGATTTACAGTATAATAAGACTAAAATACAATGTCCCCAACTTGATGGAATATATAAGAAATAAAAGAACTCATAATTTCGTGAACCATCTGGTGGCTGAGAAGGGCTGGAAGCTCACCAAATAATCACCATGAGCAAATTGGATACACATGGCAGCAGGTGTTGCATTTGAAAACTAGCTTGGACACAGGATGGAATGAGCTTTGATCCCTCCTCCGAATTGGGTTGTAACCAGGATTCCAATGTTCATTGATATTTCAGGTTCTTCCAAGACACTAGAATATCAAGGAATGTCCCAGATTATTATTTGTTTATTATATAAAGCTCACATATATTTCCTAATATGAGTTATCTCCAGAGATTTAGATTTATGGAAAAGTCATTCACTTCTATTTTCATTCTAATGTAGATATTGCATGCTATAATCTTTCTACCCTACATATATATTCTTAATTTAAACAATCTTATTTATCTTTTGAAGGATTTCATAGGGAAAATTCAGGTTCAAAAAATCAAAGAAACCCTTATTTCCCTTACATACCTTCCTATTTGTGACATATAGTAATATTAATTTATATTTTTCTTCAAAATGTGTCCTAGAGAAAATCCTCCCCTTAATGTAATTCTCCTCTTAAGGAGAAGAATAATTTTCCTTTTCTTATATGATCAGTTTCCTCGCAATGCATAATAAATAAAAAGGAGACTTCAACCATTCTTCATGAATGGAATTATTTAGAAAGAAGAAAAGTACAAACAATAAAAAATATCTCATTCATTTTTCAGGACCTTCTCAATATAATTATTGTTATGATTTCCATTTCAGTTTCTAGATTATGTTATCATTACTGAATATTATAAACTTTTTCTATGAGAAAATCTTACATCTCTCTTTTTTAAATAAAAAAATGTCTTATTTTGGCTCTTTTGAATTGTTTTTTCATGAAAATTATAAGTAGTGGGGTCTTGAAGGTGATTCCTCAGACTGAAAAGGAATTCAAAATTCCGATTAATATTGAAAATGCAGGATCGAAGGGAGAAATTCTTTGAAAATGCTAATCATTTTCAATTCAGGAGGCATTACAGTAGCAGGTGCTACAGGACTGCTACTGTAATCCTCAGTATTAAATTTTAAAATAAAAATATATAAAAATGTAAAAATTTATAAATCTGTAAAGACTACACAGAACTCAGACAATACCAAAAACAAATACCAAAAAAAGAACAATGTTATCATCAAATTAAATAAGCTTCATGAAAAATTGATAATCCAATTCAAAAAGTTAACTAAAATGGATAAAAAAGCTTTACATTAGAAAAAGAAGAGTTTTTCTAATTATTTATTCAGAAAAAAATTAAAAAATAATTCAATTCACGTTATAGAAAAATACAGCTAATTTGTTATTGTTAAATAATAGGAAATTTATGGATTAAATACCTAATTACCATCTTACTTTGAAGTTTCAATATCATGTTGGAGCTTAAGAGATGAGGAGAAAATAATTGTATATCTCAGAGATATCTGAATATACCTGTCTCAGTACTAATCCAAAAAGTATTCCATAAAATGTATCTCAATGTGATTCTGTTTAAAAAAATTCAAGCCTCAAATTGAAATCTTTATGATAATTCTTCAAAGCATCAAACCAATGTTATTATTTTGAAAGATAGACTTTGCAAATTGTGATTTTATTTACCTTCACACAAGCTGATGACTAATAAATTACATGGATAATAAATCAAGTGTATGAAAGTTATTTTAATTGCAATTTTTGGTATTTTTTATAGAAAAACTTTAACAAAGTACCATACAAGACCATTCAAAATATGATTAAATACCCTGTGAAACGCTTAAGAATCAAATAGATAAATTGGTCATGTAATTTTGACTACGTTGTGAAGCTGTCTGGATATGTCTCTGAATTAATATTTGCATCAATTAAATATTACTTCTGGAAAATATGAAGTTTATTTCTGTGATGCCTCACTTTAAAAATATAAATTTAATGATTGTTATAGGCTATTAATTAGAAGAAATAACGGAAAACTAAACAATGAACCCTCTTTGTAGTTTCTTTTGAAAATATTCTAAAGAGATCAATACACAATTCTCCTTAGTTCACTTTGGAAATTACTCTTGGGTACACCTTTAATATTCTTTTAAGGTTTAATGGATTTGTCATAATCAATGTTTTTGATAGAGTTCTAATATTTCTGATGAATAACACTCAAGAAATATATTTGATATGATAAAATAATTCTCTCAATAATTTCATTTTAAATTAACATGGAGATCAGTTATTTCAAAAATTATAGGATTTTTTTACTTATTCAAAAAAAAGTATTTTTCGGCTATTCCCAATTCCTATCCAATATTAATATATTATTTAAAATTATTTTTTTAAAAGATTTACAGAGTTTCCCTTCATAAATTTAGGAGAAATTCAACTTAGACAACTTAGAAATTTTTTTCTCAATTTGTTTTATTTATTTTAGTTTCTTAACTGTTTTCAATTGGAGAAATTGAATAATCACTCTAAAATAATTAGGTCTAGAAAACCATTGAATAAAAACAAGAATATTTCTTTAGTAACAAATAGGGAACTCTACATACATTTCAATTTTTAAAGAATCTATTAAGCCTCCATAAGAAAAAAAGGGAAAGGAATGTATATGAATTATAAAAAAAATAATTCGAAGAGAAGAAAAATAGAAAATGAGTTTGATGGCATATTTCAAAATGAAAAATAATTAAAACTAAGCTTAAAAATATTAATAGATTAAGTTAAAAATCACTTCAATATTGCACATTTAATTGCATTGGATTCATATGAAGTATGGAAGTAGTTGGGGTTGTAGCTATATCATATCTCTTGATATAGCATCTCCCCTGAATTTCTCAAGATGATATCTGAAGAAATAAACAATTTCTAAGAATTACGTTTGACTTTGAAAGGCTTTAAAATGTGCTAAATCAAGATTATGATTTATAAAAGGTTACTCTTTTAACAGAGACATACCAACTGATAGATAAATTATTATTAGAAAAACCATTGTATTATAAATAAATCTAAAAATACTGTTTCTCGAGGAAAATTAAATTAACTATGATTTTTTTATTGCATGTAAATTTCTTGAAATCAGGAATTATCCTCCATTTACACCTTGGGATGGGCTCAAACAAAGACTGCCCAAAAATAAAATAAGGGAAATATACTCTGCTCAAAACTACCATATATTCCGGTTAGAAGTTAAATAAATCCCTCTACAGAGTTGTTAAGGATAAAATAATGGAAATATATCCTTAATGTATACTTTATTTTTCAAATACCTCATTCAAAGATGATTTTTGTAATGAACATTTGGGTTGTTTTTCAAATTTGAAACAAGTAATCTTATTATGAGAACAGAAGGGAAATAGGTGTATTATGTTCCACTTAATACAGAATTTGAAAAGAAACAGAAATTTCATTTTAGGGGTTCTCTTTCATCATATCTGTGTTTTCAGAGAATATTCAAGTAATTGAGAATTCTTCTCATCAATTGACAATCTTAATATACAGTGTTTCAATTGTTAATATTCTTTAGCTATGGTTTTGTGTAACTGAGGTGGTGAAGCTTAAATAATTATTTAAATTTCTACAATACAGACCATAATATTTGGTGTTTTTGTGTTAATGACATGATATCATTAACTAAAGAAATTAAAATACATAGTGTGGGAACTCCTCCTGTGTGGGATAAAGGAGGCAGTACCTGGAAGGGGAAATTACAAGAAAACAGTTTTGAATTTCTGTTCAAGCTTGTAACCCTTGCTCTGCTTGTGTTTCAGAATAATCTGAACTGCCCTTCCTGAAAATGCTGAATTATCTTGACTTGAGTTCACAATTAATTTATTTTATTTGATGGTGGCTAGTCAGAAAAGTATATTCAACAGACTCCATCAGACTTTGTTTGATCTGGAAACAATGGCTTAGTAAACCTTAACACAAATAAATAAAAATATAAAACTGGGAAAAGACTTTTTAATTCCTTTACTGAGAACAGTAACACCTTGAGGGATTTTAAATTTTGAGGATAACACTGTTGATAGTATAATAACTAATAATAAAAGACACTACTATTTTTTTAGGGTTTAATAATTTTATGATGATAACCTGGGATAACAGACACTACTATTGTTCAATTTACTACTGAGCTTGGCTACTTAGTAAAGAACCTTGTCAATGGGATGGATTTATAAAATAATGTAGACCAACCATTAACTACTATTATCTATAAAACGCCCAGACAATGCTTCTGAGCTTGGCTACTGAGCAGATTTAGGAATGGAGGTAGTCAATGAGATGAGTATATGAATTAAAGCAGACCAACTGTTAACTACTATTAATTATAAATCACTCAGAAAGTGCTACTGAGCTTAGCTACTGAGCAGAATTTAGGAATGGGGTAACAATATCAATGGGATAGTCAATGAGTTTAGTTTATAAATCAATGTAGACCAGCTGTTATCTACTATTAATTATATAAAAAAAGACTCAGACAGTGCTTCTGAGCTTAGCTACTGAGCATCAATGGGATGGTGATAGTCAATGAGATGAGTTTATGAATTAAATTAGACCAACTGTTAACTACTATTAATTATAAACACTCAGACAGTGCTACTGAGCTTAGCTACTGAGCAAAATTTAGGAATGGGGATGGGATAACCATACTTCTGAGCTTAGCTACTGAGGTATTCCTAAAAATTAGGATAATGTGGATGGATGGAGGGGATTTCCCTGAGAAAAATCATTAAGAAGTTACGGTTTTGTGATGAGCCTCTGTCTAGGCCATGAGCAAAAAAAAATTGAGGGGGGGGAGGGGACCTCTATTTATAGTTTTTGGGGCCTCCATGGGAGTGTCAAAAAAAGGGGACTTAGAATTTTTTCAGGTCTCCAATTTGAGCTTTTGGCATGTGACCTGTATTATGAAATAAGGTTTGGTGGTGTTGGATCATGAGATTATTATTTTCAATTGAGTTCTTGAAATTGTGGGGAAATGATGTCATTTGCTTCTTTAATCAATTGAGTTTCCTGGAATGCTTATCTCCTGATAATTACTAAGCAATTCAGTTTATTACCAATGAATTTAATTGATTACTCAGCAAAAAATCAATTTATTACTAATGTTGATTTTATCTCCTTCCTGATTATGTAATAATTTTTTTAATTTTTTTTTTTCTTTTTTTTTTCTTAATCCAAACTGACAAAATGGTATGGAATACCACATCCCCCTCTCCATTTAATGCTGTCCCCAGCATTTCCAGTGAGGATTAATGAAAAAAAACTTGAATTCTTGTTTATTTTCATGTTGAAATGAATAATAATCTTCTTTATTGAGTATCCTTTCTTGATTTCTTGATTTCTCTCTCTCTCTCTCTTTTTTTTTTTTTTTTTTTTTTTTTTTTTTTATCTTGAGGTACCATTTTCTTCCAACAGAAGCAAAACTCCAATTCTCATGAGATTTTGTTTTAATTCCTGATTGCAATTCTTTATACTGGTTTTATTCACTTCTTGAGCTCTAATATCCTCCTCTTTCTTTTTGATAACATCATTTTTCCTTAAATTTTGTCTTTGTTTTTATTCATAGGTACCATCTTGACTAATTACAGTTAGCAAATTAATTTCTTGAGGTGATCAATGAAGTTGAAAAATCTTTGAGGATTTAGTTTAAGGTCATACTCAGGACCATTTCTTGAGCTTTTGGTAAGAATTTATTTGATGATGAAAAATAATAATAATAATGTGTTTTGTTTATGAATAATCAGGCAGCTTAATGCCATATTGAGGATCATATTTTGAACCTTGAGGGGCTTTATATAATTATTGATAAATATCATTTATACAGTTTAAGGTCATATCAAGGACCATTTCTTGTTTATTGATATATCTCATTTAATTCTTGATAAAAAATTATAAAATATAATTTGGACAGTTTACGTTCATATCTAGGACCCTTTCTTGAGATTTGAAATTGATTGATGAATAAGATAAGAGTGCTCCAGACAGTTTAGGGTCATGTCAAGGACCACATTTTATGTTGTTGTTTGTTGTTGGTGTTGGTTTTCTTATTATTTTATTATTGTTTTTTGTTGTATTATTTTGTTCTGGAAATGTTGAGAGATAGAAGGGTTTCAACCCCTCTCCATTTAATAAAAAAAATATTTTAATAAAAAAATATTGAAATATTTTTTACTTATTAAATGGTTCAGTAAGAGAGTTTTTTTTTATACATTTTATTTGTTATTTAAGAAAATCTGAATTTGTATATATGTAAATATTTTATGAATATATGATTGTATATAAGTATTTAAATAAAAAATAAAAAATTTGTTTTATTTAATTGAAATATTCTATCAAAAGTGGTATTAAAATGTATGCTGTTGAATTTAATTAAACTTTTAATTTTTATTCTGAAAAGAGTTGATTTAATTATTTATTATTATCTATTTTACATGTATTATATATATATAAATTAAAGTACGTTGAATGAAAATTAATTAATTAATTATTGATTTAATTTAATTAGTTTATAATTTAAGCTAATTAGATTCAATTAACTATAATCTATTCTTTTTTTTTTAAAAAAAATGTATTTAGTGTGGATTTAAATATATATATTTTATATATAGTGTCACATTTAATTAACTATTAAATACTAATATTATTTTATTGATTCTATTATAATATAAATTTTCTACTATACTATATATATATTAATTAAAAACATATACAATATTTAGGTGATAGGTATAAACAGTAAAAAGAATAAAAGGAAACCGGCTGTGGGAGTCGCGTGTGCTGCGCAGCACTGCAAACGCTTTAAATTTGAGGCTCGTGCGATTATTATATCTCCCAATTACAGTAGCTAGTTAATTTATTAATTTATTATTATTATATTATAATTTTTTTACTTATTTATTTTATTATTTTAACTTATTTATGCTTCCACTAGCTTGTTGAATATCTTTGTTAGCATGTTTAGAGACTACCCATGTTGGCGATTCTCTTCTTCTTTTTCTTTAATTAGCTTAATAACTAGATTGAAGCTTCTTTGTGGTCTGTTTATGTAGTAGTTACGAAGAATTAGATTATTTTGAATTAATTATACAGTTATCTTGATTTATTTATCTGTTCACCACATTGACAATCTATTTTGAGCTAAAGTTTTAATATGTATTGTTATCTTTCCCAATGGCTGCTACGCTTCAAACCCAAATCTGTTCTTCTGCATTTCGATGTTGGCGTTTTTTTTATATAGTACTGATGCATTTATATATATTTTAAATCTAACGTTATTGGAACAATTTATGGTGGGTCATTCCTTCTGCTTTCATTGTTTGCTTTTTTTTATTAGGTCATAATGATAACCTTTTCTAGTTTACGGTTAGGATGTGGCTTTTAGGCATTCATGCGTGTTTGATGATAGGGTTTGGAAGGGTAAGTCCCTCTCAATTTATTTATTATTATTATTATTATTTTTATATAAGACTGGAAGTTTCCCCTTTTTTTTATATTATCAACCTGCTCTTTGGTAGATATGTCTTTTTAAATCGAAATCAAACCTTCTTCTGAAGTTTCTCAATCCGTTCAAATCGTACTTTGAAATATCCATTACAAGTTTTCCATTCCATCGATGGGAGACCCTTTTTTTAATTTATTCACCATTTCTTCTACTATTGTTCAGGACTCTTCCCAAGATCAACGTGCTTCTCCTATCTTTTTGGCTAGTTCTGCCCTGACTATGCCTTCTATCATCCATAGCAATTCCCCCCTTCCTTCTTTCGCGACTGCATGTACCATCTCAGCTTCTCCAACAAATTCCGATTGTTCAATTCTTTCCGAAAACGGGTTAAAGCATGATTTCGGGATTGTGTTTGCCAAATTCAATGCTTCAGGAACCAATTTAGGTTACTTAATGGAGGTCACTTATAGCCAAGGTCGTCCTGCTTATGCTCCTGACAACTTGCTCAAGAGTGTTCGTTGTGGAATCTCTTGAATTATTTATTTATACCAATGTCTTGAAGATTAAGTTTTTTTTATTGTTATTATATATATATATATATAAACTAGGCTTGCAGTGTTGCTAGCGGACGTTTGTGGAAGTGCGGATTATGGGTATTACTCTGCCTGACCTCCTTGCCTCATACGTTATTTTGATTTTTTTTTTTTATGTTATTTACTTTTTTTTACTAATAATAGGTAGTATTGCTCCACCACAACATTTTGCTTGTGGATTGTGTAGCCAGGCGAGCATCATTATAGCCGCCCCAGGGTTTTTTTTTATCTATTTTTTATTATTATTATATATATATTTTTTTTTCTTTAAAACATAAAACTGTTTGAAAATAAAAAAAATAAAAAAAATAAAATTATATCAAAACATGTTTATTTTATTTTTTATTTATTTATTTATTTTTATTTATGCTTCTTTTGTTTTACCTAGTCTGCTATGAATGCAAAATGGATAAAAAATAGAAAATAACTAAATCGCGTTAGGTTAAGATTTTGTGTCTATGAGATTTTATAACACAAAAAATAGTGTAAGGTTTATATATATATATATATATATATATATATTCAAGATAAAAAATTAAGGTAAAAAAAAATAAAATAAAATAAATAAATGATAAAGTATATATAAAAAAGAAAAATAATAATTGATAACAGCTCCGAAGCGAAAGAAGAAAAAAGATGTTTAAAGCCTGAAACGTGTAAGGGTACTCTCAGACTTGTAAGATGTTATGGTCCCTTTTTTTTTTTTTTTTTTTTTTTTATATAAAAAAAACAGAAAAAAAAACAATAAGAAATTTTAAGTAAGAAGAATAAAAGAAAAATAGTGAGATTGAAATGAAAAACAATAACATAAAAATAAATAAATAATATAGCTATATTATATTTATTTTATTTTATTTTTTTTTTAAGTGATTTTTTTTATATCTTTGTGAATTTTGTAGAATTTTTTTTTTTAAATTAAAAATTATATTACTCTCAAATTTATTATTAAAAAAATATTGAATTTCTTTTTCAATTGTAAATTGGAGTTTCTTGAGATATAATGGGGTTTTATGATGTTTAAATTTCAATTTTAATTCAACATCAACATTTTTATTAAAATTGAATTTTTGTTTATAAAATTCATTTATAAACTTTTTTGTTATTTTACTTTTTGTAATTTTCTTTTCTTCATTAATAAAAAGTAAGTCAATTGAAGAGTCATCATTGCTTTCTTCCTCAATTAAACTTATTTCATTTTTTGTCTTTTATCTCTTTTTTTTGTTATTTGGATTGATTAATCCATCATATATTTCAAGTAAGTCCTCTTCCTCTTGTGTCAATTCTTGGTAATACTCTTTTGGCTGAAGATTATTTATTATTTCAAGGCTTGTGACTGGTATGTTTTCTTCAAGGGGTTGTAATTTATCCAAAATTTCATCAGGTAAGGCAATCAAGGTATCTTCTTGAGGTACTACATTTTGTTGACTAAATTATCCTGAATCTTCTGGGTTTAGGCTTTTAATATTTTGACTAGGTGATCCAAAATTACAATTTTCCAATTCAGAAGGGGAAAAAAGGTATTCTTTATTAATTAAATATTCTAACTGAAACTCTTTTTCATGTTTGTTTCCATGATTTGAAGGTTGAAAATCTTCTTTATCAGCTAAATTAAGATTATGAACATTAAATTCTTGAGTTTTTTTGTTTTTTACATTGTTAATTAACTTATCTTCTATACTAATGAGGGTAAGATCTATAAAATCTTCCTCTAAAGAGTGAGGTGAGGATGATGATTGATTATTGTTATAAATGAATAAAATTGGGTCAATCAAATAGTTTAAGGCTGATGACTGTTGATTCATATTCTGACTGAATGTTTGTTGATGTGCTAGTAATTCTATTTTGCACATTTCTTGTTGTGATTGAATTAGTATACTATTTGAATTGGGGAATTCTTGCATGATGGTAACTTCTGGTTCACTTTCTATTGACATTATTGATGGTGGTGGTAAAGCTTTGGTTTCTCTCAGAAATGATGTAGGTGACTCTAGAGTAAGATCAATTATTTCAGGTTTATATACCTTACAAAGATTTTCATTATGCATATCTTTATTTTGCATAGTTCTTATTTCTGTATTAAATAATTCTTCTGAATTGTTGAATATGCTAAAACTAAACACATTAGAATATTTTTCTTCTTCCTATTCATTCATTCCATTATCTTGTAAGTTTGTACTTTCTTCAACTTCTATTGAGGCTTCATGAATATTCTTTATAACAGTAAAGTAATTACAGAATTCCTTTCCCAAAACTATAAAGTTTGTTGCTCCCTCAACAGTAAATGGTAAATAGATTGTTTCATCAGTTGGCATAACAACCTGTACTTTCTTTATTATTATTTTATGTTCTGTTTGATTTTTCTTTTTGGGCTTCATTTCAATACTTAATCCAATTTTCAATGGTAAGATATTTTCTTCTATGTTTGGGTTCATTATTGCCATGACAGGATATTCCTCCCATCCTATTCTAACATAAATTGGTGAGTTGAATTCCTCCACTTGGGTCATATTTTCATTTTTTGTGTTACATTCTTGATGTTCATTTATTGCTTTAATTTTATCTTCTTTCTGAATACTGAAGTAATTTACATTACTGAATCATTGATTATTTATTTTTATGTTTTGTTCTTTATGGAATTAAGGCTTATCTTCAATGAGGCTCAAGGTCTTCCCACTGGGTATAGAATCTTCAAGGCTTGGACTAATTTGGTGATTTTTCATTTTATGGGTTTCTTCTTGACTAGAATTAATATAAGATAACTCTGAACATATTTCTTCATTATTTTGATTTTTGTTTTCAACAGGTGAATCTTTCTTGAATTGTTTTGGAATTTTCTTGTTTTTGAATTTATTGAACAATTTTTGGGTAAACTTGATTGGAGCACCAGAATTCACTCTCAACGAATCCATTGGTGAAAGACTATGCTTTGGTTTTGAAAATATAGCTTCTACAAATGATTTGTAGAATTCAGAAACAGGTTTTTGTTCCTTAATAATATGACAACCATTTTTACCACGCACAGGTGAGACACTGTTGAATAGCTGTTTTCGCTTTAAGCCTTCATTTTGTACTAGTTTGATTTCAATTTGTGTAAGGTGTGGATATGAAACTTTGATTAAAAATCAAGTACTTTTCCTGTCCTCAAAATTTGTATAAGGTAAAATTCTATAAAAAATAGTAAGAAATATTATTTTTAAGAGAAAACACGCCAAATTTATTGTTTATAACTTTATTAGTATAAAACAATAATATTATAAAAATTTATTGTTTTACCAACAATAAAAATTTATCCAAAAAATACTCTACAAGAGATATTTTAAGGCTACAAAAGAAATTTCTTCAAGAGCAATTTCAATTGGAATTAATTGAGCAAAGAACTGCAAGCAATTAATTAAAGAACAAAGTCTTTAAAAAGAATATTAAAGAGAAAACACACCCAAAAGTGACCAGAGTGAATTTGGAAACAAAGTGACAAAGTTAACAGTGATGAAAGATGCTTTAATTCACTTTTGGGGTGGTTCAGGGGTAAAAATGATTATAAGAGTTACAAACAATGATTATAATGATTTTTTCACGTGGTTAAAAGGATTAAAATGATTTAAAAAGTGGTGGTTGGAATCTTTGATTGATTTTTTTAACAGTGTTTAAACTAATTAATAAAAGGAAAAGATTCTAACATGAAGAGAAAAGTGGGGCAAAGAAGACATTCTTTTATAGCCATCAATTCTCTTACTCCAAAAGTAAAATTTACTCTTGTCAGTCGTGAAAAACAGTCTGACAACAGAAAAGCTAATTATGGCATCATTGAACCCTGGTTTAGACCAAAAAAGGGCTGGTTTAAGCCATTTTTAGCCATTTTTAGCCATTTTAGACCCTTAAATCAGCCATTACTATAGCAATACCAGGCCTAGAGCCTTCAAAACACGTCAGAATGTGTGTCAGAGGCGTAGAAACCAGTTAAAACTGTTTTTATTATGATTGTTTTATCTTAAGGGTAGTTTTACCCTCTTGGCAACAGCTAAAACTACCCCAGTTGGTATCAAAACCTCATCATCAATTGAGTCCACAGACCCTGTAACTCAATTCCAGGCTAAAAGTGATGAACTTTTGCGTGAATTTTGACATCCCACGCCTGTCAGCAAGGATTTTGGGGGTCTAGCTCCCCCTTAGAGCTGGAGTTCCTTTTCCCCCCCAAATTTAATCTTTCCAATTTATTTTTCCTTTAATTCCTCATCATGTATTATACTTATACTTTACATATGTAATTCAATTCAATTGTACAGTACAATACAGTAATAATTGACACCTCATATGTAAATCAAAGTTCACTTATGTAATACACGCGCACATTTTGACATTTCAATTGAATTCAATTGAAAATACTTCAATTCCTCATAACTTCTAAACTAAACACAACACCTCAATTTTAACACAAAAATTGATGGTTAACACCACATGTGGTGTGAATTAAATTAAGGTTTTGAGGATTTTCAACTTTTGTATTGAAAATACTAGAAACTTAATTTAAGCTTATTTAGAGTTGAGTTACAAGAATTTCACTCAGAGGTGACCCCACCTGATTTTTTATGAGGAATCCAATGGTGAAATAAATTTTATATGTTTATTTATTGGATAAAAAGTTATAATAAATTTTATTCAACTTTTTTCCAAATTTATTTCTTTTTTCACAATCTTCTTAAAATTTCATTTTTACTTAATTTTTTCAAGTATAAATGTAATTTTATAATTTCAAAATTTGATGTAATTTTATTTTTAAATTGTAATTAATTTTTTTATTTTGAATATAATTTTATATTCATATTTTGATTTTTATTTCAATAATATAAATAAATTTATTTTATTTATATTAATATGTTAATTTTGTATTTGTGGTCTTTTGGGTATATGAAATTACCTCTAAGGCTCACAATTTGAGTGGAAGCTTCCATGTTAGAGCTATGAGTATTCTAAAATGCTTGAGGGTAATTAGGGCTTACATTATTGCTTATGCTAATTTTCAATTCATTGCTAGTTACTTCAGCTTTGAAATGTTTGAGATGAATTTCTGGATTTTGTTTTTTTAGGCACTTGGTTTTTGTTTATTCTTGGATTTTCTTGAGGTAATTCTTGAAATCTTCCGATATTACTTATATTATTTATCTTCCATTCTTCAATTTGGGTAGAATTACAAAGCTCCATTCCCTTTGGTGGGTGTATATGCCATCCTTTGGTTTCTGGTGCGAATATTGGGATGCAAACTCTTCTTCCATCGGGTTCTTTATAGCTTATAATTTCTCCATGATCTTGTGAATGGTCAAGCCTTATTCCATTATCAGCCAGGAAAGGTCTCCCAATAACAGTGTGGACTGCTCCTCTAGCAACAAAAAAATTAATTCTTCTTTCATCTCCAGATGGTAATATTATAGGTGTATTTTCTGCTAAACCAACAATTGCAGTACTGTGTCCTCTTATTCCTCTGAGTTTCATGTCTAAAGTCCTCATAGCTAATCCTGATTTGATTGATTCATTCTCAGGTATGATATTTAGTTCAGCTCCAGTATCCACCAAAGCTTTGACTGTGTACTCTTTCTGACCAATAAGAATATCCATCATTCCTAGTGGGAAGGAAAAATGTATTTTATCTATGACAATAATTCTCTCTTGGGGTAATTTTTGTTCTTCAGTATTAATATATTTGAGTGACATCAAATATTTCTTTTCTGTATCAGAGAGAAATTTTAATTCTTGCATAAACCTTGGTGAGAATGTGACTATTTCTTCTAAAGTGAGGTTAATTTTCTGATCCATGACCTTCTTCATGACCTTTTCAATTATAGATCCTTCTTCTTCAATTAAAGGCTTTTTGTTTACTTCCAGCTTTGATAGTTTGATTAGAGATCTCCCATCAGTCTCCTTCTCTTTTGCTGGTGTTTTTGGGTTTGGTTTGGTTGGTTCTGGTGGTTTAATAACCTCTTCTGATTTTGATGTCTTATATTTTGTAGGTATTATTACCTTTTCTTCTTCAGCTTCTTCTTCTTCAATGAATCCACCAGGAATACTTGTCTTCTTCTTTAAAGTATCTTTGGGTTGAATAGTCTCTTTTGAGGGAAGGGGTTGAGATTTAGATTTCTCTTGATTTTCAATCCTTTGCTTTGTGTTCCTCAAACCATAAGCATTTCCAAAAGGTTCTTCTAATCCTGTTGATATGCATGGTGGTTCCCAATCACCCCAATTATCCATTGATATGAAATCAGTTGATTTTTCTTTTTTCTTTTGTTCTTCCTCTTTGTTCTTTTCCTCTAATTTTCTCTTGAGTTCTTCTTGTTCCTTCTGAAATCCCCTAACTAAATATTTTGGTGGAAATTTTCCATCATTGGGGACCCTTTCCCAGTTGGGATATAAATAATTGAAATCTTGTCTGATAACCCATTTCTTGTTTTGATCATCCACTAGTTCAGTACATCTTCCAACTTAATGACCTTCTTCAATGCAATAGTAACATTTAACAGTAAACTTTGGTACATTCTGTGCTGGAACATAGGGTACACTTCTGTTTGGTGGTGGAGAAACATTATCTCTTGGTCTGAATCCTTGATTGTTTTACTGAGGGTTATTAATTATTTTCTTTTGGGGTGTAGCCACATTAGTTAATTCATTTAATTGATCCATGAACTTTTTTGACATCTTCATTTTCAGCAGGTGCTTCATCTTCGACTACTTCCCTTTGTTCTTTTAGGGTTTTTGTGAGTTCTTTCATTTTCTTGAGGGCTTCTTGCTTTCCTGGAAATATCTCCTCCTTGAATTGAACCCTTCTTTCCTTATTTTTTGATTCTTTTTGTTCAGATATTCTTGGAGGTGAAAGCCTTTTAGTGACTAATATCCTTTCTTCCAATTCCTGTTCAATGTACGTCTTCAAGATCCTCATTGGTGGTATTAGATATCCTCCATCTTAGGCTCTAACCATGACATTCTCCTTTATCATTTCTTTACTGATAGCTCCCTTTATGTCTGCAGAGAGACAGTCAAACAAATCTTCATGAAACATATTTTCTTGAGGAATATAATTATATCTAAGAAGATAAGTAATGATAGTTTCATACTCCCCTATAAACCTGTTATATTGTGAGAGAGTACTAATTCCTCTTGCATCTTGAGTATCATTGAATAAATTGATATGTGAGTCCTTTCTATATCCTCTCTCTGGCTCAACTCTTCCCCATTTAGTAATGAGATCCTTCTTGAGTTGGCTCCAGTTTCCTTCTTCATATCCTGGTATTGCTTCTATGGCATCACTGATTTTTGAATCAGTTGTCCAAAATGCCATCTGCATTGCTAAATCTTCTTCTCTACCTCCTTCTATTTGAGCAATCCTTTCTACTTTGGTGATAAATTTTTCTACTTCTTCTCCATTGAAGTTTAGGTTATAATCTTTAGCTTTTATTTTAACAACAGGCCTGTCCTGTCTGAGTATTTGAGGTTGCAAGGGACTTGGATTTTTAGGTGTGGAGAAGTATGCTCTCCTTTGATGAGTTTGAGGTCTGGGTTCTGTTGCTGTAGTGCATGTAGCTCTAGGTCCAGGTGTAGGTGATGATAGTGACTCTTCTGGTCTTACATGCCTTGGTAGTGTTGGTTCACTAGGGCTTCCTCCAGGTGTATAAGATGTAGAACCTCTTCTCTTTCCCTTCTTTTTACTTTGAGTTGATAGTATATCCTGCATTTGCTTCATCAAACTCTGAATCTGTACAGTTTGATCTTCTTCTTCACTTTCCTCAGCATACTGCTCTTCCCCAGTATCCTCAGGTGGTAATGGTGGTAAATTTGAGGTGGATTGTTGATCCATTTCTACTTTATAATAGTTTCCTTCTGACTCCTTTGATTTATTTATTCCTTTTCTTGATTCTTGAATGAGATTGAAGAAGAACTTCTTGATCTTCTCCCTTTCCTTTTCTTCTGTTTTTGGTGTTGGGATAAGATTACTATATTCTACTTAAGATTCTTGACCAGTGGGTGTTGAGGTTTTAAGTGGATAATAATAATGATATGAGGAGGATGATGATGTATTAGATGATGGTGAGTTATTTGATTATGAGTTTTGATTGACAGTTATATTTGTTTCCAGTTTTGATTTTATTTCTTTGGTTAACTTCATTGTTTTAAGATCAAGCTGAATAATTTCTGAATTTTATTCCTATCTGCATGCCACTGTTGGGACACCAGATGTGGGAACTCCTCCTGTGTGGGATAAATGAGGCAGTACCTGGAAGGGGAAATTACAAGAAAACAGTTTTGAATTTCTTTTCAAGCTTGTAACCCTTGCTCTGCTTTTGTGTCAGAATAATCTGAACTGCCCTTCCTGAAAATGTTGAATTATCTTGACTTGAGTTGACAATCAATTTATTTTATGTGATGGTGGCTAGTCAGAAAAGTAGATTCAACACACCGGGGCGAATCTCGTGTCAATCGTCGGCGATTGACTTCACGTCAAGCAAACGTCAAGCAGGATAAAAGTCGAGCTCACGTCAAGCAAAAATCAAGCGAACGTCGAGCACACGTTGTGGTATTCCATACCTTATTAGCCCAGTTTCAAGTGAAATTTAATTTATAAGGCTATAAATTGAAGAAATAACAAATAAAAATCAATAATCAATCAATTACAATAGAGGAATTCAGCAATAAAATGGATTTAACTTCATCAATATGTATAATTCCATAAGCAAATACTGGAATAATGGTCCATTTGATTACAAGAATAACAGTAAAATAAGCAAAAGAAAAAGACAGCCTAGCAAGAATGTTAAATTTACCAGTGAGAGGGGTGGTGTAATACTCAAGTTACCCAAGCTCTGCTCAACTTTTGGATTACTCAGCAATACAGTTATTAAACTGAGGCCAATTCAATAAGGAATAAATTAAAACTGTACCAATCAACAGTCACAAGACAAAAAGAAAAAGAAATCAATCAATTTATGCAAGGAAAATCCATCAAAAACCTTAAATTACCCAGCAAATCTGTGGAAATACAAGCACAGCCACCTGATAAGCCAGTAAATATAAATTAAAAGCAGAATTGAGTTAGATAAAGAAAAGAAGAAACTCATACAGGACAAATAGAATCCCCACAATACACAGCATTCTCCACCTACAGTTCAAACAATGCACAGACCTATGGTGCAATAACTGTACAAAATCATCTCATACCACCAAAAATTGTGCAACAAACCAAACAAATGGTGCAATACCTTGAAGAAATGACACCATCTCAAAATTACTCACCAGCTCAATTCCCTCAAGGCTGTGCATAATAATATTAAAGCTTAATTAAAATATAAAAGAAGCCTCAGAAATGGTGCAATATAACAAACATATGGTGCAATATCTTGATTAAATGACACCATCTCAAAACTCCTCACCAGCTAAAACATCTCAGATTACATAATCATACATAAATTGGTGCAAAAAACCAAACAAATGCTATCTCACCACTATAAAGAAATTATCCCAGCCAAAAGAAGTGGAAAAATTCTAAGTCCCTTGTTTTTGAGTGCCTCTATGGAGAGCCCAAAGAATATAAATAAAGGTCCTCTCTCCCTCATTTCTTTCCTCTTTTCCCCATGAATCCAATTAGTTATATACCAAGAAGGAGAATAACTATTCATCCCTTACTAGTAGGTTAATCTAGTTATTTTATTAAAGTATTATAGACTTATAAGTTTAATTCATAGTGATTTCTAATTAATAGTAGTTAACAGAAGGTCTACTTTATATTATTAATCCACCCTATGTTTAAATTATTAGTCTTATAATTATAATACTATCAATAATACTCATAATATTGAGTTTATCCCCATAACCTTTACATTATAAAGGAAAAATAGTCTTATTATATCTTCATAAAAAAAAACCAACCTTACAACTATATATTATTATATATAAAAAAAAAACCCCCTACCCTTATACTATATTATATCTTTTATATATTTAACAAACATCCTCTATATATTGAACAAAATCTTACCAATAAATTATTAAAGGTCTTATTATTATATTATATTAAGAATTAACCTCTAAAACCATTAAGTATTATAATATTTATAACATCAAATTGAACTTACCCCTCAAAATATAAATTATTACTATTATATTAAATCAACCTCCTATACTATTGAGGTCTTACCCTTAAAATTATCTTATATTATTATTTGAAAATTATATTTTATATTTTATTTAACTTATAAGTTACTTATCTGATTATTGAATAGGTCTGATAGAGACTGCTGAAAAGTCTTCTCTAGTTGTAAAGCCACAATCTTAAATATTGATTTGTGAGCTCTGTAGGGAGATTGTTTAGTATATTCAGAGGGGCAGCTAAAACACCATTAGCACCCTTGGTTACAGGATTATTTCAGCAATTCAAAACTGTTTAACCTGTGATTTCCCCCTCAAGGACTGCCTTATCCAATCCCACACTAAAAGGAGTTCCACAACATCACACTCTGGTCTTACACCAAATCCTGTGACATCCAATAATATTGGTTCCCCTGTGCCTTCAACTCAGATTCCTCACCACCTGATCATCCCACAACCGTCCGATGATTGGTAAAAATTACACCAGACCCGCCTGTTTGCACACACACACATCAAAGATGTCCTTCAGCCAGTCTTGATGTAGGCGGGGGGTTTGACTTCACCAGGTCATCCATGAAGTGTGCGTGTGCATGCGTGGGGGCGGGTGCGTTTGCGTGTGCGGGAGCATGTGCGGGTGCGTGGGCGTGTGCATTGGCGCGTGCGGGTGGGTGTGCGTGTGCATTGGCGTGTGCGTGTGCATTGGCGCGTGCGGGTGCACATGCGGGTGTGGGTACGCAAAAGCCGATTCCGCTTCCAACATGATGATGGCGCAGTTAGAAATTTTGGATGCTGTGAAGGGTGAGTGTGTGGGTCATTTGATCATTGGACTTGGCTTATTCACACTGTACCCAATGTCAAAATAGTAAGTTCTTTGTGGCAATGTGAAATAATGGGCTTTGCTTGTCACAATGGCATGTCTCTGTCACTAAATTTTGAGGCAATTATTTCACTAGCAAAATTGCTAATGAATCTGAGAGATTTGCATTTTTGTAGACTAAATATCATGAAATAACGGCTTTATCATTACAAGCAGTCCACATGACAGAGCTTTGTTATCATACAATCCACAGTTACCTTCTATTTCTTCTTCTGATATAATCAAGTGTCCATCATCAAAACCAACAGCTTTATAAATATTGAGATACGGCCAATCTGGTAGGAAATTCACATCAATCTTTAAAGTTTTTAAAATCAGAAAGTTATTGTTCAGTATGCTAGATGGCTCAGAGACTTTGAAAATGCTATCAATAATACCAAATTGTCGTGAGTTTCCCCTCAGAAAACATATCACACTGTTGCTGATATTTTTGGATTCAGTTGAAAATATATTGTTCCCAATATTAATGTTTGAAACTGGAAAATACCAAGGTGAGACAATCCTTGAAGTGGGAGGACTTGTGGATTGCACCGTAGTGTCTAAGCTGATCCAATCAACTATTTCCCTTGTTGCATGAAAAGTCTGTAAGTACTCAACCAGGCAATCATAATTTGGTTGGTCATGGCGGGATGGCTTGTTATATTTATGGTGATTGAACACGGCAGGTGGCTGTGATTCGAAAAGCTGTTTTATTTCACATGGCACAGATGGGGATTTCAGCAGAACGGAAAGGTTGGAACATCGACAGATATGTTGAAGTAAGGTTTTATCTATATCATCTATTCAGAGTTGCAAAAAGTTAGTCTTATTCAGTTCAGGTGTTTAATCAATGTGAATATATTGATCTTATTAATTGACGTACATATCTTGTTATTTGTTGGCATCTTTGCAAATAATCCAATCAAGCGCTCATAACCCCATGTGGCTGAGGCTTGTGCTGGGCCCCAACGTTGGAAGAGTTCGGGAATATGATCAGCAAAATGATGATTTGGTTTACTTTTCTGTTTTGGGAACAGGTGTTGATTGGAAAGGTGGAATTTTTTCCAATGTTCAGCAAATGCAGTCGCATCATCTATTGAAACAGTCCAGCTTGTGGCAATGTTGATAGCACTAATCAAATGGAATGTATTCTTGGCTAGTTCATTTGCAAGTTCTTCTGACTGACCCATTTTTCTTTGAGTTTTGGCAGATTGGTGTGCATCTAATGACATCTGTTGACTGAGCATTAGAAATTGAATATAGACCTTATATAAGAGAGCCCATTCAGCGGCTTTTAAGCTACCATGAGAGGGGGAACCCATTTTGCGGGGAACTATTGTCCAAGATGAGGGAATTATGGTCTCAGATATGATTTGTCGGAGATGCTCAAGAGCCTCACCCTTGATCTGGTGATCACTCAGTGCAGTGATATCCAATTCAGAGGGTATTTCAGAAGTGGGGATGTAATCGGCATCAAATGAAGGAATCTCCGCAGAACCACTAGATGGATGTTCTGTGTTAGGGGTGGGCATTGGGAAGTAGTTTTTTCGGGTGGAAGTAGTGGGGAGTGGCTCATTTATTATTTTTGCTGCGTCTCTTCTCAGGGAGCGGGCCTCTCTCAATGTGATTTTATCAAGAGAGCTGTTGGAGGTCTTGGAATCTGAGTCTGAACTGTTGGTGTCATTGGATTTCCTGCGGGACCTGAAGTAAATTTTTGATTTCGCCTCTGGAATGCACAATTTGAAAGTTGCATGATCCTTCAAAATTCCAAGTATTAAATTATGCATTATGTCAAGATTAACCATTCTGGTTGCATCCCAATACGGAAGGTCTTCCAAAATTGAATATCGCACTCCATACTCAGAGAAAATTGCTTGTCTTTGTTGTGGGGTTTCCCGAAGCCATTTGGCAATGGTTGATTTATGACTTTGGTATGAGCGCGTGTAGTGAAATTGAGGACCAATTTCTTCAATTTGAGCTTTGTGAATGGTGCAAAAATTACAAAAGTGGTTTCCTGAATGGGAAATAAATCCAGTAAGCTTGCGCATGGCAACCACATCCGCAATGGCTGTGAGGATGGCAACACGGATAAAGGATCCTGATGGACCTGTTGAGGTGGGTGCAAAATGGTAACCTTGCCATAGCTCTTTGAGCTCGTTGATGAGTGGCATTAATAGATAATTCAATTGAAGCGCAGTTGGCTCCTTCGGACCAGGGATGATTCCTGCAACATAGACATTCTCGGGCTTCAATCTTTCACTTGGGGGGAGATTAAGACAAATAAGCATGATAGGTCCAATGCTAGCCAACCGGGTTGACTTTCCATGTGCATTAAACCAGTCCACATATATGGAGAAGGCCAATGCACCAGGAATGGACATGAATGGGGGGTCATGGATATTTCTAGTGCCAGTGAAGCGTCTCCAGACCAATCCATCCCAGACGTCACATTTTGGGGAATCTTCGGGAGTTTGGGATTGTTGATGTTGATGCAGAATGTCCATAATTCCAGCCCGCTGGAGAAATCTGGCAAGCCAATTTTTGAATGGTTGATAAATGAAATGTTTTGTTGGTATAAATTTTTGCTTCATGTTGGTTGTGTTTTGGGTGTGGGGTTCAGATGAATAGATGAATTTGCCTAATGGTTGTGTGCAAGGGGGATCATGATCATTTGGGTCATTATGGCGTTGACAGTGGGGTTGGTCAGTTGTGACTGATTCAGTAAGGCCATTAAGAGAGAAACATTGAGGACAACATATATAGTTTTGAATCACTGGCTCCAATTGGAGATGTTCAAATATGGTACTCAGATCTTGAGGTATATGGAATGCAGGAGCGGGGGGACCAGCTGAGCTTGAGATACTGGACTTGATCAGCAGGTTCAGGGCGGGGTTGAGTATGCGTGAAGCCCTGCGGGGTAAATTATACCTTAATGATAGAATGGCAGATATTATCGTTCCTAGGTCTTGTGGGGGAAGGGTTTGACTGCCACTATATGGTTTCTGTGCAGTTGAATTGAGACCCGCTGGAGTTGGGAAAGTGCTTTGGGTCAAACATGAATAATCAGCTGGGAAGATTTGATCCAATAGAATTTGTGGGCACCCAGATCCTGATGCAGAAGTAGGGATGTTTGGAAGAGATTTGGGTGCAATGGTTGATTTGAGCTTTTTAATGTGCTGTTTATATTGGAAAGGTGTGAAGGCAACTCCTTGCCTATCACCCTCAGGGGAAGAGTGTGTTTGAGTTGAGCAGTGTTGACACATGCATATACGCATTGAGGAATATGGCCGGGTTGTCATTGTTGCAGGAATTGGGAGTACGGTTGGTTTGTGTATAAATATCTATGGTTGATGTGAAAGTTTTTAGGAGTGTTATTAATTGGAAATAAAATTCAGTGATTATTTATGAAGGGGGAGATGATTTGAGCCAGCTGAGGATTTTATCCCATTTGTAATGGAGCATGAGCTGCAGTGGATAAAGTTTAACATGTCTCATCTGGATGGCGGAATTGGTTAGGCGTTTAATTGGGTAAAATGCCATGCTGCTCAATGCTCATACATATTCTAGTTTATTTACACATTGTGATAGTGCGGGTTTGACCATTGAGGGGGTTCCATTAGTGAAGTGTTACCATTGAATTGAGGGGATTAACATTTAATCCATGTACGCTGGCACGCCATCGTACATGGTTTAAACCTTATTACAGACATAACTATATAACTCTATTACATAAGGGGTTGGAGTGCAGCTAAAGTCTTGGTATTTGGTTTGAGTGCGGCGGGCTTTGAATCAGTTGGAATGTGATTTGGATTGTCTTGCCTTTCGGGAAAAGGTGATGTCTCTTTTGTGGGTAAATCCTTCATGAATATACCCCTTTACAGATGTACAATGTTGTGGAATTTCAATGCATATATGGGCAGTTTGGATAATTCACAAAATGTGACAATGGGGAGGCATAAATGGTACTGAATATGATTACTTATGAATGATGGGTCCCCTTTGAGATCAAGGAAATATCACATTATATGCTGGTAGGCCGTGCAGGGTGGTTTCCGACAAAAGCGGAGGAGCTCAAGAGGAGGCAGGGAGGATTCTCCTCAAAAGAGTCTTATCTGACTTCCACACAACACTTAGTTCCAACTATTCATAGAATTTCTCTATTCTAAATTTGAAAAGATTTCATCTCATATCACTCTATTTTATCATAATACTGAGGTGTTTTATCTAGTTAAAAATATTAGTGTACTTTTTCGGCCCTTATGTCATCTTTCAAGTCACATAAATCCCGTTCAGGTTCTGTTCATGACTCAAATAGTGAATCTAGCATAGAATATGTTCAAACACAGTCACCATTGAGTCCCAACATTCCTCTCACAACCCCTATCGCATCCTCAATGAATGTATCAGGTCTTAACATTGATGTGGGCAATCCAAAGGCTCCAACTTCAAGCACTTGGTTGATCCCAAATATTTCCGTCACTCCAATTCCCCCGAATCCCACTAATACACAAATTCATGTGTCTCAGGGGCCAGAAGGCACACCTCAAATCTCCTCACACGCTAATCCCCAATCAAAATTTCCACGTGAGTTCCTCCTTAATCCCGGTCGGAATCCAGTCGCATCCCAGGATCCCTTTGGCCAAAGTAAACAGCCAACCCTCAATATTCCATCAGGATCGCAGGTTCATGTGGGTGATGAAAGGCGCGTGGATGGGGGGCGACGAAAAAGACCTTTGGAAAATGTATCTTGGAGCGGTCTGTCGGAGGGAAATCCAGTATTGACGCTTCATCAAAGTAAGTCATTTGAATTTTGGAGTAGAAACTTATTCACAATTTGATATGTTTGTTTCATGGGTTAGATATGGCACCTAAAGGCAAGTCAGTCCGATCTCAGGAGCCAATTTAAGATCGTGAGGATGACCAGTCTTCATTAATGTTTTGATGTGTTAACTGATGATTTGCATAGCAGGGGATGAACTTTATGCGTCTTCACCTCTGGTCCATAAAGAGAAAGTCACTGGACGTCATCATCCATATGCCTCCAAACCAAGAACGGGTCATGCCAGTACATCAAGAGCAACAATGGTGGATGATGAGGATGAGAACATGTCTCCGACTCAAAGTGAAAGAAATGATGAACCAAGGAGGGACAATTTCACAGCGCATGAGCAAGGCACTCAATCAAATAGTGAGTTCACCCATCCTCAGCTGGGCCTCGCCCAGAGTATGCTTGAACAATCCGAGGTCAGACAGCAAAGGAACCAGGCCCGCAAAGCTCACAATGTGGCGAAACGTGCAAGCCAGAAGGAGCAACAAAAATGGCTGAAGGCAGAACTTCCAGAGAATGTCCATGGAATGAGATCAGCAGTACACGCACATTGCCTGTTCCTACTCAAAGTTAGGGATAAGGATTTTTCCTCACTACCAGCACCACCCAGCACAGAAGAGCGTGAAATTGCAATTCAAGTGGCTGGTCATCTCGGATATGTCCCCGAGGATGTGTTCAATGAGCCATCAACACAGGTTCAGTCTCAGGGTTTCCAAAGCTACTGCGAAAATGAGCTGCACAAGCTAGGACTAAAGCGATTCACTTGGGACTGGGAGAGCTCATGGCAACATCCGTTCAACGAGCTGATGTCTATGGTGTTTTACCGTACATTCCGTCTCGCACTTGTCAGCACTGAGTATCATCACTACTGTTGGAACAAGGATCATAACAACTATGGGGTCGTGGCGGCTTTAATGGAGCGATATTTCACTTATTTGAAAAGAGAATGGAAGTCTATTCAAAAGGATGCGGAGTATTTGGTAAAAAAGAAGGAGAATCAAAAGCTCGCAAAGATTCGTCAAAGAGTTAGTTACTGTATCTCTTCTTCATTGTGGACCAAGTCTGATGATGATCTACTTGATTATGTGCAGACCTGTGAGCGCCGTCGTGAATGGTGTGATACGGCTAAATTTCCCATTCTAGCATCACAATTCAATGACCCTCGTGTATGCTCAGATACTGAGGAGGTACTGGAAAATGGCCGTCAAGTTTACCGCAAAGTGGGATTACGCTGGCGCTCCCAGTTATTTAATGATTTGGTATTGAAAATGGATAGAGACATAGAGTTTTGTAATCGGATTAAAAAAAAGGGTAAAAAAACTATTGATAGATTGCCAGAATTACGATCGACAGATGATGGTGATATTCCGGAAGGCCTATCATTTCAGGTATTTGATCAAGATTGGCTCAAAGGCTGTAGTAAGATGCAGACTAGCGCCCTCAAGATACTTGACATGCCAGTTATTAGGCCTAATGGTGATGCTCTGCAATAAATTAGTAATTTGTCACGGTATAGCACTGTGACAAATTAAAATTTTGTGAATTATTTGTGCAGGTGTAATAAAATCTGATTATTATCTCTTAAGGATGCAACAACTTGCTAAATATGTTAGAATATAGACAATATGAATTGAAATGTATCACCGTCTCCCTTGCAATAATACTCTATTGCTCATTTTCATTGAGGAAATATTGAAGAAGTTCGATCCAGCTCATGGTGTTCATAATTGTGGACCTGTGCCAGAGTAAACAGGAGTTATCAACTTTGTCAATCACAAATTATATAATATCAGTAAGGCTCACGCAGTTAATGATTTTTTCTTTTCTTGGACCTATTGGTGATTGGAATATGGCATTCCCATAAGGAAGGATTTCAGAATAGTAATACAATCAAGTGAAAGATGAGGTTGAAAGGTACCTTCCGCATGTTGACCTCAACTGAATGAGGAGTGATATAGTGGATGACCTGTACAGGTCGTTGTTGGCCAATACGATGTAGATGATCAACAGCCTGAGCCTCAATGGCTGGGTTCCAATTAGGCTCCTGGATATGTGGATGTCAGGGTCCGAAAATCAGGGGAGAATTTTGGGGGGCCCCTCACCATTAAATAGACTATATTAGCACAAGTTATATTGAGGCCAGTTCCAGCCGCGGCAATGGATGCAATCAGTACTTCACATTCAGGATTATTGAAGAAATTCTCAAGCGCCTTGTCCTGCGCTCGTGGTGTAATTGTTCCATCAATTCGTGCTGAAAGGATAGAGTGATGGGCAAGAGCAATACCAATTCTACAATATAAAAAAGTCAGATGGAGTCAATTGGTAATGGATGCATATTAGAATTAACGCACAAATCTAGAAATTGGGTCCATTGGGTATAAACCACCGATTTCGTTGGACCACACCTTGTTTGTTTGTTCTTCATTAAGCTTTGTAGGAGGTGTGCAATTTTACTACTCATAATGCATGTTTCCACATCCACAATAGTTCGTGTGATTCTTGGGGAGTTATCCTGAGTGCTCCTGCCCTCGGGGTCTTCCAGCTCCGCCTCCGCAATTGTTTTAAGCATGATGTGATGGTTACAACATATTCGCAGCTTATTAATATTTCTGAAAAACTCTCCTGGTCCTTTGCTTTTGGATGATAGGAATTCTTCATATAATGTGGAATATTCTTGCTGCATGGTCGGGTTGAGTGGGAGCAGCTCATAATGATGGCTAATAGTGGGGAGAGATTCGAGATGTGTGGTTTTGGTGCGGCGCAAACTTAAATGCCGCAATGCCAAATGCAAAATATCATTGCAGCCTTTTGAAAGACTACTCAGGATGAATGGTGACCAATTATCTTGATCGGCGCTCTGGGGTTGAGTGATGAAGGATATTATGCCCAAAAGGTCATAAATGGTGTTGTGAATAGGTGTGCCCGTTAAACATATTCGATGGGATGAAAGGAGGCTATTAATGGCACGGTGAGTGGCAGTGTATTGAGAGCGAATATAGCTATAAGAGGGGGCAAGGGTTATTGGATATAAAAGGTAATTTGAATCATTTAAGCTCAGCCACTCACTGTGCTTCATCCAAGATTATACGATGCCAATTGATTTGAAAAATGAATGATGTAGAGGGATTGGTTTGCTTAAATTCTTGGGTGATAGTATTGTAAGAAGTGATGATGATATCATATTTTAAGATGTCGGCTTGGGATAATGAGTGACAAGTGGGACAATGGTAGATTTTGGCATGCAGTGCTCCAGCCTGAGCATGCTTGGATATTTCTGATTGCCAGTTGGTAATTAAGCGAGGGGGGCAGATGATCATAGTGGGGGTGGAGCGATGGGGGTTTGCAATCATCCGCTCCTTGGAGGTACCAATTAGAGCAATGGCCTGAATGGTTTTACCTAATCCCATATCATCCGCAAGCAGTCCTCCAAGAGGGGTATTGGTCGAAAGGGATTCAAATGAGCTAACGACCTTGTTTGTAATGATGTGCCTGGCATTAAAAGTGGATCCTGGGGGTGAGGTTGCCCAAAGGTTACGGGCTGATTGGCCATTGGGGATTTCTCTATCCCAGAGAAAAGCTAGTCCGGTCTTTTGATGAGGGAGGAGGGGGGTTTGAATAATGGAATGGGGCGGGGTCATCATGGGGAGGTCTGATCCACTGGGTAATTGTATCAGTTTTTGCTTGGAAATCAATGATGAAACAGCAGGATATGAAGCAGGCGTCGAGTTTGAAGCGGGAAATGTCGGAGTAAAGAGTTGACATTGACAATGAGTAGTACAGTCATATTCTTTGGGCATTTTAAGCTTGAAATCTTGTGTTCGAAAGCTTTCCATTATGAATAGAATGTTTGGATACCATGTGAAGAACATCAATGCTAGATTGGGTTTCTGAGATGAGGAGGGATCATTGGCATCAGTCATAAATACTCCCTCAACGAATAATATTTGAGTAGGATTGGATTGGCAATTTTCAATCCATGCCCCACCAGGACCACAGTGCATGAACGTTTTGGGTGCCCCAAGGAATGGTATCAACGTTTGGGAAAGGGTTCCCGGGAGAGAGCCAATAGCATGCTGGTGATTGGGGAGATATACGAATATGTTGTGTTGATTGTGCCATAGGATAATCCAAGAACCTAAGTGGGAATTCTCAGGCTTTAAGGTTATATCACTATTTATTTGAATATGAATATTAATAATCCCAATGCAAAGTGGTTGTGAAGGGGTTGACATGATGGCTATTTTAAATTATTTGGGGACAGTTGGGAATTATATGATCGGGAAGGGTTAGCTAAAGGGAATGAAGAGGAATAAGCGCAGGTGGGGAACTTATATGAGTGGCAGCAACAGACCAAAAGGGGGATGGCCTGTGGTTACGTGCATGGTCTTGATGGAGGTGGGCCTCTTGGGCACATAATTTTCATATCCGATTTGGGGCATATATCAAGGCAAGGTGGCCAAAATGTGGGTGCACCATTATGACTGCTGGATCTGCAGCGAGTTACGAAACCTTTGGTGGAACAAGGTTGACATTAGCACATCCGAAATTGGGTGGGTTGTAGCAACTTATTGTGGAGGGCATATTAGAGGCATGTTCGCTGGTGTGACAGCGAACATGGATGCATATATTCCCCAGTTCAATTCTTGCACAGGGACCTACTGGGCAATGTTGGCAGTTTCAAAGGGAAATCTCACTGTGGGGATGTTTGTGTGTGGGCGGGTGAGATATGTTCGGTGGCATGCCACCGAACATGACTTTGGTTTTGCCTGAAGTTTTTTGCTGACTGATGCATACTGGGCTTTCAGGGGGGAATGTGTGGGATGATCAAAGGGGGCGCCAGCCATGAGCCGTGATCCACATATACATTCACCCCTATGGCGTTTGAGGCGAGTACTAATCCACCGAGATTGGCATCCGGGTCTTTGCCTCACGCGCGTACAAAACTCCGGAGAAAGAGGCCACACGCCCAAGGGATTTTTTGGCTGCAAGCCAGGTGCCACAACTTGCGCGGGGCATGTGAGAACGTGAAGAAAATGACCCGCGGTGGGAGATACCCACACAAACATGACCAGCCTCAGCAATCATAGGCTGGGATTTTTATTCTAATGTGGATGAGGCTGAAGCAAATCCACACTGATTGGCCTCAGGTTTCCATGCGCAAGCGGGTGAGCGTCTGCAGTCAAGCTGACAACCCGACCAAGAAAATAGGCAGCTGGAAGACTGGCAGTAAAATGTCTTCCAGGCGTGTGAAAGTTGCATGCGTATGACCCATCGGGGGTGCGTATGAAAGAGTGTGGCTGCCCGACAATGAACAAGCGGGCCAGTCATTGTTTGCCCCAACAATGGCACCGGAGTGAATCAACTTTTTGTGTATGACCCAAACATTAAGTCATCCCATTATGACCCACTTACATTAACTTGGATTACATGCGCATCTGTGCCGTAGTTAGGCAGAGCTGTCCAACAAGGTGCATCAAAGGGATGCAGGTGAGAGATATGACTCGATGGCTTGACGTGATTGCATGTTACATTGCTGAACAGCTTTTTGCTCTGCCCCGCAGTACACATTTACAAAGGTGTACTGCGTACTACAGTGTCGACTGTACTGTACAGATCAGGAAGGTGTAATACTACTTGAGCCTGCATGCATATAGCAAATGTGCATGCACCTTCCCATCGTTTGCATTTACGTAGCTCATGTGCCACATGCTCAGCATTGCGTTTCACCCGATTTGCACACGCAAGCTGAGCATGTCATGGTCAAAAGCACCGTGTGAAAGTGCTCAGTAAAGCCATGGAATGAACTAATTCTGCAATAGCTCACTGGAAGGCTCAGTTTGGAGCACTTCACCAAAGCGTGTGAAATGCTGCACCTTGCTGAAATGTCATCCGATGCTGTGCCAAATGCTCAGAGTGCGCGCATACAAAAACGACTGAGCAATGGCTCAGCATGGTGCATTTGATATTGTTATATCTATAGCTCAATCACTGTGCAATTCCAATGTTCAGCCACTGAGCATTTCAATTATGACCCGAAAGCAAACCTGAGCAATGGGTCGAGGCAAGCTCACGCTGTATTCACTTGTCTTACAGCCCCCCCCTTTGTTCACATACTATTACCAGGCCATATGGCCGGTAATCTCGCCGCGGTCACTTGTGACCAAATGCACCGGATGCTTTTCTGCATGGGTCACTTGTGCATTGCACCCCCAATGCACATTCAACATGGGCCTCACGACCACCCTCCTGGGTGATCGGGTGACTATTTAAGGAAACAAAGGGGATGTGACTGAGCTTGACAATTCAATAAATTGCAATACTCAGCGGTGCATTTGATATTGTTATATCAATTGTTCAATTACTGTGCAATTCAAATGTTCAGCCACTGAGCATTTCAATTATGACCCGAAAGCAAACCTGAGCAATGGGTTGAGGCAAGCTCACGCTGTATTCACTTGTCTTACAGCCCCCCCCTTTGTTCAAAGACTATCACCAGGCCATAAGGCCGGTGATCTTGCCGCGGTCACTTGTGCATTGCACCCTCAATGCACAATCAATAAGGGCCTCACGACCACCCTCCTGGGTGATCGGGTGGCAATTTAAGGAAACAAAGGGGATTTGACTCAGCATGACAATTCAATAAATTGAAATACTCAGCTTGACAATTCAATAAATTGCAATACTCAGCCAGACCCCCATTGTTCTTCTGCCTCACGCGAGCATTCCACCTCTCAGTTGCAGCATTCGCTGAGACTCAGCTTCAATTTTGCCCACACGCCTTGAAGCTGAGACTTTTGCGGGTGCTGCAACTGCTGAGATCGTCTCAGCTTCACCTTGGTATAAAAGACCATCTTCACACGACACGCACTTCACTTTCTTTCTCACCCGCTCCACTTCGTTCAACCTCACCCGCGTTTGTCCTTCTTGTGCGTATTCCCCCTCATCTTCCTGCCTTTCCAGTCTTTTCTTTCGCACTTGACTAACCCCACTCCCCTTCCTGCTCGCTTTTTGTTTTTCCTGCTAATACTTTCAGAACCCCACTTCTATCTACTTTGTACGTTTTCTCCAATTAAACTTTAGTCAACATTATGTACCGATATTAATATTTTTCTTTCTTCACGACTTCCTTCCAGACTTTTAAAAACTTCCGACTAGAGCGTCTTTAATTTGATTCCGTTTTATATTTATATAAATCATCGTATTTCTTCCTTTTCTTTCTTGATTGCTTACTTTCTATTCAGTTACTAACCTGTTTTGTTTTGTTTTTAGATGTCGTGCACGTTATGCACCAAGCGGGGTATCCCCTGCATTCGTTCCTTGACGACAAACGACGCTTGTGATGCTTGCCGACAAGCACACAAGAAATGTTCGTTCGTTGTCCGCCCCTTCCGACCACGAGGCCAGACAAGTTCTCGCCCAAGACGCCCTCGCGAGGACTCCTTTGTGGTCGACGATGATGAAACCATTTCCGAGCGTGAATGGATGCCGGGCCCCCAAACAGGCCAACGGGAACGATTCCGGACGATTAGCCCTGTCCCCTCCAGTATCGATTTGTCCACTCCCCCTCCTAGGCCACCATCCGATGGTCACTTCACTCCTCGACCGGAGCGAAGTGATTATCCGGCCGATGAAGGATGGCGATGGCGAGAGGACATTCGAGCTTGGGCTGATCGTCACCATGTCTTATCACCGATGGGATTCAAACGCCAAAGTAAGTTTTATTTCTCCTCTTTATCTCATTTCTCTTCACGCAATAATACTGACTTTTTTCCATTACTCATAGAACCAAACCCCCCGAATCCCCCCCGACACGACTCTCCCGTTCCCAGTTTGCCTCGCGAGCAAACCCCCCGGCAACCCACTCCAGGCCCGAGTGGCACCCGATGGTCTGAGGAATTATTCCGTGGTAAGCAGCCAAAGTTTCATTTCATTTTCACTTTCACTTTTGAGTCGAGTGAACTGACACTTACTCCTTTTTTAGAACCCTCCCGAACCGAAGAGCCACCTATTCCTGGCCCGAGTCCATCGTCCCAACCACCTGAGGACGATACGACTCGTGAGCCAGAACCTGAGGTGGCTCCTACGCAATCCACGGAGGAACCTTTTGGTAAGTCACCACTTCTCCTTCTTCACTCTTCTCAACTTTTCCTCACCATTTTTTCAACCGTCTCCAGATCATGCCGCCACTCCTCGCTCGATAATCATCATCGACGATACGCCCGTGGGATCCCCAGTTCCCCATCCCCCTTCTTCTTACCCAACTCGCCCACCTTCCCCTTCCATTCCCCCCCCCTCCACTCCAACCCCGGTTCCCTCCCCAGAGATCCCTTCCAGTGCCCCCGAGAACCCCAACGCCTCCTCCCCCCCGGTGCCAAGCTCGTCTCATTCCCACAATGACGCTCGCCAGGAATTCACCGACCTGCGACCAACCCTAATGATTCCTCGAGCAATCGTCCACGATTCGATCAACCGAATCTTGTTGGAGCATCGTCGCTTGCTCCACATGATTCCTTTCGTGGATGCAACTCATCGAAATGAGATGCACCGGGACTTCCGGGACGAACTAAACCGCCTCCTTGCCCAGGCACTGGAGGCTTATCCAAAGGAGGACATAACCGGGATAGTCTCCAAATTCCTCGAAAAATAAAAAATTAAAAAAAAAATCCCATTATTTCCTCTTTTTATTTTTTGTAATACTTTCTTTTGAATAAAATATTTGTCTTCAATTATTGTTATGTTCAAATTCTATTACATTCTTTGTTCACGTAAAAATTACTTATTTCCTCCTTAGAGAAAAACCCTGATTGCGTGAGAATTATTTGTGTAAGTGCCCCACCAAGAGTTTGAGTGAGTATTTGTTTTCGTGAACCTCTTTTTCTCAAAATGCGCCAATAGTTGCCGTTATCCTCTCGTATATTTTCTTCTTCCATGGTTTAGAGCCATACCCATTCCTAACTGTAAAAAAGCGGGAGGTTCCCGTATGTGAGCAATCGAGTCCAGATTCGTGAAACATGGCCTTTCCTATGGTCACACGCTATTAGTCTTACTCATGTATTGAATTGTTTAAATTGTCTAGAACCTTCACAAGCGTAAGGAATGGCGTGTGACTTGTCGGGAGGCTGCACAGGCGTAAGGATTGGCGTGTGAATTGTTGGGAGCCTGCACAGGCATAAGGATTGGCGTGTGAATTGTTGGGAGCCTGCACAGGCGTAAGAATTTGTCAGCATTGTTGGCAACCTTCCCAAGCGTAAGGATTGGCGTGTGAATTGTCGGAAGCCTGTACAGGCGTAAGGAATTTTAGCACTTTTGGGACCCTCCCCAAGCATAAGGATGGGCGTGTGAATTTTTGGGAGCCTGCACAGGCGTAAGAATTGGCGTGTGAATTCTTGGGATCCTGCACAGGCTAAAGAAAATTTCAGCATTGTGGGGAAGCTTCACAAGCGTAAGAATTGGCGTGTGAATCGTCGAAAGCCTGTAAAGGCGTAAGGATTGGCGTGTAAATTTTCGGGAGCCTGCACAGGCCCAAGGATTGGCGTGTGTAGCGTTGGCACCCCGCATAGGCGTAAGGAACTTTCAGCATTGTCAGAACCTGCACAAGCATGAGGATTCGCGTGTGAAGCATTGGCATCCTGGACAATAGCAACAAACCAGGACAGATGTACGATGGCATGCCACCGTACATAATCCACTTCACCCCTTTTTCATGTGAGACACCCCATCTCCCGCACTCGAATCCATCCAATCCTGGTGTATATTGTCCTCTGCCTTACCTCACCATTACTTACCCAACCCACTTGCAAATCTCCTCATTCTTTGAATCGGCATGAGATTGTATTACCATCCCTGATTTGATAGCCCGCTCTCTCGCCAATCTCATAATAGCCATTGCTTTTTTGCCGCATTGTTTTTGCTAACCTGCTTGAGCATTGTGCGGACATACCCACTAGTGTCGTGCTTTCATTGTCCTGTGCTGGATCAGTATAATGAACAAATGTACTACTGGCCCACACTACCTGAATGAGCCCATGACATGCGGATAGATCAATCCAAAAATGCTCATTTGGGAAAATCAATTTTCCCCCTGTACACCGCTTTGACGCATCTCTTTGAATTTGGCCGGTCCGCTTATCAGCTTGAAACCACCATCCCGAAGCATACAGCGATGCATCCTTATCAACATGAGGTGCGTTTTTGAATCCATTCATGGTGAAAGTGAGTGCGGAAGCAAACTCGAATGCACCCTGATTTGCCGGAATATCGCCTTCATAGTTGACTTGATCAAAAGACGAAACCCCCAATGAGTTGTAGCAATTTTGAATCTTCTGAAATAAATTATCCCCAACATATCGTAAGGATTGACCTAGAATGCAACCCACCGAGCTAAGATTGGCACCTCGGTCCCCCCATTCATCTTTTGCATTTTCAATTTTGCCAGCACTACCATACAGACCAAATTGTTCATTCTTCGTGGTGCATTTGCGCCACCCAATCGCGAACATAAATCCCTCCAGTAATGCTCCATTTGTTGCAATAGGGTCAGTGAAACTCTTTTCGCGAAATAGGAATTGTGATAATTCATCCCATTGATTGACCTCGACTTCACTCATTGTTGTGAATGGTCGGAATTCGACAAGGGCAATGAGTAATCCGGTTGAAGAGAAAATTGCCACATGCCCAAAGTGAATGCGTTTGATCTGATTGACATCCACAAGCCTCCGAATTTCACTTGGGGTGATATTTGCTGATACTGGCATTGATATTTGTGCTGTTGGGCGAGAGGAGGAAAACAACCTATTCATTTGGGTCGTTTTGCGCTCATTTGTCTTTTGGGATCTGCTACTATTCCCGAGTGGTTGAGGGATCACTACGTGTTGAAGCACACAAGATATCAGATACTGCCAAGGAGCTTTCTTCGGCACACATCCTTTGACTTCCCTGTTGGAGCCCACATGACATTGGCACAATCTGAACCGACTAAAGCCCATGTTCTTCAGTGGGGCCCAATGAGGGTGCCACATAAATGTGGAAGCATATATATATATCTATATATATACACTGAGATTAAGCGAGTAACTCACACTTTCCGTCCTCAGCCCGACGCTTTCTCGCGAGTTCCCTTTTACGCTCTTTTCCTTTTTTTGTGAATGGCATGCTTTCAGCAGAAAATGAAATGAAACCGAATGATTACTGATTTCTTAATATCACGTAAATTGGATTGCGGTGGATGAATCTTTTTTAATTGCGGCTAAAAAGAAAGCTCACGCCTGACCTTGGCAAATTCACGATCTCAAATACCTGAACCTGAAAATTGCAGTGGATAGTGCATTATTCAATTTTCCACATTGATGTTCCCATGCAATCACTTTCCAATCCAACCATTTGGAATATTGCAAGCACACGCAAATGCAATATGCATCCTGCTGCGGATCCCTAGCTATCCCAGTCCTCTTGAAAGACACAGGAACATTTGGCCTATTATGGGCTGGCGGGAAGTGATAAACGCGACTTCCCGCAATGCACCCGCGTGTGCTACTCGCGGGCACATCGCCTGACTCAGCTTGCGTCTTGTCGGAGTCTTTGCAATGATGTACGGAGGCATGCCGCCGTACAATTACTATTGGTACTCAGACTGTGGCATCCGGGAAGTAGTAGGATAGGAAGTCATGATTATTAAATTCATAAATAACTTTGCAAAATTCAATTACAATCTATCTAGTACAAAGCTAATCTAAAACGGGTCAATCCTGGTTGTGAGTTTAGCTGACCTGGGTACCGTCAAGGTGACCTCATCACTTGAACCAAGCCCGCGATTCGCCACCCAGGCATCACCAAAGTCTAATACTAAGCATCGTGCAAAATCAAATCTAAGAGGTACAGTGGGGTTAAAAGACTCTGATGAGAAGAAACTTTTATTCAGTAAATTACATATATACTTATTAGTACGTAGCCACACTGGCTCCACTAGATTTTTACCCTCTGAAAGTTTTGCGGAAATGTCAATTAGTGCTAAAGCCCCTTTAACTGAGCTTGTTCTCCAGTCATCTGAGCATACCATCAAACCACAAACCCCCGCCGCACAGAATGCCGCTAATATACCATAGCAAATTCGATTGATTCCAAGATTCTTGTGACAGGCCAAAAGATCTTTGATGGCCTCATTTTTTTTTGAGTTCGTGAGTTTTCCTTTGATGCCATTAACTTCAACCTTTGTATGTGCACGTACCATGTTGTACGCAATCATCAAATGGATAACTGTATCCATTAGATCCTCCAGGTTCTTGTGCGGCTTTGTGGATATCTCATTGTCAGCCCCGCCACCTTCAATGCTGAGTTGGGTTGCACATTGCTTCGATTTACTCAAGCAGGAGGCAAGGTATTCAACTGCTCCCCGTTCGAGTCCAGGAGGATCGGTCGAATTTGATGTTGGTGCAACATATGGTTTGGGTGTAATCACATTGTATGAGACTAAACTAATGGATTCAAACATAACATTTGCCCAAAAATGTTTAACTGGATTGGCGGGGTAAAGAAGGCTCTGAACCATTTTGAAGAAGGAGTGTTCAGATTTTGCGAGATTATCTGCAGGTTTAGCTGATTCCTTCATCAATTTGAGATTCCAAATGTTGTGATCAAAAAACGCTTCTGTTTCGGTTGGCTTAAAAAAATCTAACCCTGTATATTGCAATTTATATCACCAGTCAACAGCCAATAATCAAGTATCATGCACAAAGATAAAAAAAAACTCACCTGCCATCTCAAGGTCCTGCAGCCAAGCCAACATTTTAAGATCTCGGTTACTGATCACCTTAATACCAACGGGCAGGAATGTATGAGCATCCTTTGTTGGTAAATTGTCCCATCTATTTTTGTAAATCCTATTGATATTATCAAGCCCCCTTTTCCATGATTGTTGAGTAATATTGGAATGATAATTCAAAACGCCTGCAAACTCTTCCATGCGGGATAAAAATATTCCTTGAAAATTCGCAGCGGATGACACTTCGGGCTCAGCGTCGGGAATTATATCAGTCATATCTCGTCCCATTGTATCATGTTTAATTGTTTCCCTTTCTTGAAAGGCTTGAATATTCCCAGGAGAGGCGGGAGGGGTTGCATCATGCATTGTTTCATTGGGTATCGGGGGACTTTCTGTATGTGGAGCTTCATCATGGATTGTTTCATTGAGTATTGGGGAGGGTTCAGTATGCGGAGGTTCATTATCAATATGGTCCCCTTCAACATTGATAATTTCATCACCTTGATCGCGAGAATCGTTTGCGGCTTCAAAGGTACGGCGTTTTTTGTTTGTTTTTTTGGTCGCATGTATATTTGGTCTTTTTCCTAATCCTTTGCCTGGAAATCCAATTACGACTCGAGATCCTTCAGGTAGAGATTCTCCCACCTCCACACCTGCCCATATATTGTAAGCAGCTATTTTTATCAATTTTGTTTTGAATTAGTAATGGACTTACGGTTCAAATCCATTTTGAGCAGGCTCATGGCTTCAGCAATCTTTTGACGCACATAATCAGGAATTTTACTATCATTTTGGATTTTTTCGAGCCTTGGGATTGTTTGAGCAATGTTGGAGACAAATTGTTCCTTGGATATAATTTCCACCTCCCCACTGAAAATTACATCATCTTGCCCATCATCTTCTGTCGGTGCACAAGGTTCAACAGTCTTTTCCTTCTCATAACTTTTAAAATTCGGTTTCTGAGAGCTTGGCGGTTGACCTGAAATAAAGGCTATGACACAATATCAGGTTTTGAGAGATTAGAAATACTCAAGATGGATGTATACTCACATTCTGGAAGAGCTGGTGGATCTTGATTATCTTCATGTGACTGGCTCTCTACTTCAATTCCCAGTTCATGACTACTGGCCATATCAGAGATTTCACTTCCACTCTCTGGGGCTGAAGTTGGTCGTTCATTAAATTCCGTTGAATTTCCCGGGGTTTGGGCCATTGCGGAGGTAGTTTAGTAAGCAAATAGATGGTGACGAGTTGATTGATAACTTGTTTGAAAATGTTTGGATAAAAGATCCAAATTCAAGAAAAAAAGTGCAAGTAAAATAATGGCATGTGCAAAATGCGATTTGTCGGGAAATTGAAGGAGGCGATGTTTTGCAAATTATTTCATATCATGCAAATGAAATCACTTCCCTGTGAGACATTGAATAAAGTTGACTAGTGAGAAACCTACTAAAGTCAACTTTTGAACTATTCAATGCTCATGAGGTAAGGACTAAGCAAAGTGTTCATTTGATTGATATGAAATAAAATGGTTTTGTCGGCGAAACAGGAGACACAATTCTTGTCTTAAATAGTCCACTTATTAGGTTTTAATTTGTGAGTCTCATGATTTAAACCCTAGCCACAACATGGTGAATATACTGACCAATATCCCCTTAGGTCCTGTTGGCAGAGAAGGCCACTCAGCATATTTCGGCAATTGCGTTCATCGTGTACGCCAACAAGCCACCGTACTGTACACTATGGATGTAATACGGAAGCGTGAGGAGGGTAACTGTTGTCGGAGGCATGTTGGGAGGGCACTACATGAGCGTAAGGATGGTAAGCAGTGTCGGGAGAATGTCGGGAGGGAGGGTAACTGTTGTTGGAGGCATGTCGGGAGGGCACTACATGAGCGTAAGGATGGTAAGCTGTGTCGGGAGAATGTTGGGAGGGAGGGTAACTGTTGTCGGAGGCATGTCGGGAGGGCACTACATGAGCGTAAGGATGGTAAGCAGTGTCGGGAGGGAGGGTAACTGTTGTCGGAGGCATGTCGGGAGGGCACTACATGAGCGTAAGGATGGTAAGCTGTGTTGGAGGCATGTCGGGAGGGCACTACACAAGCGTAAGGGTCATCAGTGGTGTCGGAGGCATGTCGGGAGGGCACTACATGAGCGTAAGGATGGTAAGCGTTGTCGGAGGCATGTCGGGAGGGTACTACACAAGCGTGAGGATGGTAGGGGTGGGGGTGTGAAAGCGTAGCGAGTGGTGAGGACAGAGAGGGGCGGGCAGTGTCGGAGTCTCATCCGGATGGAGGGCGGTGCAGGTGCGTAAGCATGCTAAGCGTCGGGGAGGTGGAAGCCAATGAGGTGAAACTACACGAACGTTGCGCATAGTGTTGAAATGGGTTTGGGCTTTGAGTGACATTCTCATGTGACACATGTGACGATTGACGTTGTCTTGACGCTGACGTGACGTGACCCACTAAATCCAGTGACTATAAAGTGACACTAACGCGACTGAAGCAAGATTTTATACTGACCGCGGTGCGACGTGAAGTCAATCGCCGACGATTGACGCGAGATTCGCCCTGGTGACAGACTCTATCAGACTTTGTTGGATCTGGAAACAATGGCTTAGTAAACCTTAACACAAATAAATAAAGATATAAAACTTGGAAAAGACTTTTTAATTCCTTTACTGAGAACAGTAACACCTTGAGGGATTTCAAATTTTGATGATAACACTGTTGATAATATGATAATTAATAAGAAAAGACACTACTATTTTTTTTAGGGTTTAATAATTTTATGATGATAACCTGGGATAACAGACACTACTATTGTTCAATTTACTACTGAGTTTGGCTACTGATTAAAGAACCTTGTCAATGGGATGGATTTATAAAATAATGTAGACCAACTGTTAACTACTATTATCTATAAAACACCCAGATAATGCTTCTGAGCTTGGCTACTGAGCAGATTTAGGAATGGAGGTATTCAATGAGATGAGTTTATGAATTAAAGTAGACCAACTGTTAACTACTATTAATTATAAATCACTCAGACAGTGCTACTGGGCTTAGCCACTGAGCAAAATTTAGGAATGGGGATGGGATAACTATACTGCTGAGCTTAGCTACTGAGGTATTCCTAAAAATTAAGATAATGTGGATGGATGGAGGGGATTTCCCTCAGAAAAAATATTAAGAATTTACGGTTTTGTTATGAGCCTCTGTCTAGGCCATGAGCAAAACAAAATTGAGGGGGGGAGAGGGGACCTCTATTTATTGTTTTTGGGGCCTCCATGGGAGTGTCAAAAAAAGGGGACTTAGAATTTTTTCAGGTCTCCAATTTGGGCTTTTGGCATGTGACCTGTATTATGAAATAAGGTTTGGTGGTGTTGGATCATGAGACCTGTATTTTAAATTGAGTTCTTGAAATTGTGGGGAAATGATGTCATTTGCTTATGTAATAAATTGAGTTTCCTGGAATGCTTATCTCCTGATAATTACTAAGCAATTCAGTTGATTACCAATCAATTTAGTTGATTACTCAGCAAAAAAACAATTTATTACTAATGTTGATTTTATATCCTTCCTGATTATGTAATAATTTTTTTGATTTTTTAATTTATTTTTTTTTTAATCCAAACTGACAAAATGGTATGGAATACCACAATAGGGAATCCAAACCATAATGTTCAGGACAATTAATTCAGTTTTTGTGCTTTGCATATGTGGCTTGACATTCTTCCAAAACTTCAATTTTCAAATTCAATTTCTGTCCTAGCTCCCACTTGTATCCAATTCTTCTCCCATGTCAAATTCCAAATGCAACACCTTCTCTCAGGTGTAGCCACTTTGCTCATGGCAAATGAGATTCTGGTTTTAGATTGTGTCACAGTACAGGTCCAAGCTCAGAATAAGCTGTGTTCAAGCTTTTTTCCAAATGCAACATCTGTTTTCAGGTTTAGCTGTCTTATTCATGGTGAACAATAAGCACTTTATTCTTGATTTAGACTTTTCCCAAAGTCAAAACAGTGCCTCTGAACATTTCTGGGGTTCACATCCCAAAATTTGATGTGTTTTTTATAATCTTGCAAGTAGTAAAACTATTGAATGGTCAATGCGACTTATATAAATCCTTTCAGAACTTAGATAAAATTGGCTAAAAACCCAAAAATATAGCTTGACAGCTATAAGTTTCAACTTTGGTGACATTTTGTAAGTCTTAGAGGTATTTTCATATACCCAAAAGACTAAATACAAAAATAAATTTACAATCAAAAATCATAGGTTTTTTTTAAAATATAAGAAAAAAAAATTAATATAAAAATAAAATTTACATGAAAATTGGATAATAAATCCATATAAACTTTTCAAATAAACAAAAAATGTAAAAATATCCTTTTACTTAAATTTATGAAGTAAAAAAAAACTTCCCACAAAAATATTCAAAAAAATGATTTGTGAGAAAATGCTAAACAGATTCTTTGCAGCTTTCTTTTTAATGAAGAAACATAGAAAATCATTTCAACATTAAAGTACTCATAAGAAATCAGGTGGGGTCACCTGTGAGTGAAATTTCTGTAGGTCAACTCTGAATAAGCTGAAATTAGGTTTATAGTATTTTCTGTATGAAAATATGGAATTCCTAAACATTTTAGTTACATTCACACTACATGTGTCTCTAACATCAAGTTTTGTGCTAAAAGCTTGGTGTGGTGTGTAGTTTCAAAGGTATGAGGAATTGAAGTATTTTCAATTAAAATGCACACATGTATTGAAAAAGTGAAATTGAATTTAAAAATGAGGGATTGATAATTACAGTCGTGTACCATAATTTTTTAATTAGATTACATATTCAACATTTTTACTATAATAAATGATTAGGAATGGAAGAAAGGTGAATTGGAAAGATTTACGTTTGGAGGGAAGGAGAGTCTTGGCTCCAAGGAGTCAAACCTCCCACAAATTCGTTTCTGAAATGTATGGGATGTCAAATTCCATACAAAAAGTTACCATTTTTGCTTTGGAATTCAGTCAAAGGGTCTGTGACTCAATTGATTATGAGTTTTTGATACCAAGCAGGGAGTTTTAACTGTTTTCAAGAGGATAAAGCTAAACTTTATTTGAAAAAACTTAATAAAACCAGATTTCTCTGTTTTGAAGGTCTCTTTGGCAAATTATGAGGTCTTCTGGAGGCTTAAAACCAACTCTTACCATAAAAATGGCTGATTTAAGGGACTATGATGGCTAAACCAGCCCTTTTTGGTCCAAACCAGGGTTCAATTATTCCATAGTTGGCCCTCCCATTGTTAGTGTGTTTCTCACGACTGTTTAGAGTAAATCTCAATTTTGGAGGAAGAGTGTTGGTGGCTATAAAATGATTTGTTCTTCTGACCTCTTTTCTCTTCATTTGAGAATCTTTGCATTTTATAATTGGTTTAGACACAGTTAAGCCAAGAAATGAACTATGCCACTAATTGCTTTAAGAAATTTAAAGCTTTCAAACACATAAAAAATGATAATAATCACTTTTTATAACTCTTTATAATTATGTTACCCTTGAACCACCACAAAAGGGAATTAAAGCCTCTTTTATCACTGTTACCTTTGTCACTTTGTTTCCAAATTTACTCTTGTCAATTTTTGTAATGTGTTCTCTTTAATATTTTTTTTACAAATCTTCTCTCAAATTAATCACTAAAGAGTGTTGCTCAATTAATTCTAATTGAAATTTCTCTTGAAGAAATTTCTTTTGGAGAATATTTTTGGATAAATGTTTACTGTTGGTAAAGCAATAAATCTATATAATATTATTGTTTTATGGTAATAAATTCAAAAAAAAAAATTTTTGGAATTAACTTTCTTTAAAACTCTTGAAATTACTATTTTTTCACAATTTTAACTTCACCAAATCTTGAGGAAAGGCAGAGTACTTGATTTTTAATCAATACACATTTTGAGTAATTTTCACTGCTTTACATGTGTTATGCCATAATATTCTCAGGTTTATTAAGAATCAATTTGTTCGCAATATTAATATTTAGGATTAATCTCCAGAAAAATGTAAGTTTTAGAGCTATGTCTCTGGGATTTTGGGCCATTTAGTGTGTTTCAAATTTTCAAATTTTCCATAGCCTGGAAGAATAGAAATAAGAAAGGTTTCTATTAAAGGCCCACTAATAAAATAAAAAATACTCATGCTTATCATCACAATTAATTGAAGCAAAAATACAGCATGAAAAACTATTTGTGTTCATTTTGTCTGATTTCATGTAGCTGTCACTGTTAGGAATGTCTTATAGCCATGAAATCATTCACTATACGAAGAATACATTCTTGTTAAAGGATTTATTATAGTTCCAAATATTGAAGTTAGTCTTGAAAATTGTTTCAAATCCAATAAGAAGCATTCAATTCTACTTTTGGTCATGTAAGGTTTGACTATGAAACAATAAGGAAAAATTACTAATTTTTTACTTATTGTACTCTGAATGTCCTTATAATTGAAATAAATAAGATTAAAATAATAATAATAATAAAGAAATATTATTATTATGGCGTAAAAATATTATATTATTAAATAAATATAATAATATAATTAATATTATATGAAATTATAATATTATAAATAATATATTAATATAAAATAATTAATATATTATAAAGCTCTTTATTATTGTTACCAACAAATAATAAAGGCGTAAAAAACTGTTTTTTATAAATAAAAAACAATTAATAACAATAATATTACTAATATTAAAGTTATATATTAATATAAATACTATTTATATTAATTAAGAATTATTAAGAGTAATAATAAGAGAGAAATTATTATAATAAGATGAAATAACCTACTTTTAACACTTAAAATAATAATTTTGAGATATTTTACGCCAAAAGAATATAATACAACCTTTTCAAATTGTATTTACAATAAAAAATAAAGAAAATTACTAAATTTCTTGATTTTACGTGGAAATGAGTTTTTAGAGAGATTTTTAACAAAAACAATTAAATAAATGATTTAATCACGTCAAAATAGATGATTATAGCAAGGTGGTCTTTGGTCTTTAATAATATAACAGTTTTATATATAAAGAATAAAGAAATTACCTTTGATTTAATTGATTTAATGTTTTTGATGCGTCTGAGGGGAAAATAGAGTAAAAAGAGCTCTATTTATAGTAAATACCTCCCTCCTAGAGTCCAACAGGCTTCTAGTAGACGTGTACTGATCATATCCACTGGAATTGATCAATATTTTAAGGTTTGAGGGTGATTACATCATGATCAAACCATATTACATCATTATTACACCATTATTTAGAGTTATCACTATAACTCTAAGTTTGATGACATCAGAGGCTTGGCAGAACCCCAAATTTCGTGGATTTTATTAGTTTTAATCATAAACTAATAGTATTCACCAATTTTATCACTCTTAAGACTGTTAAACTTAATTTAAGGTTACAGTATGTGATCATAACAGCTTAATTTAAGCTCAAACTTTGATCCTCAATACCTTTTAAGGTTTTCACGCTACAGCAATTCAGAGAGTGAATTCTGATAGCCTGACATAACCTTATTATGCTGCCAAGAGCTTTTCATTACATCATCAAAACTCTAATTTTGATGATTTTTCTTGTAACTCATCTTTTCTGTCGAAATTCAATATTTTAAACTTCAAACCTTGATTTCAGGGGGTTATACCCTGAATTTAATAATAAAAATTACATCATTCTTCACGAATGAACTAGTAGAATCTAACTGTATACTTTTTTCTAAGTTTGGAGCACTTTCACAACAAAGTGGTCAACAGCTCTGTTGATTTTTATCAATATTTCATCATAGGTTTTAACCTTGTTTATAACTTGTAAAATAAAGTTCATATCTGTGTTCTTACAGTAATTAAGTGGTAACTTTATTTTTGGTTCATCATTCTATCATGTATATTTTAGGAGATATTAGCTATGATCCTTGAATATATGCGTTGACCAAAAAAGTGCATATATTCAGGATAATTCTTTAAGTATTAACTTTGGGAATTAGCTTATTAATTGTTTTATGTGTGGATTTTCATGGGGAATCCACTGGTACAATTTATTTCACATGTTGTTTCATTAGTTCTTGAGATAAATAAGTTTTTATGGTTTTTATAAGGTATTATACCTTATAATTCCTTAAATATTGACTTTACAGATATGCCATAAAAATGGTATATGTGTATTTTTCCATGGGGAATCCAATGGTATAATTTGTTTTACAAGTTTATTCATTGGTTTTTAAGTTAAACCAATTTTAGTACCAATTTATGGTATTTTTTGTATATTTGAGTAATTATTTTTAATGTATAATTATTCTAATTAATTTTAATATAATTATATTAAAGGTATAATTATTCTGAGTCTTTTTTGTGACCTTATTGGGTATGTGGTCATATCTCAAAGGCTCACAGGTCATTTGGTTCAATTCTGAATGTCCATAAACTTTTCACATTTATGTTAGCCATTAATCAATAAAAATAAGACAGAATGATTTTTGGTAGTATTGAATAGAATAAAAATATGAACTTTTTGAATTGTGTGTCAGCTAAGAGACACAATATAGAGTAATTTCAGGCCATTTCAGGCCATGTAATTGGTCTTTTCAATACTCTATTCATGTTATTGCCATTTTATACTCAAAATACGGCCTCAAATATCATTATTAACATTTATTTTGATTTGTAAGCCTGTTTAGCCAAAAAAACATAGAATTTGGAAATCTTTTTATCATCTTTTTTCAATTTTATTTGGTTATTCATTGTCTTTTTTGTATTTAATCCATTTAATAACCAGAATAAATCAGAAAAAAGTCTTTTGCAAGCATTGAATATGATAATAAACCCTCATTCTGGTGATTTAAAATTGTCTTTATAAGAAACCACACCCTGTAGGAGAGTTTCATGGTGTTGCACTACGATATCATGTGTCTTCAAGATGTGAGATGCTCCATAGCCATAAAACTATTCATATCAATCTGGATAGGTTTTCTTGAAAGGATAAAAAATAGTTCCACACCCTTATTTTTATTTAATTCTTGAATTCTTTCATCATCATATCCTATGTAATATCAGGATGTACCAGATTTTTGATATTTCAAATAAAACTCATTGTTTTTATGTATTACAGCTTTATATTAAATACATTCAAAATTTGAGTTAAGAGGGGAAAATGATATTTGAACATATATGGACTTAATGTATATCATAGCTGGATTTCAAATCAACCATAGATTGATTTGAGAGAAAAATACAGGAATTCATTTCATATCATTGGGAACTTATTTACCCATTATGGGTAAGCAATTCCATTTTTCATCTTTTGATAGTGAATACTCATAATTTCAATTCAGTAATTGAGACCCTTTTATTTCCTTTTCAGTTGATATTGGTGGTGATATCTTTACTAGCTCCCTTATCAATTTTAAAAATTTTCAAACAATTAAATAGGGATCTACTTTTTGGGCTCTATCTCAACAGGCTTCTTTCTCCTTATTATCTTTGTACTTCATTTCTTTCATAATTATAGAAATATGATCAATATCTTTATATTTCATAAATTCTTTTGAGTCCCTCTAATTGCGCTCTTATCCAGTAAGCTAAAAGAAACTCTTGTTTTGCTCAGGAGCCTCTGTAAAATCTGATTTATGAACTAATAATATATACTTTCATTCTTTTATTTTGATTTCTCATTTTAAATTCATCCATTTATCAATTATGACACTTTTCTGAATTTTAATTATTCTTATTTGCAACCATTGTAGTTTTCACACATTCTTTTATCCTCAGGAATTTGTTTTCTTGTTTTATTTTTCTTCAATCCTTCTTAAATTTTCTTTTCTTTTCAAACTTTTTGGCTTACTAGTTCTATTCATTTTCATTTTATTCAATTATATTCAGGTGAAATCTCCATTTCATTCTTAAAATCTATCAAAAAATTCATTATTGTCACAATCTTGATCCATAAGAGTTTATATTGGTCTGTTCCTCAAGAACATTTACTCACAGAAATATTCACTTGTATTTGACTTTATTCATGGATTGGACCATAAATTGTTGTTGACTTCAAAAAATTAATTTTACCTGATTATTTTTATTATTTCATTTGATATATTGATTTATTTTCCCTCAATGGTCCATGAATATTTATTCACTTTCTAAAGACTAATTTATTTATTTATTTAGCGCAATTAATTCTTTATTATGATTTTACCATAAGATATTGATTTCATTCGAGTTCAAGCTTTGGTATTGAATTCTCCCCAAGTTTTTTCAAATCTCAAATTTAAGCTTTATACTCATTTTAATTTCATTATTATTATTCACCCATGCCAGTCCAAAATTCATTTCCTGCCAGATGGAAAAGATTGTGGGTCAGATTGCAAGTTATTCAAAACCCTGCCCCAAGGCTTCCTCCTTGTGGGACCCCAGCAGTTGATCAACTGAGGGCCTGTGTGGAAAGAGGACAAATAATGGAAGGAGAAGAAACATCCAGGAAAGGTGGAAGAAGTTCTCCAAAGTTAAATTCCCTCCCACAAGCTGTTGACATTTTCCCCAGAGTTTCAAAGACCACTTTTCAAGATCTTGGTGAAGATGGTGAAGAGGAGAAGGATTCTGTGTATAAGGAAGGGTGTGAAGGTACTGAAGTTTTCCCTGCTTCTGTGAGGGGATCTGAATGTACTGGATGGTAAACCCCAGTCCATTCTATTTAGACTTTCAGTAACCAGCCTGACCCAGCGCTGTTGGGTATTTACAACACATTACCCAAATGATGGCTGATGTTAAAGAAGAATCATCATCTGAACCTTTGATACCATCAGCCTTCTAGACTTTATATATGAAGGCTCAAGACTCATTTTATGGTATTCAACCACTCAAATTGAGAATATTCATCCTTTCTTTCCAGCTGATCCTCCATAATTACCCATCAAAGGCTTTAGAAGACAGGAAAAGATTTCTTTATTCAGCTTCATTTCTCACTGTAAGGGTGTCAGCCTTTGACTCAAAACCAGAGCACAAGCATGACAGCCAAAATACCATAAACCAATGGTATAGCCAAGATACCACCAAAACATGGAGATGAGCCAAATAAGCTCAAAAGGTATCAAAATAAAGAGGAAAATCACCTCTTTCTGAAAATATAAGTCCCATCACCATAGGACAAGAAATAACAAAGTTATTCCTGCTCAAAGTTATTGCTGAGCATAAACCTTAATTTTCACCTCTCATCTAAAATCTAGAAGGAGAGGCTTAACCCCATCAAATGGGTATTCAAAATGAAGCTCTAAGCCAGGGCTATCCAATGGTACCAGCAAAACTCAGCTAGCACCAATATTACTGGAGTTATGGTCAGTTTCAGGCCAAATAAGGATGAACAAAACATTCACCTCTCATCTAGTTTCTACAGTTTTAGAGTGGGATACCTGAAGTGGGGTATTTTTGGAAAGAGCACAATCAGGGCTATCTGACGGTGTCATCCATTTCCCCATAGCTCAACTAGAACAAAAGTTATGGGGCAAAGAAGCTCAATACAGTTTTTTGCCCAAAACACGCAAATGTACAACAATCTTGTACATGGGATAACTTTGCCATATTTAATGATACCCATGTTAATGAGGTACCATTGTGTAGAGCACATACAGGGATACACACTGAACCAATTTTGAGGTTGATATCTCAAGAATTGACAAAGTTATGGCTGTTTTAAAGTCAAAATCCCACCTGCTGTCATATACAGCCTTACCATGGGATAATATCCCATAACCATGAATATGAGGTGTCAAATAGACGAAGAAGCATGTTTTTACTTCAATACCTCATATGTCAGTCAATACTGGGGTCCCATACAGTTTCTGTACAGCATTCTATGCGTCATACATGTCAGAATCAGGCTGTGAGGTCCCCAGATGAAACTTTTCACCCTGTATTGGTGAAAACTTCCCAGATGTGGTTTCAAAACCACATCTGAGCCCTATAAAGGTTATACGGCTGTTTGCAAACCACAAGCCAGTACTAGAAAGTGAAAAAATCTTCAATTCCTCTATGTGGAAAGGTCTAGCACCCTTTCCACCCCATTTCAGGACAAAAAGGAGGCTTTTCACAGCCAGAATAGCTCTCCTCATCCTGCTCTTGAATAACCTATGTAGTAAACTGTCAAAAACAGTTTTACTCTTGGTTAATAATCAGGTATACTCTTAAATTAAAAGTATTGTAGTCTTTATTATTGTAACCCAACAGGTAAAGCTGCACCCAGGGCTTTCAACAGCGCTCACCACCACTATATCTCTATAGTAAAGCCCTTAATATCTTAATTTAATCATTTATTATCAAATTTATTATCTTTTGAAGCTATTTTTACAATGTCACAGTCATGGTTAAAGCCTGTAAATACTTATATACACCTTTATCATAGACTCATCCTGACAAAGGGCTTCAAAATGGAAAGAGATATCCTTTTCTCATCTCTCAAGCATGGACCCAGTATTATTTCCCAGAAACTGAGTTTAATTTGGAGATCCCAACACAGTCAGAAAGGGTGAAGCAGAGTCGGATTCTTCAAGGATGAAGGAAGGTGGGAATGTATCCTTGTACATTTCTGATTTCATAGGCTTGATGTCTGAAATTGAAGATTGGGTTGAAAGGGCTTTCATGCATCATTTAAGGAAGGCATTTTGATCCAGGATCCTGGATCATTTGGCCTCCCATCCTAAAACTATATATTTTCTCCAAGGCTTGATGAATGTTTTCCTAGGGCTTGATAAGAGGTGCCATGAAAGGCAGAGGGAGAAGAGTTCACTTCAAGAAAAAAAACTAACTACCCAAGGTCAAGGACTTCTCAAGTTAAACTTCCTTCAAGATAAAATAAAAATTATGATAAATTTTATGTTTCAATTATCATCAAACCCCATCCTTCCCTCCTCAAGAAGCACCACAAGCTTTTTGGTTCTGATTAAGAGAGAATATGGAAGAAGGGTTTATGCCATTATTGTGGCGAGAATCATAGTCTGATGCTTGCATAAAAAGGCCTCAAATCAAGTCTTGCTAACTAGAAATACACTTCCAGAACCAGGTAAAGGCCTTAGTGAGTATCATGATGTGTTCAATGAACCTTGATGTTTTCCACACAGAGAACAATTGTGCAGTTTGAATACTTGTGTCAAAAAATCTTTGAAATTTTTTGCTGTATCCTCTCTATCCAATATTCTTTTACAGTATTCTCAGTCATTCTGGTGATACCAGCTCATTTATTGCAAATTCATTTTTCACAAGTCCTCTTTGGTATATGAGAACTCTCAGAGGAGATCCCTCTTATAATATTCAAGTTTTCTAATTCCTCTTCTTTATTAATGACTCATTATATCAAATGAATGGTTGAGAGTTATTTTTTGCCAGAATTTTAATGAGATTTCTTTTAATTTCCCCTTCCAGCTAGAAAATGTTCTATTGACCTTTGAACTCCTCAATAACTTAAATCTTTCCATAAATTGCAGTCAATGGATGATAAACTTCAATATTTTTCAAAGGAACTCTGGTTATTCCATAATGTGCCTCAGTAATGCCTTTAGCACTACTGTTTCAGATCTTTCATGTGACTCTATAAAACCATCTTTTCCTTCTTCTTACCACATTCTTTTTTCTAATTTCCATCCCTCATTGCTACTCTCTATAGATTAATTTGTCAAATAAAGAAGATAATTATAAATCTTCACTTCATTTCTTCCATTGATATGTTGAACCTCCTCCCTGGGGGAGCTATAGTATGGGCACAAAGATTCTTAAGAAATCTAAACTGTGATGAAGGAATGATTCTCTGTCTATCACCAATAATTGGATTTATTCTCCAATCTTGAAACAAATAACTTTACTTTACACTGTGAATGTGATCACCCTACCAAATTGGAAGGGTCTCAAACTCCAGTTGGGGTTTTCCAGTTTTTATCAAGCCAAGATTCAGAGACACTTGTTGCCTACATTACATTCCAAGACCTAAAACAAATGAAATTTTTGCAAAGACTTTGTAATTTGCTTTCTATACTAATTTTTTCAACTATTTAGGCTATATCATTTGTTCTTAATTCATCACTATGGAGCAATCCAAGGTTCAGAGAATATTTAATTGACCACACTCAAGGAAACCCAAAAATATTCAATAGTTCTTTGTATTTGAAGACTTCTACCACCCCTTCATCAAGAATTATTCAATAAACATAAGTTCTCTCATCTAATTCCTCAATAAATGTTCATTTTTCCTCCTCAATGATGAAAGGCTTAGCTAGTTTTATCAAGTCAAAGAGCATTTTATGTCAGGCTGTGACTCAAGCCCAGAGAACAAGCAGGAAATCCAAGATTACTTAAGACAATGGTAAAGTAACAATTCCACCAACAAAGCTTCAAAGGAATCTCAAGAAAGGGGAAACTCACCTCTTTCCAAATATAAAACTCCCATAATAATAGAACAAAGAGTAACAATGTTATTCAGCCTTGAAGCAGTTGCTGAGCATAAACCTTGATTTTCACCTCTCACCTAGAATCCAGAAAAGGAGTTTGACTCCATAAAATGGGTGTTCAAATTGAAGCCCTCATTTAGGGTTATCAAATGGTACTAACCAAACTCAGATAGAATGAAAACTACAGAGGTTATGTCCAAACCAAGGTCAAATAAGGGTGAATAAAGTATTCACCTCTCATATAAATTCCATCACTTTAGTGTGAGATACTTGAAGTGGGGTCACTTTACAAAGAGGAAAATCATAGCAATTTCACTGTGCCATCCATTTCCCCTTCACAGATCTAGATCAAAAGTTATGGATCAAACAAGGTCCATACAGGATTTGAGAAAAATGCATATTTGAACAATGAAAATTGAACATGGTATAGCTTTGCCATATATGATGTTACCCATACCAAATCAGGAACCATGGTCTAGGACCCATTCAGAGATACACAATGAACCAACCTTGAGCTCAATATCTTCAAAACTGACATATTTATGAAAGTTTTGATGTTAAAATCTCACAGCATGGCCAATGCACCTTTACTGTGGGATACTATCCCATATGTTTGATTATGAGGTGACAATTAGACAAAGGATACTGTTTTTACTTCAATACCTCATAGTTCAGTCAATATGGGATCCCAATTCAGATTCTGTACATAATTCTGCATGTCATACATGTCAGAAGAGGGCTGTGTGGTCCCCAGATGAAAATCTTCACACTTTAATGGTTAAAAATTCTTGAATGTGGTTTCAAAACCACATCTGAGCACAATAAAAGCTATACAGGCTTTATCAAAACCACAAGGAAGTCCTTGGAAGTGAAAAATCTACACTTCCTCTATTTGAAATGGTATAGAGGACCTTTTCACCCATTTTCAGAATAAAAGGGTGCTTTCTCTGTCAAAAGAGAAATTTTCATCCTACACTTAAATTCCTATGTTGTAAAACTGCCAAAAGCAGCTATACTCTTGGAAACAAAAGTGGTATAATTATAATGTTTGATTATTGTAAAATTCATTATCATAACCCAATTGATAAAGCTTCAAACAGGGCTTTCAACAGCACTAACCACCATTATTCTTCTATATTAAAGCTGTGATAATTATTGTTAAGTAAATTTTATTACTTTAATTATGTGTAACAGTCACAGTTAATGTTGTAAGAACTATATTTAAATACCTCATCATAGAATCAACCTGACATTTTACAACAGAACCCATTCTTTCCCATGTTGTAGAAACTCCTTTTGGTTTGGGATTAAATAAGGAAGTACCTTGAGGGGGAAATTATTGGTAATTCTGTTGTGTAATTTCGGAATTTTCCAATAACCATGGATGATAATGTGTATTAGCAGTTGCTCTGAATAATACTAAATATTCAGCCCTTAGAGAAACAAAATATGATATGAGCTTTGTGTCTTCAAAATATAGAGACAATCTATCAGTAATCTCTAAATCAGACGTATAAATAGCACTACAGTGAAGAATCTGATCTAAAACTACAATTTATGATAAAATAAAGACTAAGATTTTGTGTTATTTTAATAAAAGTAATGAAAATATTTTTTTTGGGGTTTTCTTTTATTCTATTTTCTTTTATAAAACTACCATTTTTTTGTTTTATGTTGATTATATTTATATTTTTATATTAATACTAATAATAAAGTAGGGGGATTGGATTCTTTTGCTATATCCTTAATAATTTTTCAAAACTGAGTTTATATCACGACTTCTTTTCTTTTAATAATACTAAGCTTCTGAGAAGATCTACCAATACTCAGCTATTGCTATACAGCTATTCTTCAATAATACTAAGCTGCTGAGGAAGGCTGATGAGCTTTTTATCATGGTTATCATACTATTCCTAAGAAATACTGAGCTGCTGAGAAAGGCTACTGAGCTTTTCACTAAGCTTATACTACTATTCTGCAGCAATACCAAGCTAATGAGAAAGGCTACTGATCTTTTCACTATGGTCATACTACTTTTTTTCAGCAATACTAAGCTACTGAGAAAGGCTGATGGGCTTTTCATTATTGCTATACTACTATTCTTAAGCAATAGTAAGCTTCTGAGAAAGGCTACGGAGCTCTTCACTACCAAAACACAACTACCACTATAGATATTGTACTAGCCCAGGAATGGTTAAGATCCTGGGTAGTGGGAACTTTTTCCATAATGATGAGAAAAATGAGGGAGAGAAAACATCTATTTATAGCTTGTGGGCCTCCATAGAGATTCTGAAAACAGGGTACTTAGAAAGAATTATAGCTGAGAGCATTTAGTTGGTGAGATATGTAGGTTTGGTATAGCAACCTGTTTTCTGAGTGAATTAGGCTGGTGGTGATGTTTCTCATCAAGTTCATGTGATTTCGTTGAGATAATTTGGCTGGTGAAATTTAATTTTTTCCAATAAACTGGAGAAAATACATTTCCTCACAATTGAGCTTTCTTCTAGTCATATGATATCTTTGAGAGAATTTTGCTGTTGAAAATTTTCTTTTTGGTGAATTTGTTATGTATTTTCTGAGAGAATTATGCTGGTGGTTCTGTTTCTTATCAAGATAAGGTGAGTTAATTGAGATAGGTTAGCTGGTGAGATTTTACTTTTTTGCACAGAAAGTCCAGAAAATATAGCTCCTGAAAATTTAGCTTTCTTCTATTAATATGATATATTTGAGAGGATTTGGCTGGAAATGTTTTCTTGAAGGTGGGTAAAGTATTTGTTTTTTTATTTTACTGTATTTAATTGATTACTAATTTTAAGTTTGACATTCAGTCTTGAGGGAAATATTCTCATGGTTTTAGTTTAGTATTGTATCATTTCATATGGAGATTGCATCATTTCTATCAAGTTTGATGTGTGTTAATATTAAGAAGACAAAATTTGTTCTTGAAACATATATTGTAATTTTCTGCATGTAATTGGGGTATTTATTTTTTCAATTGAATTAAGGTGGTGAAACTACATGGCCAATGTTGTGGTCAATCTTCATATAGCTGTATTTACATGAACACCTTTGAGCTGCATAATTTTTTAATGATGATGCAACAAGGGGGAGAAATTTGTGATATTATACTGTTTTGATGAGATCTTGAGTCTGTGTATTGTATATCTCTGTTTAAAACCTGTAGTTGTAATATGTAAATATTTTTTGTGCAATTTTTATTCTTATAATTTTTTAATTTTATTTTATTGGTAAGCTGGAAGCTGGTATACATGGTATGGAATACTACATCTTCCTCTCCATTTAATGCTTTCCCCAGCATTCCAATTGAGAATCTTTCCAATATCAATAATATTCATTTTGTCGTTCAATTTCTCCTCTATCCAATCTTTGTTTTCCAACTTGATTTTCTTCACTGTTTTGGTTTCCTGATTCTGAACTTCATTGAACTATCTTTTCCTCTGAAATAAATCCTCTTGATGTGACTTGCTGAAAATTTTATTTTGAGCTTAGTTGCATCTAATTTTTCAAGCTCATAAGGTCCTTTGTTAAATGGATTTATAGCTGTATAAGGTCTATTCCAATGGTCTTTGGAGAGTAAATCCCACTGTGACTCAAGTGTTTGATTATAAGGTAATACCAAATCCCCTTCTTCAAGTGGATTTTTCAATCTATCCTCCATCTTTTTGATCAAATATTTAACTTATTTTCATCTTCAATCTCTTAATTTCTCTTCTGCTGCTAATCTTGTTTTCTCTTTTGCCACAATCTGTTGGGTTCTTGATTCCAATAGTTCGTCCCTTGTTGATATTTTCTTCCATTCAATGCCTGGATATGTGTGTGATTCAATATTAATTGGTAAAAAAGCTTGCTGACCAAATTGAAGCTCAAATGGTGAGTATCCTGTTGTTCTTGTTGTTGAAATTCCATCTGCCAAAATCACAATTGGTAATATTCTTTCCATTTGGATTAATTTTTACCACACATTTTTACAAGAGCATGTTTCAATTTCTTTTGGCCTCTTTCCACAATTCCTTGTTATTATGGGTAGTAAGGTGTAGCTATTCTGATTCTTGATCCTTCTCTGTTGACCGCTTCTTGTAGTTCTTTTCCAAATTGTGCTCCTCCATCAAGTGTCACTTCTTTTAGAGCTCCATACCTACAAAGCCATTCAGATGTAAGCAATTGGGAGATTTCTTTTGCACTGAGACTTTTTAATGGCACAGTTTGTGGCCATCCTGAAAACTCATCTCTTGATACAACTAAGTATTTCCAACTTCCTTCCTCAATTTATACTGCATCCATGCTGACATTTTCAAATAAATTAAGTGTTACCAATATGTTTTCTTTTACTTTGTGGTTTCAAATGACTCCTTTTTTGACATAATTGCCTGATTTAACCCATTCATTGAGTATCTATTTCCTTACTTCCCACCAATATCGTTTCTTGATTCTCCTGTATTTTTCATTTCCCCCTCTATGCCCCAATTCTTCATGCATTTTCTTTAGTATCTGTTTCTGAGCTTTTTCATTGTATACAACTATTTTTTGATGTTCATGATTTCTTCTTTTCAGCTTCCCGCATTCTAAACAGATATTTAGTAATCTTCTTTTAATTTTTTTGAAGTATTCTTCTCTAATCCTTTGTGGCTTTTGCAAAGTATTCAAATATTCCTGCATTTGTTTTACAAATCCTTCCTGTTTTATGCGAATATCAATTTTGCTTTTATTTATTTATAATTTTTCCACTTTTCTTCTATTTACTTCTTTTAGGCCAAATCCTGGATGAGGTTTTATCCAATCTTCCTCTTCCTCAAAATCATCCCTTTTACTCTCTTATTTGTCTTCTCCCTTTGGTCTTCTTGATAACCCATCTGGAATAGTAAATGCTTTCCCTGGTTTGTGTACAATATCAAATGAAAAAAGCTTAATGAATTCCACCCATCTTGTCAATGGTGCATTTGGTAAGAAAGGTGTGTTGATCATTTCTATTAAAGTTTTAGCATCGACTTGAAGCTCAAAGTGCTTCCCCCATAATATTGTTCGAAGTTTTTTGAGTATTCTTGCTAAGCCATACAGTTCTAATTTTGGCTGATAGTATTTGGATTCTAGTCTGTAAAATGTTACTTATTGATATATAGTACTGGTCTATCCTTTCCATTCTCATCCTCTTGCATAAGAGCTGCACCAGCTGCAATATAAAATGCATATATTGCTGATTTTATTTTCCCTGTCCATTTATCATAATTCAATTTCTTCAAAGTACTTTCTTCTCCTAATATCTTTGTAAGCCTGTGATGTATATATTACATAGCCATAAGGCCACAAATAACTTTATATACAGCTGAATTAGTCTTGAGCAGACTTTTCAGTTGAAATTAAAATGAAAAATAACAAAAATTAACTATAGCTTTTGTTTGGACAAAAAAAGTTATAATGATTATGTCATTTTTTGATTCTACACCAAAATTCACCTAGGGTGCACCCACAGGGTGTGATACCCAAAAATTCTTATTTCTTAGGTTATTTGAAGATTTGAGAATCTCACAGCACTAATGTAACTTTTTTAAAATGTTTTCAAAATTGTTAAATTTGAGTTTAAATAAGCTTAAATTTAAACTTGTATAAGGTTTATGCAAACTTACCAAGATTTTAGTTAAAATTGAGGTTGTGTATATTGACTGAATTGGCTAAGTATTTTCCATACAGAATGTAAATCCTGCATGAGCTCAATTTAAAGTTGCTTAAGGCCATAGTATGGCTTTAAATAAATAAAAGGGCAAAATCCATGCAAAAAGGTGGGACAAAGCAAGAAGACCAAACAGATGTGGGGTACCCAGCTTTTTGGATCTGCAATGATTCAATTAAGGTTGTCGACCTGTATTGGAGGATTTTCAACCTTATTTGAAGTTTAAGATTAGACTTTGATCCAACCTTCAAGTTTAAACTGTTTTTAACCCAATTTGGACAGGAATTTCAAGCTTCCAAAGGGTAAATCCCAATATGCAAGCTTGAAATAAAAGTTTTGAGAGCTTTCAATGGTGAATTAAGCTTAAAAATCTTAAATAAGCTTGAAAATTTGAAGTTATAAGTATCAAAACCTTATCAAAAGTTAACTTTTAGTTTGTATTGCTATTTTACATGGGAAAATAGCAATAACTTCAAAAATTCATTAAAAATCCAAATCTTGATGGATTTGGTTGAAAATTTCACAAAGCTTGAAATTCAATGTTTTTTGGGTATAAATTAAATTTTAAATATCTTTTATTAGCAGGATTTCTTGGGAATCACCCTGGAAAATTAATCTTTTAATTGTATTTAGAGAAAATTAAGATTTCTTCAAAAATTAATTGAATATTGATTTTATGAGATTTTTAATTGAAACTTTATTTTTAAGTTTTTCATGTGATTGGATTTCTTATAATAAACTTATTTTATATTAAAATTAAAATAATTAGCTTAAATGAGGACTGAAGTTACTTGGAGTTAAGAATAACACCAGTAACTTTAAATTGGAATTAAAAATAAGTTACCTTAGGTTAAGAACCTTATTTTTAAGCATGGTTTTTCAGATTTGACCTGAGCACGCCCTCTATATAGATTATGAATTATGAGATTTGCTCTGCAGACATAAAAAGAGTCTATTATTTACTGTTTTTTTCTATAAATTCAATCCAATCCAATTATATTAGACATTTAAACTTGTAAAGTTTTATTATATATAAAGTCTTATTATTAAATTATTTCTTAAGTATTTTATTATTTATAAATATTAAATTAGAGAATTGAAATCATAGAAATGAGATTATTGTTTCAATCACCAATAATAAATTTTGTTTTAGAAAATTATTGTCTTAAAATATCTTTTAAAATCCAGAAATTTCTCTCAAAAACTCTACAATCATATTTTTTATTAGAAAAAGTTGTTTTATCTTTTAAAAAGTTGATTTTTGGCGTGTTTTTAACTTATAATAATCATTTAATATAATAACCGTTGTATTTGACTTGTTATATCAAATATATATGATAAGTAAGTTTTCTTTCAAATTCTATATTTTTCTATCTATTATTAGTTTTTTTATAGAATTTTTTATAAGAATTATATATTCACAGTGTGTTTTATAATTTCTTTTTTATAAGTAATATTTATATTATTTATAAGTGGTTAAATATTTATATTTTCCATGTGTAATTGTCTCATTGAGAGCTTTATACTTCTTATTGTTATAACTGTCAGTGACTATAAAAATAATAGAATAATTATAATTTATTATAATTATTAGTATTCTTATTATTATATTATATAATAATAATTAAATTCATTTTTTTTAATATAATTATTCTAATAATTATATTTAATTTGTGGTTATGATATTTTGTTATATTATATTTTTCTACTGAAGACAGTCATTGTACTCTTGATATTGTTACTATTATTAAGAGTTTCACAGAAAAACCTTACAATCTTTTTGAGCTACTTCACATTGTTCATCCCATTTCCACAATCCATCCTCCCTTGTAAATCTTCTTAATGGTGCTTCAACATGTGAAAGGTCCTTGATAAACATTATGAAATATGCACATAGTCCTAAGAATCCTCTAGCTTCCTTCTTTGTTGTTGGTCTAGGCCAGGTTTATATCTTGTTTACCTTCTGTTTTGAAATCTTTCTTCCTCCCAAAGATACAACTTGCGCCACAGTATCAAGTGCTGCAATACAAAATGCAAATTTTGATCCTGAAATTGTGAGTACTGCCTCTTCTATCCTGAAAAGTATTCTTTCTAATAATACTGACTATTCCTCAAAAAAGTTTCTTATGAAAAGATTCTCCTTAAATGTTTTGTGCTGATATTTTTATCTGGGTCCTTTATTTCCTCCATCATCTATAAATATTCCGGGGTTGTCTGGTATTTCCTCCCAAAGTATCCAAGTAATTTGTGCTTGATAAACTGCCACAGAGTTTTGGTGCTCCTTGAGGTAGTCTGGTAAGAGAAGCTCCTCCAAGCTGTGTTTCAAATGTTTTAAGTGGTCTTCTATTAATATTCAGTCCTCTTTCATCATATCCTGTCATAATATCTCCTAATCCATAACATGCTCGTCCTGAAAAAGATCCTACATGATCATCATAATTTGGTTGCAATCCTTCATCTTTTATTGTTACTTTATTGAGGTCTTGAAGGCCATGAAATATTCTAAGTTTTCCATTGGGCTTTGCCACACAAAATACTGGGCTGCTATAACTTGATGTTGATTGTTAATAGAGTCCTGTATGTATTCTTTCTCTGACTAGCTCAATAAATTGAGGTAAAATTGATTTTGGTATTGGTATTTGTTTCTTTTCCCATGGTTCATGTGTTGTAACTGGTATTCTGAAAGGTTTTCCATAAGAATGTTTTAGTACACCTATTTCTTCTTCACAAAATTCTACCGCCTTTTTCATTATTAATGTGAAATTTTTTGATACATTCATCTCTTCTTCTGATAAACATCAAGGTGGTCCAAGATTTATCATTGGAATTCTCTCTTCTGCAACTTTCATGTAAGGTGAGGATATGAAACTTTGATTAACAATCAAGTACTTTTCCTGTCCTCAAAATTTGTATAGGGTAAAAAATGATTAAAAATAGTATGAAATAGTATTTTTAAGAGAAAACACGCGAATTTTATCGCTTTTAACTTTATAAGTATAAAACAATGATATTATAAAGACTTATTGTTTTACCAACAATAAAAAGTTATCCAAAAATACTCTGCAAGGTATATTTAAGGCTACAAAAGAGATTTCTTCAAGAGCAATTTCAATTGGAATTAATTGAGAAAAGAAATGCAAGAAACTAATTAAAGAAAAAATTCTTCAAAAGGGTATTTAAAGAGAAAAAAGGCGCAAAAGTGACCAGAGTGAATTTGGGAAGAAAGTGACAAAGTTAATAGTGATTACAGATGCTTTAAATCACTTATGGGGTGGTTCAAAGGGTAAAAATGAATATAAGAGTTACAAACAGTGATTATAATAATTTTTGCAAGTGGTTAAGAGGGTTCGAATAATATAAAAATGGTGGTTGGAATCTCTTATTGATTGTATTAACAGTGTTTAAAATAATTATAAAAGGAAAAGATTCTAACAAGAAGACAAAAGTAAGACAAAGAAGACATTCTTTTATAGCTATTAATTTTCTTACTCCAAAAGTCAAATTTACTCTTTTCAGGGGTGGAAAACACTCTGACAACAGAAAAGCCAATTATGGCATCATTGAAACCTTGTTTAGGCCAAAAAAGGGCTGGCTATAGCCATTTTTGGCTATTTTTAGGCATTTTAGACCCTTAAATCAAGGATTATTATAGTAATACCTGGTCTAGAGCCTTCAAAACACGTCAGATTGTGTGTAAGAGACGTATAATACAGTTAAAACTGTTTTCACTAAGATTGTTTTAACTTAAGGGTAGTTTTAGCCTCTTGGCAACAGTCATAACTGCCCTGGTTGGTATCAAACCCTCATCATCAATTGAGTCACAGACCCTGTGACTCAATTCAAGGCCAAAATTGATGAACTTTTGTGTGGATTTTGACATCCTACGCTTTTCAGAAAGGAGTTTGGGGGTCTGGCTCCCCCTTGGAGCTAGAGTACCTTTTCCCCCCAGAATTAATCTTTCCAATTTATTTTTTTCTTTAATTCCTTATCATGTGATACACTTGTAATTCACACATACAATTCAATTGAGCTTTACAGTACACAGCTGAAAGAATTGATACCTCATATGTAAATTACAGTTCACTTATGTGATACACGCGCACATTTTGACATTTCAATTGAAAATACTTCAATTCCTTATAACTTCTAAATTACACACAACGCCTCAATTTTGACACAAAAGTTGATGGTTAAAGCCACATGTGGTGTGAATGAAATTAACTTTATGATTATTTTCAAATTTTTTACAGAAAATACTAAAAACTTCATTTAAGCTTATTTAGAGTTGAGTTGCAGAAATCTTCCCCAGAGGTGACCCCACCGTATTTTTTATGAGGAATCCAATGGTGAAGTAATTTTCTTATCTTTATTTATTGAATGAAAAGCTATAATATATTCTATGTAACATTTTACCAAAAATATTTTAATTTCATTAATTTTGTTAAAAATTCATTTTTACTTAATTTTTTCAAGTAAAAATGCTTTTTAATAATTTTAAAATTGAATGTAATTTTTATCTTGATTTATAATTAAGTCTTTATTTTTGTATATAAATTTGTATTTTTATTTCAATTTTTTTATTTTGATAATGTAAATAGCTTTATTTCATTTATATTTGTATCTTATTTTTTTATTTGTGGTCTTTTGGGTATATTAAAATACCACTAACTCTCACATTTGATGTCTTAAGAAATAGGGATGGGTTAGGTGATAAAGCTTTTTATTATAAATCTCTTGTTTCTTGAGGTCTTTGTAGATGTGAATTCATATTTTAAGGCATAGCTTTATTGACTGGTCTAATGTTCTTGAGTGCTAAATTCTATTTGGCTGCATTTGCTTGAGCTTCCATGATTCTTAGGCTTGTTAAACATATCAATTGAGAATATTATTTTTATTTATTTTTATTTATTTTTATTTATTTTTATTTATTTTTATTTATTTTTATTTATTTTTATTTATTTTTATTTATTTTTATTTATTTTTATTTATTTTTATTTATTTTTATTTATTTTTATTTATTTTTATTTATTTTTATTTATTTTCTTTATTTTTCTTTATTTTTATTTATTTTTATTTATTTTTATTTATTTTTATTTATTTTGATTATTTTTGTTAATTTTTATTGATTTTTGTTTATTTTTATTTATTTTTCTTTATTTTTATTTATTTTTAATTATTTTTCTTTATTTCTATTTATTTTTATTTAATTTTATTTAATTTTATTTATTTTTATTTACTTTTATTTACTTTTATTTATTTTTATTTATTTTAATTTATTTTTATTTATTTTTATTTATTTTTATTTATTTTTATTTATTTTTATTTATTTTTATTTATTTTTATTTATTTTTATTTATTTTTATTTATTTTTATTTATTTTTATTTATTTTCATTTATTTTTATTTATTTTGATTTATTTTTATTTATTTTTATTAATTTTTATTTACCTTTATTTATTTTAATTTATTTTAATTTATTTTTTAATTGTTTTTATTTCTTTTTATTGATTTTTATTGATTTTTATTGATTTTTAATTATTTTATTTATTGTTATTCATTGTTATTTATTTTTATCTATTTTCATTTATATTTGTTTATTTTTATTTATTTTAATTTATTTTTATTTATTTTTATTTATTTTTACTCATTTTTGATCATTTTTGTTTATTTTTATTTATTATTATTTTTACTCTTTATTTCTATTTATTATGATTTATTATGATTTATTATTATTTATTATTTTTTAATATTATTTATTGTTTATTATGATTCGTAATTATTTATTAATGTTTATTATTATTTTGAATAACTTTCTTTAGAAGAAATCAAAACAGTCTCTTCATTATCTTCTTCTCTTTTTGTTCATAATTAAGTTTGAGTTTCAGTGTTAAGTCATGCAAGGACCTTACCTCTAGGTGGTTAAAACCCGTTATATTAGGTATACCAAATCCTGCATTTTAATTTCATACAAGGACATTTATGGACACTAGTCCAGAGCTGAGTGTCTTACTGGGAACAAAGTGGAGTAATGTTGATAGTTTTATTTCATTGAATATTCTTCATTAATTTCACCTTGAAGGTTTCATTATTATATGATCAAATTTTGTTTTTACTCTTGATCTCTTCTATTTTTTTGATTTCATTTATTCCTTGATCTTACTTCCATATTCGGCCTTCTGGTGTGCTACCCCTGTAGTTTGCATCATACAAAGACTAATTTTGGCCATCTGCAAACCAGCCTTCAGTTTAAAGTCATAAAAGGGCTCATTTTAGCCTTCAAGTTGCTACTTCGTAGTTTAAAGTCATACAAAGACCAATTTAAGCCTTCAGGTTGCTACCCTGTAGTTGAAAGTCATACAATGACTAATTTTAGCCTTCAGGTTGCTACCCTGTAGTTTAAAGTCATACAAAGATTAATTTTTAGAATTCTTTTATTTTATCTGTTCTTTTATCCTTCATTTTAATCAATACTCTTAATTTTACTTTTTTTCATTATTATTATCTTTGTTTATTTATTTATGTTGAAAAAAATTTGGTTTTATGTTGAGAAATTCTTTTTTTTGATGAAAATTTTTTTTGTGGAAATTTTTTTTATGTTTGAAATTTGTTTTTTATTTTATTTGTATCTTGACAAATTTTATCCATTTTTTTGCTTTTATGTTGAAAAAAAATATTTTTTTCCCTTGAAAAATATTTTTGGGTTGAGAAAAAAAGTTTTTTTATGCCAAAATTTTTTTTTTATGTTGGAATGTTTTTTTACATTAACTTTTTATTCTTTGAGGACTGATTAAATTGATTAGTGATGTTAAATGAGGTTTCAATTTGAAGAGGGATGATTTATTTTGAAATTGTGTAGTAATTAGTGATTCTGGGTTGCTTTCAACTTTCACCAAGGTTTTGGGTTTCATTCCCACCTTTGGCAGCAGTTTTTTCAAACTACAATTGTGCTGGAATTATATTCATTACTCTTTGGGGGGTGATTTGTACTGATGGCCTAGTATCTGTTGAGTTATGGTGATCTTCTAGGACTAATTTAATGATATTCTGGCTGTGTTTGGGGAGCCCACACCCTTCTTCATGTCTGTAATTACTATGTTAAATTTGAATTTCTGAGGTGGATGTATGGGAGTATCAAAAAGGGTGGCTAAACCAATCGATATTGGGCTACTGTTATTCAGTATACCTCTGTTTGTTGTTGCTTTTCTTTCATTTTTTTCTATAAATTGAAATATTCTTTTTGAACTAGTTTGATGTTAATATAAGTAATGGAGATTTTTTGATTACCACTTGATTTTGTGGTGGGCTGAACTTTGTATAGGTAATTGAAAAATTTGACCATTATACTGTTTTCTGTGTTGGGGTTTGCGTATTTTATTGAAGAGATAACCTGTATCTGATTGACAAATATATGAGTGTGAGTAATAATTTTGATATTCCAGTGTCTTATTTTACTGTATTGGAACACCTTTGCTTGTTTGGTTACTTGTTTTTGCCCATCATTGGACAGTTTTCTTGCTTTCTGAATTCAATCCACAAAATTATGACTGGAAGTCATAATTTGGACATTTTGAGCTATATCTATCTACGTTTTCTGTATCTGAGCAGCCTGGTTTGTTTATTTTTTATTTTTAATTTTTAATTTCCGCATTTTCTTCATTCCTGTGTCCAAGAACCAAACCATGACTGAAGGTTGTAATTTTGAAATTTTATGCTATATGTATCTTCTTTTTTTGTATCTGAACACCATCCTTTTGTTGTTTTTTTCAAAAAAAGGAAAAAATTAAGAAATGCTTATGGGCCCGCACTTCTCCAAACTTGTGCCATTTCTTAGTATGAGGTGGCATAAGAACAGATCATCACCCCTGTTTTTTTTTGAATAAAATCATGATACTTGTAAATTCAAAAAATGTCTTTGAGAATTTTCAGTTTAAACTCCTTTATTGAATACTGATACATAGCCTTTTTTGATAATGTTTAATAAGCTTGAATTCCTCTTTGATAAGACAGGAGGTCACTTCCTGAGTGATCATAGTTTTCTAGATGAAGGTTTTGTTTTTGGATGTTATGAATAAATTGAAATTCTTCTTTGATAACGCAGGAGGTCACTGCCTTGAGTGATAAGATTTTTGAAAAAAAGATTTTTTTCATATAGTTTTAATAATTTTAAATTCCTCTTTGATGAGGCAGAAGGTTACTTCCCTCATACTGATGCAAATAAAAAAAATTTTTTTAAGTGATTTTTTATTCTTTCACTATTTTTATGGTTTTTCAAATTGGTTATGAAAACAGGATTACTTCAGTTGTTATTGAGAGATATTCCTCCTTTTGTTGTGAATTTCTGAAAAAAGTATGTCTTTCATTATCTCTCCAAATATATTTTTGCATTGCTCTCTGTGTGTATTTTCTTTCCATTTTGAAACAAACCCTTTGACTTCATGTATAAACATATACCCAAGCTCACACCAGAAACAAGTCCCTCCATGATTTCCAAGCATCTAGATACAAGTCTTTTTGAGCCCATAAAAATATGTGATACAGTCTACCTATTGTAATTAGATATATATCCATAAGGCTTCTTCCATTAAGTACTTTGTAAATTTCCCTTGCTTATAATAGTGGTTAGTACTTCCAAATAATAAAAATTGGTAACATTGGATCCAGGTAGTTCTGAAAGATACTTGGTTTGAATGATTGGTCATTCTACCTCACAATTATACAGTTCTTCAAATTTTAACATTAAAATTATTAAATAATCTTCCTCTCCTTCATTTTCTTGTATGTCTTCTTTCATGCCATTTTGATTAAGGGAGTCATTTGTTAATCCGGATTTAATATACTGATTTTGATCAAATTAATTGGTTGGGTTTGAAAGTGAGGTACAGAATAATTTTTCATAGGTATCATAAGGTTCAAGAATAATTTCATTTTTCAGATTGGGTTCTAGGATGGTAAGTCCAGCTAGCCTTTGTGTATTTTCTGATACATTGCCTTCTTCTAGGTCTTCAAATCTCCACCCTTGTTTATATTTGTCTTTTCAAGTTCCATCATTTTGTCCATTTAACTTTTATTCATCTTCTTATTATAGTGATTTTCTTGCTAGCACTTTTTTACTTCTTTTTTTAATCCTCTTTTTAATATCTCTATCCCAAACTTAAACCAATTTTTCTGCAATAATTATGGAACTTTCACTTTCTAATTCTTTGAATCTTCTTTTTTCCCAATGGCTTGATTATGTTGTCTTTTGGTTCTTCACTTATCAGCTCTATTGCAATATCACCAATGGATCTGTCTTCCTCTTGGAATAAATTGAAATAATCTTCTACAATTGCAAAGGAACTTGATTCAGGTGGCTTGGGATCAATTTTACACTTCTTCTGTTGGCTTTTTTCTTCATCTGTTTCTTTTATTCAACTTAGCTCTAATGCTAGTCTTCTCCGGGTCTTCTATGGCCATGTGAAAATTTCTTCTCATATTGTTCAGTTCCTCTTATATTTTTGATATTGCTTTACTATCTTCTACCCCCATTTTATCTTCTGGCTCCTCTCCTTCATATGTCCTATCAGGTACAGGGGGAATAATTTCTTTAGATGTAGAAGATATTCTAGAAGTTTTTTCAACTATTATCTAAGCAAAGTTTTGAAATACTGAGAAGTGTATGTACATTTTTTCTTCATTACCAAAATTCACTTCAATATTTTTAGGGTGTTGGTAAACACACATAAGCTTTTAGTAAAGACACATAGGTCCGTATGTGCTTTTACCAATTTATGGCCAAAACACATAATTTTATGGTAAAAACACGTAAGTAACATTTTTTAGTAAAATGTTCTCAGGGGCAGTTTCAACCATTTCTATAATTTTTTTTGTCATACTTTTTCCAACATGGGATGTGAAGGTCCCCAAATTTTTTCAATTTTTTTTGCCCAATTTCTCCATTTTGGCCAATTTGGAAAAATGGCCTTTTTTTTAAAAAAATTCATTAAATATGTTCCCACTTATGAATTTCCATAATTTTTAAAAAATAAATGGCAAAATCATGAGAATAAAAAACCAGAAGCCCAAGATTTTGTGATTTTTTTGCCAGGACATATGTAGCCCCAAAAATTCCTTGTTTTTTACGTTTTTTGTTCATGTTTGTAACTAAATTGAAAATGCCATTTATGACATAAATTGAATTCAAAATATAATTTATTATTAGTGGAAGTTAAAATTTGATTTGTGGAATTAACAGTGCCATTTATGACATCAAAAGTGCCATAAATGGCATCACAAATGAAATAATAATACCATAAATGGATCAAGAGTGAAATACATATGCCATTTATGGCCGGAAAATTGGCATAAATAGAATTACAACCATGCCATAAATTGAATTGAACTGCCTTAATGATTCCATTCATGCATTTAACAATGCCATAAATGGCCTCAAAAAATGGCATGAATGGCCTATAAATGGCATTAATGGAATCAGAAATATTGCATTGATAATGCCATTGTTGGAACTGTTAATGCCACAAAGTGCATTGTTAATGCCATAAATGGAATTACCAGAATCAGAAATATTGCATTGATAATTCCATTATTGCACTGTTAATTCCATAAATGGCATTTTTAATGCCACAACTGGCATTGTTGATGCCATAAATAGCACTATTTCATTTAAAGCCCAAACCTTAGGTGTTTTTACCATAAAATTACATGTTTGTACCAATTGCTGGTAAAAACACATAAGATCTTACATGTTTTTACCAATTTGCTTACGTGTTTTTACCAATACCCTATAATGAAGAAAAAATGTACATTGACTGCTCAGTATTGCAAAGCTTCACTCAGATAATAGGTGAGAAGAGTTCTAGAATATTTTCTTCATCTAAGGAAATTCTTCCCCCTGTACCTGATAGGAAATATAAAGGAGAGGAGCCATAAGATAAACTGGGGGTAGAAGATAGTAAAGCAATATCAAAAATATAAGAGGAACTTACAAATATGAGAAGAAATCTTAACATTGCCATAGAAGACCTAGAGAAGACTAGCAGTAGAGCCAAGTTGAATAAAAAAGCCCACATAAGAAGTGTAAAATTGATCCCAAGCGACCTGAATCAAATTACTCACAAATTTTAGAAGATTACTTCCATCCATTTCAAGAGGAAGACGGGTTCATTGGTGATATTTAAAGAGATTTAATAAGTGAAGAACCAAAAGGCAACGTAATCAAGCGATTGAAAAAAAGAAAATTTAAAGAATTAGAAAGTGAAAGTTCCATAATTATTGAAGAAAAAATTGTTTAAGTTAGGGATAGAGATATTAAAAAGAGGATTGAACAAACAAGTCAAAAAGTGTTAGCAAGAAAATCAGTATAATCATAAGATGAATCAAAGTTATATCAACAAAATGATGGAGCTTGAAAAGACAAATATAAACAAGGGTGAAGATTTGAAGAACTAGTAGAAGGGGAGTTATCCAAAAATACACAAAGGCTAGCTGGACTTAGCATCCTAAAACCCAAGCTGAAAAATGAAATTATTCTTGAGCCTTATGATACATATGAAAAATTATTCTGTACCTCACTTTCAAACCCAACCAATTAATTTGATCAAAATCAATATATTAAAGACAAATTAACAAAGGACTCCCATAATCAAAATGGTATAAAAAAGACATACTAGAAAATGAAGGAGAGGAAGATTATGTAATACTTCCAATGATACAATTTGAAGAACTGTATGATTATGGGCTAGAATCACCAATAATTCACACCAAGTATCTTTCAGAACTACCGGAATCCAATGTTCCAAATTTTCATTCTTTGAAATTACTAACCACTATTGGAAGCAAGGGAAATTTACAGAATGCTCACTGGAAGAAGCCTTATGGATATATATCTGATGAAAATAGATAGACTGTATCACAAATTTTTATGGGCTCAAAAAGACTTGTATCTAGATGCTTGGAAATCTTGGGAGGGACTCTTTTCTAGTGTGACTTTGGGTATATGTTTATTCATGAAGTCCAAGGGTTTGTTTCACAATAGAGAGGAAATACACACAGAGAGAATTACAAAAATATATTTGGAGAGATATTGAAAGACATATGTCTTTCAGTAATTCACAACAGGAGGAGGAACATTTATAAATAATAACTGAGGTAATCCTGTTTTGATAACCAATTTAAAAACACCATAAAAATAGTGAAGTAATAAAAAATCACTGAAAAAAATCTTTTTTTATCTGTATTGGTATGAGGGAAGTGACCTTCTGCCTTATCAAAGAGGAATTTCAAATTATTAAAACTACATGAAAAACTCCTTTTTTCAAAAATCTTATCACTCAGGGCAGTGACCTCCTTACTTATGAAAGAAGAATTTCAATTTATTCATAACATCCAAAAACAAAAACTTCACCTAGAAACATCTGATCACTCAGGAAGTGACCTCATACCTTATCAAACAGGCATTCAAGTTTATTCAACATTATCAAAAAAAGGCTATGTATCAGTATTCAATAAAGGATTTCAAACTGAACATTCTCAAAAAAAAAAAATTTTCAATGTACAAGTATCATGATTTTATTCAAAAAAACAGTGGTGATAATCTGTTCTTATTCCATGTCATACTAAGAGATGGCACAAGTTTGGAGAAGTGTGGGCCCATAGGCCTTTATTCATTTTTTCCTTTTTTCAAAAAAACACTACAAAAAGAGGGTGTTCAGATACAAAAAAAAGATACATATAGCATAAAATGTCAAAATTACAACCTCCGGTCATAGTTGGGTTCTTGGACGCAGGAATAAAGAAAATTTGGCCATTCAAACAAAAAAAAACAAATAATTAAACAAACTAGGTTGCTCAGATACAGAAAAAGTAGATTCATATAGCTCACAATGTCCAAATTATTACTATCAGTCATAATTTGGTCAATTGAATTTGGAAAGCAACAAAACTGTCCATTGATGGGCAAAAAAAGTAACCAAACAAGAAAAGGTGTTCCAATACAGTAAAATAAGAGACTGGAATATCAAAATTATTACTCACACTCATATATTTGTCAAGAAGATACAGGTTATTTCTTAAATAAATTACACAAACCCCAACACAGAAACCAGTATAATGGTCAAATTTTTCAATTAAAAATACAAAATTCAGCCCAGCACAAAATTAAGTGGTAATCAAAAAATCTCCATTAGTTGTATTAACATCAAACTAGTGTAAAAAGAATATTTTCATTTATTGCAAAAAAATCCAAGAAAAACAACAACAAACAGAGGTGTACTGAATAACATTAGCCCAAGATTGAATTGTTTAGCCACTCTTTGACATACTCCAATACATCCACCTCAGAAAGTCAAATTTAAAATAGTAATCACAGACATTCAAAAGGGTGTGGGCTCCCCAAAAATAGCCAGAATATCATTAAATTAGTCCTAAGAGATCACCATAACTCAACAGATACTAGGCCATCAATACAGAGCACCCCCACAGAGTGATAAATATAATTGCAGCATGATTTTAGTTTGAAGAAAATGCTGCCAGAGGTGGGAATCAAACCTAGAACCTTGTTGAAAGTTGAAAGCAACCCAGAAGCACTACTCACTACACCATTTCAAAATAAATCATCACTCTTCAAATTGAAACCTCATTTAACATCAATCATCGATTTAATCAGTCCTCAAAGAAAAAAAATTAATGTAAAAAAATTTCAACATAGAAAAAAAAAGAATTTTAACATAAAAAACTTTTTTTCTCAACAAAAAAAATTTTTCAAGTGAAAAAAATATTTTTTTTCAACATAAAAGCAAAAAAATGAATAAAATTTTTCAACATAAAAATAAAATAAAAAACAAATTTTCAACATAAACAAAAATTCCACAAAAAACATTTTCATCAAAAAGAAAATTCTCAACATAAAAGAAACATTTTTTCAACACAAAAAAAATAAATAAAGAAATAAAGATAATAATAATGAAAAAAGTAAAATTAAGAGTATTTATTAACATAAAGGATAAAAGAACAGATCAAATAAAGGAAGTCTTAAAATTAGTCCTTGTATGACTTTAAACTACAGGGTAGCAACCTGAGGGCTAAAGTTAGTCGTTTTATGACTTTGAACTACAAGTTAGCAACCTGACAGCTTAAGTTGGTCCTTGTATGGGTTTAAGCTACATGGTAGCAGCCTGAAGGCTGAAATGAGTCCTTGTATGACTTTAAACTGCAGGGTGGTTTGCACATGGCCAAAATTAGCCTTTGTATGACTCAAACTACAGGGGTAGCACACCAGAGGGCTTAATATGGAAGTAAGATCAAGGAATAGATAAAATGATAAAAATAGAAGAGATGAAGAGTAAAAAAAAAAGTTAACAATAGAATAATGAAAGTTTCAAGGTGAAATTAATGAAGAATCTTCAATAAAATGAAATTATCAACATTAATCCACCTTGTTCTCAGTAAGAAAGTAAGCTCAGGAGTAGTGTTCATAAATGTCCTTGTATGACATTAAAATGCAGGATTTGGTATACCCAATATAATGGGTTTTAACCACCTAGAGGTAAAGTCCTTGCTTGACTTAACACTATAGCTCAAACTTAATTATAGACAAAAAGAAAAGCAGATACTGAAGAGACTGTTTTGATTTTTTTCAAAAAAAGTTATTCAAAATGATAATAAATATTATTAAATAATGATAAATAAGAATAAATACAAATAAACACAAATAAATCAAAATAAGTAAAAATAAATCAAAAATAAATAATAATAAATAAAAATAAGTAAAAATCAATAAAAATGAATAAACATAAATAAAAATTAATACAAATAAATAAAAATAAATAATAGTAAATAAAAATAATCAAAAATAAATAAAAAGAAATAAAAAGAAATAAAAATGAATAAAAATAAATAAAAATAAATAAAAATTAATAAAAATCAAGAAAAATCAATAAAAATCAATAAAAATAAATAAGAAAAAATAAAAATAAATAGAAGTGTATAGAAATAAATAAAAATAAATAAAAATAAATCAATATAAATAAATAAATATAAATAAAAATAAATAAAAATAAATAAAAATAAATAAAAATAAATAAAAATAAATAAAAATAATGAAAAATAAATAAAAAGAAATAAAAAGAAATAAATAAATAAATAAAAATAAATCAAAATAAATGAAAACAAATAAAAATAAATAAAAATAAATAAAAATAAATAAAAATAAATAAAAATGAATAAAAATAAATAAAAATAAATAAAAATAAATAAAAATAAATAAAAATAAATAAAAATAAATAAAAATAAATAAAAATAAATAAAAATAAATAAAAATAAATAAAAATAAATAAAAATAAATAAAAATAAATAAAAATAAATAAAAATAAATAAAAATAAATAAAAATAAATAGAAATAAATAAAAATAAATAAAAATAAATAAAAATAAATAAAAATAAATAAAAATAAATAAAAATAAATAAAAATAAATAAAAATAAATAAAAATAAATAAAAATAAATAAATATAAATAAAAATAAATAAAAATAAATAAAAATAAATAAAAATAAATAAAAATAAATAAAAATAAATAAAAATAAATAAAAATAAATAAAAACAAATAAAAATAAATAAAAATAAATAAAAATAAATAAAAATAAATAAAAATAATATTATGAATTGATACTTTTAACCAGGCAAATAATCATGGAAGCTCAAGCAAAGGCAGCCATATAGAATTCAGCACTAAAGAGGGTTAGACCAGTCAATGAAGCTATGCCTTTACATATGAATCCACCTTTAGATAGACCTTAATTAAAAAGAGGTTCATATGAAACACCTTTATCACCTAACCCATCCCTATTTGTTAATCAATGAAAAGTTACAGAAGAAGGAATTTCAAGATAAATCTTGGACCATCTGTATTTTTATCAGAAGAAGAGATGAACTTATCAAAAAATGTCATATTACTAATCAAAGAGGGTAAAGCCTTTTGTGATGAAGAAAGAGGTGTACTAAAACATTCTTATGGAAAAACTTTTAAAATACCAGTTATAACACATGAACCATGGAAAAAGAAACCAATACCAATACAAAAATCAATTTTACCTCAATTTCTTGAACTATTCAGAGAAGGAATACATACAGGACTCTATAAACAATCAACATAAAGCTATAGCAGCCCAGTATTTTATCTGGAAAAGCCCAATGGAAACCTAGAATATTTCATGACATTCAACAACTTGATAAAGTAACAATGAAAAATGAAAAATTGCAACCAAATGTTAATGAGCTTGTAGGATCTTTTTCAAGAAGCCCATGCTATTTTTTAGGAGATATTATGAGAGGATATGATGAAAGAGGACTGGATATTACTACAAGACCACTTACAAAATTTGAAACACTGGTTGGAGGAGTTTGTCTTACCATACTACCTCAAGCAGAACCAAACTCTGTGGCATTTTATCAAGAAAAAATGACTTGGTTACCTCAGGATCAAATACCAGAGAACCTTGGCATATTTATAGATGATTGAGGAATCAAAGGACCCAGGTAAACATATCAGCACAAACCATTGAAGGAGAATCTTCTCATAAGAAGAATTGTTTCGGAATGCTCAGTATTATTAGAAAGAATACTTTTCAGGATGGAAGAGGCAGTACTCACAATTTCAGGATCAAAATTTGAATTTTGTATTGCAGCACTTGATACTGTGGGGAATGTTGTAACTTTGGGAGGAGGAAAGATTTCAAAACAGAAGATAAACAAGATATAAATCTGGCCTAGACCAACAATAAAGAAGGAAGCTAGAGAATTCTTAGGACAATGTGCATATGTCAGAATATTTATCAAGGACTTTTCACATGTTGCAGCACCATTGAGAAGATTGAAAAGGGAGGATGGATTGTGGAAATGGGATGAACAATGTGAATTAGCTTTTATAAAGCTCACAAAGATAGTAGAAGAAGAAATTACTTTGAACACATTGAACTATGATAAAGGGTCAGGGAAAATAAAATTAGCAATAAATTCCTGTTATATTGCAGCTGGTGCAGTTCTTATGCAAGAGGATGAGAATGGAAAGGATAGACCAGTACTATATGAAGAAGTAAAATTTTCCAGACTAGAATACAAATACTATTGGCCAAAATTAGAATGGTGTGGTGCAGGAAGAATACCCAAAAAACTTCAAAAAATATTATGGTGGCAACACTTTGAACTTCAAGTACATGTTAAAGCTTTAAGAGAAATGATCAACAAATCTTGCTCACCAAATGCACCAATGACAAGATGGGTTGCATTCATTCAGCTGTTTTCATTTAATACTTTACACAAACAAGGGAAAGCATTTCCTATTCCAGATGGGTTATCAAGAAGACCAAATGTAGATGATGAAGAAGAAAGTGAAAGGGATGATTTTGATAAAGAGGAAGATTGGATAAAACCTCATCCAGGATTTGGCCTAAAGAAGTAAATAGAAGAAAAGTGGAAAAATTATAAATAAATCAAAGAAAAATTGACATTCCCATAAAACAGGAAGCATTTGGAAAACATATGTAGGAATATTTGAATACTTTGCAAAAGCCAAAACGCATTGGAGAAGAATAATTCAAAAAAATTAAAATAAGATTAGTAAATATCTATTTAGAATCAGGGAATCTGAAAACAATAAGTCACAAAAATCAAAAAATAGCTGTATATAATGAAAAATATCAGAAACAGATACTAAAGCAAATGGATGAAGAAGTGTTGCATAGAGGAAGAAATGAAACATACAGGAGAATCAAGAAAAGATATTGGTGGGAAGGAAGGACAAATATAGTCAATAAATTGGTTAAATCATGTCAAGAATGTCAAAAAAGGAGTCATATGAAACAAAAAAAAGAAACAATATCTGTAAAATTTACTTTATTTGAAAAAGTCAACATGGATGAAGTTCAAATTAAGGAAGGAAGTTGGAAACTCTTAGTTGTAGCAAGAGATGAGTTTTCAGGATGGCCAGGAACTGTGTGATTAAAAAGTCTAAGTGCAAAATAAGTCTCCCAATTGCTTACATCTGAGTGGTTTTGTAGTTTTGGAGCTCCAAAAGAAGTGACAGTTGATGAAGGAGCATAATTTGGACAATAACTACAAGAAGCAGTCAACGGATCAGAATCAATAATCAGAATGGCTACACCTTACTACCCAGAATCACAAGGAATTTTTGAAAGAGGCCATAATAAATTGGAAGATTATCTTGTTAGATGTGTGGTCAAAATGCATCCAAATGGAAAGAATATTACCAATTGTGATCTTGGCAGATTTAATTTCAACAAAAAGAACAACAGGATTCTCACCATTTGAGCTTCAATTTGGTCAGCAAGCTGTTTTCCCAATTAATATTGAGGCACACACATATCCAGCCATTCAATGAAATATAATATCAACAAGGGAAGAACTATTTGAATCAAGAACCCAACAGATTGTGGAAAAAGAGAAAACAAGATTAGCAGCAGAAGGGAAATTAAGAGATTGAAGATGAAAATAAATTAAATATTTGATCAAAAAGATGGAGCATAGATTTAAAAATCCACTCGAAGAAGGGGACTTGGTATTAGTTTATAATAAAACACTTCAGTCACAGTGGGACTTACTCTCCAAAAACCATTGGAATGGACCTTATACATCTATAAATCCATTTAATAATGGACTGGATGAGCTTGAAAAATTAAATGCAACTAAGCTTAAAAAAAAATTTGCAGCAAGTCACATCAAACGGCTTTATTTCATAGGAAAAGATAGTTCAATGAAGTTCAGAATCAGGAAATCGAAGCATTGAAGAAAATCAAGTTGGAAATTCAAGATTGGAGAGAGGAGAAATTGAAAAACAAAGTGAATAATATTGATATTGGAAAGATTCTCAATTGGAATTCTGGGGAAAGCATTAAATGGAGAGGGAGATGTGGTATTCTATACCAAGTATACCAGCTTCCAGCTTACACATAAAATAAAAGGAGAAAATGATAATAATAAAAATTGCACAAATTATATTAACATATGACAACTACAGGTTTCAAACAGAAATATACAATACACAGACTCAAGATCTTATCAAAACAGTATAATATCACAAAATTTCTCCACCTTGTTGCATCATCAACAACAAATTATGCAGCTCAAAGGAGTTAATGTAAATAAAGGTATATGAGGATGGACCACAGCGTTGGCAATGTGATTTCCCCACCTTGATTCAATTGAAACAAGAAATACCACAATGATATGCAGAAAATGATGATATATTTTTGAAGAACAAATGTTTTCTTAGTAATATTAACATGCATCAAACTTGATAGAAATGATGCAATCTCCATATCAAATGATACAGTACTAAACTAAAACCACAAGAATATTTCCCTCAATGCTGAATATCAAAGTGAAAATTGGTAATCAATTGAATTCAGGGAAATATAAAAATTCAAATACTTTCCCCCTCTTCAAAAAAAACACCAGCCAAATTCTCTCAAATATATTGTATTACTAGAAGAAAGCTAAATTGTGAGGAGCTGTATTTTCTGCACTTTCTTTGCAAAGAAATAAAATCTCACCAGACAAGTTATCTCAATGAACTCACATGATCGTGATAAGAAACAGCACCACCAACATATTTCTCTCAGAAAATAAATAACAAAGTCACAAAAAAGGAAATTGTCAACAGCCAAAATCTCGCAAAGATATCATATGACTAGAAGGAATTTCAATTGTGAGGAACTGTATTTTTTCTCCACTTTGTTGGAAAAAATAAAATTTGACCAGACAAGTTATCTCAAAGACATCACATCTACTTGATGAGAAACATCACGACAAGCCTAATTCCCTCAGAAAACACGTTCCTACACAAAAACTACACATCTCACCAACTAAAAGCTCTCAGCTATAATTCTTTCTAAGTAACCTGTTTTGAGAAGGTCTATGGAGGCCCAAAAGCTATAAATAGATTCTTTCTCTCCCTCATTTTTCTCATCATCATGGAAAAAGTTCCCACTAGCCAGGATCTCAACCCTCCGTGGGATAGCAGGATATCTAGAGTAGTAGTATTGTTTTGGTAGTGAAAAGCTCAGTAGCCTTTCTCAGAAGCTTAGTATTTCTGAAGAATAGTAGTATAGCCATAGTGAAAAGCTCAGTAGCCTTGTGCAGTAGGGTGGTATATCTGAAGATTAGTAGTATAAGCTTAGTCAAAAGCTCAGTAGCCTTGCTCAGCAGCTCAGTATTTTTTGAGAAATAGTATGATAACCACGATGAAAAGCTCATTAGCCTTCCACAGGAGCTTACTAATATTGAAGAATAGCTGTATAGCCATAGCTGAGCATTGGTAGATCTTCCAAGAAGCTTAGTATTATTAAAAGAAAAGAAGTCGTCATATAAAGTCAGTATTAAAAAATCATTAAGGAAATAGCAAAAGAATCAAACCCCCCGCTTTTATTATTAGTATTAATAGAAAAATATAAATATAATCAACATAAAAGCAAAAAAAAATATTCTTAGTAGCTTCATGAATATAAAAAAACCTAGAAAAAATAATATATAATCATTACTTTTATGCAAATAACACAAAAGCTTAGTCTTTAGTTTATCATAAATTGGAGCTTGAGATCAGAGTCTCCACTGTAGTGTTATTGATAGGTCTGATTGAGAGACTGCTGATAGCTCTTCTCTATATTTTAAAGCCACATATCACATTTCATTTTTTGTTTCTCTGTGGGCTGACTATTCAGTATTATTCAGAGCAGCTGCTAATACACCTTATCATCCATGGTATTGGAAAATTCTAAAATTACAAAACATAATTACTAATAATTTACCCCTCAAGTTACTGCCTTATTTCATCCCAAACCAAAAGGAGTTCCCACAACATGGGAAAGAATCGCCGCTGTTGTGAAATGTCAGGTTGAGTCTATGATGAGGTATTTATATATAGTTCTCAGAGCCTCAAATATGACTTTTACACATAATTAAAGTAATATAAATGACTAAACAATAGTTATAAGGGCTTTAATATATGAGATTAGTGGTGGTGAGTGCTGTTGAAAACCGTATTTGCAGCCTTATCAATTGGGTTATTATGATAAATTTTCAATAATTAAAAATTACAATTATACCACTTTATTTTCCAAGATTATAGCTTCTTTTGACAGTTTTACAATATAGGAATTCAAGAAGAGGATGGAAATTCCTGTTTTGACAGAGAAAGCTCCCTTTTTATCCTAAAAATGTGTGAAAAGCTCCTCAACACCATTTCACATAGAGAAAGTGTAGATTTTTCACTTCCAAGGACTAGCTTGGGATTTTGAAAAAGCCTGTATAGATTTTATTGTGCTCAGATGTGGTGTTGAAGCCACAGTTGAAACTTTTTCACCAATAAAGTGTGAAGAATTTCATCTGGGGACCACACAGCCCGCTTCTGACATGTATGACATGCAGAATTCTGTACAGAGCCTGTATGGGGATCTGATATTGAGGGAACTATGACTTATTGAAGTAAAAACAGGCTTCTTTGTCTAATTGACACCTCATACTCAAACATATGGGATAGTATCCCACAGTAAAGGTGTATTGACCCAGCTGTGAGATATTAACCTCAGAACTGTGATGAATTTGTTAGTTTTGACGATATTAAGCCCAAGGTTGGTTCATTGTGTATCTCTTAATGGGGCCTACACAATGGTTCCTCATTTGGTATGGGTAACATTAATATGGCAAAGCCATACCATGACCAATTTTCATTATTCCAATGTGCAGATTTCTCAAATCCTGTATGGAACTTGTTTGATACATAACTTTTGATCTAGATTTGTGAAGGGGAAATGGATGGCACAATGAAATTGCTATGATTGTTCTCTTTCTAAGGTAACCCCACTTCAAGTATCTCACACTAAAGCAATAGAGTTTCTATGAGAGGTGAATATTTTACTCACCCTCATTTGATTTTGATTTGGAAATAACTTCAGTAGTTTTCATGCTAGCTGATTTTGGTTAGTATCATATGATAACCCTAAATGAGGGCTTCAATTTGAACATTCAGTTGATAGAGTTCAACCTCTTCTTCTGGATTCTATGTGAGAGGTGAAAATCAAGGTTTTTGCTCAGAAACTTACTGGGGAAAATTTTGCGTCAATTGCCGGCAATTGACTTCACATCGCACCACCGTCAGTATAAAATATTTCTTCAGTAATGTTAGTGTCACATTATAGTCACTGGATTTAGTGGGTCACGTCAAGTCTGAATCAAGACAACATCAATTGTCAAATGTGTCACATGAGAATGTCACTCAAATCCCAAACCCATTCAACACTATTTGCAACGTTCAGGTGATTACACCTCATGGTGCAAGGAAGCAGTTTGGCATGAGAACACTTCCGCCATCTCACCCCTTTACCATTCCTACTCTCACACATGAGTTGGCCTCCGCATCCCCGCCTAATACTCTCCAACCGTTAGCATGCTTACATGCCCGCACTGCCCTCTGACTGTGACTCCATCACTGCCCTCATCACTCCTTACGCTTCCACACCCCCGCCGCTTACAATCCTTACTCTCCTGCAGAGCCCTCAAGATATACCTCTTGCGCCGCCCTCAACCCTCCTTGAGCCTCCTCCCCCTTCCTCATCCTCTCTGCCGCTTACCATGCTTACGCTTGTGTAGTGCCCTCCCGACATGCCTCTGATGCCACCCCACCAATCCTTACACTTCCGCTCCCCCGCTGCCTACAATCCTTATGCTCCTGTGGCACCCTCAAGATATGCCTCCGACACCGCCCTCAACCCTATTTATGCCTTTTCCCTCCAGCCTAATCCTCTCTGCCGATTACCACCCTTACACTCTCGCAGTCTCCTCCCACCATGCCTCTGACACTGCTCCCACACCGGCCTAATCCTCAATGCCACCTACCATCCTTATGCTCTCAAGATGAGACTAAAATGCTTCCCCCCATCTCTGCCCTCACCACTACTTATGCTTCTGCACCCCTGCCTCATCTTCTCTACGGCACCCTCAAGATATGCCTCCAACACTGCCCTCAACCCCCCTTACGCCTAATCCTCTCTCTGCCACTTACCATCCTTATGCTCAGGTATTAGATCCATAGGGTATGGTAGATTTTTGGTGTACATGATGAAAGCAATCACGGAAACAGGCTGAGTAGCCTTCTCTGCCAAAGAATTCTTGGGGGAAATTGGTGGGGATATTCCCAATGTTGTGGTTAGGGCTTAAGTAACGAGACTCACAAATTAAAGCCTAATAAGTGGACTATTTAAAACCCAAATTGTATCTTCTGTTTCCCTGAAAAAACATTTTATTTCATATCATTCAAATGGAACACCTTGCTTAGTGCTTACCTCATGAGCATTGAATAGTTCAAAACTTGACTTTAGTAGGTTGGTCACGAGTCAACTTTATTCAATTTCTGACAGGGAAGTGATTTCATTTCAATGAGATGAAATAATTTGAAACACATCACCTCCTTGAATTTCCCAACAAATCATATTTTGAAAATCAATGACAAGTTCAATAGATATTGATTGAAATTTCGAAGGCTGTTGATGGGCAGGTTTCTTTTTGTAAGGTTTGTCTATGAAAATCTTGATAATAGTAGCAAAATAAAGATTACTATGACTGTACTCAATAGAAATATATAATATAATAAAATATTATAACCACAAATTCAAATATAATTATTAAAAATAATTATATATAAAGATAATAAATTTAATTATTATTATAAAAATATAATAATTATAATAAAATTATAATTATTCTATTACTGTTATAGTCACTTACAGTTATAACAATAAGAATTTTAAAGCTCTTAATGAGACAATTAGCTACAAGTATCAAAACCTTATCAAAAGCTAAGGTTTGGTGTGTATTGCTATCTTACGTGGAAAAATAGTAATAACTTCAAAAATTCATTAAAAATCCAAATCTTAATGGATTTGCTTGAAAATTTCACACAGCTTAGAATTTAATATTATCTATATATAAATCAAATTTTAAGTATCTTTTATAAATAAAATTCCTGGGTAATTAGCCTGGAGATTTACTCTTTTAATTAAGCTCAAAGAAAATTATGATTTCTTTAAAAATTAATTAAAAATTGAGTTTAAGAGATTTCTGCTTGAAACTCTATTTTTAAGTTGTTCATGTGATGAACTTTAATATAAATAAGTTTATTGATATTAAAAACTTAAAATAATTAGTCTAAATGAGGATTAAAGTTACATGGAGTTAAGAATAACACTGGTAACTTTAAATTGGAATTAAAAACAAGTTGCCTTAAGTTAAGAACCTTGTTTTTAAGTATGGTTTTTCAGTTTTGACCTGAGCACGCCCTCTATATTCATTGGTTTTTAAGCCTGATTAAGCTTTGACAGTTCTTAAAACCTTGATTTCAAGCCTGCATATTGGGATTTACCCTTTGGCAGCTTGAAATTCCTGTCCAAATTGGGATAAAACCAGTTTAAACCTTAAGGTTGGATCAAAGTCTAATCTTAAATTTTAAATAAGGTTGAAAATCCTCCAATACAGGTGGACAACCTTAATTGAATCATTTCAGATCCAAAAAGTTGGGTAACCCAGCTCTATTTGGTCTTTTTCCTTTGTCCCACCTTTTTGCGTGGATTTTGCCCTTTTATACTTTGTTTATCAAAATTAAAGTTATACTTATTTTTTGTTGTTTTTTATTTTAATTTAGACTAAAAAGTATGTTTAAGACAAAATTAGCTGTTTATAAAATCATTTGTGGCCTTATGGGTATGTTATACATACCTCACAGGCTCACATTCCCTACCACCAAAAAAAAACTGTACCACAGTTTTTCTTTTGTAGTTTACCCCCAAGTTATTGGGGGGGTATAATCCACTGTCCAACCTCTCTAATTTTACTTTTAAGTATTTAAAGCACACAATTCAAACTTTTTATTGAGCAATTGGTCTTCTCTCATGTCTGAATCTTCTGAGAAACTTTTGGGAATCAGGTATTTTCCTTTTTACAATCCACTCATCTTCATGTTGTGGATTTTTATACCTGACTAAGTATTCTCTTTCATTTTTTCCCCTAAGTCTTCTTTCTTTCAAGACTTTTAGTACCTTTCTTTCCTCACTTAGATCTAATGGGGGTACTTCTAAGGGTGTTTCATTTCTTAAAGGAAATAATTCCTTGTCACTTGAAGTGTAATGCTTTACTAGACTAACAGGGAATGTTAGATGTTTATTTTCCAGTTCTCCTGACAGTTCTACTTGTACTGCATTTGTCCCATGAAGGGCTTTAATAATAAATGGTCCTGCAAAGGAATCTTTCAATTTCTTTGGGCCTTTAATATTATTAAAGTTCAAGGTTGAAACTAGTATTAAGTCCCCTACTTTGAATTCTGGGGTTTTATGACTTTTATCCCATTTCTGCTTAGCATATTCAAAGGCATGATTCATGCTTTGATTTGCATGATGTCTCACTTTATCAAGCAATAGCTTAAAGCTTGAAGCAGTTGGATGAATGTCAACCAGATCTTTCTTCAAAGTATCAATTGGAATTTTGGGGTTCCATCCTTTTTCCAACATTGCAGGGGTCTTGCCTGTTGAAGCATGGATGAAGGTCTTGTAGGCTAATTCCAATGCTGGTATAATAGTACACCAATCATGGGTAAATCCATCATAATCTTTAAACTCCAGGCCATAAGCACAAAATCTTCTGATCATGTCCTCAAGGGTTTGAATCATTCTTTCTGCTAACCCATCTGTTTGTGGATGGTATGCTGTTGAGAATGATAATTTTGTACCCAAAAGCTTATGTAAATTAGTCCATAAGGCTGATGTAAATTTTGGGTCTCTGTCACTAATGATATTTTTAAAGAGCCCAGTATGGGATATTACTCTATTCCAGATCAAAAGAGCTGTATCCATAGCTGTGTCATCTTTGTGACATGGTAAAAAGATTGGTGTTTTGCTATATCTGTCTACAATAACAAGACATGCATTGTAGCGTTTATCACCTCCAGGTGGTAGTGTGGTTACCCAATCCATGTGAACCACTTCCCATGGGGTACTTGGTTCTTGGATATGGATCATCAGACCAAATCTTTTACCAGTAGCTTTATTGGCTTTCTGGCATCTATCACAACTATGACAGTACTCAATGACATCTTTTCTCCAAGATGGCCACCAGGCACATGTCTTAATTCTTTCCATTGTTCTGTCTTCAGACAGATATCAAGAATAAATGTTATCATGGCATTCTAGTAGTATTGTGTTAATCAACATTCTACTACATAGGACCATGACACATGTGTGTTTAGATCTATGATATAGTATACCATCAAACAAATGGAATATTCCATTATCATAAGATGTTTTCCAAATATCATCCAGAGAATTAGCCAATGCTGCATCTTTGCAATCTTTGTCAAGTAGAGTAGTAAGTATATGGCAATTTTTATCTTGCTTATAGCTTTCTCTAACTTCCTTAAAGAATTCTGTTCCCACATCTGTGATGTTAATTCCTTCAATTGGAATTTGAGGATCTGCACTTGTAGGAACAAAGGCAGGATTTTCAGGTGTATTGGGTAATGCCCATCTACTTAAGCCATCAGCATTCCTGTGAATATTTCCAGCTTTATGTACTATGGTCATATTGCCTCTATACTCCTGTATAGAAATCTGCCATCTTAACATGTGTCTGTTTGGAGTTTTCATGTTAAGAAGTGACTTTACTGTGTTAAAATCAGTAATTACTTCAAACACACTGCCATCAAGATAGTAATGAAGTTTTTCCAGAGCCCAAACAAGGCAAAGGCACTCCATTTGGCTAGCTCCATATCTGGCCTCAGTAGGTTTAATTTGTCTTGAAATAAAACAAATTGGACCTTCATAAGGCTTTTCATTGACAATTTGAACTTGATGAAGAGCAGCTCCTAGACCTTCACCACATGCATCAATATACAGCTTAAAAGGAAGTTTCCAGTCTGGCATCAGTAATAATGGTGCATTGGTTAAGGCATATTTGATTATATCATATGCTTGAATTCTCTCCTGAGTCATTTCAAAAACAGTTTGTTGATCACAAATTCTGTATAATGATCTGGCATGGATTGCAAAATCTTTAAGGTGTTGCCTGTAATAACTGGCAAAACCTAAGAAAGACATCATTTTATTTTTGTTCTGGGGCATCTGTCTCAGTAAAACTGCAGCCACTTTGTTCTTATCAACACCAAGGCTTAGTCCTGAGACCACATGTCCTAGAGCTTTTGGCTCATGAAACCCAAAATTACATTTTTTAAGAGAAATTTTCATGTTCACTTGTAGAATTTTCTTAAGTACTAATGAAAGTCTCTCTAAATTTAATTGCCAGGTTTCTGAACAAATGATAATTTCATCAATATAAATGATTAACCATCCCTCTGATAGTTCATGTGAGAAAATAGTATTCATCATTATTTGGTAATGAGAGGGTGCATTTTTGATACCAAAGGGCATCCTCAAATATTCATAAATACCACAATGAGCAATTATTCTCAATAATTTCCTAGCATGGGGTGTCAAAACATTCTGGTGAAAGCCTTTTAGAGCATCCATAGAAGTGATGAATCTTGCTTTGGATAATTGAGTCAAAGTCTCATGAATTCTAGGGATTGGATACCTGTCTGGGATAGTGTAGGTATTCAGTGCTCTAAAATCACCAACCATCCTTGATTTATCATTATTCCAAGTAATGATTACTGAGGTTGTGACTTCCACTTCCTCATTGTGTCCAACTTTTCTAAGAACTCCCATTTTCATCAGTTCATTAATATGATTTTCTAATGCTTCTCTAGCCCTAGGGCTAGCTGGGTAAGCTGGTCTTCTTGATAGTGGCAGATAAGGCCTTTCCACATTAAGCATAATGTCCACCTCATGGCGTTTTATAGCCCCAAGTGGTTCATTATCTGAAGCAAAGGCTTCCCTGTATTGAAATAAAATTTCAATAAGCTCTTCCTTCATTTCAAATGTTAACTCAGGACTAATTCGTGCTTTAATTAATTGATTTAATACAAATTTTTCCTTATTAACATTTTTTACTTGTTTAATGACAGTAATTTCTCTTTTTTCTAGAGGAAAAGCAAATTTTTGTCTTTTATTTTCCCCTATAGTGAAATACCTTTCTTTATGATTATTAATATCAATACCATAAATATTGAGAACATCATTCCCAAGTATAAAGTGTTGTGAAGTACAATTATTCATAACAACAATTTCAACTTTCAGTCTTATACTTCCTGCAGGATGAGGAAATCTGATTGCTGCTTCAAATATACCCAATGGGTGCATATTTTGGCTAGCACTGCTGAATGTTATACCTTCAATTGGCATTAATTTGTCTTGCCAATTGGTATAAATTTTTTCAAGATAATCGTTTCCAACACAAGTGCAAAAAGCACCTGAGTCAAGATGTATCTTGGCTTCTATGTTATTTATCACAATATTAGTGATACAAGATGACCCAGCTGTATAACCTTTACCTCTGGCAGGTTTGGTTTTTTGCATCCTGGCATCTTGCACATGTATGAGATCCATACATTCAACACTATACTGTGGTAAGTGAGTATGTACCTCAGTGACCTCAAAAGAGACATTAATGTTCTCTATACCCAGTTCTTCTGATATTTCTTCTTCTTCTGAAGGTTCAGAATCACTGTCATGTAAAGATACATCAGCTTCTTTTGTGTCTTCCACTTTTTCAACATTTATCTCATTGACTCTTGTCTTTTTTGCAAAAGTGTTTGCCAAATGAGATGTACTTCCACATTTATGACATTTCAAAGGAGGTCTGTCATGTGGTTTGTTTGGTCTTTAAATTGGTTTCCCACTAGTCTTATTTTCTATTGGGGTTTGGACCAATTTCTTCCAATTTTTGTTCTAGTAGTGATGTCCTCCATAGCATTGACATAATCTTCTGTAGAGCAAGGCTCAATACATCTGCTTCTTATAGCATGCTCAAGGTCAAAAGCACATTTTCTTAATATCCTTTTATGTACCATTGGTTCAGACAAATCAGGATGAAGGGCAGATAATCTGTCCTTCTGTTTAAGAAACCAAGTCATGGGTCTGTCCCTCTCAATATTAAAAATGGCTTCTTCAAAAGAATTTTCCATTCTAAATCTCCAGGAATCATTTGCCCATTTGGACATAACTTGTTCTTTCCACCAAGGCCAAGAATGTTTACCATGGTCTTGTCTCATTTTATAATACCATTTCTTTGCTGATTTGGTAAATAATTAATGTAATCTGGCACTTATGTATTCATCTTGCATGTTAAAGTCTTCTTTAAACATATCAATTGTTTTCATAAATTCCATATGATTATACTCTCCTTCACCACTGAAGGTTATCCATTCCTCTAATCTTGGAATGTCCTTATAATTGCAAGCAGTTTCCACATCATGACTTGAAATTGTATGATGTAAATCATTATTCAAGTTAAGGACATTTCTGTCAAGAATTGGTGTGGATTGCCTTGGCAATTCATTTTTTAGTGATATATTATTAATACTTGACTGAATTTCTTCTTTCAAGTCAAGTCTTGCTGTATCACTTTTTTCCAATTGTTCTTGAAAAAGAGCTGCATTGTGACCAGTAGAATTTTCCAAGTTTTGCACTTGTATTTTCAATTCTTTTAACTGTCCAGTTATAAAAGAAATTGAATGTTCATCTGGTTGATTGAGTAAGGTAACTTTAAACTCAAGTCTTTCACAAATTTGTGTCAAAGACAAAATATTTGCCTTATTAACATTTTCAGGGCCAATTATGGTCTTTTGTTGGTCTTTTACTTGTAATATTTCATTACCCAACTTCTGTTGGACATGATCAAATGCTTCAAATTTTGCCATAATTTCTTTATTACAAGATTCAAAGTAAGTTGCAAGCTTTACAACATCTACTTCTTTGGAAAGGATTGGTTCAATATTTCCTCCTCCTTGTTTTTGAATTCCATCAAAGTTCTTGCCATATTGAACACATTGTCCATGGCTGTTTTTTCCTTCTTTGGAATTCTGTAATTCTGCGGGTAAGGCTTGTTCCACTTTGGCTTTGCCTTTCCCTTTGCCTTCTGCTTGCCCTTCTGGTTGGTTTTTGGGGCTTTCTTGGGCTTGTTTGGCACTGGTTAAGGCGGATTTTTGCTGGTGGATGCTTGAGGAGCTTGCACTGGGCTGTTGTCCTTGCCTTGAGCCAATTTCTTCTTCTGGTCCTCTGATAACATGCTTTGGTTTTTTAACCAAGCTTTTATCTGTTGGACTTGTCCTTTGACAGACATGGGTGTCCAACCCAACAGAAGATCTTCTGTCTTTTCTGGCCCCATGAGCTTCTTCACTTGAAGATAAGACTTCATGGTGCCTATCCAAAGACTTGGAAGGAGTTCCCACTCTTGTTGTTTTGACGCCAGGAACCAGTTTTTCCATTGGGATTGATAAATTTCCACAGCTGCCTGTTGGAAATGGTTCAGGTCTAACAGCAATAGCAGTTGTGTCAGCTTCTGGACTCTCAAGAAGAGGTTCAAAGGTGCTGGCTAACCTTTGGGAACTGGTGGAAGTTCTGGCATCCTCCATTTGTGCCTCTCCTCAGGGAGGACATTCTTGCCTTTTGGATTTGTGGCTGGAATGTCCTGGTCCAGATCCATTTGATTGGATGGAGTAGTTACTTCCACTTCTAGTAGGAGTCATCTCACATCAATTTTAATAAAAAATAGAGTAAAATTGAATTGAATTCACCTGCAGGACCTTTAAAGGGCTCTTTGGTTATCAAACCCCTTGGTGCTGGACTGGTTTGAATTTCAATACTGGACTCTGAGTTTTCAGAGTCTGAAGAATTTTTTCTGATGGAAGAAACTAGAGAGAACTAAAAATATAAGTTACTTTATCAAATAATGAAAATAACTTATAAACTCAACTTATTAAATAAAGTTGTTTTAATGTAATTTTATGGCAAATTACATCAAAAATAAAGAAAAATGTCTAAGATAAAAGAAAAAAATGTTTTTAGTAAAGATTTTTATTTTTAAAGATTTTTTATTTGATTTATTATTTTCTTGAAAGAAATAATAATTATGCAATTAACAAGTTAATTAATCAAAATTGTATTATTATTCACTTTATACTAGAATAACTCAAAGAATAAATTTCAAGTCTGTGATGTGAAAAAGCCACTAGTTAGACAAAAGAAATTTATTCCAAATCACTCAATAGTATATTGTTTCCAACAATATTTTTAAGAAGAAATTAACTTTATTAATATTATAAAGATTATTTATAAGGGATAAGTCCCAAAAAAGCCAATATTAAGACAAATATGGCAATTTTGCGTCAAAAAATAGTAAAATAAGGTCTAGAATATGATTTATGTCCCAAAAATTGGTTTAAAATCACGGCCAGGCCCTCAAATGTAAGGTTTGTCTATGAAACTCTTTATAATAGTAGCAAAATCAAGGGTACTATGACTGTCCTCAATAGAAATATATAATATAATAAAATATTATAACCACAAATTTACATATAATTATTAAAAATAATTATATATAAAGAAAATAAATTTAATTATTATTATAAAAATATAATAATAAAAAAAATATAATAATTATAATAAAATTATAATTATTCTATTACTGTTATATTCACTGACAGTTATAACAATATGAATTGTAAAGCTCTTAATGAGATAATTACACATGGAAATATAAATATTATTTATAAAAGAATTATAACACACACTTTGCAGAAATAATTCTTATAGAATAAAATTCTATATAAAAAAACTAATACTAGACAAAAAAAATATAGAACTTTAGAGAAAAACTTACTTATAATATTTATCTAATACAACAAGTTAAACAACAAACGTTATTATATTAAATAAGGATTATGAGTTAAAAACACGTTATTACTATTTTTCCATGTAAAATAGCAATACACACCAAACCTTAGCTTTTGATAAGGTTTTGATACTTGTAACTTTAAAGTTTTAAGCTTATTTAAGGTTTTTAAGCCTGATTAAGCTTTGACAGTTCTTAAAACCTTGATTTCAAGCCTGCATATTGGGATATACCCTTTTGCAGCTTGAAATTCCTGTCCAAATTGGGATAAAACCAGTTTAAACCTTAAGCTTGGATCAAAGTCTAATCTCAAAGTTTAAATAAGGTTGAAAATCCTCCAATACAGGTGGACAACCTTAATTGAATCCTTGCAGATCCAAAAAGTTGGGTACCCCAGCTCTATTTGGTCTTTTTCCTTTGTCCCACCTTTTTGCGTGGATTTTGCCCTTTTATTTATTTAAAGCCATACCATGGCTTTAAACCCTTTTAAATTGAGCTCACGCAGGATTTACATTCTGTATGGCAAATCCTTAGCCAATTCAGTAAATATACACCACACCTCAATTTTAACTAAAATTTTGGTAAGTTTGCATTAACCTTATGCAGCTTTAAATTTAAGCTTATTTAAGCTTAAATTTAACAATTTTTAAAAAGATGTTAAAAAAGTTACATTAGTACTGTGAGATTCTTAAATCTTCTAATAACACAAGAAATAAGTGTTTTTGGGTATAACACCTTATGGATGTACCCTAGGTTATTTTTGGTGTAGAATCCAAAAATGACATAATATTTACAGCTTTGTTTATCCAAAATAAAGTTATACTTATTTTTTGTTATTTTTTATTTTAATTTCAAGTAAAAAGTCTGTTTAAGACAAAATTAGCTGTTTATAAAATCATTTGTGGCCTTATGGGTATGTTATACATACCTCACAGGCTCACACTCTTTGTGACCCTGTGAAGTATTTATAGCATACCCATAAGGCCTGAAATGACTTTATATACAGTTGATTTGGTCTTCAACAGACTTTTCAATTGAATTTAAAATAAAAAAAAATAAAAAATAAGTATAACTTTTTTTGGACAAACAAAGTTATAAAGATTATGTCATTTTTGGATTCTAAACCAAAAATGACCTAGGGTACACCTATAGGGTGTTATACCCAAAAGGGCTTATTTCTTATGTTATTGGAAGATTTAAAAATCTCACAGTACCAGTGTAAAATTTTTAACATTTTTTTTAAAAAATTTAAATTTAAGCTTAAATAAGCTTAAATTTAAAGTTGCATAAGGTTTATGCAAACTTAACAAAATTTGATTTAAAATTGAGGTGTTGTGTATAGTTACTGAATTGGCTGAGGATCTGCCATACAGAATGTAAATCCTGTGTGACTTCAATTTAAAGGGTTTAAGGCCATAGTATGGCTTTAAATAAATAACAGCGCAAAATCCACCCAAAAAGGTGGTACAACGCAAAAAGACCAAACAGAGCTGGGGTACCCAACTCTTTGGATCTCCAATGATTCAACTAAGGTTGCCCACCTGTATTCGAGAATTTTCAACCTTATTTAAGCTCTAATATTAGAATTTGATCCAACCTTAAAGTTTAAACTGTTTTTAACCCAATGTGGACAGAAATTTCAAGCTGCCAAAGGGTAAATCCCAATATGCAGGCTTGAAATTAAAGCTTTGAAACCTGCCAAAGCTTTAGTAAGCTTAAACAGCTTAAATAAGCTTCAAACATTAATGTTACAAGCATTAAAACCTTATCAAAAGTTAAGGTTTAGTGTGCATTGCAATTTTAAATGGAAAAACAGCAATAACTTCAAAAATTCATTTAAAATCCAATTCTTAATGGATTCTCTTGAATTTGTCACACAGCTTTCAATTTAATATGATCTAAATGAAAATTGAATTTTAAGTATTTCTTAAAAATAGATGTCCTGGGTAATTAGTCCGGAAATTTACTCTTTTAATTATACTTAAAGAAACTTACAATTTCTTTAAAAATTAATTAACAATTGATTTTAAGAGGTTTCTGCTTGAAACTCTATTTTTAAGCTGTTCATGTGATGAAATTTAATATAAATAAACTTATTTTATATTAAAAACCTAATATAATTAACTTACATGAGGATTAAAGCTACTTGGAGTTAAGAATAACACTGGTAAATTTAAATTGGAAGTAAAAATAAGTTATATTAAGTTAAGAACCTTATTTTAAGCATTGTTTTTCAGCTTTGACCTGAGAATGCCCTCTATATCTATTATGAATCATTACAGCTGCTCTGTAGACATAAAAAGAGTCTTTTGATCACTGTTTTTGTCCATCATCAATTATCAGCCCAATTATATTAGACATTTAAACAGGTAAAGTTCTGTTATATATAAAATCTCATTTTTAAAGTACTTCTTAAGTATTTTATTCTTTATAAATCTTCAATTAACGAATTGAAATCATATAAATTAGATTATTGTTGTAATCACCTGTAATATATTTTATTTTATAAAATTGTTGTCTTTGAAATATCTTTCAAATCCTCAAATTCCCCTCAAAAACTCTTTAATCATTTTTTTTTATTATAAAAAGTTGTTTTATCTTTTAAAGTATTTATTTTTGGTGTGTTTTTAACTTATAATTATTATTTAATATAATAACTGTTGTTGTTTGACTTGTTTTATTAAATAAATATTAAAGTAAGTTTTCTTTAAAATTCTATATCTTTTTTATCTATTATTAGTTTTTTTATATAGAATTTTTCTATAAGAATTATTTCTTCACAGTGTGTGTTTTAATTCTTTTATAAATAATATTTATATATTACTTATAAGTGGTTAATTATTTATATTTTCCACGTGTAATTGTTACATTAAGAGCTTTACACTTCTTATTGTTATAATTGTCAGTGACTATAACAATAATAGAATAATTATAATTTAGTATAATTATTATATTTTTATTATTATTTTATATAATAATAATTAAAAGAATTTTTTATACAATTATTTTTAATAATTATATTTAAATTTGTGGTTATAATATTTTATTATATTATATTTTTCTACTGAGGACAGTCATATTACTCTTGATATTGTTACTATTATTGAAAGTTTCATAGAAAAACCTTACATTTTGGGGCCTGGCCATGATTTTAACCAATTTTTGGGACATAAATGATATTCTAGACCTTATTTTACTGTTTTTGACGTAAAATTGCCATATTTACTTTAATATTGGCTTTTCTGCGACTTATCCCTTATAAATAATCTTTATAATATTAATAAAGTTATTTTTTATTAAAAATATAGTTTGAAACAATATACTATTGAGTGACTTGGAATAAATTTCTTTTGCCTAACTAGTGGCTTTTTCACATCAAAGACTTGAAATTTCTTCTTTGAGCTATTCTAGTATAAAGTGAATAATAATATAATTTTAATTAATAGCTTATTAATGGCACCATTACTATTTCTTTAAATAAAATATTAAATCAAATAAAGAATTCAAAAATTAAAAATCTTTACTAAAAACATTTTTTTCTTCCATCTCAGACATTTTTCTTTTTTTTGATGTAATTTGCCATATATTACATTAAAACAACTTCATCCAATAAGTTGAGTTTATAAGTTATTTTTATTGTTTGATAAAATAACTTATAATTTTTTTTTCTCTAGCATCATCCATCAGAGAAAGCTCTTCAGAATCTGAAGCCTCAGAGTCTAGTATTGAAATTCAAACTAGCCCAGTACCAAGGGGTTTACTTACCAAAGAACCCTTTAAAGGTCCAGCAGGTGAATTCAATCCATTTCTTAGTCTTAATTTCTTTATATTGACATGAAATGACTCCTACTAGAAGTGGAAGTAACTACTCCATCCAATCAAATGGATCTGGACCAGGATATTCAAGTCATAAATCTAAAAGACAAGAATTTCAGCCCAGAGGAGAGGCACAAATGGAGGATTCCAGAACTTCCACCAGTTCCCAAAGGTTAGCCAGCAACTTTGAAACTCTTATTGAGAGTCCAGAAGCTGACATAACTGCTATTGCTGTTAGACCTGGATCACTTTCAACAGGAAACAATAGAGATATACCAGTCTCAGTACACAAACTGGTTTATGGCAGCAAAACAGCAAGAGTGGGAGCTTCTCCCAAGTCTTTGGATAGGCACCATGAACTCATATCTTCAAGTGAAGAAATTCATGGGGCCGATAAAGACAGAGGAACTTCTGAAGGGTTGGACACCCATGTCTTGCAAAGGAAAACTCTACCAGATAAAAGCTTGGTTGAAAAACCAAAGCATTTTATCAGAGGACGAGAAGAAGAAGTTGGCCCAAGGCCAGGAAAACAGCCCAGTGGAAGCTCCCCAAGCCTCCACAAGTAAAAATCCGCCTCAAAGAGTTCCCAACAAGCCCAAGCAAACCTCAAAGACCATTCAGAAGGGCAAGCAAAAGGCCAAGCGAAAGGCAAAGCCCAAATGGAACAAGCCTTACCCACAGAATTACAGTATTCCCAAGAAAGAGATGTCAGCCATCGACAATGTGTTCAATATGGAAATAACTCTGATGGAATTCAAAAACAAGGAAGAGGAAATATTTAGCCAATCTTTTCCAAAGAAGTAGATCTTTTACAGCTTGTAAACCAAATTGAAACTCGTAATAAAGAAACTATAACAAAGCTTAAAACATTGGAGTATATCCAACAAACGCTGTGTAATGAGATATTACAAGTAAAAGAGTCACGAAAGACCATGCTCGGCCTTGAAAATATTAATAAAGACATTATTTTGTCTTTGACACAAATTTGTGCAAGAATTGAGTCTAAATTTACCTTAATCAATCAACCTGATGACAATTCTAGTTCTTTTCTAACTAGACAGTTAAAAGAATGAATAATCCAAGTTTAAAACTTGGAAAAGTCAAGTAGGCACAATGCAGCTCTTTTCCAAGAACAATTGGAAAAAAGTGATAAAGCAAGACTTGAATTGAAAGAAGATATTCAATCAAGTATGAGCAATATATCACTGAAAAATGAATTGCCAAAACAGTCTACACCAATTCATGACTGAAATGTGCTAAACTTGAATAATGACTTACATCATCCAATTTCAAGTAATGCAGAAGTAGAAACTGCTTGCAATTTTGAATACATTCCAAGATTAGAGGAATGGCCAACCTTTAGTGGTGAAGGAGAATATAATCATATGGAATTTATGAAAACAATTGATATGTTTAAAGAAGACTTTAATATACCAGATGAATACATAAGTGCCAGATTACACTCATTGTTTACCAAATCAGCAAACTAATGGTATTACAAAATGAGACAATACCGTGGTTAATATTCTTGGCCTTGGTGGAAAGAACAGATTATTTCCAAATGGAAAAATGATTCCAGGAGATTTAAAATGGAGAATTAATTTGAAGAAGCCATTTTTATATTGAGAGGGACAGGCCCATGTATTTGTTTCGTAAACAAAAGTACAGATTAAATGCCCTTTATCCTGATATTTCTGAAACATTGGTACATAAAAGGAAATTAAGAAAGTGTGGTGGTGACCTTGATCATGCTATAAGAAGCATATTTATTGAGCCTTTATCTACAGAAGATCATATCAATGCTATGGAGGAAATCACTACTAGAACAAAAATTGGTAGAAATTGGTATAAACCCCCAATGGACAACAAGACCAGTGGGAAACCAATTCCAAACCCAATAAGCCACATGACAAAGCTCCCTTGAAATGTCAAAAATGTGGAAGTACATCTCATCTGGCTAATACTTGTCCCAAAAGGGCAAGAATCAATTAGATAGAAGTTGAAAAAGATGACACAAAAGAAACAAAAGATGTCTCTGTACATGAAAGTGATTCTGAGCCTTCTGAAGAAGAGGAATTACTAGATGAACTTAGTATACAAAATATTAATGTTTCCTTTGAGGTCACAGAAGTACATACTCACTTGCCACAGTAAAGTGATGAATGTATGGATCTCATACATGTGCAAGTTGCCAAAATGCAGAAAACCAAACCAGCCAGAGGTAAAGGTTATACAGCTGGAGAATCTTGTATCACTAAGATTGTGATAAACAACAGACAAGCTAAGATACATCTTGACTCAGGTGCCTTTCGTACTTGTGTGGGAAAAGATTATCTTGACAAGATTTATACCAATTGGCAAGACAAGTTAATGCCAATTGAAGGTATAAAATTCAGCAGTGCCAGCCAAAATATGCACCCTTTGGGTATATTTGAAGCAGCAATGATATTCTCCCATCCTACAGGAAGTATCAGATTAAAAGTTGAATTTGTTGTTATGAATAATTGTACTTCACAACACTTTCTACTTGAAAATGATTATCTCAATATTTATGGTATTGATATTAATAATCATAAAGACAGGTATTTCACTATTGGAGAAAATAAAAGGCAAAAATTTGTTTCTCCTCCAGAAAAAAGAGAAATAACTGTCATTAGACAAGTAAAAAATGTTAATAAAGAGAAATTTGTGTCAGATCAGTTAATTAAAGCACAAATTAATGCTGAATTTACACTAGAAATGAAGGAAGAACTTATTGAAATTTTATTTCAATACAGGGAAGCCTTTGCTTCTGATAATGAACCACTTGGGGCTATCAAAGGCCATGAAGTGGACATTATGCTTAATGTGGAAAGACCTTACCCTCAACTTTTATGAAGACCAGCTTACCCAGCTAGCCCTAGGGCCAGAGAGGAATTAGAAAATTATATTAATGAACTGATGAAACTGGGAGTTCTTAGAAAGGTTGGACACAATGAAGAAGAAGTAGAAGTCCCAACTCCTGTAATCATTACTTGGCATAATGATAAATGAAGGATGGTTGGTGATTTTACAGCATTGAATACTTACACTATTCCAGATAGGTATCCAATTCCTAGAATCCATGAGACTTTTACTTAAATATCCAAAGAAGAGTTTATCACTTCTATGGAAGCTCTTAAATGTTTCCCTCAGAATTTCTTAACACCTCATGCTATGAAATTATTGAGGATTATTTCTCATTGTGGTATTTATGAATACTTGAGGATGCCTTTTGGCATTAAAAATGCACCCTCTCACTATCAAAGGATGATGAACACCATATTCCCACATGAATTATCAGAGGGATGGTTAATCATTTATATTGATTACATTATAACTTTTTCAGAAACTTGGCAATTGCATTTAGAGAGACTTTCATTAATACTTAAGAAAATTCTTCAAGTGAACATGAAAATTTCTCTTAAAAATTGTGATTTTGGGTTTCATGAGCTGAAAGCTTCAGGACATGTAGTCTCAGGACTGAGCCTTGATGTTGATAAAAACAAAGTGGCTGCAGTTTTACTGAAACAAATGCCCCAGAACAAAAAAGAAATGATGTTTTTCTTAGGATTTGCCAGTTATTACAGGCAACACCCTAAAGATTTTGCAATCCATGCCAGATCATTGTACAGAATTTGTGACCAACAAACTGTCTTTAAAATGACACAGGAGAGGATTGAAGCATATGAAAAAATCAGATATGCCTTGACCAATGCACCACCATTACTGATTCTAGACTGGAAACTTCCTTTCAAGCTGTATATTGATGCATGTGGTGAGGGCCTAGTTGAAGCTCTTCATCAAGTTCAAATTGTCAATGACAAACCTTATGAAGGTCCAATTTGTTTTATTTCAAGAAAAATCAAACCTACTGAGACCAGATATGGAGCCAGCCAAATGGAATTCCTTTGCCTTGTATGGGCTCTGGAAAAACTTCATTATTATCTTGATGGTAGTGTGTTTGAAGTAATTACTGATTGTAATGCAGTAAAATCACTTCTTAGCATGAAAACTCCAAACAGACACATGTTAAGATGGCAGATTTCTATACAGGAGTATAGAGGGAATATGACCATAGTACATAAAGCTGGAAATATTCACAATAATGCTGATGGCTTGAGTAGATGGGCATTACCCAATACACCTGACAATCCTGCCTATGTTCCCACAGGTGCAGAGCCTCAAATTCCAATTGAAAGAGTTAAAACACAGATGTTGGGACACAATTTTTTGAAGAAGCTAGAGAAAGCTACAGGCTGCATAAGAATTGTCATATTCTTACTTCTCTACTTGAAAGAGATCAAAGATGCAGCTTCGGCTAATTCTTTGGACAATATTTGCAAAACATCTTATGACAATGGGAGATTCCATTTATTTGATGGTATTTTATATCATATATCTAAACACACATGTGTCATGGTCCTGTGTAGTAGAATGTTAATTAACACAATACTGCTATAATGTCATGATAACATTTATTATGGACATCTTTCAGAAGACAGAACAATGGAAAGAATTAAGACATGTGCCTGGTGGCCATCTTGGAGAAAAGATGTCATTGTGTACTGTCATAGTTGTTATGGATTCCAGAAAGCCAATAAAGTTACTGGAAAAGATTTGGTTTGATGATGCATATCCAAGAACCAAGTACCCCATGGGAAGTGATTCATATTGATTGGGTAAACACCTTACCACCTGGAGGTGATAAAAGTTACAATGCATGTGTTGTCATTGTAGACAGATATAGAAAAACACCAATGTTCTTACCATGTCATAAAGATGACACAGCTATGGATACAGCTCTTTTAATTTGGAAGAGAGCTATATCTCAAACTGATCTTTTTAAAAATATCATTAGTGATAGAGACCCAAACCCCAAATCAGCCTTATGGACCAATTTACATAAGCCTTTGGGTACAAAATTATCATTCTCAACAGCATACCATCCATAAACAGATGGGTGAGCAGAAAGAATGATACATACCATTGAGGACATGATCAGAAGACTTTGTGCTTATGGCCTGAAGTTTAAAGATTCTGATGACTTTACCCATTATTGGTGTACTCTTAGACCACCATTGGAATTAGCCCAAGAGAACTCCATCAATGCTTCAACAAGGAAAACTCCTTCAATGTTGGAAAAAGGATGGAACCCTAAGCTTCCAGTTCCTACTTTGAAGAAAGATTTAGTTGATATTCATCCAGCTGCTTCAAGCTTTAAGTTATTTCTTGATAAAGTAAGGAATCATTCAAATCAAAGCATGAATGATGCCTTTGAATATGCTAAACAGAAATGGGACAAAAGTCATAAAACCCCAGAATTCAAAGTAGGGGACTTGATATTAGTTTCAAACTTGAACTTCAATAGTATTAAAGGTCCAAAGTAATTGAAATGTTCCTTTGCAGGACCATTTATTATTAAAGCCCTTCATGAGACAAATGCAGTACAGGTAGAATGTCCAGGGAATTGGAAAAAAAATCCAACTTTTCCTGTTAGTCTGGTAAAGCATTACACTTCAAGTGATGTGGAATTATTTGTTTTGAGAAATGAAACACCCTTAGAAGTACCTCCACTTGATCCAAGTGAAGAGAAAAAAAGACTAAAAGTCTTGAAAGAAAGAAGACTTAGGGGAAAAAATGAAAGAGAATACTTGGTCAGGTACAGAAGTCCACAACATGCAGATGAATGGATTGTAGCAGACAAGATAACTGATTCCCAAAAGCTTCGCAGAAGATTCAGAAATGAGAAAAGACCAATCCCTCAATAAGATATCTGAATTGTGTGCTTTGCATACTTGAAAGTATAAGTAAAGAGGTTGGACAGTGGATGATACCCGCCCAATTAACCTGGGGGTATACTACTAAAGGAAAATTGTGGTACAATTATTTGTTGGTGGTAGGGAATGTGAGCCTGTGAGGTATTTATAACATACCCATAAGGCCTCAAATGAGTTTATATACAGTTTATTTAGTCTTCAAAATACTTTTCAATTGAATTTAAAATAAAAAATAAGAAAAATAAGTATAAATTTTTCTTGGATAAGCAAAGTTATAAATATTATGTCATTTTTGGACTCTACACCAAAAATGACCTAGGGTACACCCATAGGGTTTTATACCAAAAAGGGCTTATTTCTTATGTTATTGGAAGAGTTAAGAATCTCACAGTACTAATGTAACTTTTTTAAAATTTATTTTAATTTTTTTAAATTTAAGCCTAAATAAGCTTAAATTTAAAGCTGCATAAGGTTTATGCAAACTTACCAAATTTTAGTTAAAATTGAGGTGTTGTGTAAGTTTACTGAATTGGCTGAGGATCTGCCATACAGAATGTAAACCCTGCGTGAGCTCAATTTAAAAGGGTTTAAGGCCATAGTATGGCTTTAAATAAATAAAAGGGCAAAACCCGTGCAAAAAGGTGGGACAAAGGAAAAAGACCAAACAGAGCTTGGGTACCCAACTTTTTGGATCTGCAATTTTAAAATTGTTAAATTTAAGCTTAAATAAGCTTAAATTTAAAGTTGCGTAAGATTAATGCAAACTTACCAAAATTTTAGTTAAAATTGAGGTGTGGTGTATATTTACTGAATTCACTAAGGATTTGCCATACAGAATGTAAATCCTGTGTGAGCTCAATTTAAAAGGGTTTAAAGCCATGGTATGGCTTTAAATAAATAAAAGGGCAAAATCCACACAAAAAGGTGGGACAAAGGAAAAAGACCAAATAGAGCTGGGGTACCCAATTTTTTGGATCTGCAATGATTAAATTAAGGTTTTCCACCTGTATTGGAGGATTTTCAACCTTATCTAAGTTTTAAGATTAAACTTTGATCCAACCTTCAAGTTTAAACTGGTTTTAACCTAATTTGGACAGGAATTTGAAGCTGCCAAAGGGTAAATCCCAATCTGCAGGCTTGAAATTAAAGTTTTGAGACCTGTCAAAGCTTAAATAAGCTTAAATCTTTAAGGTTGAAAGCATTAAAACCTTATCAAAAGCTAAGGTTTAGTGTGTATTGCTATTTTATGTGGAAAAATAGCAATAACTTCAAAACTTAATTAAAAATCCGATTCTTAATGAATTGGCTTGAAATTTTCACACAGCTTACAATTTAATATTATCTATGTTTAAATAAAATTTTAAGTATCTCTTATAAACATATCTCCTGGGTAATTAGTCTGGAAATTTACTCTTTTAATTATACTTAAAGAAAATTAAGATTTCTTTAAAAATTAATTAAAAATTGAGTTTAAGATATTTCTGCTTGAAACGCTATTTTTAAGCTGTTCATGTGATTAACTTTAATATAAATAAACTTATTTTATATTAAAACCTAATACAATTAACTTAAATGAGGATTAAACTTACTTGGAGTTAAGAATAACACTGGTAAATTTAAATTGGAATTAAAATTAAGTTATATTAAGTTAAGAACCTTATTTTAAGCATGGTTTTTCAGTTTTGACCTGAGCATGCGCACTATATCTATTATGAATCATGACAGCTGCTCTGTAGACATAAAAAGAGTCCTTTCATCACTGTTTTTGTCCATAATCAATTATAAACCCAATTATATTAGACATTTAAACAGGTAAAGTTTTGTTATATATAAAATCTTATTATTAAAGTAATTCTTAAGTATTTTATTATTTATAGATCTTAAATTAAAGAATTAAAATCATAGAAATTAGATTATTGTTGTAATCACCTATAATACATTTTATTTTATGAAATTATTGTCTTTAAAATATCTTTTAGAATCCACAAACTCCTCTCAAAAACTCTTTAATCATATTTTTTATTATAAAAAGTTGTTTTATCTTTTAAAATATTGATTTTTGGCGTGTTTTTAACTTATAATTATTATCTAATATAATAACTGTTGTGTTTTGACTTGTTGTATTAAATAAACATTATAAGTAACTTTTCCCTAAAATTCTATATCTTTTTTTATCTATTATTAGTTGTTTTTATATAGAATATTTCTATAAGAATTATTTCTGCACAGTGTGTGTTTTAAAAATAATATTTAAATATCATTTATAAGTGGTTGAATATTTATATTTTCCATGTTTAATTGTCGCATTAAGACCTTTACACTTCTTATTGTTATAACTGTCAGTGACTATAACAATAATAGAATAATCATAATTTCTTATGATTATTATATTTTATGTATTATTATTTTATATAATAATGGTTAAATTTATTTTTTATATAATTATTTTCAATAATTATATTTAAATTTTTGGTTATAATATTTTATTATATCATATTTTTCTACTGATGACAGGCATAGTACTCTTGATATTGTTACTATTATCAAGATTTTCATAGACAAACCTGACACTTTTGGTGATCTTGTGGTTCCAAAATTTTTTTTCTAGAAATTTCACCAACTATTGAACTGATTTGCATTGATGTTTAACTTCTTTAAAGCTTTCCAAGATTCTTCAATATTGATATTACCTAAAAAAGAATCAGTGATCTTGAAATTAGTTTGCTTGCACCACTTTCAGAACTCCTGCCTTTTTTCTTCAATTTTGATCTTTTTATTCTACAATTTTCAATCAAGTTATCAATCAACTTGTCACCATCTATTTACTTAATGAACTACCTCTGCTATGCCCCAAACCCCGGGAAATTCAACTGAATTCCATGAACAAAGAACTTCAGCCCCAGAGAGTGGAAGTGTAATCTCTGATATGGTCAGTAGTCATGAATTAGGCATTGAAGTAGAGAGCCAGTCACATTAAAATAATCAAGATCCACCCATTCTTCCAGAATGTGAGTACGCATCCATCTGAATATTTGGAATCTCTCAAAACCTGATATTGTGTCATAGCCTTTCTCTCATCTCAGCCTCCAAGCTCTCAAAAACCTTATTTTAAAATCTATCAGAAGGAAAGACTGTTGAACCTTGTTCACCAACAGAAGATGCTGGGCAAGATGAAATAATATTCAGTGGCAAGGTTGAAATTATATCAAAGGAACAATTTGTCTCAAAAGTTTCTCAAACAATCCCAAGGCTGGAAAAAATTCAAAATTTAAGTAAAATTCCTGATTATGTATTTCAAAAGGTTGCTGAAGAAATTAGAATCCTCAAAATTGATTTGAGCCATAAGTCTATTACTATTGCAATAAATTTTTTTTAAAAATGGCTGCTTACAATATATGGATAAGTGTGGAGGTGGGAGAATCTCTACCTGAAGGATCTCAAGTGTCAATTGGAGTTCCAGGAGAAGGATTAGGAAAAATACCAAATATACATGCCACAAAACAAAACAACAAAAAACGCCATACCTTTGAAGCCTCAAATGATTCCTGGGAGCAAGGTGATGAAATGATCAATGTTGATGTGGACCATATTGATAATGAAATTCAGCATACTGAAAGCCCCCCATACTAAATGAAGCAATCCATGATGAAACCCCTGTTACCTCTCCTCAAAATATTCAATCCTTTCAAGAAAGGGAGACAATTAAACATGATACATTGGGTCAACATATGACTGATATAATGCCAGGCCCTGAGCCCAAAGTGTCATCCTTGCCTAATTTTCAAGGAATATTTTTCTCCCACTTTGAAGAGTTTGGAGACCTTTTCACTTATAATTGCAATATTAATCAAGAATCATGGAAAAGGGGGCTTAATAATATCAATAGTATATATGACAATTGATGGGACAATTTACCCACAAATAATGCTCATACATTCCTGCCTGTTGGTATTAAGGTTATCAGTAACCGAGAGCTTAAAATGTTGGCCTGGCGTGAGGAGCTTGAGATTTCAGGTGAGTTTTATCTTTTTGCATGATAAATGATTATTGGCTGTTGACTTGTGATATAAATTGCAATATATAGGGTTAGATTTTTTTAAGCCAACAGAAACAGAAGCGTTTTTTAATAACATTTGGAATCTCAAATTGATGAATGAATCAGCAAAACCTTCAGATAATCTTCCAAAATCTGAACACTCCTTCTTCAAAATGGTTCAGAGCCTTCTTTACCCCGCCAATCCAATTAAACATTTTTGGGCAAGTGTTATGTTTGAATCCATTAGTTTAGTCTCATACAATGTGATTGCACCCAAGCCATATGTGGCACAAATGTCAAATTCGACCAATCCTCTTGGACTCAAACAGGGAGCAGTTGAATACCTTGCCTCCTGCTTGAGTAAATTGAAGCAATGTGCTACACAACTTAGCATTGAAGGTGGCGGGGCTGACAATGAGAGATTGACAAAGCCGCACAAGAGCCTGGAGGACCTAATGGATACAGTTAGCCATTTGATGATTGCGTACAACATGTTACATGCACATACAAAGGTCAAAGTCTATGGCATCCTAAGGCAAACTCACGAGCTTGAAAAAAATGAGGCCATCAAAGATCTTTTGATGTGTCACAAGAATCTTGGAATAAATTGAATTCGCTATGGTATATTAGTGGCATTCTGTGCAGCGGGGTTTGTGGTTTGATGGTATGCTCAGATGACTGGAGAATTGGTGAAAGGGGCTTTATCACTCATTGACATTTCCAAAAGACTTTCAGAAGGTAAAACTCTAGTAGAGCTGGTGTGGCTATGTACTAAGAAGTATATATGGAATTTACTAAATAAGAGTTTCTTCTCATCGGAGTCTTTTAACCCCACTGTACCTCTTAGATTTGAATTTGCATTATGCTTGGTATTAGAATTCAGTGATTACTGGGTGGAGAAGCACAATCTTGGTTCAAGTGATGAGGTCACATTGACTTTACTCAGGTCAGCTAAACTTACAACCAGGATTTAACCGTTTTAGATTAACTGTTTACCAATAGATTGTAATTTAATTTTAGAAAGTTATTTATGAATTTAATAATTGTGACTATCTATCCTACGACTGCCCAGATGCTTCAGTATGAATACCAATAATAACTATCTTTGTACAGAGGAATGCCTGCATACACCATTGAGAATACTCAGACAAGACACAAACTCAGTAAGGCAGATGTTCCTGCAATTAGCACATGCAGGGGCATTGTGGGAAGTCATAAAACCAAATAATAGGCCAAATGGCACTGGTTATCTTATAGAGGACTAAGATGATTAGGGATCCACAGGGGAGTGCATATTGCATTTGCGCGTGCTTTCAATATTCCACATGGTTGGATTTGAACAGCATTGAATTGGAATATTAATATATCAAATTGAATAATGCAGTATCCGCTGCATTTTTCAGGTTAAGGTGCTTGAGATCGCCAATTTGCAAAAGTCAGATGTAATCTTTCATTTTTAGCCACAATTAAAAAACATTCATTGAGCAAAATCAAATTTAGGTGAAATTAATAATTCAAACAACATTCACTAACCTTTGGTTTCATTTCATCTTCCTGTGCAAGCATGCAATTCACTAAAAAAGGAAAGAAGCATAAAAGGGAACTTGTGGGAAAGGGGCAGGGTGAGGAAGGAAAGTGTGAGTTTCTCACTTATTCTCAGCATATATATATAAATATATATATGGGTTAGCATTTGTGTGGCACCCTCATTGGGCCCCATGGAAAAAATTTGGCTTTAGTCAGTTTAGATCAAGCCAATGCCATGTGGGTTCCAACAGGGAAGTCAAGGATTTATGCCAAATAAAGCTCATTGGGCTTTGGGTACCCTTCTGGACTCAAAAGGCCTTAGGTTCAAATGGGAGGAAGCAGTATCTGATATCTTGTCTGCTTCAACACAAAGTGATCCCTCACCCACTCCGGAATAGTGGGACCTCCCAAAAGACAAATGAGGCCAAAACGACCTGAAAGAATAAGTTTTTTTCCTCCACTCAACCGACAGCACAAATATCAATGCCAGTATCAGCAAATATGACCCCGAGTGAAATTCAGAGGGTGGTGAATGTCAATCAGATGAAATGCATTCACTTTGGCCATGTGGTAATTCTCTCTTCAACCGGATTACTCATTGCCCTTGTTGAATTCAGACCATTCACAACAATGAGTGAAATTGAGGTTAATCAATGGTATTAATTATCACAATTCTTATTTCAAAAAAGAAAATTCACTGAACCGATTGCAACAAATGGGGCATTACTGGAGGAATTTATGTTTGAAATTGGGTGGTGCAAATTCAGCGCAAAGAATGAACAATTTGGTCTTTATGGAAGTCTTGGGAAAATTGAAAACACAAAAAATGAATTATGGAACCAAGGTGCAAATCTTAAATCAGTGGGTTGCATTCTAGGTCAATCCTTAAAATATTTTGGGGACAAATTCTTTCAAAAGATTCAAACTTGCTAAAAGTCATTGGGGGTTCTGTCCTTTGATCAAGTCAACTATGAAGCTGATATGTCTGAAAATCATGGGGCATTTGAGTTTGCTTCCACACTCACTTTCACCATGAACGGATTCAAAAACTCATCTCATCTTGATAAGAGTGCATTGTTGTATGATTTGGGATGGTGGTTTCAAGCTGATAAGTGGACTGGCCAAACCAAAGAGATGCAACAAAGTGGTGTACAGGGGCAAGATTGATTTTCCCTAATAAGCATTTTTGGATTGATCTATCCAAATGTCATGGGCTCATTCAGGTAGTGTGGGCAAGTAGTACATTTGTGCATTATACTGATACACCACCGGACAACGAAAGCACGGCACTAGTGGGTATGTCTGCACAATGCTCAAGGAGGTTAGCAAAAACAATGTGGTGGAAAAGCAACGGCTATTATGAGATTGGCAAGGGAGCGGGCTATCACATCAGGGATAGTAATACAATCTCATCTCAATTATAAGAATGAGGGAATTTGGATGCATCTGGGAGTTAGGGTGTGACAAGGCACCGGACAGTATAAACCGGGTTTTGATGGGTTGGAATTGGGATTATATGGTGGCTCACATGAAAAAGGGCTGAAATGGCTCATGTATGGTGGAATGACACCATACACTTGTCCTGGTTACTTGCTCTTCTTTGCACATGAATCCCCGCTCTTTTCCAGCATCGCAAAACTTCACATGCAAATCCTTACGCCTGTCCAGGATCCCAACTCTGTACACACAAATCCTTACCCTTGTAAAGGTTCCCAACAATTCAAGCCACTCCTTCCGCCAGGGTAGGCTCCCAGCAATTCCAACAATTCCTTACCCCTCTGCCTGCTCCCAATGCTTCACACGCAAATCTTTATTCTTGTACAGGTTCCCGTCAATTCAAACAATTCCTTATGCCAGTTGAGGCTTTTGACTCTTCACATGCAAATCATTACACCTGTACAGGTTCCCGACAATTCAGACAATTCCTTACACCAGGGAAGCCTCTCAAAAATTCAAAAAATTCCATACATGACTAAGATTAATAGCATGTGATGATAGGAAAGGCCATGAATAATGAAGCTCTGGTGGATTGCTCACATGCGGGTAACCCTCATATTTTTACAATTAAGATCTGATATGGTTTAGAACCATAGAAGTAGAAAATATAGGAGGCAGTAATGGTGACTGACTATTTGCGCATTTTCTGAGAAAGAGGTTCACACATAGAAATACTAACTGCAAAATTTGGTGGGGCACTTACAAAATTCATTTGCACCATTGGCAAAAAAGGAAAGCTCATGGGAAAAAATAATATAACCAAAATGGAAAAAATCATTTATTTATTACAACTAACTTATTTAAAAGATTGTATTACAAAAGGAAATGAGTGAAAACAAAACTTTTTTTTTCTTTTTTGAGAACTCTTGAGACTATCCTGGTGATGTCCTCCTTTGGATAGGCTTCCAGTGCCTGGCCAAGGAAGGAAGTTTAGTTCCTCCCGAAATTCCCAGTGCATCTCATTTCAATGAGTTGCATCCATGCAGGGAATCATGTGGAGAAATCAGAAATCCTCCAACAAGATTCGGTTAATGGATTTGTGGACAATGGCTCAAGGAATAATTAAGGTTGGTTGTAAGTCAGTACATTGCTGGCAAGCCTCATTGTGGGAATGAGGGGAGCTTGGCGCCGGGGCTCTTGGGGGTGCTGGGAGGGCTCTCTGGGGGAGCTGGGCAGCTGTCTGGCGTATCGTCAATGATTATTAGAGAGACAGGGGTAGCCATACAAGCTGGAGATGGATGAAGGAGGGGTGAGGGAAAGCTGGAAACAGGAAAACGATAAAAAAAGAAAAGTACTAACCAAAATGTTCCTCCATTGCTTGCGTGGGAGACACCTCATGTTAAGGCCCATGAGCCAAAGCCTCCTCATGTGGTTCAGAGGGCTGACTTGGGCGTGGAATAGGTGGCTCATTGTGTTGGGAGGGTTCTACAAAAGGAGGCAAAGTCAGTTCACTTGATGCAAAAGTTAATCTGAGAAAAGGGAAAAGTGGCTGCTTACTGTGGAATAAGTCCTCCGACCATCTGGTGCCACTTGGGCCTGAAGTTGTTTGCCACAGAGTTTGCTTGCAAGGCATATGAGGAACAGGTGAGTCTTTTCATGGGGGATTTGGTGGGTTTTGTTCCATGTGTAATGGAAAAAAGTCAGTATGATTGCGTGAGGAGCAATCGAGGAGGAAAAAGAAAACTTACTTTGGCATTTGAATCCCATGGGTGACAAGACATGCTGATGATTGGCCCCAGCTCAAATGTCCTCTCGCCATCACCATCCTTCATCAGCTGGATAATCACTTGGCTCTGGTTGAGGAGTAAACTGACCATTGGATGGTGGCCTCGGAGGGGCGGTGGACAAATCAATACTTGAGGGCATGGGGCTAATCATCGAGAAGCATTCCCATCTGCCTGTTTGGGGTCCCAGTGTCCATTCCTGCTTGGGAATACGTTCATCATTGTCGACCACACAGGATTCCTTGCAAGGGCATCTTGGGCGGGAACTCCACTGTCCGCGTGGTCAGAAGGGTCAGACAAAAAACAAGCATTTCTTGTGTGCTTGTTGGCAAGCATGACAAGAATCGGTTGTTGTTGAGGAGCAAATGCAGGGGATACCCCACTTAGAACACATAGTGCACAACATTCAAAATAAATAAAAATTATGTTATTATCCATATAGAAAGTAACATGTGAAACAAAAAGGAAGACATACAATGATTTATAAATTTAAAACAGAATTAAAAAAGAAAGGCTCTAGAAGTGAGGTTTGAAAAGTCTGAGTGAAAGTCATAATGAAAATTTAGTATTAATATTGGAGCATAATATCAACAAAAGTTTTAAATGAAGGAGACGAACAATGTGGATAGAAGGGGGGTTCTGGATGCATAAGCAGGAAAAACAAACAGCAAAAAGGAGGGGGAGTGGGGTTAGTGGAGTGAAATAGAAAAGAGTGACAAGGCAGGAAGACAAAGGGCAAAATACACAAGAATTAGAAGAGCTGGTGAGCTGGGGCAAGGTGGAGGGCATGTAGCGCAATCATGTTCTTTTATACAATGGTGAATCTGAGCCAATTGCAGCCCTTTCAGCACCTGCCAAAGTCTCAGCTTCAAGTTGTGTTGGGAAAATTGAAGCTCAGTTTCAGCATTGGCTGTGACTGAGAAGGGAAATGCCTGTGTAAGGCAGAGGAACAAAGGGCTTCTGGCTGAGTATTGCAATTGATTGAATTGTCAGACTGAATCAAATCCCCTTTGTTGCATCAAATATCCCAATCGCCCAGGAGGGCTTTTGTGAGGGCATTGTTGAATGTGCACAGTGGGTGCAATCCACAAATTCCCCATGCACATTAGGACATGGCGCATTTGGTCACAGGTGACCACAGTGAGCATACCAGCATTATGGCGTGCGGACAGTGTTTGAACAATGGTTCACGCGGCTGTATTAAAAGTTAATTCAGAATGAACTTGGGTCAACCCATTGCTCAGGTCTGCTTTAGGGTCATAATTAAAATGCTCAGTGGCTGAACATTTGAATTGCACAGTTGTTGAGCTATTTATATAACAATATCAAATGCACCATGCTGAGGAATTTCCATTTCATTTTTGTAAGCATGCAATCTGAGCATTTGGCACAGCATTGGATGACATTTCATCCAGGCGCAGCATATCACACGCTTTGGTGAAGTGCTCAGAAGTGGGCTTTCCAATGAATTAATGCATGGGTTTACCAAAAACTTCAACACTGACCTTTTGACCATGACATGCTCAGCTTGCATGTGCAAATCGGGTGAATCACAATGCTGAGCATTGGGCACATGAGCTATGTGTGTGAGCCTGTGAGGTATGTTTAACATACCCATAAGGCCACAAATGATTTTATAAACAATTAAATTTGTCTTAAACAGACTTTTTAGTTGAATTTAAAATAAAAAATAATAAAAAATAAGTATAACTTTTTTTTGGATAAACAAAGTTATAATTATTATGTCATTTTTGGATTCTACACCAAAAATAACCTAGGGTACACCCATAGGGTGTTATACCCAAAAACACTTATTTCTTGTGTTATTAGAAGATTTAAGAATCTTACAGTACTAATGTAACTTTTTAACATTTTTTTAAAATTGTTAAATTTAAGCTTAATTAAGCTTAAATTTAAAGTTACATAAGGTTTATGCAACTTTACCAAAATTTTAGTTAAAATTAAGGTGTGGTGTATATTTACTGAATTGGCTAAGGATTTGCCATACAGAATGTAAATCCTGCGTGAGCTCAATTTAAAAGGGTTTAAGGCCATAGTATGGCTTTAAATAAATAAAAGGGCAAAATCCACGCAAAAAGGTGGGACAAAGGAAAAAGACCAAATAGAGCTGGGGTACCCAACTTTTTGGATCTGCAAGGATTCAATTAAGGTTGTCCACCTGTATTGGAGGATTTTCAACCTTATTTAAACTTTAAGATTAGACTTTGATCCAACCTTAAGGTTTAAACTGGTTTTATCCTAAATTGGACAGGAATTTCAAGCTGCCAAGAGGGTAAATCCCAATAAGCAGGCTTGGAATCAAGGTTTTAAGAACTGTCAAAGCTTAATCAAGCTTAAAAAGCTTAAATAAGCTTAAAGCTTTAAGGTTTCAATCATCAAAACCTTATCAAAACTTAAGGTTTTGTGTGTATTGCTATTTTACGTGGAAAAATAGTAATAACTTCAAAAATTCATTAAAAATCCAAATCTTAATGGATTTGCTTGAAAATTTCACACAGCTTAGAATTTAATATTATCAATATATAAATTAAATTTTAAGTATCTTTTATTAATAGGTTTCCTGGGTAATTAGCCTGGAAAATTACTTTTTAATTAAGCTTAAAGAAAATTATGATTTCTTTAAAAATTAATTAAAAATTCAGTTTAAGAGATTTCTGCTTGAGACTCTGATTTTATGTTGTTCATGTGATGAACTTTAATATAAATAAACTTATTTTATATTAAAACTTAAAATAATTAAACTAAATGAGGATTAAAGTTACTTGGAGTTAAGAATAACACTGGTAACTTTAAATTGGAAGTAAAAATAAGTTGCCTTAAGTTAAGAACTTAATTTTTAAGCATGGTTTTTCAGTTTTGATCTGAGCACGCCCTCTACATCCATTATGAATCATGAGAGCTGCTCTGTAGACATAAAAAGAGTCTTTTCATCACTGTTTTTGTCCATAATTCATAATCAATACAATCATATTAGACATTTAAACAGGTAAAGTTTTATTAAATATAAAATCTTATTATTAAAAGTAATTCTTAAGTTATTTTTATTCTTTATTTATTAAATTAAAGAATTGAAGTCATAGAATTCAGATTATTGTTGTAATCATCTATAATAAATTTTATTATATAAAATTATCATCTTAAATATCTTTTAAAATCCACAAATTCCTCTCAAAAACTCTTTAATCATAATTTATATTATAAAAAGTTGTTTTATCTTTAAATTTATTGATTTTAGGCGTGTTTTTAACTTATAATTATTATTTAATATAATAACTGTTGTTTTATAACTTGTTGTATTAAATAAATATTATAAGTAAGTTTTCTTTAAAGTTCTATATTTTTTTTATCTATTATTAGTTTTTTTATATAGAATTTTATTCTATAAAGAATTATTTCTGCACAGTGTGCGATTAATTCTTTTTATAAATAATATTTATATTATTTATAAGTGGTTAATATTCTTATTTTCCACGTGTAATTGTCTCATTAAGAGCTTTACACTTCTTATTGTTATAACTGTCAGTGACTATAACAATAATAGAATAATTATAATTTATTATAATTATTATATTTTTTTTTATTATTATATTATTATAATAATAATTAAATTTATTTTTTTATATAATTATATTTAAATTTGTGGTTATAATATTTCATTATATTATATTTTTCTACTGAGGACAGTCATAGTACTCTTGATATTGTTACTATTATCAAGAGTTTCATAGACAAACCTTACATTTGGGGGCCTGGCCGGGATTTTAAAACCAATTTTTGGGACATAAATCATATTCTAGACCTTATTTTACTGTTTTTTGACGTAAAATTGCCATATTTGTCTTAATATTGGCTTTTTTGGGACTTATCCCTTATAAATAATCTTTATAATATTAATAAAGTTATTTTTTCTTAAGAATATTGTTTGAAACAATATACTATTGAGTGACTTGGAATAAATTTCTTTTGTCTAACTAGTGGCTTTTTCACATCACAGACTTGAAATTTATTCTTTGAGTTATTCTAGTATAAAGTGAATAATAATATAATTTTGATTAATTAACTTGTTAATTGCATAATTATTATTTCTTTCAAGAAAATAATAAATCAAATAAAAAATCTTTAAAAATAAAAATCTTTACTAAAAACATTTTTTCTTTTTATCTTAGACATTTTTCTTTATTTTTGACGTAATTTGCCATAAATTACATAAAAACAACTTTATTCAATAAGTTGAGTTTATAAGTTATTTTTATTATTTGATAAAATAACTTATATTTTTAAATTTTCTCTAGTGTCTTCCATCAGAGAAAGTTCTTCAGACTCTGAAGCCTCAGAGTCCAGTATTGAAATTCAAACCAGCCCAGCACCAAGGGGTTTAATAACCAAAGAGCCCTTTAAAGGTCCTGCAGGTGAATTCAATCCACTTTTACTCTAATTTTTATTAAAATTGACGTGAAATGACTCCTACTAGAAGTGGAAGCAACTACTCCATCCAATCAAATGGATCTGGACCAGGACATTCCAGCCATAAATCCAAAAGGCAAGAATGTCCTCCCAGAGGAGAGGCACAAATGGAGGATGCCAGAACTTCCACCAGTTCCCAAAGGTTAGCCAGCACCTTTGAACCTCTTATTGAGAGTCCAGAAGCTGACATAACTGCTATTGCTGTTAGACCTGAACCATTTCCAACAGGCAACTGTGGAAATTTATCAATCCCAATGGAAAAACTGGTTCCTGGCGTCAAAACAACAAGAGTGGGAACTCCTTCCAAGTCTTTGGATAGGCACCATGAACTCTTATCTTCAAGTGAAGAAGTTCATGGGGCCAGAAAAGACAGAAGATCTTCTATTGGGTTGGACACCAATGTCTGTCAAAGGACAAGTCCAACAGATAAAAGCTTGGTTGAAAAACCAAAGCATGTTATCAGAAGACCAGAAGAAGAAGTTGGCCCAGGGCAAGGACAACAGCCAAGTGGAAGCTCCTCAAGCATCCACCAGCAAAAATCCGCCTCAACAAGTGCCAAACAAGCCCAAGCAAGCCCCAAAGACCAACCAGAAGGGCAAGCAAAAGGCAAAGGGAAAGGCAAAGCCCAAGTGGAACAAGCCCTACCCTCAGAATTACAGAATTCCAAAGAAGGAAAAGACAGCCATGGACAATGTGTTCAATATGGCAAGAACTTTGATGGAATTCAAAAACAAGGAGGAGGAAAGATTGAACCAATCCTTTCCAAAGAAATAGACCCTGTAAAGCTTGTAACTTACTTTGAATCTTGTAATAAAGAAATTATGGCAAAATTTAAAGCATTTGATCATGTCCAACAAAAGCTGGGCAATGAGATAGTACAAGTTAAAGACCAACAAAAGACCATTATTGGCCTTGAAAATTTTAATAAGGCAAATATTTTGTCTTTGACGCAAATTTGTGAAAGACTTGAGCATAAAGTTACCTTACTCAATCAACCAGATGAGAATTCAATTTCTTTTATAACTGGACAGTTAAGAGAATTGAAAATACAAGTTCAAAACTTGGAAAATTCAACTGGCCACAATGCAGCTCTTTTTCAAGAACAATTGGAAAAAAGTGATAAAGCAAGACTTGACTTGAAAGAAGAAATTCAGTCAAGTATTAATAATATATCACTAAAAAATGAATTGCCAAGGCAATCCACACCATTTCTTGACAGAAATGATCTTAACTTGAATAATGATTTACATCATACAATTTCAAGTAATGATGTGGAAACTGCTTGCAATTTCAAATACATTCCAAGATTAGAGGAATGGCCAACCTTCAGTGGTGAAGGAGAATATAATCATATGGAATTTATGAAAACAATTGATATGTTCAAAGAAGACTTTAACATACCAGATGAATACATAAGTGCCAGATTACACTCATTATTTACCAAATCAGCTAAGAAATGGTATTATAAAATGAGACAAGACCATGGAAAACATTCCTGGCCTTGGTGGAAAGAACAAGTTATTTCCAAATGGGCAAATGATTCCTGGAGATTTGGAATGGAAAATTCTTTTGAGGAAGCCATTTTTAATATTGAGAGGGACAGGCCCATGACTTGGTTTCTTAAACAGAAGGACAGATTAACTGCCCTTCATCCTGATATGTCTGAACCAATGGTACATAAAAGGATATTAAGAAAGTGTGGTGGTGACCTTGAGCATGCTATAAGAAGCAGATGTATTGAGCCTTGCTCTACAGAAGATTATATCAATGCTATGGAGGATATCACTACTAGAACAAAAATTGGAAGAAATTGGTATAAACCCCCAATAGACAACAAGACTAGTGGGAAACCAATTTCAAAACCAAATAAACCACATGACAGACCTCCTTTGAAATGTCATAAATGTGGAAGCACATCTCATTTAGCAAACACTTGTCCAAAAAAGACAAGAGTCAATGAGATAAGTGTAGAAAAAGCGGAAGACACAAAAGAAACTGATGTAGCTTTACATGAAAGTGATTCTGAACCTTCAGAAGAAGAAGAAACATCAGAAGAACTTAGTATAGAGAATATTAATGTTTCTTTTGAGGTCACTGAGGTACATACTCACTTACCACAGTACAGTGATGAATGTATGGATCTCATACATGTGCAAGATGCCAGAATGCAAAAAACCAAACCTGCCAGAGGTAAAGGTTATACAGCTGGGTCATCTTGTATCACTAATATTGTGATAAATAACACAGAAGCCAAGATACATCTTGACTCAGGTGCTTTTTGCACTTGTGTTGGGAAAGATTATCTTGACAAAATTTATACCAATTGGCAAGACAAGTTGATGCCAATTGAAGGTGTAAAATTCAGCAGTGCTAGCCAGAATATGCATCCTTTGGGTATATTTGAAGCTACAATAATATTTCCTCACCCTGCAGGAAGTATGAGATTGAAAGCTGAATTTGTTGTTATGAATAATTGTACTTCACAACACTTTATACTTGGGAATGATTATCTCAATATCTATGGTATTGATATTAATAATTATAAGGACAGATATTTCACTATAGGGGAAAATAAAAGGCAAAAATTTGCTTTTTCTCCAGAAAGAAAAGAAATTACTGTCATTCAACAAGTAAAAAATGTTAATAAAGAAAAATTTGTGTCAGATCAATTAAGTGAAGCACAAATTAGTCCTGAATTAACACCAGAAATGAAGGAAGAACTTATTGAAATTTTATTTCAATTTCAAAAAGCCTTTGCTTCTGATGATGAACCACTTGGGGCTATAAAAGGCCATGAAGTGGATATCATGCTTAACGTGGAGAGACCTTATCCCCCACTATTAAGAAGACCAGCTTACCCAGCTAGCCCTAGGGCTAGAGAAGCATTAGAAAGTCATATTCATGAACTAATGAAACTGGGAGTTCTTAGAAAAGTTGGACACAATGAGGAAGTGGAAGTCACAACTCCAGTAATCATTACTTGGCATAATGATAAGTCAAGGATGGTTGGGGATTTTAGGGCATTGAACACCTATACTATTCCAGACAGGTATCCAATCCCTAGAATCCATGAGACTTTGACTCAATTATCCAAAGCAAAGTTTATTACTTCCATGGATGCTCTTAAAGGCTTCCATCAGAATGTTTTAACACCTCATGCAAGGAAATTATTGAGAATAATAGCTCATTGTGGTATTTATGAATATTTGAGGATGCCTTTTGGTATTAAAAATGCACCCTCTCATTATCAAAGAATGATGAATACCATATTCCCACATGAATTATCAGAGGGATGGTTAATCATTTATATTGATGACATTATCATTTGTTCAGAAACCTGGCAATCACATTTAGAGAGACTTTCATTAGTACTTAAGAAAATTCTACAAGTGAACATGAAAATTTCTCTTAAAAAATGTAATTTTGGGTTTCATGAGTTGAAAGCTCTGGGACATGTAGTATCAGGACTAAGCCTTGGTGTTGACAAAAACAAAGTGGCTGCAGTTTTACTGAAACAAATGCCCCAGAACAAAAAAGAGATGATGTCTTTCTTAGGATTTGCCAGTTATTACAGGCAACACCTTAAAGATTTTCCAATCCATGCCAGATCATTATACAGAATTTGTGATCAACAGACTGTTTCTGAAATGACACAGGAGAGAATTCAAGCATATGATAAAATCAAGTATGCCTTGACCAATGCACCATTATTATTGATGCCAGACTGGAAACTTCCTTTTAAGCTGTATATTGATGCATGTGGTGATGGTTTAGGAGCTGCTCTTCATCAAGTTCAAATTGTCAATGACAAACCTTATGAAGGTCCAGTTTGTTTTATTTCAAGACAAATTAAACCTACTGAGGCAAGATATGGAGCTAGCCAAATGGAGTGCCTTTGCCTTGTTTGGGCTCTGGAAAAACTTCATTATTATCTTGATGGTAGTGTGTTTGAAGTAATTACTGATTGTAATGCAGTAAAATCACTTCTTAACATGAAGACTCCAAACAGACACATGTTAAGATGGAAGATTGCTATACAGGAGTATAGAGGCAACATGACCATAGTACATAAAGCTGGAAATATTCATAAGAATGCTGATGGCTTAAGTAGATGGGCATTACCCAATACACCTGATAATCCTGCCTATGTTCCTACAAGTGCAGAACCTCAAATCCCAATTGAAGGAATCAATATCACAGATGTTGGAACAGAATTCTTTGAAGAGGTTAGAGAAAGCTACAGGCAAGATAAGAATTGTCATATTCTTACTGCTCTACTTGACAAAGATTGTAAAGATGTAGCCTTGGCTAATTCTCTGGATGATATTTGGAAAACATCTTATGATAATGGAAGATTTCATTTGTTTGATGGTATACTATATCATAGATCTAAACACACATGTGTCATGGTCCTATGTAGTAGAATGTTGATTAACACAATACTACTAGAATGCCATGATAACATTTCTTCTGGACATCTGTCTGAAGACAGAACAATGGAAAGAATTAAGACATGTGCCTGGTGGCCATCTTGGAGAAAAGATGTCATTGAGTACTGTCATAGTTGTGATAGATGCCAGAAAGCCAATAAAGCTACTGGTAAAAGGTTTGGTTTAATGATCCATATTCAAGAACCAAGTACCCCATGGGAAGTGGTTCACATGGATTGGGTAACTGCTTTACCACCTGGAGGTGATAAAAGTTACAATGCATGTCTTGTTATTGTGGACAGATATAGCAAAACACCAATCTTTTTACCATGCCATAAAGATGACACAGCTATGGATACAGCTCTTCTGATTTGGAACAGAGTCATATCCCATACTGGTCTCTTTAAAAATATCATTAGTGATAGAGACCCAAAATTCACATCAGCCTTATGGACTAATCTACATAAGCTTTTGGGTACAAAATTATCATTTTCAACAGCCTACCATCCACAAACAGATGGACTGGCAGAAAGAATGATTCAAACCCTTGAGGACATGATCAGAAGATTTTGTGCTTATGGCCTGGAGTTTAAAGATTCTGATGGCTTTACCCATGATTGGTGTACTCTTATACCAGCATTGGAATTAGCCTACAAGACCTCCATCCATGCTTCAACAGGCAAGACTCCTGCAATGTTGGAAAAAGGATGGAACCCCAAACTTCCAGTTGATACTTTGAAAAAAGATTTGGTTGACATTCATCCAACTGCTTCAAGCTTTAAGCTGCTGCTTGATAAAGTGAGACATCATGCAAATCAAAGCATGAATGATGCCTTTGAATATGCTAAGCAGAAATGGGATAAAAGTCATAAGACACCAGAATTCAAAGTAGGGGACTTAATACTAGTTTCAACCTTGAACTTTAATAATATTAAAGGTCCAAAGAAATTGAAAGATTCCTTTGCAGGACCATTTATTATTAAAGCCCTCCATGGGACAAATGCAGTACAAGTAGAACTGTCAGGAGAGTTAGGAAACAAACACCCAACTTTCCCCGTCAGTCTTGTAAAGCATTACACATCAAGTGATAAGGAATTATTTCCTTTGAGAAATGAAACACCCTTAGAAGTACCCCCACTTGAACCAAGTGAGGAAAAGAAAATACTAAAAGTCTTAAAAGAAAGAAGACTTAGGGGTAAAAATGAAAGAGAATACTTAGTCAGGTACAGATATCCACATCATGAAGATGAGTGGGTTGAAGAAAGTAAGATACCTGATTCCCAAAAGTTTCTCAGAAGATTCAGACATGAGAGAAGACCAATTCCTCAATAAAAGTTTGAATTGTGTGCTTTACATACTTGAACAGTATAAGTAGAGAGGTTGGACAGTGGATTATACCCCCCCCAAATAACTTGGGGGTATACTACAAAAGAAAATTGTGGTACAATTTTTTTTGGTGGTAGGGAATGTGAGCCTGTGAGGTATGTTTAACATACCCATAAGGCCACAAATGATTTTATAAACAATTAAATTTGTCTTAAACAGACTTTTTAGTTGAATTTAAAATAAAAAATAATAAAAAATAAGTATAACTTTTTTTTGGATAAACAAAGTTATAATTATTATGTCATTTTTGGATTCTACACCAAAAATAACCTAGGGTACACCCATAGGGTGTTATACCCAAAAACACTTATTTCTTGTGTTATTAGAAGATTTAAGAATCTTACAGTACTAATGTAACTTTTTAACATTTTTTTAAAATTGTTAAATTTAAGCTTAATTAAGCTTAAATTTAAAGTTACATAAGGTTTATGCAACTTTACCAAAATTTTAGTTAAAATTAAGGTGTGGTGTATATTTACTGAATTGGCTAAGGATTTGCCATACAGAATGTAAATCCTGCGTGAGCTCAATTTAAAAGGGTTTAAGGCCATAGTATGGCTTTAAATAAATAAAAGGGCAAAATCCACGCAAAAAGGTGGGACAAAGGAAAAAGACCAAATAGAGCTGGGGTACCCAACTTTTTGGATCTGCAAGGATTCAATTAAGGTTGTCCACCTGTATTGGAGGATTTTCAACCTTATTTAAACTTTAAGATTAGACTTTGATCCAACCTTAAGGTTTAAACTGGTTTTATCCTAAATTGGACAGGAATTTCAAGCTGCCAAGAGGGTAAATCCCAATAAGCAGGCTTGGAATCAAGGTTTTAAGAACTGTCAAAGCTTAATCAAGCTTAAAAAGCTTAAATAAGCTTAAAACTTTAAGGTTTCAATCATCAAAACCTTATCAAAACTTAAGGTTTTGTGTGTATTGCTATTTTACGTGGAAAAATAGTAATAACTTCAAAAATTCATTAAAAATCCAAATCTTAATGGATTTGCTTGAAAATTTCACACAGCTTAGAATTTAATATTATCAATATATAAATTAAATTTTAAGTATCTTTTATTAATAGGTTTCCTGGGTAATTAGCCTGGAAAATTACTTTTTAATTAAGCTTAAAGAAAATTATGATTTCTTTAAAAATTAATTAAAAATTCAGTTTAAGAGATTTCTGCTTGAAACTCTGATTTTATGTTGTTCATGTGATGAACTTTAATATAAATAAACTTATTTTATATTAAAACTTAAAATAATTAAACTAAATGAGGATTAAAGTTACTTGGAGTTAAGAATAACACTGGTAACTTTAAATTGGAAGTAAAAATAAGTTGCCTTAAGTTAAGAACTTAATTTTTAAGCATGGTTTTTCAGTTTTGATCTGAGCACGCCCTCTACATCCATTATGAATCATGAGAGCTGCTCTGTAGACATAAAAAGAGTCTTTTCATCACTGTTTTTGTCCATAATTCATAATCAATCCAATCATATTAGACATTTAAACAGGTAAAGTTTTATTAAATATAAAATCTTATTATTAAAAGTAATTCTTAAGTTATTTTTATTCTTTATTTATTAAATTAAAGAATTGAAGTCATAGAATTCAGATTATTGTTGTAATCATCTATAATAAATTTTATTATATAAAATTATCATCTTAAATATCTTTTAAAATCCACAAATTCCTCTCAAAAACTCTTTAATCATAATTTATATTATAAAAAGTTGTTTTATCTTTAAATTTATTGATTTTAGGCGTGTTTTTAACTTATAATTATTATTTAATATAATAACTGTTGTTTTATAACTTGTTGTATTAAATAAATATTATAAGTAAGTTTTCTTTAAAGTTCTATATTTTTTTTATCTATTATTAGTTTTTTTATATAGAATTTTATTCTATAAAGAATTATTTCTGCACAGTGTGCGATTAATTCTTTTTATAAATAATATTTATATTATTTATAAGTGGTTAATATTCTTATTTTCCACGTGTAATTGTCTCATTAAGAGCTTTACACTTCTTATTGTTATAACTTTCAGTGACTATAACAATAATAGAATAATTATAATTTATTATAATTATTATATTTTTTTTTATTATTATATTATTATAATAATAATTAAATTTATTTTTTTATATAATTATTTTTAATAATTATATTTAAATTTGTGGTTATAATATTTCATTATATTATATTTTTCTACTGAGGACAGTCATAGTACTCTTGATATTGTTTCTATTATCAAGAGTTTCATAGACAAACCTTACAATGTGTATTCAAAGAATTGGAAGGTGGATACCCATTGGCTATATGCATGTAGGCTGAAGCAGTATTACACCATCCTAATCTGTACAGCCAACATTGTAGTATGTACACCTTTGTACATGTATGCTTCAGGGCAGAGCAAAAGCTGTACAAGAATTTACCAGGCAATAACACCAAGCCATCAAGTCAAATTTCTCTAATGCATCCCTTTGATACACCTTGTTGGAGAGCTGTGCCTAACTACCACACAGATGCTGGTGCATTCCCAGTTAATGTAAGGGGTGCATATTTGGATGACTAATGATTCAGGTCATATGCAAAAGGTGGATTCACTCTGGTACCGAGGTCAGGGCAAGCTATGACTGGACCTGCTTTTTTTCACGCCCGCACATTGTTGGGCTGCCACACACTTTCATATTCACCCCCCAGGGATCATATGCAGGAAAATTTCACACGCCTGGCAGACCTTTTACTGCCAGCCTTCTGACCAGCTATTTGCATGTGCAGGTGGCGCACTTAGCTTCAGACTTTCACTGGCCTGCGGGCAGAAACCTGAGGCCAATCAGTGTGGATTTGCTTAAGCCTCATACGCTTTTGCATAACCCCCGCTTATGATCCCTGAGGCTGGTTATAATTGCGGGGCATCCGCCACTGCAGGTAATATGCTGGAAATTCTCACACATGCTGCAGAACTATTGGCGCCTGTCTTCCAGCAAAAAATACCTTGGGAAGGTGGGCTATTTCTCTGGAGATTCTCACATGCATTAGGGAAAAACCCTGATGCCAATCTGGGTGGATTAGTAACAGCCTCAAACACAATAGGGGCAAATGTGTAAGTGGAACACGGGTCACGGAAGGCTCCCCCTTTGATTAACCACACATTCCCCCCTGGAATCCCAGTAGGTGTCAGTCCACTAGAATTTCCGCTCAAAGCCAAACTCATGTTTGGTGGCATGTCACCAAACATACCTCACCTGCCCACATAAAAAGATCCCCACAGTGAAATTTTCCTTTCCACCGCCACCATTGCCCAGTAGGTCACTGTAAGACAATTAACCTGGGGAAGATTCACTTACTATTTTCTGTCACACCAGAGAGCAAGTCTGCATGCCTCTAATATCCCACTTTACAAGAAGTTGCTACAACCCACCAATATCAGATATTTTGATGTGAACCTTGGACCACCAAACCTTGGGTAATATGCAGAAGATCCAGCAATCATATTGGTTGTCCCACATTCTTGCCACCTTGCCTTGATATATGCCCCAAATGGGATATTAAAATTATAAGTCCAAGAGGCCCATCTTCCAAATGACCATGCACATAACCACATGCCATGCCCATTTGAGTCCATTTCTGCCTCTCATATAAGTTCACCACCTGCGCTTATTGGTCTTCATTCCCTTTAGCTACCCCTTCCTGATCATATAATTTCCCACTGTGACCAAATATTCCATAATAGCCATCATGTCAACCTCTTCACAACCACTTTGCATTGGGATGATTAATATTTGTATTCAAATAAATGGTGATATAACCTTTAATTCTGATAATTCCCACTTAGCTTCTTGGGTTATGCTATGGCACAATCAACACAACATATTTATATATCTCCCCAATCACCAGAATACTATTGGCTCTCTTCCTGAAACCCTTTCCAGCATGTTGATACCATTTCTTGGGGCACCAAAGACTTTCATGCACTGTGGTCCTGGTGGGACATGGATTGAAAATTTCCAATCCAATCCTACTCAAACATTATTTGTTGAGGCAGTATTTATGACTGATCAGCATAATCCTTCCTCAGCTCAGAAACCCAATCTAGCGTTGATGTTCTTCACATGGTATCCAAAAATTCTATTCATAATCAAGGTTTTGGAAAACAAGACTTTAATCTTCAAATACCTAACAAATATGACTTTCATTCTCAAAGCCAATGTCAACTCTTTACTCCCACAACTCCCACTTCAATCTCAACTACCCCCTTGTATCCAGCTGTCTTTTCTTTGTCTTCCAAGCAAAAACTGATCCAATTACCCAGTGGATCAGACCTTCCCATGATGACCCCGCTCCATTCCATAATTAAGACCCCCCTCCTCCCTCATTAAAAAAACGGACTAGATTTTCTCTGGGATCACTAAATCCCCAATGGACAATCCGCCTGTAACCTTTGGGCCACCTCACCCCCTGGATCCCCTTTTAATGCAAGGCACATCATTACAAAAAAGGTCATCAGCTCATTCAAATCCCTTTCAACCAATACCCCCCTTGGAGGACTGCTTTTGGATGATATGGGATGATGTAAAACCATTGAGGCCATTGCACTAATTTTAAACTCCAAGGAGCAGCTAATTACAAACTCCCACCGCTCCACGCCCACCTCTCCTAATCACCAACTGGCAATCAGAAATATCCAAGCATTCTCAAGCTGGAGCACTGCAAGCCAACACCTACCATGGCCCCACTTGTCACTCATTATCTGAGGCCAACGTCTTAAAATGTGATATCGTCCTCACTTCTTACAATACTATCACTCAAGAATTCATACAAACAAATAGCTCTACATCATCAATTTTAAAATCAATCTGCATTGTATAATTTTGGATGAAGCACAGTGAGTATCTGATCTCCTAATAATTCAAATATCCTATTATGTCCAATAACGCTTCCCCCATCTTATGGCTATATTTTCTCTCAACACACTGCCATCCACCGTTCCAGTAATAGCCTACTATCATCCCATCAAATATGTTTAACAGGCACACCTATTCACAACACCATTTATGACCTTTTGGGCATAATATCATTCATCACCCAACCACAGAGCTCAGATCAAGATAACTGGTCACCATTCATTCTGAATAGTTTTTCCAAAGGTAGCAATGATATTTTGCATCTGGAATCGCGCCATTTGACCTTGCGCCACACCAAAACCTCCCATCTCAAATCTCTCCCCCATTATTAGCCATCACTACCAACTTCTCCCACTCAACCCAACGATGCAGAAATAATATTCTGCATTATACAAAGAATTCCTATCATCCAAAAAAAATGGGCCAGGGGAATTTTTTAGAAGTATTAATAAGCTGCAAATATGTTGTAACCATCATTAAATGCTTAACACAATGGCGGATTCAGATGTGTAAAACCATGAGGGCAGGAGCACTCAAGATAACTCCTCAACAATCACTGGAACTATTGTGGATGTGGAAACATGCATGATGAGTAGTAAAATTGCACACCTTCTCAAAAGCCTACTGAAGAACAAACAATCAAACTGTGGTCCATGAAAATTGGTTGTTTACTCCCAATAGACCCAACCTCTTGATTTGTGAGTAATTTATAATATGCATGCTTTCCCAAATAAATTGATCTGACAACATTGCTTTGGTAGAATTGGTATAGTCCTTGCCCATCACTCTATCCTTTCATCACGCATTGATGGAACAATTACAGCAAGAGGTCAGGAAAAGGCCCTGGAGAAACTTTTCAATAATCCTGAATGTGAGGTACTCATTGCCTCCATTGCTGCAGCTGGAACTGGCGTCAACATCACTTGTGCTAATATTGTCTACTTAATGGTGAGGGGACCCCGAGAATTTGACCTAAATTTTTCCACAGTGACATCAACTCTTCCAGGAGCCAACTTGAAACCCAGCCATTGGGGCTCAGGCTGTTGATCGTCTCCATTGTATTGGACAACAGCAATCTGTGAAGGTTATTCACTATATCACTCCTCATTCAGCTGAGGTTTACATGCGGAAGGTACCTTTCAAGCTAATCTGTGTCCCTGATTGTATTACTATTCTGAAATCATTTTTTATGGAAATCTCATATTTACATCACCAATAGGTCCAAGAAAAGAAATGCTCATTATATGCGTGAGCCTTCCTAATTTTATGTCATTTGTGTTTGAAAAAGTTGATAACCTTTTTTCACCCCATCACAGGTCCACAATTATGAACACCATGAGCTGGATTGAGCTTCTTCAATATTTCCTGAATGAAAATGAGCAATAGACAAATATTGATAAGGGAAACCATATTACATTACTACATACAAGCTCATATTGTTCATATTCTAATTTATTTATCCAGATGTAGCGCATTTAAGAAATACTAATCAGATTGTTTTTAACCCACACAAACAATTCACCAAACCTTATTATGTCAATGTGCTATACATTTATTTTCCTAACTTATTGCAGAGCATTGCCATTTTCACTAATAACTGGCATTTCAAGTATTTTGAGGGCAATAGTCTGCATCTAACTACAACCTTTGAGCCAATCTTGATCAAATCCCTGAAAGGTTAGGCCTTCAGAAATATCCCCATCATCTGTACATTGTATTTCTGGAAGTCTATCAATAGTCTTTTTATCCTTCTTTTAATCTGATTAAAAAACTCTCCTTCTTGATCAATTTTTAATACCAACTCATTAAATAGGCCTGAGTGCCAGTGTAAGCCCACTTTTCAGTAACCTTGAAGGCCATTTTCCACTATCTCCTCAGTATCTGAACATACCCAAGGGTCAATGAATTGTGATTCTAGAATTGGAAATTTTTCTGTATCACACCATTCACAATGGCGCTCACAGGTCTGCACATCATCAATTAGATTATCATTAGAGTTACTTCACAATGAAGAAGAGATAGGGTAACTAACCCTTTGACAAATCTTTGCGAGCTTTTGATTCTCCTTCTTTTTTACCAAATAATTGGCATCCTTTTGAATAGACTTCCATTCTCTTTTCAAATAAGTGAAATATCACTCCATTAAAGCTGCCACAACCCTGTAGTTATTATGATCCTTGTTCCAAAAGTCGTGATGATACTTAGTGCTGACAAGTGCAAGACGGAAGTTATGGTAAAAAATCATAGACATCAACTTGTTGAATGGATGTTGCCACAAGCTCTCCCAGTCCCAAGTGAATTGCTTTAGTTGTAACTTGTGGAGCTCATTTTTGCAGTAGCTTTGGACATCCTGAGACTGAAACTGTGTCAATGGCTCATTGAAAACGTCCTTGGGGACATATCCTAGATGACCAGCCACTTGAATTTCAATTTCATGCTCTTCTGTTCTGGAGGGTGCTGGTAGTGAGGAAAAATCCTTATCCCTTACTTTGAGTAGGAACAGGCAATGGGCGGGTACAGCTGATCTTATCTCATGGACATTTTCTGGAAGTTCCTCTTTCAGCCATTTTTGTTGCTATTTCTGGCTTTCATGTTTTGCCACATTTTGATCTTTGCAAGCCTGGTTCCTTCACTGTCTCATCTTGGATTGATCCAGCATACTCTGGGCAGGGGGCATTTGAGGATGGGTGAATTCACTATTTTACTGAGTGCCTTGCTCATGCTCAGTGAAATTGTCCCTCCTTGGTTCATCATTTGTTTCACTTTGAGTAGGAGACATGTTCTCATCCTCATAGTCCACAATTTTTTCTCTTGATGAACTGGCATGACCCGTTCTTGGTTTGGAGGCATATGGATGATGACATCCAATGAATTTTTCTTTATGGACAAGAGGTGAAGATGCATAAAGTTCATCACCTGCCATGCAAATCATCAGTTAACATATCAGCAAATTAAAAAATCCTGGTAATACTCACGATCTTCAATTGGACTGTGTTTCCTTTAGGTGCCATATCTAGCCCATGAAACAAACATGTCAGATTTTGCAAAATTTTAGATTCCAAAAACCGACTTACTTTGATGGAGTTTCAATCCTGGATTTCCCTCTGAAAGTCAACTCTGAATAACATTTTCCAATGGTCTTTTTTGCGGCCCACCATCAACCAGCTTTCCATGGCCCACATGAACCTGAGATCCTGATGGAATATTGAGGGTTTCCTGTTTACTTCACCAAAAGGGTTCCTGGGACACCACTGGATTCTGACCAGTATTAAGGAGGAGGTCTCACGGATATTGTGATTGTGGATTAGCCTTTGATGAGATCTCAGGTGTGTTTCCTGGCCCCTCAGACACAGTCATTTGTGTATTGGTGGGATTCGGGGGAATTTGAGTGATGGAAATATTAGGAATTGACCAAGTGCTTGAAGTTTGAGCCATTGGATTTCCCACATCAATGTTGAGACCTGATACATTCATTGAGGATGCAATAGGGGTTGTGAGTGGAATGTTGGGACTCATTGGTGACTGTGTTGTTCAAAGATATTCTATACTAGATTCACTATCTGAGTCATGAGCAGAACCTTAATGGGATTTACGTGGGTTGGAAGATGACATGATGGCTAAAAACCTACAGTTATGTTTTCAGCTTGATGAAAAAGCTCAGTATTATGATAAAATAGAGTGAATTAAAACGTATAATAGAGAAACTGTATGAATAGTGGGAACCAAGTGTCTGGTGGAAGCTTAATAAGACTCTTTTGAGGAGAATTCTCCCGGCCTACTCTTGAGCTCCTCCACTTTTGTTGGAAACCACACTGCATGTCTACCAGCATATAATGTCATATTTCCTTGATCTCAAAGGGAACTCATCATCCATAAGTAATCAGATTCAAAAAAAATTCCCCCTCCCCATTGTCACATTTTGTGAATTATCCAACTGCCAAAATATGCATCAAAATTGCTCAGAATTCTATATCTGTATAAGGGTATATTCATGAAGAATTTACCCACAAAAGAGACAAAATCTTTTCAAGAAAGGCAAGAGATTCCAACCAATTGAAAGCCTGCTGCACTCAAACAAAATACCAAGATTTTAGCTCCACTCCAAACACTGATGTAATAGATTTATATCATTATGTCTGTAATAAGGTTCAAACCATGTATAATGGCGTGCCAGCATACATGGTTTGAATGTTAATCCCCTCAATTAAATGTCGCCACATCCCTAATGGAATGCCCCTCAAGGGTCAACCCCACAGTATCACCATGTGTAAATAAAATAGAATATGTACGAGCATTGAGAAGCATGGCATTCTACCCAACTAACCTCTTAACCAATTCCCCAATCCAGATGAGATATGTTCCACTTTCAGCCCTGTGTCTCAGCCACCATTACAAATGGGATAAAATCCTCAAATGGCTCAAATCATCTCCCCCTTCATAAATAATCACTCAATTTTTTTTCCAATTAATAGCACTCCTAAGCACTTGCATATCAACCATAGATATTTATAAACAAACCAACCTTATTCACAATTCCTGTAACAATGACAACCCACCACTATTCCTCAATGCGTATATGCCTTTGTCAACACTGCTCAAATCAAACACACTCTTCTTCTGAGGGTGATAGGCAGGGAATTGCCTTCAAACCTTTCCAATATAAACAGTACATTAAAAAGCTCAAATAAGCCATTGCACCCAAATCCCATCCAAACATCCCTAATTTCACATCAGGATCTGCATGCCTGCAAATTCTATTGGATAAATGTTTTCCAGCTGATTATTCTCAATTGACCCAAAGCACATTCTCCACACCACTGGGTCTGGCATCCACTGCACAGAAACCATACAGCAGAAGTCCAAACCTTCCCCCACACAATCTTGGAATGATTATATCCGCCATTCTATCATTAAGGTATAATATACCCTGCAGGGCTTCATGCATTCTCAACCCCACCCTGAACCTGCTGATCAAGTGCAGTATCTCAAGCTCAGGTGGTCCCCCCACTCCTGCATTCCATATACCTCAAGATCTCAGTACCATATTTAAACATTTCCAATTGGAGCCAGTGATTCTAAACTATATATGTTGTCCTCAATGTTTTGTTCTTAATGGCCTTACTGAATCTGTCACAGCTGACCACCCCCACTTTCAATGCTATAATGACCCAAATACTCATGATCCCTCTTGCACACAATCATTAGGCAAATTCATCAATTCATTTGAACCCTGCACCCAAAACACAACCAACATCAAAAAAAGATTATCCCACCAAAACATTTCATTTACTACACATTCAAAAATTGGCTTTCCAGATTTCTCCAGGGGGCTGTAATTATGCGAATTGTGAATCAACATCAACAATCCTAAACGCCCAAAGGTTCCCCCAAATTTGACATCTGGGATGGATTGGTATGGAGGCACTTTACAGGCACTAGCAATATCAATGACCTGTTCATTCCTGTTGCATTGGCCTTCTCCATTTATGTGTAGTGGCTCAATGCACATGGAATGTCAAGCCATTTGGCCAGCATTGGACCTATCCTGCTTATTTGTCTTGATCTCTCCCCAAGTGAAAGATTTAAGCCAGAGAACTTCTATGTTTCAGGAATCATCCCTCATCAAAAGGAGCCAAATTCCCTTAAATTGAATTACCTATTAATGCCACTCATCAAGGAGCTCAAAGAGCTATGACCTGGTTACAATTTTTCACCAAATTCAACAGGTCCTTCAGGATCCTTTATCTGTGTTGCCATCCTCACGGCCAATGCGTATTTGTTTTCCATGCACAAGCTTACTGGATTCATTTCACATTCAGGCAACCACTGTTGTAATTTTTGCACTATTCACAAAGCTCCAATTGAAGAAATTGGTCCCCAATTTCACTACACACACTCATACTAAAATCATAAATCAACCATTGGCAAATGCCTTTGGGAATCCCCAAAACAAAGAAAAGAAATTTTTTCTGAGTATGGAGTGCAATATTCAATTTTGTAAGACCTTCCATATTGGGATGCAACCAGAATGGTTAATCTTGACATAATGCATAATTTGATACTTGGAATTTTGAAGTATCATGCAGCTTTCCAATTGTGCATTCCAGAGTCCAAATCAAAAATATACTTCAGGTCCTGAAGGAAATCTAATGACACCAACAGAGCAGACTTGGAGTCCATGACCTCCAACAGCTCTCTTGATCAAATAACGTTGAGAGAGGCCTGATCCCTTAGCAGAGATGCAGCGAAAATAATAAATGAGTCACTCCCAACTACTTCCACCCCACAAAATCACTTTCCAATTCCAACCCCTCACATGCAACACCCTTCTAGTGGCTCTGCGGAGATTCCCTCATTTGATGTGGATTACATCCCCAATTCTGAAATCCCCTCTGAGCTGGATATCATTGCCCTGAGTGATCACCAGATCAAGGGTGAGGCTCTGGAGCATCTCTGACAAATCATATCTGATACCCTAATTCCCTTGTCATGGACAAGAGTACCCCGCAAAATGGGTTCCCCCTCTCATGGTAGTTCAAAAGCCGCTGAATAGGCTCTCTTATACAAGATCTATATTCCATTTTGAATTCTCAGTCAACAGATGTCATTAGATGAACACAATTCCCCAAACACTCAAAGAAAAATCGGTCAAGGAGAAGAACTTGCAAATGAACTAACCAAGAATACATTCCATTTGCTTAGTGCTATCAACATTGCCACATGTTGAACTGTTTCAATGGATGATATGACTGCATTTGCTGAACATTGGAAATAATTCTGCCTTTCCAATCAACACCTGTTCCCAAAATAGAAAATTCAACCAAATCATCATTTTTCTGATCATATTCCAGAACTGTTCCAACGTTGGGGCCCAGCACAAGCCTCAGCCACATGGGGTATGAGCGCTTGATTGGAGTATTTGCAAAGGTTCCAACAAATAACAAAATATGAACGTCAATTAATAAGATAGATATATTCATATTAATTGAACACATGAACTGAATAAGACTAACTTCTTGCAACTCTGAATAGATGTATAAGGTGTGGATATGAAACTTTCATTCAAAATCAAGAGCTTTTCCTGTCCTCAAAATTTGTATAAGGTGAAATATAATTAAAAAGAGTATGAAATATTTTTTTAAGTGAAAACATGCCAATTTTATTTTTTTTAACTTTATAAGTATAAAACAATAATATTATAAAGATTTATTTTTTTACCAAAAATAAACATTTATCCAAAAATACTCTACAAGAGATATTCAAGGCTACGAAAGAAATTTCTTCAAGAGCATTTTCAATTGGAATTAATTGAGAAAAGAATTGTAAGAAATCAATTAAAGAATAAAGTATTAAAAAAGATATCTAAAGATAAAACATGCCCAAATTATACCAGAGTAAATTTGGAAACAAAGTGACAAAGTTAACAGTGATGAAAGATGCTTTAATTCACTTTTGGGGTGGTTCAAGGGTTAAAAATGGTAATATAAGAGTTACAAACAATGAATATAATGATTTTTTAATGTGGTTAAAAAGTTTAGGATGATTTAAAAAGGTATTTGGACTCTTTTATTGATCATTTCAACAGTGTTTAAACTAATTATAAAAGGAAAAGTCTCTAACATAAAGAGGAAAGTGGGGCAAAGAAGAAATTCTTTTATAGCCATCAATTTTCTTACTCCAAAGGTAAAATTTACTCTTGGTAGGCATGGAAAACACTCTGAAAACAGAAAATCCAATTATGGAATGATTGAACCCTGGTTTAGACCAAAAAAGGGCTGGTTTTAGCCATTTTTGGCTATTTTTAGTCATTTTAGACCCTTAAATCAGCCATTACTATAGTAATACCTGGTCTAGAGACTTCAAAACACGTCATAATTTGTATAAGAGTCGTAGAAACGAGTTCAAACAGTTTTTACTAAGTTTGTTTTAACTTAAGGGTAGTTTTACCCTCTTGGCAACAGTTAAAACTGCCCTGGTTGGTATCAAATCTTCATCATAAACTGAGTCACAGACTCTGTGAATCAATTCCAGGACAAAAGTGATGAACATTCAAGTAGATTTTGACATCCCACGGCTGTCAGAAGGGATTTGGGTCGTCTGGCTCCCCCTTGGAGCTAGAGTTCCTGTCAGGGTGAATCTATGATATAGCTGTACAATGGCAGATAAAAGCTTTAACTATGAGCATGACACGAAAATAAAGATGATAATTAAGATAATAGATGGTTAAAAGGGCTATAATAAATGAATTTAGTGATGATGAGTACTGTTGATAGCCCTGGGTGCAGTGTTTATCTGTTGGTTTACAATAATAAACCCTACAATAATTACAATTTATAATTATATCTGTTAAATTCCAAGGGTACAACTTCTTTTAAGAAGTTATACAATGTAGAAGTACTAGGAAAAGGATGCTGGATTAGCTTCCTGGGGAGGAACAGCCTCCTTTTATTTTGTTTTGGGTTAGTGGAGGTTGTTTACCTCTGCACACAACCACAGAGTGAGAATTTTCACTAATGTGGGCTGGTTTGTGGTTCTATACACTCAATACAGACTGGTATTTGGTGGAAATGTGGTTTTAGAACCACAAGTAGTCATTTTTATCCTATACAGGGAGAAAACCTTCACCAAAGGATCTCACAGGTGTGTTCTGGTGATTCTGATGCATCAGAAGCTGTACAGAACCTGTATGGACCTCTGTATTTGAATTAAGTATGAGTTGTTGAATTATAAACAGGCTTCTTTGTCTGTTTGACACCTCATAATCATACTTATGGGATAGTATCCCACTTTAAGGCTGTATTGGCCAAACTGTGGGATTTTAACCTTAAAACAGCTATACCTTTGTCCGTTTTTAAGATGTTGAGCTCAAAATTGGTTCATTTTGAAGCCCTGGATGTGATCTACACAATGGGACCTTATTTGGTATGGCTATCATGCAATATGGCAAAGTTATGCCATGTACAGCTTTTCTTGTACACATTTATGATTTGTCCAAAAACTGTATGGAACTTGTTTGCTCCATATCCTTTGTTCTAGATAAGATATATGAAACTCAATGGCACCATTAGATAGCCCTTATTTTGCTCTTTCCAAAAAGACCACAATTTAGGTATCTCACACTAAAACTGTGGAAGTTAGATGAGAGGTGAATATTTTAATCACCCTTATTTTACCTTATTTTTGTCATAACTTCTGTAATTCTAGTGCTAGCTCATTTTGGCTAGTACCATTGGATAGCCCTGACTTGGAGCTTCCCCTTAAATACCCAATTTATGGGGTTAAGCCTCTTTCTCTGGATTTAAGATGAGAGGGAAAAATTAAGGTTTATGCTCAGCAATAGCTTTGAGCAGGAATAACTTTTTTATTCTTTGTCCTATGATGATGGGACTTGTATATTTTGAAAGATGTGATTTTCCTCTTTCTTGTGATACATTTTGAGTTAATTCGGCTCAGCTCCATGTTTTGGTTGTATCTTGGCTTTACCATTGGTTTATGTTATTTGGCTGTCATGCTTGTGCTCTGGTATTGAGTCCCAGGCTGACAGCTCCTATTTCCCCCCAGAATTGATCTTTGAAATTTATTTTTTTCTTTAATTACTCATCATGTAATACACTTTTAATTTACACATACAATTCAATTGATTTTTTACAGTACAGAACTTTGATAATTGATACCTCATATGTAAACTACAGTTCCCTATGTAATACACACACACATTTTGACATTTCAATTGAAAATATTTCAATTCCTCATAGCTTCTAAACTACACACAACACCTCAATTTTAACACAAAAGTTGATGGTAAACACCACATGTGGTGTGAATTAAATTAAGGTTGTCAGGATTTTCAACTTTTGTACAGAAAATACTAAAAACTCAATTTAAGCTTATCTAGAGTTGAGCTACAGAAATCTTACCCAGAGATGACCCCACCTTATTTTTTATGAGGAATCCAATGGTGAAGTAATTTTCTTAAGTTTACTTATTAGATAAAAATCTATAATATATTTTATACAATGTTTTACCAAAAATATTTTAATCTCATTTTTTTTATAAAAAATTAATTATAACTTAATTTTTTCAAGTAAAAATGCATTTTCACAATTTCAAAATTTAATTCAAATTTTATTTTAAATTATAATTAAACTTTTATTTTTATATATAAGTTTGTATTTATATTTTAATTTTAATTTTGATAATATAAATAAATTTATTTTATTTATATTTATATCTTATTTTGTTATTTGTGGTCTTTTGGGTATATCAAAATACCTCTAAGGCTCACAATATGATATAAATAAAACGTTACTTCAACATATCTGTAGATGTTTCAACCTTTCCGCCCTCCTGAAATCCCCATCTGTCCCATGTAAAATAAAACAACTTTTTGAATCACCACCGCCTTCCCCATCTAATTACCAAAAATATAACAAACCATCCCACCATGACCAACATAATTATGATTTCCTGGTTGGGAATTTACAGAATTTTCATTCCCCAAGGGAAAGAGCTGTATGGATACTCTTAGACACTACTGTACAATCCACAAGTCATCCCACTTCAAGGATATTCTCACCCTGGTATTTTCCAGTTTCAAACATTAATATTGGGAACTATATTTTTCACTGAATCCAAAAATGTTAGCAACAGTGTGATATGTTTTCTGAGGGGCAACTCACAGAGATTTGGTGTTATTAATAGCATTTTTAAAGTGTCTGAGCCATCTAGCATGGTGAAAAATAACTTTCTGATCTTAAAAACTTTGAAGATTGATGTGACTTTCTTACCAAATTGGCCGCATCTCAATATTTGTAAAGCTGTTGGTTTTGATGATGGACACTTTATTATAACTGAAGAAGAAATAGAAGGGCACTGTGGATTATATGACAACAAGTTGATGTCATGTGGACTGCTTGTAATGATAAAACCCTTATTTCATGATATTTAGTATATTCTTTTTGATGAAAATATAGTGATACAATAACACAATGATCCCATCTTCATTAGGAATTATGGTAGAGAAGTAACTGCCTCAAGATTTGGTGACAGTTACATGCCATTGTAACAAGCAAAGCACATTGGTTTACATGGTCACAAAGATATGATTATTTTGCCATTGGTTATGGTGTGAATCAGCCAATTGCAATGATCAAATGATCCACACACTCATATATCACAGGATTTAAAATGACACCACTGCAACATCATTATGTTGGAAGGGGAATATTGGTGTATCATGCAAGTGGGCCTCAGCATTACATTGTGTCCCTAGGAGATTGCATGGAGCTGGTCACATTCCCTAATGAGTGCTTTGTGCAGGTAGGTTTCAAAAATTGGCCCCCGCACAAGCACATGTCTCACACTTACGTACCCACACATGCACATGCACATGCAACTGCAACCGCACCCACACCCGCCACTGCACAAGAACCTGCACATGCACACACCACTGCACCAGCACTCGCACATGTTGACAGTGGTTCCACTTGTGTCACCCCCAAATGGTCAATGCCACTTGACATTAGGCCCTCACATGCTCTGCCTTTGTGTGCATGTGGCACACCCATGCACCCTCACCCAAACCCACTGCACTTTGTGGAGGTCTCCAATCATGTCACCCACTCATTCTGAGCTGTTTCATGGCTACACAAAATTAGGACAACACATCATTCGTCCTTTGTTTGTGCATCACACACACACCCACACCTGCGGGATTGTGTGGCAGGCTCCACCAGTGTCAGCTGCTGAGGCAAAGTCCTTTCATGGATGACCTGGGAAGTCACACACCCCTTCCCTACATCAAGACTGGCTGAAGGACCTCTTTGATGTGTGCATGTGGAAAGAGGCGGGTCTTGTGTAATTTTTACCAACTTTTGGATGGTTGAGGGAGGATCTGGTGGTGAGGAATCTCAGTTGAAGGCACAGGGGAACCAATATTGGTGGATGTCAAAGTATTTGATTTAAGACCAGAGTGTGACGTGTGCTTGAAGTCAGGTTGGATTTTATCCTTCTTGATGTTTGCTTGACGTGAAGTCAATTGCCAACAATTGGCGCAAGATTTGCCCTGATGACTTCTCCAAGGCTGAATAACTTTGTTACTCTTTTTACTGTTATCATTGGAGTTATATATTTGGAAAGAGGTGTGTTCCCCTTTCTTAAGATATCTTTGGAGCTTTTTTGGTGGAATTTTTAATTTACCATTGGCTTATGAAATTTTACATTTACTGCTTGTGCTCTGGGCTTTAGTCACAGGCTAACATAAAATGCTCTTTGACTTTATGAAACTAGTTAAGCCTTTCATCATTGAGGAGGAAACATGAAATTTATTGAGGAATTGGATGAGTGAACTTATTTTTATCAAATAATTCTTGAGGAAAGGGTGGTAGAGGTCTTCAAATACAAAGAACTATTGAAAATATTTGGTGTTCCTTGAGGGTGGTCAATTAAATATTTTCTGAACCTTGGATTGGTCCATAGTGATGAATTGAGAACAAATGATATAGCCTAGATAATTCACAAAATAAGTATAGAAATCAAATTACAAAGTCTTTGGAAAAATGGCATTTTTTTCGGTTCTTGGAATGGCACAGGACCCCCAAGTGACATGGTCTTCCTGATAGATGTAAAGTACCATAATCTCATTTGAATAAACCACTAAATTTATATCAGGAAAGTCAGAGAAAATATAATTTACAAGATTTTAAAAATAGGAAGTATCATTTGTGAACCCAAAACAAATAAATAATTTCTGAAGCCTTCCATTTTTAGCTTCTAAGCTTACAAGTGCTCATGCCCCTGCTTGATTCTGAGAATTTTATATGCACCATTGAAATCAACTTAAGAGAAGATAGAAGAGCCATTCAAGAGAGGGAGAAGGTAATTGATGGGAGGAACAGGAAACTTTCTCTTCCTAGTCAAAGCATTGACTTTTCAGTAATCAAAACACAAATAAATTCCACCATCCTTCCTTTTCCTATTGAAGGGAAGCTTGGCCAAATTAAATAGATTTCTAAGCTATCTGGAATGTAGGTAACAAGTGTCTCCAAATCTTGGCTTGATAAAAATTGAAAAACCCCAACTGGAGGTTGAGACCCTTCCAATTTGATAGGGTGATCACAGTCACAATGTAAATTAAATTTATTTGTTTTAAGCTCTCATAATAAATTTGATTATTGGTTATAGAAAGAGAAATATGCCTTAATCACGGTGTAGATTTCTTCAAAATATTTTTGCCCATACTATAGCTCCTCCAGGGAGGAATGTCAACATTTTAATGGAAGAAATGAAGTGAAGATATAGAATTATCTTCTTTATTTGAAGAATTACTCTGTAGAGAATAGCAATGAGGGATGGAAGTTAGAAAAAAAATGTGGTAATAAGAAGGGTAAGATGGTTTTCTAGAGTCACAAGAAAGATCTGCAACAGTAGTGCTAAAGTCATTACTGAGGCAAATTATGGAATAACTAGAGTGTTTTTGATAAATATTGAATTTTATCATCCATTGACTCCAATTTATGGATATATTAAAGTTATTGAGGAGGTAAAAGGTCAATAGAAGTTTTTTGCCCTTGAAGGGAAAATGAAAAGAAATCTCATTAAAGTTCTGGCAAAAAAGAACTCTCAACCATTCATCTGATATAATTAGTAATTAATAAAGAAGAGCAATCAGAAAAATTGAATATTAGAAGAGGAATCTCCTCTAAGAGTTATCATATACCAAAGAGGACTTGTGAGAAAATGGACTTGCAATAAATGAGCTGGTATCACCAGAATGACTGAAAATACTGTAAAAGAATATTGGATAGAGAGGATAAAGCAAAAAAAATTCAAAGATTTTTTGACACAAGTATGTTCATTGAACACATCATTATACTCACTAAGGCCTTTACCTGGTTCTGGAAGTGTATTTCTAGCTAGCAAGACTTTATTTGAGGCATTTTTATGCAACCATCAGACTATGATTCTTGCAACAATAATGGCATAAACCATTCTTTAATATTCTCTCTTAATCAGAACCAAAAATCTTGTTTTCCTTCTTAAGGAGGGTAGTGTGGGGTTTGGTGATATTTTAAAAATCAAATTTATCATCACTTTTATTTGAGCTTGAAGGCAGTTAATCTTGAGAAGAGCTTGACCTTTGGTAGTTATTTTCTTTTCTTTAAGTGAACTCTTCTCATTCTACCTTTCATGGCACCTATTATCAATCCCCAGGCAAACATTCATTAATCCTCAGATAGAATAAATAGTTGAAGAATGGGAGGCCAAATGATCCATGATCCTGGATGAAAATGCCTTCCTTAAATGATGCATGCAAGCCCTTTCAACCCAATCTCCAATTTCAGACATGAAGCCTATGAAATCAGAAATTTACAAGGATAAATTCCCACCTTCCTTCATCCTTGAAGAATCCAACTCTGCTTCACCCTTTCTGACTTCGTTGGGATCTCCAAATTAAACTCATTTTCTGGAAAATAATGCTGCATCCATGCTTGAGAGATGAGAAAAGGATGTCTCTTTCCATTTTGAAGCCCTTAAAGTGAGAAATGAAGCTAAATAAATAGATCTTTTCCTGTCTTATAAAGCCTTTGATGGGTAATTATGGAGGATCAGCTGGAAAGAAAGGATGAATATTCTCAATCTGAGGGGTTGAGTACCATAAAATAAGTCTTGAGCCTTCATATATGCAGTCTAGAAGGTTGATTGTATCAAAGCTTCAGAGGATGAAGCTTCTTTAACATCAGCCATCATTTGGGTAATGTGTTGTAAAGGCCCAACAGCCCTGGGTCAGGCTGGTGAGTGAAATGCTAATTAGAATGGACTGGTGTTTACCATCCAGTACATTCAGATCCCCCCACAGAATGTGAGACTTGAGGTATATTTTAAATACCCAAATAGGCCACAATTATCTTAAAAATAAATTCTGAATTATGAATAACCCATAAGTCATGCATATATTGAAAATTCATCCTTTTTGATTTCAGAAAAGATGAATAACTTATTATGGAGTAAGTAAATCCATGGATTTAAGGCCAGATTTGGATTCTACACAAAATTTCACCCATGTTAGCTCCTTAGAGTGAATAAGCTCAAATAAACTCTTTGAGGTGGTAATATGAAAAATACTTCAATACCACATAAAATATCTGTGAAAAAGTGTGTTTTTCTCAATTTCACGCCAAAATAATGGGAATGTGAGAAATTGCATGTAACATATACACTAATAATAGTGATATGCATGTTTTGAGCACTTAATATTATGGTATTCATACATACACTTTTGGTACACCCATTGTGGATATCTTATATGAAGCCTGAATGGCTATTTTGACGTGAAAAATAGTCAAGGGGGACAAAAGACATTGAAGAGAGCCAGGGTACCCAACTTCTGAGGCCTCTGAGGTGTGGAAATCTCTAAAGCTTGGATCCATGACTAATCTTGGCCCAATTAGTAATCTAAAACCTTTTTGGCAACTTGGTTACCAAGTCAGAACTTCAGTATATCATAAGAAAATAGTAAATAAACTGCTATTTTGACGTACCAAGGAGGTAAAAAGCAACACAAACTCCTGTAACTATGTCAATTATTAATTAATTTCCCTGGAAAAACACCAAAAGATTAGCTAAAACCCTTTTTGGACTATTATCCATTGATTTACCTCATAGCAACCAGCCATATACTGCTATTTGCAATTCTATGTAGAAAAGAGGTAAAAACTTAAAAGATTCATTCAAAATACAATTCTTAATGAATCTTTCTGAAGCTTGTAGGACCAATTGAGAACTGTATAATTTATATAAAAACAAAAAATAATTATACTTTTATAAGTAAAATTAAAAGGTATACTTACAATCTCTTTTTGATGATTCCACATGAAACACAGAATCTTTAAAAATTTACAGAAAATACATTCTGTGATGAAATTTCCAATAAAATTGATAACTTTGAGAAATAAATGATTATTGTGTAATAAAAAAAGATTTACAGCTTTTACTCCTTTTATTCTTATCTATAAATGGTTTGGTAGTCACGTAAAAGCCTTAATTAAGTAATTATGATAATCTTATGTAACAACAGATGATGCAATCAATAATCCAAAACAGTTTATTGTTTTCTCACTCACTGTTTTTTCAGTTTTCTCCATGGCACACCTTCGTGAGCTGTCTTGGACTTAAAAGAGGTTTCCTCTTGCTTTTTTTTGCAAATCATTACATTATTCCATTATACCTTTATTACCAACAAGTAAGTATTCCTTAAAGCTATTTCTTAAGTGTTTTATTCTTTCAGAATCAATCAGAAAGACGTGAAGCCATAGAAATAAACTATATATTGTTTTAATCTGGTTATAAACAAATTTTGATCCTTTAAATCTACAATTATCCCTCAAATTTCTCTACTCTTATCTTTCAATATGTTCTTTGGAGTATTAGTGAGTGTTTTGATTTAATTTTTAAGGTTTTTCTCTAGTAATAGTTTTCTTCAAGGGTTATTCTTATAGTAATTCTTATAAAAGATAATTATATGTTAAAATAATTTTATTTTTTTAATAAAGAATATTTATTATGAAATTCTTCTTCTAATTGATTCTTGTAGAAAATTAGTGCTTGCTGTTATAATAACTAGTAGTGTATGACAAGTAAAAGAAATAAACAATTAATTAATTCATTAATTGTAGTTATAATAATTTTATATTATTATATTTCATAAGAACAGTCATATTACTGTTGATTAATAGTAATATTATCAACAAGGTTCATAGACACATCTTACACAGAGTCAGGGAAAACTTCAGTACCTTCACACCCTTCCTTGTACATAGAATCCTTCTCCTCTTCACCATCTTCACCAAGACCTTGAAACATGGTCTTTGAAATTCTGGGGAAAATGTCAACAGATTGTGGGAGGGAATTTAACTTTGAGGGACCTCTTCCACCTTTCCTGGATGTTTCTTCTCCTTCCATTATTTTTCCTCTTTCCACACAGGCTCTCAGGTGATCATCTGCTGTTGTCCCACAAGGAGGAATTCTTGAGGTAGGGTTTTGAATAACTTGCAATCTGACCCAAGATATTTTCCATCTGGCTGGAAATGAATTTTGGACTGGCATGGGTGAATAATAATAATGGAATTAAAATGAGTATAAACCTTAAATTTGAGATTTGAAAAAACATGGGAAGAATTCAATACCAAACCTTGAAGTCAAAGGAAATCAATATCTTAAGGTAAAATCATAATCAAGAATTAATTGAGCTAAATAAATAGATCAATTAGTCGTGCGAAGGGAATCAATCTTCATGGACCATTGAGGGAAAATAAATCAATATATCAAATGAAATATTAAAAATATTCTGGTAAAATGAATTTTTCAAGTCAAGATCAATTTATGGTCCAATACATGAATAAAGTCAAATAAAAGTAAATCTCTCTGTGAATAAAAGTTCTTGAGGAACAGACCAATATAAACTCTTGTGGATGAAGATTGTGACAATAATGACTTTATGATTGATTTGAAAAATAAAATGGAGATTTGACCTGAATAAAAGTGAATTAAATGAAAATAAATAGAACTAGTAAGCCAAAAAATTTGAAAAGAAAAGAAAATTTAATAAGTATGGAAGAAAGCTATAACAAGAAAATGAATTTTTGAGGATAAAAGAATGTGTGAAAACTACAATGGTTGAAAATAAGACTAATTAAAGGTCAGAAAAGTTTCATGATTGATAAATGGATAAATTTAAAATGAAAAATCAGAATAAAAGAATGAAAGGATATATGATGAGTTCATAAATCAGCTTTTACAGAGGCTCCAGACCAAAAAAAGAGTGTCTTTCAGCTTAGTGGATGAGAGCACAAGGAGAGGGACTCAAAAGAATTCATGAAATAGGAAAATGTTGATCATATTTTGATAATTATGAAAGAAATGAAGTACAAATATAATAAGGAGAAAGAATCCAGTTGAGAAAGGTCCAAAATGTAGAGCCCTATTTAATTGTTTGAAACTCTTGGAATTAGTAAGGGAGCTAGTGAAGATATCACCACCAACATCAACTGAAAAGGAAACAAAAGGGGCCAAATGACTGACTTGAAATTATGACTATTCACTATCAAAAGATGAAAAATGGAATTGCTTCCCCATCATGAGTAAATAAGTTCCTAATGATATGAAATGAATTTCTGTATTTTTCTTCAAAATCAATCTATGGTTGATGTAAAATCCAGCTATGATATATGTTAAGTCAACCCATGCTCAATTATCATTCACCCCTCTTATCTCAAATTTTCAATTTATTTAATATAAAATTGTAATACATAAAAACAATGAGTTTTATTTGAAACAAACAATCTGGTACATCCTGATATTACATAGGATATGGTGATGAAAGAACTTGGGAATTAAATAAAAATAAGGGTGTAGAGCTATTTTTTATCCTTTCAAGAAAACCTATCCAGATTGATATTTGTAGTTTAATGGCTATGGAGCATCCCAAATCTTGAAGGGTGTGGTTTCTTATAAAGACCATTTTAGATCACCAGAATGAGGGTTCATTATCATATACAAGGCTTGCAAACGACTTTCTTCTTATTTATTCTGGTTATAAAACGCATTGAATACAAAAAATACAATGAATAACCAGATAAAATGGAAACAAGATGATAAAAAGATTGCTAAATTCTGTATTTTTTGGCTAAACAGGATTACAAATAAAAAAAATGTTACCAATGATATTTGAGGCCTTATTTTGAGTATAAAATGGCTATAACATGAATATAGTATTGAAAAGCCCAATTACATGGCCTGAAATGGCCTGAAATTACTCCATATCGTTTCTCTTAGCTGAATCACAATTCAAAAAAAATCAAATTTTCATTCTATTCAATACTACCAAAAATCATTCTGTCTTATGTTGATTATTTAATGGCTAAAATAAATGTGAAATGTTTATGGACATGCAGAATGGCACCAAATGGCCAAAAGTAGGTTTACCTTCTTCTTATTGGATTTGAACCAATTTTAAAGACTAAATTCAATATTTGGAACAATAATAAATCCTTTAAAAAGAATGTATTCTTTTTATAATGAATGATTTCATGGCTATAAGACATTCCTAACAGTGACAGCTACATGAAATCAGACAAAATGAAGACAAATAGTTTTACATGCTGTATTTTGGCTGCAATTAATTGTGATGATAAGCATGAGTATTTCTTATTTTATTAGTGGGCCTTGAATAGAAACCTTTCTTATTTCTATTTTTCTTGGCTATGTAAAATTTGAAAATTTGAAACAAACCAAATGGCCCAAAATAAGAGAGAAATATCTCTAAACCTTACATTTTGCTTCAAATTAATCATAAATAGTAATATTGGGAACAAATTGCTTCTTAATCAACATGAGAATATTATGGCATAACACATGCAAAGCAGTGAAAATCACTCAAAATGTGTATTGATTGAAAATCAAGTACTCTTCCTGTCCTCAAGATTTGTTCAAGGTAAGATTGTGACAAAATAGTAATTTCAAGAGCTTTAAAGGGAATTAATTCCATTTTTTTTTGAATTTATTACCATGAAACAATAATATTATATAGATTTATTGCTTTACCAACAATAAACATTTATCCAAAAATATTCTGCAACAGAAATTTCTTCAAGAGCAATTTCAATTAGAATTAATTGAGCAACACTCCTTATCGATTAATTTGAGAGAATAGTTTTCAAAAAAAATATTAAATAGAACACATTACAAGAATTGACAAGAGTGAATTTGGAAACAAAGTGACAAAGGTAACAGTGATAAAAGAGGCTTTAATTACCTTTTGTGGTGGTTGAAGGGTAACATAATTATAAAGAGTTCCAAAAAGTGATTATCATTATTTTTCATGTGTTTAAAAGCTTTAAATTTCTTAAAAATATTAGTGGCATATTTCATTTCTTGGCTTAACTGTGTCTAAAACAATTATAAAATTCAAAGATTCTAAGATGAAGAGAAAAGAGGTCAAAAGAACAAATTATTTTATAGCTACCAAATCTCTTCCTCCAAAGTTAAAATTTACTCTGAAAAGTCGTGAGAAATGCTCTGAAAATGGGAGGGCCAATTATGGCATAATTGAACCCTGGTTTGGATAAAAAAGTACTGGTTTAGCCATCATAGTGCCTTAAATCAGCCATCTTTATTGTAAGAGTTGGTTTTAAGCCTCCAAAACACATCATAATTTGTGAAAGAGACCTTTACAACAGATAATGTTGGTTTTATAAAGTTTTTTCAAATAAAGTGTGGCTTTATCCTCTTGAGAACACTTAAAACTCCCTGTTTGGTATCAAAAACTCATAATCAATCGATTCACAGACCCTTTGACTCAATTCCAAAGCAAAAGTGTTAATTTTTTGTGTGGAGCTTTACATCCCACACATTTCATAAAAGAATTTTTGGGAGGTTGGAATCCTTGGAGCCAAGACTCCCCTTCCCTCCAAATGCAAATCTTTCCAATTCACCTTTCTTCCATTCCTCATCATTTATTATACTAAAAATGTTGAATATGTAATCTGATTGAAAAATTCTGGTGAAGAACTGTAATTATTAATCCCTCATTTGTAAATTCAAATTGGCTTTTGTAATACATGAGCGCCTTTTCACATTTAAATTGGAAATACTTCAATTCCTCATACCTTCAAAAATACACACCACACCAACCTTTTAACACAAAACTTGATGTTTAGAGTCACATGTATTGTGAATTGAATTAAAATGCTCAGGACTTCCAGATTTCCATACAGAAAATACTAAAAGCCTAATTTCAGCTTATTTGGATTTGAGCTATAGAGATTTCACTCACAGGTGACCCCACCTGATTTCTTATGAGTAATCTAATGTTGAAATGATTTTATATGTTTCTTCATTAAAAAGAAAGCTTCAAAGAATTGGTTTAGCCCTTGTTCACAAATCATTTTTTTGAATATTTTTGTTGGAAGTTTATTTTTACTTCATAATTTGAAGTAAAAGGATATTTTTACATTTTTTGTCTATTTAAAAAGTTTATATAGATTTATGATCAACCTTTCAATATAAGTTTTATTTTTATATTAAAACTTTTGTTCTTATATTTCAAAATAAATATACTATTTTTGATTGTAAATTCATTTTCATTTTTTAGTCTTTTGGGTATATGAAAATACCTCTAATACTTATGAAATGTCCCAAACTTGAAACTTATAGCTGTAAAGCTATATTTTTGGGTTTGTAGCCTATTTTATCTAAATTTTGAAAGGATTTATATACGTCGAATTGGTTATTCAATAGGTTTACTACTTGAAAGATTATGAAAAACACATCAAATTTTGGGATGTGAACCCCAGAAATGTTCAGAGGCACTGTTTTGACTTTGGGAAAAGTCTAAATCAAGAATAAAGTGCTTATTCTTCACCATGAATAAGCCAGCTCAACCTGAAAACAGGTGTTGCATTTGGAAAAAAGCTTGAACCAGCTTATTCTGAGCTTGGACCTGTACTCTGACAGAATATAATACCAGAATCTCCTTCACCATGAGCAAAGTGGCTACACCTGAAAGCAGCTGTTGCATTTGGAATTTGACATGGGAAAAGAACTGGATAAAAGTGGGAGCTAGGACAGAAATTGAATTTAAAAATTGAATTTTTGGAAGAATTTCAAGCCACATATGCAAACCACAAAATCTGAATTGAGTGTCCTGAATATTATTGTTTGGAAAGGTTGATCAAAGCTCAGTGGATCAAAAAAAAAATTTAAAGGAATGATTTGATTCCCTATGTTTTTTAATTTTATTAGTTGATGATATCATTTCACCAACAAAAAAACACCAAACTTTATGGTTTGTATTATAGAAATTTAAATAAATATTAAAGATTCACCACCTCAGTTACACAAAACCATAGTTAAAAAAATATTAACACTTGAAACTCTGTATTTTAAGATCATCAATTGATGAAGAAAATTCTCAATTACTTAAGTATTTTCTGAAAACACAGATATGATGAAAGAGAACCCCTCAAATGAAATTTCTGTTTCTTATCAAATTCTGTATCAAGTGGAACATAATACATCTATTTCCCTTCTCTTCTTTTACTAAGATTATTTGTTTCAAATTTGAAAAAAAACATAAATGTTAATTACAAAAATCATATTTTAATGAGGTATTTGAAAAAAAAGTATACATTAAGGATATACTTCCATTATTTTATCCTTAACAACTCTGTAGAGGGATTTTTTTAACTTATGACTGTAGTATATGATAGTTTTGAGCAGAGTATATTTCCCTTATTTTATTTTTGGCAAGTCTTTGTATGAGCTCATCCCAAGGTGTAAATGGTGGATAATTCTTGATTCCAGGAAATATCCATGGAATAAAAAAATCATAGTTAATTTAATTTTCCTCTAGGTACAGTATTTTTAGATTTATTTATAATACAATGATTTTTTCTAATAATAATTTATCTATCAGTTGGTATATCTCTGTTCAAAGAGTAACTTTCTATAAATAATAATCTTGATTTAGCTCATTTTAAAGCCTTTTAAAGTCAAATGTAATTTTTTAGCAAGTTTTTATGTCTTCAGATATCATCTTGAGAAATTCAGGGGAGATGCTATATCAAGAGATATGATATACCTACAGCCGCAACAACTTCTATACTTCATATGAATCCAACACAATTGAATGTGCTATATTGAAGTGGCTTTTAACTTAATTTCTTGATATGTTTAAGCTTAGTTTTAATGATTTCTCATTTTTAAATGTTCTATCAAACTCATTTTCTGTTTTTCTTCTCTTTGAATTATATTTTTTCTAATTCATATACATTCCTTTTCCTTTTTTTCTTATGGAGGCTTAATAGATTCTTTGATAATTGAAATGTATCTAGAGTGCCCTATTTGTTACTAAATAAATATTCTTGTTTTTATTTAATGGTTTTCTAGACCTAATTATTTTGGTGTAATTCTTCAATTTCTCCAATTGACAACAGTTAAGAAACTGAAATAAATAAAACAAATTGAGAAAGAAATTTCTAAGTTGTCTAAGTTGAATTTCTCTTGAGCTTATGAAGGGAAACTCTTTAAGTTCTTTACAAAAATAATTTTGAATAATATATTAATATTGGATAGAAATTGGGAATAGCTGAAAAATACTTATTTTTGAATAAGTAAAAAAATTATCTAATTTTTGAAATAACTGAGCTCCATGTTAATTTAAAATGAAATTATTGGGAGAATTATTTTATCATACCAAATATATTTCTTGAGTTTTAATCATCAAAAATATTAGAACTCTATCAAAAACATTTATTATGACAAATCTATTAAACATTAAAGGAATAGTAAAGCTGTACCCAAGAGTAATTTCCAAAGTGAACTAAGTAGAATTGTGTATTAATCTCTTTGGAATATTTTCAAATTAAACTACAAAAAGGGTTCTTTGTTTTTTGGTCTGTTATTTCTTTTAATTAATAGCCTATAAGATATATTCAATTTATATTTTTAAAGTGAGGCATCACACAAAAAAACTTGAGATTTTCCAGAAGTAATATTTAATTGATGCAAATATTAATTCAGAGACATATCCAAACAGCTTCAGAACGTAGTCAAAATTACATCTCAAACTTATATATTTATTTTTTAAGCATTTCACAGGGTATTTAATCATATTTTGAAGTGTCTTGTATGGTACTTTGTTAAAATTTTCCTATAAGAAATACCAAAAATCACAATTAAATAACTTTCATACACTTGATTTATTATCCATGTAATTTATTAGTCATCAGCTTGTGTGAAGGTAAATAAAATCAAAATTTGAAAACTTTATCTTTCAAAATAATAACATTGGTTTGAGGCTTTGAAGAATTATCATAAAGCTCTCAATTTGAGGCTTGAATTTATTCAAACAGAATCACATTGAGATAAATTTTATGGAATACTATTTTGATTAATACTGAGACAGGTATATTCATATATCTCTGGGATATAAAATTATTTTCTCCTCATCTCTTCAGCTCCAAAATGATATTGAAACTTCAAATTAAGATGGTAATTAGGTATTTAATCTATAAATTTCCTATTATTCCTTACCCCATTTTTTTGTTATAAATTGAACATTTTACCTCTTTCTTGTTAATAGTGAAAGTTTAAAACAAAAAATCACAAAAAAGGAATCAAAAAAAATTCATGAAAAGCTGTTATCAGAGGATAAGTTGACCTCAAAAAATGAATGATAAATACCAACCATAACAAATTAGCTGTATTTTTCTATACCTGGAAATTGAATTATTTGTCAACTTTTTTCTAAATGAATAACTAGAAAAACTCTTCCTTTTCTAATTTAAAGATTTTTTATCCATGTTAGTTAGCTTTTTTAATTTGATTATCAATTTTTCATGAAGCTTATTTAATTTGTTGATACCATTGTTCTTTTTTTGGTATTTGTTTTTGGTGTTGTCTGAGTTCTGTGTTGTCTTTACAGATTTATAAATTTTTACATTTTTATATATTTTTATTTTGAAATTTAATACTGAGGATTACAGTGGCAGTCCTGTAGCACCTGCTACTGTAATGCCTCCTGAATTGAAAATGATTAACATTTTCAAAGAATTTATCCCTTTGATCCTGCATTTTCAATATTACTCGGAATTTTAAATTCTTTTTCACTCTCAGGAATCACCTTCAAGACCCCACTACGTATAATTTTCGTAAAAAAACAATTCAAAAGAGCCAAAATAAGACATTTCTTCCATTTTAAAAAGCGAGATGTAAGATTTCCTCATAGAAAAAATTTATAAAATTGAGTAATGATAACATAATCTAAAAGCTGAAATGAAAATCATATTAATAATTCTATTGAGAAGATCCTGAAAAATGAATGAGATATTCTGTATTGTTTGTACTTTTTTTTTCTAAATAATTCCATTCATGAAGAATGGTTGAAGTCTCCTTTTTATGTATTATGAATTACTAGGAAACTGATCATATAAAAAAAGGAAAATTATTCTTCTTCTTAAGATGAGAATTACATTAAGGGGAGGATTTTCTCCAGGACACATTTTGAAGAAAAATATAAATTAATATTACTATATGTCAAAATAGGCAGGTATTTAATGAAAATAAGGGTCTCTTTGATTTTTTGAAACTTAATTTTCCCTATGAAAGCCTTTCAGAGATAGATAAAAAAATTTAAATTAAGAATATATATGTAGGGTAGAATGATTATAGCATGCAATATCTACGTTAAGATGAAAATAGAAGGCAAAGCCTTTTCCATAAATCGAAATCTCTGGAGATAACTCATATAATGAAATATATGTGAACTGTATAGAATCAAAAAAATAATAATCTTGGATATTCCTTGATATTCCAGTGTCTTGGAAGAACCTGGAATATTAATGAATATTGGAATCCTGGTTACAACCCAGTTCAGAGGAGGGATCAAAGCTCATTCCATTCTGTGTCCAAGCTAGTTTTCAAATGCAAAACCTGCTGCCATGTGTATCCAATTTGCTCATGGTGATTATTTGGTGAGCTTTCAGCCCTTCTCCGCCACTGGATGGTTCAAGAAATTTTGAGTTCCTTTATTTCTTATATATTTCATCAAGTTGGAGACATTGTATTTTATTCTTATTATACTGTAAATTTGAGATATAAAGGAGATTATTTTGGTGTTATTTTATAATATTATCAACAAATACAGCTAGATTTAATCTTAAATTTCATTGCTATATTTTAATTTTGGCAAAAATACTTTTTTTATGGAGGCCTGAATACAGAAAAACCATGATTCTATCTCATCAAACCTTTCTATTACGCTAGACTGATAAAATATCGCGAAAAGATTCTTCTATTCGTTTATAAACTTGAAAATGGTCTTATCAAAATAGCACTCTTGTGGGTGAGCTCCTGTACTTTTGTGATTAATAAATTCACTTGTATCATGTTTTTACTTGGTAATTTTGATTTTGAAAAAAAATACAAAATTTACTTTTTTCCAAAAGTTGCTTCATATAGTAAACAATACCTTGATCATTCTACTAATTATACCCTGTTTTCTAAAATAAAATTTATTTCAACTTTCTGTGAACTTGAGAATTCGGAATTTTCAGTTGTAACATTGCTATTATTACCGTGATTACAATTGTCAAGTTTTTCTTCTTCATTTGTTCATTTATAATTTAATTTTTTACTGTTCTTTCATTTTAATAGTCATTATCCTTTTGTGAAATTGGGTAGTTTGTTTTCAAGTTTTACCTGTTTCATGTGATTTATTTCTCAATTTCACAGTAGCATGTACTGTAAAGTGTGGCACCGTAAGTTTGAAAAATAACAAATGAAATTTTTTTGATTTTATTGAATCCAATAATAGTAATAATTGAAAAATAAATCTTGTAATAAAAATTAATAAAATCAAGATTAATCATAAAAAAGATGATAATTTTCAGGAAAGAAACTTTTGAAAATATTTGGATTTTCTATAGTAAAAGGATATAAGATACTCCTACTATGGCTAAGAAAAAAGATATTAAATCTGAATGCAAATTTCTCAAAAGAAATTTTTCTTAAGAAATGTTGGAATACAAGATAAATATATAGAAGAGATATTCAACCAATATTCTTATCATTTCTTGATTTAACCTAATATTTTCATCTTAAAAGTGATTTGAATTTCCTTCTTGAGTACTTGGAGTACAAAAATAATTTGTTGAATGGATTTTCTACATATTTTTGTTCTTTTTAAATCATATTTCATTCAGATAAAAATCTTAAAACTACTGCAGTGTAAGGCTCACAGATGTTTGGAGGGGTATTGGCAAATAATACTATATATGCTCATTATTATAAAGTCTTTGAGCTTCAATTTTATAACTCAAATCAAGAGGTGAAGGTAAAATAAATCTTATTTTAGAATCTTTTTGTCAAACTCTAAGTGAGATGGGCCTGGAATAAGGCAAAAGTGTATCTTCCTTTCCTCGTTGCAGAGGAAACATTTAAGAATATTTTTGAAAGAGAAATCAAGCTTTGAAGGCTTCAAGAAAATTTGGAAACATCTCATAAGATATTATTCATATGTTTAATCATCCTTCATTAACTATTTCAAAAAAATATTCTTTAAATACCAGATAGATCTATTGTATAAGGAGGAGTTTTAATGGGATATTGAGAGATTTTTAAACCAAAAGTTTCATTAAATATAAACTCAAGTAGAGCACAAAATTTGATATATATTTGGCGTTCTTTTATAGCTAGGGTGAAGGCCTTGGCAATCAAATAAGATTATATTTGGAAACCATAGGGATCTTTCTCTGAAGTGATTTGTACATGACTGAAATCTTCCTTCTGAATAATCTGTATGTCTTCTACTGGAAGAATCTGACTTGAATTTGTCCCTTGAGGCTTTTATTAAGAATACATATAAAATAATTCTGGAAATTTATTTTGCTATACTATATTTTGAAGGTATCTTTTTAGCCTTCAGACACATTCTAATGGCCCCAAGCCTATAAAAAGCCCCAATTAACAATCCCATTCCTTTTTTTAGGTATAGGTAGCTGAAATTTCTTTTCAGATTTCCAAAACAATATATTAGTATGAAAAATAGATTTTTGAAAAAAGATATAGTTAAACTACATTTACCACTTCCATTTTTTGTGGAAGCTTCATGATTCAATTATTTCACAATAAAAATAAGATTGTTTCCAGTTTTTCATAAGGATCCATGGATTTTTTAGTTTCTTTTGATGTCTAGCTAAAAGTAACACTTCTTTAAGATTTGTAGGTAGAGACTTAGTTTACCCACTCTTTTCAGGAAAACATATGTTAGATAAATTATAATATTATTTTCCTAATTCTTCGGAGTTTAATTAATGTTGTTTTTTGGGCATATTTCTAAAGGAAGAGTATTCTTTTCTCAATTTAATTTCCAAAAACATCATAAAATCATTCAGTCTTTTAGCTAAATCACATTTGTGACTTTCAATTAATCATAAGTTTTAACTCTCAGTTTTGATATAAAAGTTTGAAAACAATATGTAGAATTCAAAAAGAAAATAGCTGAAGGAATAATTATTTATCCTACTGCTTTGATAAATAGGATTCACCTGATAATATGGCTTCAAAAGGGAATACATCAAGCCTATGTAATAATTTGAATAAGTATTCCTCAAATTTCACATGAAAATTGGGCTGGTTTGAAAGATAATATTCAAGATTTAGTGAGAGCTAAGAAATACCCATTTATTATATTTTCTACCCTCATTTCATTCAAATTTTATCCCCAAAGAAATATGGTAATTAAATCAAAGCTATTTTGGCTTATCCCATCTTTTAATAATTTTTTACCCAAGTATATTGAATTAAACTTGTAAATAATCTTACAGGAAAAACTACCAAAAATGTCATATACACATCTTATTGGAAGAAAAGCCTCTTTCTTTAATGTAAAGATCAGATGAAATGATTTTCTATTTGCAAGATTCAGACCTATGCTAAGAGCCAGAAATATACAGAAACTCAAAATAAGTGTAAGGGTTTTCTATTGTACTGTCAATAATAGTAGCAAATATAAAGAGTACTATGACTATCCTCAGTTGAAAATATAAAAATAACTGAATATTATAACCAAAAATCTAATATAGTTATCAACAATAATTATATAAGAAACAAAAAAAGGAATTTAATTATTATTAAATAATGGAATGATAATAAATGAAAAACTTAATCATTATAATACTGTAAGATGTGACTATGAAACTGATGATAATATTAATATTAATCAACAGTACTATGTCTGTTCTTATGAAATATAATAATAAAAAATTATTATAACCACAATTAAATAATTAAAAAATTATTTCTTTCATGTGTTATACACTACTAGTGATTATAACCGTGAGCAGTAATTGTCTACAAGAATAAATTACAAGAAGAATTTAATAATAAAAACTTCTTTATTAAAATAATAAAATTATTTTAATATATAATTATCTTTTACAAGAATAATTATAAAGATAATTCTTGAAGAAAACTATTACTAGAGAAAAACTTTAAGAATTAAAAATAAATGACTCACTAATACTCCAAAGAACTTATTGATAGATAAGAGTAGAGAAATTTGACGTGTAATTGTGGATTTAAGGGATCAGGAGGATTTATAACAGTATTACAACAATATATAGTTGGATTCTATGATTTCACATCTTTCTGGTTGATTATGAAAGATTTAAAACACTTAAGAATAGCTTTAACTAATACTTACTTGTTGGTAATAACGATTTAATAAATTGATAAGATGATGATACGGAAAAAACAGCAAGAAGAGGCTTCTTTTAAGTCAACAACAGCTCACAGAGGCGTGCCATGGAGCAAACTGAAAAACCAGTGAGTGAGAAAACAATAAACCCTTTTGGATTAATGATTGCATCATCTGTTGTCACGTAAGATTATCATAATTACTTAATTGATGATTTTACGTGACTACCAACCCCAATATGGTTAAGAATAAAAGGAGTAACATCTGTAAATCTTCTTTTATTCTAAAATAATCATTGATTTCTCAAACTTATCAACGTTATTGCCAATTTCATCACAGGTTGTAATTACTGTGAATTTTTGAAGATTCAGTGTTTCACGTAGAATGGTCAAAAATGGACTGTAAGTAAAACTTTTAATTTTACTAGTACAACTGTAATTCTTTTTCGTTGTACCATAGATAATACAGTTCTTCATTGGTCCTGAAGGTTTCAGAAAGATTCATTAACAATTGTATTTTTAATGAATTTTTGAAGTTTTTACCTCGTTTCTACGTAGAATTGCAAATAGCAGTATTTTGCTGGTTGCTATGAGGTAAATCAATGAATATGAGTCCCAAAAGGGTTGTAATTACTCTTTTAGGGTCTAGCCATGGAAAGTCATCAAGAATTGACGTGGTTACAGGAGTCTAAGTAGCTCATTACCTCCTTGGCACGTCAAAATAGCAGGTTATTTGCTATTTTCTTGTGATTACAGTAGATGTAACTTGGTAACCAAGTTCCCAAAGAGTTTTAGTTTACCAATTGGGCCAAGATGAGCCATGGATCCATGCTCTGGAGCTATCCACGCCTCTGAGGCCTCAGAAGTTGGGTACCCTGGCTCTCTTTGATGTCTTTTGTCCCCCTTGCTTATTTTTCACGTAAAAATAGAAATTTAAGCTTAAAGTGAGATATCCACTATGGGTGTACCAAAAGTCCATATAAGAATACCATGATATTAAGTGCTCAAAACATGCATAACACTATTCTTAGTGTATATGTAGCATGGGATTTCTCACTTTCCCATTATTTTGGCTAAAAATCAAGAAAAACAAAAATTTTCACGGATCTTTTATGTGGTATTAATGATGTGGTATTGAAGTATTTTCCATTTTACCACCTTAAATACTTAAATTGAGCTTATTCACTCTATGGAGCTACCCTAGGTGCATTTTTGTGTAGAATCCAAATCTGGTCTTAAATCCATGGATTTACTTACTCAAAAAAAAGTTATTCATCTTTTCTGAAATTGAAAATGATGAATTTTGGATATATGCATGACTTATGAGTTATGCATAATTCAAAATTTCTTTTTAAGATAATTGTGGCCTATTTGGGTATGTAAAATATACCTCAAGGCTCACAAATACCTTATAATTAGTTTATTATTGTTCTAGTCACTGACAATTGTAACAATAAGGAGTGTAAAGCTCTTCATGAGACAATTAAACATGGAAAATAATAATATCTATCCACTTATTGATAAAATATAAGTATTATTTATAAAATAAATGATCACACACACTGTAAAGAGGTCATTCTCATAGAAAGATTCTATATAAAAAGACTAATAATAGTAAAAAAGGATATAAAATCTTAGAGAAAACTTACTTATGATATTCATTTAATAAAAAAAGTCAAAGTAAAACATTTATTGTATTAAATAATGTTTAGTGGTTAAAAAACTGGCAAAAATAAATAATTTAAAAGATAAAAACAACTTTTTTACAATAAGATAACATTTAAGGGTTTTTAAGAACAATTTGTGGATTTAAAAAGATATCTAAGACAATAATTGTATATAATAGAATATATTATTGGTGATGACAACAATAATATGATTTCTATGATTTCAATTCTTCAAATGAAGATTAATAAGAAATAAAATACTCAAGAAAATACTATTATAATAGGATTTTCTAATTAATAAAATATCATTTGTTTCAAATTTCTAATTAATTGTAATTTTGATTGGTTATTGGAAAAAACAGTGATTTGTAGGCTCATTATATTCTTTCAGAGCAGCTCTCATGATTAATAGTGTATATAGAGGGAATTATCAGGCCAAAATTGAAAAACCAAATAAGGTTCTCAACTCAAGGTAACTTGTTTTTAATCCCAACATAATGTTATCAGTGTTATAGTTAATTCCAGGTAGCTTGAATCTTCTTTTGGATTAATTATTGTAAGATTTAATATAAAATAAGTTTATTTATATCAAATTTCATCAAGTGAAAAACTTGAAAATAAAGTTCCAATCTAAAGTCTCTTAAACTGAAGTTTGATTAATTTATAAGTAAATCTGAATTTTCATTAATAATAATGCAAATAATGAATTTCAAGTATTATTAGAAGCTCAACCTGTTTGAAAAAGATACTTGAAATTCAATTTATACACATATAACATTAATTTTTAAGCTGTGTCAAATTTTCAAGTAAATCCATGAAGAATTGGATTCCTAATGAATTCTTGAACTTATTGTTATTTTTCCCTATAAAATAGCAATACACACCAAACCTTAACTTTTGATAAGGTTTTGATACTTTTAACTCCAATTTTTTGAGCCTATTTAAGCTTTCACTGTTCTTAAACCTTGATTTCAAGCTTTCATATTAGTATTTACCCTTTGGCAACTTGGAATTACTGTCCAAATTGGGATATAACCAGTTTGAACTTTAAGTTTGTGTGAGCCTTGAGGTATATTTTACATACCCAAATAGGCCACAATTATCTTAAAAAGAAATTTTGAATTATGCAAAACTCATAAGTCATGCATATATCCAAAATTCATCATTTTCAATTTCAGAAAAGATGAATAACTTTTTATTGAGTAAGTAAATCCATGGATTTAAGACCAGATTTGGATTCTACACAAAAATTCACCTAGGGTAGCTCCATAGAGTGAATAAGCTCAATACAAGTATTTGAGGTGGTAAAATGGAAAATACTTCAATACCACATCATTAATACCACATAAAAGATCCGTGAAAATTTTTGTTTTTCTTGATTTTTAGCCAAAATAATGGGAAAGTGAGAAATACCATGTTACATATACACTAAGAATAGTGTTATGCATGTTTTGAGCACTTAATATCATGGTATTCTTACATGGACTTTTGGTACACCCATAGTGGATATCTCACTTTAAGCTTAAATTACTATTTTGACGTAAAAAATAAGCAAGGGGGACAAAAGACATCAAAGAGAGCCAGGGTACCCAAATTCTGAGGCCTCAGAGGCGTGGATAGCTCCAGAGCATGGATCCATGGCTCATCTTGGCCCAATTGGTAAACTAAAACTCTTTGGGAACTTGGTTACCAAGTTACACCTACTGTAATCATAAGAAAAATAGCAAATAACCTGCTATTTTGACGTGCCAAGGAGGTAATGAACTACTTAGACTCCTGTAACCACGTCAATTCTTGATGACTTTCCATGGCTAGACCCTAAAAGAGTAATTACAACCCTTTTGGGACTCATATTCATTGATTTACCTCATAGCAACCAGCAAAATACTGCTATTTGCAATTCTACGTAGAAACGAGGTAAAAACTTCAAAAATTCATTAAAAATGAAATTCTTAATGAATCTTTCTGAAACTTTCAGGACCAATGAAGAACTGTATTATCTTTGGTACAACGAAAAAGAATTACAGTTTTACTAGTAAAATTAAAAGTTTTACTTACAGTCCATTTTTGACCATTCTACGTGAAACACTGAATCTTCAAGAATTCACAGTAATTACAACCTGTGATGAAATTGGAAATAACGTTGATAACTTTGAGAAATCAATGGTTATTTTAGAATAAAAGAAGATTTACAGATGTTACTCCTTTTATTCTTAACCATATTGGGGTTGGTAGTCACGTAAAAGCATCAATTAAGTAATTATGATAATCTTACGTGACAACAGATGATGCAATCATTAATCCAAAATGGTTTATTGTTTTCTCACTCACTGGTTTTTCAGTTTGCTCCATGGCACGCCTCTGTGAGCTGTTGTTGACTTAAAAGAAGCCTCTTCTTGCTGTTTTTTCCAAGAATCATCTTATCAATTTATTAAATCATTATTACCAGCAAAGTAAGTATTAGTTAAAGATATTCTTAAGTATTTTAAATCTTTCAAAATCATCTAGAAAGACGTGAAATCATAGAATCCAACTGTATATTGTTGTAATACTGTTATAGATCCTTTTGATCCCTTAAATCCACAATTCCAAGTCAAATTTCTCTACTCTTATCTATCAATAAGTTCTTTGGAGTATTAGTGAGTCATTTATTCTTAATTCTTAAAGTTTTTCTCTAGTAATAGTTTTCTTCAAGAATTATCTTTATAATTATTCTTGCAAAAGATAATTATATATTAAAATAATTTTATTATTTAATAAAGAAGTTTTTATTATTAAATTCTTCTTGTAATTGATTCTTGTAGACAATTACTTGCTCACTGTTAAAATCACTAGTAGTGCTTAACACGTGAAAGAAATAATTTTTTAATTATTTAATTGTGGTTATAATAATATTTTATTATTATATTTCATAAGAACAGACATAGTACTGTTGATTAATAGTAATATTATCATCAGTTTCATAGTCACATCTTACAGTTTGGATCAAACTCTAATTTTACAGCTTAAATAAGGTTTAAAATCCTCCCATACAGGTGGACAACCTTAATTGAAGCCTTGCAGATCCATAAAGCTGGATACCCCAGCTCTGTTTGGTCTTTTTTCTTTGTCCCACCTTTTTGCATGGAGTTTGCCCTTTTATTTATTTAAAGCCATACTATGGCCTTAAACCCTTTTAAATTGAGCTCACACAGGATTTAAATTCTGTATGGCAAATCCTTAGCCAACTCAGTAACTATACACAAAACCTCCATTTTAACTAAAGTTTTGGTAAGTTGGCATAAAACTTATGAAAATTTGAATTCAAGCTTAAATAAGCTTTAATTCAAAAATTTCAATTTTTTTAAAAAAAGCTTCAATTGTACTGTGAGATTGTTAAATATTCTAATAACATAAGAAATATCCAATTTTTGGTCATAACATCCTATGGGTCTACCCTAAGTTAATTTTGGTGTAGAATCCGAAAATGACACAATGATTATAACTTTGTTTATCCAAAGAAAAGTTGGACTTATTTTTTGTCATTTTTATTTTAAATCCAGTCTATTAGTCTGCTAAAGACTAAATAAACTGTATAAAAAGTTATTTGTGGACTTATGGGTATGTCATACATATCTCACAGGTTCAAAATAATGCATATTTCATCTTCATAGCTTGATATTATTATACAATAGTGTTCATGTGTTCAGAAATGGAAACACAATACATTTTTTGTAATACTTAGGTATATTTTCCATAAGCTACCATAGCTATCAATTTTTTTAAATGCAATTCTCTTCAATCCCTATCCATAACCTATTATATTCCAATAAGCTCTTTATAAAGGTTATATTTCTGTAGTAGGCTAGAGATAAATTTTATTTTTCTTACAGATTAATTCTATTTATCTAATGTGAGCTAAAAATGGAAATATATAGCTTTTGTCTCCATAAATCCTTTTAACAGGTAGAGCTTCAATGACAGATTGATCACACTTTCTTTTGAATCTTAGGGAATTCTTAGACCATTGCAATATTTATTGTTTTCCTCATTTTACTTCCAAAAAAAAATATAATATTAATATGCTTTATTAATCTCTTACAAATAACAGGGATGAATCAGCTATCTATAAGATTCAACTTCAATGAAAACTGTGTTTTTAGTCAATCATTTTTAGTAATATAAAAATTATCATACATCAACCCTGGTAATTTCTTTTTCCTCTTTAGGTATCAATATTTGAGGATTTTTTCAAACACTGATATTCAGCCAATTGAATTGAAAGTGTGTGACTTGCATATGTGGCTTTAATTTATTCCAAATATTTTATTTTTGAATTGAGTTTATATTTTGTATTTGAATTCTATAGAATGTATCCCATTTAAGATGAAAAAACTGCTATAAGCTGTATCCACGTTGCTCATGGTGATTATACTTAAAAATTCTAAAAATGATAACTCTGACTTAATTTCTATAAACTGTATAAAATATCAAAAAAGAAAACAAAATTGAACCAAAAGCGCCAAAAATTGTGATTTCGGCTCTGATTCCTATTCATACCATGATAAAAGGTGAAAATCTGAATTTTAGACTCTTGAAAGAATTTCTAATATATTTTATATATTGTTTCATTGCTGAAGTGAAATTCAAATATTGATAAGCTCACAAAATCGCACACAATAGACACACAGGGCTCTAAAGGATTCTTTTCTTATATGAAATTATTATAATGATTGAGTTGGTACTATATCCTTCAAGAAAAAAATTTCTGGCTTCTGAGGTTTGTCTCATGGCCCTGACTAAGTAGAGAGATCGAGAAACGCACCAAATGGTACACAAGGGTATCAATATAGCTCTTAACACAGTTCTCTGTCCTTTAACTCCATGAAAAAATGAAAATTTCATTTTATGGTAATATCTCAGGCTTTCACAAAATCTTCTCCTTCCAAACTTTAATTATATCATTCCTATGATACAGGTCAATATTGAAAAACACAACACATTGGCCAAAATAGTTCTGAATTTTGTTTTTGGCTTGAGTACGAGTTTCAATAATCCACCCAAATTTTGATAATTCTGTATCAAACTTTCAAAGACATTTCTTTTGGGCTAATGTTGTCAGCCTGTGACTCAAAACCAGAGCACAAGCATGACAGCTAAAATACCATAAACCAATGGTATAGCCAAAATACCACCAAAACATGGAGCTGAGCCAAATTAGCTCAAAAGGTATCAAAAGAAAGAGGAAACTCACCTCTTTCTGAAAATATAAGTCCCATCACCATAGGACAAGAAATAACAAAGTTATTCCTGCTCAAAGTTATTGCTGAGCATAAACCTTAATTTTCACCTCTCATCTAAAATCTGGAAGGAGAGGCTTAACCCCATCAAATGGGTATTCAAAATGAATCTCTAAGCCAGGGCTATCTAATGGTGCTAGCCAAACTGAGCTAGAACCAGTATTACTTGAGTTATGGTCAAATTCAGACCAAATAAGGGTGAACAAAACATTCACCTCTCATCTAACTTTTACAGTTTTAGTGTGAGATACCTAAAGTGGGGTCTTTTAGAAAGAGCACAATCAGGGCTATCTGATGGTGCCATCCATTTCCTCATAGCTCAACTACAACAGAAGGTATTGGCCAAACAAGCTTAATAAAGCTTTTGCCCAGACCACGCCAATGTACAAAAATATTTGTACATGGGATACCTTTGTCATATTTAATGATAACCATTTCAAGTTGGGTACCATTGTGTAGAACTCATACAGAGCTATTCAATGAACCAACTTGAGCTTGATATCTCAAAAACTGACAGAGTTATGACCATTTTAAGGTCAAAATCCCACCTGCTGTCAGATACAGCCTTACCATGGGATAATATCCCATAACCATGAATATGAGGTGTCAAATAGACGAAGAAGCATGTTTTTACTTCAATACCTCATATTTCAGTCAATACTGGGGTCCCATACAGTTTCTGTACAGCATTCTACGCGTCATACACGTCAGAATCAGGCTGTGAGGTCCCCAGATGAAAATTTTCACCCTGTATTGGTGAATTCTGCCCAGATGTGGTTTCAAAACCACATCTGAGCCCAATACAGAGTATACAGGCTGTTTGCAAACCACAAGCCTGTCATAGAGAGTGAAAAATATTCACTTCCTCTACGTGGAAAGGTCTAGCAGCCTTTCCACCTCAATTTCAGGATAAAAGGAGGGCTTTTCACAGCCAAAAACCTTTCCTCATCCTGCTCTTGAATAACCTACGTAGTAAACTGTCAAAAACAGTTTTACTCTTGGTTAATAATCAGGTATAATTATAAACTTAATTATTGTAGTCTTTATTATTGTAACCCAACAGATAAAACTGCACCCAGGGCTTTCAGCAGCACTCACCACCACTATATTTCCATAGTAAAGCCCTTAAAATCTCAATTCAATCATATGTTATCAACCTTTTATCTTTAAAAATCTAATCTTTACCATGTCACAGTAATAGTTTTAGTTGTAAATAGCCTTATTACCTCTTCAACATAGACTCAGCCTGACATTTTTGGGGCGTGGCCGTGTTTTAAATCTTTTTTTGGACCTTATAAGTAAGTCTTTTCTCTCTTTATGACTTATTAACCAGTGTTTTATCTTTTTTTAGGCGTAATTTCTATATTTAAAAATATATTTTATATATATTTATCTTCTTTATATATATACTCATATTATAAGAGTATTTTTCACATGGCTAATACCCACTGAATATACCTATTTTTGGCGTGTTTTGTATATAAAAACACATAAGCCATCAATAAGTCCTGTATTCTTGACTGAAAAACCATCAGTTGAGGCGTGGATTAAGTGTATTGTTAACTCAATAACACTTATACAAAAACCACTTGTACAGAATACACTTGAAAACCACAAGTGTACCTGTGGAATACTGGCACACAAACAGTGTGACAGGGTACCAAAAGCTGTAATTCTGACGTGGAATTGTTGATTCAATTACACTGTCATTATACAGGGCACATTGTAGTAACATACAAGCCCAGAGGCCAATCTTAGACGTGCAAAACCAGCATTTTTAAGAAGTCTTAACTGACATAAGTCCTCCCTTTTTCTGCCTTGATTTCAGTGGAAGAAAATTACATCCCACTTGAGACCCAGTCACAGGCCAACACACCAGTGACACCCTCAGAACCAGAGGGCAGCAAGGGCAAAGGAAAGAGGCACAGTGAAGGTCTCATCACAGCCAAGAAGTGGACACCAATAGCCACTCAGAGAAGTAGAAAACCACGAAACTCTGCATCCATACAAGGTAAACCAACCTTAACCACTTGTACAGGAAAGATTACAATTATTAACCCAGTTGTAACTTCCAAAGGCAAACTGACCAAGTCAGCAGACAATAAATTTGTACAAGGCACAGTCAAAGGTAAATACCCTAAGAACATAAATTTTTTGACTGCTTGCAAACACTGATATGTCCTCTGTATACCTCAGAGACCTTGGCTTCCAAAGGAACCAGCCAGAGGATAGAGGAGGATTGTCCAGAACCAGAAGACCTGAAAGAGGACACCCTGGACACAGTGGTGGATGGCAAAACAATGAGGGAGATAATATCAACCTTGCCATTCACACTCCAATTCAACAGAAACCTCAAACCAGAGGACTGGAAGGATATGGATCAAGTTCTTCAGATCCACCAACTCCTCAAAGATTTATTTCAATGGAGCATGGACAACAAGAGGTTCAACCTAGCAACTCACTGGGCAGAACTGGGATCAAGTTGCCAGAAGATCTGTCTCAAAGAGATAGATTTCAAAGACCTTATGGTAATCACCAAGGGTTGGAATCCTACCAGGCAGCACAGACTCCTGGAGGCAAGGGCACAGAGGATAAGGGAGAATCAAGCCACTATCCTAGCTATAGAAGAACAGTTGACCCAGACAGGGCCTACTCATATTCCTTCAGGTTCACAAGGAGCAGGCCAAATCAGCTCTCCAGTGGCTTCACAACATTCAGAAACCAGAAGATCAGTGGCCAAGAGTCACCATTCTTCACAATTCCAGGAAGTTTCCAGGAGAAGACAAGGAAACAAGGGCAAGAACAAAGCCTCCTTCAACCAGAGGAGGAAAGAGTCAGACCCCATGATCCAGAAGCTGTTAGGTTTGGTAAAAGAAGTACACAAGAACCAGAAGTAGTTGTAAACCACTCTAGAATCAGTAGTCCTAGTAATAGAAACATTACCCCCACTCAGACTGAAAATAACATTGTCACATCTGAGAGTAACATCAACAGTGATAAACTGTGTTTACAAATGTCCCAATATGCTGAACAATCTGCAAAGCAGTTTGCAGAAATTAAAGCTAGCCAAGAGAGGATGAGACAAACTCAAGCCTCCTTGGAACAAATAGTTAAAAATCTTCAAGAGGGATATGCTCAACTGAGCAAAGCCTCTGAAGAAACCAACAAAAGACTGAATATAGTGTTTGAAGAACAACACCACAGCACAAGGGACAGGGAGTGTCTGGATCAAGACATTAACAAATTGTTTAATGCCTATCATAGCTTGAATCCCCAAGCATAAGGCCAAGCTATGGAGAATCCATATCAACCAGATGACATCAAACCAGATGCCATGTTGTTGAATAAGGCAAGATCTCCATCACAATACCAGGATGGATATGGCATGTCTTATTCAGAGAAGTAAGCCTTGAAACAGCTTCCTGAGGCCTCAAACTGGCCCAAATTCTCTGGATCAGGAGAATATGATCATATGGAAATCATAGATTATATTGATGGACTCTTCATTGATGTACCAAGCATACCAGACTACTGGATTACTGCTAGATTAAATACTGCATTTAAAGGTCATGCAAGTATATGGTACACAGAAATGAAAGAAATCCATGGCAGAAGAAACTGGCCATGGTGAAAGAGTCAAATCATCCAAAAGTACAGTAATGGAACTTGGATATGGCAAAAGACCATGTCATTTGAGAATGACAAATACTCTGTGGACAAAGATCCATATGAGTGGTGTCTTAGACAGTCTAAAAGACTTAAAGCCATTGATCCTCAAATGAACATCCAAATGAGGAATCACAAACTTCTGACACAACTGCCAGGAGAACTAGAGCATGCAGTAAAATGCAGATGAAACCAAAATTGCACTCTAGATGACATAGCCAACACCTTACAAGATATAAGGAAGAGGACAAATATAGGGAAATTCACCCCATATAAGAGCAGTAGTTTCAAAGAGAAACAACCTTTCAGGGTAGAGTTTAAAGACAAACCCAGAGAGAGAGTGGCAGATGTGGCAAAGAAAAGGAATTCTTGTCACAATTGTGGTTCAACAGACCACTATGCCAACAACTGTCCAAAAGCAAAGAAAAAATTCTATGCTATAGAAAAAGTCCCTGAAGAAGAACCTCCAACAGAGGATTCTGAATCAGACTCTATGAGAGATGCCATCAGAGAACCATCTGATGATGATCAAGACCCAAGAGAGGAATTTTTAGTGGAATACCAAGAGGAAACTCCATTGGAAATCCAGGATATACAGTTGGAAGCAGGCATGCCACAGGACACTGCCAACAAGAACTTGTGCAAACACACACAAGATGCACAAACATTCCTGGTTACACCAACCAAAGGAATGGCATATATACATGGAACAGCCACAAAAATGACTGTATGTATTGACAATGCTCAGCACCCACTGATCATTGACAGTGGAGCACATTGCTCCATAGTGGCCAGAAATTATCTGGATAACCACTTCCCAAACTGGGAAAAGCAGCTCTTTCCCACTAAGGCAAGGAACTTCAAAAGTGCATCAGGGAAGATGGCTTCGATTGGGACAATTATCAAAGAGATAATTATACCCCACAGGAAGGGTAATATCAGACTCAACCCAGAGTTTGTAGTGCTTGAAGATGCCCACATCCAAGGGTTTTTACTGGGAACAGATTACCAGAGGATGTATGGCATAGATATTTACAACAGTAAAAACAGGCACATTACCATTGGTAACAACAAGGAAAAGAAATTTTCACTTGATATATACCACATATCTTCATAGGATCCACTAGAAGAACTCTTGAAGGAATTCAAGGAGGGACAGTTTAGCACTACCCTCACCAGTAAAACAAACTAAGTTTACTGAAGATGCTGAGGAAGAACAGACCAGCATTTGCCATTGGTGAGGAGCCACTAGGCAAGATTAAAGGCCATGATATAGAACTATATCTATATGTGGAAAGACCTTATCCACCCATGCTGAGGAGACCTCCTTATCCAGCAAGTCTGGAAACCAGGAAAGAAATTGAAAAACACATCAATGAACTCCTGGACATGGATGTCATCAGGAAGATTGGACATAATGAAATAGTGGAAATCACCACTCCTGTCCTGATCACCTGGCATGATGGCAAGTCTAGATTGTGTGGAGACTTCAGAGCCCTGAATAACTACACAAAAGCAGACAGGTACCCTATACCAAGGATACCTCATGCCTTGGATAAGCTGGCCAAAGCCAAATACATAACCAAGATGGATTGTATGAAAGGCTTCCAGCAAAATGGAGTTAAACCAAACTCCATGAAGTTGCTCAGAATAATGTCATATGGGCATATATGAGTACACCAGGATGCCATTTGGCATCAAGAATGCACCAGCCCACTTCCAAAGGATGATGGACACCATATTTCAAGAAGAAATAATGGAAGGCTGGATGGTAGTATATATTGATGATATCATTATATACTCAGAGACATGGGAAGACCATGTACAATACATAGAAAGAGTGCTAAGTAAATGTACACCCATCAATCTGAAAATTTCACTTAAAAAGTGTAATTTTGGCCAACAAGAGCTACTAGCTCTAGGACACAAAGTCTCAGGCCTTAGTCTGGCAATTGACCAGAACAAAGCAGCAGCAGGACTGCAAAAGCCAGTACCAAAGAACATCAAAGAGATGCAATCTTTCCTTGGATTTGCTAGCTACTATAGAAACCACATCAAAACCTTTGCCCACATAACTAGTAGTTTATACAAGTTATGCTCAAAGGATGTAGTTTTTGAAATAACCAAGAAAAGGAGGGATGCATATGAGAGGATCAAATATGAACTCACAAATGCACCTGTGCTCATCTTACCTGACTTTGAACTACCATTCAAGTTATATATAGATGCAGCATTCAGCCAAGGCTTGGGAGCAGCCCTTCACCAAAGACAAATTGTGGATGGTCAACCAAGAGAAGGTGTAATATGTTACATCTCCAGGCAGCTGAAAGATTCAGAAGCCAGGTATGGGGCCACCCAGACAGAATGTCTATGTCTAGTCTGGGCTCTAGAAAAACTCCATTATTATTTGGAGGGTGCAGTCTTTGAAGTCTACACAGACTGCACAGCCTTGAAGTCTTTACTAAACATGAAGACTACTAATAGACACATGCTGAGATGCCAAATAGCCATCCAGGAGTATAGAGGGAACATGACCATCATATACAAGGAAGGTAAAAGCCATACCAATGCAGATGGCCTTAGCAGATGGCCACTGGACAATATCAAAAGCAATCCAGCTTATGACCCTGAAGTTGCTGCAAAAATTCCTATCCATTTTATGGAAATAAATAGGAAGAAGAACTTCAGATCCTCTGAATGGGCACCAGGGAGTGGTACCCTTGACAGTAGAAACACTGATTCAGAAGGGACAGAAACCCCCATACTGGGAATAAGTTCCTCAGAACTGCACAATGAATTTTTCAATGCAGTACTGAAATCATATGCTAAACACAAACAGTGTAGCATACTACTCCAACTCCTTCAACAAAAATACAGGAGCCCAGAACTGGAAACCCAGCTGGAGGAACCCTGGTTGAGGGCCTATAAGGACAATAAATTCTTCCTTATAGATGGCCTGATTTATCACAGAGAAAAGCACACCAGTGCACTCACAGTGATAGACAGAGACCACATCTCTTTAATCCTGCAGGAATGGCATGACTGCCCCTATATGGGACACATGAGTGAGGACAGGACTAAAGAGAGGGTAGCAAGAACAGCTTGGTGGCCCAAGTGGGAGCAAGAGTTGAGTGAATACATCAACACTTGTGAAAGATGCCAAAAGGCAAGTAGAAAACATGGGAAGAAATATGGGTTGCTTCAACACATAGAAGAACCCAAACACCCATGGGAAACCATCAACATGGACTGGGTCACAGGACTTGTCCCAGGAGGCAAATAAAACTACAATGCCTGCTTAATCATAGTTGATAGGTCCAGCAAGAGCATGAGATGTCTACCATGCCATAAAGAGGACACAGCCATGGACACTGCTCTGTTATTTTGGAATAACATCATATCCACCTGTGGAGTCCCTAAGATCATAATTAGTGACAGGGACCCAAAATTCACATCTGAATTTTGGACCAATTTATATGACATGCTTGGCACCAAGCTTGCTTTTTCCACAGCTTACCATCCACAAACAGATGGCCTAGCTGAGAGGATGATCCCAACAATGGAGGACATCCTCAGGAGGTTCTGTGCCTATGGCATGGAATACAAGGACCATGAGGGATACACCCATGATTGGGTCACCCTCTTACCAGCAGTCCAACTGGCTTATAATACAAGCCAGCACTCTACCACAGGAAAAACACCTGCACTGGTAGAGAAAGGGTGGAATCCCCTGTTACCTGTGGATCACTTGAAGAAAAATCTTCTGACCATCCACCCCACAGCCAAAGACTTCCATGATATGTGGAAGAAAGCCTGTGATACTGCTGCTAAATGAATAGCTGAGGCCAAAGAGTATAACAAGCAGAGGTGGGACAAATCACATATGGAACCTGACTTCAAGGAAGGGGACCAGGTGTTAGTGTCTACACTGAACTTTAGCAATCTCAAAGGACCCAAGAAGATGAGAGACTCATTTGTAGGGCCCTTCACTATCATTAAGTTGATAGGGAATAATGCAGTAGAGGTCAAGCTCACTGAGGAGTTTTCTAGGAAACACCCAGTCTTTCCAGTAAGCCTGGTCAAACCATACTTCCAAACAGAGGAGGATAAATTCCCCTCCAGGAAGAAAAACATCACTCCACCAGAAATAGTGGAAGTAGAAGACTCTCCTGGACCTGTGAGTAAAATCATCAGGGCCAGAAAAATCAGACTTAATGGGAAGGATCAGAGACAATATCTAGTCAGATTCAAGACCCAGACATCTGACAAAGACAAATGGTTGGCAGAGGATGCCATACCAGATGGGAACCTTCATTTAAGGAGATTCAGAGCCTCTAGGAGGACTTAACAGTCTCATCAATGATGAGCCTTTTTTTAGAGGGAGGGTATGTCAGCCTGTGACTCAAAACCAGAGCACAAGCATGACAGCTAAAATACCATAAACCAATGGTATAGCCAAAATACCACCAAAACATGGAGCTGAGCCAAATAGCTCAAAAGGTATCAAAAGAAAGAGGAAACTCACCTCTTTCTGAAAATATAAGTCCCATCACCATAGGACAAGAAATAACAAAGTTATTCCTGCTCAAAGTTATTGCTGAGCATAAACCTTAATTTTCACCTCTCATCTAAAATCTAGAAGGAGAGGCTTAACCCCATCAAATGGGTATTCAAAATGAAGCTCTAATCCAGGTCTATCTAATGGTGCTAGCCAAACTGAGCTAGCACCAGTATTACTTGAGTTATGGTCAAATTCAGACCAAATAAGGGTGAACAAAACATTCACCTCTCATCTAACTTTTACAGTTTTAGTGTGAGATACCTAAAGTGGGGTCTTTTTGGAAAGAGCACAATCAGGGCTATCTGATGGTGCCATCCATTTCCTCATAGCTCAACTACAACAGAAGGTATTGGCCAAACAAGCTTAATACAGCTTTTGCCCAGACCACGCCAATGTACAAAAATATTTGTACATGGGATACCTTTGTCATATTTAATGATAACCATGTCAAGTTGTGTACCATTGTGTAGAGCTCATACAGAGCTATTCAATGAACCAACTATGAGCTTGATATCTCAAAAACTGACAGATTTATGACCATTTTAAGGTCAAAATCCCACCTGCTGTCAGATACAGCCTTACCATGGGATAATATCCCATAACCATGAATATGAGGTGTCAAATAGACGAAGAAGCATGTTTTTACTTCAATACCTCATATTTCAGTCAATACTTGGGTCCCATACAGTTTCTGTACAGCATTCTACGCGTCATACACGTCAGAATCAGGCTGTGAGGTCCCCAGATGAAAATTTTCACCCTGTATTGGTGAAATCCGCCCAGTTGTGGTTTCAAAACCACATCTGAGCCCAATACAGAGTATACAGGCTGTTTTCAAACCACAAGCCTGTCATAGAGAGTGAAAAATCTTCACTTCCTCTACGTGGAAAGGTCTAGCAGCCTTTCCACCTCAATTTCAGGATAAAAGGAGGGCTTTTCACAGCCAAAAACCTTTCCTCATCCTGCTCTTGAATAACCTATGTAGTAAACTGTCAAAAACAGTTTTACTCTTGGTTAATAATCAGGTATAATTATAAACTTAATTATTGTAGTCTTTATTATTGTAACCCAACAGATAAAACTGCACCCAGGGCTTTCAGCAGCGCTCACCACCACTATATTTCCATAGTAAAGCCCTTAAAATCTCAATTCAATCATATGTTATCAACCTTTATCTTTCAAATTCTATTCTTCACCGTGTCACAGTCATAGTTTTAGTTGTAAATAGCCTTATTACCTCTTCAACATAGACTCAGCCTGACAAGTGTTGGGATATTCATGGTGGAACCACATGTCTCATATTGAAAAACAGAAAAACAGGTATAAAATAGCCATAGGAAAATCTTCAAAGTCTGTGTTTTTCTGAAAGAAAATTTTTCACCATTACCATCAAGGATGGCTGTCCAATTTTCAAGATCTTTAAGAAACACCTCTTCCCTTATGTCGCTGATTTCATGGCTATAGTTTATTTAAAATATTAAACAATAAAGTGAATATCACAAAATTGAAAGAACATATATCCAAAGGCTATATTTCATCTTGAAAATTATCTTTCATCATCTTCATCATTGTGAGCCTTTGAGATATTACCACATACCCAATAAGGTCACAAAAAAGACTCAGAATAATTATACCTTTAATATAATTATATTAAAATTACTTAGAATAATTATACATTAAGAATAATTACTTAAATATACAAAAAATACCATAAATTGGTACAAAAGTTGGTTTAACTTAAAGTCCAATGAATAAACATGTAAAATAAATCATACCATTGGATTCCCCATGGAAAAATACACATATACCATTTTTAGGGCATATCTGTAAAGTCAATATTTAAGGAATTACAAGGTATAATACCTTATAAAAACTATAAAGCCTTATTTATCTCAAGAACTAATGAAGCAACATGGGGAATAAATTGTACCAGTGGATTCCCCATGAAAATCCACACATAAAACAATTAATAAGCTAATTTCCAATGTCAATACTTAAGGAATTAACCTGAATATATGCACTTTTTTGGTCAACGCATATATTCAAGGATCATAGCTAATATCTTCTAAACTATACATGATAGAATGATGAACCAAAAATAAAGTCACCACGAAATTACTGTAAGAACACAGATATGAACTTTATTTTACAAATTATAAACAAGGTTAAAACCTATGATGAAATATTGATAAAAATCAACAGAGCTGTTGACCACTTTGTTGTGAAAGTGTTCCAAACTTAAAAAAAAGTATACAGTTGGATTCTACTAGTTCATTCGTGAAGAATGATGTAATTTTTATTATTAAATTCAGGGTATAACCCCCTGAAATCAAGGTTTGAAGTTTTAAATATTGAATTTCGACAGAAATGATGAGTTACAAGAAAAATCATCAAAATTAGAGTTTTGATGATGTAATGAAAGGCTCTTGGCAGCATAATAAGGTTATTCCAGGCTGTCGGAATTCACTCTCTGAATTGCTGTAGCGTGTAAGTCTTAAAAGTTATTGAGGATCAAAGTTTGAGCTTAATTTGAGCAGTTATGATCACACACTGTAACCTTAATTTAAGTTTAACAGTCGTAAGAGTGATAAAATTGGTGAATACTATTAGTTTATGATTAAAACTAATAAAATCCACGAAATTTGGGGTTCTGCCAAGCCTCTGATGTCATCAACTTTAGAGTTATAGTGATAACTCTAAATAATGGTGTAATAATGATGTAATATGGTTTGATAATGATGTAATCATCTCCAAACCTTAAAATATTGATCAATTCCAGTGGATATGATCAGTACACGTCTACTAGAAGCCTGTTGGACTCTAGGAGGGAGGTATTTACTATAAATAGAGCTCTTTTTACTCTATTTCCCCCTCAGACACATCAAAAACATTAAATCAATTAAATAAAAGGTAATTTCTTTATTCTTTATATATAAAACTCTTATATTATTAAAGACCAAAGACCATCTTAATATTGATCACTATTTTTACGTGATTAAATCAATTCTTTAATTGTTTTTGTCATAAATCTCTCTATAAACTCATTTCTACGTAAAATCAAGAAATTTAGTAATTTTCTTTATTTTTTATTGTAAATACAATTTGAAAAAGTTGTATTATATTCTTTTGGCGTAAAATATCTCAAAATTATTATTTTAAGAGTTAAAAGTAGGTTATTTCATCTTATTATAATAATTTCTCTCTTATTATTACTCTTAATAATTCTTAATTAATATAAATAGTATTTATATTAATATATAACTTTAATATTGGTAATATTATTGTTATTAATTGTTTTTTATTTATAAAAAACAGTTTTTTACGCCTTTATTATTTGTTGGTAACAATAATAAAGAGCTTTATAATATATTAATTATTTTATATTAATATATTATTTACAATATTATAATTTCATATAATATTAACTATATTATTATATTTATTTAATAATATAATATTTTTACGCCATAATAATAATATTTCTTTATTATTATTATTATTTTAATCTTATTTATTTCAATTATAAGGACATTCAGAGTACAATAATTAATAAATTAGTAATTTTTACTTATTGTTTCATAGTCAAACCTTACATTTGGGGGCCTGGCCGTGATATTTACTTAAAAGACCTTTAAAAATATTCTATTTGGGTTTATCCAATAATAAATTATATTTATAATCATAAAATTATATAATAATTTTATATTTTATTGATTTTAAAAGGTATTGAGGCATTTGGAAAGCAATTGTACTGTCTTACACGTGGTTTTTCACATCCTTAGACTTGCAAGAACTTTCTTTGAGTGACTCTAGTGATTAAAAAAGATAATTTATAAATTAAAAATAATTTTTATTATAATTTAATTTTATAAAGAATCATATTAATTTTTATTTTATTCCTTAAAAATAAAAATAAAAAATATAAAAAATATTAAAAAATATTAAAAAATACTAAAAACCAATAAAAAAGTGATTTTTATTCCTTTTTATTCATTTCTTTATTCATTTCAAGTTTTTAAAGATATAAAAGCAATTTCTATGTGGAAAATTGCCATATCTTGCCAAAAATAACACTTCTTTTAGAAAGACTTATATTTATTTGTCTTTTTTAGTGTTTGAAGATAACCCAACAGAAGACAACCAAGCTACTGTTGAGAGGTTGGTGGAAGAAACTTGTCAAAGTTCTCCAACACCAGTTATCACCAAAAGAAAGAAAGCTAAGAAATTAGACTTTCCAGGACCCACCATTCAAGACTCTGAAGGTGAGCACCTCTTTTTAAATTGCCATAAAAGAATTTTTTTCTAAAATACTTTTATTTTTTCTTATTCTTTAATTATGACTACCAGAAGAGGTTCCCAATACTCCATCCAATCAGATGGAGCTGGACTCAGAGGTAGAATTGATCCCTCAAAAGGGAAAAGAAAGGGAAATATCCCCAGTGGAACAGAATCCACACAAGGAAGTGCCTTATCCCAAAGGCAAGTCCCAGAAATGCCCATGATATCTGAGCCTGAATTAGAACTAAGTATGAGTAACTCAAACAGGTACAAATCACATTCAGAAGGCTCAAATAGACATCTACATGAGCCAGTACAAGCAGTATTGCACAGTGTACAAGGACACAGATTGGGAAATGTTGCCTCAAATACACCAAGGAGTGATGAACTCCTGGCACATCCTGAAAAAGTTCCTCAAAGAGGAGGAGATAGTGAAATACTCCAATGGATGGAATCCACTGTCATCTAAACCTCAAATCAAAAAAATCAAGGACTACCATGCCAAAAAGAGGGAGGCAACCAAGGAAGAAGCCCCAGTAGCTTCTACCAGCAAGCCCCAAGCCAACCCACTTCCCCAAGAAGGGAAGAAGAACAAGAAAAAGCATTGGAAGAAACCATATTCCCCAAGCTACAGAATCCCAAGAATCCAAAAGGATGCCATGGACAATGTTTTCAACATGGCCAGAACCTTGATGGAATTCAAGGACAAGGAAGAGCAAAGAATGAGACAACCTCATTTCCCAAAGAAATAACCTTGTCCAAAGATGTTGTAAATACTTTAACAGAAATTAAAAATAGTATATTACCTCTAAAAGAAATTAAAGATAGTTTATTATCACTACAAGAAATAAATAACAATTTATCTTCTTTAACAAAAATTGTTGTGCAAAACAAGAAAGAAATTGACAACATTAAGTTTATTGTTGAAAATAATAAACCAAAGAATTTAATTGACAATACTCAAAAATTAATACAAGGACAACAAGAATTGTATAAATACATAAAAGATATCAAAGACAAAACTTTGACAATCAATTATGATGTGAGTATTGACAATCTTACAGAAAAATTAAATAAATTAAGTATTTCTGTAGAAAAATTTGAAGAAAAGACTTCATCACACCAAAAATTACTTTTGGACCATGTGGAAAAAAGTGATGAAGCAAGAATGCATCTGAAAGATGATATTCAAAGTGAAATAAGGCTTATTACAGAAAAAATGGATAAAATTAATGAGGCTAATTTAAATATGCCAAAGTTATCAACACCATTTTCTCATATAAGAAGCCCTGTTAAAACAAAAGAGGAATTGACAAATCCTTTCATAACAGACTTGAGTCACCAAGATAATAACCAAGTCTTAATGAAGGAAGCACCTCAATTGAAGGAATGGCCAACATTCACAGGAGAAGGTGAATATGACCACATGTCATTCATTAAAACAATTGACATGTTACAAGAAGACTATGCCATACCAGATGAATTAATCACTGCAAGATTACATTCATTGTTTGAGAAATCTGCAAAAAGATGGTATTATTGCATAAGACAAACAAATGGTAAAAATACCTGGTCTTGGTCGAAACAAGAAATAATCACCAAGTGGGCAAATGATGCCTGGAGGTACAAGATAGAAAATGCATTTGAAAACTCTTTCTTTGACCCAGAGAAAGATAAACCTTTAACTTGGTTCTTAAAACAAGTTGAAAGGCTTAATGCACTGTACCCAGAAATGTCACAGAAGATGGTGCATATGAAAATACTTAAAAAATGTGGAGGGGAACTAGAACATGCCCTAAGAAGCAGGTGTATAGAGCCATGCTCCACAGAAGAGTATATAAATGCACTAGAAGATATAGTGACAAGAACAAAAATTGGCAGGACTTGGAAAAAATTGGACATTAAAAGCCCAAATAAACCATTTATCAAAAAAGATAAATCAAAAGAATCCTTTAAGCCCAATACATCCAACAATAATGAGCAAAGAAAATGCCATAAATGTGGAGGTATTGGACACTTAGCCAATAATTGCCTTAAAAAAGCAAATATTAATGAAATTGTGGAAACAGAAAACCACAATGACAAAGAAGAGGAATCTGACTCTGAAAAAGAGACAGAAGAGTCAGAAAGCTCTGAAAGTGATGAAATCAATATAATTAATGCACAAATTAATAATATTGATATAATCTATGAAGTACTGGATGTTAATTCAAACTTGCCACAAGTTGGAACATCTGACACAAATCTGACAAACATACAAGATGCCAAAATGTATAGAACCAAACCTGCAAGAGGAATGGGATATACAGCTGGAAAATCAAGTATAAGTATTGTTATGGTTGATAACCAAGAAGGAAAGGTTAACTTGGATACAGGAGCATATTGCACTTGTGTTGGCAAAAGTTATTTAAAAACCATTGTCCCAGACTGGCAAGAAAATCTTATGCCAATACAAGGTGTCAAATTTAGTAGTGCAAGTGAGAGCATGAAGCCCCTTGGAATAATTGATTTAACACTAATTTTTCCTCATCCCTCACAATGTGTCAGAATTAAAGTAGAGTTTGTAGTAATGGACAACTGTACTAGTAATCATTTCATACTTGGGAATGACTACTTATCAATCTATGGTATAGATATCTCCAACCAAAAGGATAGATATTTTACCATAGGAGATAACAAAAGACAAAAGTTTGAATTCTTAAATAACAAAAAACAAATCACAGTTATTAAGAATGAAGAAAAAATTCCAGAAAAGGAACTTCTTATATCTGAACAACTCAAAGAGGCAAAATTCAATCAAGAATTAACAGAAAAAATGAAAGAGAAATTGATTGACCTCTTATTTAAGTATAAAAATGCCTTTGCAACTGACAAAGAGCCACTAGGTGCCATAATTGGACATGAAGTGGATATAATTCTTAATGTAGAAAAACCTTACCCACCTTTATTAAGAAGACCTGCTTATCCAGCCAGTCCAAGAGCTAGAGAAGCCTTAGAGGTGCACATTAAAGAATTAATGGACCTTGGAGTATTAAGAAAGGTTGGACATAATGAACAAGTAGAAGTTACTACACCTGTCATTATAACTTGGCATAATGGAAAATCAAGGATGGTAGGAGACTTCAGAGCCCTGAATACCTATACCATTCCAGACAGATATCCAATACCCAGAATCCATGAGACATTGACCCAATTGTCACAAGCTAAGTTCATCACAGCTATGGATGCTCTTAAGGGTTTTCATCAAAATGTCTTAACAGACAATTCCAAGAAACTACTAAGAATAATAGTCCATTGTGGAATTTTTGAATACTTAAGAATGCCATTTGGAATAAAAAATGCACCTTCCCATTATCAAAGAATGATGAATACCATATTCCCTGAGGAATTATCAGAAGGATGGTTGATTATCTATATTGATGATATCATAGTTTGCTCAGAAACTTGGGAAAATCACCTTACAAGACTAGAAAGGGTACTAAAAAAAATAGTCCAAGTGAATATGAAAATTTCCTTGAAAAAATGTCATTTTGCATATAGTGAATTAACGGCACTAGGACATGTAGTATCTGGCCTTAGTCTAGGCATAGACAAAAATAAAGTAGCAGCAGTACTACTTAAACCAATGCCTCAAACCAAAAAAAAATTGCAATCATTTCTAGGATTTGCTGGTTACTATAGACAGCATATAAAGGACTTTGCAAAGATTGCTAAATCCTTGTATAAGCTATGTGACCAACAAACAGTCTATGAGATGACAGAAGAAAGAGTCAAGGCATATGAAGAATTGAAAAATTCCTTAACAAATGCCCCATTTCTTCTGATGCCAGATTGGAAACTACCCTTCAAACTGTACATTGATGCTTGTGGAGAAGGACTAGGTGCTGCACTTCACCAAACACAAATTATCAATGATAAACCAGTGGAAGGACCAATTTGTTTCATTTCAAGGCAGATAAAGCCAACAGAAGCAAGGTATGGAGCAAGCCAAATGGAATGCTTATGCCTAGTGTGGGCTTTAGAAAAACTGCATTATTATTTGGATGGCACAGTATTTGATGTAATCACAGACTGTAATGCTGTGAAATAACTATTAAATATGAAGACTCCAAATAGACATATGCTGAGATGGCAAATTGCTATCCAATAATATAGAGGAAATATGACTATTGTTCATAAATCTGGAAATATTCATAAAAATGCAGATGGTCTTAGCAGATGGGCTCTAGCAAATACCCCTGACAATCCAGCATGGGTACCACAAGAAGAGCACCATATAGAAGGAATATGTGTTACAGACATTGGCACAGAATTCTTTAAACAAGTTAAAGAAAGCTATAAGACAGACAAAAATTGCCATATCTTAAGCCAACTTCTAATGAAAGACTGCAAAAATCCATCACTTTCATCAAAACTAGATGAAATATGGAAAAAGGCATATGATGAAGGAAGATTTCACCTCCTTGATGGAATCCTTTACCATAGAACAAAACACACATGTGTTATGGCCTTAACAGACAGAACACTAATAAACACTATTTTACATGAGTGTCATGACAGTGTTGCATCTGGACATCTCTCAGAAGATAGGACACTAGAGAGGGTGAAAACCTGCTCTTGGTGGCCAAATTGGAAGAAAGATGTTGCAGAGTACTGCCAAACCTGTGACAGATGTCAAAAAGCCAACAGAGCCACAGGAAAGAAATTTGGAATGATGATCCAAATCCAAGAACCAAAATCCCCATGGGAAATAGTTCATATGGATTGGGTAACAGCCTTACCTCCAGGAGGAGACAGGAGTTATAATGCATGCCTAGTGTTAGTTGACAGGTACAGTAAAACTCCCATGTTCTTACCATGTCATTAAAATGACACAGCTATGGATACAGCCATAATGATATGGAATAAAGTCATTAGCCACACAGGCTTATTCCAAAATATTATAAGTGACAGAGACCCAAAGTTCATTTCAGCATTATGGACAAATCTCCATAACTTGTTTGGGACAAAATTATCATTCTCAACAGCTTATCATCCTCAAACTGATGGTCTAGCAGAAAAAATGATACAGACCCTAGAGGATATGATCAGAAGATTCTGTGCTTATGGGCTAGAATTCAAAGATTCTGATGGTTTTACCCATGATTGGTGTACACTAATACCAGCACTTGAACTGGCATATAAGACATCAATCCATTCTTCTACTGGCAAAACACCAGCAATGCTAGAGAAAGGTTGGAATCCAAGACTTCCTTATGATACCCTCAAAAAGGACTTAGTGGATATACATCCAACAGCAAGCAGTTTCAAGATAATGCTTGACAAAGCAAGACACCATGCAAACAGATGCATGCAAGATTCTTTTAAATATGCAAAAGAAAGATGGGATAAAAGTCATAAGCCACCTGATTTCAAAATAGGAGACTTGGTTTTAGTATCAACCCTTAATTTCAATAACATAAAAGGCCCAAAGAAATTGAAAGATTCCTTTGCAGGACCATTTATGATAAAAGCACTTCATGGACCCAATGCTGTGCAATTAGAACTCACAGGTGAACTGATGAACAAACACCCAACTTTCCCTGTAAGTCTAATAAAACCTTACAGTTCAAGTGACAAGGAGTTATTTCCACTAAGAAATAAACCCCCACTTGAAATTCCCCCCTTGGAAGAAGGAGAAGAAAAGAAAATAGTAAAAGTCCTTAAAGAAAGAAGGACAAGAAACAAAAAAGAAAGGGAATACCTTGTAAGGTATAGAAATCCAACTCAAGAAGATGAATGGCTACTTGAGAAAGATATAACAAATGCTGATAAACTACTAAGAAGGTTCAGACATGAAAGAAAGCCTGAAAAATAGAAAAGTTAAGCATTATTGAGCTTCAAGACTGACAAAGTCTAATGAAGAGGTAGGACAGTGGATGATACCCTAATCACACACATCAGATTGTGGTACAATCTTTTTTGGTGGTAGGGAATGTGAGCCTTTGAGATATGACCACATACCCAATAAGGTCACAAAAAAGACTCAGAATAATTATACCTTGAATATAATTATATTAAAATTACTTAGAATAATTATACATTAAGAATAATTACTTAAATATACAAAAAATACCATAAATTGGTACAAAAGTTGGTTTAACTTAAAGACCAATGAATCAACATGTAAAATAAATCATACCATTGGATTCCCCATGGAAAAATACACATATACCATTTTTAGGGCATATCTGTAAAGTCAATATTTAAGGAATTATAAGGTATAATACCTTATAAAAACTATAAAACCTTATTTATCTCAAGAACTAATGAAGCAACATGGGGAATAAATTGTACCAGTGGATTCCCCATGAAAATCCACACATAAAAAAATTAATAAGCTAATTTCCAATGTCAATACTTAAGGAATTAACCTGAATATATGCACTTTTTTGGTCAACGCATATATTCAAGGATCATAGCTAATATCTTCTAAACTATACATGATAGAATGATGAACCAAAAATAAAGTCACCACGAAATTACTGTAAGAACACAGATATGAACTTCATTTTACAAATTATAAACAAGGTTAAAACCTATGATGAAATATTGATAAAAATCAACAGAGCTGTTGACCACTTTGTTGTGAAAGTGTTCCAAACTTACAAAAAAGTATACAGTTGGATTCTACTAGTTCATTCGTGAAGAATGATGTAATTTTTATTATTAAATTCAGGGTATAACCCCCTGAAATCAAGGTTTGAAGTTTTAAATATTGAATTTCGACAGAAACAATGAGTTACAAGAAAAATCATCAAAATTAGAGTTTTGATGATGTAATAAAAGGCTCTTGGAAGCATAATAAGGTTATGCCAGGCTGTCAGAACTCACTCTCTGAATTGTTGTAGCGTGTAAATCTTAAAAGTTATTGAGGATCAAAGTTTGAGCTTAATTTGAGCAGTTATGATCACACACTGTAACCTTAATTTAAGTTTAACAGTCTTAATAGTGATAAAATTGGTGAATACTATTAGTTTATGATTAAAACTAATAAAATCCACGAAATTTGGGGTTCTGCCAAGCCTCTGATGTCATCAACTTTAGAGTTATAGTGATAACTCTAAATAATGGTGTAATAATGATGTAATATGGTTTGATAATGATGTAATCATCTCCAAACCTCAAATTATTGATCAATTCCAGTGGATATAATCAGTACACGTCTACTAGAAGCCTGTTGGACTCTAGGAGGGAGGTATTTACTATAAATAGAGCTCTTTTTACTCTATTTCCCCCTCAGATGCATCAAAAACATTAAATCAATTAAATAAAAGGTAATTTCTTTATTCTTTATATATAAAACTCTTATATTATTAAAGACCAAAGACCATCTTAATATTAATCACTATTTTTACGTGATTAAATCAATTCTTTAATTGTTTTTGTCATAAATCTCTCTATAAACTCATTTCTACGTAAAATCAAGAAATTTAGTAATTTTCTTTATTTTTTATTGTAAATACAATTTGAAAAAGTTGTATTATATTCTTTTGGCGTAAAATATCTCAAAATTATTATTTTAAGAGTTAAAAGTAGGTTATTTCATCTTATTATAATAATTTCTCTCTTATTATTACTCTTAATAATTCTTAATTAATATAAATAGTATTTATATTAATATATAACTTGAATATATGGAATATTATTGTTATTAATTGTTTTTTATTTATAAAAAACAGTTTTTTTACGCCTTTATTATTTGTTGGTAACAATAATAAAGAGCTTTATAATATATTAATTATTTTATATTAATATATTATTTACAATATTATAATTTCATATAATATTAATTATATTATTATATCTATTTAATAATATAATATTTTTACGCCATAATAATAATATTTCTTTATTATTATTATTATTTTAATCTTATTTATTTCAATTATAAGGACATTCAGAGTACAATAAGTAATAAATTAGTAATTTTTACTTATTGTTTCATAGTCAAACCTTACAATCATGAGGGTGCCTGATATTATATGATCATTTCAAAAAAAAATAAACTTTCTCCGGGTGTTTTTATTACAAATTGAAAAACGTGCCAAAAGGTATGCGATTGCCAAAAATAAGCTTCATAGACTTTTTTTAGATTTATTTCTACACTTTCTCATCGAAAGGAGATTTTATGTCTTTATTTCTGTCTCATTTTAATCATTTAATGGCTACAATATGTGTAGAGAATTGAAAATATACAAAATGTCAAAAATGGTCACAAATGAATCTCTAAAGGCCCCTCATATTCATGATTACCAGTTCTTTACAAGGAAAAACATAGCTTTGAGAGCTATTTTCCTCACTCTTTTTCACCATCTTTTTCATTATTTTCCTTATTTCAAATGCTCTATATCCATCAAAATGGTAAAAAAAAGCAACAAACTTTCTTTTAGAAAATCACAAAATCACAAACCTTGATCCTGAAAATTGAACTTTTCTTCAAGATAAAAAATATCTTTTAAAGAATCCACAAAAGGGGTGGTAAACAGCTGTATTACACACCTTTTCTTGCACCCACACCACATGCACCAGTGTAGGTAAACCCAAAACAGGTTGGGTGTGGGATGCATCGAGAGGCTTTGGGTAGCTACATGTAGAAACCATAGAAACCCAGTAGCTCCTGTAAACCCCACCACATTTTGTGAAATTTATACATGCAATTGGCAGAATCAGAAAATAATGACCCAAAGGATTAATCATCTTTTTCTGGAGATGACCTCCTTTCATCCAATAGCTCTACAGCTACCAATGAATCTATCAAAACAGTCACTTGTAAGAATTTAAAAATAATTGATAGACATTTTAAAGAAATCAAATTGTGTTTTGACTAGCAAAAGATGAAAATACTTCCATATGTGAAATCCAATTCTTCCCCCCCCAACTACCACTTCTTCTGATTGTCACAGAAAGTTGGGGGGCATTTTGCAGAAGCAGGGATGCATAAGGATCTTTTTCATCCCATCTTGATATCCACTCGTGAAGATTCCCAAAGATATTTGTGGTCATTTTGTGTGTTCTTCAATGTGATAAATTGGCTATAGCAATCAAATGATTCATGAAGGAAGGAGGAGGTTTTCTAAAGCTGAGATAAAATCAGAAACTCTTATTTTTATGTTTGAAAAGGGTCTTCCAGACAAAATGAGGTATATAAAGTTTGTTTTATTTTTTTGTGCCATTTCATTTGTTTTTCACTTTTTTACATGTGTTATGACCAATAAATCATTAAAATGAGGCAGAAGTGTATTTTGAAGATATCAATAAAATACCAAACACTGAGCTTGCATAGTTTCTCCAAGAAAAAAAATCCTATAAACATAGTTTTGGACCATTCTTCATTCTTTTGTGTTTTTAAAATGTTTTGAATGTATCATACCCATGAAATGGTCTATATAACGTAATGGAAATGGTATTTGATTGTTTGAAAGAATGAATAGGACTCATTTTCATGATTTTACATGGTCCTCAAGCACAAAAAACCCATAGAGCTATCTTTTGGAAATTTCATACCACCTTGCCTGTTTTTCAATGTATTCAATGTGCTATATTGAATCAATAATCACCATAAGAAAGCAGGGAGTTTTCAAGATTATATTATATCATGAAAACCTTGAGGTGATGCTTCAAAAGTTTCCTGAATCAAAAAAAAAGCGTTTACAGCCCTTCTTGTGTCAAATCCCACAATGTGGTTTTTCTTAGTAATTTATAAAGTATTTAAGGTATGAAATTTCCAGAATTAGAAAGATTAATATCTCTTTGAAAGTTAATTTGAAATCAATATCCTTCATGTGTGTGATTACAAACATTCATGGAATTTAATACATTTTTTTTATTTCTAATAATTTTAAATGTTTAATAGCCATAAATAAAAAAAAAGAGGAACTCAAATAGTTTGAGCAAATATTAAATAATATTCACCATTAAAAAAACCCACGGCTGCTAGAAGGAGTAGCAGGTCCAATCCAGGTCCAACCTTCTTTTAACCTGAGTATCAACCTTGGTTCTAACTTTGAAATCTTTATTCAAATACTTTCAGCCGCAGCTTTTGAAATTCACAATGTTTCTCAATTAAAGTAGAAGATTAGGAATTTTCCATGATCTGTGTTTGTCTCCTCATATATAACAACCCAATATTCATTAATTGAAGAGGCTGTTAAAACTCCTTTACCAAATAAAAAAGAGCTTCTCTCATTAATATTTGTGGGGAATATTCACATGAATTCTATTTCGCTTTCCGATTTAAAGAGTGAACCCACTTCAAAAGTCCCTTTGCAAAGGTATGACCTAAGTATGAGAGATTTTCTTGATAAAGACATACCTTTTTTTCATATTAATCATGAATATCCCATATATTTATGCTTAAAACATTGTTTCCAGAATTATTTGACTCTTAGTTAATAGTAATTGATTTTTGTAACTCAGGTGGATTATTCATACTTTCAAACATTTGCACCTCTATTTTGATCATTAAAATATTCATAACTGCATATTATTACAAATTCATAAGATTTTTTCAAATTTATTGAAAAATGATCATTAAAAAATTTCTTTTCTAATTTAACATTCCTTGTTTTTGAGTCTATTTGTTCTTTCAATTAAGTAAAATGGTACACATGATAATTAACCCATTTTTTGCCATATTGTTTTATGTTCTTTTTAATAGTACATAATAATTCACCATAAATCCATTTTATCCCTAATTCCTAATATGTAAGCTTGCAAAAATGGAAGTTCTCAATTTTTCCAGTTAAAATTTTCGTTCAATCTTATTTATCTTTAAGGTCAGCTATTTATGTCCATAGATGTTAATTTTTTCTATTGAGTTTTTCTTAGTAGTTGAAATCTTATTTATTATTAAATTTCCCCTGAAGAAAGTGCAAATGATCGATTTGTGGAAGCTTTACCAAAAGGAAAACTATCCTTTCTTAAATTTTCAATTTTTGCTTTACTTTTGACTGTTTTTTTGGAACTTGAATTTTTTCTTATTTTTTGGGGTTTTTGTAGATGTTTACAACAATTTTTTTGTAATGATGATAAATTAGCCAGTTTTTGTCTCCAATTTTTTCTCATTTTTCATTTTTCAGAACTTGATTTAAATTTTTCTAAATTCTTTCTTTTCCTGTGATATATTTATATATTTTGTATTCTATCATTTTTTGTTAGTATTTTAAGAAAATTTTTCTTTTCATTTTTTATAATTCAATTGATCTATCTTTTTTAGCTTCTGTTAAATTTAATTTTGACATGATTCTATTTTGAATTTGATCTGTTCATAGATTTTTTTTTATTTTTTTCTTCATTTTGTTTTCAAATTTGGAATTCCTGAATTTCTAATATTACCCATTTTACTAGATTTTTTTTGTGTTTTTTCATTCTTTTGTAATTTGAATTTCTTCTTAAATTTACATTGTGAATTTTTTTGAATTCTTTGGAGTGTTTAAAAAAAAACTTGGTTATCCATCTTCAATTAGTCATTTTTAATTCTTTCCAATAATTTTCTAGTGTTTGGAAATATTGAAGTCTTCACAATTCTTCTTTCTTCTTTCTTCCATAAAAACAAATAACCAAATAAATACTGCAAAAAAAATTAAATTTGAATTTTCATCAGAAATAAATTCAAAATTAAAAAATTAGATTCAAAAAAAGTCAAGTTTCGAAAAAAAAAAATAACAAAAACAACAATCCAAAAAACATAATTTTCTTAAAAAAATCAAAATTAAAATAAAATCAACATTAAAATGAAATTACTAAAGTGAAAGTAAAAATTTAATGAAATTAATGAGGCAAAAATTAACAAAAAATAAAAGAAATAATGGTAAAAAGTGAAAGATAAAAAAAAGTTGGATTCAAGATTTGCCAGATGAAAAAATCAAAGAAATTCCAATTCAAAATAAATCGAACAAAAATCACTTTCAATGAAAAAACTGACATGAAAATGAAAAAAAAAAAAAAATTAAATGAGTAACTAAAAAGAGCCCAAGATTCAAAAAGGGAAAGAAAATAGGAGAATAAGAGAATTATACTTTACACAAATGTGGGAAAATAGTGACAAAAACCCTACATAAATTGAAAATATCAATATTATATCAATAATATTGGTTTAATATTGAAATAATGTCACAATAAATAAGATATAAAGCAATAAATTATTGGAAATAGGTTGACACAAATGAGAAATTGGTTTAAAATATTGTAGACAAATATGTAATAATATTCGTTCAGAAATGAGTACATGTATTAAAAACAATTTATTTTGGTTCAATAAATACCTGGGGGTAAGATAAATTGATTTTGAAATTGGCTACAAATTTGAAAGTCATATCCCAACATCATTAAAATATTTTTAGAAAAGCTGAAAGGCCAAATATATTACTAATTTCCAAATTATTGAAAATTTGATAAAAAATCCTTCTTTGAAATCTTTCAATAAATTTTCTGCCTTAGTAATTTGAATTGATAACCTTGGACGTACTCTTAGTTTTTTCTTCATTAAGGAATTTATAATAATAGTGAATTGTGAAATAATCCCTTATCCAACTTGACTAAAACCTGGCCAGTGAAGGTGGGTTGAATAAAGTTTTTAGCTGAATTTTAATGAACTTAAAAACAAGTTTCATCCAAAGCTCCAAAGAAACCAAAAACCGCCACAAAAAAGGCCGATAGAGTCAAATTTCCAATATGATCACTTCTGGAGGAATGATCCTTTTCAAAGATGACAGAACCTTTGACCACTTCCCCTTCTATTTAAGAGTTAATAAGGAAAATCCAAAGTATTGCCTTATCTTCTTTGACTCAGATATCCAAAGAATTTATACTCAGTGTTTGTATTTAAATGAAATTTCTTTATCAGATTACAAACTCTCTCATAGAGACACTTATGAAAAAATCACCTTCTCCAACTTTGACAATTCTTCCACTTCAAAGATGCCTTCCAAAGGGTTTTTTGATTATCTGAAGCTAGATTTTATAGTGAAAATAATTCAATCATTATTTCCCCTGGGCTGTAGAGCTAAAAGATGAGTGTCAAAATTGACTTCATTTTCTTTAAAGATTCTTTGTCTCAATGAAGAGAAAAGGGCAATAGATCATTACTGTGAGATTGTTTTGCATTTTAATCTAATTTAGTAACAAAATTAATGTAAATATAAAATTATAAGTTTTCTTCATGAGAAAGTATCTTAGTATGAAACAAATTTCATAAAGTGAAAACACACCTTTTTACCTTCAAATATTCCATTTTCAAAAAAAAACAATAATATGAGAATGAAGGAAGAAAATAAGATGTATTTTTGACATGTTTGCGTCTTGCATATATACGTGCTGAATACTTAGTTTATAAAAAAATGTGAAATCAAAAGCTGGGAGCAGATTATAATTCAGAGATATATTTAAGTTAATATATAGTTGCATTTTGCAATTTCTGAAAAATCTTCCTAGCCTGAAGGAAGAACTTAAAACTTACACCACATCTATCCAATTGGAAGTTTAACTTTCAGGTCCCTTTTGAGGGGATTAGGAGCTTTAGTATTACCTTTCTTAAAACTAACTAATCTTAGAAAACTATATTGATTTAAAATCAATATATTTGCATAAATTCTTTATTTTATCACCAAGAAAAGGAAAGTTAAAATTGAATTTGTTTATTTATAAAACAAACGTTAAGGGTATCAATAATTTGAAATATATGAAGCTTAGTTTTTGGAAGCAGGATACTTCAGATGTTTTGGCATGAAGTAATACATATAATTGCAGAAGTATTCCAAATTTAGCAATCAATTAGCCCATTGAAAGATATCAGTGTTTCTACCAATTTGAGATCATTATAGTGATCTGAGTATAATTCCTTCAGGTTTTGGGAGATTATATTAATGAAGAAATAACTTATTAAAATTGATTAATTGGAGGGAGAGTTTTTACGCTAAGTTTTTTATTCTCAAACCCAAATAAGGATTTGGATATTATTTTTATTATTATTCTCTTGATCTAGTTATAAATATTTATAATATTAATTAGCTCTATATGATGCTGAACTTATTCTATGAAGATGACCCTTTTTTTATAATTTCCATTTGGATCCTAACATTTATGTACAAGGGCATATACGTTTTGAAAAAAATATTTGGGCTTGATACATGTTCCTCATAAATTGAATATTATGGTTGTGCATCAGACAATATCACACTTTTAATGTAGTTATTATTACCAAAAAATGGAAAAATCAAATAAATTGCAAAGTTGATTTCAGAGAATCTTTTGAAACAAGAGATTTCCTTGTAGAAAATAAGCTTGAGAGCATCCAAAACTAATATCAAGAAATGGAAATTTCATTGAAGTTATGACTTCCCTCAATTCAATTTTAACATTTTACAAGAGCTTGCATATGGATACCCAATTTTCATACTATGGAAATCTTAGTACATATTTTGAATCCAAAAGAGATTATTTTTCATATAAAGAGCTAAAACATATGAGTGTAAAGTTGACTTTTTACATTTGCATTTTGATGTAGGGCTGGTAATGAATTAACATGTCTTCAATTTGAAAAGATTGCTATAGGCTTTCTTACTTTCCTCTGAAAAATAGAAAAATATTAAGAGCCTGAGTTAAATTTCATTTCCTAACCACAGTAAAAAAATGATGTATTTTTCTTTCAAAAGGAACCTTTTTTGTGAATTTAATGATAATTCAAAAAATATCACTATGAAGTAGTTTATTTTATAATGTTTTTACACATTGAATGTTACCTGATATTGCAGCAAAAATGTTTTGAGTCACAAGGGGTCTAATGTTATATCCATGATGAGGAAAACATGTCAAAGTAATTGAAATTTGATTTGTGGTAAAATAAAAGTGATATATGGTCCCAACTTTCAAAAAAAATATTGGCTTTTGCAGATAAGAAATGGAGAAATTTATACTTGGTGAATATTTTTGGGAGATATTTCTCTTGAGTCTGATATCCATAAAAAACTTTCAGAATTGTTTCCCAATGCATGAGGAAGGACATAATATATCTTTATCTGTGTTTAATTTTCAGATATTAAGTTAAATTAAGTTTTTGGGATAAAATTATAATAAAAACTACATATTTTTCTTTTGGTTTTTTGAGTGAGTGAGAGAAAATGATGATAACAAATTGTTTTAAAGAGATATGTTTTAATGTAAAGATTTGCAACATTTGAAATCTTTTTATCTGATGAATGAAATTTCAGAAAAATGAAATACATGAAAGGAAGTATATGATAGGAGATAAGGAAAGAAAGTATTTTGATTCTTAGAATCATAAAAGAATACTTCAGGACTAATGGCTTCATATTATTTTCAATTTTTTTGATTTTTCTCTCAAAGAAATTTGTGGAATAAGGGATTATTTTGGATTTCCAGAGGCTCTATAGTTACATTAATTTTGTGAAGTACGTCTTAATATTGAAAATACGGCTTGGAAGATGACCAAATAATAATAGCAAGTGAGAGCCTGGTATGAAAAAAGTTGAAAGCTGGGTTGGGCCTAGATTTGAACTGCTACCTGAACTGGCAGGGATTGCTTTTTTTTCAAGGTGATTGGAAAATCCAAGGTAATTTTTGCAAATGGTTGTGAAGCCAAAGCACAGCCTGTAGAGGTTTTTTTGGCCATTTTGTGCTATTTTGTAAGTTTTCCAATGTTTTACATGTTTACTAACCATGAGTTTATCAGAATTAGGTATAGAAACATATTCAAGTCCAAAATATGATTATGCACCCTCATATTGACCATCATGAATTTCTTCAACAGAAAACGCAGTGACTACAGGTAGTTTTTTACCCACTTTTTGCCAATTTGTGACACTCTGTGCTATTTTGTGTTTTTATATGTTTTACATGTGTTTTGCTTTGAAATCATGTGGCAGAACATATTTTTTTACAGGGTGAAAATATATTACTTTTTTTTCTGGAAGAAAGTTAGCTTTTGTGAAAAAGTTTGTTTTTTTTTCGCAAAAAAATGCTTTTTTGTCACAAGTAATTTTTTTTCCAAATTTGCTTCTCCAGAAAAAAAAGTTTTGTAGCCAAAAAAAATTCAACTTTTCTGTGAAAAATAATTTTGTTGAAAAAGATGGATCTTAAGGTGAAAAAAATAACAAAAATTGACTGCTATATGCCATAGCGTGCAAAAGAATTGACATACTGCCAGGAAAGCAGTTAATTTTTGCAGTGACCAGGGACTGAATCTTGACAGCAGAAACTCGTCTCAGGCTCAATAAGGCGATATAGGGTCTGTAGCAGGCTCTTCTTGACTTCTCTCCATATCAGGATATAAACGGACTAAGCAACCTTGCTCACCCAAACCAGCCTCAGGCTTCGCTTCCTTGCTCATAGATTTTCCCAGCTTGGCCGTCCGAGTCACGAGCCGATTCCTCATGAAAGCAAACAAGCATTTGCAGAGCTCTGCTCACTGAAAACGTTGTTTTACAAGAAGCTAGTGACCATAAGGGCGAGTTGGGAAGATCACACTTGCGGCTTGCGTACTGGCAAACTGCAGTTGTACCCCGATCTTGCGACTAAACCGCCAGTTTACTGAGAAACATTGACTATTTGGGTAAAGTATTCGCCAAATAATGCCTGAATGAGTTGATTTACTCGCAGCTGGCAAGGCAAGTTGATCCACATTCATCGGTTCAGGTTGGCAAAACTAGCTATCGAGGTTTTACGTACATGTAGCTTTGCTTGGAACGCAAGCAGCAAAGACACTCATCAGACTATATAAAGACCTTGCTTGGTCAGTTTCCTCCCTCATCTTACTTCCATTATCACCTTGCCAGACAAACAGGAGTTTCCAATCCTTTTTAATTTATCTTTCTACCTAATCTTTCTAGTTGACTGTTTGTCATATTTTTGAAAACTTTTTACACAAACAAATAAAGCCGAGATGAAATTTACCGCCATCACTATTGCTCTCGCCGCTGTTACGGGTAACGTTTACTTCCATCTACTCGCTGGAAGTCCATCGCTGACGCCTTTGCTTTGATGCCACTTCAGGAACATTTGCTGCACCTGCTGCCGAAACAGCTGCCACCGCTGCCACTGCTTCTAAAGCAGCTACTGCTGCTGTGGCCGCTAATGCAAAAACCCGCGCTCCCATAATTATTGGCGGCGGTTATCCGTACTACGGCTATTCATACCCAGGTTACTACGGCTGGGGTCGCCCTTACTGGGGTGGTTACCCCTACTATGGATACCCATACTAGGGCAGGGGCAATCCTGAAGAGCTGTAAGCTGCCTCATGCTGAGTGACACCTACAATTGAGTCGCTGACCCACAAGTACCCTCAGGCCGGCTTCGGCTTTCGCTGCGAAATTGCGCGCTGGATTTTGTTTGTCTACGCATGTGACGGAATTTATTATGTTCACTTGCGTTTCATGAAGGCACATGCGTTGCTTGCGCGAGTAACCAGCCGCCGCCTGGAAACTAGCGCACCCTGAGTGTTCCAATATTCCTTACCCACCGTCACCGACAACTTCCAGAGCCCTTTCCTTTTCCACCACCATGACGCCCGTCATCAGTGATGGCTAATTTGAATCTACTCACAAGGCTTGCCTCCCTTGTGCGTGTCAAAACCTGCCTTGAGGTACTCATTGGCTTTCGCGATAGTGCTCACTGGCTGCAATCGCTTACGAAACACGAGTTATCCGTTTAACTTTGGGAGGAGGTTACGCCCCTAAATAACGCGATCACCGTCAATTCTTCATTGCTCACATGAGGGTCTCTTTGCTAACTTCTGCGCAAACTCCAGTATGTCGATGCTGATAGAAGAGGCTAAACCTCATCAAGCCATTGCCTCATGAATATTGAGACCATTCTTACCAAGCCATTAAGTTTACAGCTTGGGCACAAGGTTGTTAATTTTTAAGGAAAAGAAACCAGGACATTGCTTCAATCCCATACGTATGCATTGAATCCAAAAACAAAGCAGCGCAAGCGCATAAATAACAGGGTCCTGCGACATCATGATACACAGGAGAATGATATCACCAGACGCAAAAATTAAAATTTTGTTTCATTATCCTGTGTATGCAATGAATTTAAAAATAAACAATTAGAAGTGAAGAAAAACCGGGTTGTAAGATGAGATTCTAATCATGAGAATTGTGCTATAACAAGCAAGGCAATTACTTGAATGTGATAGTAAATATATGCGTAGTGAGGCCACTTGCCAAAGTATTACCCATTTGAACGACCCATAGCAATAATTTCAGCTTATGCACCTTATCAAGTTAAACTAGATAAATTTGTATGTAAAATAGAAGTTTGGTGTTGAAGCAATAAATTTTCTTATTAAATGAAGTTCACTATTCTTTCTTTTCAGAAATGATGTGTTCTAAATGTTCACATGAATTCTGGGTTTGGCATAGTTAAAGACTTACATTGAGAAATTTGTGGCCTATTTGGGTATGCAAAATATGGCAAACCCCTAGTCACTAAGCCAACAGGATACCCAAGAGCCACAGATAATGTACATAATGGGACAATTAGGAAATCAACTTTCCAATTTGATCAGCACAAGCTTCACTTACAGGAACACAAACCTAAATCATCTCCTGTATGACATCATGCATATGACTATGTGTATGATCCTTGAAATCACCATTTGGGCTGCTGCTTCAGCTACCAAGATGAGGTGATCAGTCTTCTTTGACTTCCTTATCTCTTGTTAAAAGATCTTTTCTATTTTCTCTTACTTTCCTTATTCTCATCCTTTCTTTAATTCACATTTTATTTACTCTTTCCTTTGAATTTTGTTATCTTGTAGCTGATTACAGGTACAGTCTATTAACCCATGATTTTCATTTTCTGAACCACAAACTAATCCCATAATTCAGTGTTTGTTGATAAGATTTGTCACGATACTTTCCTCATTTTATTGTTATTTATACACTTTTTATCTACCATTAGTTATTAGTTATTTATTGTCCTAATTGCTATAATTGAATCTTTAGCAAGTTCTAATGTAATTCATGTTATTTTCAAATATTTTACACATTGTGTATCCATATAAATATGGCGTTAGTCTCCAATTTTACAATCTTTATCTATATTACAATCAGCCTTCCAGTCTCCTAACTCATTGTCCTTCCTTGTACCTTTTGTTTATGATTTAATTCCTTTTGCATTTATTCTTCTATTTTCATTTTTATTGTTTACGATTGTTTCATTATTTTTTTGTGTGACACCCATACATATAAATTCCGTTTCCACATGTTTTTCATAAATAAAGATAGTAACTAATCATACTATTGTGTAGGTTGGTCATCATATAAAACTATAGTTTTCATTTTATGGTGTAGTCAGATGATAGTTTTTTTTGAGTTATATCCACCTTTAGGTGCATCAAATTCACCTTCACTTATTCAAGTGGTGCATGCCTAGTCAATTAAATTATAACTTTAGTTTTGTATTTTTCAAACAAAATCTGCAAGGTTCACAGAAAATTTATCAATAATAAACCATTTGTTTCTTGATACACTTCTCCAGATCCTTTGAATTTGGGCACTTCTCTCTGCCACAAGTGAAGAAGTATGGAATGTTAACATATTTGATATACACAGTGAAAGAACTCAATGGATGTTTGAAAATATTATCCCGTACAAGAAATCTGTATAGATGTATTGAATTTTCTTGAGGTTTCTAAAAATAATATATTCCAAAGTCTTGCTAAAAGGACTGAAGAAGGAGTCGTTTTCCCTGTTAATAGCCTTACTCTGGAAGGTACTCAACTTCCCTTTTTCATTTTGAAATATGAGTTAGCCTAATTATTCCTTTTCAGTTTTATACTCATAATTATTTACTTTTAATTTTTCTCATGTTAAGATTGCTAAATATTTCTCATCACTTACTGATTCTTTCATTGTAGTCAAAATTATGGTCATTTAAAAATTTGAATTTGGTTATTATCTATTATAACAATTATAAGGCTTTGAAACATGTAAGATACAATATAATGTTATTTAAAACAATGAATAGTTATCTTATAATCTTATTAATGCTAAGTGAGAAAGTATAAAAACAAGTATATACATAATTGTTATGAATTCACATTGAGAACTGTAAGATTTGTCTATGAAACTGATGATAATATTACTATTAATCAACAGTACTATGACTGTTCTTATGAAATATAATAACAAAATGTTATTATAACCACAATTAAATAATTGAAGAATTATTTCTTTCATGTGTTAAACACTACTAGTGATTTTAACGTTGATTAAGTAATTGTCTACAAGAATCAATTACAAGAAGATTTTAATAATAAAACTTCTTTTATTAAAATAATAAAATTATTTTAACATACAATTATCTTTTGCAAGAATAATTATAATGGTAATTCTTGAAGAAAACTAATTTTAGAGAAAAACTTGAAGAATTAAAATATAAATCACTCACTAATATTCCAAAGAACTTATTGAGAGATAAGATAGAGAGATTTGATGTAGAAATGTGGATTTTAAGGATCAAAATGAATTTATAACAGTATTACAACAATATATAGTTGGATTCTATGATTTCAAGTCTTTCTGATTGATTCTGAAATATTTGAAACACTCAAGAATAGCTATAACTAATACTTACTTGTTGGTAATAATTATTTAAAAAAATAATAAGATGATTATGTGGAAAAAACAGCAAGAAGAGGCCTCTTTTAAGTCAACACCAGCTCAAAGAGGCGTTCCATGAAGCAAACTCAAAAACCAGTGAGTGAGAAAACAATAAACCTTTCTGGATTATCGATTGCATCATCTGTTGTCACGTAAGATTATCATAATTACTTAATTGATGCTTTTACATGACTACCAACCCCAATATGGTTAAGAATAAAAGGAGTAACATCTGTAAATCTTCTTTTATTCCAAAATAATCATTGATTTCTCAAACTTATCAATGTTACTGCCAATTTCATCACAGGTTATAATTACTGTGAATTTTTGAAGATTCAGTGTTTCACGTAGAATAGTCAAAAATGGACTGTATGTAAAACTCTTAATTTTACTAGTAAAGCTGTAATTATTTTTGGTTGCACCATAGATAATACAGTTCTCCATTGGTCCTGAAAGTTTCAGAAAGATTCATTAAGAATTGTATTTTTAATGAATTTTTGAAGTTTTTACCTCATTTCTATGTAGAATTGCAAATATCAGTGTTTAACTGGTTGCTATGAGGTAAATCAATGGATAAAAGTCCAGAAAGGGTTTTGATTACTCTTTTGGGGTTTATCCATGGAAAATCATTAAGAATTGACATGGTTACAGGAGTCTAAGTAGCTTCTTACCTCCTTGGCACGTCAAAAGAGCAGGTTATTTGCTATTTTCCTAAGATTTACTGTAGTTGTAACATGGTAACCAAGTTCCCAAAGTGTTTTAGTTTACTAATTGGACCAAGATCAGCCATCTATCCAAGCTTTGGAGCTTTCCACGGCTCTGAGGCCTCAGAGGTTGGGTACCCTGGCTCTCTTTGATGTCTTTTGTCCCCCTTCCTTATTTTTCACGTCAAAATAGAAATTTAAGCTTAAAGTGAGATATCCACTATGTGTGTATCAAAAGTCCATGTAAGAATACCATGATATTAAGTTCTCAAAACATGCATAACACTATTCTCAGGGTATATGTAACATGGGATTTCTCACATTCCCATTATTTTGGCGTGAAATTAAGAAAAACAAATTTTTTTACGGATCTTTTATGTGGTATTGATGATGTGGTATTGAAGTATTTTCTATTTTACCACCTCAAAGAGTTAGTTTGAGCTTATTCACTCTATTGAGCTGCCCTAGGTGAATTTTTGTGTAGAATCCAAATCTGGCCTTAAATCCATGGATTTATTTACTCAATAAAAAGTTATTCATCTTTTATGAAATCAAAAATGATGAATTTTGGATATATGCATGACTTATGAGTTATGCATAATTCAAAATTTGTTTTTAAGATAATTGTGGCCTATTTGGGTATGTAAAATATACCTCAAGGTTCACAAGAACTTTGAGAGTTAACCATTATAAAGTGTTTGTAACCTATGATAAAAATATTTAGGGCTGAAAAACTTTTTAATTGAAGTTGAAAAATTCTAGAAGGTGTTGTAATTGATTTCTTGTTCCAAAATAATTCTCCAAAGAAATTCAGGGAGTACTTCCCTTCATCTTCAAAGTATGTGTTTGAAGGCCTGACTGTCACAACCATGAGCAATCACCCCCAAATTGGTGTTCATGGAAATTCCTGCCTGACCCCACTTTATGGCCAATTGGTCTCTTGTGGTGCTTACTGGAGTTTGGTCCATACCCACCTTTCCTGGCCATTGGCCTTCTTTGTCAAATCTACACCTCACCAAACCCCAGGCCAATCACTCTGATTTTGGGCCTGGGAGTCTTTGGACATTTCGGCCATCTCCAGGGCCTCTGGCCCACCCCCTTTGATTACGGGGTTTAGGGGCCATTTAATCCACCTAAGGCTCCTATGGCCCGCAGTCTGTATGCCACAGTCCATATGCCATGGAACCCTTTAGGTCCATTTTGTCCTAAAACGAATGAGGCCAAACGCGCCCAAGGGGGCACCTCGTTTGGCCCATCTGACCCAAATTTCGGCCATAAATCTCAAGGGACATAGAAACCTAAAATGGCCATACAGGGCCATGAACTTCAACATTCAAGTCATGGCCCTTGTCTTTGTGCTCAGGAGCTCCCCAATCAAGGTAGGGGGTACTATCACAACCATGGGAAATAACCCCCAAATGGTGTTCATGGAAATTCCAGCCAGATCCTGGTTTTTGGCCAATTGTCCATATTATCATTTTATTTCAGATTGCCCTCTTGTGGTGTTTAATGGCCTTTTTGGGCCAAACCCACCTTTCCTGGCCAACTCTCCACCTCACCAAACCCCAGGCCAATCCCTCTGACTTTGGGCCTGGGAGATCTGCTTCCCCTTCAACCTTTCACAGGGCCTCTGACCACCCCCTTCAATTAGGGGGTTTGGGGTCTACATGGCTTTTTTGGGCCATTTAGGCCCTCTATGGCTTCTATTGCTCATAGGCCGCTTTTGGCCTAAATCCAATGAGGACAAAAAGAACCAAGGGGGAACCTCAGTCACCGCCAATCCAAGGTCAGTTTCAAACAACAAGTGGGTTCACCTGACCCCAATTTTGGCCATAAACTCAAGGACCCAAGAACCCCAAAATGGCCATGGACTTCAAGATTCAAGTCATGGCCTCTGGAATCCACCAGAGGCCACCAGATTACCTCCAGCAGGGTTTCCCCTCAAGAAAAGGAAAAATTACTCGCAAAAATGGACCCAGGGCTTCAGGAACCAGGAATGGGGAATATATGGTATTATATACCATTATGCACCATTTTTACAAAGCAATCCAATGGTACACTTTCAAGACTTCATTTCTGAATTTCATGTCACATCACCAGTCCATAACTCCATTTAAAAGGAAGACTCAGAATTCTCAAGCTGGCAATCCATTTTTGGTATTCACAAGACCATTCAAGGACCCCAATCACCTGGCCCTTCAGGTGTTGGCCTTTTCATTTCAATGATATTCCCCCAAGGGAATACTGGCCCAGTATTATTAAAGGGAAGTTTCACAAGGCTTTTATTCATCCAATCAGTTGAGAATCAATCAAGAACCCCGGAACTCCTTGGACAACTGAATTGGCCCATGAATGCTTTATTCAGCCATTTTGTATGGCATTGACCTTTTTGGGTCAAATCATATTCCACTGTGGGAATGCAAGGCACACAGTACAATTCTCAAGATTAGAAGATCTGTATTGACCCAAAACAGTCAATACAACTTGGTGATCAACTGTCTAGGATTGGTCTTTCAGCTTTTCACATATACTGGCCACCTTTCCATCCCTGGAAACATTTTCCCCAGTTAATTAATATACTGTATTGATTTTTATTCTTATTTTATGTTCATTCTTGAAAGTTAATACTGATATTCATAAATCAGTCATTTATGCCTTTTCTTTGCCTGTCAGTGGATATTGGTGGTCCTATCCTTTCCTAACTCCATTCTTCTTTCTGGCAGGTTTAAACAGGGAATTGAGGATTAATTTGGCTGGCTCTTTGGGCTTGGGCTTCTTTCTTATCTCTGGAATATGTTTACTTTCTCTTCTTCTCCCTTAAATAAATGTAATCTTTCTGTCATTTTTTCATCCTTTGGATCCCTCCAAGTGAGTTCTTGATTCCTGAGTTCCAGGCCACTCTTGCGCTCCCCAAGAGCGCCTGTGACACTCACAAAGCCTTGTTCAACAAGCCATACTTAAATCTTGTGACAAGAATGTATGAAAGGCTCTATACACAAGTACCTTTTATTTTTGTACCTAGAAAATACTCAACTCATTCATAATTAATACAAATTTTTCTCTAAAAATTGAGAATCATAAAATATATTTATTAAATTTCAATTTCTATCTGCAGTCATAAATATGTTTTTTACCTTTTCTGAGAACCATAATTGTATTTTACCAATCTTCTGAAAGCTATAATCTCTTTATATAAACAAAACCTGGCTCCACAGGCCATGTTCAGTACAATTGTGAGATATATTTAAAAAAATATTCACAATTTTACTATTAATAAAGATTGACATGAATCTTAATTTCAAAATAGACTCATAGAATATTATTGACATAAATAAACATTATCTTTATTGATTATTATTCTTCTTTTTACATACTAAAATTCACATAGCTGTCAAAATGTAAGGCATGTATATGTAATTTTATTGAAAATCATGTACATTTCCTGTCCTTGAAATTTTTTTAAGATAAAATTTAATCAAAAATAGTAAATTTTCTGAGTTTTAAGAGAAGAAATACACCAATTATTGTTTTTGACTTTTTTGGTAAAAAAGAAAGATATTATGCAGACATATAGTTTTACCAAAAGTAAAACAATTATCCAAAAATACTCTACAAGAGATATTTAAGGCTACAAAAGAAATTTCTTCAAGAGCAATTTCAATTGGAATTAATTGAGCAAAGAACTGCAAGCAATTAATTAAAGATCAAAGTCTTTAAAAAGATATTTAAAGAGAAAACATGCCCAAAAGTGACCAGAGTGAATTTGGAAACAAAGTGACAAAGTAAACAGTGATAAAAGATGCTTTAATTCACTTTTGGGGTGGTTCAGGGGTAAAAATGATTATAAGAGTTACAAACAATGATTATAATGATTTTTTCACATGGTTGACAGCTTTAAAATGATAGAAAAAGGTGGTTGGAATATTCCATTGATTGGTTTAACAGTGTTTAAACTAATTATAAAAGGGAAAGATTCTAACATGAAAGAAAAGTGGGGCAAAGAAAAAATTCTTTTATAGTCATCAATAAAACTGTTTTTACTAAGACTGGTTTAACTTAAGTGTAGTTTTACCCTCTTGGCAACAGTTAAAACTGCCCTTGTTGGTATTAAAACCCCATCATCAATTGAGTCACAGACCCTGCGGCGCAATTCCAGGCCGAAAGTGATGAAACTTTGCATGGATTTTGATACCCCACTCCAGTCAGCAAGGATTTTGGGGTCTGGCTCCTCCTCACAGCTAGAGTTCCTTTTCCCCACCAGAATTAATCTTTCCAATTTATTTTTTCTTTAATTCCTCATCATTTGATACACTTGAAACTTACACATGCAATGCAATTTAGTTTTGACAGTACACAGATTTAAGAATTGATACCTCATGTATAAATTACAGCTCAATTACATGCACACATTTTGATATTTCATTTGAAAATACTTCCATTCCTCATAACTTCTAAACTACACACAACACCTCAATTTAAACACAAAATTTTATGGTTAACACCACATGTTATGTGGGTCGAATTAATGTTTTGAGGATTTTAAAATTTTGTACAGAAAATTCTAAAAACTTAATTTCAGCTTATTTAGAGTTGAGTTACAGAAATTTTACCCACAGGTGACCCCACCTTATTTTTTATGAGGAAACCAATGATGAGAGAATTTTCTTATGTTTATTCATTTGATAACAAGTTATAATATATTTCATGTCACCTTTTACAAAAAATATGTTAATTTCATTAATTTTATCAAAAATTCATTATTACTTAATTTTTTCAAGTAAAAATGCATTTTCATAATTTTAAAATTTAATGTAATTTTTATTTTGAATTATAATTAAATTCTTATTTTTGTATATAAATCTGTATTTATATTTTAATTCTTACTTTGATAATATAAATAATTTCATTTTATTTCTATTTGTATCTTATTTTGTTATTTGTGGTCTTTTGGGTATATGAAAATACCTCTAAGGCTCACATTCCCCCCCTAAAAAAGGAATATTACTTTGTAATATTGTTATTTCTAGTGTGTCTGAACCTTCTGAGAAGTTTAGTAGCTTCTGGTATGTCCTTTTCTGTTAACCATTCATCTTCACAAGCTGGGTCACTTTACATAACCAGGTATTCCCTTACTTGATTGGTTTTCAACTTTCTTTCTTTGAGAACTTTGGTAATTTTCTTAATACCATATGATTGAATAGGAGGTATAACTTGGGGAACTTTATTCCTCAAGCGAAATTTTTCAGTATCACTAGATCTATATGGTTTTATCAAGCTCACTGGAAATGTATGATGCTTATTGCTAAGTTCTTCAGATAATTCTACTTCAACCAAATTTTCTCCAAGGAGGGCCTTAATAACAAAAGGTGCTGAAAAGGATTCTTTGAGCTTTTTAAATCCTTTGATGTTATTGAAGTTAGTGATGGATACAAGTACTAAATCACCTACTTTGAATTCTGGAGTGGCATGTGATTTGTCCCATTTGTCCTTAGCATATGCAAACAAGTCTTCCATGCACCTGGCTGCATGCTTTCTATATTTTTCTATCATTCCTTTGAGGCTAGTAGCTGTAGGATGTCTTTCAACAAACTCTTTCCTCAAGGAATCTTGAGGTAATTTGGGATTCCATCCTTTTTCTAGAATAGCAGGAGTTTGATTGGTACTGGCATGAATGAATGTGTTATATGCCAATTCCATTGCAGGTAAAAGAGTACACCAATCATGGGTAAATCCATCACAATCTTTAAATTCAAGGCCATATTGCCAAAATATTCTTACCATGTGCTCCAAGGTTTGGATCATCACTTCAGCCATACCATTAGTTTGTGGGTGGTAGGCTATAGAGAAGGATAATTTTGTCCCAAATAGTTGGTGCTTTTTGGGATTTGTTTAAAATCTTCTTCTGGTACACAAGCAGGATTCTGCATGTCATTTGGGAATGGTCACCTGCTGAGTGCATCTGGAATTTTGTGAATATTCCCATATTGGTGTAAAATGATCCTTTCTCCTGTAATTTCCTGTATTACTATTTTCCATCTGGGAATGTGCCTGTTAGGGTTTTTCACAATGACAAGTGATTTCACAGAAGTAGAATCTGTTATTAACTCAAACACATCTTTCTAGGTAAAAATGGATTTTTCCTAAGGCCCAAACAAGGCTCAGGAATTCCATTTGACTTTCTCCATATCTGGCTTCAGTTGGTTCTATTTTGCTAGATATAAAACATATGGGTCCTTCCACAGGTTTTTCATTAAGAATCTGAACTTGATGAAGTGCATCTCCCCCTCCATCTCCTGATGAATCAATATAAGTCCCAAAGGATGAATTAACATCTGGAATCAGCAATAGTGGAGCAGTGGTTATGGCTTGTCTCAGGGTTTAAAAAGCTTTGACACTATCAAAATTCATTCAAAATGATGTATCCTTGTCACACAAGTGATAAAGAGGTCTTGAACTTGGGAAGAATATTTGATCTGTTACTTGTAGTATTTTCAAAAGCCTAGCAAAGACTGGATTTCCTTTAATTTCTGGGGCATAGGATCAACTAGGACAGCTAAAGCTTTTTTTGTTCTTTGCAAGGGATAGAATTGATAATGGATGTGTTGGGGATTTGAGTTCTGTGAATCCAAAATGACATTTCTTTAAGGAAACTTTAATTTTTACTTCTTGGATTGTTTCCAAGACCCTAGATAATGTAGCTATGTGGTCTTCACAAGTCTCAGGAGAAAAAATAATGTAATTTATATAAATGATTGAAAATCCTTGTGAACATTGTTCAGCAAATATTTTATTCATCATTATTTGAAAGTGTGAAGGTGTGTTTTTGATACCAAAAAGGCATCCTCAAGTAATCATACACTCAACAATAGACAATAATTCTCAAATAACTCCTTGCCCTCAGTGTTACTAAATTCTGGTGGACTCCCTTCAGGGCATCCATAGTGCTGATGTACATTGATTTTGATACTTGAACAAGGAAATTTGATGTTTGTTATGGGATAACCATTATTGACAGTTTAAGTATTCAGGCCCCTTAAATCCCAACCCATTATTCCATGCCACTATGACTGGTGTAGTTCTTAATATCTCTTCATTGTGGCAAACATTTATTATTACACCAAGGTCAAAGAATTTTTTAATTTGAAGTTCAAAGGCTTCCCTTCATTTTTGTCTTGTGGGGTATTTGGCCTCCCTAATAGTGGTTGCTAAGGTCTCTCAATTTTAAGATAATTTCAAGATAATTACAAATATTTTGCCCTAATGGTTCTTTATTCAATTCAAAGTCTTCTTTATGGCCATATAAAAGTGCAGAGACTTCTTTATCTTGTATTTCAGTAATATGGAGAGTGAGTGGAGTTTCCGCTGTTATGATTTAAGCTTCTCTCAATGAAAAGTGACTGGTTTTCCTTAATTTACGGTAATTTTTCACTTAAAAGATAAAAAGGAAATTTCTGAGGATTATTTTCACCAATTGTGAACTATCTGTATTTTTGTCATGTAAATCTATTTCAGACACAATTAAATAAGAGCTACCCAATATAAAGTGGGCACAAGAGAAATTTTCCATAACCAAAACCTCCCAAAGTCCTGTTTAAATTTCCATACATATGTGGAAAGATTAAGGTGGTTTGAAATATTCACAATGGGTTCATTGGCTTTCTTTCACTCTTTAATTATATTACATCAATTGGTAATAGTTTATCTTGAAGATTTGGCACACAATTATTGAAAAAAGACTTTCAAACACAAGAGAAGAATGCTCCTGGTTCTAGTTCCAGCTTACACAAGAGCAAATGTTGGGTCATTGTTGGCAATTTACTTGATGTCAAGCTCACATGAAGCAAAAAGCAAGCAAACGTTGAGCACATGTCACACTGTGGTCTTAGACCAAATCCTGTGACATCCAAGTTCCTCTGTGTCTTCAGGTGAGATTCCTCAGCACCTGATCCTCTCACAACCATCCGAAGGCTGGTAGAAATCACACAAGACCTGCCTGTTTCCACACACACATCAAAGAGGTCCTTCAGCCAGTCTTGATGTAGAGAAGGGGTGTGTGACTTCCCAGGTCATCCATGAAAGGACTCAACCTTAGTGGGATTGACATTTTGAAGGTGACACTGGTAGAGCTCGCCACAGAATACTGTGGGTGCATGGGTGTGTGTCAACCTGTGACTCAAAACCAGAGCACAAGCATGACAGCTAAATAACATAAACCAATGGTACAGCCAAGATGCCACCAAAACATGGAGCTGCACCAAATAAGTTTAAAAGGTATCAAAAGAAAGATCAAACTCATCCCTTTCCCAATATACAAGTCCCATAACCATAGGACAAAGAATGACAAAGTTATTCCTGCTCAAAGTTGGTGCCAAGCATAAACCTTAATTTTCACCTCTCATCTGAAATACAGAGTAAGAGGCCTAATCCCATCAAATGGGTATTCAAAATGAAGCTGTAAGTCAGGGCTATTCAATGGTACCAGCCAAACTGACCTAGCACCAGTATTACTGAAGTTATGGCCAAATTCAGGCTAAAAAAGGGTGAACAAAACATTCACCTCTCATCTAACTTCTACAGTTTTTGTGCGAGATACCTCAAGTGGGGTCTTTTTGGAAAGAGCAAACTAAGGCCTATCTGATGGTGTCATTTATTTCCTAATATCTCAACTAGATCAAAAGGTATAGGGAAAAAAAGCCCAATACATCTTTTTGCCTAAACCACGCATGTGTAAAAATATCTTGTACATGGCATAACTTTGCCATATTTAATCATAGCCATATCAGATAAGGTACTATTGTGTAGAGAGCACAGGGCTACACACTGAACCAATTTTGAGGTGGATATCACAAGAACTGACAAAGCTATGGCAGTTTTAAGGTTAAAATCCCAGAGTTTGGCCAATACAGTCTTACCATGGGATAATATCCCATAACCATTATTATGAGGTGTCCAACTGACAATGAAGCATGTTTATACTTCAATACCTCATAGTTCATTCAATACTGGGGTCCCATACAAGTTATGTATAGCATTCTACGTGTCATACACATCAGAATCAAGCTGTGTGGTCCCCAGATGAATGTTTTCACCCTGTATTGGTGAAAACTGCCCAGATGTGGTTTCAAAACCACATCTGGGCCCAATACAGGTTATACTGGCCTTTTGAAAACCACAAGCCTGTCCTAGAGTGTGAAAAATTGTCATTTCGTCTATGTGGAAAGGTCTAGCAGCCTTTTCACCCCATTTCAGGATAAAAAGGGACCTTTTCACAGCCAGAAAAGGTTTCCTGATCCTGCTCTTAAATTCCTACATAGTATAACTGTCAAGTAAAGTTCTACTCTTGGAAAGAAACAGGTATTCTTCCAATTTTAAATATTGTAGACTTTATTATTGTAATCCAACAGGTAAAGCTGCACCCAGGGTTGTCAATAGCACTCACCACTATTCTTCAATAGTAAAACCCTTTCATTTTAACAAGAAACAATTAATATACCTTAATACTCTTATTTTTAATATTCATAGCCTTGTCACAGTCATATTTTAGTAGTAATTAGCCTCTTCATTGCTTTAAAATAAACTCAGCCTGATAGTGTGATGCACACAAAGGCAAAGCATGTGAAGGCCTAATGTCAAGTGGCATTGCCCATTTGTGGTTGACACAAGTGGAACCCCTTGTGGGGGGTGCAGGTGCGTGTGCTTTTGTGGTGGTGGGGGAGGGTGTGGTTGAAAGTGCAGTGGCGGGGGCAGGTGTCAGCCTGTGACTCAAAACCAGAGCACAAGCATGACAGCCAAATATAATAAACCAATGGTAAAGCCAAGATAGCACCAAAACATGGAGCTGAGCCAAATTAGCTCAAAAGGTCTCAAAAGAAAGAGGAAACTCACCTATCTTCAAATATACAAGTCCCATCATCATAGGACAAAGAATAACAAAGCTATTCCTGCTCAAAGTTGTTGCTGAGAATAAACCTTAATTTTCACCTCTCATTTGAAATACAGAGTAAGAGGCTTAACCCCACCAAATGGGTATTTAAAATGGAGCTCTAAGTCAGGGCTATCCAATGGTACCAGCCAAACTGAGCTAGCACTAGAATTACTGAAGCTATGACCAAAATAGGGTCAAATAAGGGTGAATAAAATATTCACCTGTAATCTTACTTCTAGACTTTTAGTGTGAGATACTTAAAGTGGGGTCTTTTTGGAAAGAGCAGAATCAGGGCTATCTGATGGTGCCATTCATTTCCCCATATCTGTTCTAGAACAAATCTTTTAAGGCAAACATGCCCAATACAGCTTTTTGATTAAAACACACATATGTACAAGAATCTTGTACATGGCATAACCTTGCAATATTTAATGATAACCATATCAAATGAGGTACCATTGTGTAGAACACATACAGGGCTACACACTGAAATAGCTTTGAGGTTGATATCTCAACAACTAACAAAGGTATGGCTTCTTTAATGTCAAAATCCCACAGTTTGGCCAATACAGCCTTACCATGGGATAGTATCCCATAAATATGATCATAAGGTGTCAAACTGACAAAGAAGCTTGTTTAAACTTCAATACCTCATAGTTCATTCAATACTGGGGTCCCATACAGGTTCTGTACAGCATTCTACGCGTCATACACGTCAGAATCAGGCTGTGTGGTCCCCAGATGAAAATTTGCACCCTGTATTGGTGAAAACTGCCCAGATGTGGATTCAAAGCCACATCCAAGCCAAATAAAGGCTATAAAGGCCTTTTGCAAACCACAAGCCTGTTCTTTTGAGTGAAAAGTCTTCACTTCCTTCATGTGAAAAGGTCTAGCAGCCTTTTCACCCCATTTCAGGATAAAAGGAGGCCTTTTCACTGCCAGAAAAGGAATCCCCATCCTTCTCTTGATTTCCTACATTGTACAACTTTCAAAAACAGTTATACTCTTGGAAATTAAACAGTTTATACTATGAATCTTATTATTAAAGTCCTTATTATTGTAAGCCAACAGGTAAAGCTGCAACCAGCACTTTCAATAGTGCTCACCGCCACTAATTCTCATCAGCAAAGACCTTTACATCTTTCATTAAACAATTTTTAAAATACTCTCATCTGTGTCACGGTCGTAGTTAAAGTTGTAAATAGCCTTATTTCATCTTTATCATAGACCTAGCCTGACAGCGGGTGTGGGTGCTTGTGCGTTTGCATTGGCATGTGCTTGTGCAGTGGCGGGGGCGGGTGCATAGGTGTGAGACATGTGCAACAAGCCAAGAGCATGTGTGAATTTAATTTGCTGAAACCTAACTTCACAAAGCACTCATTATGGCATGTGAAATACAAACATCCAGAATCTCATGGACGCAATGTAATTCTGAGGCCCAGTTGGATGAGGGGCCTATTCCCCTTCCAACGGGATGATGGTGAAGCTGTTTCATTTTAGATCCTGTTATATGTGAGTGTGTGGGTCATTTGATCATTGCAATTGGATTATTCACACTGCACCCAATGTCAATATAGTAATTTCTTTGTGGCCATTTGAACTAATGGGCTTTGCTTGTCACAATTACATGTCACTGTCACCAAATTTTGAGGCAGTTATTTCTCTAGTAAAATTCCTAATGAATATGAGAGATTTGCATTTTTGTGTCACTATATTTTCAGCAAAAAGTGGAGACTAAATATGATGAATCAATGTTTTTAACATTACAAGCAGCCCACATGACATCACTTTGTTATAATACAATCCACAGTGACCTTCTATTTCTTCTTCAGATATAATCAAGTGTCCATCATTAAAACCAACAGTTTCATAAATATTGAGATGTGGCCAATCTGGTAAGAAAGTCCCATCAGTCTTCAAAGGTTTTAAGATCAGAAAGTTATTGTTCAGCATGCAAGATGGCTCACAGACTTGTAAATGCTATTAATAATACAAAATTGCTGTGGTTTACCCCTCTGAAAACATATCACACTGTTGCTAACATTTTTGGATATAGTTGAAAAAATATTTTTCCCAATATTAATGTTTTAAACTGGAAAATACTAAGGTGAGACAATCCTTCAAGTGTTATGACTTGTGGATTGTACAGTGGTGCCTAAGCTGATCCATTCAGCTATTCCCCTTGTTGAATGACAATTCTGTAAGTACTCAACCAGGAAATCATAATTTTGTTGGTCATGGTGGGATGGTTTGTTATATTTTTGGTGATTGGACAGGGCAGGTGGCTGTGATTCAAAAAGTTGTTTTATATCAAATGGGATGGGTGTGGATTTCAGCGGAATGGAAAGATTGGAACATGAACAGATATGTTGAAGTAAGGTTTTATCTATATCATCTATTCAGAGTCGCAAGAAGTTAGTCTTATTCAGTTCATGTGTTTAATCAATGTGAATATATTTATCTTATTAATTAGCATACATATTTTGTTATTTGTTGGTATCTTTGAAAATAATTCAATCAAGCGCTCATAAACCCATGTGGCTGAGGCTTGTGCTGGGCCCCAACATTGGAGGAGTTCTGAAACATGATCAGCAAAATGATGATTTGGTTTACTTTCCTGTTTTGGGAACAGGTTTTGATTGGAAAGGCCCAATTATTTCCAATGTTCAGAAAATGCAGTCGCATCATCCATTGAAAAAGCTCAACTTGTGGCAATGTTTACAGCACTAATCAAATGGAATGTATTCTTGGTTAGTTCATTTGCAAGTTCTTCTTATTGACCCATTTTTCTTTGAGTGTTGGAGGACTTGTGTTCTTATAATGACATTGGTTGACTGAGCATTAAAAATGGAATATAGACCTTGTATAAGTCATAGGAGATGAACTATAAACAATTGGAAACCAAAAATTCTACTCATTTGATATCAATAATATCAAATGGATCATAAATGATCAAAATACAAAGGTAAATAATCAATCAAGAATTCAAAAAATGACAAAAAGAAAACAACAGGAAATGAAAAATAATACAATAACAACTAAATAACTATTCACTCATAAAAATTAAAATTGGATCTATAAAATCTCAATGATTCAATTATCAATATTCAAAAGTGGCTCATGAACAACAAAACATAATGAAAAAATAAATAAAACATAAAAATTGCATCAAAAATAATAAAAATAAAGAATTAAATGAATAATGAATCAATCATCAATAATCAACATGAAAAAATAAAATATCAACACAGAAGCAATAATAAAAATAATAGAAATAATCAACATGACAAAATTACCAAGTTCAAGGATTAATTACTTATTTAAGCTGATTGAGATCAATCTTGAGAAATAATATGGATCCAATTAAATAAGATTGAATTAATTTCCATTCATTTCAATTTATATAATTAAGCCTCATTATAATTAGTTCTTTTTCTTTATAATCAAACCCTATTGATTTTGATTAATTAAGATTATATATGTTAGCTCAATATGTATTGAGTTCAATTAGCTAAGTCTGATAATAATAAATTAAAATTGATATTTATTAATTCAGCTCCATTATAATAAACTGTTATTGATTAGAATTAGCTAATACTTATTATAATCAATTATCCTTCATTTGAATTATTTTTCAAGAATTTTAATTAATTATCATTGTATAAAATAAACTTCAAGAATTGAAATCTATTTATAATTATTCATCATTGGTGGAATATCAATTAAAATCAATTCCTAATAATTTTGATCAATTTCAAGATAATTCAATTAAATATCAAATGAACCAAGGACTTTCTTAATTTATCTGAATGAAATTTAATATTATTTAATTGATGTTAATTTTATTTAGTTTTTATCAATTTTAAGTAAGTTGAAGACCTTTTCCTTTTTAATTTAGTTTTTTCAATTTATAGAACTTTTCCATAAAAAATTGCAAAGAATAATGCTTAATACTCACTTAAGAAATTTCAAATATATCATCATGTGATTTCCTTCTTTATTCATGCATATCAGTGACATTTTTGCATGATTTGCAATGATGTATTTTATGCTTTAAATTTTCTCTCCTCAAAAGCTGTAACACATGGGAACAATAGCAATTTTCTCAGACAATGAGAATAAACCACATATAACTATGAGGTTTATTTCTAGGTGAAATAATAAGAAGCTCTAGAAAAATGAGATTCAGTCATATCAAATACTAATCTCTCCCAAATGAGCACCTTTATCAGTAACATTTTTCAGCTTTCCCATTCCCTGATTATACTTGTTATAATCCAAAGCTAAGTTATTTTCAATCTGGCATGATAGCGAAAGCCTATTATTGCTTTCACAACCCTTTTCTACAAAAGTCCTCAATCTTTGGTGTCCATGCTCCCTTGGTTGCCAAATTATCTCATAAACCCCATGGGCCTTTGAGAAATATATTTCACATTGGTAGTTTGGAAACACAAAAGACCCTCCTTCAACCCCATTTGCTTCTTTGTTTTTGAACAAATTAAATTTTTCTAATTTTACTGGCATCCATATTCCATAGGAGTAATTTGAGAAATCTTCATCCTTGTGATAATTATTATGAAAGTCTCAAAAGGTAAAAGTAATATTGGTTGAAAGTTGATGAGACTTGATGGACTCTTAATGTGTGATTTCTCCAAAGCTACTAGCCCCAATGGATTCCAATTTTCTGTGGGACTCTACAAAAGCCTTGTTTGCAATTGATTGAAACCTGTTTCCTACAAATAAATCTACTTATTTTACCTTCTCATTAATTTCATTATATTTGACTCTATTCCTCTGGGAGTTTGAGTTCAATTTTGATGGTTTTGTATCTTCCAAATTCCTCTTTGTCTTGATATTTCCTCCATCCATCAGCTATCATTTTACCACCTTGAGTTCCATTACCAGTTATATTCCCATACACACTAGAGGCCTTCTTCAGCCAATTGGACACCTTCTTAAAATCTTCAATCAAGTCCAAATTGAATTCATCTTAAAAGGAGGTGAATGTAAAAATAGCAACAATATTGTGTTTTGTGGAGAAGTCAACAAAAATGAAACTACTTCCACCAAAAACTTTGAAATTATGAAAGCTAATTGATTTTTACTAGTAAGAAAATCATTGCTAAACATTATTGGTACTTCAAGATCTCTTACTTCATGATAATAATAATCTTTTGTATTTGACATAACATTATCGAAAATATTGCCTCTGTTTTTATTCTTTCTTTTTCTACCTTTCAATCTTTTTGAATTAATTAATTATTCCTATGTGATTCAGAATTATTTCTATTATCCATTGAAATTATTAATGAAATGATGATATAAAATACTTCAAATATTTTAATAACTATTTAAATGATAGGTTGAATGATCTTTTGGATAGCAGGAAAAGGCTCTATTTATCTTGAATAGATATTTCCTTTGTAAATGATGTGAAGAGCTCATTATTTTCATGAAAAAACTAATTTCATTAACTGGAACTACTTGGAATAAATTTCATTCAAATTTAATTCATTACCATTATTTGGAATGACTTTGGATTAATTTGAAATAACTTTAATTGAGTTAATTTAAGTCAATTTATTTTCAAGTAATTAAGATGAAATTTAATTGAAATTAATTCAATTTAGTTCAATTGAAATGACACTTAATTAATTAAATGCAAATTACATACATTTGAATTAATTCAACTAAAATTAAATGAATTCGATTTAAATTAATACAAATCAAACAAATCAACTCAAAGTACTTCATGTAAAATTCATATTTATTGAATTAACAAAAATTAATTTGATTTAAATGAATTCACTTACAAGTAATTGGAAATAATTTGATCAATTCAATTAAAATTAAATCGAATTAATTGATTCCAATTGAAATCAAATTGAATTAATTAAACTCAATTGAAATCAAATTGACTCAATAAATTTCAATTGGAATCAAATTGAATAAATTCAAATCCATTAAAATTGCCTTCAATTTAATTCATTACATTCGAATCAATGGAGATCAAATTGAATTATTCTAATTTGATTTCAATTAGGTTGAATTAATTCAATTTGACTTCAATTAAATTGAATTAATTAAAAGAAATTATTTCAGCTCAATGGAAATCAAATTGAATTCACTCAATTTCGTTTTTATTAAATTGGTAATAATCAATTTAAAATGAATTAAATTCACATTGAGCTAATTTGAATCAATTCAGATAAATGATAATTCACTTGATATAAATGAATTCACACTCAACACACTTGAATCAATTCATTTCAAATTAGATAAATTGGATCTGATCCAATTAAATCTATTTAGACCTCATCTGCTTCAATGAAAATGACAATCATTGAATCAATTCAAAATAATTCACATCAAATGTAAAATATCTGAAATCCAAATCATTTTGATTAAAAGTAATCAAACTTAATTAAGATTTATTTAATTGATTTTAATTAATTTTAATTAATTTTAATTAATTTTAATTAATTTTAATTAATTTTAATTAATTTTAATTAATTTTAATTAATTTTAATTAATTTTAATTAATTTTAATTAATTTTAATTAATTTTAATTAATTTTAATTAATTTTAATTAATTTTAATTAATTTTAATTAATTTTAATTAATTTTAATTAATTTTAATTAATTTTAATTAATTTTAATTAATTTTAATTAATTTTAATTAATTTTAATTAATTTTAATTAATTTTAATTAATTTTAATTAATTTTAATTAATTTTAATTAATTTTAATTAATTTTAATTAATTTTAATTAATTTTAATTAATTTTAATTAATTTTAATTAATTTTAATTAATTTTAATTAATTTTAATTAATTTTAATTATTTTAATTAATTTTAATTAATTTTAATTAATTTTAATTAATTTTAATTAATTTTAATTAATTTTAATTAATTTTAATTAATTTTAATTGATTTTAATTAATTTTAATTAATTTTAATTAATTTTAATTAATTTTAATTAATTTTAATTAATTTTAATTAATTTTAATTAATTTTAATTAATTTTAATTAATTTTTAATTAATTTTAATTAATTTCAATTAATTTTAATTAATTTTAATTAATTTTAATTAATTTTAATTAATTTTAATTAATTTTAATTAATTTTAATTAATTATTTTTATTAATTTTAATTAATTTTAATTAATTTTAATTAATTTTAATTAATTTTAATTAATTTTTATTAATTTTAATTAATTTTAATTAATTTTAATTAATTTTAATTAATTTTAATTAATTTTAATTAATTTTAATTAATTTTAATTAATTTTAATAATTTTAATTAATTTTAATTAATTTTAATTAATTTTAATTAATTTTAATTAATTTTAATTAATTTTAATTAATTTTAATTAATTTTAATTAATTTTAATTAATTTTAATTAATTTTAATTAATTTTAATTAATTTTAATTAATTTTAATTAATTTTAATTAATTTTAATTAATTTTAATTAATTTTAATTAATTTTAATTAATTTTAATTAATTTTAATTAATTTTAATTAATTTTAATTAATTTTAATTAATTTTAATTAATTTTAATTAATTTTAATTAATTTTAATTAATTTTAATTAATTTTAATTAATTTTAATTAATTTAATTATTTTAATTAATTTTAATTAATTTTAATTAATTTTAATTAATTTTAATTAATTTTAATTAATTTTAATTAATTTTAATTAATTTAATTAATTTTAATTAATTTTAATTAATTTTAATTAATTTTAATTAATTTTAATTAATTTAATTAATTTTAATTAATTTTAATTAATTTTTAATTAATTTTAATTAATTTTAATTAATTTTAATTAATTTTAATTAATTTTAATTAATTTTAATTAATTTTAATTAATTTTAATTAATTTTAATTAATTTTAATTAATTTTAATTAATTTTAATTAATTTTAATTAATTTTAATTAATTTTAATTAATTTTAATTAATTTTAATTAATTTTAATTAATTTTAATTAATTTAATTAATTTAATTAATTTTAATTAATTTTAATTAATTTTAATTAATTTTAATTAATTTTAATTAATTTTAATTAATTTTAATTAATTTTAATTAATTTTAATTAATTTTAATTAATTTTAATTAATTTTAATTAATTTTAATTAATTTTAATTAATTTTAATTAATTTTAATTAATTTTAATTAATTTTAATTAATTTTTAATTAATTTTAATTAATTTTAATTAATTTTAATTAATTTTAATTAATTTTAATTAATTTTAATTAATTTTAATTAATTTTAATTAATTTTAATTAATTTTAATTAATTTTAATTAATTTTAATTAATTTTAATTAATTTTAATTAATTTTAATTAATTTTAATTAATTTTAATTAATTTTAATTAATTTTAATTAATTTTAATTAATTTTAATTAATTTTAATTAATTTTAATTAATTTTAATTAATTTTAATTAATTTTAATTAATTTTAATTAATTTTAATTAATTTTAATTAATTTTAATTAATTTTAATTAATTTTAATTAATTTTAATTAATTTTAATTAATTTTAATTAATTTTAATTAATTTTAATTAATTTTAATTAATTTTAATTAATTTTAATTAATTTTAATTAATTTTAATTAATTTTAATTAATTTTAATTAATTTTAATTAATTTTAATTAATTTTAATTAATTTTAATTAATTTTAATTAATTTTAATTAATTTTAATTAATTTTAATTAATTTTAATTAATTTTAATTAATTTTAATTAATTTTAATTAATTTTAATTAATTTTAATTAATTTTAATTAATTTTAATTAATTTTAATTAATTTTAATTAATTTTAATTAATTTTAATTAATTTTAATTTTAATTTAATTTAATTTTAATTAATTTTAATTAATTTTAATTAATTTTAATTAATTTTAATTAATTTTAATTAATTTTAATTAATTTTAATTAATTTTAATTAATTTTAATTAATTTTAATTAATTTTAATTAATTTTAATTAATTTTAATTAATTTTAATTAATTTTAATTAATTTTAATTAATTTTAATTAATTTTAATTAATTTTAATTAATTTTAATTAATTTTAATTAATTTTAATTAATTTTAATTAATTTTAATTAATTTTAATTAATTTTAATTAATTTTAATTAATTTTAATTAATTTTAATTAATTTTAATTAATTTTAATTAATTTTAATTAATTTTAATTAATTTTAATTAATTTTAATTAATTTTAATTAATTTTAATTAATTTTAATTAATTTTAATTAATTTTAATTAATTTTAATTAATTTTAATTAATTTTAATTAATTTTAATTAATTTTAATTAATTTTAATTTAATTTTTAATTAATTTTAATTAATTTTAATTAATTTTAATTAATTTTAATTAATTTTAATTAATTTTAATTAATTTTAATTAATTTTAATTAATTTTAATTAATTTTAATTAATTTTAATTAATTTTAATTAATTTTAATTAATTTAATTAATTTTATTAATTTTAATTAATTTAATTAATTTTAATTAATTTTAATTAATTTTAATTAATTTTAATTAATTTTAATTAATTTTAATTAATTTTAATTAATTTTAATTAATTTTAATTAATTTTAATTAATTTTAATTAATTTTAATTAATTTTAATTAATTTTAATTAATTTTAATTAATTTTAATTAATTTTAATTAATTTTAATTAATTTTAATTAATTTTAATTAATTTAATTAATTTTAATTAATTTTAATTAATTTTAATTAATTTTAATTAATTTTAATTAATTTTAATTAATTTTAATTAATTTTAATTAATTTTAATTAATTTTAATTAATTTTAATTAATTTTAATTAATTTTAATTAATTTTAATTAATTTTAATTAATTTTAATTAATTTTAATTAATTTTAATTAATTTTAATTAATTTTAATTAATTTTAATTAATTTTAATTAATTTTAATTAATTTTAATTAATTTTAATTAATTTTAATTAATTTTAATTAATTTTAATTAATTTTAATTAATTTTAATTAATTTTAATTAATTTTAATTAATTTTAATTAATTTTAATTAATTTAATTAATTTTAATTAATTTTAATTAATTTTAATTAATTTTAATTAATTTTAATTAATTTTAATTAATTTTAATTAATTTTAATTAATTTTAATTAATTTTAATTAATTTTAATTAATTTTAATTAATTTTAATTAATTTTAATTAATTTTAATTAATTTTAATTAATTTTAATTAATTTTAATTAATTTTAATTAATTTTAATTAATTTTAATTAATTTTAATTAATTTTAATTAATTTTAATTAATTTTAATTAATTTTAATTAATTTTAATTAATTTTAATTAATTTTAATTAATTTTAATTAATTTTAATTAATTTTAATTAATTTTAATTAATTTTAATTAATTTTTAATTATTTTAATTAATTTTAATTAATTTTAATTAATTTTAATTAATTTTAATTAATTTTAATTAATTTTAATTAATTTTAATTAATTTAATTAATTTTAATTAATTTTAATTAATTTTAATTAATTTTAATTAATTTTAATTAATTTTAATTAATTTTAATTAATTTTAATTAATTTTAATTAATTTTAATTAATTTTAATTAATTTTAATTAATTTTAATTAATTTTAATTAATTTTAATTAATTTTAATTAATTTTAATTAATTTTAATTAATTTTAATTAATTTTAATTAATTTTAATTAATTTAATTAATTTTAATTAATTTTAATTAATTTTAATTAATTTTAATTAATTTTAATTAATTTTAATTAATTTTAATTAATTTTAATTAATTTTAATTAATTTTAATTAATTTTAATTAATTTTAATTAATTTTAATTAATTTTAATTAATTTTAATTAATTTTAATTAATTTTAATTAATTTTAATTAATTTTAATTAATTTTAATTAATTTTAATTAATTTTAATTAATTTTAATTAATTTTAATTAATTTGAATTAATTTTAATTAATTTGAATTAATTTTAATTAATTTGAATTAATTTTAATTAATTTTAATTAATTTTAATTAATTTTAATAATTTTAATTAATTTTAATTAATTTTAATTAATTTTAATTAATTTGAATTAATTTTAATTAATTTGAATTAATTTTAATTAATTTTAATTAATTTTAATTAATTTTAATTAATTTTAATTAATTTTAATTAATTTTAATTAATTTTAATTAATTTTAATTAATTTGAATTAATTTTAATTAATTTAATTAATTTTAATTAATTTTAATTAATTTTAATTAATTTTAATTAATTTTAATTAATTTTAATTAATTTTAATTAATTTTAATTAATTTTAATTAATTTTAATTAATTTGAATTAATTTTAATTAATTTTAATTAATTTTAATTATTTTAATTAATTTTAATTAATTTGAATTAATTTTAATTAATTTGAATTAATTTTAATTATTTGAATTAATTTTAATTAATTTGAATTAATTTTAATTAATTTGAATTAATTTTAATTAATTTGAATTAATTTTAATTAATTTGAATTAATTTTAATTAATTTTAATTAATTTTAATTAATTTGAATTAATTTGAATTAATTTTAATTAATTTTGAATTAATTTTAATTAATTTTAATTAATTTTTAATTAATTTTAATTAATTTTAATTAATTTTAATTAATTTAATTAATTTTAATTAATTTTAATTAATTTTAATTAATTTTAATTAATTTTAATTAATTTTAATTAATTTTAATTAATTTTAATTAATTTTAATTAATTTTTAATTAATTTGAAATTAAAATTTTTAAAAAAATTTTT